>OX940866.1:2505000-3755000 GCA_954871525.1 Parietaria judaica
TAACTCTTTTTCCAAAATTCCAATAATAAAAAACTCGACACGTCAGTGCCCAAACCCTACTTATTTTATTTTTCCATATGAATATTTAGTTATATATATATATATATATATATATATATATATGTCATAATAAGACGTCATTTAGTTAGTTCCACGACCACACCCCCACATGAACGTAATGGCCCAATATATGTATATATATATATATATATGTGTGTGTGTGTTGTAAATTATATTTAATCTTATGTACTTATATATATAATTAATAATTCTTGAATTTCTCACTTTGTCAATTTATCCTTCAACTTATCATTCCATATCAATTTGCTCTCATAACTTCTTTTTTTTTTAATCAACTCATCCCCTGATTTGATCACTTTGTATCAATCTACCAATTCTAAACTTATAATTGTGTATCTATCTCTCCTCTGAACTCTAAATTTGTATCACATTACCCCTTATGTTCTACCTTTACCACTTCTCGACAAATTTAAAGAAAAACTTCCTTCTCTCAATTTGAAACTAATTCGGGTTAATTAGAAATACTTAATGCGAGAAAGCACACACCCGTATAAATATTAAGAGGTGTATATTTTATTCTGCTTAGGCTTTCCTTTTCTAGTATTTTTTTTTTTTTTGCATATATTAGTCCCTCACATTTTTATCTTACACCATTTAGTGAGGCATATATATATGCTGTTTTATTTCCAACTAAAAATTTAACTCTAAGATAACATGTGTCAATATTATATATATATATATATATATATATATATGTAATATATTGACAGATGTTACCTCAGGGACTCATCAATGTGATACATAGTAAAATAAACATTTTTTCCATCTAATGTTGCAATTGCGCAGTAGTCCTTTCTGGGTCCCATGCATGCACGTTACTTGTTAGGTTTTGAACAATGGACATTTAGTCAAATATTGCTAACTTTTATTTAACAAGTCTTACTTTATAAACATAACACTGCATATAAACAATTCGTATCCAAGAATCAAGACACATCATAGTCCAGAATATCCAGCAGATTACGTACGATGAGAAGGTCAAATATGCGGTCTCAAAAACATTATTACAATTATTATTATTATAGTAATAGTAATCCATTGAAAATCTTGTGTTTATTTTTTTTTCAAACAGAATTTGTAAAGTGTTAGTTGTGTTGCTTTAAAGAGAGACACTACGACACTCTTCTTCTCTAAAGGAAGCCAGAATTATGGATTATTTGGCACCACGCTGGTCTAATATTCCTGCTGAATCATGCCCTAAATTCTTCAAACACTGCCTTTATACCAACAAACACTGTATCAATTATCATATAATATTATATATATATATATACACACATATAAATATACACAAGAATTTTATTTTTTTAAGGGTCTTTCAAAAACGGTGTAAAGGTATAGTCGGCTATTAAAAGAGAAAGGCTCCTTTAACGCAAGGGTATACATTGACAAGTTCTTTGTCACGTTTAAATTTGAAAATAAAATAAAAATAAATTAGATAGAATCTGATGTATGATATTTATATCATTTATGTTCAAATATATATTTTTAGCATTGCCAGAAATATGTATACTCGTTGCACAAATTACATGCATGTATAAGACATATATGCGTGTGTCTGTGTATTAGCTAGTTAAATACGTTAATACCCAATATTATCACTCGCTCACCGTCAACGTCTCTTCATGATATACAAGTATCTGTTTCTGACTTTCTGTATTTGACATGAAACATGCATGCATATAACGTATATATGGGACTTCATGTAACAGTAGACATGATACAACAAGCATGACTTTATAGTTTATACATTAACAATATGATACATGCAGCATATTATATGTATATATATATATATATATATATATTCTGTGAAGATAAGCTTGGACTTGGTCAAAGCTGATTCTAAACGTTATTATCTCATCGGTCAAAGCATTTGCTTAGTCTTGAAGTTGTTAAGTTTTGACCTATTATCTCGTTATTTATTTGTTGCGATCGATTAGGATTTAATCTATTAGGGTTTTGTTTCTTTGATTTCCTTTAAATACTTTGTTAGTCGCATTATTTTCTTTAACTCCAGTTTGTACTTCGACGTTGCTATTAATCAAAGAGTTCCTCTCCATTATTATTCTCCTGCTTTTCTTTGTTGAGTGATATTGCTGCATCACATATACTTATATATATATATATATATTATTGGGGAAATTACGGCAAAAATACTCAACCTTTGGTCAAACTACCTCCCGTGTACCCAACTTTTAAAACTGGCGGCAAAAATACCCAACGTGCGTTGACCGTGACTTTGACATGAAAACGTTAATTTTTCCGTTAACATCCCTCATGTGGCCGCTAGTGGCAAAAATACCCAACCTTTTTTTTAAAATATTTTTTAATTAACATATATATTGATAATTTTAATGGGATCCCAAGGGAGGTCTTTTAGCCAATTATTACTAATCAAGCTCTATTGATTATTGATAAATTTTTTTTACTGGCATATATTCTTAAGCCATTTTTTTCTCAATACGGAGACATTAATTGACTGTATTAATTCGATCTAAAACGGTCAATTACCAATGAAAAGGGTAGGGCTGTAACCGCAGCGGGTATCAGATTTTTTTGAACTACTGGTATCCGGATCCGGTTTTCCGGGTATCCAAAAATCACTACCTCCGGATCCGGAAATCCAGATACCTATTTTCAAAACCCTGTTCAATTACTTAAAATACATGTAACATTATGTTTAAAATTTCTCATAATAATAAGATTTTTATCAACAAATGTAGCTTATACAAGCACATTAAGAAATCAATTGATGTTTTGACTAACTTTTGTGTTATTCCATGTATTTGGAATTCAAGTAATTATCACTAATCAAGTAAAAAAATATAAATTAAAAAAATTAAAAAATATTTTAAAAAAAGGTTGGGTATTTTTGCCGCTAACGGCCACATGAGGGATGTTAACGGAAAAATTAACGTTTTCATGCCAAAGTCACGGTCAACGCACGTTGAGTATTTTTGCCGCCAGTTTTAAAGGTTGGGTACACGGGAGGCAGTTTGACCAAAGGTTGGGTATTTTTGCCGCAATTTTCCCTATATAAAATAAACACAGAGCGTGATCAGAGAGTGTTTATAGTGAGTGAGTAGTGTGTGGTGCATTTGTTTTACTCTGTCGTTTAACGAACTATGGGTGTGAGTGTCGATCTTTAATTCGGCCGAGTCTTATTCATTTCGTGAGTGTGTTTTTGGCAGCGACCGTAATATTGGGAACCAACATTTGGTATCAGAGCCAGATGCCGAAGCACATGCCGTCACCGAACAAAGCCACCGGAGGAGATATGGCAGCGACGAAAATTGAGAAAGAAAGAAACATAACACTCAATTTTCCGATGCTCACGAAAAACAACTACTCGGTATGGGCGTTGAAGATGCAGGTAAACCTGCAAGCCCAAGGAGTTTGGGAGGCCGTCGAAGACAGAGAGGTCGAAGAACGTAAAGATAGGATGGCTCTCGCCGCCATCTATCAAGGAGTTCCGGAAGACATCCTTCTCATGATCGTCGAGAAAGATTCCGCAAAAGAAGTATGGGAGACACTGAGAATCATGCATATGGGCGCAGAGCGCGTCCGAGAAGCAAAGATTCAAACCTTGAAGAGTGAATTCGAGGTTCTTTGAATGAGGGACGACGAGTCGGTAGACGATTTCGCCATGAAACTCACATCCATCGTGACTGGTATACGCTCGTTAGGCGACAAGGTGGACGAAATCACCATCGTCAAGAAGTTTCTGAGACCGTACCACACAGATACATGCAGATCATGACGTCTATCGAGCAGTTCGGTGACCTTAAGACCATGTCGGTCGAGGAGGTTGTCGGTCGCCTCAAAGCCCACGAGGAGAGACTTTGGGGTTATGCTGACAGAGAAGAGGAGAAACACCTCTTGCTGACGCATGAAGAATGGGTGTCGAGACAGAAGAAAAACGAAGGAGCCGGATTTTCTTCCAGTTCCTCACGTGGTAGAGGCCGTGGACGAGAACGAGGTCGTGACATGCGAGGTCGCGGCAGCAGCGCATCCCGTCAGGAAGGCACCACGACCCGAAGAGACAAGAGCACGGTGAAATGCTACAACTGTCAGAAGCTCGGTCACTACTCAACAGAGTGCCGCAGCAGGAACCATGGCGACGAAGCGAATCTTGCGAGATTCCATCAAGATGAGACCGTGTTGATGTTCGCCGAGCAAAAGGTGAACTTGGAAGAACGGATAGACGAGGATATGAGCCTCGTAGGCGAGAGAGAATTTGAGCCCAGGCCTAAACCGATCAAAGGAAAGATCGACCCGGAAGCCGAGCTGATGATACCGGAGAAGCGACCAAGCTCGAAGAAGAAGATTACCGAGCAGGATTGTTCGGTGATGCTTATCGAGGACAAGCAAACCTCCTCAAAGACGGAGAAGAGAAAGTCTATACCGATGTATGGTATCTAGACAATGGTGCGAGCAACCACATGACCCGAGACCGAGCCAAGTTTGAAGAGCTCGATGAGAAGATCACAGGAAAAGTGAAGTTCGGCGATGACTCAGTCGTCGAAATCACAGGCAGAGAGTCCATCCTATTCAACTGCAAGAACGGGGACCAACGGCTGCTTACCCAGGTGTACTACATCCCGAAGCTGAAGAGTAACATCATCAGCCTTGGTCAGATGACAGAGGTCGGCAACAAAGTGGTGATGGTCGGGTCATACCTGAAGTTGTGTAACAGAAGTGGCGCTCTATTGATGAAGGTAAAGATAACGCCGAACCGTCTCTACAATATTATCTTGGAGACAGGCCAACCCGTCCGCTTAATGACGTCATTAGCAGACCTGGCTTGGCTCTGGCATGCGAGACTTGGGCACGTAAACTTCTACGCGCTCAAGATGATGAGGGAGAAGGAGATGGCCTTTGGGGTGCCTATGATTGAGCACCCAAACCAGCTGTGTGAATGTTGCATGGTCGCAAAACAGGCAAGAGTGCCGTTTTCGATCAAGGCCAAGTTTCGAGAAGAGCGTCCCCTCCAACTAGTGCACGCGGACTTGTGTGGTCCTATCACCCCGGCAACCCTAGCCGGTAGCAAGTACTTTCTCTTTCTAGTTGACAACTACAGCCGTTGGATGTGGCTGTATACGCTAAAGGAGAAGTTAGGAGTCTTTGAAGTCTTCAAAAGGTTCAAGAGGCTCGTCGAGAACAAATCAGGGCACAGAATGAAGACCCTGAGAACTGACCGAGGTGGAGAGTTTACGTCCCAGCAGTTCGGAAAGTTCTGCGATGAAGAGGGAGTCGAACGCCACCTGACTGCACCGTACACTCCCCAAGCAAACGGTGTGGTAGAGAGAAGGAACCGGACTGTGATGGACACAGCAAGGAGTTTTCTGAAGAGCATGCAAGTCCCGGCGAAGATGTGGGGAGAAGCAGTCAGACATGCGGTTTATCTGTTAAACCGTTTGCCAACGAAGGCGCTAGGAGAGCGCACCCCGTACCAAGTGTGGTGTGGGAAGAAGCCTCATCTGGAGCACTTGAGAGTGTTTGGGTGCACCGCTCATGTAAAAGTTGCAGGCCTAAATCTCAAGAAGCTCGATGACCGAAGTCAAACAATGGTGTACCTTGGAGTCGAGGACGGAAGCAAAGCACACAGATTCTTTAACCCCCGACATGGCAAGATTCGAATGAGCAGAGATGTCGTGTTTGAAGAAGATAAGAAATGGGAGTGGCGTGACGATAATGGCGAGCCCGAACAGAACTCAGTTGAGTTTGAACTCGAAGAAGGCGAGGAAGACATTGCCGAACAGGAAGGCCCAACAACTCCAAACTCGGGCATGTTATTGCCGAGCCCGGACGCAACGACTTCCAGCTTAAGGCCAGTAACACCCAACTCAGGTGTATCACCGCCAATGTCACCACCAATGTCACCCAGCTCAAGTTTGGGTATGATGACCCTGACCTCACAGACATGCAGCTCGGGTGATTCCTCGATCAAGGATGGTCCGAGGGGATATCGTCCGCTAACCGATATCTATGAAGATGCTTGTCAATTAGACATGAATCTGGAAGAGTTAGCACTGCTATGTGCCGAAGAACCGGCAAACTACCGAGAGGCAGAAACTGAGCAGGCCTGGCAAGAGGCAATGCAGAAAGAGATCGAGTCAATTGAGAAGAACAAGACATGGGTGCTCACCGACCTGCCCAAAGGTCATAAGCCCATTGGTCTGAAGTGGGTCTATAAGTTGAAGAAGGACACCGAAGGAAATGTGGTCAAGCACAAAGCGCGCCTGGTTGCAAAAGGATACGTGCAGAAGCACGGAGTTGACTTCGAGGAAGTTTTTGCTCTAGTAGCGAGGCTCGACATAATCAGGTTGATCTTAGCCCTTGCTGCTCACCGAGGTTGGGAGATTCACCACTTAGTTGTCAAATCGGCATTTCTAAATGGTGACCTAGAGGAGTAAGTATATGTCAAACAACCCGAAGGTTATGTCGTCAAGGCTAAATAACACAAGGTGTACAAGCTCTCCAAAGCCCTTTACGGGCTACGTCAAGCACCTAGAGCATGGAATTTATGCCTTGACAAATGTATGAAGAGTCTCGGGTTTGTGAAGTGTTCTCAAGAGCAGGCAGTGTACACAAGGAGCAACGCAGAAGAAACACTCATTGTTGGAGTGTATGCGGACGACTTGATAGTGACTGGATCCAGCGCAGCAGGTGTGGCAGGATTCAAGAAGCAGATTATGGCAGGGTTCGAGATGAGTGACATCGGACTACTTTCGTACTACCTCGGCATTGAGGTGGATCAGTCAAAGGACTGCATTACACTGAAGCAGTCGGCTTATGCAAAGAAGATCCTTAAGCAGTTTCATATGGGAGACTGCAACCCAAGCAAGTATCCGATGGAGGCAAAGCTACAACTTGGGAAAGATGCGGAAGGAACGCAGTGGATCCTACAGAGTACAGACGTGTCATCGGGTGTCTTAGGTACCTTACCCATACCCGACCAGACATCTCACACGCAGTCGACATGGTGAGTCGTTACATGGAGAGGCCTACCAGTTTACACCAGCAGGCTGTGAAGCACATCCTACGCTACGTCAAGTGAAAAACTAGCTACGGGATTCAGTACAGAAAAGCATCTGGAGCCGATGAATTGGTCGGTTTTACCGACAGTGACTTGGCCGGTGATATCGACGACAGGAAGACTACCGGAGGAATGGTGTTCTATCTCAACGGGAATTTAATCACCTGGCAGTCAAAGAAGCAGAAAACTGTGGCCTTATCATCTTGTGAGGCTGAGTTCATGGCAGCGACCGCGGCAGCATGTCAAGGGTTATGGCTGCGGAATTTGTTGAGCGAGGTTACCAGAAGCGAGCAGAAGTCAGTGACTCTCTACGTTGACAACAAGTCTGCGATCGCACTAATGAAGAACCCAGTATTTCACGGACGCAACAAGCACATCGACACTCGTTTCCACTTTATTCGCGAGTGTATCGAGAAGCGGAAGATCATCGTTGAGTTTGTCAGAACCGGAGAGCAACGTGCGGAC
Source organism: Parietaria judaica (assembly GCA_954871525.1). Taxonomy (NCBI): domain Eukaryota; kingdom Viridiplantae; phylum Streptophyta; class Magnoliopsida; order Rosales; family Urticaceae; genus Parietaria; species Parietaria judaica. Next base: position 2,512,589 of record OX940866.1, read on the forward strand.
ATACTCACCAAAGCCCTAGCGCGAGTCAAGTTCGCGGAGATGAGAAAACTACTTGGCGTGAAGAACCTCGAACCAAGTCAAGCTTACGGGGAGAATGTGAAGATAAACTTGGACTTGGTCAAAGCTGATTCTATAGCTAGGTTATTATCTCATCGGTCAAAGCATTTGCTTAGTCTTGAAGTTGTTAAGCTTTGACATATTATCTCGTTATTTATTTGTTGCGATTAGGATTTAATCTATTAGGGTTTTGTTTCTTATATTTCCTTTAAATACTTTGTTAGTCGCATTATTTTCTTTAACTCCAGTTTGTACTTCGACGTTGCTATTAATCAAAGAGTTCCTCTCCATTATTATTCTCATGCTTTTCTTTGTTGAGTGATATTGCTGCATCACATTTACTTTTATATATATATATATATATATATAAAAGATAAGAGTGTTTATAGTGAGTGAGTAGTGTGTGGTGCATTTGTTTTACTCCGTCGTTTAACTAACTGTGAGTGTGAGTGCGGATCTTTAATTCGGCGGAGTGTTATTCGTTTCGTGAGTGTGTTTTTGGCAGCGATGGTAATATTGGGAACCAACATATTCCTCATATTTATTGCCAGAGGTGGCGTAAATCAATATATGGCGACAGGCCCTATTCACAAAGTCATTGAACGAGCTATTCACAAAATGTTTGGACGATTGTTTAATTTTCCCGTGATAAAATAAAATTAAATATAATTAGGATCTTAATATATATTATGTATCTTATTAAAAAAAAATCCTATAATGATTTAAATAAGTCAAATATTTTTCTTTTACTGATCAAAAACTCTCTAAATTATTAGGTCGTGTAGTACACCGTTAATATGCAAAGAAATTACGAAGGTTAAAATAATATAGAGAAGCAATAGCAAGGTAATATTTAAAAATTAAAAAACAAAAAAAAACTATCGCTCTATATATATATATATATATATATATATATATATATATATTTGCTTTAATCAGATATTGAGATGCAAGAATATTTACTTTAATATCAAGGTTCCTCAGTCTTCTCTATGACGTCCATTTTCATAAAATTAATGTGTCATTATATTAACATACACATTTTACAAATTACAGTGACATGCATGTACGTATTTAAAGTATATGTCATCCTCATAGTCTAAATGACTCTCACATTATAATATTTATGTATATAGTCTCGATACGTACGTAAATGCCCATTTGTAATATTATATTTACGTGTACGGCAATTAATAATAAGCTGATTATTACTAGACATGCAAATGCATTACTTCACTCACTCGACATCTTTAATTTAACGATAAAGTAAGAGATTAGCAAAGTATATATGTATGAAGCAATATTCGGCTATTTGTAAGAGTCTAAGAGAATACAGAAACTAACAGTCTGCTATCGAATAAGTCATCATCATAAACGATCCGCTAAAGTTCTCAGTCGTAATCGTCTTAAATTAGTAGTTACACTACTACAAATGGTTGATTACACCACGGAAATTAGATCACAGAAGTGAAAATCCATAGTCTACAGCCAAATTTCAATCAAAGAAGTCTAAAACCGTCGTCTAATCCTACTAAATTTAGACTTCCAACCATGGAAGTCAAAAACCGACGTTGGAAGTCCGAGCGCGCCTCGGCCTCTGCACACCGCGGCATTACATGGTTGCGACAAGCCTTTCAAATGACGGAAAGCTTCGATCGTTTGATTATACACCGCGGCCTTATTATCAGGGGCGGATGTACGTGATGGGGTAGTGTGGTTGAAACCACCCCCAAGATTTTAAAAATTGCACTAACAGTACCAAAATATGTTAAACTTGTGTACATAAACCCCCTCAAATTAAAGCCCAACCACCCCACTCAAAGCCCTAGTCTAATTTTCTCCAAATTTACAATATAACTTGAATCATGTTCATTTTGGAAATATTTAATTTTGTATTTTGACGTTGTATTTATTATGTAAATTTAATGAAAAAAATTTGAACACACCCTGTCTCTGAATCCTGGTTCCACCGCGGCACATTTAGGTGGCGTTTGGTTATGGTCTCCGAGACCAGTTTCTGGTTTTGCTTTCAAACAGTGTCATATTGGTTTCGCAGACCACGTTTGGTTACCAGTTGTCTCTGTTTTCTGAGACCGGTCTCACAGACCACTGAAATTTTAATGAAGGAAAACAGAAAACAACTTGAAGTTGTTTTCTGTCTTTGGTCTTCAACTCAATCGTACAAAGTAAAACCATAATAATATATTATCATTCTATAATAATATTATATTATTTATAATAAGATATTAACTATGAAATAAGCTCATATAATAAACTATTAAAATTATTTTTAGATATAATTATATATTTTAGTGATATTACTATCATATTAACAAATATACTTAAATTATGTATATTATTAAATACTAACTTAATTAAAATGATATAAACTTTTGAAACAGAATATTTACTTTCTATTACATTATTTAAACATGTAATTAGAGTCATGAAATATGAATAATTTTTGTATTACGACATATATTTTTTAGACATAATATTAATGTATATTAGTTTCAAATAAAACCTACTTTCTTTTTAGTAACATAAATTGTGTTTTATTGCATTTTTTTCATTTAAATTCAACCACAGATAAACAAAAGACTAACCAAGGAGTGTTTTAGACTAAACTTTCAGACTAATTTCCCAAACCAAATTGCAAAACTGGTTTCCCAAACCAGTTAACCAAACGCCACTTTAGGGTTTCGACGACGGAAGTCTTCCGTCGTCGAATCTACTTTTAACCACGGAAAAATTTCTCTAGTTTGAACAACTACGATGGAGGATTCAACCACACGTAAAAAGTGTAGTTGAGGCCAACTACATTTACTAAGTGTGAATGAATGAATCCCTGCCCAAAAACGACCGCGGATCGAGCAGTTAGGCCATATTGTTAATGTGTTACACTGATAGTTGTATTTACGACTAGACTTGAAGTTGTCTATGAAGTTGTAGTTATTTCTGCTCTGTTTTAGAGTTACGAAAACAAGGATATATTTCATATTTGTAGCTTGTATAAATATATTTACTAATAGTTGTAAATAACCTAAAACTTGTACAATCAGATTGGAAGATAGAGATTAGAGAGATACGGAGAAGGAATTAGAAAGAGATAGAGATTGTGGATTCGATTGTATTCTTTCATCTTGGAGATTCAATAAACTCTTTGTGAATTTATTATTATTTTATTTTTTGAATTTTCTGGGTTGGTCTTTTAGCTTATTCAATATTTAGATTGGGTTCTTGGTTAAATCAGTGGTCGGCGAAGGACGATTTCGCTACACGTATCAATGCCCATTGTAAGTGTGGGGCAAAACACGAGTAGGTTGGACAAGGCTGTTAGTATATATTAACATTTATTTTTTTCAATAAAAGCACATCACTTAGAGGTGTCAAGTGGGCCGAGGCGGGCCGGCCCGGCCCACAACCCGTTAAGCACACATGTTAGACGGGGCGGGCTTGACCCGTCCCGTTCAATGTGCGGGGCGGGGTGGGGCGAATTTTAGAAGAGTCATCAAGGCCCACCCCGGCCCATGAACCCGAACCCACAATGTCACGGGGCGGGCTTTTTACGAGTCAAAATTTGTGGGCTTTTACGGGTTGAATTTAGTGGGCTTTTCACAAACCAAAACGGTTTGGATTTTTCCGGGTTGATATGTAATAATGATTTACGACTTTGAGTGGAAAGTATAAATGAAATTCAATACAAATTAAAATTAATACAAACATAGAAGATAATGAATAGAGTAATGAACAATAATACCTTTAATATTTTTGTATTTGCTCGATATTCGAATTCTCATTTTGAAAGTCGAGTAACATAATGCAAATAAGATTCAATCACGTACTTGGAAATTCAAACACATTCTTAGAAATGATATATTATAGTATACCAAAACTCTAGTTATAAAACAAAAAAATTCAAATCGATTAGCGAATTTTGAAATTGATTAATGAAGTTAAAATTGTTTAATTGAAAAATTAAATTAACTATATAGAATTCATACAATAAATAAAGTAATGAATTGTGTAATATAAAGATAATTTTTATATTCTATAATAATAAAATATTTAGAGTATTTTTTTATATTTTCATTAAAATTAATATCACAACTTAATATTTTTTTTTGGGTTATATAAAAATGTAATTTATGTGGGCTTTTAAACGGCCGGGCGAGGCGGGTTTATGTGGGCTTCGGGATGGGGCGGGCTTTGAGAAGGGGCGGGCGGGTTTGGTGCGGGCCTAGCCCGGCCCACAAAAAACAGGGTGGGCGGGGCAAACCCACTTTTTTTACGAGTCGGAGCGGGTGGGCTTGGACCGGCCCGGCCCAATTGACACCTCTAACATCACTAACTAATAAGGTTTTTATCAAGTTGATATTCTTTTGTTTGCAACAAAAGTATTCCACCTCTATGGTTTGAGAATATGCCTTTGGTTTTGGAATTGTGGTACCAAAAATTTAAACTTGTCTGTAATATGTTCTCATTAATAATCTCGTTGATATATATAGCGGGTCCATTTAGCAATTGGGTTTAAAATCAAGTTCGAGTTTGGGCCTTTTAAAATTTGGGCCCTAAGTCTCTTCTTCTAATTTATTTGTCTCTAAATTGTTTGAGAAATACAATTCCTCAAACGATAATAAAAGAAAGAATTCCACATTTAGACCATCATAGTATTACTATTAAATAACTAAATAGTCCTTGTTCAAATACGACAATTAATTGCGTGAGGCGGTTTTGAATTTTGATGGCTACGGAGGAGATGACTAAAATTAATTTCGACAGTACTAATACTACTACTACTAATAATAATAATAATAAATAGGTTATAATGTGAAGAAATTTGATTGCATTACTCAGTTATATAAAATTAATAAATAATGTAGGATAATTACAACAACAACAAAAAAAAAAACTAAATTATTGATTGCAGTGATTATATATATTTTCGACTGTTTTGTTTTTCATGATTTTTTTTTGTTAATGTTGAGTCGTTTACATTGTTGATGTGCAAATTTCTCGTTTATTTAATACGACATATCGCATAAAGTTATAAATTAATTAAATTTATAACTAACTAAATAAAAGGTTTTAAAGAATATTTAATATTTACAAAAGCCTACTAGCGAGGCCCAAAGCCCATCAGGACATCTGGCCGTCACAAGGCCCAAAAAAACAGAACGCTACCCGGCCCAAAGCCCAAAAGCTATCCTTCGTCATTCAAGATAAATGAAGGGCGAAACCGTCATATCTTCTGTCCGGCTTCATTAATTCAAAATGGACGAAAGACCAGGAGCACGAAGTCAAATCCTCAACGGATCTATCTGGTCAAGAATCCAACTCACCGTAGAACGCGCAGTCGTTGGGAACATGTCAGCAAGGCAAGCCGGTCAGCCCAGAAGAACGACTCCAAGATTCCAGGAAATCCAGCGAGAAGATTGAAGGCTATAAAAATCAACCTCAGCCAAAGATCAAGACACACAACTCCTGAGATAATATATCGAGAGCTTTCTTGTCCGGCATTTTTGTCTTTTGAGAGTTATTTCCTTATATTTTCTCTACTTCTTCTCTTCCTTCTCTTCTTAGACGCGATTTGTTATTTGTAGTTGTCTGTCTATGTTCATTGTCGCAATAAACTAACAGAGAACGTAGTCAACTAGTGCCTTGGGGACGAAACTCTATAAAAATAAAAATAAAAAAACTCATCGTCTCATTTACCTGGTCATATATGTGTGTGTATATATATATATATAAGCAGGTAAATGAGACGATGAGTTTATATATATATATATATATATATATATATATATGCGCATATACGGCCGGAGTGCTTGAGAGGTTGCAACACGAAGGATCGAATTCCACAAAAATCTACATTCAAAATATCATACACTCACAAGTCGTATTGACTGTTTGAGGTGGAAAACCACGTCAACATGTGTGTCTCGGATTAAAGTATATATCGTATGAAATTTTTTGAATATGATAAAAAATAAGTGTTAATCTGATTTGTAAACGTATATAAAAAATAAAAATAAAAACTCAGCATTAATTGTAATACATATAAGAATCAATGACACTTAAAAATGTAGGAAAATTGCGATAAAAGTACGCAATATTCCTAAATGACAAAACCCCTTAGGGATTTCAAAGTCTTTGAACTAGACTTGTTTTGCTCCTTCATATTCCTCAATAGTTTTAGAACAATGACTCAAAAGTGCTTGCGATTAACTATATGGTAATATTAAATTCCAACAAGACTTTAACAATGGACTCTTATTATAATCATTCTCAATTAATTATTGCTTAAAAATATCTCGATGGTCACTTTAGTTTGTTCCCAAATCCAATTCTTGAAAGCTGCTTTCTAGTTGCAACAAGGTTCTCATGCCAAGTTGCAATTTTAGGAGACTAAATAAGGACTTGTTTGCTTGGCAATAATTTATTACTATTTATTAAAGGGGATTCGTGTTCATGGCAATTAATCAATAAGATATAAAGTTTTTAACATATATATAAAGGGTTAATGATGGTGAAAATACCCAAAGTTTGATCAAAGAATTCCTCGTGTACCCAAATTTTAAAAGTGGAGGCAAAAGTACCCAAAGTCGCATTTAGGGTGTTGACCACTCCATTCTCGTAACGCAGTTAACTTACTTGTTAAATCTGACCACGTGGACAAACATTGGTTTCTGACATGACAATTTTTTGCCACATAGACGAGCCCAATTAAGGGTTTAATTCGTTGTTTTGTCGTAAACAAGGCTGATGTGGGCTCGTCCACATGACAAAAAATTACTATGTCAGCAACTCACGTTTGTCCACGTGGCCCGAGTTAACGAGTAAGTTAACTGTTTTACGAGAATGGAGTGGTCAACACTCTAAATGTGACTTTAGGTACTTTTGCCACCAGTTTTAGACTTTAGGTACGCGAGGAGTTCTTTAACCAAATTTTAAGTACTTCTGCCGTCATTAACCCTATATAAATAACGATAACATGAAATTCACACGTAACATGTAACCGTATTGGCGTGAAATTCTAATAGTAATTTTATAATTATTATTCCTTCCATTATATTATTGTTTAATGTAATTTTGACATTGATAGTAAATTAATCATCTTGTTGTAAGTAATAAATAATTTCCACTACTATCATTACGCATCTTATGAAAGTAGAATTTATGATCAATAAATATGTGGATCAATTGAATAGAATCCGATAATTTTTAATATATATAGTTTTGACTTTTGACATTGATAGTCTAGTTGGTAAGTTAATGGAGGTTTTTGCTCTTTGCTTTGAATTCGAATCTTTAAACCGTTCCTCTGGTCCTACTCACCGTACACGTGGCAATATATAAAGATGACTCACTCACCCCATTTGCCAATCTGGCACTCAGTTGCATACTTGCATTGGTGAGAGAGGGACCAGCCAGTCGTCATATATATAAGGAGGAGTTGGATTTTTAGAAAACGACAAAATTATTAGGGTTATTGTAAAGGGGCATTTAATTTGTGAAGTAATTATTATCATACCTCTCAAAGTATATGGTAATAAATGGTAATCTCTACTCTCTTCGACCATACTTGTACGTGGTCAATCATATGATCAGCTTTTATTATTGTAAGAAATAATATTGCATTCTCGTATTTTTTTTAAAAAAAAATTATATATATGCGTGTGTTTCTATGGAAAATCTCATGGATAAAAAATAAATTATTAAGTTCGATAGACTTTTATTTATCACTTCCCTATTTAAATACCAAAAAGAACACAGTTTATCAAATGATATTTCGAGTAAATACCAAAAGAGTATAGTTTTTTTTATACAATTATATTATAATTTAATAATAATTAACATATATCTCTAAGTCATTTAAATGCTATTATCGCTGTCGTTTTTCACGTAATCGACACACATCTTAAGTTGTGTTTATTTATGTTCGGGCTATAGCTATGAGTTTTGAGCTTATATATGATTGATTTATGTGTATATATATATATATGTATGTATGTATGTATAATAATTGATTAAAACAAAATCTATTATTGTGACAAATACTTGTAGTAGTAACTAGTAAGGGTTTATTAATAAATATTTGTGATTTTCAATTGGAAGGGCATACAAGCAAAGCAATAGGAGGCTTGTGGCTATACGACTAAAATTCATACTTCATATCAAAACAACATATTATATTGTTGAGAGCATTTTGATACTTGTACGCAAGAATATGACATATACGTATACTATATTTATAGTAGTATATGTATATATAGAGCACCTCTTGATGGAAAAGATTGAGAAGATAATGTAAATGAGCCATTAAGAATCATGAAAAGATAAAGCAAAGGATTAGTTGGCACATATATGAGGGATTTTATCTTCCTTGCACCTACTCTATTTAATCATGGTCAAAACCTTAAGGAATTGTCATCCTTTATAATAGGTTGGCACATCCCATATATACATATTTTCATCTAATGGTAATAATATAATCACTACTCATGTCTCATATTTCCCTTGGTCTCCAATGAAATTAACTAGGAGACAAAAATAGTAGTACAAAATATATATATATTTAAAAAAAAAAAAGATATGATTTTTCAAGGATTGAAAAGGATAGGTGAGATGATAAGGTTTACATGTTTGTCCAAAATGAATGAGAAATGTTTTCAAAATGGGGCCTTTGTGGTTAATTTGTATTTGAAGGTACCATTGAATTTGAAATGGCATGCAAATTATTCATTGATGGTCAAATACATAGGCCTTGCTTTGTTGTACATTGTAACCTTTTCCTCTTCTTCTTCTTCTTCTTTCTTTTTCCACTTTTTTCATAAGTGGTTTGTAAAGTACATTGTCTAGGTTTTTCCTAATAATAATTCACATCATTTTGGTGTTCAATAGTTTGTTTTCTTTTTTAGGGTATAATAGCCTCCTTATTACACTTATTCTTGTCAAAAACTTAGGGCCAAAATTATAATAATGGTAAAAACCACCTTGAATAGAGAAACAAACAAAATAGGCAAGACATATTTGATATATAATACACATGTATATCTAAAATTACATATAGCGGTAAGTTTAGTTGAAAGAGTTAGGAATTGGATCTTATGTTAAGCCATTAATTTTTTTATTTTTTTATTTTTCTAAACAAAGGAAATATGTTGCAGAAGATTTTTTTCTCCTAAAGTTTAACACCAACCAAAATATTGCAAATAGAGCTTAACTTTGGTGTTTCCCAAATCATATAGGCAGCTATATTTTCATTGTGGTTAAGTGGACAAATCAAACCCCAATAATGGCGTTTTAACTTGTAGCTAAGTTTGTAAATCCATGAATCGGTAGATATTAATTCCTTACACTTTTTCCAATTATTTCACTCAATTTTTTAAATATGTTTTCGGCGAGTAATTCCGAAAAAAGCTATTGGCATATTATTTTACGAGAAATTTTCCGATTGACCCATGATTCATCCGTTGTAAAAATAATGTAAATTATTTACCTTTAATGAGAGATACACGGTGAAAAAAATCACTCATTTACGATGTAACGTGTATTTTTCCTTTTGACCGTTAATTAACGGAATATTTGACCGTCAATTGTGTTGCAATTTCACAGCCAAGAGATCAAGGCCTAATTAAAACCCTAATAAAGAAAAACATTAATATGGTTTATATAAAGAGCAAATGCAATACTTGTGCATTCATGTCTAAACGCATTTTAAGCTCACACAACCCATGCAACACAAAGCAAAACCCCACTCGCAAACAAATTAATAAAACCCAAATCAAGGCTTAATTCTCAAACCACAAAAAGACAGAAAAAAAAAAATATATATATATATATATATATAATATAATATGAAGAAGGGTACGTGGCGGATCATGAGAGCAAAGAGTCAAATCGTTCGCTACGCTAATCGTCCTTGTTACTGCTCCATAGCCCTAAAGGGACCCACCGAACCGTACAATTCTTTTATTATTACTTTTTAATATTAATATAAACACACACACACAATATATAATAGAGCTTGTTGTTGAGACTTGATAGAGAGATACAGAGAGAGCAACAAGGTTATGAAGAGAAGAGAAGAGAATGAATGAGACATGGTGGGACTGAGCGTAGTGTTGGAATCGGGCCAAAGTAAGTGTCGTAGCTCCTCCACCAAGAAACCGAACGACACCGTTTTGGTCATCAACAAAACGACCATGATCAACAAACCCTCCTCCTCCTCTTCTTCATCTTCTTCTTCGTGCTCATATTCTGGTTTTGGGCCGGCTTTTCTTGACCAGTGCTTTCTCTGCAACCAGAAGCTCTTGCCCACCAAAGACATCTACATGTACAAGTAAGCAAAGCTATACAACAAACACCCTTTTCAACTCTTTAACTACTACGCATATACATATACATATATATATATATATAAATATTTAAATTTGATATATTTTTGTGTGTTGTTAGGGGAGATAGGGCATTTTGCAGCGTTGAGTGCAGATTCAAGCAGATTTTCATGGACGAAGAAGAGAGTATTCACAAAGAGAAGTGTTCATTCACTGCGAAGAAACCCACTTCTTCTTCTTCTTCTTCTTCTTCTTCATCATCTTCTTCGTGCTCGTCTCGTTCTCGTAAAGGAGCAAGGAATCGGACCTCGTGATGATATATTTTCGTAGTGTTTTTTTTTTTCCTTCATGTTTGACGGTTTTGCCCCTGGCTTGGGTTTGTAATGACTTTGACGTCCCAGTTGTCGTTTTGCGTGCGTGTTGAGGACAGACCGATAGAGTGCAACATTTTTCTGATGTTTATCTTTTTGGGGGGGTTTTAGTGTATTGCAGATTTACAGTCTCTGTGGGTTTCCATGGTTTTTGTTTGGCCAAGCCATCTACTACCTATGTGGGGGGAGTTTTGTGACCTTGGAGGGCATTTATGGTATTTCAGGGCTTGTGATTAAGGTTAATTGTGTTTGGAGTTTGAAGATTTATTTGAAAGGAACGAAGGTTTTCGTGGAATTCCCGTTGTTTTGATCGTGCTCGGTTTTCGTCTTTGATTGGCAAAGATAGAACGGATGTTCGAGATTTATTTTGTACGAGATTATGAGCGTATATAATTATTATATTCACGGGTATTATTCAAATAAAAAATGCAGTTAAAACCGACTTAAAAACGACGGTCTATTTTTTTTTTGTCGAAAATTTTCAAGTGACATAAAATATTACTTCCTCGTAGAAGACGTTCTTATGCTATCTTGCTATCCAATCTACTAGTCTTGTTAGTTTGTTTTGACTTTCCAACAAATTGTTTTAGAGATTTATCATGAAATAAAAATTTATTTCTCTCTATGAAAAAAAAAGGTGACAAATTGTGGCGATATGCGCATTTTAAGGGTGGTATTGAAGGGAAGGTCTAGATTGCGCACTGAGGGGTACAGTGCCCTTATAATGGAGAATTAGTACTTAGGGAACAATGTCATGGTCCCAACTCCCAATAGGCATAACACAAGATATGGTTGCCATAATGGAACATAATATAATCTTTTTGATAAATATAAGGGTTAATGACGGCAAAAATACCCAAAGTTTGGTCAAAGAACCCCTCGTGTACCCAAAGTTTAAAAGTGGTGGCAAAAATACCCAAAGTCACATATGAGGAGTTGATCACTTAATTCTCGTAATGCCGTTAACTTACTCGTTAACCCTGGCCACATGGATAAATTTTTTTTGTTAAGTGTAATCATTAGGGGTTCAATTAGTTGTATTAATTAGTATTAGTTAGGGGTTTAATTTGTTGTTTTGTCGTAAACAAGACTTATTTGGGCTCATCCATTTGGCAAAAATTGTTATGTCAACAACCAACGTTTGCCAGCGTGACCATAGTTAACGGGTAAGTTAACGGCGTTACGAGAATGGAGTGGTCAACTCCCCAAATGCGACTTTGGGTATTTTTACCATCACTTTTAAACTTTTGGTACAGGAGGGGTTCTTTGACCAAACTTTGGGTTTTTTTGCCGTCATTAACCCTAAATATAATATATTTCTCTTTATCACTTTCCCACTTCATTTGGGGTCTTTTTTGGAACTTCACTTTGATTTATTTGGTCTACTTTTGCCTCCCATTTGCTTGAAAACATTTGCATTACAGTCCTCTATAATAAGCTTTTGGGGGCGTTGAATGATTGAAGCCTTAACCACCAGTTTTAATTTAGTCCTTTTTGTTTCCTCAAAATAGATGAGATAAAAAAATAAAAAAATAAAAAAGACTGTCAGACTCAGTGGAGCTATTTGCTTCCACCAATTTCTATTCTAGGACACTGGTTTGCTTCAATTCAAGTGCCTTGTCTTTAGTGAGTGTGCTTCTTTAACATTGTGAATTGACACTAATGCTCTATAAACTTTCGATGTTTGTGCGATTCGCCTCTAAACATAAGTTTTTGACATCAACGCCCTCTATGGTTTCGACATATCTTCCCGTGCACTTTGAAAGTGCAACTTTCATCCCTCATTGATTGTTTCACAGAAGTTTAATGTGTGCTTCTTTAACGGTGTGAATTGACACTAATGTTATATGAACTTTCGATGTTCGCGCAATTCGTCTCTAAACATTAGTTTTGACACTAATGCCCTCTATGGTTTCCAACATATGTCCCGTGGACATTAAAAGCAACGGAAAACTTTTTTTTGTCAATTTTATTATTTTATCTTATCTGTGCGCGACTTTCATCACCCGTTGATCGTTTCACAACAGTTGTGTACTCTTCTGTATTTATCTTCTTGGTAATTGATGAATAAAATTACGCGACAAAGTTCAAACGCATATGGAGCAACATGCTACCTTTTGAAACATTAAGAGACAATGGTGTCAAAAATTTAATATATATGGGACAAAATGCACACTCATACAAAGTTCAAGGGGGGCATAAATGCCAAATACTCTTTAAGATTCCGTTGCTTGGTAAGTTGGTATTGGTCGCTTTGGACATTAAAGAGTGGGAGGTAAAAGAAACAAGGGTTAATGACGGCGAAAATATCAAAGTTTGATCAAAGAACCCCTCGTGTACTCAAAGTTTAAAAGTAGTGGTAAAAATACCCAAAGTCGTATTTGGGGAGTTGACATCTCCATTCTCGTAACGTTATTAACTTACCGTTAACTATGGCCATGTAGACAAACGTGGGTTGCTGACATAACAATTTTTGCCACATGGATGAGCCCAAATCAGCCTCGTTTACGACAAAACAACGAATTAAACCCCTAATAAACACTATTTAATACAACTAATTGAACTCCTAATGATTACACTTAAAAAAACAAATTTGTCCACGTGACCAGAGTTAACGTCGTTACCAGAATGGAGTGGTCAACTCCCTAAATGCGACTTTGGATATTTTTGCCACCACTTTTAAACTTTGAGTACACGAGGAGTTTTTTAACAAAACTTTGGGTATTTTCACCGTCATTAACCCAAAGAAACAATAATGTCTCTTCTTAGTTCTTATCTTGAAAAGTTTGGAATTACCGCACGAGAAAAATAAATGAAGAGATTCCAAGTGTTGAAAAACCCAGAAGGGACTCAATTTGTACGACTTTAATGGTTTCAACATTTTGGGAATAACACTTGTCATCACTCATCCCTACTTTTTGTCGTTTATGCACTAATGTTGAAATACAATGTCGTTTTCTTCAATTGGTAATGCAAAACGACAATGCATGATTACGTTTTAGTGCTAAGAGAGTAGTACACATACGCAACCACACAAGTTTTGCAAAAGTGTTCGAAATAATAATAAATAAATAAAACTCACGAGATATGGGTCGGAGTAGGATTAAGTATCAAAGTTTCAATACTTCAAAGTTAAATGAAAAAGTGGTGTAAATATATAGAGTGCCCATATATATAATATACATATATATATTAAGAGGCGTATAATTTGGGGTAGACAATTATTGAATGTGTAGAATAGATATAATTTAACATAAAAGATTAAAAATATGAAAATTAAATAGATAAAAGATGATTTTTTTTATTTATTTTAATTTAGAGGGGAAGTTCATCAAAAATTAAACTTAGGATTAGGCTACACAAGCAATTTCCTCCCAAAAGTAGTAAGATATTTGAGATTCTTACCCCAAAAATTTATGCTTCTAGACCTTATACCCTTAAATGTTAATATATTTCATTCTAATTTCATATATGCTTAAATTTGCTCCCAGAGATTATCCTCATAATTCATATATAGTATAATGGAGTTTATATATTATAAGATATCATTTGGAAGCTAGTGCATCAACACGTTACATTTCACAAGAGATCATTAAAAACTTCCTAACTTTTTTGTTAATGTTATGGAATCTAAACTTGTGGACTCCAATTTATAAATATGAAAATGTAAATTACGAAAACAAAAAGGCTAGAATCATGTAAAAAGCACTTATAGCATAGGAATAAGTGAGCATATGTATTTATTGACCTATTTAAGTTTTGAGGTGCCACATCTAACAGGGTTTGTTATGCCGATAATTCATAATTACTGAGACATGTCATAATTAAAGCTTGTTAAGAAAAAATTGCTTGGGATTCAAGCAACCAAGCTTGGTGAAAGTTCCACACAGAAATATATCATGAAGAAATATTCCTTCCAAGGAAATCATATACAAGTCAAAAAAGCAAAAGTCTCAGTAACGTGTAGCACAGATTTTTGCTCCCTAAATTCGAACAAAGCGAGAATTACGGTTTGTTCAAACGCTAATTAAAACGGCATCTTTCTAATTGCGAAAGAGATGTATAATGGCCACATAGATTAGAACTTCTTTTCTTCTTATCCCCAAAATAAGACAGGGAAAAGTAGAATGTAAGCAGTATTCCATAACCAGAATCTGAAATTAGCGATTCCAGGATTTCCTTTTCTTAAATAATATTTTTATTTATTACAGAAGTAAGCCCTAGATAGAATAAAAAAATATTAAAATTAGAATAAAAGACCTGGAATCAAAGCGCGATTTCGGTTTTGGCATTTTAAAATAAATCATGAACTCGTATTTACATCACTAATCATAACACCCACTCAGATCTTAACAAGTGTTACTTGTTTTGAAGCCGGGAACTTATAATCGGTATTAGCTACATTTGTTGAATATTTTTTTCTTCTTCTTTTTTTTCTTTAAGGAAAACCTTGAAAGCATTCTTTTATGTTCGAATGAAGTTTCCTTAGTTTTCAAACTTAGGTGCAAGCATGGTTAATCACTAATGATTTCACACAGCATAGCCAAAAAGGGTCGAAACCGAAAGAATACTAATGCTCGGAGAAATGTTGACACAAAATGAAGTGCTATTAGATATACAAGTTAAGCACAAGAACATCAGCAACTCGTCTGCAATAGTGTGCACGTTGGAGAATGTAAATTAATACATACACGCTAATTGTTACCTTGATTTCAGCAACTTCTTAAAAAGTCGTGGCTTATCTCCATCGCGGTTGACACCGGAACTTTCATCCAGATTTGAACAGCAAGACTGCTTTCTGGTCCAAGTAGAAATAGACAAAGTGGTTTGTCTCGTGCGTGACATACGAACCTGCGAGAATTAAATTAAAAGATCTTCAATGCTATCTTATAAATGATATTAAAATTTTATTTCGTTTAGCACAACATACAGAAGCCCTAGCACAAACGAAAACCATGGAAATACAGTTTGAATATAGGAAACTCAATCATATGGAGAACTTAGCGCTATACTAAGGAGGAGAAAAATCAAACTATAGAGATGAGTGCTTTTTCTGATGAAGATCACGATTAAGAACAAAAAATGAATAATCGCTTCTCAAGAAGGAAATAAGAAAGGCTCAACATTGCAGCTTGTTTTGAATCGAACCAGAAATCAGCCATGTACTTATTCATTGATCCATTATCAGTATCTAAGTCTCAATAGTAAGCTCACAATAAACAATCAATCAACATCTATGGAAATTAGCCGAGTTCAAAAGGTTCTACAAACTACAGCAATCATAAATCGTAACATCTATCGAGTGTGTACCGAAGTTAAGAGATCATATGAGAAATATAACCATCTCATGTACATGTACAGAACTATATCAAGTACTACTAAAACTCAATGAGCGTCCTTAACGCTAATTGCTACAATCGAGTATCAATCTATCAAAAATGAGCTTCACAACTACCACCACGGCACGGTAATTCTGTCTCCCATATACACGTTTAATCTTTTCGGAAGACGAACACGCCCTACAAGCCTCGGAGCTTCATACAATCTCGACACGAGATAATAGCGACGCTTATGAGCTATAAACACACATCGTTTCCGTCTTAAACGGCCGGCAAAATCACAAATCAACTAGTAGCTCGGGTAAGAGCTTCAAAGTCTGGTTCCAAACAAGTGAGCTAAAAAAACCCCAAATCGAGGCATCAAAATCGACCTAACCAAGCGTAGATCTGCTCATTTCTAACAACCTAATCATCATCATCATCTTCATCATCAACAGAATCATAGAAAAATTACCGAAGTTTCGACCGACGATGCAATGCCAAGTAGGTCCGTGTTTCTTATCGAACTCCTTCTTTATATTCTCCGCAACATCCTTCTCCACACCGTGCTTCTCAAAAGCCTGAGATCAACAATTCGAAACCACAGAACCAACAATCAATCAATCAATCGACCAATCCACAGACCTAGAAGAACCAAACGCATTGCAAGAACAAGCGAAAAAGAATCGGAGAGTGCGAGAAAGAAGCTCTGACGGCGATGGCGATGTCGATGGCCTCCTTCTGCATGTCGCCGAACATGTCGGCGCTCTTTATCACCACGCGCTTGCCGGAGGAGGTTCGGGCTATGGAGGTCGCCGGCAAGGGCTTCCGATCGTCGGCGCTCGGCTTCGGCGACAGAGCTCCGGCGACGCCACGCTTCGCGTCTTCACTCATTCTCGGTTTTTTTTTTTTTTTAATTAAGAGTGAAAAGTGATTTTTGTAATCCGATTTGGTAAAGAACCATTCTCTCTAAAAAAAATTATATATTTATATATTTTTAATTAATATTCTTTTGAGTTTTGACCGTGGTCTCTCAGATTGGGATTTTATATTTTAAAAAAGTGAAATTCTTTATTTAAAAATAAATGATAAAAAAATGAGTGAAAAAAGTTTCCGTTGAGAAATTTATTTATTCATGATTTATTATTTAGGTTAGTGTAGTGATTAGTTGGCAATCGCCAGATAGAATTTCTGGAAAGAAAAGCCACCATAATAATATATTAATAATAGTGATATAAAAATGGAATTTTTTATTAAGTAAAACTGAGATTTAATACAAATAATGGAAATTCATTGAAGGTGACCTGCAAGTCATTAGGTCCACTATTATGAAATCTTCTGCAATGAGTTTTTTTTTTTTTTGACGAATTCTGCAATGAGTTAAAGTGGGAAGATAGTAGATACAATAGTTAAAACTTAATACTAGGGGTGAAAATTTTGTAACCGTTTCCCGGTTTTGTCCCGGTTCCGGTATCGGTCCCGGACCGATTTTTCAAAAAATCCGGGAAATTTAGCTTTAAACCGGGAAGTGGTACTTCCCGGTTCCCGATTTTCGGAACCGGTACCTAAAAAATATTTCCCGGTTTTTGGTACCGGTTCCGATTTTAAACTACATGTAATTTTTAAGTTTTTAGTATGTCGTTTTTAGTGTAATATATATTTTTATTGTCATTTTTTATACTATGTGTAATTTTTAATTACTAATTTTTCAAAAACTACATGTCATTTTTAAGTCAAACCCTTTTAGAACCGGGAAATTTAGAATCGGAACCGGGAAATTTTAGAAATGGAACCGTAACCGGAATCGGAACCGGGAAATTTGGATCGGAACCGTTACCGGAACCGGGAATTTTTTTAATCGGGAACCGTTACCATAACCGGAACCGTGACAAAAAAAAATTCCCGATTTTTCGGAACAGGGACGAAAAAAAGCTAATTTCCCGATTCCCGGTTCTGGTTTCACCCCTACTTAATACTAGGGGTGAGCATGGGTTGGGTTGGGACGTCACGATGTTTTTTATGGACCCAATCCGATCACTTCGGGTTAGGAAAAAAAAACCCGATTCGACACAATTTTTTTTAATGCTTGAACCAAACCGACCCGATAAAAAATCTGGTTGGGTTGGTTTGGGTCGCCATGGCCCGATTAATTAAAATTTAATCTTATATAACAAAAAATAATATGAAAAAAATGCATCAATGTAACGCAAAATTCAAGTTAAAATATCCCAAACAAATTTAATCAAACAAACTTACACTAAACAATGTAAAACATGAAAATGTGAGATTGAACGGTCTTTGAATGTAAATAAAATTGAGAATGAGAAATTTTAAAAGACTAAAGATTGCACTACTTGAATAAAAATTAATATGGAATATATATTAATTATATTGGTCGGGTCGGAGACCCCGACCCGACCCAAGGCTTTGGAGCCGACCCCGACCCGAATAATAGTCGGGTCCGGCCCAATCCGACCCAATTTTGAGCGGTTAAAATTGGGTGGGTTAGATTGGGGTCGGGTCTCTAACGGATTGGGTTGGGTTATCGGGTTGGGTCTAAAATGCTCACCCCTAATTAATACAATTACAAAGTAGATATATAGTTAATACAAAGAGGAAATTAAGCTTATCTCATGATGAGTGAAACTCTTTTTTTAACCTTACAAAATAAGCCAATAAAAAAAAAAGTTAATTTGAAGGTGATTTTGTCAAAAAATCTGATGTTTTGTGGTTATAAATCTTGTCTGGATCAATCGATTCAAATCGAGAAGAAGACAAGGAGAACAAAGTCATGTTCACAGCGGCTCCATTGAGTCAAACTCCAGCTCGGCAAAAAGAACGCTGTCATGGGGCACGTTTCAGCTAGACGACCAGTCAGTCCGGTCAGCTCGAAGATACGACTCTAAATTTCCAGGAAGTCCAACGGGATAATTTGAAGGCTATAAATACCAACTCAAGACGAAGAACTACACATGCATTCACCAAAGAGAATCATTGACAACTTTCTGTCCGACATTATACTGCATTGAGAGGTTTTTTTTTGGTTTTCTTTACTTTTTCTCTTCCTTCTCTTTCTCCGAACAAGACTGCTGCATGTAGTTGTCCGTTCATGCTTTCTATTGCAATAAACATACAGAGAACGTAGTCAACTACCTCCTTGGGACGAACCTCTCTAAAAAATCATCGTCTTCATTTACTGCTTTCATTTATATATATCTATATACAAAAAAAGTGTTTAAGAATTTGCAACGCAAAAGATCGGATTCCACCAAAACAAATTAGTATCATACATCTACATGTCACTCTGACCGTTGAGGTGGGAAACCACGTCAACCATATATAAACTAACTTTTTTATTTATTTTTTCTCTTAGCAAAAGTCTAATGAGTCGGATTCTTAGAGCAACTCACATAACACTTAATTATTTTATCAGCTGAAAAAAGAGGAGCGTTCATTGTTCCTCTTCAATAAACACAACAACTCGATAAATAGAAAGCAAGATACTTGAAAAAGCATATTCATTCACAAGTTATTACTCTTGTAATAACTTTTCTGTACTCGACTCAAGATTAATAACTCTATTGGTATACGCGACCGTTATATTATTCCGTAAAGTAATAATATTGACTGAAAAATACATATACTATATACATAATAAATAGTTAGAGAACCATGACACCTCATACTTTCATAGTAAAAAAAAAATCGTATTTTTTCTATTTGCGGGATCAGATCGGGGCAGTAGCGAACGAAACCGAGAACTAATCAAAAGTAACACGGGGCACGTTTTATATACTCGACCCGGCAGGACTGGCCCAACCTTTTCCGAGGCCTTGGGCAAAAAAATGAGTTTTTTTTTAATTATTTTTTTATATAAAATTAAGTTAGTATACATATGGCCCCGTTTGGCATTGCTTATTAATATGTGCTTTTGCTTTTGTTAGAGTTTTAAGTCAATATTTGTGTTTGGTAAGTTACAATAGAAGCAATTCAGTAAAAAAATTAGCTTCTCTATAGGCAAAATTTAAAAGCAGGTAATAGATGCTTTTGCTAGAATCTACTTTTGCTTTTCGTCTTCTTTATCCCCATAAATATTTTTTTATGGTAGAAGTACCAAAAATACACTTTATTATTGCGGTTAAGAGTCTTATTCTTTTTTAAGTGGTAAAAGTATCATTTTTATGTCCATATTTTTTTAGTTATTGTGGTTAAAGTACCAATTCTTTTTGGATGGTAAAGATACC
Organism: Parietaria judaica; assembly: GCA_954871525.1. Classification (NCBI taxonomy): domain Eukaryota; kingdom Viridiplantae; phylum Streptophyta; class Magnoliopsida; order Rosales; family Urticaceae; genus Parietaria; species Parietaria judaica. The sequence continues at coordinate 2,532,919 of OX940866.1, forward strand.
AATTTTTTACATCCATTTTTTTAAAATTATTTCAGTTGAAGTAACAATTCATACTGGGTGGTAAAAGTACAAAAAATATTTTACCATTGCGGTTAAAGTACCAATTTTTTTAGGTGGTAAAAGTACCTTTTTTTTGTTCACATTCTTAAATTATTATAGTTAAAGTACCAATTATGTTTGGAAGGTAAACGTATATAAAAAACAAATACATATTTTTATTGCAGTTAAAGCATTAATTCTTTTTAGCTGGTAAAAGTACTAATTTTTTACCGTGGACGGAAGAAACGTGGATGTAAAAAATTGGTATTGTCACCGTAATTATTTTCAATTAAAATCATAAAAGGCATAACAAACTAAGCAAGGTTTTTTATTTATTTTTATTGAGTAATTATATTATTTATATTATTTTTTAACTTTTTTATATTAATATTGATATTTAATTATTATTATTTATGTCTACTTTAGTATTTTTTTTTTACATTTAGAAGCTAATTAAGTAAAACTGGTTGTCAAACGCTAAATTGGAACTTTTGAAAAAACTAATTGTTTTTTGTTTTCATTAACCGAATAGTGCATTACTTTCTTTGGTAGTATTTTTTTTTACAGTAAATTTTAAAAGCAATTTTGAAGACAGCACAATAATGGGACGTAAGCAAAAATAATAGATGTGATTGGGTTTATGTGCAATTGAACTTGGGCCATGGGATAGCAACGAAGCAAGATACTCATTTGATATTTTGAGCCTTTTTTAAGTATATAGTTTATTAGTTTCTTCATAGGGCCTTGAGTCATTACCCAAGTGGCCCAAGGGTAAGACCGGGCCTTCAACCCGGTACCCGACCCGACCCGACCCAACCAGTCAAACGGGTTTGGATTATTGAAAGTGAGCTATTCGAGTCTTTATTTCTAGAAAGGAGTGGCACGATCACAAAATCACATCCTTTGGCCACGCCACTGCGTCGAACTGTGTGAAACCACTCCACGGTCAGCCGAAGTGGAGGCCAATCAGAGCCTGCCACGCGTCTTTGAGGTTTCAGTTTCCGCTGTCGGATAATACTCAGCGTAACCGCAACTATATATATATATATATATCTACCTTGTCGTCACTTGTCCTACGTGGCATCTTATCCACGAAGCACATCTCGCTTTCTTATAGTCTCGTACTTCCCAATAAATAATAATATTTTAAATACCAAAACGGGAACAAGATAAGCCTCCACTCTCCCACGTGCGGTGGGAGCGCGTGAGACACACCCCCTCCTCGTTAGTTAGATATTCATTCATATTAATGACTCGAGAAGCCACGTGTAGAGGAGAGTTAGCGAGTGGTTGGAGAATTAAGTCGTGATTCATCACACACACGTAAGCAAAAATTAAATTTGCTGAAAAGCCCTTCTTTTCATTCGTTTTATCCCAAACGGACCCTGATCTTTAGAGAAATCACGTTTTCTAGATCTTCGCTTCGCTTCGCTCGCGTGTGGGACTATATCTATAAGCTCTTCGCTCTATATCGAGGAACAATCAGGAAAATCGTTTCGCAGAGAGAGATAGCCATGGGGAGTAGTGGAAGAGGTCGGACAACGATGGAGGTCGGAGCTGACGGAGTGGCGGTGATCACGATCATCAATCCTCCAGTCAATTCCCTGTCGTTCGATGGTAATTATCTTTTTTATTTTTTATTTTTTTTAATTTAGCTTCGTCTGGTTCGATTGATTGTATCGTATCGTATCGTGTCACTGTTGATGATTCTGCGATTTTAGCTCAAATTCCCCGGAGGCTTCTTCCTCATTGAGAGACCTGAGTTTTCCGCTATGTTTGCTTATGTCTGCCACGATTAGCGTCTTAACTTGGTTGCAGATATTCATCGATTTTTTTTTTTTTTTTTAAATTGTTGCCTTGTTCCTCTGAGTTGTTGAATTCGTGAAACTGGAGGTAGTTTTGGTCAATGCTTGATCTTGTCGATGTTCGATGTAAAGCTGGTGTGAGGGGAGTGTGATTTTGTGGTTTGATAGGGTCATGTTATCGTTTTGTTTGGCCGATAAATCGATTGTTGTTATTGATGGATTTATCGTTTGGTAACTGATTTATCGATGGATTAATCGATTGTGTTTGAGACTTTGTTACACATGGAATGTCGATGGAAAATCGGGAAAACTTAATCATGGTGGATGATCTTTAGAGCATCAATTCTTTGAAGGAGATAGTTCTTACTTGTTGAATCAGTCGATGTATTTATTAGCTGTTTTGAACTAAAATTTAAATTACAATAGTGCGGTTATAAAATCAGTGAGTAATTAACCACAAAAAGGCCCAAATCTATTTCTGTTACCGTAATGGTCGAGATCGTTGGGCAAAGAATGCTAAGGAGTCACATGAAGAACACAGAACAAGTATATAATTTATTGCATAACCTTAATGTGTTCACTTGGTGTTTTCGCTTGTCGAAAACCGTGGCAGCTCATAAAAATTGTCGTGTGTTTGACATATTATAATTGCGAACTAGTAATCTCATGTAATGTGATCCCCGATCTCTCTGTTTCTCAGTCTTGTACAGCATGAAAGACAATTACGAGGAGGCGTTGCGAAGAGATGATGTGAAGGCTATTGTTGTTACGGGTTAGTCTGCGAAGCTTAACAAATTCATCACTTGCATAGAAACACTTTGATGATTGAAACATGAACCTGAAGTCACTTACTGTTTGATCAGGTGCCAAGGGGAAATTTTCCGGTGGCTTTGACATTAGTGCTTTCGGCAGTCTGCAAGGGGGACAAAAGGGTATTTTCCATTTCCAATCGATAACTTAATTGGTACTTCATAGTTCACGGTGTATTTTTTTAATGAAAAAATTATGTTCTATGTCTTGCAGCGGAACAGGCGAAACCTGGATATATATCGGTGGATATTTTCACTGACGTGGTGGAAGGTACTTGTTACTGTAGAATTATAAGCTAAGGAGTATTGGAGTATGCAGCTGATGTATTTAACTAGTTAACTTATAGCTAATCAAGTAGTTTATTTGCCACTGATTATGTTAGTATAAGATGAAATCCCATTCTTGATTAATAATATTTCGTATTCCCAAAATAGCAGTTATCTATGATGTTCTTGTTCTTTTAGCGCATCCATGCGATGCCGGCTTATTGACTTTTTGCTTCAACTTTCAGCTGCAAGGAAACCGTCGGTTGCTGCAATCGATGGCCTCGCACTAGGTGGAGGGCTAGAGGTTGCGATGGTATGTCTGCAGATTACCGTATTAAATTTTTATTTTATTTTATTTTTTCTATATGATGGATTAATTTTACTGTTTATTTCTGTTTCAGATATGCCATGCAAGAATATCAACTCCTACTGCACAACTAGGTTTGCCTGAACTTCAGCTTGGACTGATTCCCGGATTTGGAGGTACGAATAATTGTTACTAAAATGATTTTTTTTTTGTTCTAATAAATTTACTCAACTAACTATATTTTCCCAATTTACCAATTTCCTGCTTATACTCTCTTCTAATTACGTCGGATCTCATTCAGTACCGTCGATGGAGTATTTACACGTGTCATGTCATGAAGTACAAGGAATTTGGTCGCAAATTCGAATATATTTTTACCGTGTCTAATGCTCCTGTTATTTCTCAGGAACACAGAGGCTGCCTAGACTTGTTGGTCTTGCAAAGTCCCTGGAAATGATGCTGGTATGTCCTGTTCTAATTAAAGTTTGGACTTTGGGTTTTACACCTACCAAGATTTAATTAAAACACGATTAATCGTGCTTATATCGATAGACATTGTGGGAAGTTTTCTGATTAACTATATATTTAGATATAAACAATTTTGGACTAATTTATAATCCCTCTATTATAAGGAAAATGACTAAGTTGTATGATACAGCCCGAAATCATGATAACTGAAACGAAAAACACTACTCTTTCACAAAAACTAATCTCCCTTTGAAAGAGATTATGACATTTGGTTGAATGGCATGCCAATCATATAGGCCATCAATTCTACCAGTTTCCCCTTTTCTTAATCAACCAAATAATTGAAAGAAATAATCATTAAATTGCATAGCTAAAACCAACTTGCATAGAAATAACCTAACAGCATAAAATAAAATCGCCTACTTAGTGAGCTCGGCCCATCCTTGAAGCCTATGTTATGTTTCTTATTTGATGTCTTATCGAACAATGGGTACTTATCATTGTAATAATAAAAAAATTATCAATCACATACTAGGACTAACTATTTCAGCTAATTTATGCATACTTCGTCATAAATGCAGACATCAAAACCGATTAAGGCAAACGAAGCCTTATCTTTGGGCCTTGTTGATGCGATTGTACCAGCTTCTGAGTTGGTCGACACTGCACGTCGTTGGGCCTTAGATATCTTGAATCGAAGAAGGCCTTGGGTTCCTAGTCTTCACAGGACAAACAAGCTAGAATCCCTTGGAGAAGCAAAAGAAATACTGAATTTTGCAAGGGCTCAGGCACGGAAGCAAGCACCAAATCTCAAACACCCTTTGGTTTGTATTGATGTCATTGAAACGGGTGTTGTTTCGGGTGGAAGGGCAGGCCTTATCAAGGTTCATTTCTTTCTGTATTCTCTTATTATATCTAGGGGTGAAAAATATAACTCTTCCCTTTTTTCTTTCATTTTCAAAACCAGTACCGGTTTCTAAAAATTAAAACACGGAACTTTTTATTTTATTTTATTTGTTGCAAGTATAAAACCAGTTTTCAAGGAATATAAATTTTTTTTTCTTCAATTCATTTAAATCTCTAGTAATATACGCTTAAATAACATTTCAAATGAAAATAATATTAGATAACTAACCCTAAAGCTATTATATGTAAAAATACTAAATAAAACTGGTTACCGCTTATGGCGTGGACCAAAAAGCGCAATGGTATAAAACCGCGTTGCAAAGTTTCTTATACCAAAAACCAAGATTTTGTACGGTGTCCGGTCTCAGTAACGATTTCTGGTATAGAACTTTCACCCTTAGCAATTTCCTTAAAATGGTTATAAGAATTCGATGACGAAGAGGTTGTATCATGTCTTGGCAGGAATATGAATCTTTTCAAGGGTTGTTACACTCTGACACTTGTAAGAGCTTGATTCACATCTTCTTTTCTCAACGCGGAACATCAAAGGTTTGATATCTCATATCTGATTAATATCTAACTCGTGGCTTTGAATAAGGGACCGAATTTATTTTATAAACTAGTTTCTTAATTGTTGTGGGATTCTGCTAAAGTACTCTCCGCATTAAAATCTAAATATATCATTATATTGTGTGATAACCTTCGATTTAATTTTACTATCTGGCTCCAAATCTTTGGGAAGTTAGTCTATGTTTGGTTAGCTTCATAGCTCTTTGAAAACTTTTGAATTACTCCTTCATACATAGCTAGAACGTTAAAACATTATGTCATGCGACATAACTGACCAAATACTGATTGTTTTCACACATTTATTAGAAGAAAAAAATTAGGAAAAAGTGAACTTTGAAAAATACTATTATGTTAACATAACCAGTGATTTCATTTACATCAGTATTTACATGATAAAATTGAGCTTTGACGGTACTCATACCATTTTACCTACAACACAAGCTCACTTTGTTTCTTTATATTTATATATAGGTACCTGGGGTTACTGATCTCGGTTTAGTGCCGAGACGAGTGAAGAAGGTTGCTATACTTGGTGGAGGATTGATGGGCTCTGGAATAGCCACTGCTTTACTTCTTAGCAGTTATCCAGTCATCTTGAAAGAAGTCAACGACCAGTTTTTGCAAGCTGGGCTTGGCAGAGTCAGAGGTAAGCCCGCTTGCCCCAAAATTATGCATTGCGCATTAATTCTAGGACTTTAACCACGCTCTATATATTCGTCCGTACATAACCTTCCATTTTTCCAATTTGGCTTTCGTGCAATTTTTTCGGAGAGACAAACTCGCGGTACGATTTAGTCCTTCTATGAAGTGAAACCAAACAGGGACAGAGAAACAATGACCGAGTCTAAAAATAATTGTCCTAATTCTATGGTGTGCTTTTACTTGACTCTCACGTAAATCAAAGTACGTATAACGCATTTATGTTTGTTCTGTTCTACTCCTTATCCAGCTAATCTGCAAAGCAGTGTAAAGAAAGGGAAAATGACTCAAGAAAAGTTTGAGAAGACCATGTCTCTTCTCAAGGGTACTTTGGACTATGAGAGCTTCAAAGACGTGGACATGGTCATAGAGGTATTCCTCATATCAAGAACCTCTCTTGTATTTTTCATTTTTTGTTTTGTTTTTTAAAACGGGCGGAAAACCCTCTTCACGTTTTCTTTTTATTCAACGGGCAGAAAACCCTCTCACGTTTTCTTTTTATTCATTGAAACAGGCCGTCATTGAGAAAGTCTCTCTGAAGCAACAAATATTTGCTGATCTTGAAAAATATTGCCCACCACATTGCATTCTCGCCAGCAACACATCCACTATTGATTTGAACCTGATTGGAGAGCGGACAAGATCTCATGATCGAATCATCGGAGCCCATTTCTTTAGGTAAATTTATAGATAGAAGTAAAATCTAATCAATATTATCTATAGGGAGTTTTTCTGTTAGACACCCTCTATTTAAAAAAAAAAACAGCTAAAATATACACTCCAGAGTGTACTTCATTTTCTTTTTATACCCTCTAAATCATTTTAATTTTAAAAAAACCAGATTGTCTCATTCAGAAATCTAGAATTTTACTCTATATACCCGTTAGTTTTATTTTTGACTAGTATAGGTTTATGAGCCGATGAGGCGATGAAGGTGAGCAGTTTAGAATATTTTTTTGGTTGTTTTTTAAAATGGAGGGTATATTCTTGCAAAAAATGGAAGCAGATTAGAGTGTATAGAAAAGCAAATTTCAACTATGATTTCATATTTTCGGATGTGTTTCTTAATGCAGCCCTGCTCATGTCATGCCACTTCTCGAAATTGTCCGTACCAACAAGACATCTCCTCAAGTAATCGTCGACTTGCTAGATATCGGAAAAAAGATAAGGAAAACCCCGGTGGTGGTTGGAAACTGCACGGGTTTTGCCGTGAACAGAATGTTCTTCCCTTATACACAAGCTGGTCTGTTGCTTGTTGAACGCGGTGCTGACGTTTACCAGATTGATAAAGTTATCACCAAATTCGGTATGCCAATGGGCCCATTCAGGTAAATCTCCATCCGGGTTTCATGCACTGACTAAGTAACTCTTACAGGATCTGATTACCTAGGGTTTGAGCTCAAGATTTTTTAGGAAAAAGATCTAGAGAAGAAATATCGAGTGCTAGGTGTTGTGTTTTGGAATCTAAAAGAAATCGATTTTTTTCCCGGTTTCGTTGACGGCTGAAACGGTGTTACAATTAGTCGACCGAGCCGTAACAGCACCAATGCAATCAACGTGAATTATTTTTTTTCTTTGAACATTAAAAAAACTATTCTCAAATGGAAAATATTGTTCTCGATTTTTTTGATACAAAAATAAAAATCTTGATTCTTCTTCTAATTTCTTTTCCTTTCAATCACCAAGAAAGTTTTTCTTACACATTTTATTCCTTTACCTCATTTTTTTATAAGTTCTAAACAAAGCCTTAGAGTAATCTGGGTTTCTGTTTGTAATGTAGATTGGCTGATCTTGTTGGATTTGGAGTGGCGATCGCAACTGGAACGCAATTCGTGGAGAATTTCCCGGAGAGAACATATAAATCCATGCTTATACCTCTTATGCAAGGAGATGGAAGAGCAGGTAATAACTAAGGTCATGTTTGAGCTTAAATTTTTTAGGAAATCGATAAGAGAAAAATAAATTCTAGGAAAATCAGGAGGAAAAACAAGAACACGTTTTGCTTGATATGTTCGGAAACTAAAAGTAATTGGAAGATTATTTTCTTCTTAGTTCATCTAGCGCTAACATGATGTCAATTGAATTATGCTTATGAAATAGTGTTATCATCGAAAGAATAATATTGATTTCCAATTATAAATTAAGCTTTAAACGAGGCCTAACTATTATCTGACCGTTTATTTTTCAGGTGAAACTACTAAGAAAGGATTTTACGCATATGGCGACAAAAGGAGAGCCAACCCGGACCCCGAACTCAAAAAATACATTGAGAAGTCCAGAGAAATCTCTGGTGTTGCAATTGACCCAAAGGTCCCTCCTCTTTATAACTTGTGCAGAAATTATGTATATTTCTATTTCCCCTTCCTTCTCACACATCCTTTGGTACTTTATTTTGTATACAGTTCGTGAAGATATCGGAGAAAGACATCGTAGAGATGATATTCTTTCCGGTAGTAAACGAAGCGTGCCGTGTCCTTGCTGAGGGAATCGCTGTCAAAGCTGCTGACCTTGACATCGCGGCCGTCATGGGCATGGGTTTCCCGGCTTACAGGTTTCGTGTTATTGCAATATTCCCCCCAAATTTGTCGTGTTATTACAATTTCTCCCTCAACTTAGTTTTATCGTAACAATATGCCCCATTAACTTGTAATTGGTTACCATTAACCTCTTACCGTTATATAGTCGACGGTCGCAGTAGTCCTGCTACTAAATTTACCTTAAAACACTAGTCTCTGTATTGAAAGTGGATTAAATTTGACGACGTCACTGTTTAATGATTATTACTCCTTAATGCTGAAATTAAGAGGGGGAATTTGGGAATAATTCTTGTGTATTGATTAATGAGGCAATGTATCATACATACACAAAATAATAAATACTCTACAGTGTAGTATTATTTAATCTGTCTTGTTGGTATGCTGTGATCAGGGGTGGTCTCATATTCTGGGCCGATTCTCTCGGGTCCAAATACATCTACTCGAGATTGGACGAGTGGTCAAAGACTTACGGCGGATTCTTCAAACCGTGCGCTTTTCTGGCTGAAAGAGCCGCAAAGGGGGCTCTTCTGGTAAGATCTCCGACCCTACCCTGATTCTAAAAAAACTTAATCGGTCTTTCAAACATACAAATTTTGACGTATCTCGTCGTTTCTCTTCTCCGACCCCATTTTGAAAAACCTTTTTTTTTTTTTCCGGTCTTTCAAACTTGACAATCTCGGCTTTCCTCTTGCAGAGTGCTCCGGTTGACCAAGCGAAATCTCGGCTATAAGAGGTTCGAAGATGGAAGAAATCAGGTTAATAATACATGAAGCAGTAGGTTTGGTATGAAATAAGTTTAAGTGAATAAGTTTTTATATAATTAGCAGCTATGCCTCAAGAACAGTATTGTTAATGGTTAGCTGACGCATTTTAATCCGTTTAATCTTTTATGGAACACTTTTAAGTTTTTTCTTTAATAATTATTTATTTCAGTCTACTATTTTATTTTTCTTTTATGCATATCAGTACCATAGGTATTAGTTTTAACAAAAATTAAAAATTAAATTCTCAAACTGATTTTGGTTTGTTGACTGATTTTCTAAACTAATTTGTAAGATTAGTTTTTCAAAACAGCTAACTAAAACGCTACTTATATTTTTCGGTTGGTTGACTCGTAATTCAGTGGCTAACTTGTAAAACTAAAACATCGGTCGGAGCAGAATCTAGAAAGTATACAAATTTATTTTAAAAATTGAGAATAAAGGATAATTAGGAAACTGGAGTAGACATTTGATGGTATTTCAGCTGTTTTTAATTTGACTTGTAGTTGGCATATTTAATAATAAGAAATAAAATGTATGAAGAAAGCTAAATTTTCAATTAAAAATGATTCGGACAAAATGTACGAACGATGGTAAACTTGAGCCATTTAATCATTGGGTAGGCCATCCCCAACATGACACCAAATTTGGTGTTAAAATCACATTATTTTAGTGTGATTTTAACACCAAATTTTTCTTTCAACCCAATCACAACACTAAATTTCACACTAAGAAGAATATTCCTTATTATTATATTATTAAATAAAAATTCTTCCTAATATTGAATTTAATGATAATTGTGGCATAACTACTATAAAATGTCGGTGACGTATACTCAATAATATTTTCGACGCACTCGGCGTTCTCGATGATGTCGGTGATGTACTCGGTGTTATCGGCGACACACTCGGCGTTGTCGATGGTGTAAGTGATGTACTCGGTGGTATCAATGACACACTCGGCATTCTCGACGGTGTCGGTAACGTACCCCGCGGTGTCGGCGACAATTAAATACTTATATTACAATTAATTTTATCAATAAATCATTATTAAGTATTTATGCCGTAATTTAAAAAATAATAAAATATTATTACACCATTTTCCCGTTGTGATTGATGCGGTACTCTAGCAAAAGCAAAAATTGCACCATTTTGTTCAACTTTTGCCGTTACATTGGGTGCATTAAGGACTGCATAATGTCGCTTTGCAATCCCATTGGGTTGCTCTTAGACTACTAATAAGCTCAACCATTAAAGCACGCGATAGTCATGAACTCAATGATCACCTTTGCTCGTCTTTTCTTACAAAAATAAAATAAAATAAAATATATATTAGCGGTCTCTATTTCAAGCTGTAAATAAATATCTTGTAATGCGAGTACATGTAATCTTGGTCAATAGTGCTACCAAATTCACACAAAAAAAAAGTCACTTTACAAGCAAATTCCATGATTATCAAATTTTTTTATATTTTTTTTATTTGAAAGGAAATAGAAAACGAACAATAGTAAGACCAAAGATCTAGCAAATCGCGAGTATTCGTCCTATACTCGGTGTCGGTGGTCGTCGATAAATTATCTTCATTAATCCTTTTCACTTTATATGTTTTTAGAAAATTTCGACGATAAAAGTTTATCTTTACACAAAGAGACAGAACGAAAACGCGGAGCGGAATTATTTGTTTTGTATTTTTGGTATTCACAGTGAGACTCGACTCATATATGATGTAATGGACGATTTTTTAAATATAGATGATGTATTATTTTTAAAATAAAAATCCATCTGTATTATTTTTGAAAAATCTCCTTGTAAACCTGTAAGCCCTAATTTATTAATAAATTGGTATCAAATTACTTCTTTTTTTTTTTTGTCGGTAACAATATTTTAAATCTTGGATTAAGCTAGCTTATTATTACTTGTAATAGTCTAGTGGGTACTCGTGCTATTATGTAAATATCAAGATCTAATTGCCATGTAGTCCATATTTAATTATTTTTTTAGTCAATGAATTACTACTACACTACACTATGCTGCAACCGGTCGGTTAACCTGCTTATTTTTCACTATTTGGTATCCTTAACCTAATTCCGGTTAGTCATGTTTTAATAACCTTAACCTGTTTTTAAAACCGGTTAACCTAATTTCCGGTTATCAAAATATGATTAACATGTTTAATAACCTTAACCTGTTTTTGTTTAATATAGCATTCAATAGAGTTTATCGCAACGATAAAACGTATCGGTCCAAAATAAATCGCAAAAGAAATATACCAGTCCAAAACATAAATCCAAAAAGTACAACAATTATAAATAAAAAAAATATCCAGTTCAACAACTCGAAGAGACTTTGACTGAAAGAGAGAAAACCCTACTTGATTTAATTTTAAAATATTCAAAAAATAAATAAATATTAAAACCGGTTACAAAAATAACTTGTTTTGAAAAATAAATAACATGTAACCTTATCCAGGTTGAAACCGGATACGGTTAACCTTAACCTGTTTTCAAAATAATTCGGTTACGGTTATTTTAAACCGGATAATTTTCGGTTACGGTTTTAAAATTCGGTTACCGGTTATTTTGTACAGCCCTGACTATAAATTTCTTAAAGTAGCAACTTTTGTTATATTATTGGTAATCGTTGGATTTAAACTTTGACAAACTTTATTTAAGACAAAACCTAACAATTCATACGTGTGATTTAATGCCTTTTTTTTTAATATAAACGTACCTAATTAGTGATCATCAACTAAAATGGGATAATTCCTAGATTCCAGCATAGATAATTTAAGCAAGGTTTAAAAAATCGGGAGTTGTCGTTGATAAGTCGACAACATGTCGCCTATTTGAGTTTGTGGTTAGAAAATCCTCGATACCATACCTTCTACTCAAAGTCTCAAACTTTAATAATTAAAACTTAAAACTTGATATTTAAGGTGTTTTGACTTTAAATTTTACAAATGGGTAGTTTTTCAAATAATCAAATCAAACATAGTATTTAAAATATCTAATTAAGATAAATTAATACATATCTATCATAAGTTTCATTCTTATTTATTATCACTTGTGGTGATTTAGTGGTCTCCTTTTGTCTACACGTGCTATATAATAAATATAAAGATTGTTATGGTTAATGAACAACTTCACTATCCTTTTCTTAAAGTGGCAACTTTTTGTATCAACTCTAACGAGCTTTATTAATACAGACGGTAAAATATTGCGATTTAATGTTTTTTTTTTCTTCATAATAAAAAAGTACCTATTGCTTTAAAATATTATTTTGGCAAGAAAAAGGAGTGAATAAAAGGAGGAAAGAGACATATGAAATTGATAAGGACGGTCTTTGAAGGATCATCACAAATCCAGCCTACATGTTCGGACCCCAAAACTGACTACTAATCATGCACTGATTTACTTCAAATTAGGGCTGAAACCGGGTAAAAAAAAAAAATCCGATTTTTTTCATTACCTGAAACACGAAATCGGATTTCCAGGTTTTGACTTATCAAACTCGAACCTGGTTTTTTAAAGAAAAAACACGAAAATCCGGGTATGGGTAATTATCCGGGTTTTATTTGAAAACCCGGATTTTAAACCCGAACCGAACCCAATTTTAACCCACTTTTTTTTTTTGGAAGTAAAAACGATTATAAAGCCATTAATACATAATATTACCTAATCTTAAAGGGAAATTTGCGGCGAAAATCATCGAAGTCACTAAATTTTTGCAGATAAATCACTAACGTCTATTTTTTGCGACAAAAATCACTATCGTCATCAATTGTTTGCAGATATGTCAATAACGTTAATTTTTTGTGGCGAAAGTCAAATCATTAACGTCTATTTTAGCGCCAAAAATTCCAAAAACACTAACGTTTATTTTTTACGGCGAAAGTCATTATTGTCATTCTATTCTTACAAATATTATATGAAAGGGTTAATTGCGGCGACAATACCCAACCTTTGGCCATATTCTCCGATAGGTACCCAACCTCAATAAATGTAGGCGAAAGTACCTTACGTCGCACTTTTGTTGCCGAACAACTAACGCCGTTAGACACCTGCATACGTGGCCGGTAGGCTGTCTCATGTGGCGTTCCACGTGGTACAAACCGCCACGTGGCCAAAAGGTGAGTATTTTCGCAGCAATTAACCCTAAAAGATATAAATTCCTCCTATAAGAAAAACAAAAAATATCTTTTTTATAAATGCATATTTTATAAAATTATTTGATTATATTTGACATATGTACAAAAATTAAAATATGTGCCACGGGAAAAAAAAAATAATTTTTTTAAAATAAATTAAAACTAATAATTTTTAAGGAATTATTTGATTATTTAAAAAAAATAAAACATATTCTTTTTATAAAAACATATTTTATAAAATTATTTGATTATGTTTGATATATGTAAAAAAATTAAAACATGTGGGGCAACGAAATGAAAAAAAAAATTCCACGTGGTGGCGAAAGTACCCAACCTGTGGTTTTTTCGAAGTTATGGTAGGATTATTTTTTAGTGTTTTTGGAATTCTGGCCACGATAAAATTAATTTTAAAAGTTTATGGTACAATTGCCGTAAAAATCTCTGTTTCAAATAATGTTATCACTAAAACGTGTTGTCGTTGTTGGAGACAATTGATGAATGCCATATAGGATAGTGATAGGTCATTTAACGTTGCCAGATAACATTTGTAAGGAAAGACTAACGTTAATGACTTTTGGCGCTAAAATAGACGTTAGTGATTTATCTGTAAGAATTTAAAGACATTGATGACTTTCGCCGCAAAAAATTAACGTTAGTGACTTATTTGCAAGCAATTGATGACGTTAGTGATTTTTTCCGCAAAAAAATAGACTGTAGTGATTTATTTGCAAGAATTTAATGACTTCGATGATTTTCGCCGCAAATTTCCCAATTTTAAATACACAAATCCAAACTTTGTAAACATAGATGTCGTTTTTTGGTGAATATTGAGTAAGTATTAACGTTAGTTTATAAATATAATACTTAGCAAAAACAAGTTAATAAACATTATAAAAATAAATTAAATAATTAAAAATATTTATTTAAAAATATGGGTTTTAGTAACGTACTAACCGGGTTTCGAGTTTTATAACTCAAAACCCGAAACCCGGAACCGATTTAATTCGGTTACGGGTTTTTCAAATTTTGGTTTCGGTTTAACCCGGTTTTAATTCAGTTTCGGTTTTTTTAAACCGGATTGGGTCTGGTTTCGATTAAAAACCCGCATTTGTGGTTTTTATTTATAGGCCTACTTCAAATAGTTTCAATTTTTCAGAAGCCCTAAACTATTTTTATTATTCACTTTAGTCCTTTGAGAAAACTTTTCGTTTTCGGTTATTATTATGAGGGAAACTTCATAATTTATTCTTCATTTCACATAACATTTGAAAATTACTCTCATTATTTTTTTTGAAAAATTATTACCTAAGGCCTTTTTGGGACAATTTTACCCTTGAGTTAATTAATCTTGAGTGTCTTGAACTATAATGAGTTAAGGGGAAAAAATACTCAAGTTGTTCAGAAATAAGGCGGCATAGAGTCAACTTAAAAAAACTGTGGCAAAAGTATCCAAGTTCACTTTTTATGGTGACTCGGTAGACTTCGTTCATTTTTCACTATTTTTCGTTATTAATGACGTCAATGCAAATTAAACAAATAAACTCAAACGTTCAAACCCACAAATATCAAAATTTTTATGAAAAGTATTCAAAACAAAAATCTCTAATGGTTATGTCAAACATAAGTGAAGAAAGAGTAAATAAAATAAATCAGACAAAAGAATTTAGCTAAGATGTTAGTAAAGAACTAAGAAATTTAGTTAAGAATATTCCATGTGTTTCACGAGGAGGTCATAAAAGAAAGGAAAAGACCAAAACAACCTGGGAACCACACAGCCCCTTCAAAGCTTGTCCCACACCTGCCCCAACAATAAAACTAGCAATCATAACACAAAGTCACAACAAACAAACAAATACCTCTCTCTCTCTGTCTCAAAATGGAGGTTCTGAGTCTGAGTTTCGTGGTTGGAGTCATCGGTAAGAAAGAAAAAACTTCACCATTTTAAGAAACAAAAGCTTGTAATATATATGGGCATGCATATTTGAGATTGTAGCTAAATAATAATATGTTTTTGTCGCAGGCAATGTTATCTCAGTGCTAATGTTCCTCTCTCCCGTGTAAGTCCTTCGCTTTGTTGTAGCCCTTTCTTCATTCCATCTTCACACACACACAAAAAAAACGCACGCGTATCGTTAAAGATCACGCATCGGAAAGATATATAAAGGGACGTGAATGACTTTAATTTTAAGTTCGCGGATTACTACTATTGCCAATTGATTTTGAGATGAAACTTTATGATATATACGTATACGACTTTAACAGGATTTTGTCCAAAATAATTGTTATCAGTCCGAGATAAGTGAGCGAAAAGATTCATCAAGTAACATATTTTATAGGTTTATAAGGTTATCGCGGATGTCTTCCTTCCTAAATTTTTATATGTTTATACTCATTTAGATATTATACTTTTATATATTTATTTCATGGATCCTTCCAAATTGACCGGTATTGTTCTTCTTAGTGCCAATTGATTTTGAAATGGAACCGAATGAATGATACTCATTGCCCGTGTATTTCGCAGTGGAACTTTTTGGAGAATAGTGAAACATAGAAGCACGGAGGAGTTCGACAGCCTTCCGTACATTTGCACACTGCTAAACTCATGCTTATGGACCTACTACGGCATCACAAAGCCGGGAGGGCTTCTCATAGCAACGGTCAACGGCTTCGGGATCGTCGTCGAGGCAGTCTACATCGCTTTGTTCCTTCTCTATGCCCCAACAAGGATGAGGGTATTATAACCTACCTCATAATACATATATTTCTACTTTTGCTACACTACAAAATGTTTATACTTCTTATTTATTTATATATATATGTGTGTGTGTTAACTCAGGTGAGGACTGCAATTTTAGTGGGCACAGTGAACGTCGGGTTTCTAACCGCAGCGGTTTTGGTGACGCATTTAGCTTTGGAAGGAGAAGTACGCATTGACGCAATAGGGTTTCTTGGTGCGGGCCTTAACGTCGTCATGTATGGATCGCCTCTGGTTGCCGTGGTAAGAGGCTTTTGAGTTTGCTAGTTTTACTTCTTTTAGATAAATATCAGCATTCACTAAGGTCAAATATTCGGGAACCGAGACCGGTTTTAGCCCTTAATTGTGAAAATATAAAACAATTGTTACCGTGTTAAAACAGGTTCTATATAAACCATATCTTCCACCTAACCGGCTCAAAACCGGAAAATACAATAATTATTGAAAAGTCTTAGGTTATCAAAAAGTATATCATTATTTTAGAACTACGGTTGCAATTAATTCCTTGGATTAGGTAAGTTCGTGTTGAGTGTATACTTGTTCTTCTAAATCGATAACGTGATGAGTTCATTAATTAATCAATAAGAACGTGATGATCATCATCACTATAATTTAATTGTCAACTCTTTGGTTATTTTCTGAAGAATTCAATTGCTCATTTTAATTGATCATAAGGTCCCAGAAATACAGTTGAATGTGTCTCTGTGTAGTGGAGCGCCTATAATTAGTCCACTAATTAATATGATATATATATATATATATATATATATATATATACACATCAATTTATTGTAAGTTCAATAAGAGAGTGCAGAGTGACCCACTGCTAGCTGGATCAACGATTAGATGCGGCTCTTAGATATTAGCCCTCAAAATGTGCTCATGGCCACAATTATATATTCATTATTTAGAAAAGAAAAAATATATATAATTAAGAGCTGAATCATAAAGCAAATAAATATATATATATATATATAAGAGGCGAGAATTTTATTATTCAGTCCCTTTTTCATCTACTCGCGAAACTTCTTTTCTCTATAGATTACGACCGATCAGCTTAATTACATGGTGATATATATTGAATAATATTGCCCAATACATTTATGCATAATTTTAGACCTTAGATATGCTAGGTGACTTTTCATAAAGTATTATAAAATAAAATTAATAATAGTTCAATAAATCTGTGTTAAGTCTTGAACACATGTTTTTTGAAACAAAAATAAAAATTATGTCTGTCTTTTTCGATACCAACGAAACATTCGAAACTTAAACTGAAATTATAAAAAGTTATACTTATGCCACTATATTTTTAACAGTTTTTAAAACAATCGAAGAAGGTCACAGGAACAATATATATATAATACTGAAATTATAGGAACAATATAGAAATAGTATATAATCGAAGAAGGTCACAGGAACAATATAAATATAATATATATATATATGATACTGAAATTATAGAAATCAAAACAATAAAGTACGTAGTATTCTTATATGTTTATTTGCTTATATTAACGCAATTTCTCAACAGAAAACGGTGATAACAAGCAAGAGTGTGGAGTACATGCCATTTTTCTTGTCTCTTTTCCTTTTCCTCAACGGTGGAGTTTGGACTTTCTATGCTTTTCTCGTAACCGATTATTTCCTTGCGGTAAGAAATGCATTCACTTTCACTTCATTGCCTTCAAATTATTAATTAGTTACTATATTATAGCCCTAGGCAAACTATATCGTAATTCTCATATTAGTGAAAGAAAATAAGCAGTGGTCATATTATATGTTTATTATTATTTAAAACCTAGGTATATATTTCACATTCAATTAAATGAAGTTAATTAGTTCAATGTCTTAAGTTTTAAATAACTATTTATGAAATCGTGTCTTTCTCGTAATGGAGTATTAAATAAGTTGTTGATACTTTGATAAGATTCTTATATTCATTAGTAAAAACTAATTACTACATTATATATTTATATACTATGTACTATTGTGAGAAGATGTTGGGTGCGTTTGACACAACTTATTTGGTCTTTTTTTTTTTTTTTTTAGAATAAACTAAATTACTTTTCATGTGTTTGACAAAATTATTTTTACTAAAACCACAAAAACGATTTTAAATTTTTGTACATGAGTAGTGAAAGCTAAGATTTGTAACTTTTGATTATTTTTTTCTAAAAACAAAAACAGTTTTTATAGTTTATTTTAGTCTTTTTATCAAACGCTAAATCAAACTTTTGTCACCAACAACAAATGTTTTATTATAAATAATTTATCAAACACCTTTTAGATTTTTTTTAAAATAGGTTTTTTAAAATAAAATAAAAAAACTAAAACTAAAAGCAATATTTTAAAAAACAAAGTTATACAAAACAGTACCACTATGTATTATTGTATATTGTATATTAAGAAAACTAGACAAATATACAAAGTCCAAAGTATATTCATTTTTTTTGGTATCAGTATACAAAAATAAGTTTTTTTTTTTTTTTTTTTACTTCTATTCTCGAAATATAAAATATGTTTTGGTAAGCACGCTCTCTTTGCTTAAGAACTGAAGTATGTCCCCATAAAAACAAAGAAAAAAAAATCTAACGTAGATGTAAAGCTATAAAAAAAAAAAACTAAGAGACTTGCATGCACATAACTTAAATAGCAATTATCGCCTTTATCGGAATACCTAGAATTTCAGACACAAATGAGCAAA
This sequence comes from Parietaria judaica, assembly GCA_954871525.1. Classification (NCBI taxonomy): domain Eukaryota; kingdom Viridiplantae; phylum Streptophyta; class Magnoliopsida; order Rosales; family Urticaceae; genus Parietaria; species Parietaria judaica. Next base: position 2,551,695 of record OX940866.1, read on the forward strand.
CCCTAAAAGCAAGGAAATTAATTTACGTAATGTATTATTGCATGTACACATTTACTTAATAATTTTCAATATTTTTACAAATGGTGATCTTACTTTTATAGGTACCAAATGGAATTGGGCTCATCCTTGGGGCGATTCAGCTTGTGGTGTATGCAATTTATAGAAAAGCAAAGCCATCCAAAAATGGAGTATTGGAAGAAGGATGGCAAAGAGAAAGCCTCATCACTTCCTCAGAATCTCTCCCACCAAACTCAGCTACATTACAAGACTAGCAAATTTGCTACAAGTTTTCTTGAATTATTATTGATTATATTCATCATTTGTTCTCATTTTTTTTTTCCCAAAGTTTTTGCTTTGTTTTTTATTATATTTTTTTTACGCATAAACTCAAAAGATTGGACAGGTAATACTTGCATTGCCTTTTTTTCGTTTGCTTATTATAACATTTGGGTTTTTTGAGATTGTTACGTGGTTGCATCATGTATAAAATTACTATGTTTTACTCGTGTCAATCGTAAATTCCTTATACTAAGGACGATACAGGTATCCATATGGATTTTCATAAGGAGAAAAACATGCATTACCGATTGTGCCAATAAGATTGTACGAGTACATCGCAAAACTGATAAGTGTATTAATGGGATTTTCGTAAAATGATAGTAGTTAGAAATATTATTATTTTATAAATAAATTTAATTAAAAATGTAAATTATTGGGTTTTTATGATTTATTTCCGATTTTAGAGCTATATATGAGTTTTTATACGATACGTGGGTTATTTTTAGTGCACCCCCGGATATTATGCGGTATTTCACCGCACCCTCTCATTTTTAAGGGTTATCAGCGGTATTTTTCGCGTGTTTTGGAACCTTGGTAGTAAGTTGGAACCATAAAACAAATATATTTTTGGGCTAAAATGGACTTTGTGAGCTCAACTTCAGCAATGTCGACCATAAATCCTAGAATAACTTTGGGCTCGTATTGGGCTTGGAATCGCTTTTGGCCCAATAATGAACTTTAATAAGTGGTACATTTGGAGTTTTGACTGATATTTTATTTATGCTGTACATGTGAGAGTTATATTGGTCATCAATAACAAATCAGATAAATAGATAATAATAAAACTAGTTTTCATTTTCTCATATAAAATTAGCTGTCATCGATTTAACAAGAAAGTGAGATGATGATATGTACTAGACTAGTCACAATCAACCTTCATAAGTAATAAATATAACTATTTTTTTTTAAGGATAAATATAACTAAAATTACCAACGAAAAATATACATTATATATATATTTCCTATTTAGTACAAGTATGGGCTGTTTTTATTGTATCATCGAAATTATTAATTTATTAAAGTATAATTTAATATGTTATTTAGAATCATGACTATACAAAAATATTTAATCAAATTTACTAATTTTTCGAGTATTAACTTTACTAGATTTTGTGGTAAATAAATACCAGATTAGACTATTGTGTTTCCTTACAAATTGGAAACTAAATTTGTAAATTATATAACGTAGTTTGTAATTATGAAAAGTAATATGTGAGTCTTACACAATTAAATATGTCATTATTGAAAATCGGCCGACGTATGTATAGCTTTCACAATTATATGATCAGACTTGCATGTGGAGATAGTAATCAAGTGGAAGACTTGCTAATAATGTTAATTGTTTTTTAGTTTTTAAAATCAATTGCTAATCAGGCCCCTTTTATTTTCATGATATTGTTGCCTTAATAATTCAGATATCGTTTTCAATAACGAATATTATTATTATTATATATATTGATAATTTGATTTAATACACACATGACAATGTCTTATGCATAGTAAGTAGTAACCAAAGCACACTAGTGTCTCATACAGTTGTTAATTTTGGAGAGAAAAAAAAGGTATCTAAAATTATTAATAGTACCGGCCCGGGCATATTCATACATTTTTTATTGCGTTGAATAAATACTCAAATTTATAAAATATGTGTTTTGATTAATATTGTCTCACGTGTCTCTGTTAACATAATTTATTTATTTTTACTCGTTGTTCTCACATGTTGAGATATTTTATCTTAAATATTTTAATATTAAGAATTTGTGTAAGTGATGTATATTAACATAAAGAGATGCGATTGAACCAATAAAAATATAAATTTTATGAATTTCGATATTTATTTAGCATGATTGAAATTTTCAGATGATACACACTATTAAAAATAAGTGTGAGTATTTTTGCCGTTATTATCTTAATTATATAAGATAATACGAGGAACGAGCTATATGCTAGGCTAGCTATAGCTTTAGATCTAACGAGTATCAACTACAATGCACATGAGACAATTCCTTTGTTCATGTATCCATTTGACTAGCACCAATTTATTAATTTCTTTAATTTATTTTTTTTACTATCTTTTTATTGATCCTCTCTAACAATTCTATGATGATCTCTCAAGCTCTCAACTTTGGCAATTTTAATTAAACACATACTTTATGAGAGGCTCAAAAAGAAAGAAAGTCCTCTAGCCCCACAAAAGATAGGGGTTGTTACCAATACTTTGTCTCTACTATATGTGTATGCACATGCATTTAGCATAATCACTCAAATGCCAATGGTACTTAAAAATGCTTGCATATAAAATTAAGGGAATTTTGTTTGTACATGCCCTTTATTTTTATTTTTTCTAAACATTTACCTTCTAATTTTAAAACAACTAAAATATGTTCTCAAAATGTACTTTAGTTTCTTTTATTTTATTTTTACCATCTCACCCATTTAATTTTTTCAAAAATTCAAAATTATCCTTTTTCATATTTTATAATTTTATGTGTATACACCCTCGGTTTATTGCTGACAAAAATATACCATATGTTAAAAATAAATTGTCAATTGAGGGATTTATTCAAAAATAATAATTTAATTTAGAAACCTAAAGTGGAATTGTTAATTTACGCTTAGAGAGTATATTTTTGTGAAAATTACAAATAGAGAGTATAAAATAGCGAATTTCTCTCAAATTAATCACTCTAACAAAACTATAAAATGAAATAAAAAGGACAACACTTGCACAACGCTTCTCTTCCAACATGTCATGGTGCATATAAAAAAAAAAAAAAAACATTTTCATGAAACAAATGAGAGATTTATAAATTATAATATGATATTAATTGGGTGTCGTTATCTTTGACTAAAAGTGAATTGGCATAACACGATTCATGGATCTCTATCATTATTATAATACACTTATTTATGTGAATTAAAACCCAAGGTGTCGAGTCAAGATGTTGGAATAAATTATTGACAAATTAGAGCGTGTGAGAACAAGAATTAATTGGGACCATCGCAACACCCAATTGCTTTGCAAGCCTAGTTAATGCAATTACTTAATTAATCTCTTCGTTCATGTCTAGTTATTATTATTATTTATTTATTTATTAATTTGTTTATTCGTACTTGAACATGCCCTAAGAAAGCAGCTCTTAGATCAACAAAAATCTTAAGAGCATTGGAAACTTCAATGGGTTTATTTTCACTTCTGTTGAGTAGTTAAATATATTATCTAATGTTTATGCTCAGGTGATTCAACAACATTACATGTAAGATCCAAACAAACTCCTACTTAAATTTAAAGTATTTATTTTTAGGTCTTTTTAAATCTTTAGTGAACTTTTTATAATAAAAAAAGGGCTGATGTAACGATTTAAACTATTAAAAAGAAGGTTACATGTAAGAAATCATAACAAATAATTATGAAATGTGTATATGTATATATATATATATATATATCATTATACGACAGTTCAAAATTCAAATTAGAGAAGTGCAATTGAATATGGTAGTTTTAAACTTTTGAAATCTAAAATTGTTAGATAAATCGATGTAAAGTTTACATTCAGAATATATATATGTATGACATGGTTCTCTCGTTCTAAATAATGCACAAACCAAATCTGCATTTTCAAACATTTTATTGATTAGTTTAAGTGAATATGTTATCCATTTATTTGAAATATTTTACGTTGTCTCAGCTCTCAAGTGTTTCCTACGTATATTTGAGTTGAATATTATAATTTTTTGGTTGATTTTAAATGGAAATCGGACTCTACAAGAACCGTTGGTTGGGTCATATACATATATAATTAAAAAAGGGTTAATTGCGGTAAAAATACTCAAACGTTGTCCATATGGTCCGTTGTGTACCCAAACACTAAAATGGTAGATGAAAATACCCAAAGTTATTGTTTTATTGCAGATCAAGAAAATTTAGGGTTTTTAATTGTTTTTTAGAGTTTTTTTAAAAGGGTTTTTGCTAGGACTTTTAGGTAAAAGTACCTATTAAAAAAAACTTAGAAACTCTAAAAATGCTATCAATGCTAGACGAAATTTGTTGGTCTACAACTAAACAATTGCGTAGGGTACTTTTAGCTACTATTTTTATAGTTAGGGTAAACGAGGAAACATTTGGGCAAACGTTAAGTATTTTTAGCACAATTAACCTATTAAAAAATGTATAAGTCGAAGGGCTAAAAAGGATTGAAGGGTCTTTATCATATTTGCATGGAGATAGATACGATAAGCTAAATCGACAGAAAGCGATACTTTTGCTGATAAATATTGCGTCTAATCAATTAAAAACTTTTTTCCTTTCGATCATTTTGGGCATAAAGGGTCTTCCAATAATCATGCACGAGTCAATCTAGTAAATGGGAAGTGTCACAACTCGGACTAAAGATGAAAGATCACTCCCCAAAAGGCTATACATAGTTAAAGCTTAAAGGATCCTATAAAAAAGATATAGATATTTATTTGACAAAAAATATTTAAAATATTATATTAAAACAATTTTTACACCCAAAGTTCTGAATTCTAAAACTAAAAAATATTTCATTGTCTATTTCCCAAAATACTTAGGTGGTGTTTGGTTAAGTGGTTTGGGAAACCAGTTTTGCAATTTGATTTGGGAAATCAGTCTGAGAGTTTAGTTTACCAAACCAGTTTGGGAGTTAGGTTTTTGAAACATTGTTTGGTTAGTCTTTTGTTAATCTGTGGTTGGATTTAAGTGAAAAAAATAGAATAAAACACAATTTATGTCACTAAAAAGAAAGCAGGGGCGGAGGGACTTGGGCCCAAGTGGGGACAGTTGCCCCCACTTGAGAGCCCAATACCTCACTTGGGCCTGTATATCGCCCCCCCTTGCTGATTTTTTTTTTTTATCTTCTCCACCACTGCACGCAAGCTTTCCTCGGAAGCTTCTTCGTCTTTCAGAATCTCCAAAACACACAGTGTTTTGGGCCCTATATTTTGCCAGAATCAGGTTCGTTTTCTCCGCTCATAGAGTGCCGATCGTTTTTCACATGCTCTCAAATCTTCTTCTCACTCTGTTTTTTTTAATCTTCGTTTCAGATTCTCCCGGAAAATCTGGTCGTGGTTGGTTCGGATTCATATTTTCACTCACTTGTTTATTATCCGCATTCTCCGTGTTTGGTCGAGGATTCGCTGTGTTTGGTCGAGGATTCTTATTCACGCTTGCTTGCTCATCAGTTGCTCACTTGCTCTGGTTTACTTTATATTCATATTCTACTTGAAAATATATTCTTTATTTTTTGGTACTCTGCTTTGGTTATTATATTTATAATGCTTTGAAGAAGGTTATCATAATTTATAATGCTTGACGATTTTATGAACCATTATAACTGCTCACGATAATTGCAATTAAACTGATAATCCTAAAATATATTACTGAAGGAATTGAAGAAGCAGAATTTGCAATGATCTCCCGAGATAAGCGCCGTTAGAAGCAAAATAGATTGCTATTAAATTTTTTGGAATTTAATTATAAGCCAGTAGAAGCAGAATAACATAATAACTTGCCATTAGAATTTAGAACCAGAAATTTAATAACCTTGTAATTTTGATTTTATTAATAAAATTTCAATGATAAGTTTAAACATTTTTTTTCGTGAAATTGTGATTTTATTAGTAGTTTTTTGTTTATTTATTAGTATATTTTGTGTTGATTGAAGCTTTTGACGTATCTATAGGACTTCTAACAAGATAATCATGCTTAAATATTTCAAGAGGAAAGGGGAAGAGACGAAAAGTAGTTCTAACAAATTAAAAAAGGTCGAGATTGATGCAAAATCTTTATCAAGTGATTCGGGTTTAGTGACGGAAAGTAGTACTAGCAAATTAAAACAAGACGATTTTGATCCGAAAGCCTTACCAAGTGATCCCGGATTGCGAATACCGATTGAAGACTTTGATTCTAATATAGTTGATTTAGTTCGACGAACATATATTCAACGGGGTCCTTGTCAACCTAGAAAGCGTACATATCCAACGGTTAAATCACGACGGTTCAAGGCTTCTTGGTATGATGATTTTGGAAGTTGGCTGGAGTATAGCAAAGAAAAGAATAAAGTATATTGCCTCTGTTGTTACTTGTTCAAACCAAGTAGTGACAAAGGTGGCGGTGACGCTTTTGTCGGAGAAGGATTTCAGACTTTCAAGAAAAAAGAAAGGCTTCATCAACATGTTGGGGGTCCGTTAAGTTCTCATAATCAAGCTTGGGCGAAGTATGAATCTTTGAAAAATCACAAGCAACATCTTGAGGGAGTTTTTGCAAGGCAAACGGAAAATGTTCACAATGAATATCGAATCAGATTAGGTGGTACTTTGGAGGTGGTTCGACTTCTTTTACGGCAAGGAATGGCATTTCGAGGCCATAATGAATCTGAAAGCTCGAAAAACCGAGGTAACTTTATTGAGATTTTAAAGGTACTAGCTAAACACGATCCCGAAATCAAGGCGGTTGCTTTAAAAAATGCTCCTGGAAATTGCAAGTTAACATCACCAGAAATTCAAAAAGATTGTGTGAGTGCTTGTGCGGCGGTAACTATGAAAGTGATATTGGAAGATATTGGTGATGCATTGTTTTTTATTTTGGTGGACGAGTCACGTGATGTTTCAATGAAGGAGCAAATGGCGGTCATTTTACGGTATGTGAACAAGCGTGGAGAAATTGTTGAGCGCTTTCTTGGAGTAGAGCACGTCACTATCACCACATCTTTGTCACTAAAGGCCGCCATCGACAAAATGTTTGCTCGGCATGGTTTAAGTTTATCGAGGTTACGAGGACAAGGTTACGATGGAGCTAGTAATATGCAAGGAGAGTTCAATGGGCTTAAAGCTCTCATCTTGAAGGAAAATCAAAGCGCTTTCTACATCCATTGTTTTGCTCATCAACTTCAACTAGCTTTGGTGGGACTCTCAAAGAAGAATGATGATGTGGCAACTTTGTTTCTAACCGTGAATGGAATAATAAATGTTGTTGGATCTTCGGCAATACGTTGTGATATTCTCCGAGAAAAGCACAAGGGTTTGGTTCTTGAAGCGGTCGATGATGGCGTGATTGAAAGTGGGCGGGGACTTAATCAAGAAACGAATCTACAACGTGCCGGAGATACACGTTGGGGTTCACACTATGGCTCTTTGATTAGCGTGCTTACTATGTTTTCGGCCGTAATTGAGGTACTTGCATACCTTTTTAATGAGTCAAACAATTCAACCACAAGGTTTGAAGCGCGAACTTGGCACGCAACAATGTTGACATTTGAATTTGTGTTAAGCTTGCATTTGATGATAAGCTTGCTAGGGATTACGGACGACTTATCAAAGCTCTTCAAAGGAAGGATCAAGATATTATAAATGCTATGATTTTGGTGAAAGTTTGTAGGAAGCGATTACAGGATATAAGAGACAACGGATGGGACGCCTTGTTTGAAAAAGTGTCTACTTTTTGTACTCATTACAATATTGGTATTCCAAGCATGACGAGTCCATTTCAACCTATTCGTGGAAAGCGAAAAATCAATGACAGAAGCAATTTAGAGCACTATAAGTTCGAAGTTATGAATGCCGTGATTGATACTCAGTTTGACGAATTGAATGACCGATTTAACGAGGCAACCACTGAGTTATTGCTTTGCATAGCATGTTTGAGCCCTAAAGATTCTTTTGCAGCTTTTGACGTGAAGAAGTTAATCAAACTAGCCGAGTTTTACCCGATGGATTTTTCTTCTACAGAGTGTGCTCCGCTAGAAAGTCAGCTTCAAAATTACATAGTGGATGTTCGTTTAGACGACCGCTTTTGTGGAATAGAAAAAGTTGGCGACCTTACACGGATAATGGTCGAGACAGGGAAAAACAAAGTTTATCCATTAGTTTATCGACTCTTGACGTTGGCTTTCATTTTACCTATTGCTACAGCTTCGGTTGAAAGGTCATTTTCTGCCATGAAGTTATTGAAGACCGATTTACGCAACAAGATGGGAGATGATTTGCTAAATAATATTTTATTTATATATACCGAGAGCGATGTGTTTAATGATATTGATGACGAGACCGTCATGAATCATTTTCAGAGTATGAAAACTCGTAGAGGACAATTGTAATGCATTATGTGTCGAATTTTTAATATCGTATGTTATATTGAAATTGTGATATATTAATTTCCGACTTTCAAGAAAAAAGAAAGGCTTCATCAACATGTTGGGGGTCCGTTAAGTTCTCATAATCAAGCTTGGGCGAAGTATGAATCTTTGAAAAATCACAAGCAACATCTTGAGGGAGTTTTTGCAAGGCAAACGGAAAATGTTCACAATGAATATCGAATCAGATTAGGTGGTACTTTGGAGGTGGTTCGACTTCTTTTACGGCAAGGAATGGCATTTCGAGGCCATAATGAATCTGAAAGCTCGAAAAACCGAGGTAACTTTATTGAGATTTTAAAGGTACTAGCTAAACACGATCCCGAAATCAAGGCGGTTGCTTTAAAAAATGCTCCTGGAAATTGCAAGTTAACATCACCAGAAATTCAAAAAGATTGTGTGAGTGCTTGTGCGGCGGTAACTATGAAAGTGATATTGGAAGATATTGGTGATGCATTGTTTTTTATTTTGGTGGACGAGTCACGTGATGTTTCAATGAAGGAGCAAATGGCGGTCATTTTACGGTATGTGAACAAGCGTGGAGAAATTGTTGAGCGCTTTCTTGGAGTAGAGCACGTCACTATCACCACATCTTTGTCACTAAAGGCCGCCATCGACAAAATGTTTGCTCGGCATGGTTTAAGTTTATCGAGGTTACGAGGACAAGGTTACGATGGAGCTAGTAATATGCAAGGAGAGTTCAATGGGCTTAAAGCTCTCATCTTGAAGGAAAATCAAAGCGCTTTCTACATCCATTGTTTTGCTCATCAACTTCAACTAGCTTTGGTGGGACTCTCAAAGAAGAATGATGATGTGGCAACTTTGTTTCTAACCGTGAATGGAATAATAAATGTTGTTGGATCTTCGGCAATACGTTGTGATATTCTCCGAGAAAAGCACAAGGGTTTGGTTCTTGAAGCGGTCGATGATGGCGTGATTGAAAGTGGGCGGGGACTTAATCAAGAAACGAATCTACAACGTGCCGGAGATACACGTTGGGGTTCACACTATGGCTCTTTGATTAGCGTGCTTACTATGTTTTCGGCCGTAATTGAGGTACTTGCATACCTTTTTAATGAGTCAAACAATTCAACCACAAGGTTTGAAGCGCGAACTTGGCACGCAACAATGTTGACATTTGAATTTGTGTTAAGCTTGCATTTGATGATAAGCTTGCTAGGGATTACGGACGACTTATCAAAAGCTCTTCAAAGGAAGGATCAAGATATTATAAATGCTATGATTTTGGTGAAAGTTTGTAGGAAGCGATTACAGGATATAAGAGACAACGGATGGGACGCCTTGTTTGAAAAAGTGTCTACTTTTTGTACTCATTACAATATTGGTATTCCAAGCATGACGAGTCCATTTCAACCTATTCGTGGAAAGCGAAAAATCAATGACAGAAGCAATTTAGAGCACTATAAGTTCGAAGTTATGAATGCCGTGATTGATACTCAGTTTGACGAATTGAATGACCGATTTAACGAGGCAACCACTGAGTTATTGCTTTGCATAGCATGTTTGAGCCCTAAAGATTCTTTTGCAGCTTTTGACGTGAAGAAGTTAATCAAACTAGCCGAGTTTTACCCGATGGATTTTTCTTCTACAGAGTGTGCTCCGCTAGAAAGTCAGCTTCAAAATTACATAGTGGATGTTCGTTTAGACGACCGCTTTTGTGGAATAGAAAAAGTTGGCGACCTTACACGGATAATGGTCGAGACAGGGAAAAACAAAGTTTATCCATTAGTTTATCGACTCTTGACGTTGGCTTTCATTTTACCTATTGCTACAGCTTCGGTTGAAAGGTCATTTTCTGCCATGAAGTTATTGAAGACCGATTTACGCAACAAGATGGGAGATGATTTGCTAAATAATATTTTATTTATATATACCGAGAGCGATGTGTTTAATGATATTGATGACGAGACCGTCATGAATCATTTTCAGAGTATGAAAACTCGTAGAGGACAATTGTAATGCATTATGTGTCGAATTTTTAATATCGTATGTTATATTGAAATTGTGATATATTAATTTCCGACTTTCAAGAAAAAAGAAAGGCTTCATCAACATGTTGGGGGTCCGTTAAGTTCTCATAATCAAGCTTGGGCGAAGTATGAATCTTTGAAAAATCACAAGCAACATCTTGAGGGAGTTTTTGCAAGGCAAACGGAAAATGTTCACAATGAATATCGAATCAGATTAGGTGGTACTTTGGAGGTGGTTCGACTTCTTTTACGGCAAGGAATGGCATTTCGAGGCCATAATGAATCTGAAAGCTCGAAAAACCGAGGTAACTTTATTGAGATTTTAAAGGTACTAGCTAAACACGATCCCGAAATCAAGGCGGTTGCTTTAAAAAATGCTCCTGGAAATTGCAAGTTAACATCACCAGAAATTCAAAAAGATTGTGTGAGTGCTTGTGCGGCGGTAACTATGAAAGTGATATTGGAAGATATTGGTGATGCATTGTTTTTTATTTTGGTGGACGAGTCACGTGATGTTTCAATGAAGGAGCAAATGGCGGTCATTTTACGGTATGTGAACAAGCGTGGAGAAATTGTTGAGCGCTTTCTTGGAGTAGAGCACGTCACTATCACCACATCTTTGTCACTAAAGGCCGCCATCGACAAAATGTTTGCTCGGCATGGTTTAAGTTTATCGAGGTTACGAGGACAAGGTTACGATGGAGCTAGTAATATGCAAGGAGAGTTCAATGGGCTTAAAGCTCTCATCTTGAAGGAAAATCAAAGCGCTTTCTACATCCATTGTTTTGCTCATCAACTTCAACTAGCTTTGGTGGGACTCTCAAAGAAGAATGATGATGTGGCAACTTTGTTTCTAACCGTGAATGGAATAATAAATGTTGTTGGATCTTCGGCAATACGTTGTGATATTCTCCGAGAAAAGCACAAGGGTTTGGTTCTTGAAGCGGTCGATGATGGCGTGATTGAAAGTGGGCGGGGACTTAATCAAGAAACGAATCTACAACGTGCCGGAGATACACGTTGGGGTTCACACTATGGCTCTTTGATTAGCGTGCTTACTATGTTTTCGGCCGTAATTGAGGTACTTGCATACCTTTTTAATGAGTCAAACAATTCAACCACAAGGTTTGAAGCGCGAACTTGGCACGCAACAATGTTGACATTTGAATTTGTGTTAAGCTTGCATTTGATGATAAGCTTGCTAGGGATTACGGACGACTTATCAAAAGCTCTTCAAAGGAAGGATCAAGATATTATAAATGCTATGATTTTGGTGAAAGTTTGTAGGAAGCGATTACAGGATATAAGAGACAACGGATGGGACGCCTTGTTTGAAAAAGTGTCTACTTTTTGTACTCATTACAATATTGGTATTCCAAGCATGACGAGTCCATTTCAACCTATTCGTGGAAAGCGAAAAATCAATGACAGAAGCAATTTAGAGCACTATAAGTTCGAAGTTATGAATGCCGTGATTGATACTCAGTTTGACGAATTGAATGACCGATTTAACGAGGCAACCACTGAGTTATTGCTTTGCATAGCATGTTTGAGCCCTAAAGATTCTTTTGCAGCTTTTGACGTGAAGAAGTTAATCAAACTAGCCGAGTTTTACCCGATGGATTTTTCTTCTACAGAGTGTGCTCCGCTAGAAAGTCAGCTTCAAAATTACATAGTGGATGTTCGTTTAGACGACCGCTTTTGTGGAATAGAAAAAGTTGGCGACCTTACACGGATAATGGTCGAGACAGGGAAAAACAAAGTTTATCCATTAGTTTATCGACTCTTGACGTTGGCTTTCATTTTACCTATTGCTACAGCTTCGGTTGAAAGGTCATTTTCTGCCATGAAGTTATTGAAGACCGATTTACGCAACAAGATGGGAGATGATTTGCTAAATAATATTTTATTTATATATACCGAGAGCGATGTGTTTAATGATATTGATGACGAGACCGTCATGAATCATTTTCAGAGTATGAAAACTCGTAGAGGACAATTGTAATGCATTATGTGTCGAATTTTTAATATCGTATGTTATATTGAAATTGTGATATATTAATTTCCGACTTTCAAGAAAAAAGAAAGGCTTCATCAACATGTTGGGGGTCCGTTAAGTTCTCATAATCAAGCTTGGGCGAAGTATGAATCTTTGAAAAATCACAAGCAACATCTTGAGGGAGTTTTTGCAAGGCAAACGGAAAATGTTCACAATGAATATCGAATCAGATTAGGTGGTACTTTGGAGGTGGTTCGACTTCTTTTACGGCAAGGAATGGCATTTCGAGGCCATAATGAATCTGAAAGCTCGAAAAACCGAGGTAACTTTATTGAGATTTTAAAGGTACTAGCTAAACACGATCCCGAAATCAAGGCGGTTGCTTTAAAAAATGCTCCTGGAAATTGCAAGTTAACATCACCAGAAATTCAAAAAGATTGTGTGAGTGCTTGTGCGGCGGTAACTATGAAAGTGATATTGGAAGATATTGGTGATGCATTGTTTTTTATTTTGGTGGACGAGTCACGTGATGTTTCAATGAAGGAGCAAATGGCGGTCATTTTACGGTATGTGAACAAGCGTGGAGAAATTGTTGAGCGCTTTCTTGGAGTAGAGCACGTCACTATCACCACATCTTTGTCACTAAAGGCCGCCATCGACAAAATGTTTGCTCGGCATGGTTTAAGTTTATCGAGGTTACGAGGACAAGGTTACGATGGAGCTAGTAATATGCAAGGAGAGTTCAATGGGCTTAAAGCTCTCATCTTGAAGGAAAATCAAAGCGCTTTCTACATCCATTGTTTTGCTCATCAACTTCAACTAGCTTTGGTGGGACTCTCAAAGAAGAATGATGATGTGGCAACTTTGTTTCTAACCGTGAATGGAATAATAAATGTTGTTGGATCTTCGGCAATACGTTGTGATATTCTCCGAGAAAAGCACAAGGGTTTGGTTCTTGAAGCGGTCGATGATGGCGTGATTGAAAGTGGGCGGGGACTTAATCAAGAAACGAATCTACAACGTGCCGGAGATACACGTTGGGGTTCACACTATGGCTCTTTGATTAGCGTGCTTACTATGTTTTCGGCCGTAATTGAGGTACTTGCATACCTTTTTAATGAGTCAAACAATTCAACCACAAGGTTTGAAGCGCGAACTTGGCACGCAACAATGTTGACATTTGAATTTGTGTTAAGCTTGCATTTGATGATAAGCTTGCTAGGGATTACGGACGACTTATCAAAAGCTCTTCAAAGGAAGGATCAAGATATTATAAATGCTATGATTTTGGTGAAAGTTTGTAGGAAGCGATTACAGGATATAAGAGACAACGGATGGGACGCCTTGTTTGAAAAAGTGTCTACTTTTTGTACTCATTACAATATTGGTATTCCAAGCATGACGAGTCCATTTCAACCTATTCGTGGAAAGCGAAAAATCAATGACAGAAGCAATTTAGAGCACTATAAGTTCGAAGTTATGAATGCCGTGATTGATACTCAGTTTGACGAATTGAATGACCGATTTAACGAGGCAACCACTGAGTTATTGCTTTGCATAGCATGTTTGAGCCCTAAAGATTCTTTTGCAGCTTTTGACGTGAAGAAGTTAATCAAACTAGCCGAGTTTTACCCGATGGATTTTTCTTCTACAGAGTGTGCTCCGCTAGAAAGTCAGCTTCAAAATTACATAGTGGATGTTCGTTTAGACGACCGCTTTTGTGGAATAGAAAAAGTTGGCGACCTTACACGGATAATGGTCGAGACAGGGAAAAACAAAGTTTATCCATTAGTTTATCGACTCTTGACGTTGGCTTTCATTTTACCTATTGCTACAGCTTCGGTTGAAAGGTCATTTTCTGCCATGAAGTTATTGAAGACCGATTTACGCAACAAGATGGGAGATGATTTGCTAAATAATATTTTATTTATATATACCGAGAGCGATGTGTTTAATGATATTGATGACGAGACCGTCATGAATCATTTTCAGAGTATGAAAACTCGTAGAGGACAATTGTAATGCATTATGTGTCGAATTTTTAATATCGTATGTTATATTGAAATTGTGATATATTAATTTCCGCCCCCCCCCCCCCCCCCTTGTACAATTCCTGGCTCCGCCCCTGAAAGAAAGTATGTTTTATTTGAAGTAATATATATTAATATAATGTCTAAAATATATTTGCCATAATACAAAAATTATTCATATTTCATGACTCTAATTACATGTTTAACTAATGAAATATAAAGTGGTAAATATTCCGTTTCTACAATTAAGTTAGTATTTAAAAATATACATAATTTAAGTATATTTGTTAATATGATAGCAATATGATTAAAATATATAATTATATATAAAAATAATTGTAATAATTTATTATATGAGTTAATTTCATTGTTATATCTTATTATTATATAATACTATTATAAAATGATAATATATTATTATGGTTTTATTTTGTAAGATTGAGTTGAAGACCAAAGACAGAAAACAACTTCAAGTTGTTTTCTGTTTTCCTTCATTAAAATTTCAGTGGTTTGCGAGATCGGTCTCAGAAAACAGAGACAACTGGCAACCAAACGTGGTCTGCGAAACCAATATGACACTGTTTGAAACCAAAACCAGAAACTGGTTTCGGAGACCATAACCAAACGCCCCCTTAGTTTTTTTTTTTTCTCGATATCAAGGATCATCACCGACATCGATGATAATTTACTAGATTTGAGTTTCGAATGTATCGGAGATTATTTTTTTATGTATGTATCCATGATATGGAACTAAATATCACCAATATGAGAACTGTTTTTTTCGCCGATCTAAATTAATATTATCGCTGATCCAAACTCATGTTTTTCACATATCTAAACTTTGTAAGAACACTGCATTGTATTCCGCAATTAGTGTTCGGTTTTGTCATTATGTGTAACACATGTGTTTTGGAAGACTTTCCATATATGGCGCGTGCAAAAGATGTGGCTCAATCATCAAGAAGATCAAGGCAATCAAAATAAAGTCAAGATGCATAGCTAGACGAGATATCATAACTGTTGGGAGATATTCGTCATTCATGGATGACATTTATTGTTGGAGATTTGATTGCCAGATTCAGACTGGATAGGGCTGTTGGATAAGTTGTCGGAACAATTGTCAACACAGCAACAAAGTTAATGTCCAAGATCTTCATCAGAGTTAATGTCTGAGATCTTCAGAGTTATTACCACGATCTTCATCACGTATCTGCATAATCAAAGCGTGGATTGGAGCATCATCACGTTGAATTAATGTGATTGAAGATTGACAATCATATCTTCAATCACCCAAGATCGGGGAGCCCTTATTGCCTTATTTGGTTTGCCAATTTGACCGGCTATATAACATTTACTGGCTGTGGTTAACAACTAGCACGAGAAAATATAAAATTTGCTCAAAGGAAGCTGGAGGATCTTGCGATCTCATTCGAGGAGTGACGACCGGTTGTTCGACAATTGAAGCACTCAAGGCCGTTTCCGATAGGAGTACCTCAGAGGAAGTTGGAGGGTCTTGTGATCTCATTCAAGGAGTGACGACTAGCTGTATGACAGTTGAAGCATCCAAGGCCGTTTCTGAATAGGAGTCCATACTTTTTCCTTCGAGTTGGATCACCAGTTGTGCCTGGTCCTGATGGGGAGTTGTCTACTCCCTTGTGAAACTCATTTAAGTATCCTGTATAACCGTGTAACATTTTTAAATATTTTTCAGTGGAATAAAGTATCTGGGTTAGTGCCCCGCGGAGTAGATTCCCACGAGCAGAGGCAAAGGCATGTATGGCTCGGGGTTGGCACGTGCCCACTCTGACTATTATAATAATGATACTCTATACAAATAATTGCTAGTAATTTGTGTAGCTCAACTGGTTTCTAGGACCCTTTTGACAATTTTGATACACATGTTTCGAATCTTCTCCGTTCCATATTGCAAATGCCATTTGTTTTGTTTTTATTGAAAACATTAATTAGTTAGTGTATGGTTGTATTCTATGTATATGTATTACAAATTTACAACTGTGTGAAAGCATTAAAGATATTCAAAATATAAGGACAATAATTATTATTTTAGGTATAATTGCAGTAAAAATATCTAAATTTTGATTTAAGTAATTGAGGTCCTAGGATTAAAGTAAAAAAAAAAAGGATAAAAAATACGTTAACAAATGTGAAACAATTGCATATTAGTTTAATTTTTGTTTATAGATGTAAGTCTATTTTTTAGTATATTATTAAATCGTACCTAAGACACACATTTATAACTATCCTTTCATTTTACTCTATACCAATGAATGATGCATGTTACATGTGATACGGTTTCATTTTACTCTATACCAATGAATGATGCATGTTACATGTGATACGGTAATGTTTTATATTCCACATTCATATGATTATCGTTTGTAGTTTATTTATATGCTTTAGTTGTAATATTAAATTTTTTTATTTTATTTAAAATAATTATAATATTTTAAATAAAAAAAAGTTAGTGCCCCTCCTTAAAGGAAGGGTTGGCTTCGCCACTGCCCACGAGGGATTCGCGAACTGTGTTACCAAATATCGCGTGTTCATTTGTCATTTACTTTATGCGCATATTTCGTAATCTGGGTTATTATTGTGTGTGTTGATATACTTGTGTTGTGAAAACGTCTTCAACATCCTAAGTATCCGATTTCAAACTTATTTTTTCATCAACAGTATCGAGCATAATTTACTATATAGGAGTTCCGAACAATGATTATGCGATATATGTATACTTGATATGAAACTAAATATCACCAGTATGAAAATGATTTTTTTCCCGATCTAAATTAATATTATCGCTGATTCAAACTCACATTATCACCGATCTAAATTCATCTTTCAGCAAGTTTTATTATATTTGTGCCCGATTCACATTACCGTTACACTTTTATACTTTGATTCTTTTTGTTTATATAATTTATTTTTTGTATAATTCATTCACTAGTTCAAGTTACTGTGGTTATTATTATATTGCGTCTTTTTGGAAAGTAATAATGAAAAAAAAACGTAGAAGTTAACAATTTTCAGGCTTTTCCTTATTTTTCTAATAATATTATTGAATCTTGACCAATAAACGAGTCCAAAAAGATTCAAACATGGACACCGATATTCTATAATATTTTGACGGTCTCAATTTGAGATTGATTTTACTTGTACGCTTACTAATATTCTAATTTTGATTGACTAAATTTTATTTATCATCTTATTTTTTAATCATATCTACTTATTAATTTTTCAATTTGAATGCTTATAAATTTAAATATTTTTTTTATCAAAAAATCAAATGCAAAAGTTGTATAAAAAAAAAAACTCATTTTATACTATTTTTAAAAAATAATCGGAGCAAAAAGTCTGGGTCAATACCTAACCGGACCGGGACTTTTCTTTATATATCCGCTTTTCTGATTTATTTTGGATTACAAAAGTGGTCGGATATCCGACGACCCCTACTAAATTTTCATGACTAATTCTAACTAAGAAAGGGACAACTATTACTACTTTACCAGATTATTATTATTATTATTATTACAAAATAAAAATTATTGCTGGTTGAGCATGTCACTCTCCTTCCTATATTGTTTGTTGTGCTCAAATTAACTTAAATTAAACATATAAAAAAAGAATTTCGACGTGCATCGATAAGCCTCCACATGAATTATATGAAATGACTCTTTAATTACCATACATACAACATGTAATCACATGGTATACCTTTGAATTAATTAATTAATTAATCGAATCATTAAAAGGTGTATGAATTTAGAGAAAAAGAATAAAAAGACAAAAAAAAAAATAGATAATAAGATAAATGGGAAGGGAAAAACGACAAAATAACAAAATAACAACTGTTGGCACCGTAGGAAACACTGTTATTAAGCACAATAATGATCCTATAGCCAGATCACAAACAAGAAAGCACATTAACATATATATATATATATATATATATATATATATATATATATATATATATATATATATATATATATATGGTTAATGACGGCAAAAATACCTAAAGTTTGGTCAAAGAACTCCTCATGTACCCAAAGTTTAAAAGTGATGGCAAAAATACCCAAAGTCGCATTTGAGGAGTTGACCACTCCATTCTCGTAACGCCGTTAACTTACCCGTTAACTCTGGCCACGTGGACAAACGTGGGTTGCTGACATAATAATTTTTGCCACGTGAACGAGCCCACATCAGCCTCATTTACGACAAAATAAGGAATTAAACCCCTAATTAATACTATTCAACACAACTAATTGAACCCCTAATGATTACACTTAACAAAACAAATTTGTCCACGTGGCCAGAATTAACAGTTAAGTTAACGGTGCTACGAGAATGGAGTGGTCAACTCCTCAAATGTGACTTTGGGTATTTTTGCCACCACTTTTAAACTTTGGGTACACGAGGGATTCTTTGACCAAACTTTGAGTATTTTTGCCGTCATTAACCCTATATATATATATACATAATTGTACTGTTTTTCAAGGCTAAATACAGTCACCCGTGGCCGTGGGGATTAATTTGTTGATTGGTCAACCTCAAGAAACTGGGCAGTGAAGGGCAAATGGGACCTAGGTTACTGTTAATTGGATTGAAACCGGGATCGGGTACCAGTGTTCTTTGTCGTCCTCGTTAACGTTCAAATCCGAAAGAAATTAAAATAATATCTTTTTTTTTTCTTTTGCTTTTTACGATATAATATAACTTTAAGATGCACCTTTTTAAAATGTAAACGTCCGATCCGACTCCATTGATTCATATGTTTCATTTGTTCATGTTGTGACATGCATTACCAGGAGGACCGATTCAATACATGACAACAACACATTTATCATTTCATTTTTATAGCATTTCACGTCACAGTTCATCATCCATCATTTAATTACGTACTTCATATTTAATACTATATACAAAATAAATTAAATTGAAATAATATTTTACTTTATTTTTACAAAAAAGTTTGGATGAAAAATTCTTTCTGAGCGATCTAGAAACTCTAAACATTTGTGAAATTAAATAGTGGAAGGATGCATTTTTTAGACAGACATACTTTGTAGATTGAGAAAACAATTTAACAGTGAAAATCTTACTACGAAAATTTTAAGTTTTTTCTTAAAAAAACAAAATGAATTATACCCTGACGAAATACCTAATTAATAAGTTTGTTCTACCATAGTCCATAGAGCACTCTCGAAATATTTAATAAAAAAATATCGCACTGTTAAAGTAGGTCGGGCTACCGAGCTGCACCATTTTTGACAATAAACTTCTTCCATATTCAAATAATACTAAGATAAAACTATAGTAAAACTACAACACAACGACAATATATATATATATATATATATATATATATATATATAAGTAGATTAAATTAAAGTGATATAAAAATTATTTTTCTTGCTAGTCTGTCGGCTTTTATTTATTTATTTCAATATTAAGTTTTGTAATCAGAATTGTTGTCGTTACCTGCAAACGTTGTGTCTAAGTAGCAGATTAAGTCTCTCTCTTTAAGAAGTTTTGCCGCTCTACCTCGGTGCAATAGTTTGGATATTGCCCAAAATCTCTTTCTGTCTCGAATGATTGAAATCTCTCAAATCCTACTATATATAAACTGAGAACGCATGCATCTCACCCCGCCACGTCACGGCCGGTAGCACTCGTGGTGGTGAAGGTACATTTGTGTGAGTCATCCCGCAAAAGTGGATGACCTAAATTTCTAAAGGGCCGCCCAAACCCTCGTCTCGATTCTTTTGTATATAAACACTGCTAAATTCTTGTAATTTATCATGTGTGACTTTTTGGAAAAGAGAAATTATATCAATAGTGCAAAGCAAATTTTACATAACTTGGATTACAAGTTTCAACAAGAACCGAGAACCGGAAACCGAGGCCAAAAAGGATCGAAATTTGGCAACTTAGCTTACTGTTTTAGTATGGTATTATCATTTATAACTAATAATAACCAACAACAAGATTATGTTTCTCTTCTTATCATCACACCTTTAATAATTCATCTCGATCTTTCAATTATTATGTCCATTTATGTGAGATAACCACACCGATAATGCTCACTTCAAATCTATCGTGTTATTTAACGATAGCTAATCAATAAAATTACGTATCATGGCCTAATATATTCACGACCACACAAACTTCAACACATTATTTATTTAATCCAAAGAAAGATAATATAATTGTATTTTATATTATTTGAGTGTTGTGTTGATATAGTCTTTGATCTGTCTTTTAGTGGAAATATTATATAAAACAGTAATGAATAACGATGATTATCATCAAGAAAACCAAACGATATTCATAACAAGCTGACATGAAGAAGAGTTTGAAAAAAGTTTATGGATGAAAATGAAGGGAATGAGTGCTTTAATAATAAGCAATTATATACTATAAGGAAATTTTCTTTTACATACTTTTTATTTTTAATATTAAAAAATATGCTTTATATTTTTAAAAATAATTAAAGTACATTATGTACTTTAGTTTTATTTTATTCCTTCTCACTTTTCTTAATTTTATACTCGGGTTTTATATGCCTTTCTATGTAGGTTTTTTATAAGAACATGTCATATATTTTCAAAAGTCAAAATAGATATAGAGTATGAGAAAGATAAAAGATATTTTTTTTTTAATAAACATAGATGTATTATAGATTATAAGAAAGCAATAAATATATCTATATTAGGATGTATAGTAGGAGACAAGGAAGCTTGGACAAGTAGCATCAAGAAAAAACAAGGTCATTATCTCAAATAATTTTTCTGATTAAAAATATTTATTACGGCAAGAAAAGCTTTTGTTAGTTGGATTTTTTTTATTATTAATAATATCCATTGAATTTATTTATTTTTGTTGGTATTAGTTAGGAACATAAAAAATAAAATAATAGGATATATCCGTGCACCACCAGACAACGTAAAGGCATTCTAATACAGTTTGAATGGATTATACAGAAACACATCTAAATGTTTATAAACAAAAATGTTGATGACTTTGAGGACATGTATATTATAACGCTTTGTTTGGCCATTTTCAAGCTTCAATTATTTTTTGTCAATTATTTTCTTCTGGCTTCGCAAGTGTGACCGTTAATGCTCGTTGGATTCATTGTACATCAATTTTTCTGATTCAAATCCTGCTTATCGGTAGTATAATTATTAATGTAGACAATATATATATATATATATATATATATATGGGCGAAGCCGCGAAGTCAAGAACTTTTCACGAGAGGACAAAAAAATTAAACCGCAATTCATAAAATAAAATGTGATATTAAAATTACTTTTAATTTTTATTATTAAAGATAATATGATAGCAACAATATTTATTTGCGTATTAGTTTGTTTAAGAGAAATGGCAAAGACAAAAAGTAAAATTTTATATTTATTGAATTATTAAAAAAAATTATATTTAGTGATTGAGTCGAAAAAGATAATTACTTAATGTATAGTAAAAGAAGAATCCGTGTATTAGGAAATGATAGCTAAATATAAAGACGATGTCTATGAAAAGTATACCATAGGTCACTATATTCGAGTTTACTACACTAATTTTTTTTTATATATTAAAATATAACATATCAACCGAAATTTTTGTATGATTAATGAGATTAAAATGAGAGAATATAAAGGAGACATTTCATGTCAGACCTATAAATCTTGTAGTTTTTATGTTCAAATAAATATTCATCATGGATGAGATTTATATATCATCCCTATGCTTTATATTTTTGAACAACTTCAAATAAATAAGAAGCTATGTAGATAATGATTCAAATTTAAATAGGAGAGTAGAATTTAAAGGTACGGTGATGAGAGCGAATCAAATTGAATGAAATATATACGAGGATATACCTAATTTGTTTTAATTTTAATGGAAGGAATAAAAAATTACTCGCATTTATAACGCACACCAAACTCATCACCCTTCAATTACAACATCATACTGTTCGCCAATAGTTTCAAACTCTCAAATTCTATTTAATTCAACTACATGGTGCCGGCCGAACCACTCGGTTTTCCGGCACCACAAAAGAACAAGGTCATGGTCATCGACAAGTTTTTATACTATAAATTCAAAAATCGTGTGCTATAAGTAATTATTTTTTGATCGAGACAATTCGTGTCAATGACTGGAATATTTATAAAATTTGATCGACTAAAGGGTTTCAAAACTTACAATTTACTTATTAATTAGTACACTAGTAAATCGACCAATTTACTGATGGGTTTATTCATCGACCATTATAATTAACCATACTATTATAATACAGAATGAAGCTAATTATGTGATTAAAATATAAATTAATCTCGAGTCTGTCTTAAGCGATTGCAAGCAGACACGTGGCGAAGCAAATAGTTTATCATTCATTTATTTTATCCCAAACTTGCAATATTAAAAAATAATATTTAATTTAGAGAAGTCAGTGCTCCACGTGCTCCTGGGGACTCTCTCTCCCCCCAGACCCTTCGCCTTCCCATTACTTCATTTTTTATTTTATTTTATTTATTATTTCAATTCCCATTATTTTCCCTCTTCTCTCTGCTCTCTTCTTCACAGCTTGTCAGTTTTCACTCTCTCCATCACACACACACACGCACGCACGCACAGTCTCTCTCTCTCTCTCTCGCTCGAACCAGAAACCCTAAGTATTATGCTCGAGCTTGAGCATCGGCAACAATGGCGGTCGATGGGATGTTGAAGTGCGTCGCCGCGGATCAGCACGACGACATGGGAGACGGAATGCAGTGCAGCGACCACCCGTACAGGAGCAACCCGGGAGGGATCTGCGCCTTCTGCCTGCAAGAGAAGCTCGGCAAGCTCGTCTCCTCCTCCTTCCCTCTCCCGCTCGTGCGCGCCTCCTCCTCCTCCTCCGCCTCCTCCCCCAACTCCTTCAGATCTGAGCACATCGCCGCCGCCGCCGCCGCCGCCGACTCCTCGTCCAAGATGAGAACCAGAACCAGAAACAGCAATGGCGTCAACGCGGGCAGCTTCTGCAGCAACCACGGCAACAACGTGCCGTTCTTGCTGAGCGTGGTGATGGCGAGGAAGAAGAAGAAGAAGGTCACCGTCGCCGCCGCCTCGTCGAGCTCGTCGTCCTCCGATCACGTCGTCTTCAAGCGCAGCAAGTCCACCGCCACGCCGCGGCGCCGCTTCGCGGAGGCGGCGAGCAGCGACGATTTCAGCCCGAGGAAGCGCGGAGGGGGCTTCTGGTCATTTCTCCACCTCTCGTCGTCGTCCTCCTCGGCCAAGAACTCCAAAACGGCGTCGTTCTCCTCCGCCACGTCAGCTCAGCACCAGCAGAGAGAGAAGAGAGCGGTGGCCGAGTCAGCCTCCTCCTCGGTCTCCGTCGTCGTTTTGGAGGAAAACGACAGCCAAAGCAGCAACCACGGTCAGGGCGAAACGACGTCGTTCGAGCGGAAGGTGTCGCGGTCGAGATCCGTCGGGTGCGGAAGCCGGAGCTTCTCCGGCGACTTCTTCGAGCGGATCTCCACGGGCTTCGGCGACTGCACGCTCCGGCGCGTGGAGTCCCAGCGCGAGGGGAAGCCCTCTTCTAAGGCGCGTGACGAGCACTGCATGAAGGAGCGCGTGCGCTGCGGGGGCCTCTTCGGTGGCTTCATCCTGACGTCATCCTCCGCCACCTCCACCTCCACCTCCTCCTCCTCGTACTGGGACGAGGTGAACGGGCCTAAACCCTGCCCGGGCCCGCTCGTCCACGGGCGAACCCGGAGCTGGAGCTGGGCCTTCGCAAGCCCAATCCGGGCTTTCTCGAAGCCCACCGGGCCCAATAACCCCAAAAGAGAGACCAACAACAACAGTAAGACACCCAATCTCGCCGCCATTCCTTCTTTACTATCCATCAGAGCCTAATATCATCTCCAAATGTTTAATCATAATTATCATCATAATAATAATATTATAGTTTTTATTGTGCTTAGTTACACCAAAATCAAAGTCTCTACGTTGGATTTCGCTTGTTGGGTTCGTACTTCGTATGTTGATGTTGATGTCTGTATTCATTTTGGGTCACATATTCTGTAATTTTGGCAACTTTGGTCAATGTTATTATTGCAAAGATAGTAATTAATTAATTAATTAGCTGTGTGGAGTTTCAGTGGGCACATGCGCACACATGTCTGGTTGTGATCATTGACTAGAAAAGGAAATAAATGTCGTGTGTATAAACTTGTGTACTGTACTGTGTTGATGCTAACTCGAGGGAGGGTCAAAGATCGGTCATGTGAGTGGTGAAACTGAACTGTCTAGGCACTTCTTATCTAATAATAGTTTTAATGGGGTTGATTGTTTTCGGCAAGTTTTTGTTTATCTAATTGAAGTTGAGTTTGTGACTCTGTTCTTGGTGGGACAAATAAGTATGAAGTTAAGCATGGAGATGTGTTGTTAATAATATGAGTGTTGTTGATGTATTGAATAGTATTGCTATATTGAGCAAGTAATTTTATGATATTTTGTTTTATGCATAAATGGTCCTTAAGGAGATAAAAATGAGCGGGTTAAGTCATACTATTAGTGTAATTAAGAAATCCTGTCTAGTAGACTAATCTTAGCTTAGCTAATGTCACCGTTGTAAATCGCACGAAATTTATCAGAACATGCAAGTGTAATTACACTTACCCGAGCCCCGCAACGTAATTTAGTCGCTTTGGAATTCGTATCCTATATCCGTCCGTGTAAAGATCGTAAAAATCTTGTTCTGTTGTAATCGATGATTATAATGGAATTATTCTGCAATAACAAAAGCTCACTATGATCTTCATTGGACCCATTTGACACTAATTTAATTGTATGCAAATTGAAACATGTAGTGAAATTTAAAAATGAAAAAACAAAAATGGGAAGGAGAAAAAGGGAAGAGATGAGGATGAAAGGGACATGTCAGAGAAGGAGGAAGAAGTACAAATAGCAAAAGACAGGGAAAAAGGCTGTTGCAATGGGACTTGTTATTTTCATCAGAGATACAATTAATACATTTGTGGGACCCCTTTGAACCCCATAGCCTGTTCTTTTTATTGACACAAATATATATAAATAAAATAATTGACACAAATACTCCCTGAATTAATTGCACAGTGCTCAATTGCCCTTCCAATTCAAAATATAGCATCATTGCCCCTGAACTCATGGTAGTACAAGTACTTATAGGGAATTAGGGATATTCCCAAAATTGAAAAATCGCAGACAAAATACCCAGAGTCTATAATGTTTGTTGGTCCGGAAGAAAAACTCCCTCCACGGCTTACCGTTACCATTCAAATCCTCAACCGGGTGTTTCGGCTTCATTAACTACATGCTCGAACAACTATCACCAAATTAGAAAAGCATCCCCCTTGTATTTTCATTTGCCCGAAGATCATAATGTAAATTTTCGTAGAATAGGCATTTCGTTAACGAGTTGAATCACGTAAAACCTTACGATGCGTTCTTACGTATGTTTTTGTCACTCTGTTATTTATCACGTTGCAATCTCTTCACATTGCGAGAGGTCGACGAAAAACCACGTCATCATCTGCCTATTAATTCGAAAATAAGATGCGGCCGGGTTAAATTTTAACAACATGGAATCCTAATCAAGTTTTTCAACTTTTGAAGAAAAAAAATGACACGGGTTCTGGGTCCCACTTATTCCAGCTCATAGTCTCAGAATCAGCAATACTTTTCTAAGGAATGTACATGCAAAAATATAACTTGCAATTTTAAATAGTTATTTGATCAAGGCATAGTTATGACTGATGAGATGATATAGTTTTGACTGTCTTGTTGAGAGCGAGAGCAAAAACGACAATACACATGGGTCCACTTTATATATCCATGACCCATTCATGGCTCCTGAGAGACAGCTTTATATATCCATAGACTCGTCGTTTTACTCGCAACAAATATCTTTCCCAATCTCTAATTCTGAATCGTGGAGTCATAGTGTATTGTCTCGAAATCAAATAAAAGAAAGCTTCATAAAGAAAGAATTAGACAACAAAGATAGGGATTTATTGACATGTGGCTTAATTTAAGCTTGACTAGTGGAGTTGACGGATTTTTTTTCTATATAATAAAAAATAAGATTTGAAATATATCGTGAGTTGTACGGTATTTCTTGATAGTTTGCCTAATTTATCACTATATTATAACATCAACAATTATTTTAACATATGGGAAATGATCATGCCAATGATATATATATATATGTGTGTATATATATTTCATTCCATAAATTAACAAATTGCTAACGAGTCATTAGGGATGGCTTGTGTTTAGCTCTTGTGGTATTTAAACCCGGTCAAAATTGCCTCTCATGGCAAGCTTTTCTACCGAAATTCGCGGTTGTGGCATAAATCAACCATGATTAAAAAATTTAACATAAAAAAAAATCACTTTTAGTTTAGGCTCTAATTAATGAAAACGGAACTAAAAACTCGGTTGTGCGTAATTTGCACCGGCTCCAGTAAAACACATCAACTTCAGCACAAGAAGATAATAGTGTTGTCGTGGTTGAGTGTTACAAAAATACGTACCAAAATGTCACAAGAATACACTTGTCGCCGTGGTTCAGTGCTACATCGATCATGATGTCGTTTATGGAGAAACGACAGCACGATCAATGCAAGGGCGTAAATTTCTTTCGTGATTGTCACCAAAACAAACTTAATTTAATTATAAACAGAAAATACTGAAAACATATATATGCACTAGCAAGTCCAAGCTATTATAAGATAAATTTTTATAAGCTATTGTTGTCAATAAATATGAAAGCCACAAATCATAATTCAGAGCAAATAAGAAATTTTCAAAAGCAAAAAGTATTCATAGCACATAATAAAGTAATTATCAAGCCATGCTTATAGATATAGTTTAAACTTTATTTAGATAGGGTTGACTCTGTGGGTCAACAACATCTGCCGGAGCTCCACCGGGTCAATCTCGTCGACCTGATTGGCTGGTCTGTAGTAGCCCGTCAGCGGATGCGGGGCCCATACCTTAGATGCCTCCACGTCCGAGCGCGGTGATGCTGTTGATCCCTTGATCGCAGCCGTCCGATCTTCAACCTTTGAACCCACAGAAGTAGTTCCTATGCACCCTCCCCCCGTTCCCGATCCCGGCCCCACTTGGGCCGCACTCGCCGAGTACCCTCTCCTGTTTCGGGAAATATCATCAGGTATTAGTTTGTATACTTGTTAACATACGGGGTGAAACTTTTGTATCGGTTAAAGTGTCTTAAGATAATATCGGAAAACTAGTATCAAATTTCAAAAATCGGTATCCATATTTTCTATCGGTTAAGGTACTTTAAGATAAATTTCAAAAACTTGTATCGATTTTAAAAAATCGGTATCCATATTTTTCAGTAGGGTATATAATCTTTAATTTTTTCACTTCACCGTTCCAATATCGGTTGTCGAACCGTTCCGATATTTATTTAATCTACTATTTGAAAGCACGTATAATATTGAGATCGAGGGTAAAAACATAAATTAATATCGATTTTCGGTTCCGGTTTCACATCTTTTAATAATAATAATAATAATAATAATAATAATAATAATAGATATTGCTATGAGCGATTATATTACTAAGGCACGTTGTGAATAATGATGGGAAACTAACCGGACGATGGAGAGAGGAAGTGAGAGCTTGGACTTGCAGAGAGAAGCAAGAGAAGAGCAAGCCATGATCTTTATATATATCTAGCTGGGATGATCAACGGCTGAGATTGCTGCTGTAGAAGGAGGCGATTCTTGTCGGAGAGATGATGATTCTCTCTCTCTCCTCAAGAACAGCTCGTTCGTGGTGGTGGGCGAAGAGGGAAAGCTAGGGTTCTTTTGAGGTTTATTTATATAGTGACTCACTAGAGCTTTATTAATTTTAAATGTTTTTTTTTTTTTTTGTAGTTAATGCAATATTTATACGTGTGGCAGAAGGATAAATCATATTCAAACTTGAATTTTTTGGGATATTATCTATGATTTAAAGAATATCTTTAACTTAAAAGAAAAAAAGATCGTATATCTTATATCCCATATTTATTATCTTTGCCAAAAATATCTTTTAACTAATTAAAAAAATAATCTATGCAATTTTTGAAATCATATATCCGATAAAAAAGGATCTACGCAAAATATTTAACTTTGATATTTTATGGACAATAGATCAACAAAAGAAAAAGATATTAATTTCAAGTTTGATCTTTGTTGATTTGTAAGAAGAAAGAAAATATGTTTAGAAGGACAAAGTAGTAAACAAACATCCTTGTTAATGTTATAATATTGATTCATATTTTAAGACAAGATATTTCATTATTCATATATAATTAATAAATATATATTAGGAATAGCAATCAAGTTTGGATTTGTACGCCATAGTAGGCAACGTGTTGAGACACGAGAGGGACATAAAACGGTGCGCTTTATTGGAAACCCTAGTCCTTGGACACCAACATTATGCATTGCCTCGTAAAATATACACACGAAATCCCATACTTCTAGTCAAATATTATAGTATTATATACATTATGTACTAATATATATATAATTATAAATATATATGTAGGGTCCAAATTCATGGTGAATCATACTATGGGTCACACCAAGCAAAAAAAAAACAAAAAGGGCTAAAGGAGACATTTAATCAAATCAGAATGAAGCTAACTTTATATATACCAACAAACATTTCGTCCATTTATATTAGCACACGTATGATCAATTAATCTACACTAAATAAACTAAATTAATGTAACAATTTAGTTTGCGTACTAATCCTTATTTTGAAGATTGAGAATATCATTATTTTCCAGCTCCATAGATAAACACGACTATTTTTTACTGTTGAAAAGCTAGCATGCGAATCGTTGTAATTTATTTCTGGTATAGATATGTCAACTTTGTCGTTTAAAATTTAAATACATAGCAAAAGTCCAATAAATCTAATTTATTGAGAAACTTAATCGAACGAAATTATATTCGGGGAAAAAATTATAAGAAATTTTTCAATGACAATTTTGGGCGTCAAAGTTATATCATATGATAATGATATGAGCATGGTTTTAAATATCGATATCGATATCGTTTCGCACTCTTCATTTTACGGATATATCGCTTGCCGACGGGCATGCCGATGGATAAATCCGAAGAAAAAGATATATCGCTTGCCGAGAATATCGCATCATTTCACGGATATATCGCTTGCCGATTGAAATATCGACGGATATTTCGGAAAATATTTTTAGTATTTCAATCATATTTCTATATAGTTTCTAAATTACCTATTTGATAAATATTACACATTCATAAATCATAATATTATGAAAACACATAATGTTACACAAACATAGAATATAACATAATGTGAAGTGTCAACATAACATAGAATAATAAAGTATGCATCATAATAAAGTCATAAAGTACGAAGTACGAACATAACTACAAACATAAAGTACGAACTGCAAATACGAATATAATAGTCTGAAACTGTAACAAATAATAATCAGAAGAAGTTGGACGAACGTGGTACAATATTGATACCACAAGGTCACGGAATCGTCGTTAGCCAGGTACGTCTGTACGTGCATCTCGTAATTATACTGGTTCAAAATGATCTATTTTGTAATTTAAAAGTTTTAATTATATTTATTTAATAATTTTATTATTATAAAATTATAAACTTCTAATATTAATATATGTATAAATATATTGGGCCAGTTTTTGTGGTTAAAAACTTAATGTTATCTTTGATCAAACTAATGTAAAGGACTCAGTTGAAAAATAAAATTGTTAACTTAAATATTAATTTAAAATGTATGAGATACGTTTAAGGGTTTTGTTATATTGATTTGATTAGGATTGGACGTGGGTCCCACAATGAAGGTTTTATACTGATTAGAATTTAGAAATTGAAACAACAAAATCGTGGGACTCACAACTTTATTCTTATTTTATTATTTTCTCTTTCCTCGGGTTCATCATCTTCTTCATTATATTTTTGGCCGAGCTGTGCAAAAATGGAGGAACTTGGATCCAAGCAAAAATCGAGCCTCTTTTTCCCCTTTTCGTTCTTTAAAGTTTAGGGGAAAGACGAGTTAGGGTTCGAAGTGTGGGCTTTTTAGCGGTGATATTTTTTATTTTTATTTTTTTTGCGAAATTTGACTTCTATATCGTCATTTTTGTGCTAAACGACACGAACGAAAGATGAATGGCATACCAACGACATATCTGGATATAACGGAAAACGACAGCGAAATTCCTGGAATATCGTATTGCATTTCTTATTTTTTGGGCACGTCGTAGATATATCGATGACATATCCCGATATTTAAAACTATGGATATGAGAATATATTGTATAACTTAACCCAGCTTAATAAAATTTTAATTATGTCTTGACGAGTGCAATCCTGCGTGCTCAATAATTTTAATAATTTTGAGCAAAAAGATATTAAACTTATTTAAATTATTATTATAAAACTAATTTATTAAAAAATAATATATTTATGAAGTTTTTATATATATATATATATATATATATATATATATATATATATATAAAATTTCTATTTTATAATGAGAGACATTGATCACGATGTAACTGATATTATATGGTCATCCGCATTTTTTTTCTTCTCTAAATAATCTTGATATTATTTTTATTCTTTTATGTCATGGAAAATGAACTAACATATGAATATATATAAACTTAAGTAATGGGTGTCTTGAATTTCAGTTTCAGGATTATAAGAACTCTTAGGTGCTTGCATATGTTAGAATTAGCAACGTGGCCTAATCAAGTACAAACTAATAAAGAAAAATCAAGAACTATATATTTTTGTTAAATTTAATAAATTCATATT
Organism: Parietaria judaica; assembly: GCA_954871525.1. NCBI lineage: Eukaryota > Viridiplantae > Streptophyta > Magnoliopsida > Rosales > Urticaceae > Parietaria > Parietaria judaica. The sequence goes on from OX940866.1 coordinate 2,583,109, forward strand.
TACAATTCATTTATTTTTATTGATATTATCATCGCACTATAACCATAAGAGTATTTAAAAATGAGTATCATGTATAAAAGAATTTATTTCTTAATTTAAATTGAATTAAGTAGCGAGTGTCAATTTGTTATTAAATCTTGACGTTGTTATTAAACCTTGACGAATTAAAGGAGTGGATTTGTTATTAAATCTTGACGAATTAAATGATGCATTTTATTGGTGCTCTTTTCTTGTGAGAAAAGTTTCAATGCTACACACAGAAGAAAGGGTCTCTTACACTCGCTGATTATCTACTAAAAGTTCAAAATGTAGCTAACCTCCTTGCCTCTTTCGGTCACATTTTTTCTACTAAAGACCATTTTGATGGATCATCTTCCGAGTATGATTCATTTGTTGTCTCGGTTAACACTATAACCGAAGCATTTTCTATTGAGGAGATAGAGTCCCTTTTGTTGGCCCATAAGCCGAGGATTGAGAAAAACAATCGGTGCCTCGATTATACTATTCCTGAAGCTAATGTCGCTTTTCATGGATTTGGACAACAGCTCTCTCGTCGCCCCAATTCCTCTTCCTCGGGACAGTTTGATCATGGCTCTCGATTTTATGGTCGTGGACAATGGCCTTATAATCGAACTTAATGCCAACTTTTGGCAAGTTGGGGCATGTTGCCGGTCACTGTGGGCACAGATTTGATCAGCAATACGCTAAACCTGGATCAGACTCAGGTCAACACTCTTGAGGAGGAAACCAAATTCAAGCATTTCTTACCACTCTTTCGCTTGATTGGGACAACAGAAACCATATGCCGGGCTTGCTTCCTACCCCTGATTATGGCTTTGAAACTAATTGGTATCCAGATTCAGGTGCCACAAATCACGTGACACCGGAATCCAGAAACCTGCAAAACAAAGTTGAGTACATGGGAGGAGCTAACGTTCATGTCGGCAATGGTTAAGGTCTGAAAATTCTTAACATAGGTTGATAAAAAAAATTATCTCCATATCCGCACTCTAAACTACTTTTACTCTTTACTTCATGTGACTCAAATCAAACATAATTTGTTGAGCGTTTTTCAATTTGCTCGTGATAATCAAGTATTCTTTGAATTTTACCCTAATATATGTCTTATCATGGATTAGGTGTCAAAAAGAATCCTCATGACAGGGAGACTCGTGATGGGTTATATTACTTCAATTCATCACAGCTCAAGCTTCTACCTCCCTCCCGCTCATCCTAGTGGATCCATTGGTGTCAAGTTGAATTTGTCCAATTTTCAAGCGCAAACAAACAATGTCTCTTGTTCTAATTATCAAGCAAATATTGTTTCTAGCTCCAATGTACTTAATTTGTGGCATAATAGGTTAGGCCACCCTGCTTTGCCTATTGTGAAACAAATTTCTACTCAATGTAATGTTCTATGTTTGCGAAATAGAGATGAATTTAAGTTTTGCAGAGCTTGTTGTCTTGGCAAAATACATAAATTTCCATTTTCGAAATCTACCTCACATTGTAATTAGCCCCTTGCACTGATACATTCGGATTTATGGGGACCGCCACCCGATATTTCATTCAATGGCTATTAATATTACATTCATTTTGTTGACACATACTCTCGTTTTACTTGGGTCTATCTTCTCAAACAAAAATTTGATACTTTTAAAACTTTCTTAAATTTTAAAAGCCACATTGAACTTCAATTGGGGTGTAAAATCAAGAGTCTTCAAAGTGATTGGGGAGGTGAGTATCGATCATTTACTGATTATTTAAACACCAATGGCATTCAACACCGCTTTTCTTGCCCGAGAACACATGAACAAAATGGCCTAGCCGAGCGCAAGAATAGGCACATCAATGAAAATGCTCTTACCTTACTAGCCCAAGCTTTGGTGCCAATGAAATTTTGGGATGAGGCCGCTCGAACCTCTGTCTTTCTCCATAACCGGCTGCCCACTCCTATTCTCTAAAACAAGTCTCCTCTTGAATGTCTTTTCAAAAGCAAGCCCGTTACTCCAACTAAAGGTTTTCGGTTGCACTTGCTTTCCAAATATTCAGGCGTACAATAGGCACAAACTCCAATTTCGCTCAAAATCATGTGCAGTCCTTGGATATAGCCTCAATCACAAAGGCTATAAATGCCTTGATTTTAGTGGTCGTATTTTTATCTCTCGGGATATTATTTTTATCTTCCAAATGCGTCAAGTCCTCCTCCAAACACCACTCCAGCTATTGTTTCTAATCCAGTAGTTGTTCATTTCCCTATTCCATCCCCTATCTCTCCAGTACAACCAGAAAATGATACATCTAGTGAGCTTATAGTGGATTCCAATAATTTAGCCCCTGGTCTTATTGACAAGACAACTCCTTCTCTTAGTAGTGAACCTGTTTTTCCTGTTGTGTCTAACCAACACTCGATGGTTACACGAGCAAAATATGGGATAAGCAGACCTCGTTTTTTCATAACCACTTGCGAGCCTGAATCGATAACCGAAGCTCTTACTCAAGAAGAGTGGATATCTGCAATGACAGATGAAATTTTGGCGCTAAAAAAAACAACACTTGGTCTCTTGTTGATTTACCTAGTGACAAATTACCGATCGGGTGTAAGTGGATTTTCAAAATCAAAGAGAAGCAAGATGGATCGGTGGAGCGATACAAAGCACGGTTGGTTGCAAAGGGGTTGATTTTTGACGAGACATTCTCACCAGTGGTCAAAACGACTACTATTCAAGTTATCCTCACAATGGTATTTTACATGAAGATGTGTTCATGGAACAACCCGAAGGCTTCAAGGATTCGAATAGACCATTGGCCGTTTGCAAATTGCATAAAGATCTTTACGGTCTCAAGCAAGTGCCAAGAGGTTGGTCTAAAAAATTGGGTAAGGCTTCTTTTCTGCGAAATCAGATCATTCCATTTTTATTCGGAGCAATGCTTCTCATATCACATATGTTTTATTCTACGTCGATGATATTCTCATCACAGGAAGCAATGAATCTGAAATACAGAAGCTTATCGCCACCCTTAACACATAATTTGCACTCAAATACCTTGGTGAACTCAACTATTTCTTAGGGATTCAAGTTTAAAGGAAAGATTCTGGTCTCCACCTGTGTGAGTCCAAGTATGTTAATGACCTCCTCTGTAAGACCAAAATGCAACATGCAAGAGCCCTTAACAACCCTATGACTGATGGTATAAAACTCTCCACCTATGGCAGTGACCCGGTTCAAGATTCATCTCTTTATAGAGGCATTGTTGGGGCGTTGCAATATGTAACGATCACTAGACCGGAAATTGTCTGTAGTGTGAATCGAGTCTGCAAATTCATGTCCGATCCTAAAGAGGTACATTGGAAAGTTGTCAAATGTATACTGAGGTATCTAAGTGGAACTCTTGAATTTGGGTTACATTTTAGATATACCAACGATCTGCGTGCAACGGGCTTTTGTGATGCCAACTGGGCATCAGATCCGGATGATGACCGATCAACATCAGCCTATTGTATATTCCTAGGACCTAATCTCATCTCTTGGAACTCAAAAAAGCATAACACAGTCTCAAGATCAAGCACGGAGGCTTAATATAGAAACTTGGCAAATGTTGTCGCATAAATTACTTGGTTGCAGTCCTTACTCGGTGAATTGTAGATCATTTCTCCTCGACCAATTGTGTGGTGTGACAGCCTAAGTATTGTGCTACTATCCGCAAATCCAATATAACATGCTCGGACAAAGCACATTGAACTTGACCTCTATTTTGTTCGAGAAAAAGTCCAAAACAAGTTACTCGAAGTTAGGCACGTACTGGCCTTGGAGCAAGTTGCGAACATCCTAACAAAAGCAGTTTCTAGCTTTATCTCTCTCTACCTCAGAAACAAGCTCAACGTAGAAGATCTACCCACCTTAAGCTTGAAGGGGCCTGTCAAGAGTATTAGCCAGAGACTAAATAAATAATTACATATTCCTTTTGTTTGGAATTAATTACTGTCAGCTGGCATTTTAATAGCAACTTTTATCATCAAATATATATTATATATATATATATATGTATAGTGCAATATCATATAATGAGAATTATAGAGTAATGTTTGTGCCTTCCTTTTTTCTCCATCTACCATTTTCTCTTTCCTTTTGACACTCCCTATTTTGCTACACTCTTTGTCCACTTAAGACTATGTCTTTCCCCACAAGATTTGTTCATCCATGTTTCTCTCTATATATTATATACATAATGCATATAAATATTAGACTAATATTATAATCAAATAATTTTATATTTCATGAAATTAAATAAAAAATATTATATACAATAATATATAATTATTTTCCCCAAAACCGGTTCGTCACTCAGTTACCTGTAAAATTGATCAGTAAGTTTACTAATCAATAAACGTTTTCTTCAACTTTTCCTTCTAGGAAATCCACTGATAGACCCGTTATCTTTAGGTAAACTCGTAAATTGGAGCCATTAGTTTTTTCTCGGTACGGCTATTTTGAACCTTGTATGTTATATGTTCTCTTTTATAATTTTTTTCCCTTTAAATATTGATCATTAAACTAGGTTTTTTTTTCCTTTGTCAATTCAATGACTTATTTCTTCGCCTTACATATATATGTTTAAATTAAGAGCATTCTAACAAATGAATACATAATAGACTAATATCAATATTTTAAATACTGAAATCAATGAGTTACCAATCGCTTCCAATGACACGACAATAAGTGTAATAAAGATTGTTTTGTGTATTTTTTTTACTTGTTAAAAATATGGGACCCATAGGCAAAAGTCAAGGCCCATCGGCCCAAGTCCGAGCCCATCGGGCGAGGCCCGGGAGATAAAGTCCCAACAAACAGAGTCCATAAACCAACGACAATCTTAAATGACCTCTGACGACGACCTAGAAAAGAGTCCGACTACCCGGCGTGGAGCGGACAACCTTAGAAGGGTCTCGGTGATGTGACGGCGATCTTAGAAGGTTCTTGGCGACCATAAAAGTCATCAATAACCCTCTCGCCAAGACATGCCTTCCAGGCAAGGTTCTCTGGCAACGACGAACCCTCTTTGACCTAGTCATCGGCGACATCCTCACTCAAGCAAGCTCCGCTGGTGACGAGGACCTCCCTTTGACCAAGTCTGTCAAAGTCTCCAACACGACATCTCCCACTGACGATGTGCAACCCCTCGCCTAAGAAAGGCATAAATTCATAACAACTTCAAGCAACAAGACAATACGAACTCACTGAGACACCAAGGACGTCTGGACTCGACATACAAGCTCGCGGAACATCCGAAGGACTCCTAGACGACGGACAAGCGAAAACTCGCCTGACGACCACCCTGTGTAGCAAGGCAGTCCCGTGAGCGTCCCCTGGCAAGGCGACCACAAATTTTTGGGGAATTAATGAGAATTATTTCCATTCATTCCCCTCAAATAAGGAAAAATTGTAGACACTTTTTTCCTATAAATAGAATCCTCATTTTACACATTTTACACAGAATCTCTCCTCAGAGGTTCTCTCTTTAAAGCTCGAATTTTCTCCCCTGACCAACTCATGGAAATCTCCCTTCCTATTATACGGGAGTCGATGGACTTGCTCACCGAGGGTCCTCATTAGGCAGATCACTCTCGAGTCATAGCTCGATTGGGACTTAGCTCCGGACGCATCTCTCGCTCCGACGCTTGCCACCTTCGCCGGTCAACACCCTAGCCACACTCGACTGTCAAAATCCCCGCTGCTTCGTTACACACCCTCACTAGTAATACCCTCACCATACGTGACGGTCACCTACGCGCCGCCACTTCAGGCACAAACAGAGGTCGTCACCCTCGACCCTCGTCATGCACGACCATTCCGACCCTCGTCAGGGACATTCGTCCGAGCATGTGTACAACGAGAGATAATACCTGACATAAACAAACACGTCAAATCAAGCCAACGCTTTGTTCTGCAACGTGTCACGTGACTTAAAAAACGACAACATTCATCATGAGTCTCGAGAAGAATGAGTTTTTTTTTAATTCTAAGTGATTAAATTTAATTAAGATTCACAACTCACGTCACACCACGTGTCTTTTTTAGCTTCAATGTCGTTTCTTTGATCACAAGGAATTAGAGTAAAATATGCCCATCGATCGAGATATTTCTACACTGATTTCAGCATCAAAATTAATAAACTGGTTGATTAACCTTAGCTTGTAACGGTCAGATCGTTTTGCTTTATTATTTGTAAAGTCAAATTTCTCACAATTTATGTTAAATCTTATGTTAGAATATTAAATTAAACATAAACACAACACGGGAGTTTTTGTTAACCCGGTTTGCAAAATCCCATGTTGGATAGTTTACGTCTGGGGAGCCTTTGCTGAGATTGATCAAACAAAGATTACAAAAGGATTGTTACAATATGAATATTCCATATTAAATAAACATAAAAAGACTCCCCTTAATGTTGTAACAAGCTATCAAAGCCATCTTTCATCTTCCGTATGATCCGGGGTGCAAGCTCCACTTGCGGAACATCACGCTAAACTTCTTTCAGCTACTGGCACAGTGGTTGACATTCACCTTCACCAAAGGATTTTTCAGTGTGTTTTGAGATTTAGTTTTTGTGAAGTGCAAGACAATAATAGAGGTCCGAGAGAGATAAAAGAGAGGTCATTTCTCTATTCTTTACAGCACTTCAACGGTTCAATTTAGAGGGGTAAAAAAGTCCACCTTGCTGAATACACTCTTTGAGGAAAAAGGACAAGTCAAGTCCTATGTGCCCAAAATGGTAGAACAGTACTATGTACCCATATCAAGGATAAGACATATCCACAAACACAAATGAGCCAAAATGCATATTGATCCACAAAAATAGGCGATAAGGAAACGTGTAATCCATCAAACTCCCCCTTTAGCTATTTGTGGATAGAAGACTGAGAAGATCTGAGAATAAACAAGCACATTAAATTGAGCCAAATAAGACTTGATGTTGGAACATAATAGAAGACATAAGAATTAGAAGACATAAGAGACCCAACATAACTATACACGTAGCCCAATAATTATATCCAAAAAAATACTCCCCCTTGGTAAAAACAAAAAAACAAAGGAGTAGCTATATATGCTCACGACGAGTCACGGGGAGCAGCATCATTATGATCATCAACACCTGTTTGAGACAGAGCTTGACGAACCAGACCAGTAAGAAAAACATGGTTGCGGAGGGCAGCAAACAGAAGCTCGGGCAGCCGGGCAGACTCAAGAAAAATGCAGGAGGAGAGATCGTCGGAAGAGGAGGCAGCGGGTGGTGCAGCAGAAATGTCATCCTTCTTGGCGAACGTGCTCTTGGCAATGAAGGACAAGGCCTTAGCAGGAATAAGAGATTCACCGGGCTGCACCGTGATGCCTTGAGTAAAAAGAAGACGGGTAATCAGGCATGGAAAAATGAGCCGCTTCTTGTTGGACTGCTGAACTTGAGTAAAAGAGACCATCTTTTGAATGATGAAGTGATCGAGATCAAATGGGTCCTTATGAGGGAGAATAACCAGAACACGAGCTATCTCAAAGGTGACGGACAATTGATTTGTTGTGGGACAGAGGTTCAGTGACAGAATCCGAAACACATGTAGAACCGTGCAATGAGCAACGGAGATGAGAACTGTGGATTATCACACGGCCATGCCGAGCAAGAGCCACCAGAGAGCGTCAAGATCAGCTCATCCCGATCTAAAAAGGAATTATGGTTGAGGGGAAAACACCCGTCGTGTTCCAGACGACCAAATAGACGGTTGATGCGGGACGGAGAAACTTCGACAAACTTAACAAAGGACTTGTGAAACCAGGGCGATGTGGAATCCAAAACAGATCGGCGGAGATTCCAATAGAATTCCTTGACCAATGAGATATGGTACCATTTGACTTTGGTCACGGCGTGACTGAGATGACGCTCTTCGAGATAAGAGAACATAGAGGTGGAATCAAAATTATTCTTGTCGAGATATTTTTCACTGTAAATGCGGCGGGAAGCATATTGAGACCAACGCTTCTTGCAATCACGATAAAAAAAAAATTGTCTTCAAGAGGCGCGGGAATATGAGGCTTGTTGTTAGCCTTGGAGCAGAGTTTCCGCTTGCGAGATGGACCTGCCTTGGGAGAGGAATGAGACGCAGCAGCTTTCTTACGAAGGAAAGAGGCAAGAGGAACATCATCGAAGACCGAGATATCGGGATCATCCGCGGAGGCAGATCCGTCAGCAGTTTCGGCCTCTGATGATGGTCCTGCAGTTTCGCCATCTCCGGTTCCTGCCATGGTTGAATCTTGTGCCCATGTTGCTCCAGTTTCTGCTGACAAATCTGCCCCCGCGGATGATCCCGATATCTTGGTCTTTGATGATGTTCATCTCGCCTCTTTCCTTCGCAAGAAAGCTATTGCGTCTCATTCCTCTCCCAAGGGAAGTCCATCTCGTAAGCGAAAACTCTACTCCAACGCTAACAGCAAGCCTCATCTTCTCGTGCCTCGTGAAGACAAATTTTTTTACCATGATTGCAAGAAGTGTTGGTCTCAATATTCTTCTTGTCGCATCCACAGTGAAGAATATCTCGACAAGAATAATTTTGATTCTACCTCTATGCTCTCTTATCTCGAATAGTGCCATCTCAATCGCTTCGTGACCAAAGTCAAAGGGTATCATATCTCCTAGGTCAAGGAATTCTATTGCAATCTCCGCCGATCTGTTTTGGATTCCACATCGCCCTGGTATCACAAGTCCTTTGTTCGTGGGAAGTTTGTCGAAGTTTCTCTGTCCCGCATCAACTGTCTATTTGGTTGTCCGGAACACGACGGGTGTTTTCCCCTCAACCATGATTCCCTTTTAGATCGGGATGAGTTGATCTTAACGCCCTCTGCGTTACTCACTGCACGGTTCTACATGTTCTTTCGGATTCAGTCGTTGAACCTCTGTCCCACAGTATATCAATCGTCTGTCACCTTTGAGATAGCTCGTGATCTGGTTATTCTCCATCGTAAGGACCCGTTTGATCTCGATCTCTTCATCATTCAAAAGATGGTCTCTTTTGCTCAAATTCAGCAGTCCAACAAGAAGCAGCTCATTTTTCCATGCCTGATTACCCGTCTTCTTCGTACTCAAGGCATCACGGTGCAGCCCGGTGAATCTCTTGTTCCCGCTAAGGCCTTTTCCTTCACTTGCAAGAGCACGTTCGCCAAGGAGGACGACATTCTGCTGCGCCACCCTCTGCCTCCTCTTCCGACGATCTCTCCTCCCGCATTTTTCTTGAGTCTGCCCGGCTGTCCGAGCTTCTGTCTTCTGCCCTCCATAGCCACGCCTCTTTTAATTGTCTGGTTCTTCAAGCTCTGTCTCAGACGGGTGTTGATGATCGTTATGATGCTGCTCCTCGTGACTTGCCCCCTGAGCATCTATAGCTACTCCTTTGTTTTTTTGTGGACCAAGGGGGAGTATTTTTTGGATATTATTTTTTCTTGACAACCTGAAAGACAAGAATAATACTTAGCACCAGTTTCAGAGAGCTGAGCATTAGTATATAAACACACCTAATTTAAGCTAAAGGAATGAACAATGTAAAGCACGGAAGTACACAGATAGCCTAAACACCGACCAAGAACACGAGATCTATCGAGCCATAAACAGAACTTATCTATACAAATAAAAGGCACATAAACCAGATTTTGGAAAAACCAAAGAAAGTCTAAAAACCAATCGAACTTAAGCATACAACAAAAATCAAGAGAAAAATCCCAGATTTTAGTGAGAAATAAATGAAGATTTGGAACCTGAGAACGAATACGACGAGAATATTGAAACTTGAGAGGGCCCATTCGAGCATCGGATTTTCAGCGACCCACCAACGGAGCAGGCAAGACATAGGGGGACGAAGGCAGGGAAGGGCCTGGAGCTGCGAGCGGCGAAGGGACGGAGATTCAAGCAACACCGACGACAGCGAATGGACGACATCTGAGGAATAGGAACCGTCAATGATGGACTGGAGCACATTGACGACAGGTTTGCCGGTACGAGAAGGCAATGTCGCATGAGTGGTGGTCGGCGAGGTTACGTTGGACAGAGATTCAGTGCGTCGATCTCCAGAAATCGTCATGGGAGCTTCTAAAACACATTCAATGGGATTCAGAGCTTCGTTGGAGACGGCATCGACTGGGGCTTCTTCGATTATCGGAGGCGGAGCGACGGCGGGAGCATGGGTCAGGCGAGACGAACGCCGTGAAGCGGATAGGCGAGGGCAAAACTGTCGAGCAGCCATGAGGGGAAAGCGATGATGATGTCAGGAAAGAAGAAATGTCAGACAAAGGGGATTCAAAGGAGTAGGGAGTAGGGGTGCAAATAAAACCCGAATCCGTATCCGTATCCGAATTTAAAACCCGAATCCGAATCCGAATCCGGAATTCGGATCCGGGTACCCGGTACCCGGTTTAACACCGGGTTCGGGTACCGGGTAGTGAAATCTTAAAAACCGGGTACCCGGTACCCGGTTTAATACCCGGTTTATTTAATTTTTATTTTTTTTTATAAATAATTTAGGGTTAGGGCTCGACACTCATCTCTCATTTTCATTTCTCATTTTAGGGTTTCATTAAAATATTTTTTTAATTTTTGATGCGCGGACGGTGAAATTATGATGGAAAGCCGGAGGAACTCGAAGTGCTTTATCATATGTTTTTTTTAATGCATTTTAAAATTTAGACAATGGATGCATGTTTTTTTTTATGTACGAGACATATGTAATGTTTATTTTGAGATAATTTAGTTTTTCTATTAAAAAAATAAAACGGATCCGGGTAAAAACTCGAATCCGGTTGAAAATCCGAACTTGGTTTCCAAACCGGGTACCGGGTACTAAAACCGGGTACCAATTTTCAACTACCCGGAAATTCGGGTACCCGGATTTCGGGTACCGGGTACCGGGTAGTAAATTTCAACTACCCGGAAACCGGGTCCGGGTACCGGGTACTTCAAAAAACCCGGGTACCCGACCCGGTTTCACCCCTAGTAGGGAGGGAACACATAGAAAAATGACGAGCAAATAAAAAAAATCAAAACCACAAAGGACAAAAAAGGAGAAAACCCACATAAAATGAAACAAACAGAAAAAGAAATAACTAAAAACACACAAAGAAACACATAATTAACAAACACACACAATTAAATAATTTTTTTTATAATGATTTAAAAAAAACAAAAACATGATAATAAAACTAAAAAAATAAGCTAAAAAAATAACACACACACAGAACAATATGTATATAAAATAATAAGCAGAAAAAAAATTGCAATGAAAGAAAAGCTTAGTCTGTGGACTTAGGAGATTCTGCAGACTCCAAGCTTGCTTCGTAGTTCCTCGAATTGACTTGAATCAAGTGGTTTTGTGAAAATATCTGCGAGTTGTTCCGTGGTACCAACCTGCTCCATGATAATAGTTTTGTTCTCGACCAACTCCCGAATGAAGTGACAAGGAATATCGATGTGTTTGGTTCGAGAATTGTCATAGAGAAGTATGATGATGTGAAAAGAAATTCCATAATCAATGAGCATTTGCTTCATCCATAAGAGTTGAGTGCAACAACTCCCGGCTGCGATATATTCCGCTTCAGCGGTAGATAGAGATATCGAATTCGGTTTTTTGCTATACCATAAGACTAGATTCTCACAGTTTATGTTTAATCTTATGTTAGAACATTAAGTGAAACATAAACACAACACGGGAGTTTTTGTTAACCCAGTTCGCAAAATCCCATGTTGGATAGTCTACTTCTGGGGAGCCCTTGCTCAGATTGATCAAACAAAGATTACAGAAGGATTGTTACAAAATGAATATTCCATAATCCATATAAAATAAACATAAAAAGGCTCCCCCTTAACGTTGTACAAGCTAGGCAAAGCCATCCTTCATCTTCCGTATGATTTGGGGTGCAAGCTCCACTTGCGGAACGTCATGCTGAACGCCTTTCAGCTACTGGCACAGTGATTGATGTTCACCTTCACCAAAGGATTTTTCAGTGTGTTTTGAGATTTAATTTCTGTAAAGTGCAAGACAATAATGGAGGTCCAAGAGAGATAGAAGAGAGATCTTTTCTCTTTTCTTTGCAGCACTTCAATGGTTCAATTTGGAGGGGCAAATGTATCCACCTTGCTAAATACACTCTTTGAGTAAAAATGACAATTCAAATCATATATGCCCAAAATAGTAGAACACTATTGTGTACCCATACCAAGGATAAGACATGTCCACAAATACAAATGAGCCAAAAATGCATATTAATCCACAAAAATAGGCAATAAGGAAACATGTAATCCATCATTATTATTTATAAATTAATGTTGAGTATAATATATATAAGTACAGTCAGTGAGATTTTGGGTGGAAAAAAAAAAAAAAAACCACTTGAATGGTGATTTTGATCAAAGAGCCAATATATGTGAGATTAGCATATATATATTAGTAATTAGACACATCATTTTTCGAAGCTGCAATCAATGTGAGTGAAAGTGTGAAGCTACTCAAACAATTATATGAATAAACTCGTGTTTTAAACGACAATATTTTACATGATTAACTTAACACATATGTATGAAGAAAAAGAAGGGAAAATCTCAATCTATAAGTAAGGTAAGAGCAAATACTTCAATATATATACTCTCGCATATGAAAAATAGTGGCCAATCTTGAATACAAAATTAGAAGAGCCTAATAATTGTAAATTGAAATTTTAAATTTTAAAATTTAATATTAAGAGTTTAAAAGAAAGCAAAAAATATATATATAAATAGGGTTAATGACGGCAAAAATACCCAAAGTTTGGTCAAAGAACTCCTCGTGTACCCAAAGTTTAAAAATGGTGGCAAAAATACCCAAAGTCACATTTGGGGAGTTGACCACTCCATTCTCGTAACGGTGTTAACTTACCCATTAACTTTGGCCATGTGGACAAATCTATTTCGTTAAGTGTAATCATTAGGGGTTCAATTAGTTGTATTAAATAGTATTAATTAGGGGTTAACTCATTGTTTTGTCGTAAACGAGGTTGATGTGGGCTCGTCCACGTGGCAAAAATTGTTATGTCAGCAACCTACGTTTGTCCGTGTGGTCAGAGTTGACGGGTAAGTTAACGGCGTTACGAGAATGAAGTGGTCAACTCCCCAAATATGACTTTGGGTATTTTTACCACTATTTTTAAACTTTGGGTACACGAGGAGTTCTTTGACCAAATTTTGGGTATTTTTACCGTCATTAACCCTATAAAAATATAATAAATATCAAACTCGTTTACCCTTTTCGGAATACGGTACGTCCGACCCTGGCCGGAAATAAGATAGAACTACGATACGATCGCAAATCATAAACCTAACACCGACATTAATACATAATCACTTTATTTGTTACAATACATATAGTTAACATTTATAGACCAATGAGTAACCTCGTTAATCAACTATTTTGATAGAATTCAATACCATACACATTAATAAAGCAAACCCATCTTGGATTGTGTTTATCAAGCGAGTCCGAAGTGTTAAGCTATATGTATTAGCTTAATAAATATATTAAGGATTGTTTTAGTCATTTAATAATTGTAGTTTCTTATGTAATTTATTTTATTTTATCAAGTTCATTGGAGTCACCGGAGCTTGACCATTACATTTTTTTTTTTACTCAAATAACTAGTTATTAAGATTTTGTGTGAAGAAAAATCCCTCTGGGATGATGTTGGTGACGTTAAGGAGGCCGACAACGGTGCTTCCGAGCGTTTGAAGCGGGGAGACGAGGCCTCCGTTGGTCGGAAAAGTGGAGTTGCAGTTGGAGAGCGGCGTTGGCACAACGAGGCGACAGTTCTGCAGCAGCGCGGAGAGGAGCAGCCTGATTGGGTCCAGAAGGATGGAAAACACTCCCGACGAGTTCGTCAAGGCGCTCGACACCACTGCCGAGCCGTTTCCGCATTGGAGCTGCACCACCGCATCTGGAAAAATATAAAAATAAATTATAGGGTTATATATATGTGCATATATATATGTCGGATCACGTGGGGTTAATAATATAATGTAATTAGGCGTTATAAGCATCAAATTACTTAAACCCGATTAATTGTTATATAAGTTTTAGGGTTTATTAACAAAATACTTATTTTGTACAAATTTTTTTTAAAAATACCCATTTTAATGTACACAATGAGTAATTTTTTTATAAAAAAACAAATAGATAAATGGATATTTCGTACAATTTTCATAAGTTGGTAAATGGATAATGTTAAAAAAATATTGTAGTTAAATTAAAATTGAGATAGCATCGAGTGGTTCGCAACATCGAACACTTGAGACGAACATTTTTTTCAATTACCGGGATTTGTTCCGACGTTCGAACGTTACGTAAAACGGTCATTTTATTTATGACCGTTATGAATATTTAATTCAATTTATTACATTTCGGTTTAATTGAAATTTGTTATAAGTGGTTATAGAATTGATTGAAAATTAATTCATTGTCTCCCTTCGGTGTCTATAAATTGACGGTGACCTCGACCCCATTCACGTTTGCAAAACCACTTTCAGAAAACTCTCTAAATATTAGAATTTGCTTCTCAGTTTTTTACTCCACAAATTCATTTTTCATGATTCCCATTGTTTTATGTCATGAGTCTTTCGGTAACGGAGTTCAAGAAGTTTCAGTTCGCCGGCGGACTTCGAAGTGTTACGAAGTTCACGGTCGTCCCGTTATATCCTGGGAAGCTAATCGCCTAACGAACCTCAAGCACGTAGAGGAGACGAATCAAGATTTAAGGAAAGCGCCCATCGCGTCTCGGGAATCGTTAACATTTTTTTGTTTTACAGGATAACAAGAACTTTTTTTCGGATCAAAGCGACAAGTCGTGCTCGTCAATCCAAGAGTCTTCCGATATGTATCATCGAAATCTATTCGCTGCTATTTTTCTGTAATTTGTTTCTCATGTACCATCATTTATAGAAATATAGCTTAATAGAGACATAATATATTTACTCTTGACGATTTAGACGTAATGACCTTCACGGTGTTTTGGAAAAAGGATCTTCATTACTATATATTAATTATTTATATCTTGTTGATTCCATGTTGATCTTAATTAAAATCAAGATTCTTGTTTGACAGAAAATTCTAAATTTCGTTAATTCTCGGCTCATTTTGGATTTCATATGTAAACTCTTATATTTTTAACTATACTATTACGAGTCTTATTTCTTGTTTTGCTTTTTCTTGAGTGGCGATCTAGACGTTGACCTTCATGATGGAATTATACATAGGATAGACGCATTTTATTCGATATTAATGTCCATTTTTTCCTAAATTAATTTCGAGTCTATGCCAGTTTTAATAAAAAAAAAAAAAACTTTAAGGACTTAGTCGGCTAATATCCCATAATTATAAAATTTGATGCAAGTGGATATATATGAACTTACTAGAGAACACGGGTGTTGAGGCAGAGGTGCCGTTGGCGCCAATTTGACCGTTGGCCGTGCAAAAAAGGGTTCCTTGTATGCGAAGCAA
Organism: Parietaria judaica; assembly: GCA_954871525.1. Lineage (NCBI taxonomy): Eukaryota > Viridiplantae > Streptophyta > Magnoliopsida > Rosales > Urticaceae > Parietaria > Parietaria judaica. Next base: position 2,598,659 of record OX940866.1, read on the forward strand.
GCTCAGGATTCTGCTAAAGAATCCTCCTTGCGCTTTGGCCATCGGCAATACCGCCATTGCAGCAAAAACCACACAGATCGCAATGCAAAGCGTCGTCGTTTTCATTGCCATATTATTATGTGTAGCGAAGAAAATTTGTTTCACTTAGATTTGTAGAGAAGTTTGTGAATATATGGCCTCTATTTATACAACGTTCATGTGTGCAAGTTGGTGAAACTTTTCTTTTTTCTTTCTTTCTTTCTAAATTCAAAACTGAGATTCCCTCGGATTAGGGTTTTGTAGGAAAACATAGGGTAGAAAAATTAATATCCAACTTTTTAACAAATTAGATAAGTGCAATGACTTGTAATTCACATCAAAATTTCACTATCTTTGCGTGCATGCGCGTACTTGTGTTGTTGTGGGATTCAATCTACTAGTATATAGTAGTTCTTCCTTTTGTATATTGGCTAGCATTAGATATTTATATTTATATATATATATATATATATATATATATTATAAATATATACATATATAATATTTTAGTAAATATCTTACTTTTTTAATACTATTTTACACTTATTACTTTGCATAATTGCATGTCAATCGGTAGATAACGCTAATTCGACATGAAAAGCCAGGGTTGATTATCACTTATTATAATTATAATTTAGCTTTAAATCATGTATCATTTGAAGTTTAAACTATACTTATTTTATTTGAATGCATAATTTTATCAATTCAAAAAAATTCAAACGGCGGGTCGGTTTCGTTTCAGCCCCTGTTTTGGTTCTCGGCTTTAAAATTAGTGCACATTTACGAAACGAGAGTGGAAGCACGCCCAATTTTTCAAAAGCCAATAAAATCAAACCTAACCTAAACGAAAAAAAGCTCAAAATTTCGAAACAATTCTAGAGTCAAACCCTAGTAAGCGTGCATTGTTCAAAGATTTACAGTAGTATTAGTATGTTGCTTTTTATAATAGTCAAAGTCTACAGGGTTTTATATTTAGCTGCTGACTTTAATTAGTCGATAATCTCTCTACTTGTAAGATGATGACTGACAAATATTATCACATTATTTTTTATTTTATGTAGTATTGCTTGTTTTTATGGGATTTTTTTTAATAAGTTAAACAATCATAAATATCAAAAACATTATAGAAGGCTAATGGTGCAACTATGAAAATTTGCCAGCTATTACAAACATTTTATGGCAATATTCTATTACGAAAATTCGGCAGATTTCGGTTGCAATTTTCAATTTGATTTCCGGGTTCCGTTGTCTCGAATATCACAGAAACAGCTTAGAAGGAACTCAACAAAGCCAATGAATACAGACAATAACACGGAGTAGTCCAAGCAAAAATGGTTCCTAGCCACTCACGGCCTCTCCGCGTCTCTCTTCTCGGATCCCTATCTCTCTCCTCTTGGTAACGATCAGATGGGGCAGGGGGGGACTTGGAGGGTGGTGCCGGCCTGGATCTGACCCCACCCGATGAGGCGCCAGTGCTTCTCCACTCTGCGGCTGAGGGCGATCTTCTCTCCTTTGCTGGTGCACACCGGGGAAGTCAGCTGAAGCTTAGCGAGATCGTTTTTCACGGCCATCACCCGGGCCCCGGTGGACATGGACCCGATGTTGAGCATCAGGATCTCCGCCTTCGCCAGCTTCGACACCTTGCCCTGCCTCTCCGACCCCTTCGTCCTCACACCCAGCAGCCGACGCAAAAGGAAGAAGTTCACCTGAACATGAAAGAATAATCAGATATTAATAAACGAGAAATATTTAACCAATATTATTTGCATCGGAGTGAGTTTTGGCGAATCAACAGGCTCGGGAATGTATGAACCCTTCCTTACCTCGAGTTCAACGAAAATCTCGGGGAGTGATCCAACTTCACCGAGAACCTGCCCCACCAATCTGTCGGCACGGGTCAACGTTGGATCCATGGTTGTACCCACACCGATGAGGCCGCCCGGCACGGAAAATTGCAGCTCGTTTTGCTCGGCGTACAACGAGACTATCCTTGAGTAGATCGGTGTGCACTTTGTGTTTCCGCTCTCGTCTTTGACCACAATCCCGGGACGAACCTCGATGAATTGATTCACTCTAAGAACACCCTGTCAGAAAGAAAAAAAAAATGCAGTTCAATCAGTACATGCTCAATCTACTCATTGAATAGATGTTGGTATAATTTAGGATTTTGGCTATTTAAATATTATTTTCATTATCGAATTAGTGTAGATTTGATAGACTATTTAGAAGATTTTTAATAGATAATGCTAAATTTTTATTTCCTAGAATTGAGGAAAGAGTTAGGGTTTTCCAAGCCGAGAGGCGTAGGCCTCAGGGCTAGAAGCACCCTTGCCCCACCGAAAGGTGCACCTCACAAACACCTTTTATATCCTTGCCTATATGTACCGACTATTTTCTAGTCTCCTTTTTCGGTTTCAGAAGCATGTCACAAATACTAAACACGTGTTTTGACATACCCGATGTGTGCAAGTTTAAAGGAAAAAAGCATACCCTGAGAATACTTCCACCAGCAACTCCGCCCTTAATCTCATCAACTTCATAACCAGGCTTGTTTACATCGAATGAACGGATCACAATCATATTAGGAGGAGAGATAAAGTTCCTCTCGGGAATTGGGATCTTCTTCACGATATACTCACAAACCACGTCGATATTATACTTCAGCTGAGCTGAAATTGGTACCACCGGTGCATTATCAGCAACGGTTCCCTGTTTAATTTTTTAAACAAAAATCTGTCAGCAAAATTCAATACCTTCTTTTTTCTAAAATTTCCAGAAAGAAGCGTGGAAGGAGAAAAATACTTGAATAAACTTCTGGATCGCTTCATGCTGGTTAATAGCTACATTCTCTTGAATCAGATCAACTTTGTTTTGAAGAATAATAATATGTTGAAGTCGCATTATTTCAACAGCAGCCAAGTGCTCGGAAGTCTGTGGCTGAGGGCAACTTTCGTTCGCAGCAATTAGGAGCAACGCTCCGTCCATAATTGCCGCTCCATTAAGCATGGTAGCCATGAGAATATCATGACCCTAGAAAATAGAGAGCAAGAATGCGAGAATAAGACCAGAATTTATATAGTAAAACGGGACCAAGAATAACATCCATAATGACTTTGCACAAATTTTAACAGAAACAAAAATTATAAAGAAACGTATACTATAACATTGAAGAGAACATAGCACGTAGATCTATTTCTCATTGAGAGTTATGGATGATAATTTCGGAATGAATGGCACTACATAAGCTTACCGGGCAATCAACAAATGAAACGTGCCTCAGCAATGTCATCCTGCTGTTCTCAAATCCCGGAACATCGCAGAGAGGACTATCTTCTTTACCACTTCCGTACGCCCTAGAGTATGGAGTCAAAACATTCAGTACAATCAAGAAGTCAATATCTAAAAATTGCATCGCTTCATTGTCTATGTACCCACTTGTAGCACATAGGCCTAGGGCACCGATCGTCTTCACATTTATAGATTTTAGCATTCGCATATCCAAGCTTGATTGTGATGTTACGCTCCAATTCATTCTTAAAACGAACAGTCTGCAAATCAAGACAGAGAAACCGTGCACTTTAAAATGTAAACCACATGTAATGAACGAAATCAACATTTAAGTTCCGACAAACAAATGTTTTATGTTGCTTACAGTCGGAAAGGAAGGGGGGCGTGGAGATTATACCTGAACACCAGATATTGCTTTCACAACAGTCGATTTACCATGGGCCACGTGACCAATCGTGCCTGAGAACACAATACAAGGCGCAAATTTTAGGAACAAGCAATGACAATCAAACCCGGTATAATAACTAGCTTCTACGATTTTCACCAGACGATTAACTCCTCACTTTATTACCGATGTTGATTGTCGCCTGGCGAGATATAACTTCAGGAGAAAGTGGATGCAACTTAGCCACATCCAGCTTATTCAGGTCTTGCTCCATCAAACCCTTTCGCGACATCGTTGCTACTCTTGAAAAGCCTCCCGCTTATGAGCTTGATCTGTTCCCTTCCTATTCGGGGGGCCCTACGGATTCTGAAAAAGCAGTACTTAAAACCCGTAACTAGCAAGTTTAAACCCTTATAGCTCTCTACTTGTTAACAACCATTTTCAATTCGAAAATGAAAACAAAAAAGAGATTTCATCCACATAACACTATTACTGAAAAAGGATTCTGAAAAAGCAGTACTTGTTTTGAATTGGGGTTTAAGATATCAAAAATCTCCAAAGCAGTACAATCTGAAAAAGCAGTACATATATATAAATATATATATATATATTATGTATATATACTGTATACACTCCATAACCACTTCTGATACCGACGATTATCAAGAATCGAATCGAATCAAAACTGGTTCATAACAAACAAACAAACAAAAAAACTCAATCCTAAATTGTTTAACGAACGATTCTTGTAAATCTGCTAAAATCGAAGCATAAACACCATTATTTCGCATAAATACATACAAATTGAAGATGGCGATTAAAAAAATTCAAGAAACTCAGTATACACGAACGAACAGAGCTAAACCTTTCCTTTCGTTTAAGAACCATAATGAAGAAGAAGAAGAAGAAGAAGAAGAAGAAGAAGAATCAAAACCTGTTCGAGCGAGAAAGAGGGGTTGTTGTTCGAGCAGAGATTCGATTGAGAATCTCTCGCCGCTATGGATATCAGTAATATCACTGTGTCTCTCTCTTCTTTCAGAGAATCAGTGGTGTGGTGGTGCATTTTGTAATTTATAATTCAAACAGGGGTTTTTCTTCTCTTTTATTGAAATGCTGGGCTCTCTAGGCTCATTATTTTATTTTTTTAATAGAATAAGCGATATATTAAGTAGAACAAACGTAAGTTTATAAGCCACCGGGGGCATTCGTACGACCACGTGTCGGGAATGGACTCTAAAAGACGGGTTCTGCCTATCCGATTAGCCGCCCTATTACAAGACCTCCATGCCCAACAACACCCATTAGACGGCCTTACCTCCGCACCTAGTCTACCCATTCCCGCAAGAATCGGGCCTTGAACATTATTGAGTTTTTCCCCCTTGACGAGGTTGATCGCTTTCTGACAATCGGATTCTACTTCCGTCACTCGCCAACCACGGGCCCGGACAAAATGAAGCCCTAGGAGAATAGCGTGGCACTCCGCCAAAAGCGCTGAATCCACCTCCAAAAGGAGCCGAGTGACATACCAGACGAGCTTGCCTCGATGATCCCTCACAATTTCACCTATTGCCGTGGTCTTCTCCCAAGCCACATCCACATTAAGCTTCAAACTCCCAACGGACTAGGCCCGTTATTGTGAATGACCTTGGCTAAAAGAAAAGTTAACGTACAACATGTAGTTTTTTACGAGTCATTTAATTACCTTTTATTCATAGTATTACTTTTAGCATCTTGCTTTTATAGCCCTCTATTTTCATTTTTGGCAAAATTATACCCTCACAGATTGCAAATTACTCTTAAGAATTTAGGTTTTAATTTTTTCTTTTCTTTTCTAAAATGCCTAATTACAGTTGAATGGTATATTAAAAAAGGAAAAAAAATGGATTTCCCATGAATTCATGATGAAATAAATTAACTTCCCTCTTTCTCAAACTCCCATGTAAAATATTCGGATTTTTTTGGAACTTATATATATATATATATATATATATATATATATATATATATATATATATATGATAGTTCTTTCTCTGATCGAAGTAATTTAATCAGAATGGAAAAAGCTTAACTTCTTTCTCAGGATATTGTAAATACTTAATAGATGCACAAACTCATACACGCTCTGTACCCGTAACTCCGAGCTAAATTAGCCAGAAAATCGAAACGTGAACTACATTATAACAGGCACTATGACAATGGAAATGTCAGAAACGTCGGATGTCTTTCGGTGGCCGGTAGTTGAGGGGATGAGTTTCCGGAGTGGCGTTCTCGTCTTCCTTCCACATCTTGATGGTCTTGTCGGCTTCACAAGTGATAAGCCTCGAGCCAGTGACGTCGTACGAGAGGGCATAAATACCGGCTTCACTATCCAGCGAGCCTATATTCACCAATTTATTATAAGCACGTATTAGTCTCCGCATAAGAAGAAATCACCATCATTTTCCGTTAAAAAATGTGGTTTTGAAGACAATTACCAGGCTGTACGATTGTTTGCGACTGTTGGAAATTGTGACCGCTCTGCCAATCCCAGAACCACAAACTCCCGTTGTCACCTTCAAAAAAAATAGAAGAAGAATTTTGTAATTTCAATCTCGTTGGTTTGTGAATATGAATCAAAACTCAAAATCAAGTCAAGAATAGTCCTACCTCCTGTAACCATGACTCCATCGTCATTGACGGCCATTGCGTTTATAATCGTTTTTTGCTGCGAGCTGATTACACAAATAATTATATCAATACAACAATGCAAATACGCCTGTTGTGAAATATAAGGTTTTTTAAGGCCCAAAAATTAGGGTTTCGGTTTTTAAATGTCTAAAAAAATTCATTGGAAGTTAAAGACCAAATTTAAATCCTAGAATCTACTAGTTTTACAACCAATTTTTTATTAATGATTATTTAATTAGTTTAAACATTTTACGGGACATTAATATTTGAATTTGAGCTTATGCCACGTTTCATGATATATTTGAATTTTTAGGTTTATTTATGAAATGATTTTTTTAAGAGATTTAGAATTTATAGAAATGAATCATAAATAGGCTAATTTGAACCTTGAAGAAGATAAATAATAAGCTATAGAGAAGAATCACTCACAGCATATTGTGTAGAAATTCCCCTTTGGGCAGGCTAAATTTCTTCGTGTTGTCAGCTGATGCAGAAGCGAAGCAGTTCCTGAAAGACGATAAATATAAAAACACAAAGCGAGAAAATTAATTGAAAATTTATATGAATAAGCCGAGGATGGAAGATATGATAGCTTGCCGTCAGCACGTACTCTTTAGGATGTGGTGCCATTGCTCTGACAGACTTCTTATGGTGCGTCAGCGTTGCCATGGTTTTTCCTAACGGTAAGAAATTTTTGGAGTTGAGAAGATATATATGCAAGAGTGGAAAAATAAATGAATTCGGTATAAGGAAAAAAAAATGTTACCATATCTAAGGTCCCAAAACTTAATGGTCGAATCGTGAGACCCTGTTACAACTTGTGGATCCTATTGAAATTGAGATCAGACATCAGAAATATTATTTAAAAAAATTAAAATAAAACCAGAAATATTATTTAAAATACGGGCTCGATTTCATTAACGCCTAACAAGTGTGGTTCTAATCCATCAATTTCTACTTAAAAAGAGCAGAAAAAATACAGAAAAAAAGAAGGGAAAAAAAAAAAAATGTTCGTACAGTTGGCCGAGTGAAGACCGAGCAAACTGTGTTATCATGCCCCGATAGTGCATGAATTTGCATCTTGCTGCGGATATCCCATACCTGTATAATTCAATACAAAATTCTGTACAATTCATTACGAAAAAATATATATATATTAAAATAAATAAAAAATATGATCCTAATAACGTACCCGACAGACAGAATCACGTCCTCCGGTAAGCAGAACATCAATGGTGGGATGAACAGCTAAGCAGTAAACACCACTCAAATGTCCATGATATGAACGAATAACCTAAAACAAATTGCTAAGTTCGCGTAAATAACAAAACTTAGTACAAAAACTAAGAGAATAAATCCTAAAATAGCTGATTCTGACCTTATTCTGCTCAAGGTCCCAACATTTAACTTGCTTATCGTCACCAGCAGAGAACATATATGTATGTTTCTCACTCACAGCAAGGCCTAGAAATGAAAAAAAAATGTATTAAAAACTATCAGTTCCATTTGTTATACTATAACCCTCTTAGCAATAGCAGTCAATTCGATTTCCGACAAAGAACTCACCTCGTACTTGTTCAATATGCCCTGTCAGAGTAAGCTTTAGCCTCCCAGTTCCTACATCCCATATCTGATCAGCCAAAGCCAGGAAATTGAACTCAGCCAGGCAATTGTATTTTAAATCTGAATGAAATGATGTGGCAACAATCGAAACTGCTGAATATAATAAAAAGTGCCCCAAAGGTAAAACCCGTGTTTCTAATTGTTTGTGACTTTGTGTCAACACGGTACCACACTACAACAATCTCATTAACTATCCTTTATTCTTCTCTTTGAAGATCTGAATTATTAATTGCTACCTACTGTTAAGACACTGGATTATCCTCAAGAGCTTGGAAGCAAAATCACGGTATATATGCTGAGAAATAAATTATTTTCAATGTTGTGAAAAACGTATTTAAGCCTCGAGGCGTTTTGCCGCCATGCCTCAAGGCGTAAGCCTCAATAATATATAATTTCTATAATTTAAAATATATATTTTACATTTTACGAGAGAGAACGGGTTTCTTAAGTGTTTTATACTAAACTGATCACTTTTAGGGTTTTTTTAATTCAAAAATTAATACTTTGGCCCATTTTAATGGGCCTATAATTAATCAGTTGAATAAAATATTTTTGTTAAAGCCCACAAATTATGTTATAAACCCTAAAAGCCCATTAGGGTTAGTTATCCCTTCAAATGATCAACAGTTTTTAATGATAAAAAGAACTGTTCATCTCTTTCGCAGCCTTTTCTTCACGACTCTCTCTCTCCCTTTCTCTCTTTCTTTCTCTCTCTCACAGCTATTTCTCCATCTCACCCTCTCTCTCTTTCGCTCATGAACGCCTCAAAGCTGCTCTAGAGGCGTTTCAGATGAGGGGTGAGGCGTATGTAAGAGGCGTACGCCTTACTTATCTCTTCAAGGCGTAAGTCTCAGAGCGGTTTTGCCCTTCGCCTCACTGAGGCGTGCCTTGATAACGTTTTTCACAACATGGATTATTTTGTTACATAATTACTTGAGTTCAGTAACATTTTTGGTCTCTAGCTAGACTGCAGTTTTATTTATAATATATATTTTATACTATCATAAAAGGTACATCCATAAAATCCCCAAGATTGTCACACCTTCCGTCTACTCAATATAAGTCATCGTAATCCACATTTCTTAACTGGTAGCATGAAGCCAAAAGTTGAATACCTTGATTGTTCGATCAGCAGAGCCTGTACAGAACCATGTATTGCTGGGGTCAAATGCAACGGACCTCACCCATCCCAAGTGGCCACTAATTACCTGCACAATCCAAATTACATGTTTACTATGGCATCGGTGACTTACTAAATAAATAAAATCGATGATCTTCTCTCGAGTGCCTTTTTTGCTTTTAAATTTACTAAGGACGCTAATGTCTAGTAGACAAACTATCAAATATAATATATATGTACATATATAAACATATAAATTCTGAACCCAATCAGCAGATATAAAATTTAGCACAGCTTAAACAACCACTTAGCTCTATCAAACGGGTTCAATATGATTGAAATATTTTAAGTTTAAAAAAAAAAAAAATCACAGCCTACTTAATGTTACTACACAATGACCAAACCATGAAGACAACCATCTCATAAGCTTCCCCTTCTATAACTACATAGTCAAAGAAATTTGTACACGAATCCTCACCCGATAGTTCTTCCACGGAGCACGCCATTTAGGACGAGGCCATCTGCTAGGAATCCTCTCCATTAAAGCAGAAGTAGACATGTTCCTATATGAAACAAATATAAAGCTAAGCATATTGTTCAATATAAGAGCAAACCTCAACAAGCATATAATGTGTGATAGGAGCTACTATATTATTATGTAGTGAATGAGATTTTAAACCTCTCAGGCAACCCTTTTGGTACTATAATGTTGGTGACTTTGCCCGAGACTCCTGCACCAGTCCTATCATAATTCGTAACAATGAGTCAGAGATGGTCCACAAGAATGAAAATTATGACTTTTAAGGAAGGATAGAGACGCAGGCACGCAGTTACGTGATGCAAGAAATAAGAATACAGGTTTTCTTCTATCCAATTACCGGTATAGGCTTTCCCACGAACCTTATTTAACAAAGTATATACAACTAAACTTACAAACTCGGAAGCCATTAATGTTGCAGCTTTTGCAATTCATTTTCACATATGAATGAAAACCATAGACAGAGAACTTACGAACTCGGCACAGATGGACCAACGACCAATGCCGTTTGAGCTCCTCCATTTTGTTTATCCTTACTGCCCTCGGGACCTGAAATACCCGGAAAAAAAAAAAATCAGCAAACCAAGCAACAGTAAAATGTGCCAAATTCAGAAGCTGGCCACAGAATCACATACCTGGCAGCGCAAGAACATTAGAGGACTGCGATCGGCCATCCGATGAGGCCGGATTAGCATGGCGATGAGGCTGTACACCGCTACTTTTGGCTCCTCCATACTCTACATTTATCTAGAAATCGAATTCAAATATCCTTCAGCAAACTCGGTATCGAACTACATCACAAACAAGAACTCCAAAAATTCATTAAATTCCCACAAAATTCAATCGACTGACCTTATGGCTCACACGAATCTTCTTACTGAAACACCATCAGACACACATAATCAGTCTCCGATGATCAAGTTCGACAACAGGAAGATAAACAGAAAAAGGAAACCCTAGAAATCGGACCTTTCGGGATCGGGAGGGGCCAATCGGCCATGGACGGGGGAGAAGAGGTCGAGAGTTCGCTTGAGGGACTTGAAGCTGAGCTTCTTGAGGGACTGAGGCTCCACCGGCTCGAGCTCAAGCTCCACGGTGGTCCCAGGCATGTCCGGCGAGCTAGGGTTTCGGTGCAGAGGAAACGCACTTGCTCATTGGCAGAGACTGAACGACAACGAGCGTCACAAATCACAAACCACGACCGTGAGAGAAGACAACCCTAAGGTGTCGTTTTTTCACTATATGGATCAAATTGCACAAATATCTTATTAAATATTTAAAATTACTAATGAAAAATTGAGAATCCGGTTTCTGTAACTGAGTATCCGGGTTTTGGATTTTTACCTTCTAGAACCGAAATTCGGAATTGGTTTGATACTGGATGTTGTTTATAAAAAATAAATCTCAATTTAACTCGATTTAATACAATTGTAGTTTTTTTTTCTAAAAGGGAATTCAATCTGTACGCGGTTCAAACTCCGCATTTTTTTATGTTTTTTATTACAACCTATATAATATAAAGGCTTTAAGTGAAATGTTGGGTTCATTAGGCCAATTTTTATTTTATTTTTGACTAATTGCTTTGGCTCAACTAAAACAAAACAATTGAATCTAGTTGCGACATGCTTTAGTACATTTGTGGGTTTTTTAAAAACGAATTCGATCTAGATTCAATTTAAAACCCGTATTTTTTTTATTTTATTAAACGGTACAACCTATTTAATATTCAGGGTTCTCATACCATTTTTTTTGTTTACGAATTCCTTTGGCTCAAAGAAAACGAAAAAATTGAATCTAGTTACGACATGCTTTAGTACATTTGTGGGTTTTTTAAAAACGAATTCGATCTAGATTCAATTTAAAACCCGTATTTTTTTTATTTTATTAAACGGTACAACCTATTTAATATTCAGGGTTCTCATACCATTTTTTTTGTTTACGAATTCCTTTGGCTCAAAGAAAACGAAAAAATTGAATCTAGTTACGACATGCTTTAGTACATTTGTGGGTTTTTTAAAAACGAATTCGATCTAGATTCAATTTAAAACCCGTATTTTTTTATTTTATTAAACGGTACAACCTATTTAATATTCAGGGTTCTCTAGGCCATTTTTTTTGTTTACAAATTCCTTTGGCTCAAAGAAAACGAAAAAATTGAATCTAGCTGCGATACGCGCTTTATATTTTTTAGACTGATGATGTCATTTTTTACTAGTCATTTAATCACAAGATTTATATGTTTCCAAAGAATTGCGAACTGCTGGAAGACTTCTTTTAGTATACTACTGTCGTTTATCATACTATTGTCGTTTCACGTGTCTTTTTTTTTTTTTTTTTATCATACTACTGTCGTTTATCAATTATACTCTTATCAAATTTGGATTGTATATTACAAAACAAGACACGACCAAACGAAACAACACTTTAAGTATACAATTCTTTAAGTATACGCTTTCATTCCTTAATGCATAGAAACTTTTTTCACTCATTCCGGTCAACCCGCACACAAACCCAAAAGTCAATCCATCACTTTTTTCTTTTCTCTAGGTGTGTGGAATAGAGCCACATAATGATCCATTGGTACACCATTACCAATTTAATTAACCCATGACTTCTTTAATCTTTATTCTTAGCAAATAATTTTTTTGAATGAGTGATATTATTGGTCTATTTTACAATGCACTCTCGCGTTTCATGAAATTTGAACATGTGACTTCTTAGACATGTATATAGTGGACTTATTACTAGGTCAAGCAAATTTGGCTTTGTTTTAAGCATTTAAAGTTTTTTTTCTTCTCTTTTATATGAACCAAAATAATAAATAAGGATGACAAAAGTGAAGATTTCAACCTATTGTTGAATTAATAATTTACTCTCTTTTTTTTTAAGAAAAACACACATATAAGCAGTGATGTTCATTATGCGAACCAACGCCTATGGTTGAACCGGACACGGGTTATCCAGCTCGTGTTCTTATTCTAGACGTGCTAAACTAGATCGTCCAGGATTTAAAAGACGGGTTGCCTACTCCTAATTTATTTTTATAGTTATTACGTTTTTATTTGTATAAGACTTACTTTAAAAAAAAGTTATTATTTTTTTAGGTGTGCAAGTTCGCCCGTCTTCTTTTACGGGCAATAGACGCGGCAACTCGCGCCTTTCATCGGGCCTTGCTAATGACTCAGGCATAGGCGGAACCACCCACAAGAGTGATGTGGTTCCAGCCACCCCAATATTTTCTAATTGATCACTTTTAGCACTATTTTTTAAAAAAATTACAAATAAACCCCTTCTGTTTGCACTAAAAATTTAAATCAGCCACCTCGAAGTCCAAATCCTAGTTCCGCTTATGGATTCAGGTAGGTGATATTATTTCAATTTTTAAATGTGTGCGTGCATACAATTTTTAAGATAGACGTAAATCGTAATCCATTTCACTTAGTTTATATTTTCTAAAAAAAAATATTAAAATTTCACGGCTAAACTAAGAGTTAGATCAACAAAACAATGTATTGCTCAGAAAAATTAAAATTAAATCATGAAATTAAATCTCCATACAGTTAAAGGCTCTAACTTTAGCAAAGGAGTATCAATTTTGCAGAGAAACAAAACTATACACAAAATCCATTCCATGTAATAAATCAAAGACATTATTGATGTCTTTTTGCTAGGAGACAATTATAATTATTTCATTAGCTGATGATAAATATATATATATATATATATATATATATATATATATCGCAGTATATGCACCAGCACTATGCACGGCACACTGAGCTACAAGCCTACAATAAAAGTCTCCATATGTGGTTGCTAGGATAGCCTAGTGGTAATTCCACACCACCTCAAAAGTGGAGGTTGTGGGTTCGATCCCCACTGCAGCAAAGTTGCCTTCAAAAAAAAAAAGTCTCAATATATTTTTCGGTTTTCTCATTTCCAATAAATAAATAAAAGAAATTGCATGATAATTAAAGCTTGACTGTACTTTTACACAAAAGCAGTACGCGTCTTATTGCTCCATGGGTCCCTCATGTTTCCGTAGGGTATAGATATTGCCCCACAGCCTGTTTAGCTTGCAATATTTTATTTTGTAGTTAATTTCTAAGAAATATTAAATTATTAGTATTCGTATATTTTAATAATATAGAGTATAGACAAGCATGGACTTTTGTGTATAACTAGCAAAATGCAAAATAATTACGGGAAAACGCGTCTGAAGACAAACAAATGTACATACATTAACATCCACATGTTTTTATATGTATTATACATATATATATATAGTATACTAGTAATTTTTAATATAAATTTTAGCACATGACATTTCCTAGCCTATATAAATATTAAATATAGCAAATGACAAATCGTGTAAGAAAATAGTTGTTACAAAATTCCACTACGAAATTTATTCATATATATTTATAATATACTATAGTTTCGACTCTCGACGTATGTAATTTACAACAGTGACACTATTACTCATCAAATAACAACAATAAAATATTTTTCTATCAATATATCCACCATTTTTTTTATATTAAATTAATTGTGTATTTTTATTTATCATCTCTATACTCAACGACAATGATGCTTGAACGATGATTTAAGAAAAACATAATCTCCACATCAGATGTCGATATCCCATGACGGTATACAACTTTACGTGACCGTCATGGGAGATAACAAGCTATAACGTCACCACGGATACTTTGACGCAGAAGCTTACTTTGCATGACGGGTTTTTTTAAACCGCTGTCAAAATCAAGTCTATTTGTATTTTTTCTATTTATTTATAGTTTTTATAGTTTTATTTTATTTTATACAAATATCAGTTGTTGATAGATACATATGTTATATATATATGTATCTAATAATGTATTAAATAAAAACTCAAAAAGGTCTCCCATCTCATGCACCAGGAAAATAAAATACTATAAAAACACGCAGTGCGATTTCCACGCATAAAATCTGACTTTCCTTCCACACAATATTTTCAAACACTACTCTTCACTTCAGTTCAAACCCTCTTTCTCTCTCTCGGTCTCCACAGAGATGATCGACCAAGAGCGACGAGCCGGAGCTCCGCCGCACGGCGTGATCCTCGCCGTGGTGGTCACCATCGTCGTGGCGGTGCCGTTTCTCATCGGCGACGGCGGCGAGGCCGTCACCGACGCCATCTCCGAGCTCCTCAGCCCGATCGGCCTCCTCCTCCTCCCGATCGCTCTCCTCCTCGCCATCCAGCTCATCTCCGCCTCCGACCGCCGCGGAACCGGCGCGGTCTTCGCCGGGATGTTCTCCGGCGGCGATCCGAACTCCATCCACCGCGCCGGCGGATCTCCCGTCGGCGTGGCGCTGGTCCTCGTGCTCGTCGTCTTCCTCCTCTACAACCGCATCTCTCTCTTCGGCGGCGGCGGCGACGATTCCGGCGACTGAGATCTCACCGGAGCCGCAGCCGGAGAGGAGTTTCGATGTACGTACGTAGTGGAATATTACTATATTAGGTATTTTTGTTGTTTTATTATATGTATTTTGATAATTATTATTATTATTATTATTTGTAAATTTGGTGGAAGTGAAATTACATAAAAGGTCATGGTGAGTTTTGAATCAAAAGTTGTGATAATCATAAATACCAAAAAATTAGTCAAAGAACCCGCCGTGTACTCAAAGTTTAAAAGTGGTGGTAAAAATATCTAAAGTCGCATTTGGAGAGTTGAAGACTCCATTCTCGTAACCCCGTTAACTCACCCGTTAACTCTGGCCAGTGGACAAATCTGTTTTGTTAAGTGTAATTATTAAGGGTTCAATTAGTTGTATTAAATAGTATTAATTAGGGATTTAATTCCTTGTTTTGTCATAAACAAGGCTGATGTGGGCTCGTCCACGTGACAAAAATTGTTATGTCAGCAACTCACGTTTGTCAACGTGGCTAGAGTTAACGGGTAAGTTAACGACGTTACGAGAATGAAGTGGTCAACTCCCCAAATACGACTTTAGGTATTTTTGCCACAATTTTTAAACTTTGGGTACACGAGAATTTTTTTGACCAAACTTTGAGTATTTTCGCCGTCATTAATCCTAATTTATAATTATTTTTAACAACTTGAGCTCTAGATCTGAGGGTTCTCGATATTAAAGTCGAGCTTCTATACACTATAATAATACGTAGTGGAATAATAGTATAGTGTATTTT
Organism: Parietaria judaica; assembly: GCA_954871525.1. Classification (NCBI taxonomy): domain Eukaryota; kingdom Viridiplantae; phylum Streptophyta; class Magnoliopsida; order Rosales; family Urticaceae; genus Parietaria; species Parietaria judaica. The sequence continues at coordinate 2,614,494 of OX940866.1, forward strand.
TTTTTAGCTTGAATTAATGTGTGTGTTTCTTTTTTTGTGTTTGTAAATTTAGTGGAAGTGAAATTACAGAAAAGGTCATAGTGGCTCTGAAGTTTGAACGTTGACTACATGAACTTAAAATTTGCGGAATAAGTCTCAATCTTGTACTAAATGCTTAATAAGTGTGTAAGAATATTTTTTAATATATTTTTAGCGAGTTAATGTCTGTTTTCACGAGGGTACTAAAAATATCAATTATTTGTACTCTTATTAAAGTAGAGACGTACGTAGGTCTATATTAATATACGGTAATTTGACATGCACAAAATCTTACTTCGACATCGTTTGATTGCCTTTGGATACTATTATCACTAACAAATTTTTTGAGAATGTACTGGTAAATCGGGTATTTATGCCATAAAAGTTTTTTTTTCTTTTTTCCGGACTGTCATTAATTTTCTTTTTAATAGTAGAATTATATCATGTGATATTTTATTGCTTTTAATACCAATGTTGACTTCTCTTATGCTTATATTTTTGTAGTCATTAAACCAGAGTTTAAAATACTTCAAGGAAAGCTATAACTAAATTGAAAAAAATGTCTCAACATGTCATTGTTGAGTTCTTTAAGTGGAGCGTAATTGATGAAACAAAGGGATAGATACGTCATTTTGTAGTGATATAACCCTGGAATTTGACTGATAGATACAAGGTACCAATTCAATAATTTATCAAATTCTGTATATAATGATTTCCTCTATTGGCGTTCAAACTTATCAATCTCTAATGAGATCTTAAAAGAAAACTGGGATATGGGGATTCGAGTTCACTTAATAAAATTTTGAATATTTATTTTTAACTAAAACAAACTTGAATATTGATGATTCCGAGTAAATCCGAATAATATTTTCGGTAGTCCTACTCCTAATAGACAAAATAATATTTAGAAACAAAGGTTGTTATCAAAAATGTTGAAATTCAAAACTTTGTAGTCGTATTTAGAAAACTCAAAGTTACGGTGAATCTACTGCATGACTATTCGAGAGATCTTGAATTCAATCTAGACGCAAAATTTACATTTATATGTAATTTTTTATTATTACTATCATCGGTCAATCCAATCAATTATTCTTACACTAAATATGTATTGTAATGCGAGTATATCTAATTTTAACTAATCGTCTTTGGTAAGACTTTTGATGGCTCTTGGTTTCCGTCACGCACGCTGGCACGTGCCTCTCCTCATTTTACCCTCCTTTAATGAATGCATTAAGGACTGTATATTTGGTAGAAAACTGTAAAGGACGTTGAAAAATACCAAGTTATTGGCCGTACGGACCTAACATGCTGAGCTCTAATCTTAGTCTGTAATATTGACTTTCTTAAAAACTTCGTCGTTTAATGGTGAAATTCAGAATCTCCTGACAAATTGCAGATGCCAAATGTAGCCGAAACCGACATTAACATGTGATTTTTTTTAATTCTTTTTATAATTATTCATCAACTTGAATAAATTATTCTCAGAATCGAAGTGCGTACACGAGACTCGTCAAACATTTTTGAATTATCATTGCTACTGCAAATTAAAGATCACGAACTCAAGAGTTTGATAGAACCCGAAAGAGAAAAATCCAGACGGAAACGAATATATAGAAACCGTAATTCATTCGAGAGTAAGGCGATAGCTCTCCACAAGATGTCTTGATAGTAAACTCTCAGCCAAACAAAGTATAATTCTCTTCGTACCCGTGCGTCCTCGTTTATACGTGAGAAAAGCCTCCACGGATAATAACTGATAAGAATTCAGAGCAAAAGAACAATAAACTAAAGTACTCAGAGATCATAATCGCGTGATTCCAGACAAACCGAGTTTTGGCACAAAAGAAAAGCCATGGCTCGAACAGATTACAGCAATTCCATCGTATGAAACAGAATTTAACAAACTGAAGAATTGTAGCTACAGCGCAAAACCGCATTACATATGAGATTTTTCAAAATATGTTAAATATTTCAACCTATACAGAGCAAAAACTCCGGCGATATTCCAGAAAAAAATGCATTTAGTCTTACCACATCGGCAAGGCAGCTGATAGGAAATTAAACCCTCATAGAGCAACTCTGATTCACATTCAAGCGTTGACTTTGTGGGAGAGGAAAATCCTGAGTCAGATCGGTGACAAGTCAACCCCGGTGTTTGCTAGATCGACATGCTTGTCCTTTTGAACGGTCCATTGTCGCGCTTGGCCATCGAAAGTATCAGATCCTAGCTAGCTATTCCTGAGGAAAAAGAGAGCCTTCACTGTAGAGCCTCCATAATCTAAAGCTACGAATTCTAGATAATAAAGCAATAGAGAAACGGTGATTTTACCCTCGCCAATTATTACGTATCAGAGGCGCAAAGGAAAATCCGTTTTTAAGGAGTTGTTTATGTCCTTGTTAGTCTTTTGTTGCTTTATTAGGCTTTTATTTCAATAATTAAGTTTATTTATCTTGTGAAGAACATTTTGGGAGGGTGAGTGCCTTGCTCTCGAACGATACGCCCAGTTATCGTTTATTGCAAGAAACTATCGGGAATTCATCACCTCGGTGAATTCCCGCTGGTTTATCTTTTTGGTGCGTTCTAAATTTAATTCGTATAACCGAACACAAACGACCAAAACCTAGAGAGGAAATAAGAGTTTACCATCATGCTAATCCGAGATTATGTAGCTTATCGCAATGCGGGGTAGGCATCTTTCTATTCCAATGCCGCCTTTGCAGCTCGACCTGGCAATAGCGTAGAAGCATATTCTTGTAATCCCTAATCACATTGACCTCTAAATTAGCTCGACCGGGACTTCCAAGAGGATACTTGTGGTCAAAAGCATCCGACTTTACAAAATATTCAACGCCGTGTATCTCGGTTGTTTTCGGAACTTGATACGTATAGTTTTTATTAAGTGAATATTCGGGCTCCGAAAAGGGCAGATAAGCGAGCAGTATAATGATTAAAAACGGCAATATTTGGAGAAGAAGCATGAAGTTGAGCCCACCACCATTAAAATCCTCCCTTGATTGACCACCCATTCCTCGGGCTCGGTAAACATTCGCCGCTCTGAACACTTCACCCTGGCCGAAGAACACCCTGAAAATCTCATCGGGGTCGATTTCATCTTCGAACAAGTCGTTCGCAGTTCTTCTCCTTCGACGCCTGACGTTATGCTGCTGATTATGCTCGAATTCATCGACCAATCCCGTCTGATCGTACTGCCTCCTCGAATCCGCCTCACTCAAACACTTGAACGCCTTGCTCACCTTCTTAAACGCCTCTTCAGATCCCGGCGCCTTGTTCTTATCCGGGTGGACTTTCAACGACAATTTCCGATACGCCTTCCTGATTTCCTCGACCGAGCATGTTTTCTCGACTCCAAGAACCTCATAGTAGTCCTTGTTCCTCCTAATCTGCCTAATCAACTGAACGTGTTCCTCCGTATAATTCCTCTCCCCGTTTACTCCCTCACCGCCACTCGTCGCAGCACAGGGCTCGTCCTTAATCTCGTGAGCCCTTCGCACATTCCTCGGCTCCCCCGAAGGTTCGGACTCGAGCTTCGCACAACCCGCCAACAGCTCGGAAATCGGCAAATCGCCATTAAGCCGCTGCGCGATCTTGATGAACTTCAGAGCCCTCTCTCTGTTACCCGAAGCGATCGCCTCTTTGGCAATGCGGACGCACCTCAGTGCCTCGTCCTTGTTGCCCTCCATTGACGGTTTCTCAAAGCTCGTTCTTCCAATGAAAAAAATTCAAACCACTGTAGATTCCCAAAATCGACGATCGCTCTTCAATCAAGATTCCCTAATCAACAGAACACAACTTGGGGTTCGATCAAAAGCTAGAAACTGGAATTCGAGTTCCGATAATGCAAATTCAACAAGTATATCATCGATGATTTCGAATCTAAGACATGCAAATCGTGAGATCGGAGAAGAAAAAGCTTGAAAACGAATCGAAAGGATTACCAGTTGAGAAACGATCGATCGAAATTGGAGAGCTTGAGAGAAACACAGCGAGTGAAGAACATGGACGCTTCTGTTGGGTAATTATATGGTGCGACGTCGGACTAGCATGTGATAAGTCACTTGACCAATCGTAGAGTGCCACGTGTTGAGCCGTACCGTAGGACTATGCCACATTGGCAGTGCACGGCCTTTTCCTAGCGGTGCCGTTGATTTATTTATGTGTCTGTATAGAAAATATTTACGGCATTAGTACCTGCGAATATCTCATAATAATATAAGAGAAACTTGGGAAAGTTTTTCAATTTGGTAAAATAACAACAAAATTTATTTAATCAGTCAAATAGTATTATTATGAAATTTGGCATAAAAATACGTTTACTTGTCTTTCTTCCCTTTCTCTTTTCGTTTTCAATTCTCTCCATCCTTTTTTTTTAAGCATAAAATTATAATATTATATAAGTTGAATCGTACAAATTAAAAGACAAAAAGAACAAATTATGACTAATATGCGAAAAAGTAGATTTTTTTTCTTTCAAAAATAAAGATTTTCGAATTATTAAAAAGAACAAATAGACAACAAAATAAAATAAAATACAAACCAACTTTTCGGATTTGTTCAACATTTAACTAAGCCTAATCAATTCTCTATGTGAAGATCAGTTCACTCACTGAAATGTCCGTCCGTCGTCGTATCCGGCAAATCTGACACCGACGTACGTCGAACATAACCGAGGAGGTTCGACGCTTCAATCCGTTGAAGAAATCGAACAATTACCGGCATCAGTTATTCGATTACCGCATGGAAACTATGTACAATTGTGTCACATTATACAAAATAATAAAGTTAGTTTCACTTCTCTCCATCAGAATCAAAGTCGGGTTTTCTCCTGACAGATTCCAGAACCTCCATTGGCCGATCCACCCGCAAACCGGTTCCATTCTCTCTGGACTTGAGCTTGGGCATGCTTGAGCCCTTCAATGGCGGCGACATTATACCCTTGTTCACGTCCTTCAGCACAGACCGAACCGCCGGTTCCTCAACGGGCTTGGCCTTCGCGGCCTCGAACTTGTGCATGTCGTACGCGAGCTCCCTCTGGAGCTGCCTGTCGGCGACGAGCATCTCGTCGATCTCGCTCTTGTAGTCCTTGAGAAGCACCCGCAGGCACTCCATTAGAGTGCCCGTGAGCGGGCTGTTCTTGCTCTCGAGAATCCGCTTGAGCTCGATGAAGATCGGGATTGTGTTCTGGATCAGACCTTTCTTCACCGCCTGCGTTATCGCCCTGCTTTTCGAAGCGGAGCCGCCCTCGACGTCTTCGTCCGCGTCGGCGGTATCTGACGAGGATCCACGGGTGGAAGGGAGTCGGATCTCCTTGCAGGATAGGATCCGGAAAGTGTCCTGATCCACCGTAGAGCAAATGCATAATTGTTAATGGCGAAACCTTGGCGAATACTAGCAACATCTAACGGTTCGGTTATCATAAGCATCAGTAACGAAATTTGTTTCTTAAGCTTTAATCAAATGCGGTTTAAATTAAGTTTCAATCACATTTTGACAAAATTAAATTAAATCCAAAATTATTGTGCCAATCTAGACGACTAGTAAAACAAGCCGCGACAAGAATCAAGATTGTATTACCAATATTATCATAAACTTATGAAACTAAGCTAATGAACCAGCAAACCTCATATTTTAAGCGGGAAAAAATGAATTTACATTAAACTGTAAAGTCAATTATTAGTAATTTAGTATGGATAAAGTAGTAACTAATTCCGACCATACTCATCGATTTATGTAAAATAAACTTAAATTAAGGTAGTAAAAAATAGATAAAATTACGGTTTTCGTCGCTTAAATGTTTTTTACACCCCTAAACTCATGATGCATGGATGATTATGCTTGTAAATAGAGCTCAATTTTTCTTTCTTTTTTACCTGAAGAACCGACTTTGCAGAGACATCGTCGATGTTCAATGCACCGTCAGATGCGGCGGCGAGAATCTCTGCGCAAAGCTTAGCGAAAGTGGCCAAAAGGTGCTCCGGAGCCATTTGCTTCAGTAGCGAGACATAAATATGCATCCTTTTCGACCTCGAATTCTCATCGTTCCCTCTGGAAACGAATAAACGAATGAGCCAGCATGTGAATGATAAGATCACAGAGTAGATATCAGCACGTATATTTTAATTTTATTTCTAAACAATGAATATTGTATGAACTCAAAATTTGAAGAAAACCGTATTTTTAACCTAAAACACGATAATTCAAAGAGCTCAACTAATAACTACTCTAAATCAAATTGCATAATCGAATTCAGCATAAACTACTGACTTGACTGAGAAGAGTCTGTTTTCTGATCTCGAGGCACGGGATTCGCTGTGTCCACTGTGGGCATGGCAGTCGTTGAGAACGAACACAGCTTCTATGAAGCTGTTGTAAGCAAGAAGAGGCGCTTTCACTGTAAAACACATCTAAAGCAAATAACTTCCCTAATCTTCCATGGATTTCAAAGTAACATGTATAGAGAAACATGGTATCACCTTTCAAAATATTCCCGAATAAGAAGTCGGTGAGTTGCCTTATCTTTTCCGATTCGTCAACGAGCGACAGAAGAAATCTCAGGAACAGAACGCCTCTCCACTTCACATAGTCTCTCTACGAACGAGATTAAGTATAAGCCAACATGTAATGGATCTTACTTCTTGGCATTTTGAGATAACAAAGTGAAGTATACCTGTAACAATCTTGAAAGCAGTGTGAATGTCTGTCTTCTCACAAGCTCACATGGGTCACGGAGACATTTTGTGATCTTCGTAATATGACTGTTGATTCCGACCACGACAGTTACGCAATCAGGTAATACTTTGAAGCAGATATTTCAAACAATTGCTTCGAAGCTTTGACAATGCTTACCAGTCAACTAATGCAGTATGGTGGATACAAAAATCCGACATTATTACTACGAGATTGTTTCGAAGCGCTGCACAATCACTCTTTTGAAGCTCCTGCAAGAGCAAATGTGATTGTTCACTTGCATAAATTTGAAATAAATGAGAAGGATAAAGATGATCAGTAATCACTTTCTACAGCTAGTACCAATCTAGGAGTGAAAGTGGGTGCAAAACTTTTTATTTTGCCGAACCCAAAACCCGGAACTGGATTGACCGGACCCAGTCCTGATGCAGTTTTAAACCCGCATTTCGGGGTTTTCACTTCTGAACAAAAATGTATAGTATTTCAAATTGTTGAATTTTAATAATTAAGCGTGTGATCATTTTAATAATGAACTACAAAGAAAAAACTAATTCAAGAGGAAACTGCTAAAACCCGATAATATCCAACGGATCTCTTTGCAACACAACAAATCTATTTTTCCCTATCAGGCGGTTCATTAAGAAATATTTTCAAAGGTTAACACCATTTTCTCCATAGATGCTATTGTGGAAACCCAAGTTCGGTTCGTCGCAGCGATAAAAAAACCAGCAAGTAAACCAGAAAAACAGAGCACGAAAACGAGAAATTCCACAGCTCTCAAAACCTCATACAGATTACAAAGACTTTTCTCTGCTATACATTTTCACTCAATGTGTTCTTCTTATTCTCTCTAGAACCCTAATCCTATATGTTTTAATACGAGTCTTTCTCAATTACAACAAAATTGCAATCTTAGACAAAAAGACTAATTTGCCCTTGTTGTTACAGTTGACTAACTACTAACAGCAGACTTTGACTAATGCCACATCAGCACGCCACACGTACTAACAGCTATTTTCTAGAATTCATGATATATTGAGGTATGAAGACAAACAAACCTGCACAAAAAGAGGAATGTATCTCTTGGCAAGCTTCTCGTCCGCAAGACAAATCTTCCCTAAAGTCAGCCAAGACTGAATATACAGAGCCGGGGTGGTCTGCCCGAAATAAGCATCACTGCCGAGAAGTTTGGTCAATTTCGGGTCAGAATTTCCGGAAGTCACGATGGTGTGTAACAGCGGAACAACGGCATTTATATCGGCAGAGGGATAGTGGATCACCAGAGACCCAATGGTGTACACGGCAGTGATTGCCGTTGACAATGACGAGGACACGGCTTTTGCTCTCTTGCTCTTTCTGCTCCCACTTGTGGGTTGTGGTGTCAAAAAGCTGCCTTTTCCGTTTGCTTTCGCATTCGTCGAGATGAACTTTTCCAAAATTTGCGAGGCGCGAGAGAGAAGCGGGTCCAACCATCTTTCGACGAGCTTCTCACCCTCCTCTTTGCTTGATGCCTTTTGCTTACACAATTTGTTGAGTGCTTTTACATGAGCTTTAACCTGCTTGCACACATGGAAACCAGTCAACTTACAATTAAATGTGCACTCATTATCTTTAACACTGATGTTATCGTGTTTGAACAGTTTCTCAGATAGGAACCGAGCACGAAAAAATAACCGAAACAAACACGCACCAAAGGGAGTTCACCGAAGAGATGAATTCCCGATAATTTTATTGAATAAAGAAACTGAATAGCAAAGGACAGTTTCTGCTGTAGCAATGAGAAAGAATAATTAGCATTCAGACTGAAATTTTACCTCCGTTGAATGCATATTGAACTCATCGAGCCGTGTGAACAAATTATGAGCTAGCTCCGCTGCAGGTTCAGCAGGAAGCTCGAGAGAGACACAGGAGATTGTTTGCAGCATATAAACACGATCACTGGCCCAAGCAACGGAGTTTGATTCCACGTCCTCTTCCTCTTTGTAGTGAAATTTGGTACCAGGGCTTTGATATTTCTCTCTCACACCATCCTTGTCAAGAAGCTTCCAATGATGGTGGAGAAACTTCCAATCCACGGATTTAGCTAGAAATGCCGAGACTTCCGATAGGAGAAACCAAGCTCCGATCGGAGCAGTCCACTTCTCTATCGGCATAGAATAAGTCAACCATAGAGACTCGGACGCCTTTATCATGCTCTGAAGTGTCATTGCAATTCTGTGCTTCAGCTTGTTCTTCTTTCCCAAACTTGTGCATATTTTCTTCACCCATGGCATCACCTCGCCTTTGCAAATCTCTCTCAGAATACCCAAAACACCTTTCGGAATCAGCAACTCAAACTCTGCTTCATAGCTACTTTTGCTGCCATCAAAATCGTGTGTGTTATGTGGTATTGATCCGAATTTGCATATTCTCTCCATTACAAGTTCTACGAATAAGTTCTCGCATTCTTCTTGTATGCTCGTCTCGTTGTCACTCACGAGTCGAGGAACGGAGTGTAGCCACTCTGTCATAACACTTTCATCCAGAGACTTTCGGAAGGCCTAACAAGTTAATAGAGATGTATAACATGAGCAATCAAGAAAGTCATGGGACACAAGACACTGACATTGATTAAACCAGGCCTTCTAATATAGATTTAGAACGTTTTAATCGATAGGAAACAAGGAATTTGCATAATTTTTCCAGCATACTTACATAAAAATGAGAACTAAAACAGTAAATTTTCACGAGTGGGTTAACCAAACATTGCAGCATGTAAGATGCAGTAACAATCCATTCTGATAAATCTGTACAGCAATCAGATAAGAAACTTAAAAGCTGTGAAAATTGCAATCCATCATTCAATGGAAAAGTTTCTGATATAACGTATCGGAGAAGAAAGGGTACCGCGGTCATTTAGCTTAAGGGCTTTAGTTCATATTTACTTATGTTCTTTAAGCCATATATTATAATTATGTTATTAGGATTAATTATATAAAAATTAGTTTTATGGGAAATAATTGACCATAAGAGGTCTAGCCATATAGGCGCCGGCAAGAGGGATCAGGGGCTTTAATTTTTGTTTGTCATGGTGACTCAGGAATCCATAGGCGCCGAAGGAAACATGTCATTTATCGTTTATTGAATTAAGTACCCGGAGATTCATCACATTGGTGGGTTCATGTTCGCTTGCGTGTTTGGATTGTTTATTATTGTTTTCTGGTGTGTTTTCGATTTCTGATTTAGTAAGTTCCATTTTAGCTACCCAACTAAGGTTTGTACACAGGATGAAGGCCTTAACTTGTGTACAAAAATCTATGTAATTCCTAAAACAACTACATTCCCAATATTACAGGAATCGGATCAAATACGGCAACATCAGAAGACAACGGCGAAGATCAAACTACTAATAGTGCTATAATAACAGTAAACACACCTCTGAGAGAGCTTGCACTGCAGCTTTCCGTATGCTAACAAGAGGGTCTGAGCAAGCCATGCCCATAGTCTTCAACAAACCTCCATGAAAGCCGCTTCCAAACAGACCCGTCAGCTTCGCCACCAGAAGAAGTGCTGACTTTCTCACCACGGCCTTCTCATCCGCACACCTCCTCCTCAGGAGCTCATTCACCAATCCCTCGTCCCCGTTATCGATCCCCATGAATTCCTTCAGCACATCTCGACTCCTAGAATCGCCAAACAAAGACCCCACGAGTTGCGCCATATTCGACAAAGCCCTTGCCCGAATTCCAGCCACGGAATCCGAACATCGCTGAATCAAGGCCTCCAAACACTTCATACCCCACGAATCCTTCGCTTCAGGTTCCGCTTCCGTGCCTAGCGGATCCTTCAGGGACACAGCAAGTATCGGAATCAGATCAGTCGCCAATAGTCTCAAGTTAGACTTCCCTTGGCACATCTTCAGCACATGTTCCACAAACCCAAGTTGAGCTCCGTATTCCATTCTACAAACGATCTCCATTATCGATTCAACGGCTAACGCCCGGGGCTCGGACTTCTCTGGCGCCTTGAGGACCAAATACTTAGGGAGATTCACCATTGCTTTCTTCACACCCTCAGATCCATTGGCCGCGCTTGCCAAGCGAATTTTCACGAATTCAAGAGCGAATGTCCGAGCCGGAGACTTGAGCTGAAGAATCATCGGCGAGAGAGACTTTAGAACTTCAGACGCGGTATTCGCTTCCTCCCCGTGCTCCGGCCTCAGCACCTGAAGTAAAATCTTCGAGCAATATTCAGTCAATCTGCTGTAATTACCTGAATTAGGACAAATTTCCATCGCAGTCACCGGAATCTCGCACACTGACTGCACCAAAGCCTTCAAACTGTCCGGAAACCGATCCAAATGTATCAATTCCATCGCAGCCTCCAGCTTTCCGAGCACCGAAAACATAACCCTAACATCGAACTCGCTCTCTTGGCCGCCTTCGGCCTCCTCGCCGCGATCGCTCCTCGAGCGCGCCTTCGCTCCCCGGCCTTTCCTCTTCCGGTTCGGCGCGCTCTCCCGCGCAGCGGAGTCGCCGGGACCGTCCTGGCTCACTGGCCGGCGCTTGAGGTAGCGGCGAACCGAGCGGAGGAGAGAGAGGAACGCCATGGGAGTGAAGAGAGTGAAGACGGGAGAGCGAGGGCAGAGCAGCATGGAGAGGTAGAGCTTGGAGGCCGAGATGGAGAGGCTCGGCGAGCCCGAATCCATGGCGGAGGCGATAGGGTTGACGAGGCTGGAGGGGGAGAGGGATTTGGAGGAGAGCTCGTCGAAGAGGCTCTCCATGGGAGGCGAGTCTGCGTCGCCATGGTCGAGGAGGGACTGGAGGTCGGAGAGAGAGGATTGCGAGATCGGCGGCGACGGCAGAGAGTGGCGGCTCTCCTCGAGCTCTGCGACGATGCGAGAAATGGCTTCGTCGGCCATGGCTATGACTGGTTCGGTGCTCTCTCTCTCTCTCCGGCTTTCTCTCTCGTATGCTAAATTCGAAAGTTCATTTTCGCGCCAAATTACAGTCCTAACTCGGACTCAGTTAACTCAGTAAGTAACTCGTATGCGTTTTCGTTTCTCTGTCTATACTCTGTTGACACTTGTTGTGCAAAGCCTTCCTTTTTGTGTGTGAGTTTAGTCTTCTTGTCTTCGGCTGAAATTGTGGCAGAATTTAGCATAGATTATTAAAGGCGTGAAAATTTTGTAACTGTTTCTGGTTCTGTATCGGTATAAAAGAATCGGGAAATTTTATTTAAAAATGGGAACCGGAACTTGTTGATGTACAAATTCGTCATTATTTAATATGACATAAAGTACTAAAGTTGTGAATTAATTAAATTTACAAGAAAAGATTAAAGGTTTTAAAGGAATAAATCGATATCTATAAAAGCCCAACGGATACAAAGTCACTCAGCCTAAAAAGCCCAAAGGCCCAACGCTATCCGTCATCAGTCCAGAAAGAAGAGGGTAGAATCGTCACATCCTCTACCCGGCATTCCAATTCAAACCTCAGCGGAAGACCAGGAGCACGGAGTCAAGTCTTCAACGAGCATAATTCAAATACAACGAAGAGAACATAGTCGTGGGACACGTGTAGCAAGGCGAGCCATTCAACCCGTTCAGTTCGGAGAGAAGACCCCACGATTCTTGGAAGTCCAACGGGAAGAATTGGAGCCTATAAATATCGAGCTCAAACTCAGATCAACACACGCATCCCTGGGAGAATACATCGAGAGCTTGCTACCCGGCATTTCTGCTTACTTTGAGATTTCGTTGTATTCTATTCATTTTCTTCTCATTCTTTCTTTGATTCTAGACGTGATTTGCTGCTTGTAGCTGTCCGTCTATGTTATTTGTCGCAATAAACTAACAGAGGACGTAGTCAACTACCGCCTTGGGACGAACCTCTATAAAAAATCCCTCGTCTCATTTATACTGCTTATATTTATATACATATATCGGAAGTGAATCGAGAGCTTGCAACGTGAGAGATCGAATTCCACCAAGTCACCAATCCCAAGAATATCATACACTCACAAGTCACAATTGACTGTTTGAAGTGGGAAACCACGTCAATAGTTTGGCGCCGTCTGTGGGAGATTGATCTCGCCAACATCCACGAGCTCGAAGCACTTCGCAAACATGAGCAACGACGAAATCATAGCCGTCACCGAGTTTGAGGTAAACAACCCCAGGCAAAACACGGAAACAGACGAACTACAGTCTCGACTGGAGGCGAGGAACGCCGAGAACCAAGAACTGCGCAGGCAGATCGAGCTTCTCACGGCAAACCAAACCCAAAATGAGCAACACCAGAATAGTGTCCGGGCAGGTCCAGGACGGGGTTCTGGGCACCAGAGCCGGGCTAACCTCAGCGCTGTCCATTTTGATTTTTCTGATCTGGACAATCCGCAAGCGTCGAGGCAAAACCAGCCCCCGCCGCCTAGTGGCCCCAGACCCCCAACACCTCCGCCGCCTCCCGAAGTAGGGACACCCCTCTTCACCCCACTGTCGGGATACTGTCCGACTGGGACGAGGAACTTTGCATCGAGCAGTCGCCAACACTCTGGTCGTCCGGGCTATCTGTCCGGACCTGAGCAAAATCGCGACATCGCACAAGCCCTTAATGGGCAGCCTAGCACGTACCAGAGGCATCTAAGCCCGGTGTACGGACGGGCACACCTCCAGGCCGCGCAGCCCGAACCCGCTCCCCAAAGCATGGAGCTGGAGGAACTTAAACGCTCAATGGCTGAGATGAACGAAAAACTCGTTCGTGTGCACTCCCGTGTACACAGCGCCACCACCGCCGCCCCTGAGATAGAGCGTCTAGTGGAGGAGTCAGAAAGGACCCCCTTCAGGCTCGCTATAACTAGCATAAAACTCAGAGACGGAGGACGAGTGAATCTGCCAAAATACGACGGGACAACTGACCTCAAAGTACACCTAAGATCGTTCAGGATCGCAATGGGACGGGCAAACTTGGAGGCACACGAGTTAGACGCTGGGCGATGCTAGTACTTCTCAGAGAATCTGGCCGGCCCAGCAATGGAGTGGTTCTCGAAACTGGAACCTCGATCCATCGATAACTTCGGACAGCTGACCACCCTGTTTCTCAAACATTTCTCTATGTTTATGGAAACCGAGACCACAGTGGCAAACCTCTATGCTTTGCAGCAGGAGAGAGGAGAGCCTCTCAGATCCTTCATGACCCGGTTCAAGAAAACCATGGTCAAGATAAACCGGATAAGTGACGAGACTGCCATAGCCGCCCTCACGGCCGGGTTATGGTACGACTCAAAATTCAAAACGGATATAGTCGTAAATCGTTACAACTCCATTGAAGACGTAATCCACAGATCGTCCAATTGGATCAGACACGACGAGGAGCTAGAGGCTTTACGAAAAAAGCACGGACTCCAGCCCGTCCATCAACGAAACCCAGGACTACCCGGTCAACCGATGCATCCCAGAACCGGAGGCCACAACAATCCCTTCAGAGGACAAAGGAGTTCCTCCCCGACCCAAAAGAATCCGTTCCAAACCCAGAATCCAAGGGCAAACAACGGACCGAACCCGCGAAATCCGTACGTGTTCAACGTAAGTTCGGAAATCGCGGATTTCAAAACACAGGCTGAAGCAGAAGAGACCCCAGGAGAAATCTTGGTTAGCACCAAGGACTTCCCGCCGTATAGCCATGACGCATTCCCGCGACACGACCCCAAAGCATGGTGCAATTTCCACAAGGTGTTCGGACACCATACAAGAAACTGTATGGTGCTCCGCACTCGCTTGGCCGAAAAATGCATCAATGGAGAATTGGGAGAAATAAACTTCGGCAATGAGCTGAAAAACGGGCAAGCACCCGAGCAGAATCCCCCTCAAGACCAACCTCAGAACAGCCAAAAAAGAGCCGAACAGCAAAGGACCCCAAGAGAAAATGCCCTTCCAAACAAAAGGGGACGGATACACATGCTCGAAGAACCAGACGAACAGACATATTAGGAAGCAGGAGACATCGGCGAACAGCTTGATGATGTCCCCGAGCCCATTGGCAGAATCTACACAATAGTAGGAGGATCCCAACTGCACGGAAATTCAATCAATTCCATTAAAGCTCACCAACGAAGGCTTAAAGCCGGACCAGTAATTGTTCCGAGGCAGGAACCGGATTTTGAAATTTCATTCAAGGACAGTGAAGCAGCCACATTGATCGGTCTGCATGATGACGCGCTAGTTGTCACACTCCTAGTTGCCTCATACACGATGGATAGAATCCTAATCGACAATGGGAGCTCAGTCGACGTGATCTTCCTGGAACCGTTGCTGAAGTTGGGAGTCGAAGAAACCGAGATCAGCAGGGAAGCCATCCCTTTAACCGGCTTTGATGCAGGAACCATCAATGCAATAGGCACGATACGGCTGTCAATCGCAGCAGCAGGGGTAGGAAGGACAAAGAACTTCCTAGTATTAGACTGCCCGTCAGTTTACAACATGATACTAGGAAGACCCTGGCTGCACATGATGAAGGCCGTACCATCAACTTACCATCAACTAATACGCTTCCCCAATAGGGAAGGAAAAATCGTTGAGGTCAAGGGAAACCAGAAGCAATCCAGGATCTGCTATATGAGCGCATTCTGGAACATCCAGGCCGCTAAGGCCGAAAGAGAGAAATCGACCGCATAGCAACTAATGTCGATAGAGGAAAAAGACGAGGACGACCAGGAACGGACCACCGATACGGACGGACCCAACGTGGAAATGACAGTCCAGGTCCAGATCGATCCCGACAATCCGGATCACCGGGTAGGGATAGGGAAAGGACTAGACAATAACGTTAGAAAAGAACTCCTCAAATTCCTCACCAAAAATCGGGATTGTTTTGCTTGGTCCCACGAGGATATGCCCGGGATAGACCCAAGCATCACAACCCACCGCCTGAATGTAGACCCCAGTTATAAGCCGGTAAAACAAAAAAGGCGGAAGCTAGGCCCAGACCGAGCCCAAGCTGTGAACGAAGAAGTCACAAAACTGCTGCAAACTGGATCCATCAGAGAGGTCAAATACCCGGACTGGTTGGCAAATACAGTTGTCGTGAAAAAGAAAAACGGAAAGGCCAGAGTCTGTATTGACTTCACTGACCTAAACAAAGCCTGTCCCAAAGACAGTTTCCCAATGCCCCACATTGACCGCCTAGTCGAAGCAACATGTGGGCACGAATTACTGTCATTCATGGACGCATTTTCGGGATACAATCAGATCCTCATGCACCCGGAGGACCAGGAAAAAACGGCTTTCATAACCGACAGGGGTATATACTGTTACAAAGTTATGCCCTTCGGGTTAAAAAACGCCGGAGCCACATATCAAAGATTAGTCAACCAGATGTTTGCCGAGCAGCTCGGCAAAACCATGGAGGTCTATATTGATGATATGTTAGTAAAATCCTCCCAAGCAACAGATCATGTAGCCTACCTAGAAGAATGCTTCGCGATACTACGGAAGTATCAAATGAAGCTTAACCCGACAAAATGCACCTTCGGGGTAACTTCGGGAAAATTCCTAGGTTACTTGGTCACACAGCGAGGAATAGAAGCTAATCCCGACCAGATAAAAGCCCTCCAGGACATGCCTTCCCCGAGGACTGTTAGGGAGACACAAAGGCTGACTGGGAGAATCGCAGATCTTAATCGGTTCATATCAAGAGCAACGGACAAATGCTTACCCTTTTACAAACTGTTGAAAGGGAACAAAAAGTTCGAATGGACCGAAGAGTGCGAGGAAGCATTCCAAAAGCTAAAGAGGTACCTCTCCACGCCGCCCATACTTACCAGACCGATCCTGGGAGAGCCATTATTCTTATACTTAGCTGTCTCACCATCGGCGGTGAGTGGGGTAATAGTGAGAGAGGACCGCGGTGAGCAAAGACCAATATTCTACATCAGCAAATCTCTAGAGGACGCTGAAACCAGATATCCAGCTATCGAAAAACTCGCACTGGCCATGATAACCGCAGCGAGAAAACTTCGACCTTACTTCCAATCCCATACTATCATGGTCATGACCACCCAACCTTTGAGGATCATCCTCCACAGCCCGAACCAATCGGGAAGACTCACAAAATGGGCAGTCGAGCTAAGCGAATTCGATATAGAATACAAAATACGCACCTGTGCGAAATCACAGGTACTGGGTGATTTTCTAATCGAATTGCCGACCGACGGCTCAAAAGGGGGTCACGAAGATGGAGAATGGAGACTCGAAGTCGATGGAGCCTTAAACCAGGGTGGATCCGGGATCGGGATTCGTTTGATATCCCCCACGGGAGAAGTGTTGGAACAATCTTTCAGATTGAAATTCCACGCTACAAACAGCGAGACCGAATACGAGGCCCTTATTGCCGGCCTCAAACTAGCAAAAGTCGTGGGAGCTAGAAGGATAAGGGCCCATTCCGACTCTAAGCTAGTTACTCGTCAAATCAGTGACGAATACGCCACCCGTGACGATAGAATGGAAAAATACCTTTCGGTAGTAAAAGGTTTAATTCGACAGTTCGATCACGTCGAGATAGTTCAGATACCGAAGAGCGAGAACGCATCAGCAGATGCATTGGGTGGTTTAGCTTCAACTTCGAATCCCGAAATAAAGAGGATAATTCCAGTCAAAACAATAGACGAACCTAGCGTTACACGCGAAGTTTGCAGCGTCCAAATGGAAGAAGACGATTGGAGAACCCCGATCGTCAACTATATCCTAACCGGAGCCAAACCCCAGGACAAATAGAAGGCTAGGAAGCTGAGAATCCAAAGTGCCAGATTCTGCATTATCGAGGGGAAATTGTACAAGTGCGGCTATACCGGACCCTACCTAAGGTGCCTAGGAAAGACCGAAACTCAAATTGTACTCCACGAAATCCATAACGGAGAATGCGGCAACCACTCTGGAGGAAGATCTTTGGCAAACAAAGCAAAAAGGCAAGGCTTCTTCTGGGCCACCATGCTGGCAGACAGCGAAGCGCACGCCAGAAAATGCGATAAATGCCAAAGACACTCCCCGTCCATACACCGGCCAGCAGAAGAACTCTCCTCAGTCTCAGTCCCATACCCGTTCATGAAATGGTCTATGGACATAGTCGGGCCTTTTCCCTTAGCCCCGGCTGGGAAAAGATTCCTACTCATCGTAACAGACTACTTCTCCAAATGGGTGGAAGCCGAAGCATACGCTAACATCAGGGACGTCGATGTAGAAAATTTCCTATGGAAAAACATCATTAGCCGTTTCGGCCTCCCAAAAGAGATAATAGCTGATAATGGACTCCAGTTCATTTCCACGAGATTTCAAAACTTCTGCATCAATTGGAAAATGTCCTTAAACACATCCACTCCGAGGTACCCCCAGGGCAACGGCCAAGCCGAGGTAGCCAATCGGGTCATAGTGGATGGAATCAAGAGACGCCTAGACACCAAAAAAGGACGATGGGCTGACGAGCTCATTGGGGTCCTTTGGTCCTACAGAACTACCTCGCGTAGGGCCACCGGGGAAACTCCATTTTCAATGGTATACGGCACCGAAGCCGTAATACCAGCAGAAATAGAGACACCCAGCCTTCGAAGGGAACACGCACCCTTGAACGCAGAACTCAACGACGAAATGAGGGAAGATCAGCTCGACCACGTCGACGAAAGACGAGAACAGGCTTTGATAAGAATAACTAACTATCAAAACTCGATAACAAAGTATTATAATTCAAAGATCAAACGTCGAAAATTTATCGTGGGGGAACTGGTCCTCAGAAAAGTTTTCCAGAACACTGCCGAGTTGAACGCGGGCAAGCTCGGGGCTAACTGGGAAGGACCTTACATCGTCACTGAAGTAGTAAAACCTGGAGTATACCGGCTAGCAACTCCGGAAGGGATAAGAGTCCTTCGGAGCTGGAATGCCATGCACCTGAGAAAATACTACGCCTGACCCGACCTACTCGGTCTCCCATGAACTACGTAATGACTTGATCCCCAAATATGGGGTACGTAGGCAGCCCGTCTTACCAACGGGCACAGTTTCAATCCAAATCCAAACCAAATCGGTCCAACCTTCATTAAGTGTAAACTCTGAAGATTCGCGTTATCAAGGTAAAAATATCTAAACACTCTTCTAAGGCAATAAGCCTACCGGGTAACAAACCTACTTTTCTAAGGCAACAAGCCTACCGGGTAACAGACCCACTCTCTAAAGGCCAACGAGCCTAATCGGGTAACAAACCCATCAACTTAGGTAACAAGCCTCGCCGGGCAACAAGCCCACTCCATTAAAATTATTTATACTAATCTTCGCAAATAGACTAAAAGTCTACGAGCATATTCGCTACAGAAACAAAACTTACGGACTATCACGAAGACGAGTAGAGATGATCGACGAACAAACAGAGAAGAGGATAAGAAGAACAATGAATTCACCTCAATCACAAGGTAAACTACCTTCTTTCATACTTAAGAAACTTTTATAATCTCTTTTATAATTTCGTATAAGTCTATCAATCTATATGCTGCTCCTAGCCAATCTTAGCCGTTATCAAGGAAGATCGTAAAGGAAATTAACTTAGAAGAAAGCTAGCATTAGAAACAAAGGAATCTTTCAAAGAAAGAAAAATAGCAAAGGCCCTAACCACGGGCATATCCAAACCATACAAAAAAGGGTTCAAGCCGCCGTAGACTTGCCCATAGAAATTGTTCTGGCCTTAGGCCTTATTTAGCTAAAAAAACAAAAAAATAGGGGACCGCTCTATGCGTCAGCCCCGAGTACATCTACGATCTCCTCCTCGTCATTTTTCTCCTCTCCGGGCATATCTTCTTGCTCGGTGGGCTCCCCGGTCACGACCTCTTCGGCTGCGGGTTCTTCAAGGACAGGCTCTTCAGTGACGGACTCCTTGGCGACTTGATGCTCGGACTGGGCACTTTGATCTGCAAAGGGGAGCTCGGTCAAATCCGCATCAGGAGACATGGCCAGAGACCCTATATTCGGTACCGGTGTCCCCTCCAAGATAGCCTTGTAGCGGACAACGTTGCCTTCTAGGACCTCCTTCTCAGCCTCAAAGTCAGTAACCTTGCCGTCAATCACATCTTGGACCAACTCGAGGCAACCTTCGGCTTGGTCCAAAAAGCAATTGTCGGCAGCCGTACCTTTGTACCAGTCAATCATCGCGTTCCTCTCTTTCACCCTTCGGCGATAACGGGAACGGATAACATTTTTCTCGACCTCACGGTCAAGCGACTGCTGTCGGGCCTCCGCCAGCTCAGAGATGAGGCGCTGCACGTCCTCCTTTAAAGCCGCCGCCTCCTCCTCCTTCTTCTTGGCCACTTCCTCTGCCCGTCCTCTTGCCGCATCTGAAGCCAGCATCGCCCTGGTAGCCGTTTCGCTCGTTTTCTGAGCCTCCTCCACCAGCCCGGAAGCGTTTTTCAGCTTCTCTCTGAGATCCTCAACCGTATTCACGAGGCCCTTGACCCTAGATTCGGAAGAAGTTATCTTCCGACCCATCGTCAATATCTGATCTGCCTTCGCCCGGATGGCCACCACGGCATCTGCCAGCTCCCTCTCCTTGAGCGCAAGCTGCTCGGCAATTTGCGCACCCTCCTTTGCCTCTTTCAACTGGTCCTCGTAGTCGAGAACCATATCATTTATAGTCGCCGTAAGCTACCCGTCCAAAAGATAGAGTTAGGACTCACTCAAAAAATAAGGCTAGAACGGATAGAAATTTAGCAAAATACTTACGTGAACCGTCATAGCCGACACAGCCTTATAGATAGGCTTCTCAGCAATTGACCTCGGAACTCTGCCAACCCCACCATTAGTAATTTGCCGGAGGAGCCCGGCCGCGACCTTAGGCGCCTTGTGGAGACCTTTTTCCCCGTACCAAGTACACCCGACCTTTCGAGAAACCTCTTTCTCCTTAGCCTTACCCCCGATCACGAGGGGAGCCGATCTCGTTTTCTCCCCAGTCTTGCCCTGGGAAGCCTCCCTAGGACGCTCAGCTTCGTGAGCAACCTCCTTTCCTTTGGCCTTCTCGGAGGCCCTGACCACTTCTCTTGGGGCCGGATCACCCCTAGCCTTCTTCCGAACCTCGGATCCACCCTCCTCATGCGGCCGCTTTACTGCAGCCTCCAACCCTGTCCTCGGGAGAACCTTGTCCTGAACAGGATGGGTCACGTCCTTAGAAGGACGAACAAGAGCGAGTGGGGGGGTATTCTTCTCCTCAGAAACCTTCGCCGAAGCGTGATTTCCGGGGTGTTCTCCCCGTCATCGGAAAGTTCGACGACATCTTTCTCCTTAGCCGCCCTAGGAGCGACCTCATCAGGAGTCTCCCGAGCGGGAGCTTCCTCATTTCTTTCGCTCGTCTCCATACGAGCATCTCCAGCAGGTGCTGATGCACCGGGCAGAACTTTCGACGCCATCCGCAACGCCGAACCAGAAGTTCTGGCCTGCTCTTCCTGCTTCCGCCTCTGGCGGAGACTCAAACTCTTAGGGCGTAGAACGTCCATGTCCTCCTCTGCACATCCAAGAACTGCACATCCATGTCCTTACCCGGAAGATCGGGAGCGTTGTTATCGTACGCGATGAATTCCTCCTCTTCTTCCTCGGGCCACAATCCGACGGACTCAAGCCTCTCCCGGGTAAATGACGACCACGCCTCGGGACCAAAGGGGAACAACTTCTTCTTCAAAGCCCTCCACTTGTCGGTGATAGGAAGAGACTTAGGCTTCTTAGAATCTTCAACTGCATAGAAAAAGAAAAAGAGTATTAGCAAACTTGTCAAAAAATCCGAACAGAAAATCTCGCCAACCCAACCCGGAACCTCACCTATCTCATGCACCCATACGTTCTTGTAGCCCGGCCAAGATCCAAGTGTCTCCTGACTGGCTAGGAAAAAGAAATACTTGTGGGTCCAAGCACTTTCCTTCTTGGGAAGACCAGCAATGATCTCCCCTTCTTTAACGAATAGAAAAAACCTACCCTTAGCCTGACCATTAGTCTTGACGACCAAGCATGTCAACAAATCTTCGAGTATAAGTGTATGCAAACACTCGTGAGCCCGGACAAGCAAGGCCGTCAGGATTCTAAACGAATTAGGACTAAATTGCCCTATAGAAACCCCTAAGTGTGAAAAATATTTTAGGATAAGCTCGGAAATAGGAAATCTAAGCCCCCCGGATTCAAAGAACCTTTCGTATACACAAATCCACCCGTCTATATTCTGCTCGTCAGCATGTTCATCTGAACCCGACAATCTGAGCGAGATAGACTGCGGGATATTATATTTTACCCGGATCCTAGTAAGATCCTTAGGCTTTAGAACAGACTTAGGAGAGTCTGTAGCCAGAAACTCCGTTTGCCATTTATCAGTTGCCTTTTTAGGACCCATTTTCTGTCTAGAGAATCCTAGAAAAAACCGAAAGATCTAAACAAGTACAAAAATCCAGGAAACTACCCAGAAACCAACAAAGAGAACAGAAAAGCAAATCCCAGAAAAACCTCCTAGCAAACCCTCAGAAAATAAAAGATAATAGTTAGAAAGAAATCTAGAACCTGAACTTCCTAGGAGTTCGATGAGGAAGACGAAGAAATGGACCTCGGAGCACCTTCGATGGCGGTTCGCAAAGTTTATATCTCTAAAAACTCAAAGCTTTTCTCTCTCTAAAATTCGAAAATGATATTCGAATGCGAAACATGATATATATGGAGGAGAGAGAAAGAAGTTACCTTCGACAAGACGCGTGACGGGCAGAAGCTGAAGAGACGTGCCCATTAAATGCGAAACACTCGAGTATTTATACTCGAAAACCGTCGCTGATCCTACGGTTAGGGTTTCCTCGAAAACCGCAACAAATCTCATCCTACGGTTGAGATCAGCGAGCTATCCGGCGACACGTCAGCATGACAGTTGTATCAGGAGAATGTGAAGGGTTTATTCTCTTCGAACTCCGCAAAATGGAACACGTGTCATAACCGTTCCCGCCCAAAATTCGAAGCGACAGTTACAGCTTCAAGATCCTACTCGTCCATCATATCTCGAAATTATCCAAAAATCCTACCCGGAATATGCAGATTTGTGGCAAAATTCACAGATTTAATTAATTATATCCGGCACGAATTTTACATGATTTCATCGAGTATATACTATAAAATTTACTTCGTATTTTTTATAGTAGGGGGCTGACTGTTGATGTACAAATTCGTCATTATTTAATATGACATAAAGTACTAAAGTTGTGAATTAATTAAATTTACAAGAAAAGATTAAAGGTTTTAAAGGAATAAATCGATATCTATAAAAGCCCAACGGATACAAAGCCACTCAGCCTAAAAAGCCCAAAGGCCCAACGCTATCCGTCATCAGTCCAGAAAGAAGAGGGTAGAATCGTCATATCCTCTACCCGGCATTCCAATTCAAACCTCAGCGGAAGACCAGGAGCACGGAGTCAAGTCTTCAACGAGCATAATTCAAATACAACGAAGAGAACATAGTCGTGGGACACGTGTAGCAAGGCGAGCCATTCAACCCGTTCAGTTCGGAGAGAAGACCCCACAATTCTTGGAAGTCCAACGGGAAGAATTGGAGCCTATAAATATCGAGCTCAAACTCAGATCAACACACGCATCCCTGGGAGAATACATCGAGAGCTTGCTACCCGGCATTTCTGCTTACTTTGAGATTTCGTTGTATTCTATTCATTTTCTTCTCATTCTTTCTTTGATTCTAGACGTGATTTGCTGCCTGTAGCTGTCCGTCTATGTTATTTGTCGCAATAAACTAACAGAGGACGTAGTCAACTACCGCCTTGGGACGAACCTCTATAAAAAAATCCCTCGTCTCATTTATACTGCTTATATTTATATACATATATCGGAAGTGAGTCGAGAGCTTGCAACGTGAGAGATCGAATTCCACCAAGTCACCAATCCCAAGAATATCATACACTCACAAGTCACAATTGACTGTTTGAAGTGGGAAACCACGTCAACAGAACTGTGACTAACTTTTTTTTCCCCGATTTTTAGTTTCGGTTCCGGTTTTAAACTACATGTCGTTTTATTATGTATTTTTCATTTTTGTATTATATGTCGTTTTTCCCTTATAGAAATTAGGGTTTACACTTATTTTATTTCAACCTCCTTCCTCCTCAAGCTCTCTGTCTCTCGTTTCAACCTCCGCTCCCTCCGCTCTTACCGGTGATAGTAGTAACGTGAATAAGAAAAAAAGGACAAAGCGAAATCAAAGAAAAAGAAATGACATGGTTTTTATTATTTTGGATGTTTTTTATTTATTAGACATGGTATTTTGTATTTTGTTTCAGCTTTTGTCTCGGATTTTGTCCCGGTTCCGGTTTGCCAAAAAAATGGGAAATTTACAACCGGAACCGGTACCATAAATAAAAATCCCAAATTTTCGGAGTAGGTACAAAAAACAACTAATTTCTCGGTTCCTGGTTCCCGGTTCTCGGTTTCACCCCTAGATTATATTTTTAAAATAAACTAATGTATTTTTCATGTATTTAGTAAAATTATTTTTGTAAAAAATGAAAACGATTTTAGATTTTTATCCAGCATATTTAAAAGTTAAGATTCGCAGATTTTAGGTTATTCTGAAAACAAATTATACTAAACAATGTCATTAAATATAGTAGCATATATAAATAGTTTTTAGTAAAAAATAAAATAATTATTTTATAGGATATGAATCGAAATCTTAATATCTCCATAGATATTATCTCTAATACCGTAGAGATAGTCACACACAAGAATAGCAAGGGTCAAATCTACGATTTGGTTCTTTCTTAAAAAAAAAAAAAAAACTACGATTTAGTTACGTAAATATAAATATATTTAGACTCGCGAAATAGTATATTTAAATTTAGCAATTGCAAATTGCCGAATATTTTAAAAAAATCAGTTATTTATTTACCTAGCCAATTTGTATATATTGCAATTTCTTTATTTGTTACACAATAAACTTTATATAATTTAATGATATTTTGTAATTTCATCTTTAAAATTTTATTTTTATTATCTAAATTTAAACGTGGTTTATAACATATCTTTGATTAATTGATTTATAAAATATTAACAAAAACTCCCGTAATAATATATATTTCATTATATTGGGAAATATGAAATAAAGAAAAAAATATACTTATATATATGTATGTATATCATATTTGAAGATTCGATATTCGTAGCATAATTCCCGTAAAGGAAATTCCCATCATCATTTAAACAAATCAAAATTAAAAAGAAGAAAGTAGAACCCAAGTGGGAAAGGACTTTTACGGAATTTCGTCTAAAGCTAAGGGCTCATTCGGTAATTTCACGCAAATCCTCTTTCGTCCCGGAAAGCCCAAACCCTCGCCAATAAATACCAGCCCTTCGCACCATTCCCAAACCCTCTCTCTCTCTCTCTTCAAGCTTCGCTGCGTCTCCGAGAACTCATCAATTCCGTCGATCAGAAGAAGAGAGAGAGAATCAACCGACCATGTTGGTGTACCAAGACCTCCTCACCGGTAATGGCGTTTCCCCAATAATCTTTCTTTTGCTCCTGCGAATTGAATTCTTCTGATCTGCTGCGTTTAATCCCTAGATTCGATGTGGTCCAGGTTTTTTTTTTTTTTTTTTTTTTAGTTGCTAGATTACGGATTGGTTTCGTGAGATCTGAAGCTAGTGATTCTGGTTTCCAAATCGCATATAGGATTTATCGTTCATGGTTACTGGATTTAGATTTGCGATGAGAAGTTTTTCAGACTACTCCGTGATTAAGATCTTAGGGTTATAATCTTAATTTTTGGCTTTTGGGCTAAATTCATAAGCTTTCGCGTTGCTGATGCTGAATTTTGTTGCTTTAGCTTTACTTGAATATTGAATTAGCAATAAGTTACTTAGAAAATTTGGGTTGAGATCTCGAGGCCTCGATTTATCTTCATCGACGATTTTCAGCACTTGTTTTGGGCTAATGAGGAAATAAAAACTTGTTTGCTTAATCTTTTGAACGTGTTGGTTTAGATTTGTTTTGAATCTCGAATTGGTTAGGAGGTTGTAAAGAATTTATTTTGAATATTCGATTTATCCTAATGTAATCAGATCAATTTTACTTCAGGTGATGAACTTCTGTCCGACACGTATAGATACGAGGAACTTTTCAATGGAGTTCTCTGGGAGGTTCCCGGAAAGGTTCGTAGTCGTTAGCTTCTAAGCTTCCTTCTCGTGTTCGTGGATTGCTAGCTGCAAAAGTATTTTTTTAATATAGATGATTTTAATGCTATTTCTTATGTTTGAATCCAATCTCGTTCGGCAGTGGGTTGTTCAAGGATGTGTTGAAGTAGATATTGGGGCAAACCCTTCTGCTGAAGGTGCCGACGAAGGCGAGGGTGTTGACGACCAAGCCGTGAAGGTGGTCGACATTGTTGACACCTTCAGACTTCAGGTACGTTGTGTCATGGTCTCTCACCGTTGATTTAGCATCATTCCGAAGCAGTACTCATTGCTCAATTCTTGTTTTCGGTACAGGAACAACCTCCTTTCGATAAGAAGCAGTTCATCGGATTCATTAAGAAGTACATGAAATTGTTGACTCCCAAGTTGGAGGCCGAGGCCCAAGAGGTTTTCAAGAAGAACATCGAGGCTGCGACGAAGTTCCTTCTTTCCAAGCTCTCCGACCTTCAATTGTAGGCTCCTTTTTTCCCCTTTTGTCCGTTTTTTCAATAAACATTGTATCGGCTTGTGAAATAACCAATCTGTGGCTTTTGCAGCTTCGTTGGAGAGAGCATGCATGACGACAGTGCCTTGGTGTTTGCCTACTACAAGGACGGAGCCACCGACCCGACGTTTCTCTACTTCGGTCACGGTCTGAAGGAGGTCAAGTGCTAAGTAATTCGCGTCAATGGCTTCAAATTCGCCATATTTTATATTTTAAGCTTTCGTTTGTTTGGTATTTCGGAACCGGGTCCCCTTTTTTTCTCGTTTTTTTCTTTAGAGATGGACAATTCTCCTATTTACTCATTGCGAACGTAATTTATCTGTGCTTCTATGTTGAGTTAGAAACTCTAGAGATATCTACCGTCCATATTTTTGCCGCAGTTAATTATTGTCATATTCTGAGGAGACTTGTGGCAATAAAGTGATTTAAGAATTTCAACCGTGAATCTTCATTCTCCTTATTATTTAGGGTTAATTGCGGCAATAATGCACAACCTTTGGTCAACAGGGGTTTTAGGTCCCCATCTTTTCAAAGTGTGGGCAAAAATACACAACGTTTGTTGAATGTAAAATTCGTTGGTCATTCTGTTAGGGATGTTAAATTTTGCTGATGTGGCATTGTTAAAGTGTCAAATGAACTGTCAACTTCTAATATTAATTACATAACCTAATTAATAAGAATAAATTAAAACTTATTTTAATTATGATTAAAAAATAAATTAAAACTTTAAATTAACGAGCAATACTTATTTAACGCGTAGTTCCTATTTTTAAGCCCGTGCTTCAACATTATTCACATCTTTACTATGTCGTTTTTTAATTTACAGTTGTTTTTAATAATCGGTCGTTTTTCCAAAGTTTTAGTCGTTTCTAATAAACTGTCGTTATGTTATCGTAATTTTAGTCGTGTTTAATAATCCGTCATTTTTCAAAATTTAAGTCATGTTCGACGAAGAGTCTGTTAGATTTTTAGGGGGGCTAAAAATTATTTATTTAATTTAAAGTATTAATTTGTTTTTTGAATCATAATTAAAATCTGATTTAATTTATTCTTATTAATTAAGTTATGTAATTAATATTACAAGTTGGCAGTCCATTTGGCAATTTAACGATGCCACATCAGCAGAATTTAACATCCCTAACGGAAGGACCAACGGATTTTACATTCAACAAACGTTGTGTATTTTTTCTCACTCTTTGAAAGGTTGGGGACCTGAAACCCTGTTGACCAAAGGTTGTGCATTATTGCCACAATTAACCCTATTATTTATGATTCAGTTTTTCATACAAACTTTTAATATTTTCGACTTTGTAATAATTAAAAAAAATACACTCGCTATCATAGCATCTTCAAAGTTTATTTGTTTATCTCACAAGACAAAACTTGCCTTAGTTTTGAGTTTGACAACAATTATAGTGTCCGTGTAAAATGTGAATGGTGTTTTTAAATGGAAAATTTAATAAATAACTATTTGTTTTGGACAAAACTTATCTTGAAGTTGAAAGTATTAATTTTTAAAATGAAAAAAACCATGGTAGATAATTTGAGAATTAATAGTAAATCGATTTATCGAGTGTCATTTTTAAGGTTTTTTCTTTTTATATTAAGATCGAGACATAAATGAGTAGCTACTTAACCAAAAAGAAAAAGGCTTAAACCACTTAATGGGCCTTGGAGGGCCTAAAGGTCAATGGGTAATTAGCTTTGGTGAATGGTCCATGGGCCCAATATTAATGCTGAGAACAAAACATAACGTTTATGTACGCTTTAGCGACAATCGTCCAAGGCCACAAAATAGTGTCGATGTACGTTTTTTTCCATATTGACTTAACGTTCATTAAGCTAGTGATGCATGTAAATCTTTTTATTTAATATAAGAGGTAAATAATTGATAATTTTGGAGTTTGTACATGTGTCTACACAAACAGGATTGGACCTCAGACATTATTTTGTGGCCATTATGTACTTTCGCAACTAAGTAAATAAATTAAAAATACGCTAACGCACACACACATAGTACATTATGTAATTACTTAAACAGCAAATATCAGATAGATTATACAGCAAGTATCATATATAATGTATGTGTGACACAATGTTACGTGATCACACAAGGGAGATGTGCTTAAAATTATTTTGGTAGATATAACAGTTCGGCCGTGCTTATGTTGTTACTCGTTTGCTCAACGTTTCTCAAGCACTGGCTAGATCTTGTCGACTTTCCCCTTAGGGGGGCGTCTCGCAAACTATGAGTATGATATTTTAGTTGAAACGACGATGTTCGAGTAATCAAATATACGAGTCGAAAAGAAAACTAACTTCGATGGGTAATTGAATAAATCGATATCTATAAAAGCCCAACTGAGAAGCCCACTAGAGCTCTCAATCAGACAAAGCCCAACATATACAAAGCCACTCGGCCTAAAAAGCCCAAAGGCCCAATGCTATCCGTCATCATCCCAGAAAGAAGAGGGTAGAATCGTAATATTCTCTACCCGGCATTCCAATTCAAACCTCAGCGGAAGACCAGGAGCACGGAGTCAAGTCTTCAACGGGCATAATTCAAATACGACGAAGAGAACATAGTCGTGGGACACGTGTAGCAAGGCAAGCCATTCAACCCGTTCAGCTCGGAGAAGAAGACCCCACGATTCTTGGAAGTCCAATGGGAAGAATTGAAGCCTATAAATATCAAGCTCAAGCTTAGATCGACGGACGCATCCCTGAGAGAATACATCTAGATCTCGCTATCCGGCATTCCTGCTTACTTTGAGATTTCGTTGTATTCTATTCATTTCTTCTTATTCTTTCTTTATTTCTAGACGTGAAATTGCTGCCTGTAGCTATCCGTCTATGTCTCCTGATGCTGAGTTGGTCGATCTTCCCTTTGCAGATCAAAGTGCCCAGTCCGAGCAACAAGTCGCCAAGGATCCCGTCGTTGAAGAGCCCATCGTTGAAGAGCCCGTAACCGAAGAGGTCGTAACCAAGGAGCCCGCCGAGCAAGGAGATTTGACCGGTGTCGAAAGAAATGACGGGGAGGAAGTCGTGGACATACTCGGGGTTTGACGCATAGAGCGCCCCCAAATTTTTTTGTTTTTTAGCTAAATAAGGCCTAAGGCCAGAACAATTCCTATGGGCAAGTCTACGGCGGCTTGAACCCCCTTTTTTTTTGTAAGGTTTGGATATGCCCGCGGTTAGGGCCTTTGCTACTTTTTCTTTTTATGCTAAATAATTCTTTTGCTTCTAAGTTAGTTTTTTCCTCGTGCCTTTTCTAACACTTGCTATATTTTATTTTATTTTGCTAATTGAGGTCTCTAAATTTTTGCACGTCTATTCTATATATGGAATAAGGAATTCGAAACTATTCGAAACTATGAAAAGTATGAAAAATACACGAATACCTTCTAACCTGATCATTCTGTTGACGTTTCCCGTTGAATGTTTCCTGCTCGTCTGTTTGTTGAAGTCCGTAGGTTTTGTTTCTTAAGAGAGTGGGTTTGTTACCCGGATAGGCTTGTTGCCTTAAGAGAGTGGGTCTGTTACCCGGATAGGCTTGTTGCCTTAGGAGAGTGTTTAGATATTTTTACCTTGACAACGCGAATTCTCAGAGTTTACAATTAGTGAAGATCGGACCGATTTGGTTTGGATTTGGATTGAGACTGTGCCCGTTGGTAAGACGGGCTACCTACGTACCCCATATTTGGGGATCAAGTCATTACGTAGTTCATGGGAGACCGGGTAGGTCGGGTTAGGCGTAGTATTTCTTGAGGTGCATAGCATTCCAACTGCGGAGGACTCTTGTTCCTTCCGGAGTGGCTAGCCGGTATACCCCAGGTTTTACTACTTCAGTGACGATGTAAGGTCCTTCCCAGTTGGCCCCGAGCTTACCCGCGTTCAACTCGGCGGTGTTCTAGAAAACTTTCCTGAGGACCAGCTCTCCCACTATGAACTTCCGACGTTTGACCTTTGAATTGTAATACCTTGCTATCGAGTTTTGATAGTTGGTAATTCTTATCAAAGCATGTTCCCGTCTTTCGTCGATATGATCGAGCTGGTCTTCCCTCATTTCGCCGTTGAGTTCTGCGTTCAAAGGTGCGCGCTCCCTTCGAAGGCTGGGTGTCTCTATCTCGGCTGGTATTACGGCTTCGGTGCCATATACCATTGAAAATGGAGTTTCCCCGGTGGCCCTACGCGGGGTAGTTCTGTAGGACCAAAGGACTCCTATGAGCTCATCAGCCCACCGTCCTTTCTTGGTGTCTAGGCGTCTCTTGATTCCATCCACTATGATCCGATTAGCTACCTCAGCTTGGCCGTTACCCTGGGGATATCTCGGAGTGGATGTGTTCAAGGATATTTTCCAATTGATGCAGAAGTTTTGGAATCTCGTGGAAATGAACTGGGGTCCATTATCAGCTATTATCTCTTTTGGGAGGCCGAAACGGCTAATGATGTTTTTCCAGAGGAAATTTTCCACATCCACGTCCTTGATGTTTGCATATGCTTCGGCCTCCACCCATTTGGAGAAGTAGTCTGTTACGACGAGTAAGAACCTTTTCCCAGCCGGGGCTAAGGGAAAAGGCCCGACTATGTCCATAGACCACTTCATGAACGGGTATGAGACTGAGACTGAGACTGAGGAGAGTTCTTCTGCTGGCCGGTGTATGGATGGGGAGTGTCTTTGGCATTTATCGCATCTTTTGGCGTGGGCTTCGCTGTCCGCCAACATAGTGGCCCAGAAAAAGCCTTGTCTTTTTGCTTTGTTTGCCAAAGATCTTCCTCCGGAGTGGTTGCCACATTCTCCATCATGGATTTCGTGGAGTACAATTTGAGCTTCGGTCTTCCCTAGGCACCTTAGGTAGGGTCCGGTGTAGCTGCGTTTGTACAATTTTCCCCCGATAATGCAGAATCTGGCGCTTTGGATTCTCAGTTTCCTAGCCTTCTGCTTGTCTTGGGGTTTGGCTCCAGTTAGGATATAGTTGACGATCGGGGTTCTCCAATCGTCTTCTTCCATTTGGATGCTGTAAACTTCGCGTGTCACGCTAGGTTCGTCTACTGTTTCGACTGGAATTATCCTCTTTACTTCTGGATTCGAAGTTGAAGCTAAACCAGCCAATGCATCTGCTGATGCGTTCTCGCTCCTCGGTATCTGGATTATCTCGACGTGATCGAATTGTTGAATTAAACCTTTTACTACCGAAAGGTATTTTTCCATTCTATCGTCACGGGTGGCGTATTCGCCGCTGATTTGACTGGTAACTAGCTTGGAGTCGGAATGGGCCCTTATCCTTCGGGCTCCTACGGCTTTTGCTAGTTTGAGGCCAGCAATGAGGGCCTCGTATTCGGTCTCGTTGTTTGTTGCGTGGAATTTCAATCTGAAAGATTGTTCCAACACTTCTCCCGTAAGGGATATCAAACGAATCCCGATCCTGGATCCACCTTGGTTTGAGGCTCCATCGACTTCGAGTCTCCATTCTCCATCTTCGTGACCCTTTTTCGAGCCATCGGCCGGCAATTCGATCAGAAAATCAGCCAGTACTTGTGATTTCGCACAGGTACGGATTTTGTATTCT
The DNA here is from genome assembly GCA_954871525.1 of Parietaria judaica. Lineage (NCBI taxonomy): Eukaryota > Viridiplantae > Streptophyta > Magnoliopsida > Rosales > Urticaceae > Parietaria > Parietaria judaica. The sequence goes on from OX940866.1 coordinate 2,646,491, forward strand.
ATATCGAACTAGCATAGCTCGACTGCCCATTTTGTGAGTCTTCCCGATTGGTTCGGGCTGTGGAGGATGATCCTCAAAGGTTGGGTGGTCATGAGCATGATAGTATGGGATTGGAAGTAAGGCCGGAGTTTCCTCGCTGCGGTTATCATTGCCAATGCGAGTTTTTCGATAGCTGGATATCTGGTTTCAGCGTCCTCTAGAGATTTGCTGATGTAGAATATTGGTCTTTGCTCACCGCGGTCCTCTCTCACTATTACCCCACTCACCGCCGATGGTGAGACAGCCAAGTATAAGAATAATGGATCTCCCAGGATCGGTCTGGTAAGTATGGGCGGCGTGGAGAGGTACCTTTTTAGCTTTTGGAATGCTTCCTCGCACTCTTCGGTCCATTCGAACTTTTTGTTCCCCTTCAACAGTTTGTAAAAGGGTAAGCACTTGTCCGTTTCTCTTGATATGAACCGATTAAGAGCTGCGATTCTCCCAGTCAGCCTTTGTGTCTCCCTAACAGTCCTCGGGGAGGGCATGTCCTGGAGGGCTTTTATCTGGTTGGGATTAGCTTCTATTCCTCGCTGTGTGACCAAGTAAGCCAGGAATTTTCCCGAAGTTACCCCAAAGGTGCATTTTGTCGGGTTAAGCTTCATTTGATACTTCCGTAGTATCGCGAAGCACTCTTCTAGGTGGGCTACATGATCTGTTGCTTGGGAGGATTTCACCAACATATCATCAATATAGACCTCCATGGTTTTGCCGAGCTGCTCGGCAAACATATGGTTGACTAATCTTTGATATGTGGCTCCGACATTTTTTAACCCGAAGGGCATAACTTTGTAACAGTATATACCCCTGTCGGTTATGAAAGCCGTTTTTTCCTGGTCCTCTGGGTGCATGAGGATCTGATTGTATCCCGAAAACGCGTCCATGAATGACAGTAATTTGTGCCCACACGTTGCTTCGACTAGGCGGTCAATGTGGGGCATTGGGAAACTGTCTTTGGGACAGGCTTTGTTTAGGTCAGTGAAGTCAATACAGACTCTGGCCTTTCCGTTTTTCTTTTTCACGACGACCGTATTTGCTAACCAGTGCGGGTATTTGACTTCCCTGATGGATCCGGTTTGCAGCAGTTTTGTGACTTCTTCGTTCACAGCTTGGGCCCGATCTGGGCCTAGCTTCTGCCTTTTTTGTTTTACCGGCTTATAGCTGGGGTCTACATTCAGGCGGTGGGTTGCGACGCTTGGGTCTATTCCGGGCATGTCCTCGTGGGACCAAGCAAAACAATCCCGGTTTTTAGTGAGGAATTTGAGGAGTTCTTTTCTGACGTTATTGTCCAGTCCTTCCCCTATCCCTACCCGGTGATCCGGATTGTCGGGATCGATCTGGACCTGGACTGTCATTTCCATGTTGGGTCCATCCGTGTCGGCGGTCCTTTTCTGGCCGTCCTCCTCTTTTCCTTCTACCGACATTAATTGCTATACGGTAGATTTTTCTCTTTCGACCTTAGCGGCCTGGATATTCCGGAATGCGCTCATATAGCAGATTCTGGATTGCTTTTGGTTTCCCTTGACTTCAACAATTTTTCCTTCCCTATTCGGGAAGCGTATTAGTTGATGATAAGTTGATGGTACGACCTTCATCATGTGCAGCCAGGGTCTTCCTAGTATCATGTTGTAAACTGACGGGCAATCTAATACTAGGAAGTTCTTTGTCCTTCCTACCCCTGCTGCTGCGATTGACAGCCGTATCGTGCCTATTACATTGATGGTTCCTCCATCGAAGCCGGTTAAAGGGATGGCTTCCCTGCTGATCTCAGTTTCTTCGACTCCCAACTTCAGCAATGGTTCCAGGAAGATCACGTCGACTGAGCTCCCATTGTCGATTAGTATTCTATCCATCGTGTATGAGGCAACTAGGAGTGTGACAACTAGCGCGTCATCATGCGGACCGATCAGTGTGGCTGCTTCACTGTCCTTGAATGAAATTTCGAAATCCGGTTCCTGCCTCGGAACAATTACTGGTCCGGCTTTGAGCCTTCGTTGGTGAGCCTTGATGGAATTGACTGAATTTTCGTGCAGTTGGGACCCTCCTACTATTGTGTAGATTCTGCCAATGGGCTCAGGGATCTCATCAAGCTGTTCGCCAATGTCTTCTGTTTCCTGATATGTTTGCTCGTCTGGTTCTTCGAGCATGTGTACCTGTCCTCTTTTGTTTGGCTGGGCATTTTCTCTTGGTGTCCTTTGCTGCTCGGCTCTTTTTTGGCTGTTCTGAGGTTGGTCTTGAGGGGGGTTCTGCTCGGGTGCTTGCCCGATTCTCAGCTCATTGCCGAAGTTTATTTCTCCCAATTCTCCATTGATGTATTTTTCGGCCAGGCGAGCACGTAGCACCATACAGTTTCTTGTATGGTGTCCGTACACCTTGTGGAAATTGCACCATGCTTTGGGGGGGGGGGGTTGCAGCCAGGCGCAATTCCGCCTATGTTGGAGGGGATGGAATTGGAAGATTTTGAATTATTGCGGAGGAGATTTTGATGTGAGAGCGGGTTGGTATGAAAATGAAGTTATAACTGAATTTAAATTTTCACTTTTAAAAACATTAATTTTGTAGTAGATAAAAAAACTAAGTTCACTTTCGCGACTAAGTCTATATTTAATAATATTTTAATGGGCAGTCTAAAAAAATATATTGTATCATGAGTCTTATCATAGCTTCGCTTGGATAAATATTAGTTTTTTTTGGGGGGCAAATAGCCAAATAGCCAAACTTCAAACTCTAATTAACCAAATAGCCAATGTTTTAATTAATATTGCCAAATAGCCAATTAACCACGTTAATAAATCACGAAAGACCGGATTACCCTTGTATTAACGTGTATTAACGTGGTTAATTTGTTTAAAAAAAAATTAATTTTTTTTGAAAAAAAAATTATTTAAAAAAAAATTAAATTTTTTTTTAAAATTTTAATCACGATTTTTTTATTTTTAAACAAATTAACTCCATTAATAAAAGTTAATAAACGTATTAACGAAGTTAATTTGTTTAAAAAATAAATTAATTTTTTTAAAAAAATTTTTTTTGATTTTTTTTAAAAAAATTAATTTTTTTGTTAAAATTTTTAATCACGATTTTTTATTTTTAAACAAATTAACTCCGTTAATACACATTAATAAACGTATTAACGAAGTTAATTTATTTAAAAAAAATTAAATTTTGTTTTGAAAAAAAAAATTAAATTTTTTGTTAAAATTTTAATCACGATTTTTTATTTTTAAACAGATTAACTCCGTTAATACACGTTAATAAACGTATTAACGGAGTTAATTTGTTTAAAAATAAAAAATCGTGGTTAAAATTTTAACAAAAAATTTATTTTTTTTTAAAAAAAATTAATTAATTTTTTTTAAACAAATAATTTATTTTTAAACAAATTAACCACGTTAATACACATTAATACACATTAATATGTTAAAAGGGTATTATAGGTATAAAATATGTTATTAAATAACCATTTAGCTATTTTACAAAAAAAAAGAAAAGGTTGGCTATTTGGCTAATCAAACATTTCAATTTGGCTATCCCATGCAATATCTCTTTTTTTTTTTTTTCTCTTTTCATATGTCATTATATACTATATGAGCAAACTAAGCAATTCAATTGTATCCAAAGTTGGGATTTGCTACTAAAAGTGATGTGAGAGCTAATTTTTGTGTAATGATAGAGATTTTAAACTCAAATTTTGATTCCTAATTGTTAGATCTCAACCTCACATGCTTCGACTTAAAGCGATGTCTCATTTCCAAGAAGTGCACTATAAGATTTGAGATGTGTTAGGCCAAACAAAACTCTCTCTCTCTCTCTCTCTCTCTCTCTCTCTCTCTCTCTCAAATTTTCCCTATATTTTTTGTAGATTCACCAGCATCAATCTCCTCAGACATGTCCCACACAGTGATCACTATAACACGCCGCTACACAAACAAATATGAATAAATAAACAAAATAATTGACTTGGAAATTAAAATAAAGTAAGAGCTTACAACCCATCACATACCTTATAAATTAGCATTTTTGTGGCATTGCAAATCTTAATCTATGGGGGTTTAGAAAATCATACTTAAAAAATTCATAATTAGTATTAAATTATGATTTTATATTATTTATATGTATGTTACATTCAATATTCAATCTATTAAATAATACTCATTTATAGTATTTTCAAATTAGATTCTAAGAAGAAGAGAAAGAGGAGGGTGAGAAACTGATAATTAATTGCATAAAGTCATGAAATATGGCTTTTTGGATTTTTTGAATATCTTTCAAACGTCTTGTACGAATTTACAACATTTTGAATTTTAAAACACACCATTGTGCTTAGTGCTTACCATCATTCTATCATTTAGTCTAATCATCATTACACTCATGTTAAAACATGTACACGACTATTTTCCACCACAGATTCCTTGTATAAATCATATAATAAGGATTTTTGTACAAAAAGACTAAATTGTGCATTTTATTCTTAATAATATGGTAAATACTTGCGTATTTGGTATGTACTCTCATAACTCAAAGTGGGCAAGTGCAAAGTAACACTTGTGATGATCAATATCACATATATATTCGGAAAATAGTGGCAAACTCTACTTAAAACACTTAAAAATATGTCACATTGGTCCCATGATCCCATCATAACTCATATAATACAATTACAAACAATATTCTTTCAAAAAGCCAATGTTTACCTTTCCTTTTTGGCATTGAATGCAAATTTCAGGACCACTTCATAACACATTTCTCTCTTTAACTTGCAAAAACTATATATTTACATGCCCTTTAGTAGATTGAGAATGGCAATTTTATGCATAACTTGCTAATAAAAAGTTAAAAACTAAATCATTAAAAAAAATAAAGATCAAATTACAATTTCCTTCTTTGAATTTTGGGTAAATTCATGAAATTTTCAACTTCAAACCAAGCCGGAGTCCTTTTTAACATAATTTTTACTCGATAGAACGGTACATATTAATGAATCGTTATTTAATTATTTTAAAAAAATTACTATTTATGAAACTCAACATTCTTGTATCCGTTTCCGTGAGAAGTCATGGAATAAAAACTTTTTTCTGAATCAGGAATCCGGTATCCCGGATTTTGAGTCTGTGAAACCATGCACACAAGCAGTTTACTGCTCACTCTTGTTTTTTTTTTCTTTTGGGAAAATTCAAAAAATTGTCATATACTCATGCATGATTATTCTTCTTCTCTATGAGTTCTTGTGTGTTTTGGTTTTCAGAGCCAAGAAAACGGCAAAAACAACACAAGTTCAGAGAGAGAGAGAACCCAACAGAGACAGAACAAGTGGTATGGGGCTTCACATGCATTTTGTTCCTTCTCACCCAAACAAAGACCCTTCAGAATCCAAAGTTATCTTAAAAAAAATATGTGTAAAATGCATAGAATTTTGTACTATTATATATGGTTGATAATTTTGTTGTTGGAATAATCCACACATGGGTTATTTGGTAACTAAGGTTGACTTGTCACTTGTGTGTAAAGAAAGTATGTGTCTTTTTTATCATGTCCTCGACCGTCCATGAAATCTCATAATGTTTATTTCCTTTCTACTACTTTATACTTTATTATATATATATATAAATATTAAGGATGAAAATTACATTGCAATTGTGACATATGAAATTAGCCAATTTGTTATTTAACCCATTTTGATGACAAAATGATTCAACCAAGAAAATTCCGATAATTGAACTCCCGAAGGGATGTGATTAATTTGAAGTTTGAACTTAGTATCTAAAATTAAAAAAGTGAATTTATGACATAAATGCCTAATGTTTATCAAAGTCTAACGATAAAATCTCATTTATTAGTTGCATATGTACTCAATGTCATTCAAATTGCACTTTCTAAGTTCCCTTTTTTCTTTTTTTGCATAAATACTTTGTACCTGAGGTTTTTTTTTTTTTTTTTTTTTTCACTGCAGAAATAATTAAAATAATAACAATAAAAAATTAGTTGCCTCTAACTAATGGATCTTAACGAGCATATGGATATAGAGTAACTAAGCGCAATTTCAATAACATTGAGCGCGTATGCATCGATAGCTCGACTCAGACTGGCCTCGAAAACTAGATGAGAATGAGCCCGTGCATGTAGTTCAACTACTTCTTTAACTTGTTAAACTTGCATGTTGCATTATGACTCGTGATGATGTGGAAAGTTAGCGATGTGATGAAGACAACAACGATGAAAGGCTATAAGTACACTTACTTGGCGACGAATACGGCAGTCACGGAGAATAATTATTTTTATTTTAACGTTTTTAGATTATTGAAAAACACACTTTATGTCGATACCGTGCTTGTAGCGGGAGAAAAAAAAAGTTTGAAAATTTTTAAATGCACATTTGAGCAATGCTTATGCGGGGTTTTTTTTTTTTGGTATTTCATCGCTGGATGTTGATAAACTTGGGGTACTTATACCACAAACATCTCTTAAAAAATATTAACTTTCTTCGAGTACTATGCATTTATAGACCAAATCTGACTAGTAGGCAAAATTAATTAATTTAAACGGCTAATCAATGTTATTAATCAAAATCTAAAAAATGAACCACAATTTCTTTGTTATATGAAACGAACAAGTACAAGATCGTTATTGATATTTGATTGTAGATACGACTCATATACAATATTGCGAAAATTCCGTTATTTTCAAATATAACGAACATATTTATTTATTTATTTAATATCGAATCCACGTATTAATTACATCAACTTATAAAAATAAATTATCATTTTCCTTGCAACCAAACACACTCCCATTCAAATGTTTCATCGGCGAAGGGTATTTTCGTCCATGCAAAGCCAATCTCCTCAGACAAAGGCAACGACCAAACGCGGTGAATACGAAAATTGGCAGTAAAGATGAGGGCAGTTCTGTCATTCTGCTCAAATTCAAAGCGTTGGTGTTTAATTAATTTGAGAAGAGTATTGTCAGAAATTCCCTCCTGACCTGAGATTTTTCTTATTGGGGCACTTTAACCCTAGAGTTTATAGTTTAGCATCAATGTCTCACAGATTTTAAAAAACCAGCATAATGACCTTTACATGTTAAAAATATAGAAAATATTTACTAATTTTTTACAAAATAATTTTAAAATCTAATATACTGATCACATTCGGTTCACAAATATACATTTGAGTAATTCATGGTTTGCATAAAACTTAAGAAGTTTGCAATTTAATATATACATTCGAGTAATTTATCTTTTGATTGACAATATATTGATCACATTCGGTTGACAAATATACATTCGAGTAATTTATCTTTCGTTCTTTAATATTTTTTTTATTCTTCTGAAAGAACTCTTGAATAACTAGTAAACTCTTCAAAAACAAACACACATCACGCCGTGCCTCTTTTACATGCCACTTGTTTTTACACTGAGTATATATAATAATGTGATAGTGTATTGTAACCTTTAACCGATAATGTCATTGAATTAAAAAAAAAAAAAAAGAAGACCAAACTACATTCGTGTAACTCATGTACGGTTAAAAAAAGTCATTTTTTTTACCATATGAGGTATTGAGTTACATTTAAAAAAATACGAGACATAATTACAAAAAATTAAAATTCGGACGATAAAATGCATCAATGTACAAAATTCAGAGGGCGTTATTATCAATTACTCATTGTGAGAATCTATATAAATATAATTCACCGATTTACGGTGGCTTGTAATAATTATATATATATTTATATGGATAATGGATACTATTAATTCGAAGATGAAGTTTCAAATAAACACATAAATAAAATAAACAAAGTTATTATTACAAATACACACTCTCTCTCCTCTCCGTGGAGCCCCAAACAACCATCATCATCATCATCATCATCGCCAAGCGAAAGAAAAAGCTCGCACACAGAGAAATCGGAAGCCATTTCTAGGGTTTGCTTTCTTCTTCCGATCCGATCGCCGATTCCGATTCCCGCCATTCCGGATCTCCGGTCGTCTCGCTTGCATTCTTCATGATCTTCTGGTACGCTAACGATGTAGATCGTGAATGTTCGAGTTTCATAGGGCTTCGTTTGGTTAATTGAGGTCTGAAATCGGACGTTGTTGCAGATTATCTCCAAGGATTCGGTTTCGGTTTTGGAGTCCGCTCTGAATTGAACTTTTCACCGCATTGTGAGTATTGTGCAGTTCGATCTTTGTTCGATCGTTGATTGCGTTTTTTTGTTTTTTGTTTTTAATTTGGTTGAAGGATTTGTGCAAATGGATGTTTCGATGCTCGTGATTTTTGTTGTTTAGTTTTGATCAGTTTCTGATTTTTGTTTTTGTATTTTGGCTGCGTGAAGTCGTTGTGGGCACATAGATCTTTAAAATTGGCTCCTCAAAGACGTTCGCACCGCCACATGGGCGGGCAGATGCAGCAGAGCAATGCTCTGTACGACCACGCTACAGCGGGCGGGAGCACACTGCACAGCGCTGGTGGCACCGCTGATGCAGGGGATGCTGTCATGGCGCGCTGGCTCCAGTCCGCGGGCTTGCAGCATCTGGCCTCGCCCACGGCTTCCGCTGGCATCGACAACCGTCTCCTTCCCAACATTCTCATGCAGGTATTGGATATTTTCTGCTTTGATTCGTTAACTTGCTTTTTCAATTCTGGCATGTGGAACTGTATGGAATTGGTGCTTGTGTTCCCAACATGCAATTGAATTTTAAAACTTGCGCGGAATTGTGTTTTTTTTCCTTTCTTTCTTTCTTTCTCCCCATTATGAATTATATGTTTGTCTTCGTTATATAGGGTTATGGAGCACAGTCTGCCGAAGAGAAACAAAGGTTATTAAAGCTTATGAGAAATCTCAACTTTAATGGCGAATCTGGTTCTGACCCGTATACACCTACTGCCCAAAGCTCAAGTGGAATGACTGCTTCAGATGGGTTTTATTCTCCTGACTTTAGAGGAGATTTTGGAGCGGGGTTGTTGGACCTTCATGCTATGGATGATACAGAGCTTCTTCCTGAGGTATGATGTTATCATAAGGTTATGCATCCATTTGATTGGAAAATGAATTGATTATTCTATGAATTAATGTATAATAGTTTCTCTTTCTCTGGTTATAATGGAATTTGTTTATTATGAAATTCTAGGGGGCGAATTATACATCTTCGAGGATCCGTTGAAATGGAACTGTAAAATATATGGTGTAAAATGATTTTGGGTTGCTTGGTCAATCATTAATTATTCATTCTGCCATTTAGATAGAGGACAAAAGTTCTATTCTTTCTTATTTCAGGGTTTCTGAATAATTGAAAATGGAGGGAGAGCTCATTACGTTTTTTTTTTTGTTGCCCAGATTTCTTTTACACCATGTCATAAGTTAATTTTTTTTTCTTACATGCTTCAGCATGTTATGACAGAGCCTTTCGAACCTTCGCCATTTATGCCGAGTGGTGCTAGAGCAGTTGAAAATGATTTGAATGTGGCAAGTCAACAAATTGGGCAGGCAGAAGCTGATACTTCTGTCTCATATCAGACAAATGAAAAAGAAAGCACAAGGGAAAACAACGTTGCAAAGATTAAAGTTGTGGTATGTTGACTATATGTAACTTGAAAGTTAGCCATCTTCTAACTTCACGATTCCGTTTTCTTTGAGATATGCTATGCCTAGAGAGGACCTTATTTCGCTTACATAAGTATTTAATTGTTTTTTAGGTGCGCAAAAGACCCTTAAACAAGAAAGAGCTTTCACGGAAAGAGGAGGATATTGTAAATGTATATGATGGCACATATATGACTGTCCACGAACCTAAACTAAAAGTATATTCTTCTGTTTTCTTGGGGCAAATTTGGCTACTTAAATTGTTTGTATCCTCTGATTTTCTGTCGCGTGCTTAAATGGGCTCTCGTGATGATGTAGGTGGACTTGACTGCTTATGTGGAGAAGCATGAGTTTTGTTTTGATGCCGTTCTAAATGAGCATGTCTCTAATGATGAGGTATCAGTTTTGTTTTATCAGAATAATTTGCAAGCTTTGAAGCCCATTTATATAGACATGCGTGATGATTATAAGGATTTTCAATTATTTGTTTTGGGCTCGGGGTTCCATTGTAAAGTAATCACTAAATGACATGTGTAAATGGATTTCTTGTTAAATGAGTTTAAAACTTGACCATTGCATGCTTTCCTAACAGGTTTACAGAGCTACTGTTCAACCAATTATACCTATCATATTCGAACGAACAAAAGCTACATGTTTTGCTTATGGCCAGACAGGTACTTACTCTCTCACTCTCACGATTTGACATTTCACTTTATAATTAAATGAAAACCTTTTCTCATTTTTTTTAGTAACGACTTTCGGAACCTGTCAAATATAATTTTCTTGCTATAAAATCATTACCGTCTTGTTACATGTATTAAAGCTTTTATAATTCGATCCGTAAAAACTGAAATTTTAAAAACACTATGTGCAGGCAGTGGCAAGACATACACAATGCAGCCTTTACCTCTCAGAGCTTCAGAAGACCTTGTTAGATTGTTGCATCAGCCAGTCTATCGTAATCAGAAATTCAAATTGTGGCTTAGTTACTTTGAGATATATGGTGGAAAACTATTTGACCTTCTCAGTGAAAGAAAGTAAATATATCTTTCTCTTTCTTTTTAATGTCTTTCTTTTGTCTAATGGCTACTGTCTTGTTATGAGCTTGTCAATATTTTCAACCCGTTGTTTTGCTTGGCAGTAACATAGATCTTTCTATTAGAATTTCAATATTAAATATATGCTTTATTTTACAAAAAGGTTAAAGTCATTGTACTCGTTGTAGGAAACTTTGTATGCGAGAAGATGGAAGACAACAAGTTTGTATTGTTGGCTTGCAAGAATTTGAAGTTTCTGATGTACAAGTAGTTAGAGAATATATCGAGCGGGGTAATTCCACTAGAAGCACAGGCTCCACGGGTGCCAATGAGGAGTCCTCGAGATCACATGCTATCTTGCAACTTGTTGTAAAAAAGCACAACGAAGTTAAAGATACAAGAAGAAAAATTGATGAAAATGATTCCAGAAGTGGGAAAGTTGTGGGGAAGATATCTTTCATTGATCTTGCTGGAAGTGAAAGAGGTGCCGACACCACCGATAATGACCGGCAAACAAGGTTTTTTATTTTTACTTTTATAATTTATGTAGTTTATTTGTTATATCCTATTTTATAAGGGTAGTTAATTTAGACAATTGTTAGAAGATATGGTGGCTGGTAGGTTATTATTTCCATTTTTTTGTGAAACCCTGACACTATATTTTTAATTTTTCATAAATAAAGATTGAGCATATCTCTTCTTCCTTTCTGTGAACAGTGTCAATTAATTTATGATTTAAGTTTAGATATTGAGAAATTTTGAATGGTTGAGGTGGGTTTGAATTTAGAATAGATGAAACTTCCTATGCTTACACAAATCAAACAAACAGTTTTTTCATGTCGTTTTCAACATGTCGTAGGTGGATCTATCCTTCTGGAATAGAGAATACAGAATCAGTTTTTGATATTTTTACATTTAAAAATAGTAGGCATCTTGGGATTCGTTTATTGACCTTGTTCTGGGATTTTAAGTAAATATTAGCATAAGAAGAAGGTAGATTTCTGAATAGTCAGTTTCGTAATTATTGACTTTTGTATAATTATTATGGTTAAGTAATCATTAGCTGCTGTATTTCATGTTAACATAATAATTTCCAGTATGAGAATAATGTACCGTTTGGAAAAAGAACTGCTATAGTTCTTTATTTTTATTTTTATCCGAGACTTTGATTTGGTGTTCGGTTGATCGCCATATTCTCTAAAATATTTCCAGGTTCTGGCTTATCTTTTAGTATGTTGTTAACAGTTCCGATTGTGGTTATCAACCTATAAGATTATACATCTGAAGTTGTGTATGGGCTTGATTTTGTTAACTGCAGAATCGAGGGTGCGGAAATTAACAAGAGCCTTTTGGCTCTTAAAGAATGCATCCGTGCGTTGGACAATGACCAGATACATATACCCTTTCGTGGTAGCAAGCTCACAGAAGTGCTCCGTGACTCATTTGTTGGGAATTCGAGGACGGTTATGATCTCCTGCATTTCACCTAATGCAGGGTCGTGTGAACACACTCTCAATACCTTGAGATATGCAGATAGGTAACGTGCATATGATAATTGCAATACCAATTTTATTTTTTTACGTAAAATCCTCACATGATTCTTAATATGTTTTTTTTTTTTTTGAAAATGTGTTTCTTTGGAATTATAATCATATTTATTCTTTATTTTTTTATATTTTTTTTGCACAAATACCTCCCGGTCTTCTGTTAGTTTGTAATTTGCATATACTCTCTGACTTCTTTTCTCTCACTCAAATCCGACCCTTCTCTGTTGACTTTTAACTCTAACATCATCTGCCTATTTAAGGGGTATTTTTGTCACAATGTCTTATACATGAGTCTTCCCTGAGGCGTTGGTCGTATTTAAAATAATAATCAAATGAAAAACTTTATTCTAATAATAGCAATTTGTTTTCTTTAACAGGGTCAAAAGTCTGTCTAAAAGTGGTAATCCTAAGAAGGATCAAACTGTAAATATACCACCACCAACTAATAGAGATGTTTCATCAGCATCATCCCAGCTTGTGGCAGCTGATAACGATGATTTTTACGATTCTCGTCAAGAGGTGAAAATTCCCGATGTGGGACGAAGGGTCGCAGAAAAGGATAACCCTTCTCACAGTTCTAGCGGTGAATTTGACCGGCGCTCTGGAAATATGCCATCTAGTTATCCAGTCAACGGGAGAGAGGAAAAAGGTTCGACTTCCAGTGCAGTGGATAAAGATCGACTTGAAATGAAAAACTCTTATGGTGATTCAAATATCCCAAAAAAGCCCTCGTATTCTCGCACCACCGTTGATACAGAAGACAAAGTGCCAAAAGTCTCACCGCCTCGTAGAAAGTATTCTCACACCACGGTTGATACAGAAGACAAAGTGCCGAAAATCTCACCGCCTCGTAGAAAAATGCCGAGAGAAGAGAAAGCGGAGAAGTCAGGGAATTGGTTGAAAAAAGATAACACTGTCAACTATAATTCAAGTAATACTGGATCCAGATCATATGAGCCTGAAGTTCCCGATGATAATATCAATGCTATACTTGAGGTTAGTTTATATTATGGCAGTTTCTAATAATGAATAAGTTTTATCATTATTTTTGCGCCATTTGCTTAAGCTTTATTTCATAAGCCAAGATACCTTTGATAAATGCAATTCCATATTAAAATATATCTTATCCAGGTAGGGATTAATATGATATATCCCAGGATTTTGATCTCATAACAGAATCTGTGGTAACGAGAACGGGAAATGCTAGGCAGTAGTATGTTATATCCCCTCATTTGAGAGAGATTAGGTTAATTTGGTTGAAAGATAAGCTTGACAAGAGTCAAATATATGGGTTATTGATTTCCCCTTTCCTAATAACCTAGATGACTGAATAATAAAATGGCATAATTAGAACGAATTGCAAAAGATAACCCTAATTTGGTCTAAACATACGCTTGATAAAGTTTTGTTTTTACTTCAGATACTATTTATTTATTTATGAATGTGAGCTTCTTTTCTTTTAGGAAGAGGAGGCGTTGATCGCTGCTCATAGGAAAGAGATCGAGGATACCATGGAGATTGTACGGGAAGTAAGTTGGTGTTTTTTACTTTACTTTTTGTTTCAATTGCGAAGGTTTTGATGTGCCTTGAATGGATATCAAGTTGATTAACGACGCATCTTTGATTGCTAGACGTATATATATATATATATATATATATATATATATATATATATATATGTATATATATATTAAATAGTTTAGCGTAGTTTCTCTTTAAAATTAAGATTAGAATGAGGATTAGTCCCTTGACGAGATTGATATTTTGATCATAACATGATCATTTATAAATTTCTTTATAAGGCTGTTGTTCGATGATCATATTTGTTGTTCCCGATCGTCAGGAAATGAAATTGTTGGCCGAGGTGGACCAGCCAGGAAGCATGATAGACAATTACGTGGCGCAGTTGAGCTTTGTCCTTTCCCGTAAGGCTGCCGGGTTAGTCAGTCTTCAAGCCCGCCTCGCAAGGTTTCAGCATAGACTTAAGGAGCAGGAGATACTCAGTCGGAAAAGAGTTCCTCGGTGACTCAGCGTTTACGTGTACGTGTTACACCGGCGACACCATATCCTGCCGTGTACGTTCTGATCTCATGCATTATACGGTTTCTTGTATTGTGTTTCATTGGAATTCTAATTATAATTTTCTTAAGGTTTTCTGCACAAATAGCTCCCCTGTTCTTTTTTGGTTTGCATTTAGCATCTCGCCAACTAGTTCCGTTAAATTTAAACCGATGTATTTTCGAGGGGTATTTCATTTGCATCAATTTTGGTCTTTACCTGCATCAGTTTCTACTTATAATTACAAATATTATCACAACATAAATATGCAAATTAGCATCTTCTAAATCCATAATACTAAAACTCTATCTCATACACTGGAGCAAATGAATAAGGTCCATTATTGACAAAAATACCCTGAAAAGTATGCACACCATGTTGATTCCGTTGTAATTTCCGAACAAATCGGGGAGATTCGAGCAAAAAATGAGATTCCATTAAATTTGCACACTCCCGATCAGATTGGATTTTTCTATTGTTTTGCTTATTCTCCTTCTATGTTCTGGCTCAGTTACTAGCAGGAGAGTGGAGAGTCGTGTTCGTGAGATTTCGTTTGGTTGAGGCGTGCCGATCTTGGCGATTGACATACGGGCTTTCGGGATTTAGATAAAGGTCAACTGTATCTTCATGAATTGATGATAAGCCTGGTGTTTGTGTTGCCAATTTGTATGGGTTGTGTTCTGTGGCTGTGTTGTTTAAATGCTGAAATGCTCATGCTTATGCTTTTGCTTTTGCTTTTTTGTTTAAGCAAAGAAAGGAATTTCAATAGATTTTTCTTTTAATTCATCTTCCTGATTTCAGACCAACATACTTATCTACTTTGTAATGCTGCCTCAAAGGTTTATATATATATATATATATACATACATGTTGTATAACTGATGTTGATTTCTCTGGAAATTGAAATATTCCTGGTAGGGTGTGAACAAAAGAAACCGTAAACTTTTTTCTAAAGAAAAAACCGTCTACTGATTTTTTTTTTTATTGAAAACCGATCAAATCGATACCGATTAAATTGTAATCGTTATTAAAGCGGATAAAACCGAATATACCGAGAAAAAATCGCAAATACCCGAATGCTATTGATTTTAATATGAAAACCGCAACCGCTTACTCGGTTTTACTGCTTTAACTAAATCTAATAGTTTTTTTTTTATTATTTTCTATTGACCATACATATTAACATTTCAAAAAGATTTTTCTTGACTCTCTTGAACGCTGTGTAATATGAGTAGTTTATTTATGTACAATATTGTATAATATTAGTATTTAGTAGTCTGTTTATGTGTAATATTATTTAAAGTGGTGAATGCGGGTAAAAAACCGATATTACCACAACCAAACACCGAATACCGATTATACGGTAAATGCGGTTTTCATGTTTTAAAATAGGGTAATCGGTTATTATTTTTAAAATACCGAAATGCGATGTTCGATCTATTATTTTTCAAAAACCGCACCAAATACCTATTTGGTCACTCTTAATTCCTGGTCTGATTGCGAGAACAACAAAAAATCATGATTTCAAGATAGAAGTGTATAACTTGTTTTCCCTTGATCGAATTAAGAGGTCAATAGGTGTTTAAAGTTTTGAAAAAAAGAACAGTTGGCGCGAAAGAATTGTAGTATTCCCGTTTTTCAACAGCGGTGATCGGTGATAAACCCGTCTTTCCCACTGCGTAAGGGCGTGCTGTCAGCTTTACATTTTGGGGGCGGCTGGATTGCATTTATGCGGAGTTTGTAGTTGTACTCAGCAAAAATATGCCAAACTAGTTCATCGTAAGAAATTCGTTACTCATTTCAAAATGGTAAATCGAGGACTCGACCTTTATATAGAAGAATCCACACGTGAAGTAGCATTGCTAACAGTTACATTACACAACTAATCTTTCACTAATTTAATACCAACACTAAAAAAAAAAAACACGCTATCACAAGCGAAGCTACAAAATTTTGAGATTCATCCTCGGCCGAGAAAAAAAATATAAAATAAAATCAGACCTCCAAAATTGTTTCCGAGTCAAATACCTCGCAAATGAAGTTGTATGTAGACGTCATTCCTGCCTTGGAATCGCTCCGTCGTCGAATCTTACATACACACAAAAAAAAACCATGTGGCCTAATCTAAACAATTAATTTTTCAACAAAGTGGCACATTTACTGAATCTAATCAGCTCGTAATCTGAGAATTTCTTTCGCTGTTCTCATCCGGAAATAAGGCATGTTTTCCTACAAGAACAAGAGAAACCATTCCGATTATTATCTTCGTTCGTCAAGCTACATATTGCAACAATCCGAAGGAAACACACAATCGCAATGTTCATAGTTATTTTCCGCTTTTTGAATGAGCTTACCTGGCAGAAACAAAGCCCCAAGCCTCTGCTATAAAAGTCGGCATATTTGATCATGAACACGCCGCAATCATACCTGTTTGCAGAGAAAAGGAAAGACAAATCATTCTCTTTGGACAGACATACTGTTACTTAGACCTTTCAAGATCTACTTTAGGACGAAGGGGAAAATTAGTCTTTGCAGAAGAAGGGTAACTTGGTCTTTCAGCTTAGTCTCGAATTTATTCATGAGTAATTGATAGTAAACTTTGCATGTTCGTGCAATTTGCCCTTCAACTTTAGTTCTACATAGTTCCAAAAATTAACACATTGCCCCTTGCACGTTAAAAGCTGACATAAAAGTTTAATTTGTGCTTATCACATCGATTATTTCTCTTACTGCTCGATAAGAGTGCAAACGAAATTGTACCATATACGAAAAAACGAAGGTTGGAAAGTCAACAATTGTTTACCCATTCAGTTGCTCAGGAAGGTCTTCGACGAATTCACGTTCCCAAGAGCTTAAGTTGATTTCTTTTCCACTCTTGTCCTTCACTTCATCAGCATAATATCTTGCCTGTTATATTATACATCGTAAAAAAAACAATTAAGCAGCTAAAACGAAAGTACATGGCCCAAAAAAACGTCCCGTGATGTATTTGTAAAAACTTCTTATTTGCACATTCCAAGTGAGAAAACTGCCATTAAGTTACAGAAAAAGTATAGGATCAAGATTCTGTTCATTCTATTTAGTATTTACTCTAAAACCGGAACATTTCTGAGCGTACACGGAAAATAAGGGGTAGGATTTAATCAAGTGGAAAGAAATGATTTAGTCTATAGTGAGAGTGTGATAACGCAAACCGCACAGAGAAGTCAGGATAAATTCGAATCATCAATAAGCATACCAGTACTTTCATCACTTGGTTATCTCTTCCTTTGAGTGAATCGAGATACTGGAATTTCTTCTCTTTATTATTGATAACCGCCAAGCACCAATGAATCTCTTTGTGAACCGGGACAAAAATCTGAGAACCGTTGCATAAAGATTCAGAAATTATTACATATATAATACAAGACAGGGTCTTGGAAAAGATTTCGAATGCAAAACCTTGTCACAGTCGAGGAGGCCGTAACCTAGCTTTCTCTGAGTAGTCCATCTTCTTACGGATTTATAGTCATATCCATTGCCACTTATCTTCTTGTAGAAGAATGTGTTGAAGAAATGGCATTTAAGAAACTTCTTCGGTTCTCGCTTTTCCCTCTCTTTCAGCAACTCGAGGTAGACATTGATGACCTGCAAAA
The DNA here is from genome assembly GCA_954871525.1 of Parietaria judaica. Lineage (NCBI taxonomy): Eukaryota > Viridiplantae > Streptophyta > Magnoliopsida > Rosales > Urticaceae > Parietaria > Parietaria judaica. Next base: position 2,664,386 of record OX940866.1, read on the forward strand.
GTGCATAAGCAACGAGAATCCAGACAGGAGCCGAAAACAATCAACATGAGGAAAAGGAAAAGAAAAGTTGACCTCATCATTCAACCACACGCCCGGTCGAAGACATTGCATGAGCTGGCCCGTTATCTCGATATTCGAGTTTTCATGAGCAACCAAGACCTTCCTCCTTTATTGTTTAAGATACCCATATGATTATTCATTCAAAACATTACTTTTCTAAGACAAAATAATAAATACAAAACCAATAAAAACAGTACCCTTTTGTCGAAAGCGCTCGCCTAACATCATCTTCCTCCTCCTTCGTTAATTTGACAAATGCTTCACGCGGGATAGCCTTAAACACGATAATAAAACGTCAGAGCTTAACGTCATATCGCCATCATAATCCAAGTAAAGCACCGAAATTGTTAACAAAAACTTATGTACACTACTATATAAATGAAATCACCTTGACAGGCTTCTCCAGGAGACGTATAGATTGGATACTTTCCCGTTTCTGCTCAAGGAGTTGGATCTCGAAACTCAACTGTTCAAGTATCGGACGCCGCTCGTCTACTTCTTTAAGCAACCTCTTGTACACATCGACACTCATCCCGTTCCGGTCGCCATCTAGTGACAAGCTCTCCATTTTCAGAGTGTCGTTGGACAAGTCCGAACCATAGGAAGACGACGAAGGCTGGTTAGTCCCGTCAGCTGTTTTCGCTTCCGATTTTCGCACAGACCGATCAATGGCTGCGCCACGATGAACATCATCATCTTCTTCAACGAGCTCAATAACCTCGATTTCTTCGACATTTGAATCCTCGGACACTCGATGAACAACCTCCTCAACCTCTCTATCAAATTCAATCACCTCCTTCTCCTTCTCTTTCCCAACGTATCTACACGCCTCCAAAGCCTTGATCTTCGCGTTGTATAGATTTGAGGTCAAACTCGTGTCCACCGAGTCGCTGGAGTCCTTCCCCGGGCCCGAACGCTGGCTCGAAACCCCGGAGTTGGACCCGAATTTATGGTTCGCAGTCGGCCCGTGGAAACCCCTCAATGGGGCCTCCGGCTTGGGGTAGCTGCGAACCCTAGTGACGGTGCTCTTCGACGACATCGCGGTGGCGGGCCGGTCCGGGCTCGAACACATTGGCGGAGAGAACAACCGAGGCTTCTTGTAGCTCTGGAAATAAGGGGAATTGAGAGACGGAAATCCTTGGCTCAAAAACTCGTCGCCGCGCTTGCGGTTGCTGGTCAAAGCCCCCATTGATGGACGAAGCGGAGCTCGAAGAGACAACTCATCCGACAGATTACGCCCAAATTTGGGGGTTTTGTGCGCCCATAGAACCCTAAATCATACCGAATCAAAATTGAGAGTCTTGACGGGAAGATTGGGCTTCTTGTTCGCTGGAGAGAGAGAGAGAGATTGAAGAGAAAGAAGAAGACTTGAAAATGGAAGGAAAAGAAAACAAGAGTGTTGGGTCGGGAAACTCACTTGCGTTGGTGTTTATCGTTGAGGCTGTTTTTTTTTTTTTTGGATGAGCTTGTCTCTCCAACTTACTTCTTTTTATTTATTGGGTGGCGCTATCCTTGCTTGTCTCTCCAACTTTTTGCTGTTATGTTTTGTTTAGTGTTTTATTGGATTATATATAAACATTTATATTTTAATAAAATAATATTATTTTGTAAATAAGTTAAGGTACTGGTTGATGAAATAAAAGTATCATATTTTGGGTTATTAACAGCAAAAGTACCTAAGTTATTTGGAAATGAGGTGGCATAGAGTCATTTTTAAAAAAATTGTGCAAAGTATTTAGGTTTATCTTTTTTTGGCGGATCAGTAGACCTCATCTACTTTTTCCGTTAGTTTTTTTTTACTATTTTCGTATGTGATGACGTACGTCAACAACAAATAACACAAAATAAACTCAAACGATCAAGCCCACGAGCCTCAAAATAAACCTCGATGTAAACACAGATTCTTGGAACATCAACAACGTAAATTCTTATTTTTCTTCTCACTTTCTCTCTTGAATTCTCAGTTTATTTCGTCGATTGCATCGCTTTTGAGAGCGTTTCGGTGCTCTCAACAATCACAAGGTTTCCCTTGTTCTTAAAGAAAGAGCTCAGTTTCTTCCGTTTGTTAACTAAGAGAAACTCTAAGAATGGTGCGAAAAATGTGAGTATATTTCCTCTCTTTCTTGCGAGTACAAGTTTCTTTCTCTCTCTCTATGTTACAAATTTTCTCCCTCTACAAATGAGGACTTTCTTGCCTTTTATAGCCTTAAATCGTGCTCATTTTCTCGCCATAAACCATGTCCCATCACTTCTCGGAGCAATTGGCATCGGCACGACGAATTCCATGATTTGTGGCGGCAGGGACTTGTCCGTCGTGCAGGGTAGGTGAGACTGGTATGGGCCTCATAAATGCCCATCACATTGGTTGTCAGCAACGGCGAGGGCACTCTTTGGCGAAGGTACTCTGGCGAGGGCACTCTTTGGCGAGGGCACTCTTTGGCGAAGGTATTTTGGCGAGGGCATTCTGGCGAGGGCACTCTTTGGCGAGGGTGCTCTGGCGAGGGCACTCTTTGGCGAAGGTATTCTAGCGAGGGCATTCTGGCGAGGGCATTCTGGCGAGGGCACTCTAGGCGAGGGCACTCTTCTTCGGCTTCTTCGCGTGCCATCGTCTTGCTAATTGATAACAGGCATCGCCTGTCTCTCCGTTGAGTGGGTCCGACCGGATCCGACCTCAACTATCGCGATTTGCGTTGTTGACGTCATCACTAACGGAGCTAGTAAAAAATTAACGGAAAAATGGATGAGGTCTAATAATCCGCAAAAAAAGATGTGAACTTACTTTTGCCGTAATTTTTTAAATTAATTCTATACCGTCTTATTTTTAAACATCTTCAGTACTTTTATCTAATAGTCATCTATAAAATTATAGAGATACTGGCAGCTTACATATCCCTATAGTTATAATATAAGGTATAGTTATTAGTTGATTTTATGCACACGTCTGGTATATTTAAAGGATTGAAAATGAAATTTGAATTTTGAGGGATCGATTAAGCTAAATTAGTGAAGAATTTAAGTCATCCTTGCACATGATAAACTTGATAAGTGCTATAAGTCATCAAGGCTTCATAGGATTATTATAGTCAAATCAATTTTATTTAATTCCTTATGTACCATCTTCTCTCTAGTTTGTTGATTTTCTCATGAAATGTAACATTACACACATCAAGCAGAATATCAAGCTACGAGCTATAAAGTTTATTTATAAAATTTTGAATGAATAAATTCGTACTTAAATGATTGAAATATGACCCAAAAAAAAAGTTAATCACGGCAAAAATACCCAAAGTTTAGTCAAAGAACCTTTCGTGTACCCAAAGTTTAAAGTGATGGAAAAAAATACCCAAAGTTATATTTGGGGAGTTGACCACTCCATTATCGTAACGCCGTTAACTTACCCGTTAACTCTGGTCACGTGGACAAATTTGTTTTGTAAAGTGTAATCATTAGGGGTTCAATTAGTTGTATTAAACTGTATTAATTAGGGGTTTAATTCGTTATTTTGTCGTAAACGAGGCTGATTTGAACTCATCCATGTGGCAAAAAGTGTTATGTCAGCAACCCACGTTTGTCAGCGTGGCCATAGTTAACAGGTAAGTTAACGGCGTTACGAGAATGGAGTGGTCCACTCCCCAAATACGACTTTGGGTATTTTTATCACCACTTTTAAATTTTGAGTACACGAGGGATTCTTTGACCAAACTTTGGGTATTTTTGCCGTCATTAACCCAAAGAAAATTAATCAAATTGCCAATTAGTTAAAAAAGAGAGAGCCAATTTTCACTCACTGTTAGAAAATAGAGAAACACAGGACAAAAATTTCGGAAAAACAAGCCAACTTTATGTCTCTAATTAACCTTTTGGAGCGACTACTAAGTTAATCTTCTGATTTGTCAGAGCTTGTATCTGAACTCCCGCAAAAAAAAAAAGAAAAAAAAAGGAGCTATATCTGAATTTAGAATCTGTTGGAATCTTACATTTTATCCGTCTCTGATAGTGTGACTGAAAATTTCGCAGATGTTTATGCAAAAGGTAAATAAAAATAATAATAATAAAAAAGACATCGAAAGTCAAGAGACTCAAAACCATATTAACAAAAAAGTTGTCTCGAATTGAAAGGAGATTCAAGTCTTTACTTGGAAGTTGTAATTAGTAAAGTAACGAAATCATTTAGATACTCATAAGTCAATATCAAAATTACATATATATAGATATATTATTCACAGATTATCCAAATTGGCTTCAAATATCACATCCTATGGAGGCTTCGTATTATTCTGAAGAAAAATATGCCAAAGCGACATTGCCGGCGCCCAAACACCACGAGTTGAAGAGACGGGTGGGCCAATATGGTCACATAAATATGGGCCTGTACAAGTGTGTATTCGGTTCGATTTAAGGTCAAATGTACCTAAAACATGAATTTGGGTTTCCTACACCCGACAACAAATACCCTGATTAAGAATCCGAGAACCGAATATCCTGTTTACCCTATTAGGAGCTGATTTTTTTTCTTTCTTTTTTTCTACACCTCTCAGCGGAAGACCGTAAAGATCTAAGAGCTGAATGTACCGGATTCTCTATTTGGAACTGAATTTTTGGTTGTAAGTTTGTTTTTATTTTCACTGGCATTATGAATGATCATTATGAATGATCTGACATGCTGAACCATCGCGGCCACTCTTAAGGCCCCGTTTCGGAGGAGATCAATGATCCTAAAGATCTGATAACCGAGTACCCTATTTGGAACCGAATTTTCAGTTCTGAATTCGTTTTTTTCTTTTTCTTTTTCTCGATGGTCAGACAAGCTGAACCATTGCAGCGACTCTTAAGGCACCGTTTTGGAGGAGATCGGGGAGCTCATCAAACAGAAGAGCTGTTCTCCATCCCCAGCCTTTGGGCGCCTTCGGCAAGAGCGTGCCAGCTTGCTTGAAGCTTCCATAGACCATCACTTCTCTCTTTGATGGGCAAATCAACTGCACAGATACGGAGAAGCAAGCAGAGCAGGCTGTTAGAGACTTGTCAGTCTGCATTTGGCGAGACTGAGAATATTTTTTTTATTTTTTTTTTGTGCAATGTGAAAAGGTTTGAATGAGTACCTGGTAACGAGCGGTGACCTTTTCGCGAGAATCCACGTACATGTGAACCTGGAGATTTGTTTCAAAAAAGAAAACGCCTATTAAAAACCGAGAAAGACGAAATCAGTGGAACACAGGCCACAAAAAAGAGGTAAGTAGGAAATGAAATCTGCATCCAATCTCTTTAATTAAAACAGCAGCAACTGGTTAAGTAATTGAACTGTAAAATAGCTGTAAATAAATATTATCTCGCAAACAATTATGATCCCACATCGACAAAGAATGAGATTAGTTGATGGTTTATGTTTCATTTTTAGTTGATGTCAGATCGTAGCGGAAAGATAAACCAGAAACTTTATAACAAGAAAAGCAGGCTGACCTTTCTAAGGGAGTCTGTCATTTCCGCTTTTCGCCGGTGAAGAAATAATCCTGATGCACGAAGATGGTTTGCAATTACAACACTGAAAATATGTTTCGGATATAATTGTTGTTTTTTTTTAAGAAATGGAATCATACCAAGAGTTCGGCGCCCTTGAGGGTCTTCATCATTGAAAGCTTGAACGCTTACCTGTATAAGAAAATCGTCAATTGCAATATAAAAAATAATAAAATTGGTATAAAAAAAAAAACTGCTAATCAGGAATACACCTTCCAGAGAGAGCCAGCATAAAAAACTTCAGGGGAGTGTTTGACTTGGCCATCATTGAGCCTATGCACCTCCTCGAATTGAACCCTAGCGAGGCCATAAAGAAGATTGTGATGCTATGAATTATACGAGTCAAAGACCTTAAATGAAATTGAATGCGAATATTTACAAGGACGAGAGCCGAGCCAAAAATTCAAACTAACTGCTTTACAAAGCTGTTTGATTCAGGAACTTAACCGCTAACTAAAACAAAAAAGGGGCAGGAGAAAAAAAGGAAACTTGACAACTGATGGAACCCGATCCACAAAGCGAGAGAAAAACATAAGCCAACGGCAGATCACCAATATGATGATTTCGAACAAGCAAACGGATCGTTCCCTAAGGAACAAGGTCAGAGCACTACAATGGTGTCTTGAGACAAAGAGACTAATCAAAACACAAAGGCTCAACACAGACCCCTAGGCGCCAAAGTACAAGCATCAAAACCTCGGAGTATCGCTTTAATACACAAATAACCTAAATGACATAATTAAAATAGTCAAAGACCTTGAGTGTGGTTTGTATCACCAACCAATAATATATAGCCATTTAAGATTATAAAATGTTTAATTTAGAACATATTTGTCTGACAATTTATGCATAACTAACTAAGAACAGATCAGCCTATACAAAATAAGACTAATTAAGTGTAGTCGTCATAGTTAGACACATAACAGGAGTCAATAGTGGATAAAGGAGAAGACCGAACATACCCGAAACGGAAAGGAGGGAAGTGACTTAATGGAGTTTTCATATCCAATGATATTGAAGAACCATTCGAATTCTCCCACTCGATCCCAATTTCCTGCTGAGTTGACTGCATCGCCGGATCAGAAAGATCACTTGTATTTTGCGTAGTTGAAATGGAAGTTCCAGCCATTCTGTTCTGCAAATCCATCTCTGTCTGCTCTGTGGAGCCGCTTCTTCCTTGGCTTAGATTTACCAGAGCAGTCAACCCATCGCCGGCTGGATCTCCGTTCTGGTCAACTCTACCCTCTGAGTCATCATTGGCTGGAAGCTGCTGACCGTTTCTGTTTCCCATGCCAAAGGGCACACGCGAAAAGACGAAACGGGTTGGAGGCCAGGCTGTCGCTGGCACAAAGGTATTTCCACGGCCGATACCAGCAAGCCCGTCAATGGGACCTCTCACGTGGACTCTAACAGGCCTGAAATTGCCTGGCCTTTCACCAGGGACAGATTGGGCAACGTATACATTCCCCATGTTGCTCGAAGAATTGTTCTGATCGTGCTCTTGCAGGTAATATCCAGAGCTCGATGCCACGTGATTGAATCCGAACGGTTGTCTGCAGACACACGCCATGCTCACGAAACAGCAACTTTTGCATGTATCAGCACCTATTTCTTGAACTCTCTGACTCAAAAGCATCTGCGTAATAACCATGGCAAAATACAAATTTAAAAAAGACCACTTGTACGATAAAAGCACTAAGACGTGATAGATGTTTTTAAACCCTAAACTTTGCATGTATCAGCATCTAATTCATGTATGTACTCTCCGATTCAAAAGCATCTATGTAGTGGCACTTGCAAGAATAAAAAGACAGAAGTATTAGATTGGGAATAGGAACTGGTAAAATGTAACGCAAGGAATACGTAAAACAACGGTTTTCACCAAAGATATGGGCACCGAATATTAAAGTCAATGATTAACAGAAGGATCTTTCCCTTAAGAATGCGGCCAAAGCTCTCGAAAACTATGTCACGAGTTAAACCGACAAAACAAAAGATTAAAACGGCTCAAAGCCCTAGGCGCAACTTAATAGGAGAGACTAGGGTTTACGAATCTTCCCCTTATTGCTACTAAAAAAAAACCACTTATACTTAAAAACACAATTAAAAAACTAAAGGACATAATTCAATACTTAATGACTTCTTTGCCCCTCCCAAAGGCTTATCAAAATGTTCAAGCGTAATATATTTACCTAGTGAAAGACTACATATAGGTAAAAGAAATATATATCATATATCTTTTACCTACATACATGACATGTTCTCTTTGCGAAAAGAAAAAAGATAACATCAAAGTAAGAAACCTGCAGCCAAAGACCGTCATTTACAGCCTTGCAAGGGAACCCCAATTCTTCAAGCTGCTTTCTCACATTCAATAGTGCCTCAAAGGACATGTTGCAGTACAAAAGAGAACCCCCTTCAAATATATCAAGAAATTGATCGTGTTCCTCTCTGTGCCATTCACTGTTCGTTGTTGCGTGACCTTTGTTCTGACTTCTGCCCACAACCCTGCCACCCCATGCCCACTCACTCGCAATCAGGTCATTACCAGAAGAGAAACTTCGACAATACTCATCCCTGGCAAGCCAGTCATTGTTGTTCAAATGGAAGCACGAGCCCTCATCGGAAGGACCTTCTAGGGCCACTCCGGGCATTTCAGAATAAGAACATGAGGTATTTGACGAAGACGCCTCTGTGTTGCAGATGTACCCTGCATTATCCAACCTTGAGAGATGGTTTGCATTTGGTAGGAACATATAGTCTGAGTCTCCGAGATCCTCAAGGAGGGTATCAATGGAATTCGTACCCTCTGCAACTCCTTTTGGAACTTCGCTGCCTACTTCAGATTCCAACCTCTTAGCGACGAAACTATCAGCTGTTCTTTTACCCTTTGAATCTGAGTGACCATCGGTTCTCACCTCGGAATCACTTCTCTTCTCAGAATTTTCTTGCTTGGAGTGAGCACATTTTGCAAGGTATGTGTACAAAGCCAGTTCAAACCTTTTAGATAAAGATAACATATTCATCTTAGTAGCAACCAAATTAGTGGATAACAAAACTCTTAAGACCTTTTAATGCCAGCTTACCTTTTCTCTTCACTGAGTACCCATAGTTTATCTGATGTCAGCAATGCATGCAGAGTTTGAGAGGAAAGCTTTGGAAGCACCTAGTCAAATTGCAAGGAAATGGTAAATTATGCAGTATGCAACCAATGAAACTAAGAGAGCAATAAATTTGATGGCAAGCTTTCATATTTATAGCAGAAAGGGTACACATTCGCTCATTGTCATGTTTACCATGAGTGCCAAACTGTTGCAAATTCAAGCAAATTATCAGTTTACCTCTTTCAATTCCATGGCGCCACTTTGACAGAGATATCCCCAACACGCATTTCTAACACGATCTCCGTATTTACCATAATCTTGAGACTCTGCAAACACCTGAATCAATAGATCGTGTTAATGTGAGGAAGTTCATAGTATGCATAGTATATAATACAGAGAGAATTCAAACCTGGTAGGCTAAGAAGTTAGAAGTCCACAGCTCAGATATGATGAAATTTGTGCATATTTCACATAAATCCTGCACGGAAGAATAGTCTGATGTAAACTAATTGCATATCAAAGAAAAAAAAATGAGGAGAAATATCGAACATGAGCACAATGACACTAATAATTTCATCTGATACCGTGTGAAGGAACTAACCAGAAGGTCAAGAAATGAAGCAGCAGCAAGAACACGGAAGGCATTATCGTCATTAAGCTTCGGGTGGTGACCGTACAGATATGCCAATGCCATTGCAATTGCGTCTGCATTGACGTTATTATCATCTATATGCAAGTTAACAGTCGGAGCACTGGCTTCTTTCCAAGGACCGTGAAGCATGTTCCTGCAATGCACGTAAGATGGATAAATAAAGTTGCAAATGGTGAACCATCGATAAAACACAGAAAATTCAATCCCGAATAATAAAACACTAAAACATTTCCCATGGAAATCTTGGTCCCTGAGAAAGGAACAAAAAACACTACAGTACCACCGAAAGAACATCATTCTTTCATAAAATCCAAAAAGGACCCAAAATGGAGCAACAATGACCTAGTCATCATGCTAATCTGTAGAAATTCCAGATTTCGGGAATTACCATAGCGAAAACGCAGACTCAAACATTTCTTAGAAAAGCAATATCTTTCTACAATCAATCAAAGAGAAATACAGAATAATTCCAACGTACTCTCACAAAGATCAATCAAAGCAAAGCAGACTCCCAGTTAGTACAATCACAATCAGACCCATGGAAGCTTGATAACAGAGCCTAAAGCAAATCTAACATCATTATCTAGATATGAAGATCACTGTCGGTCATAATTTGGATTAGAAGCATCAAGAACAAAAAAAAAAAACTAAGATCATCAAGCAAAATTAATCACTTCACTCTGTAAACCGAATATGAATCAACCAATGCAACCGCACAATTCTAAGAAATGATCGGACACTGAAAACGAAGGAGAAAAACTAACCGCAATGGCGAATATAGATCCCGTGGATTACCTGAAGTAAGGACTGCGAGAGAGGATGAGTCGGTGGAGGCGGTAGGTGGCTCCCATGGCGTGGACGACGACGTCGGAGAAGACGCCGGAGTTGAACCCTTCGATCAGGATGTGGTCGCAGAGCGAAGCCAGGTTACAGTCCATCGCCCGGAGCTCGGAGCTCGAGCGGTCGCCGTCGGAGTGGTGCGACACCTGCATCGCCATCTTCGCCCGCTCCGGCGAGGACGACGCCATGGCCGCCGGAGCTCCGTACGACGAGGAGTGGCTGGGCCTGGCAAAATCCTCCATGGCCAATATCTGGTTCAGTTTCGAGAATTCATTTTGGGAATTGCGAAGAGAAGATCACAGGAGAGAGAGAGAGAGAGAGAGAGGTATTTATAGGCTTTAATTAGATTGAGAACCAACCAATCCAGTCCAATGAATGTGCAAATATGTGTTCGTTCGTACCTGACCTTTATTTCTTGGGAATTATAGCGTTTGCTTAACCGGTTCCGAAACCCGTTTTGCAATTTTGTCTGGAAAATCAGTCTGAAAATTCAATCTTGCAAATCAGTTTGGAGTTTAATTTTTCAAACACTGTTTGGTTAACATATTTGTTAATGTGTGGTTGAATTAAAATTAAAATAAATATAATAATTAAATTAAACACCAATTTATGTTACTAAAAAGATGATATGTTTGATTTGAAAGTATCATATATTAATATTATGTCGAAAAATATTTACATTACTAGAAAAATAGATTCAAATTCAATTACTCTAATTACATGTTTAAATAATGTAATATAAAAGAGTAAAAAAAATGGTTACATCAGTTTATATCATTATAATTAAGTTAGTATTTAATAATAAAAATAATTTAGGTTCATTTGTCATATCAAGTAATATATCAATGACATAAATAATTTTAATAATTTAATTAAATGAATTAAAATTATAATAATATGTTATTATAAATAATATAATATATTATAGAATGATAATATATTATTATAGGTATATTTTGTACGATTCGGTTGAAGACAAAACACATAAAACAACTTCAAGTCGTTTTCCGGTTGTCCTTCATTAAAATTTCATTGGTCTGCGAAAACAGAGATAATTGGTAACCAAACGTGACCTGCGAAATCAGTATGACACTGTTTGAAACCAAAACCAGAAACTTGTCTCTAAGACCGTAACCAAACACCACCATAATATTCAACTTTTAATTTCGGAAATTGCCTTTTATTTTATCATTAATGATTATTATATAATAATAATATATACTTCTTAATATTAAGAAGCCTTGCGTATTCTCTACGTATAAACTATGAAGTAAAGAATGAGCTGTTTCTGCTCTGAATTTTCATTTTTTTTACTAGAAATATGACATATATTCTAGAAATATGACATATATATATGGGATAATGTCGCAAAGGTACTCAAAAGTTATTAGAAATACGACTTATATTCTATTAAAAAAAAATTATCGCGTCAAAAGTATATAATGTAAAAAAAAAATCCTTTAGTACTCAATTTTATTTCATTGGAAACATAACTTGTACTTTTGATAACTTTTGGGTATCCTTAAAAAAAATAAAGAGTGATATATATCCAAGGTCTGCTTATATATATACACAAATTTAATTAGTACTTTTGTGTCTAAAAACAATTGATATGTAATATTTGAATGAATAATTATTTATTATACAAATATTTTATATAATTTTAATAAAGACCTTAAAATTATTCTTGCCTCGATATATCTATTTTTTTATATGAAGAATATCTTATTTGGCTACAGTCCAAAAAGCGGAAGGTATTTCCATTAAATCCATTCCGTGCGAACATAAATCGGTGACATAATTCTCCAATGTACGAAGATTTAAGGGGATTAGGGAAAATTTTCCTATCAATTTTTTTTTTTCTTTCTTTAATCCAAGCTAAAAAAAGTTGAGAATAAAATTTGGCAAAGACACTAAATTAGGGGTTCTTTTTGCAATAAAGCAAAAAATAAAACGACACGTCGTTTAAAGGGTTCTTTGCTTTTACCAAGTACGCCGTTTTCCTACTTCCAAGCGATTCCCGGCATATCGGAAATGAATTGCTTACGGAGGAATCTTTGAACTCATTGACGTTGAAAACGACATGTCGTTTTACTTCATCTTCTTCCTCTTCTTCAATATTCACTATGCTGATGAAGCAAATAAGCGGGCGTCTCTTTTCTCTGTGAGCGATTGATTTTTCGTTTCTTCAAACAGGTACGTGATAATTAATCAACTTTGTTGCTCAAGTTTATTGATTTTATCTTCTGGGTACTTTAGAATTGGTGTATTTAGTGATTTCTTGCGTGATTTTTCGGCTTCTTATGCTCATAGAATTGGTGTATAATCACAGAAGATCAAGCTAATAAATTGAAATATATGATTGAAAAACCAAGTCTTACGGTTTTTATTTGAAATAAGCTGAATTATAGTCCTCTACCTGTTTGATAAATGTCTGAACCGATATGCTATTTATTTATGTCTCTTCTGTAGATGAAGAAAGTGAACTCTCGTGTCAGATTTTGATGGTCTCGTCTTGGACGTTTATAAATGAAGACGGTTTTCAAACATAACGGTGAGTTCCTCGTCTTTGGTCGTTTCGTTTCTGTGTCGTGATACCGTAAATTTATCATTATAATTTAAGTCTGCTTGAGTTTCAGGGATACTAAGCCGTTTGGATTCGAAGTTACGAGTCCCGTACACTTGTTTGAAACCGTTCTCGTCCAATGGGCAGTTCCCGGATTCCGAAGCAAAATCCGCATCGTCGATTGGAACCGAAGCGACGAGACCAGTGGTTGACGATATCTGCCATGTTATGGAGACGGGTTCTTGGGGACCTTCTCTCGAGAATACCCTTTTGGCGAATTTCGGGAAGCCTCACCCTGAATCAGTGATCCGGGTTTTGAGGAGGCTCAAGGATATTAATCTCGCCGTGAATTATTTCCAGTGGGCTGAGAGATCGACCGAGCAAGCCCATTCTCCAGAGGCATACAATTCCCTCCTCATGGTCATGGCTCGGGCTAAGAATTTCGATTGGCTCGAGCAGATTTTGGAGGAAATGAGTGTCGCCGGAATCGGCCCATCGAATCACACCACACTCGAACTGATTGTGAGCTGTGTGAAAGCACACAAACCCCGAGAAGCGTTCGATCTGATCAAGGCGATGAGGAAGTTCAAGTTCCGACCGGCCTTTTCAGCTTACACGACTCTGATCGGAGCGCTCTCTTCCATCAACGAACCTGATCTTGTCCTTACGTTATTTCACCAAATGCAAGAGCTCGGTTACGAAGTGAGTGTTCACTTATTCACCACAGTTATTCGAGTCTTTGCTAGGGAGGGACGTGTCGACGCTGCTCTTGCCCTGATGGACGAGATGAAGAGCAACTCGCTCGAAGCGGACATTGTGCTTTACAACGTCTGTATTGATTGTTTCGGAAAAGTAGGAAAGATAGATATTGCATGGAAATTCTTCCATGAGATGCAATCTCGCGGTATAAAACCCGATGATGTCACGTACACTAGCATGATAGGAGTTCTTTGCAGAGCGAAGAAGTTGGAAGAAGCCGTGGGTTTGTTCGAAGAGATGGATCAAAACAGAACGGTCCCGTGCGCTTACGCTTATAACACAATGATCATGGGCTACAGCTTATCGGGAAAATTTGAAGAAGCGTACGGATTGCTCGAAAGGCAAAGAAGAAAGGGCTGTATTCCAAGCGTAATTGCTTACAACTCGATTCTCACCAATCTCGGGAGAAGTGGAAGATCTGACGAAGCTTTGAGGATCTTCGAGGAGATGAAGAGAGACGCGGCGCCGAATCTCACGACGTACAACGTTCTGATCGACACGTTCTGCCGGGAAGGCAAGCTCGAGGCTGCAATGCAGGTGCGGGACTCGATGCAAGAGGCTGGATTATACCCAAACGTGATGACCGTCAACATCATGATCGATCGGCTCTGCAAGGCGCAGAAACTTGACTCAGCTTGCTTGATCTTCAATTCGATGGATCGGAAGATTTGCGCCCCAAATGAGTTCACGTTTTGTTCGCTCATCGACGGTTTAGGGAAGCAAGGTAAAGTTGACGAGGCCTACGAGCTTTACGAGAAGATGCTTGACTCGGAGCGGGTCCCGACTGCGATTGTGTATACTTCTTTGATTAGGAACTTTTTCCGGTGTGGTAGAAAAGAGGACGGCCATAAGGTCTACAAAGAAATGATGAGACGGGGATGTCCACCAGATTTGATGCTTCTAAATATCTACATGGATTGTGTTTTCAAAGCCGGCGAAACCGAGAGAGGACGAGCTTTGTTCAGGGAGATTAAAACCCTAGGGTTCAGCCCTGATGCGCACAGCTTCTCGATTTTAATCCATGGTTTGGTGAAAGCCGGTTTCGCCCACGAGACCCACGAGATTTTTTACGCGATGAAGGAGCAGGGGTGCGTTTTGGACACCCGAGCGTACAACACCGCGATCGACGGGTTTTGTAAGTCCGGGAAAGTGAACAAGGCGTACCAGCTTCTAGAGGAGATGAAAACAAAGGGTTTCGAGCCAACGGTAGTCACGTACGGCTCGGTTGTCGATGGGCTTGCTAAGATAGATAGGCTCGACGAGGCGTACATGCTCTTCGAAGAGGCGAAATCAAAAGGCATCGAGCTGAACCTGGTCATCTATAGCAGCCTCATCGACGGGTTCGGGAAGGTCGGGAGAGTCGACGAGGCGTATCTAGTAATGGAGGAGCTGATGCAGCGGGGGCTGTCACCGAACGTGTACACGTGGAACTGTTTGCTCGACGCGCTGGTGAAGGCCGACGAGATCAGCGAGGCGCTCGAGTGCTTCCGATCGATGAAGGAGTTGAAATGTGCTCCGAACCAGGTTACGTACGCAATCCTCATCAACGGCTTCTGCCGCGTACGCAAGTTTACGAAAGCGTATGTATACTGGCAAGAAATGGAGAAACTTGGGCTGAAGCCGAACGCGATCACGTGTACGACAATGATCTCCGGGCTGGCGAAGGCTGGGAACATCGCCGAGGCCACGAGCCTCTTCCGGAGATTCCGGGACGAGGGCGGCGAGCCCGACGCTGCGAGCTTCAATGCGATGATCCAGGGCCTGAGCGCGACAAATCGGGCGATGGACGGTTTTACACTCTTTGAGGAGACGCGGCGCAAGGGGTTCCCGATCCGGAGTAAGACGTGCATCGCGCTCTTGGACGCGCTGCAGCGCGCGGAGTGCCTCGAGCAGGCGGCGATCGTGGGCGCCATCTTGAAGGAAACGGCGCGTGCTCAGCACGCGTCCAAATCGTGGTAGCTTTTCACGTGACTAGCATAGGAATTTTTGTGTATCTGATTCCGATCATATAGAGTTTCATTGTACGAGTGTATTTGCATCTCAGAGATGCTCAGCTGAAATGTTAGATTTTTATTTATTTTTTAATTGAAAGGGAAAATTTTGATATGAGAAGTTACAATTATGCTGTACGAAATTATATATATATATATATATATATATATATATATATATATATATGACGATAAAGATAAACCCCAGCGTTAGCTACAATATCTTTTTTTTTTTTTTTTTTATTTAACGAAGATAGCTACAATATCTTATAGCATATGGAATGATATCAACGACTTATGTTTTGACACAACAAATAGTATATGCATTATTATATATTTATACGGCATGTTTGCTTTATTTTGATTTTGTATTTTCATAAAAATATATTATTTATTAAAAAAAAGTTAGAATATATTCTCTAAGTGTAATTTGACATAATTATCTTTTATCTGTTTAATTTTAATTATTATCATAAATAATTAAAAAAATTAAAACTGACTATCGATAATATTTTGACTTTGAAAAGAAAAATAGACGGTGCATCTTTGTAAGAAACAAAATTAGAGGTATCTATTGTTGGAAATTTCTTCAAGGTTGAAAACGTCACGGCTTGAATCGTGCATATGATCACTTTCCTAATAGTGTTTCGAGCACTCAAAAACGTCTTCGAGTCTGCTTGCAAGAACACCCAGGATAAGACAAGCCTTTGGCCGGGAAATCGCAAGACGAAGTGAAGTTCCGACCGTAAGCAAGAACGCGTTTCTGGAAGTGTTTTTCGAGAGTAGAAAAAGATTCAGAGTGCAGTTTTTTTTTCTGTTTCAGAAAACGAAAATAAGAAGACCCAAAAACAGTTACACGTTGTGAAGGTAGCGGCGACACCGGCGAGGGCGGCGTTGCGAAAGCGTGAGGCGGCATGGTCTCGCCACCTCGCCTCCACACGGCACTCATGTGGCATACTCATCACTATGCCACATGTTAGCTCACTTCACTATTGTTTTCCTTATATATTGCACAAACTCTTTGTAGTTAATCAATGTGGGACTTTTCACATTCCCACATTTACTCTCCACTCAACACATTATACTAGCTCATTTATTAGAACATTTATTGGTCATTTATTATTAATAAATTCCAACATCTATAGTCATGACTTCAACATGCATCATGCCCGTTAACAACTATAACTTATCAGTATGATATTTTATTTTCATTGTAACCTTATATCTATAATTTGGGTTAATGACGGCGAAAATACCCAAAGTTTGGTCAAAGAACCCCTCGTGTACCCAAAGTCTAAAAGTGATGGCAAAAGTACCCAAAGTCATATTTGGGGCGTTGACCACTCCATTCTCGTAACACAATTAACTTACATGTTAACTCTGGCCACGTGGACAAACGTGGGTTGCTCACATAGCAATTTTTTGCCACGTGAATGAGTCCACATTAGCCTCGTTTATGAAAAAACAACGAATTAAACCACTAATTGGGCTCGTCCACGTGACAAAAAATTGCCATGTCAGCAACCCGCGTTTGTCCACGTGGCCAGAGTTAACGGGTAAGTTAACTGCGTTACGAGAATGGAGTGGTCAACTCCCCAAATGCGACTTTGGGTACTTTTGCCACCACTTTTAAACTTTGGGTACACGAGGGGTTCTTTGACCAAACTTTGGGTATTTTTACCGTCATTAACCCTTCTAATTTTTATAACTTACAAGGATAACTTTTATTTTTTTATAAATACAAATATAGCCTATTACCAATACGATATCTTATTATTAGTGTAATTTTTTAGTTTTTTATTTTTGTCTATAAATAAGTAATTTTGAATCTATATAAAAAAATTATCGAAATATTTAAAATTATTTTTCAACTTTTCAATCGGCACATGGCATGCTTGTGAAATTTATGCGGCATTTGCGACATGCCTTTTTTTTTTCTTTTTTTCTCGTTGATATTTCCGTCGCCGTGCGGCATGCCCGTAAAATAGAGAAAACGAAACAGCGTCGGCACCGACATTTAATTATTATTTTTTTATAGTTACGGGGTTAACTCAATCAAAATGATGCAAGGGTAAAATATATATATATATATATATATAATTTAAAAGAAATATTTATGTTCTATCAACAAAAACAAACAATCATAAGAAGAATGTATTAAAAAGCCAATCAATGCCACGAGTGAATTATGAACGTTACAGAAAGGAAATCTCAACGGCTCTTTTGATCTACGCTTTTCGCAATTTAAATATTTCAATGCCAAATTTTCATTCTCATTCACTCTCTCTCTCTTCATCTCATCAAAACCCAATCAATTTCATCTCTCTCTCACACCGAAACCCTAGCTCCGATCGAGTTTCTTCTTCAATGTCGATGGCTCTCAGACCCATAGACAACGCTCTTCCAATGGCTCAGGAGAGGCCCAAGAAGCAAGCCAAAGTTTCCAAACGACAGGAGCTTGTCGCCAACGACGAGAACAAGGCTCCGGCGCCGGAAACTGTCGAAGCGACCATTGATTACGTCGCTTCCGAGAGCCTCAAGCCGATGGACGATCCCGATTCGAAGATCCAAGTCGGTCTCTTCTCTTTTCTCTCTAAATTTTCCCTTGAATCGTTCATTTTCGAGTTCCTCAGCTGTCGATTTCGGTCCGATTCAGAGCTTGATTGAAGAACTGGACTCCAAGGATTGGGTCAAATTGTGCGCATCGCTCAACGACACGAGGCGTTTTGCGCTCTTTCACTCCGATCTTCTGGCACCTCTGCTGTGAGTAACTGGAATTAGGGCTTCTCTGTTGATATTTTCTTTTGCTGTTTTCTGATGAAATTGGCATTTCCTCACTCGATTTAACAGAGAAAAAGTCGTGGTAGTGATGGTTAAGGCAATGAAGAACCCGAGAAGCGCGCTCATCAAGACCTCGATCATGTGTTCCTCCGACGTCTTCAGTGCCTTCGGCGACAAGTTGCTCGATTTACCAGCTCCGGAGGCGTTCGATCAATTGGTACGTTCCGGTATTTGATTTCCCTTTTCTTGACCTGCACCAAGCAATAGAATATTTATGTTTGTGTCTGTGATTCCACAGCTGCTTCAGTTACTACTGAAAGCTTCTCAAGACAAGAAGTTCGTGTGTGAAGAAGCCGACCGAGCGTTGAGCACGATGGTCGGCTCTTTTGTTCCTTCGGGTCTTCTGCACCGGCTCCGAGTATACGTCAAACATACCAATCTCCGAGTCAGAGCCAAGGCAGCTGTATCCATTTCAAATTGTGTCTCCAAGATGGTACTCAACCTAACCATGTGTGTCAATTATTGATGTCTTTGTACCCTTATCTTTACTCTTTTTTATTATTGTTAGGTTACTTAGGTACTAGAAAGAAGACTTAAAATCTTTGCTTATTTAAAAAGGTTAATAGCGGCATAAATATCCAATATTTTAGGAGACGGGGTAGAGAATAAGAGGAATTAAAAAGGATAATAGAACTTAACTAACTCCACTATGTTAGTCTAGCTGCATAAATCTCTTTTATTCATCCAATTTACTCAGTATAAATATAAATAAATTAACCAAGAAATACCCTTTGTTTTAACTCATTTTGATTCCTTTTGGCTTACTTTTAGGTACTATCTTTTCATATTGATTACTTTCAGGTACTAGAAGGAATGAAGGATTTCGGGTTGGTTAGTCTGGTCCAAATGGCGGCAGATTTGGTGACCGACCGGCTTCCAGAGGCGAGAGAGGCTGCACGAAGCGTCTTGGTTGCCGTGTACAGCGCGTTCACGGCAGAAGAAGAGCAGAATCAGGAGGCATGGCAAGAGTTTTGCCACGCTAATTTGTCGCCCCTCCAAATTCAGTCCGTCGTCAAGTTTACAAGCTCGTAGAGGCGAAATTGTCTTGGTGTATGAAATAATAATATTTGTCTTGTGTTCATGTAAATGTTGTTTTTTACATGACTGTTACCCGGATGATGTTTGAGTTTTATGAAGTTGTGACATGGTGTGTCTCTTTGACACTTTTATAGAAGTGCGGGTGATTAGATTACAACAAAACCGGTCCGAACCAATCAATTGATTAAGACACGACACGAGAACAACTCCTCGTGCTGTTATATATCAATCCATAACTCTATTACATTCATATTAAAAAAATAAAACACTAATTGCGAGGTACTCGAAGTTTTTTTAAGTGAGAAAAGTACTTAAATTCAGTTTAACAATAGCTCTATTTATGTTTAATTTTTTTAATTAATGGAGATGTTCAATTTTAGTTAAAGAGAAGAAAAAGTTAAAGTCCTTTATTTATGTTCTCTAATATTTTTTGGACGGAGTTACTATTTTAATAGATTTGAATACTTGTTATCCGACGGCATAGTAACTTGGGTACTTTTCCATTATTAATGGAGGAATATGTTCAATTTTTGGGTTTTTTTGCAAGTAACTTGGGTATTTTTCCATTAAGTGGGATCTCATTGCAATCCATACCCTCCTTCGGCACTATTCATGTTTCGTAACAATGGGCCCTTTAAGGGTATGGTATGCAAAAAAATCCCAAGAGAGGTTAGCCTATTTTTCTTTTCAATTTTCTCTCTGTAAAGAAAGAGATATGGATATTTGATGACATTGTTTAACTAATATAATTTGGGTACTTTTGCCGTCGTCATCCCATTTTATTATATTGAGATTTGAGAGAATAAAAGAAAGCGAATTGAGAACTTGGAATAAATAATAGGGTTAATAAAGGCAAAAATACTCAAAGTTTGGTCAAAGAACCCCTCGTGTACCCAAAGTTTAAAAGTGGTGGCAAAAATACCCAAAGTCGCATTTAGGGAGTTGACCACTCCATTCTCGTAACGCTGTTAACTTAACCGTTAACTCTGGCCACGTGGACAAATCTGTTTTGTTAAGTGTAATCATTAGGGGTTCAATTAGTTGTATTAAATAGTATTAATTAGGGGTTCAATTCGTTGTTTTGTCGTAAACGAGGCTGAGGTGGGCTCATCCACGTGGCAAAAATTGTTATGTCAGCAACCCACATTTGTCCACGTGGCCAGAGTTAACGGGTAAGTTAACTCCGTAATAAGAATGGAGTGGTCAACTCCCCAAATGCGACTTTGGGTATTTTTACCACCACTTTTAAACTTTAGGTACACGAGGGGTTCTTTGACCAAACTTTGGGTATTTTCACCGTCGTTAACCCTAAATAATAATAAAAAAAAGACAAGGTTTATCACCAAATGCAAAAACAGAAGGTATATATGCAGAACCTCATCCTGGAAAAGCTGGAAGCAGCTCGTAGCCTCCAATGGCGGATTTGAATTTCGCCCCTTATTCCTTCACTGCGAAACCCACCATTACCGTCGCCACCAAGCAAAGCCACAGACTGTACACTCACGCTTGTCACGCTCCGTCTCCGGCGAAGGTCTTCAAGCTCGCGAAACCCAGACGACGACGAAACTCTCTGCTCCCCAAAATCCTCCCCAAACCGCGACAAAACCCTAGAATCGATCCGATTACACCTCGAGAAGCTTCTGTTGCGGATCAAAACGATGAGAGAGTCGATGTGGATTCGATTGAAATCGACGAGGGAGTCTCCGTGGCCTCTGTGGGAAACGAGGAGCTGTTGCTCAGTGGAGCTTCAGGGAGGTCTCTCGCGGCGAGGTACGGGATGTATTTGATCGGAGCTTTCCTGTTTCAGACTGTTCTTGCTGTTTGGATTTTCGGAATCAGTAAATCGAATGACACAGAAGAGGGTTCGGATAGTTCGGATTCCGATAGAAGGGCGAGTCTGGTAAATGGAATTAGGCAGTTTTCCGGTAGCAGTGCGGGTCCGTCGGGGGAGAGAGTTGAGGAAATTAGGGCAATGGCGAGGCGAGCTAGGAGAGACGAGAAGAGCGTTTGCAAGGACAGTTTGAGTTCTAGGAGTAAAATGGGGGTCGAGAAAGCGATCGGAAACCGGCTGCAGAAGCTGAAAAAGAGCGACAATGGGGGAAAAGACCGGCGGCCTTTGGGCAACGGGAGTCTGGTTTTCCCGAAAAAGCTTGGGCATAGAAACTCCCTGAACGAGTTGGGAGAGAGTTTGAAAGAGAAAGGATTTGGAGGTTCCGAGAAGAAAAAGTCGTCCAATGGAAGAAGCATCGGTAACGAGGCTTCGGGATTGTCGGAAGAAGAGGATAGGGATATCCAGAACTCGAGATTATCGCAAAATGGTCAGAAGAAATCGGATGTTAAAGGGACAAGAAGAGAGAATGGAGTTACGGCGAGAAAATCGGGAAACGGTAATGGTTTTATGCTATGGTGTCTTCATAGCTTTAAACTACATGAGGATATTATGATTTTATTTCATAGCTATAATTAAATGTTTAGGTGTTCTTCAGGAGGATAAAATCGGAAGACCCGCTATCATAGCAAATGCGGAGACAACGGGAGAAGACAAAAGTTCAAGACGCCAAGAAGCAGAAAAGAAGCCGGCGTCACTCAAACTCTTAAACAAGAAACCGAGCGTCGCGGCTGATACGTGGTGGCAAGATCTTCCGTATGTGCTTGTATGTGAAATGAAATTCGTCAATCTTATCGTAAAACACAGTTGATGATTTTAGGCTTGCGAATCCGGTTTAGGAAAATATGTTTTGCCTTTTTGTTCTTTCATGAATGATGATCTTAAGACAATGTTTGTGTTATTTATATTTAGGTCGTTCTTATGCGTCGAGATTCCGATCCTGAAGGAGTAAAAGGACTGTACTCATTAAAGCTCGGTAGCGAAGCAGTAAACCAGGACGAATCGTCCTACACTGTCGCTTTTGAGGACCGTGGCGATGCCAACAACTTCTGTTTCCTGTTGGGATTGTTCTTTGAAGATCTGGGTGATGTTAGAGCTAGTGTTATTCCTCTCTCGGTAAAAGTAAGAGCGCTTTTACACGAAAGTCTCTTTATATGGTTATGAAAATAAATCTTTTGAGTAATTATCGATTTTGCCTGCTAAACTTGTCGTCGCAGTTCCTCCCTTAATTTTTTTGGGAGCATTTTCTCATCTAACCTTGTAAATTTTGACGATCGGGAATTATGTTGCTACAATTCACGAGTTCTGGAGAGAACTGGTAGGCAGAAGTAAAAAGTTTGGTCGAAAAACTGGAATGACACGATAAATTCAGGGACTAGCTGAATTAATCTATTTCATTTGAACAGTTGTCTTCACATGTTACAGCATGTATCCATTCTTGATGTAAGAGACTGTTTGGTTTTTGCAGGAACTTCAAGAAGCGGTGAGACCGGAGAACGGGAATGTCATAGTTGTTCGCAAGGGACAGCTTAGACTATACGCCGGGCAGCCTCTTGAAGAGGTCGAGATGGCTCTTCACGCTTTGGTTGAAGAAACGCAGAGTGTTCGATAGGATCGTAATGTATACGCAGTGGCCGTTTGGTCGCTGCTTATTCGCCTACATTTTATATAAATCTGTTATGGCATAAAGCTCAAATATGTCAAGCTTTGAGATATAAAATGATAGATCCCGAGTGGTGAGAGTTAATGACATTTTAGAGGTTTAATTGACGTTTAGGGGTAATCGAGTGTAATGTCATTTGTTGTGGAGGTTTTAATTGAGTTGGACCGGTCAGGTCCGCTAAATTGTAATTTCGTGCTCTATATAAGATCTATATAAGAGAGCTTAAGCCAAAAACCGCTAGATTGTAATTTCGTGCTCTATATAAGATCTGTATAAGAAAACTTAAGCCGAAAACCAATCACAAAACTTAGTCTTTCTCAACGAGGGGAGATTGGTAGGGAAGGTTGACGAATTCGTCGATTCATTGTATTCGTGTGTTCTTGATTCCGAGTTTAAATGATGGGTAGATTTAGCTGTTAAACATGATTGTTCTGTTCGCTGGAAAAAATACACACCATCGTTGATTCGAGAACCCGACTAAAGCTCTCGAGGCGCAACAGTGCGATGACCTTAGGCGCCTAATTACTTAAATACCTTATTCCTATCTTTTATTCATCAATAAGCCGAAATACCTATAATCACTTAATCAAATAAATATACAATCAACTTAATTAAGAAACATTAAAGTTTATAGTGAAAGATCAAGATAAGCATAGTTTTATTCGGAAATGACCTCAAAATGAGCGGAATTATAATTGTCGCCAAAAAGCACTGGAGAAAACCTTTACGTATTTGGGCTTTTTCGGGTAAAGACAGAGTATCCATTGTCAACTCTTCGAAGTTCTTGACGCTCATACCCTGTCAAAACGAGCGAAAACGTGGACAAATCATATGCCACTACCAATACCACGGTAGAGAGTTAATGGAAAAATATAATTACTTGAGCCAAAAAAAATTACATCATTAAAGATTTATGTCATAAAAAATAGAAAATATAAGTCATAATCTTTTTTGTTGTTGTCACATTTGAGTATTTTTACGGCAAATATGCCCATTTATTATATTATCATCAAGGTTCAGCAGCTATTGTATTACGTAGTGACCAAATAATGGATATTTTATAAACTGGCGACTTAAATAAGACATCGTTATTCTTTGGAGGACTATAATGCAATTTCCTTCTTTTCTCTGGGATGGTATATATAGAGTGTAGATTAGCCGGGGAATTTCCCTCGCTCTCATCTCTCTCACCCCAAAATGAAGAAGAAGCTGAAGCCACTCCTCTTCCTCCGAAAATCCCCCCAAATTTAATTAATTATTTTAATTAATTAAAAATAGAAACCAGAAATGTCGTTTTTCAAATCCTTAGCTTCCAACTCTCCCGCTTCGAATTCCGCCACCATGGCCGTTATCTGCGCCTCTCCTTCGCGGGTATATAAACTCTCTCTCTGTTTGGATGCCGAGAAAGGAAAATGCGATGAAGTTTCTCGAGGAGATCGGAGCTTCGTGTAGTTTAGCTGTGCAGCCATGGTTTGAATTCGTCTAGCGTCGTCCAGCTTTTGTGCTTGTAGTAGATAGTCGTTCTGTTTGGATGCCGAGAAAGTTGAGTTTAGAATGGCTAGTTGCTGTGTTCATTCTCCGATTGGAAGTGTTTGATTGAGTTTCTAGTGCTTTGTTTATGGATTTGTTGTCGATTAAGCTTTGCTCGTACGCTTCAGTTTACGATCCTTCGTTCATCGTCACTATAATAAACTAGTTCAGATTTCTTCGTTTCTGTTCACTATGCATTGTGTTTGTGGACTCGCTATGGATGAGAACTTGAAATCACATGATAATGCTGTTGTGAGTTGGATACTCTATAGTTGATTCTGTGTATACGTAGAATCCTCGGTGAAAAATATTTATTACTTAGTTTATTTGAGGTCTGAAGTCTCATTCCGAAATTTCAACTGCAACTACTTAGCTGTGGTTTTATGCATTCAGGTTTTCTCCCAAAGAAGTGGCTCGTCGCTCGGGAAATATTCTGGCAGTTTGTTTTGTCTCAGAGGTAGCTCTTCAGTCAGAGCGTTCAATCTCTTCAATGTCACACGATATTCTGCCTATTCCACCAATGAGTTTCCTTCATCGAAGAGAAGATCAAGAGGACCTGTTATGGCGGCAAAGAAAGCGGCTGAAGGTGTGTCTTAAATATTTGTTTGAGCTTGTGCTGATCTTATAAACACGTCCTTCCTTAGAGAGTGGTGGTTGATCTCAATCTGTTTCCAAAGCTTTGAACCGAGTGCTTAGCTGCAGACAATAGATTCAAATTTGATTCCGGATTGTTTAAATAACCTTCGATTGTTTAGGGGCGATTCAAGAAGATGGAAAATACAAGCATACAGTTGATTTGCCTAAAACGACATTTGGAATGAGAGCAAATGCTTTGCTGAGGGAGCCTGAAATTCAGAAAATATGGGATGACAATCAAGTGTTCAACAAAATAAGCGAATCGAATTCAGGGGTAAGATTATAAAGGGACTTTGGCTTCTATGTGGATTATGAACTGTTTTCCTGACCATGAGTTGCTTGTTTAGGGAAATTTTATTCTCCATGACGGTCCTCCATATGCCAACGGTGATCTTCATATGGGACATGCTTTAAACAAGATTTTGAAGGATATAATCAATCGTTACAAGGTATGACCTTCATAATTAGCACATGATCGGATCGTTATTACCCTAGTACAATGAACCAGGCAGCCGACTTTACTTTTACGGAATCTAGTTTTGTCCCTCGTGTTGTTATTAATTAGTTGTCTATTCACAGTTTTCTTTCTAACAAATACATATACTTTCCATCTCTTTCAGCTTCTTCAAAATTATAAAGTTCATTATATTCCTGGCTGGGATTGTCATGGCTTACCAATTGAGTTAAAAGGCAAGTGTTTTTATGAGTGTAGTTGAATATTGTTGTTCTAAAAGCTTACATATTCAGTTCCATTTTGCTATCATATTACCATTGTTTTAGAAATGATTGTGTATTATTAGGTTATCTAAATTACCATTGTGTAGTTTTATGCTTTACACTTAGGGTTATTGATTGGATTGTAAATACTTTGATTGTTCAACAAAACGATATTCTCTTTTCTCCCAGAAACAATAATTTTCGAGGTTAATTACATTAACACTGGTCTTGTAACTATTTGTATGAGCTTTGTCTCGTTTAAACAGTTTAGACTTTAGAGAATGATTAGTGAAACCATGAGTGAAAAAAATCAGTGCAAATATCAAATATGGAATGCTTGCTGCTTTTAAACCATTGTTATTATAATGTATCAAATGTTACTACTTTTAGTGACAAGCTACGATTCTCGAAAGAAGATAACATATGTATCTAGGGGCCCAAGGAGCAAAAATATTTCAAACTCTTTATTTTGGATAAAATTTGCAATCTTCGCGCTTTAGATGTTCTGGTATCCAAGGACAGAATCCTAATCATATGCAGGTCTACATTTAATTATTAGTTTTGCAGTCACTGGATGAAGCTACAAGAAAGGATCTCACACCAATAAAATTGAGAGCGAAGGCTGCTAAATTTGCCAAAGCAACTGTCAAGAATCAGATGTTATCATTTAAGGTAGATCACAGTTGTTTGGATGATTTGTTATCAAAATCATTAAACTGTCACGGTACTATAGATTAGGAACTTCTCTCTTCTATAGAAATAAAAAATAGACTTGTAAACTTTCTTAAATGTTCAATTTATGATGCTGGTTGATATCTCCTTTTGAGCTTCTCATCCTTTAACTTTTAGTTTCATATGTCCCGGGAACTTATGTATTCGAAATCCTAATTGATTATCTCGTGTTACAGCGCTATGGAGTGTGGGCAGACTGGGATAATCCTTATCTAACCCTTGATCCAGAATACGAAGCTGCCCAGGTAGCAATTGTTACATCTATATTTTTTGCTCTTCATTTACTATTTAAACCCGCTTTTCTTATCTGAATCAGTACAAATCTTCTCATGTAGACAAGAGAATTCTTTCGCTTGGAGTGTTTACAAATGTTCTTCGATATGAACACTGGCTTTCTTTTGATTTATATCCAATGTCAGTATTGTTTGAATGTGGTGATTATATGTCTACGTCTCTCTTATATGTAGATCTCTGACTAGTATTTTCTTCTCACTTTTGTATAATTGGCAGATCGAAGTGTTTGGGCAGATGGCAACTCAAGGTTATATCTACAGAGGTAGGAAACCTGTTCACTGGAGTCCCTCGTCACGAACTGCTCTTGCAGAGGCAGAGTTGGAGGTAAACAATTTATCATCATGCGTAACTTAACACTCCTACTATATCACACTTCTAAACCATTTGTATATCCCATCATAGACCTTTACATCCATAACGTTAATCATAGTTCGGTCATGTTATGCATAATATCTTCCATTATTAGAAAGATCGAAAGAAGACCTCTAAATATATTTGGTAGTTTCCTAATTTATGAATTTAATTTAGAACTTTGGCTCTTGTTCAAGGCTTATGCTCATGTTGCATTTTTGTGCCAATACAAACTCGAATTGCTTTATACAGTATCCCGAGGGGCATGTTTCAACAAGCATATATGTTGGCTTCAAAATGGTGAGTGCTTCTCCCGATGCTGGTGGCTTATTGAATGAGTATCTCCCAGAATTGTGCATTGCTATTTGGACCACCACTCCCTGGACTATACCAGCTAATGCCGGTGGGTATTACTTTTGAAATTGTGATTTTTCTATAAATTGATATATGATGAATTTTCTGATACATCTCAAAAGGTGATTACAGCCTAATAGCTGTACAGAAACTAAGAAGATGAATCGATGGTAAAATCCCTAAAGCTAAGGAACTAATTACCCAACTAAGGCATTGATTTTAGTGTTGATATTCCACTTATTGTACATGCTACAGAAATACAGAATGTCGTTTATCGTTGCTAATGCCTGATGCATGCAGTTAATTTTAGCACATTATGCCGTAACATATTTCATAATTTATAGGTATCGTAGAGTTAATGATTATGATTTGTCTTATTCTCAGGCTGAAACTTATTGTACACTTTCTTTTCTGGCCCTACAACTTTTGATGATATTTATAATTATATATTTCAGCCGTTGCTGTGAATGAAAAGCTTCATTATGCCATAGTTGAGCTACAACCAATCCCAGAAGAAGCCTCTATATCTGCTGGAAATAAAAAACAAAAAATGGGAACTATCCTTAGGGAAGATAAAAAGCCTTTCCTTATTGTTGCTTTGGATCTTGTCCCGACTTTGGAGGCAAAGTGGAATGTGAAGCTCGTAGTCAAGAAAACACTCTTGGGTTCAGATCTTGAAAAGTGCAGGTAAAAGATGAAGCTAAAACCAAGAACTACATAATTGCTGCTTTCCTTTATAATTCACATAGGTTATAGAAATTGACGTTAATTTGGTTTTGTGATTTTTCAAGAGACTGATAGATGATGCATTTTCTGATGTATTCAGAAGAGTTTAGAAAACAATGTCAACGTAAGTTTAAGAGCCGAAATAAGGAGCTAGAAGTATAGAAAAGGGACTCATGCTGCTGAGAGAGAGAAAGATGATGAATGCTTGATTTCATTCAAGGGACAATACGGATACGTATAGTGCTGCATCTAGGTTTAGGATTCCTTAATAATAGATAGGATTAAATTATAAATACGCCAACAACTTTATATGATTTCGTATATGTATATAGGTACCTACATCCCGTAACTGGTAAGGAATGTCCAGTAGTTATTGGAGGAGAATATATTACAACAGAGTCAGGAACTGGACTGGTCCACACAGCTCCGGGGCACGGCCAAGAAGATTATGTGACTGGCTTGAAGTACGGACTCCCAATTTTCGCCCCTGTTGATGATGAGGGGAAGTTCACTGAAGAAGCTGGTCAATTCAATGGGCTTAGTGTTCTTGCTGATGGTAATACTGCTGTAGTGAAGTATTTGGATGAACACATGTCGCTCATACTGGAAGAACCTTATGGTATGTCGTTGCTTTGCTGAGACTATAAATCAATTTTATCCTGAAAGTACAGTAATTTGTGTCATTCTAATAGGCCTGTGGCCTTGACATATTGTTAGAGGCTGTTAAAACATCTTCTATTATGTTTTATTTATGTTTAAGTGGGGTTATTTAGGTAATAATCAATAAGTGAGAGATTAAACCCTGACCTCCCTTAAGTAAGTGGTGCCTGAGGCCTTGTGCCGTTGTATGTCTTGTCTGTCCAATTGACATCATATGAGTGCTTTGGTCGTATTCACGCGGAACGGCCCTTTTAATTATTGGTGTGTGAAATCAAGTATCTGGTAATCACCGTTTTGGTGATACCGTTAGCTTAAATGTTATTTGTGAGACTGAGATATATACGTTGTGTTTTGGTACCGCTTCCTATCACATTTATTTACCTCTCATTCAATCTTTTGAAGCACACAAGTATCCGTATGATTGGAGAACAAAAAAGCCGACAATATTTAGGGCAACCGAGCAGTGGTTTGCGTCTGTAGAAGGGTTTCGCCAAGCTGCTATGGATGCAATTGGTGATGTCAAATGGTTCCCTTCTCAGGTACTGCCTTTTATTTTGTTTCTTTGGTTTAAATTTTTCAACAATGAGTTTTATTTTGTAAAAGAAATGTACTTTCTAGGATGGTCATCGATTTTCTTTCTCATTGGTTTTGGTAAATAGCTCTCTACCCTCTAAGCTGTCCTTGGGTCATACTCTATTAATTTTTCTTTTGGTGTTGCTGATTTGTTACCCTGTCGATTATTTGTGTGTTCCTCTTTGTGTGCATGATAAAAAAAAAAATCAGGCAGAGAACAGAATTTCTGCCATGACTTCTAGCCGATCGGATTGGTGTATATCTCGACAAAGGACGTGGGGTGTCCCGATTCCAGTCTTCTATCACGTGCAGACAAAGGAGCCATTAATGAACGAAGAAACTCTTGATCATATAAAGTGTATAAGCTCTTTACTTGTAGATGACTTTTTTTTTTTCTTAATCCTAAGAAGAAATAATTATGCATAAATGTTCGATGTAAAAAGTAAAAACTTATCATTTTAATAACTATTTTTGTTTGCAGCTATAATAGCTGAAAAGGGAAGTGATGCCTGGTGGTATATGAAGGTGGATGATCTTCTACCTAGTAAATACCGTGATAAAGCATCGGAGTACGTAAAAGGAACAGACACGATGGATGTATGGTTTGATTCAGGTATGCTATGTGATAGGATCGGGAGAGAACCAAGGAATGATAATCGTAGTCTTGGTCTCTAATTCGAGAGTTAGACCGGGAAAACCCTTTTAAGAATGTTCAATAGGAATCAAATTCCACTAATAAATCATGGTGGCCTATATATGGATTAGAAACCCTAATGCCATAATGACTTAAGACAAGAATAAAAACAAATAATTTAATTAAAACTATCTAATTATCGGGTTTGACAAAGTTATGTCTGTTTTCTGCTGCTTTGATTCCTTGTATAGTACTTATACGGTCATTTTCTCTAATATGTGAATCCATACCCTTTTTTTTCAGGATGTACTGAAATTATATTCTTCATAGATTTCAAATATTGTAAAAGTGGTTACTCTTTGATTCTGCTGTATAACCCGTTATTATTATTTTTTTCTCATTATTTTCAGGCTCTTCTTGGGCTGCAATCCTTGGAAGAAGAAAAGGGCTTAGTTTTCCCGCTGATCTGTACCTTGAAGGCACAGATCAGCACCGTGGGTGGTTCCAGAGTTCTCTATTAACTAGTGTCGCTACAAAAGGTGAGATTTGCACATATAGTCACTATAATGTTTTTGCTAAATACTGGCTGTTGCTCTACTCTTTGGTTGATAAAAACATGTATATGTTGTTTTTTTTTAAAGTAAATTAGTTTTTGGTTAATTACCACTACAAGTTTACAACTTAAAAGGTTGTGATTAATTTAAAATGTCGTTTTGTGAGTTTAAAATTTAATTGCTTTTTCAACGTAAAAAGACTAAAATAGACATAAAAATAATATTTAAATTAATCATAAAAGATAATTTTCGAATACTTTCTTACAGGGACAAATGAGTAAAAGGTGTAGTACATATATTCTATGCATGGGAAGCCACACTTAATTCTTCCAGAACCGTAAACTATTTGCTATTGGTTTTTGCTGTTGGAAAAGGAAAAAAATTATTTAAAAGCTGGTTTATTTAACTTAATCAGACATAAATTATCTAAAAATGTGCGAGGAAGAAAACGAACCTTCTAAAGCAATCTTATATCTGGGCTTTGCGTCCTCCAGATTGTTTATGTTATTAGCTTGAAATTTTTATGAAATAGCATATTTTCAGATAGATTTATAGGGATTGAGCTTGTAACTGCAGGATCAAGTACTGAAGATTTTCCTAACAGAGAAACACTTCATGAATTTGCATATTTTGTTGATACAGGACAGGCTCCGTATTCTAGTGTTTTAACACATGGTTTTGTACTGGACGAGAAGGGCTTTAAGATGAGCAAATCCTTGGGCAATGTTGTAGACCCGAAGAGTGTGATCGAAGGAGGAAAGAACCAAAAGGTCGGTTGAATTATAATAAATTATAGAAAAGAGTACACATAACATCAATGAGCCGTCCCTCCCGCCTATATAGGCTTCACCCTACCAAAAGACTAAACTACCTCATGAAGCCTAAACCGAAATGTCTTAACAGAGAACTAAGAGTTTCATGATGATTTTGTTTGGCAGGAAGCTCCTGGCTATGGAGCTGATGTAATGCGACTTTGGGTTTCTAGCGTTGATTACACCGGTGATGTCCTGATAGGTCCTCAAGTTCTTCGCCAGATGTCAGATATCTATAGGAAGTTGCGAGGAACGCTAAGATACCTCTTGGGGAATCTTCATGATTGGCATGTAAGATCAGTATCCCCTATTAAGATTTTGCCAAGCTATAAATAGTTAATTATAGTGCTTGTATCACTATAGCTTAGTTATTTTCTTATTTAGTAGCCAAAAGTTGTACACACCCCATTGAATTATATCTAAATATAAAAGATTTCTGCTTAGTTATGATCTACATTGTTGGCAGGTCGAGAATACCGTTCCATATGAAGATCTTCCCATGATTGATCGGCATGCGCTATTCCAGCTGGAGACCGTTGTGAAGAACATTAAAGAGAGCTATGAGAACTATCAGTTCTTCAAGATCTTTCAGGTGAAATTTCTCAGTGATAATATGAACTTTTGACGGTCATGAAAAGTTGTGGTAATTGAATTTTTCCAACGTCAACAACCAAGCGCTGATTTATACAATGGATTTTATATTAAAAGATTAAACTGTCTTGCGCATCCAGTTTATGCAAATTTAGTATATACGCTCTTGTATTCTTACTTGCAGACCATACAACGGTTTGTCATAGTTGACCTTTCAAACTTCTACTTTGACGTTGCCAAAGATCGCCTTTACGTGGGGTAATATTTCTCTACTTCACTTACGAGCTTTTATTTCCTAATTTCTTCTTCATTTGTGTTTCATAGGAACATGTGCCTTATATAAAATGATCAAACCAAACTGTAGAACAGCACTTCCATTTGTTTTTTTCCTTAAAATTTTCTTGGATCATTTATACTATTTATTTCCATTATTTCCTTATTATCAGATTCTTTAAATTTGAGAATTGTTTTAGGGTTATAGATTAAGATTAGTATTAGACTTTATTCTATTTGATAATCTCATTATTTTAATGAATGAGGATCGGTATCCATTTTCTCTCAAATTTCCTCACCAACTATACTGTAGAAATATATGAACTTAGGCGTAAGTCAGCTATAAATAGTTTATCATAGTGTTAGTATGTAGGTATATACATTGCACTTTTATTGAACAGAATATTCAGAAATTAAAAAAAAAAAAAAAAACAAATACTATTCTCGATTTGGAAATAAAATACTTCGGCATATGAATCGGAGAACAGGGGTACGACAAGCTTTACAAGGAGAAGTTGCCAAACAGTTCTTGCGGATCACCTTCTCTCCATAGCGCGTGTTATAGCTCCAATACTTCCCCATTTGGCTGAGGACGTTTGGCAAAACCTACCTTTTCACTACACAAAAGAAGATGGATCTGTTGCGGAGTTCGTTTTTGAATCGAAATGGCCTGCTCTGAACCAAACCCGCCTTTCATTTCCTCCCGAAGAAGTTGAACTTTGGGTCAAAGTTCTTGAGGTAATACCAAAGAAGTTTGTCCTATTTAGTGGTGAAAGTTCTATACCGGTATTTTCCCCCCAAAAAATTGGTAAGCGGTATCTATCGACTATCAGTACTGGTTTTTCAAAACCAATACCAATAAACTGATAAAAGATATTTGATAATACCACTTAACGGTTTTATTATATTTTATTTCTAAAAACTATTTTTATTTTAAATTTATACTTAAAATTGGTATAAACCAGCATTTTTTTACCGATAAAAAAATCTCAGCTTTTATCCCTTTTTTACCAACAATTGTTTAAAACCGGTAAATACAGTACCAAGGTTTTTTGACCAGTATTGGTTACCTGTTCAAAATACCAGTAAAAAAGTAGCTTCTTACAGGTCCGGGTACGGTTTTCACCCACTCCTGTTGAGCTTTATATATATATATTATATATATTTATATAATGTGGCTCTTGCTTGTTTCTAATTTGAATGCACTTTTGAGCAGCTGAGGACTGAGGTGAACAGAGTATTGGAAGTTGCTCGCACTGAAAAGCTGATTGGCGCCAGTTTGGAAGCCAAAGTTTGTCTTTTCACTCCCGATGTCGACTTCGCCTCTAAGTTAACTGAAATGTGCAATGCCAGCAACGATGCTGACGCCTTACACAGAATATTCCTAACGTCTCAGGTAATTTCTGAAATATTTTCTGTTTCAATTCATCGGAGGATCAAGTCATTTCATTTGCAACCTGTAATTTAAAATTTACATCTCGCGTATCTTGCTTTATAAGTGAACATACATTTAATTTGCGGCTACATGTGGTTTATATGGAAATAACACGTTTCAGGCGGAGATTCTTCCTTCGATGGACAACGAGATAATCGAGAACATGCCACACAGTGGAGAATGCCTCGTCCAAGTTACAACCAAAGTGTGGATTGGCGTGTCCCGAGCGGAAGGCTGCAAATGTGAAAGGTGTTGGAATTTTTCAACTAAAGTTGGCTCCTTCACCGAACACCCCACTCTTTGTAGCCGTTGCTACAACGTCGTTGACGTTAACCACCAATCTCTCGCCGTGGCTGGGGCTACTTGAACTTGAGGTATTTTCTTTCCATAACATTTTTACATTTGTACACTTGCTTTTTCTGCACACCTGAATTTTGAAAGGTCATTAAATTATTATCGGGGCGCTTATAAACGTTTGCAAATTATCATTGTAATTCATTATATATCATTGTAGATTTACAAATAAATATTGTTCACTGCTTTTGCAGAATAAAACCTTTCAATATAATTCTTCTTGGAATTTTACTTTCGGACATGGAGTTTTGGGTTATTTTCAGCTTTAGTATCATATTGCGCTTCGAAGAAGTAGAATGCAGTTTTTAAGTTGTTTGGCGCATTCGATTTTAGAATGCATTCGTTTAAATGCAGTCGGTATATTCGGTTTTTGGTTTAAAATTCAGTTTACAGTTATTTTTGTTCACCTCGTACTGAGAAGTTTTAGGAAAAAGAAGAATGACAGTTAAAAACAAAAGTGTTATTTAAAAGTATCTAGTTGATAATCACGTAGAAATTTTTGTCTATAAAATATGAATAGCTTTACCGTTTTTCTTAAAATCATCTGACACTAACCGCGCTCTTTTGGGAGTTTAATTTATAGATTATTGTTTACAAAATGAGTACGATATTTTTAGGACGCGTCGAGGTTGTATTTTTGTCTTCTTTAGATTATCGTACTTTATATTTTTTTTTTTTATGTATTTTCTTTTTCTTAATGTCATTTTGTCAAGTCACGTTGGGTTTTTTTTTTTTTTTTGGTATCCCTGAGATGAGATGGGTAGATTTGACAAGATGTGCTTGGTCTAGTGATAACAAGTACATCATTTAGGACATAAGATGTCTTGAGTTAGAGTCATCATGTGGGGGTAAGAGGGGGTAAGAGTGTGGGGGTAAGAGGGGGTAAGAGTGAAATCCAAAGATCTTCATATATATATATATATACACTACAGCACCTCTTTCTCTCGAATCCCCCGAATCAGTGGGGGGAAAGGAGAAGAACAGCGGAAGGATTTAATTACGGTGTTCACTCTGGGAAGGAAGCAATAGCGCGAAGAGAGGGAAATGCGCTAAAGCAGTGAGCTAGTAAGCATAAGAATCGGTTTTTCGTAATATAAGGAAGTTCCCGTGCAATTCAAAATCCAGAAAAGAGACGGAATTCTAGGATTCGATTCCTCTCCCTCGTATATATATATAAGAAAAAAGAAAAGAAAAAAACTGATGGGTAGATAAAGGTAAACATTCAAAGTGATAATCGGGAGTTTTAAGTCATTTTACACAGTTGTGGTGGTCATAGTTTTTTTGAGGCCACAGGAGGAAAAAAAAAGTAACGAAGAGTACTTGTCGCTTAGTAATTGCAGTGTGGAGATTGGCTTCGTCCGTGTCAGAGTCGTCGTTTCTGGCAGCTTCAGTATCTTTCGGCTTTATATACAGCTTTCGAATAGATTGTCGTTTTGTTAAAGTACCTTATTTCACCACAAATATTGGTTTCGTATGTACTAATAATACTACGTATCTCTTGAGCCACAAATATTATTTGCTAAATGTCGTTTGAAGTACTCAATGAAAATCTGCAAGCTTAAGCGTATAAAATTACTAATAAGTTTGGAAAAAAAAAAAAACCGAGATGATTAATAGTAGTACAAACAATATTAAATAATGGCTTTCCGTTTTGCAAGTGTAATTTCTGGATTAACGTATTTTGTTGAGATGATTGCAAACATTCATCCCTGACTTTATCTCTGGGTCATCACAAATTTTACCCTGAACTTTGAGTAAACATTTAGCTGAAAGCGTCATTTTCATTATTACGAGATTTTGAATAAAAATTGAACTGAAAATGTCATTTTCATTATTACGAAATTCAATGATAGATTGAGTACTATTTACTTTAAGTTTTCCTTCGATAACAAGTTCTTGCATCAATCAAATTTCGACAGTAAGTTCGGCGATGTGCCGAGTTCTCCAATTAAATTGTTTTAAAACAAGGAAAAGAGAACATGGAAACTTTTGCCGCCAAGTATGCCTTAGAAGGTAAAACAAGCAAATAGTGCACTGCATGTCCCGTACTCACTTTTTGTGGTGGACTAGTTAAGTTTTTAAACACATCTAATCTTGAATTACCAATTTGAATGCAATATATATATATATATATATATATATATATATATATATATATATATATATATACATCGCAGTAGAGACTTGTATTTTTGAATTAAAACAACGAACACCGCAAAAAAAAAAAAAAAGATTCGGCTTTTTTGTTTTTTATGATGACGAATCCGCAAACAAAGACCTCATGCGACAAATTATGCATTATTGGGCTGGTTGACAAACAAAATAGCATTGCACAGGACACTGTAGAGAAGAATATTCAGAAGGGAAAGGAGAAACAAATCAAAGATCTTAATTTACACGAAATTTGGACCCATACGGAGACGTGAGAGTATATATAGGACGAGGCTACCAACCGGCGCCTCGGACTTTTATAAGTTTATATGTTACAAAACACAGAGATGCAACATTTGAAGAGGAAGTTCTGATGAGAGAAAAAGAAGATTGATTTGATCAATGTGTTGTAAGGTGCACACCTGAGGTGGGAGATGCTTGTGCGAGTAACTCGACATCTTCCAACTCCTGTGAATGAATCGGTATGTCCTGTGTATATACAGTAGAATCTCGTTAAATTAATACTCGATAAATTAACAACCTCGATTAAATAATACTTTTGTCTTATCCCAGCTCTAACTAACATTACCAAATTATTACTCGATCAGATAATAAAATTCTCTAGTCCTAACAATATTAATATACGGAGGTTTTATAGCAAGGAACCCGAGAAAATCATGTATCTAAGATCGTAGTAAATAAAGAAAATTTTACAAGAATATAATTAAAAAAAGATAAGCTTTCTTTGGTACATTTAATTATTATCATCATGATCAATTATAATTAAATTATAAGATAGAATGATAGAAGATTGGATCATACCTGTGTTTGTATCAATGGGTTGGTTTGCTGATCTTGGGACAATGTATAAGCCTGTGGTTGGGACATTCTGTAGTAAGGCTCTTTCAGATCAAGTTTGCACGACGACGATTGAAGTATACCGCCTTGCTCGCCGCCCGGGCCCCACATTTTGGCTATCAAAATTACAAAAAAAGAACAACTCGTTAATAATCTATAAAACTTAATGAAACAGAAGGTAGGCGCTTCGTGTAATGACACCCCGGTTACTATGTGTAGAACGCTTTATTTATTATTTTTCCTCTTCGGATAAAAATATCACAAATTATCCTACAAATTAGGATGGATTATGAGAATTGAACCTGATAAAGTCAGAAATAGGGTATAGCTTTGAGCGTTATGGGCGACCATGCGAAGACGGCCGGTGATTTCTTGACCGGCCATAACGTAAATAGGCTGAGAGAGGACGCAGCGCAGTTGGTACCAGTGGGTTGTCGGTGCACCAGGAGCGGTGCTCAGCCATCTTTGGAAAGTGCTGCAGATTTTAAACAATACAGAAAAGAAAAGAAAGAACTTAAGGACAGGATGGTAAAAACACGTGAAATAAATAAAGGACTTGTATCTTTGATTAAGGTCAGGTTAACAACTAAAATGAAAACTGGTTAAGTGGTTCGACTTTTGGAGACTTTTACCACCACCGATATCAAATTTTGGCTAAAAAAATGATTCTTTTCGGTTATTGTTTATTAAATCATAGTAAGGTTCAAATATTTTGAAAGGAAATCAAAGTTCATTGAAAAAAATCAACTGTCTACTAGGTTTTAATGGAAAAATAATTCATATAATGAACGTTAAAAGAGAAAAGGGTTGACAATGATTAGCAAGTTACAAAATTACGAAATTAGCATCTGTTTTCGGTTCAAAAACAGTTTTTTTTTTTTCTTTCTTTTTTTCTTTTTACGCTGGAAATGAAACCACTTTAGAACAAATTCGGTGAAAACCTAAATAGCATGCTGTAAAAATCAAGACAATTGGTAATTCAGCTTTCCCATTTTAGATTTATTTTGGCGTGTTCTATGATTAGCCCTACCTTCCGTTAAACAGGACATCAAACCAACAGGCCAGCCCATGCACTCTCGTGCCCACTGTGGCTACGAACCGTAATGGTATATCGACTTCATACAACTCCTCTTCCTGAAATATAACTCCCAGTTATAAATTATAATATATGACGTAATATAAGTTTACAAATTAAAAAAATTGAGACAATTAAGTACGTAGAATGCTCCGCGTCACATTCAGACCTTCATTTTAGTGAAGTCCAGCACATGAGACGCTGAGGGAGCAACCAACAGCCGAGGATCAAAAGCATCTACAACGGGCTATAAGAGCAACAAAAGCACTTCAGTGAGAGAATAAGCCATGTCAGCAAGAAATCAAGACATCTAATTCCAATAAACTATATTGTTTTACTGTTGCAAACTCGGAATTTATTTCTCTGTAAAGTTGTAATTAGCTAGATTAGGGTGTATCAGGCAATAGTTTAAAATCTTTTTGTAGAGTGCGGCTAGTTACTCTATTCCCTAGAATCCGGTTTTTATTCTCGGTTCCAAGGCTTTATGGACATATGTTTCCTCCTAAAAATTACTCAGGGAGTATTTTTCTATTCCCTGCTTAATTGAACACTATGCTTTCGTTTCGAGAATCTAATGCATTGAGATGCATCTTGTGCCATGCAATGATAGGCGGTAGTATCTGCTAAATATTCTAAAAAATGAACTAGACACAAAAGCACACATTATATCAAAAGCAGGCATATCCACAAGCATAAGTGAAACGGACCTGTGAAAAATATCCCTGAAATGCAGATCCATGCAATGCTGTCAAATCAACACCAAAATAATTCTGCTGCTGCCAGAAAAGAGCCTGTAAAATTGAATAAGAAAATAATTATATACACAGTTAAAAGTGGTAACACACAGATAGATATACAAAATAGAAGTCAATAAATATCCTAATTAGTCTCAGGTTGTCTAACCGTTAAAGAGCAACAAAAATATTGTTAGCAAAATAAGTGAAAACGCTTGATCTCATAAACAGAAAGCACCATTTAGTAATTAAGATAAACTCATCTTTTTATATATAAATATATATTCCATCAATAAGACATCTATCATATTAAGGTAAATTTTATAAATGTTCAGAATATTCGTAGTTAAAGAGTATTTGCAAGGGATGATATGTGAAATAGAAATAACACAGCTAAAATTTCTGCAAGGTCCCATACAACTGTACAATATTTGCATTTTTTCTTTTCGTGAATAAATTGTTCAGTTGATAGAAATTTTCATATTCGTAGTCCTGAATCCTATAACAGTCATTACTACATGTACCACACTTTCAAGTGCACATTAACAATAATAGATACACACCTTATTGGCAATTTCAACAAACAAATATTCATCGCTGAAAGGTGCCATGTGTATCCTACAGAAATAGTCCACGTCAAATCACGAGATCTAAATAGGTAAAAAATATTCCAATGCTAATGAAGCTTCAATGGCAGAAGAAAAAACATTGGAATAATATATACATATTAGAAGACTCTAAACCTACACTTAACATGAAAATACCATCTGACATATTAAACATATGAACCGGCGGCTCCTTCGGTATATGAAATCAGAGGCCGAACAAAAAATGTAATTTGCTAATATCTCTACTTGGACATAGACATGTACATATTTAACTAAAGATCGTGTCGGGTCAATGAGACTCATTCGAGTCTATCACATTTCACCGTTAAATAATAGTTAGATAAGGTGAAAACACACATCTTCTACTGTTAGGACATCATTAATAGCTGGTAGCCACAGTTTGGAAAACATACTGACAAAACAATCAACATCATGAAATTTGATGTTCAGAGCAATACATGATCATTGCACACAGTTTTCAGTGATTCAATAGATTCCCGATAAAGCAATATGTTCCCAAAGGCCAAAGATATTGCATTACCTTCCAACTGAAGGAAACATTTTTCCATTTGGGACGAGAAATCGATCTCTTGCAATCACATAAGACTCCAGCATTCTCTCATTGACCAACAAAGTTCCTATTATCAAATAAGAACGAGTATATGTGTTTTCGAAGCTTAGAGCCCTAGAAAAGAGAGAGAAGAACAAGAAAATGAAGAATTTACAAAGGTCAAAATCCCACCCATTGGCTCTGAGATAAGAATGTCTGCCTTCTCCGGTAATTCAACCTCCTCAACCTTACCTTTGACCACCTGATTTTTAATCGTAGATATTTTGACACGATACGGAGAAGATTAGCGATGCAAAACTTCAATAGAACAAGTCAAACGACCAAATAAAACTTAACAAGTCCTAACAAGGGAGAAATTCTCACAGTTATTCTTTGGCTCAATGCTGGATTCCCTGCGATTAGCTTACGAGCATATTCTGCCATTTCCGATGCTTCTACAGCATAAACATGCTTTGCACCAGCCTTAACAGAGAAAGAAACTTAAAATCAACCATGAATGAAAAAAATAAAAATAAAGAACAAGACATGACTCAACGATGAAATGAAACACGAGGAAAGAGCAGCCCACCTGAGCAGCAAATAATGACAAAATACCACTACCGGCACCAACATCAACAACCACCCTTCCGAAAAAATCTGCCCGGTTTTCCATGACAGCAGAATGATACGTTCCTGTAGAAATGATGAACAATAATAATTAATTGGCGTTAATGGATTTTCTTTCAGATATATCAATTTGACAGGACATGCACAAACGATGCAAGATGAAGAAGGCAAATGAAGCACCAGCTCATTCAGATTACCTGTTCTGACATAATCCTGCAACATGTTTTGTTGATGTAGAAGTTGCCCATAGTAATGGAAATACATTTTCGCAGAAGATGATTCTATTTTGTCATCAAACTTGCTTTTAGTGCACAATGCCGCTCCATTGGATAATCGTGATCCACCTGAGTGGGGAAAGAAGTAAAAGTGATGAACAGGTAAAACACCGTGTTTTTTAGTATGGAATAAAGAATAGGCAACATTGTGCAGCACCAACAAAGTATGGTATCAGCCATTGCGGTATATTTTTCTTGTCATAAAAATAGTATTCCAGACATCGGACCAGTAAAAAATGAAATATACTCAGCGAAAAAGTAAGTAAAAAAGCACCTTCACTAATATCATTTTGCAGTTGCTCGAATGCACTATGGAAGGCCTCGCTGTCTGCCTCGCTTCTAAATTGGATAGTCAATCCTCTCGAATACTTCTGATCAATTCAAATGAAATGAGAATAAATGATCTATAAAGATTCAGGATTGAGAACTTGCCCTCTTCCATTTCATATATATATCTTATTTGATGCTTTACCTCTTTGCAATCTGCAGAAGATTCAGATACGCAAACCGAGCTTAGAGCGCTTAACTTGAATAGCTGCGCAACGATGTTCAAACACTTCAAACATTAGCTTCTATATAATCATAGTCATGCAAGCTATCCAATCATGTTAATCACAAACAGGCCAACTTGATGCCATATCGAATCATAAGCACCTATGGACTACATTCTCTTTTTCAATTTCCATTTCCGCAACTTTCTCGGCATCCAAACAAGTTCTTCATCAGAAAAAAAAAAAAAAAAAACTCACGCAAAAGAATACTCCAAAAGATCCGTCCACTTCTTCTCTCATGTATATCCACACACATTCCTCACTCTCTCCAAAATCAAGCAAAAAAAATGGAACAGAAACAACAAGAATCGAACCTGAGCCGCTCGGAGATCGACACTGACGGGAGTGACATGCTCCGATTCCCGGTGAACCCGAAGCTCCGGCACTCCAGAATCCACAACGAACCGAGCAATCGCCGGCGGCGCCGCAGACGGCGAGCCGAGCTCCGAGATTGCGGCGAGAGAAAACTCCTGCTGCTTCTGAGCCTTCTGCGCCGCGAAAGCCTCCATCGCCACCTCCTCCGAGCCTCGCAGTGTATCTAGGGTTTCGGGGAGCGAAAGCTTGGAGAGAGAGAGAGAGAGCTTTGAATTTGTGAGAGCCGCCAAAAGCGAGAGGAGAGAGAAACGAAAATCTTGGAATAAAGCGAAAGGGAAGAGAAGAGAAGAAGAGGCTTTTATAGTACACTTCAGTTTCGAAGCCCCGTGTTTGTTTGTTTGTGTGTGACTGACACTGAGTGAGACGGTAACTCTGCGAGTGTGCCTCACGCGCGCGCGTGAGACTACTCGCTGACGTGGAGGCTTAGAGTACAACGTACGACGTGGCTGCTTCTGATTGGAAGACTCGGTAATGGGTTCGGACGGAGTGGGGAAGAATCCAGCATGTCGGATTGGACTTGATTCATGATATAAGATATGTTGTTACATTACTCTGATTTTTTATTTTTTATTTTTATTATGATTTAAAGATTAGAATTATAATTTTTTTTCTTCTAAGTGATTAACATATAGCAGATATAAGGAATTTTTTTTATTTAAAATAAACAAAACAAATAAAGAAAGAAAATTAGAGTATTCGAGAAATATGCAGTAATAAGCTTCAAAAGTAAAGTGATATTAGGGGTGAACAAAAGAAATCGTAAACCGAAAATCAATCAAAACGACCGATTAAATCGCAACCGCTATTAAAGCGGTTAAAACCGAATATACCGGGAAAAAAAAAAAAAAAAAAAAACGAATACCGAATTAGGTTAAAACAGGGTTTTCGATTTTAATGTGAAAACCG
This sequence comes from Parietaria judaica, assembly GCA_954871525.1. NCBI lineage: Eukaryota > Viridiplantae > Streptophyta > Magnoliopsida > Rosales > Urticaceae > Parietaria > Parietaria judaica. The sequence continues at coordinate 2,707,238 of OX940866.1, forward strand.
CAACTGCTTACCCGAGTTTACCACTTTAACTAAATCTAATATTATATTTATTATATTATATTTATCATACCTATCAACCAAGGTATTAAATTTCGGGAATTTCGCATGGAAATTCGCTCGAAATTTGTTTTTCCGAGAAATGCGGTTCGAAATTCCTGCCCTTTCGCTGTCATTTTACCTTTTTTTCGCGAAATTCGCATGGGCACGGGGGTGGAAAATCTCTTGTCATTTTTTAGTGTAAAAATTGCGAAAAATGGTTGGAATTTCGGCAAAAATAATTATACTCACAAAAGAGCACCCCCACCCCACCCAGTCACGGCCGCCCGGCGGCGGCGGCGCGCGCGTGGTGGTGTAACATTTGTGTGAGTCCTCCCCCATCCACAAAATCCTATGACCCAAAGGGCCCAAGCCTTTGTCCCTAATATTTGGTATATAAACATCACTAAACTCTTGTCATCTATCAATGTGAGACTTTTTGTTATTCATTCAACTAATATCACACATTCACACTTAACATACGCATGCACTTCACCTAATAATTTAACTTAATATTATACACTTCAAATAATATTATACACTTAGCATACATACATATACACTTAATATTACATATTCATTTAATATTATACACTTCAACTAATATTAAATTTGTTAACAACTTAACATACATATACAATTAAGATGCATATTCACTTAATATTACACACTTAATTAACATACATATTAACTTTAACTTCACATAATAATTTGACTTAATATTATACACTTCAACTAATAAAGCGACTTAATATTATACATTTCACCTACATATTTAAGTTACAAATATCTTGTATTTATTAAATATGTAGTTTTGAACTTATATAAATATCTTGCTTAAATACTCAAATATTTTTTACAGAATATCTGTCGAAAACCCCATCGGCATGCGGTATGCCCATGCGAAAAGTGCGGTATATGCGGCATGTCCTTTTTTTTATGATTTGCCCATCGGCAAGCGATATATCCGTAAACGAAACATGTGAAACGACATCGGCAAGCGAAATTTTAAACCTTGCTATCAACACATAAAAAAGATTTTTCTTATCTAATCTTTCGGTGTAATATTGTGTAATATTAGTATCTAGTAATCCGTTTATGTGTAATATTTTATAATATTAACATTTAGTAGTATATTTATGTGTAGTATTAGTAGTCAGTTTATGGAGATGCAGATAGTAATTTAAAAGCGATAAATGTGGGTAAAAAACCGATAATACCGCAACCGTACACCGAATACCGATTATACAGTAATTCCGGATTTCATCTTTAAAAATATGGTATTCGGTTATCATTTCTAAAATACCGAAATGCGGTATTCGATTTATTATTTGTCAAAAACCGTACCGAATACCCGCTTGTTCACCCCTAATTGATACAAAAAAATGTTATAAATATATATAGAATAATAAATTGAAAGGGTATTAATGATATTTTTTACGATTAATTTTTTAATTTATTTCACTATTTATCATCTTTATAAATACATTTTATTTTTAATATCTTTTTAAAATTTGATATCTTTAATTCTTTACCGTGAGAGACATAGAAGTTAGAACAATGTACTTATTTGCTTCGTGGGCCCACGAAGTAGGAAATAAATTTCTCTTTATTTTTATAATTTTTAACCAAACATCATAATATATAGTTATTTTATGAACATATTGTTATTAGATCCAAAAATATATTAAATATTAAAGGTGGTTGATGCCTGCATCCTTTGAATGATTCCCAACTCTATAAGATTAGATCCATCATCCAAAGAAAAATGGACCAAATTTGAGCCATTTTTCTCTCTGTTATTTTAATATTACTTAAGGACCTAAACCTAATACCCTAATGTTGTAAATATGATAATTTTGAATAATTTTGTTGGCATAAAATAATTGTTTTTTTTTTTCTTTCTTGAATCGTTTCTAAATGGATCTCAATCTATTCGTCCCGTATTCATCAGTTATTTAATCGTGATCAACAGGATAAGAACCTTGTCCATTTAAGATCTATATAAACTAGTTTCATCTTTATCGTGTTTCGTGTTTGGCGGGCCTGTCGTCACCTCTAGTGTCTTTTCTATCAATTAACAGTATAGTTTTTGTTTTGGAGAAAATTTTTGTCAAAAGAAACAGTGCTGTCTTCAGAGTTTGGAGTAAATATCAATCTGAAATGTTATGTCATCTGTTTATACATATATATCACATATAAACACATTAAATATTGGACGCAAAATCTGTAGTTAAAACTTCCTACAAAGGCAATGGAGAATTAGTTAGCCATATCTGAAAAATTCAGAGATCTATGCAAATGTTCGGAAAATTCCAAATAGGAATCAAATAATCCCAAGAAAATAGCAGAAGAGGCACATCTGATGCACCCGAGAACACGATCTCGTAACGGAAGCCGGGAACCGTACGTAACTGAACGATGAGAACAAGAGTCTTCCGCAAAAGCCGCCAGTTATAGCTAGATCATCAGATTGCAGCGGGATTTTTCTTTATGACTTTTTTCTTAAATTGCAACAAATAAACTTGTTTACCAAATGATAATTTGCGTAATTCAAAAAACCTTAATCACAAAAATAATAAACCTTGCTCGACCACTCCGAACCCTACGAGATCGATAAATCTTCTCAAAGAACGGATACGTAACAGCAACCAATCCAATCTCGTGTTATCGTGTATAATACAAGTCTCAAGATAATACGTTCCAAACTTTTGAAGAAACGTTTAAAATTTACTCGAAATTTTTAGTCTTAAATTTATATAATTCATTTTTACTCTCAATTATACTTACTCGTCTCCTCCGACACTACTTAAAATTTGTATCCTGGGTCAGCCCCTGAAAATAGTACCAAGAATCCAGAGAGCTACACGGATAAAAGAACAGCAAGAACATAACAGAAAATCGGACATGTAATTCATAAATCATTATCTTATTGACATCTAACAAGTCAGCATTACAAGCCTTTGAGACCATGCTTTCTCCTCCTCTCTCAAAAATAAACAGTCATGAGTAACTACAAACAACAAACAAATGATCGAAAGAAAAAAAAAAAGAACAAAATTATAGAATAAACCAACCAGCATTACAAATCACACGCGTGATCAGAATCATCGTCATATATAATCGTACAAATTAACATGTATCATCCCCATCATAATAACTTAGTGCATTCCTTCTCTAACTTCAAGATGAAGCCTTAGGCTAGCCGGCGATCACGAGGAGGTCAAAGGCGGTACCTTGACGGCTTTGAAGTCGGGGTGAAGCAAGCCCAGCTCGTCTTTCACCTCGAGCGGATTGCTCGTGTCGTTCCGCACCCTCTTCACCGAGCGGCTGAGGAGCGTCTTGTGCGTGAACCCGTACATCTGGAGGATCTGGTTGTCCCCGAAGTTGAAGGCGCGGTCCATCTGGTTCAAGCAGCGCTTCACCGGGTAATCACCGAATTTCCCGCAGGGCTTGCACCCGACGAAATGCGTCACCAACGGCCACCGGTGGTCCCCGAACCCGGGGTGGTTATTCTCGATCATCTCCTCGTACCTGTCCACCAAAATCCCCCAATATCCATGGAGGTAGTAATGGTTCTCCAAGTAAACCTTCTCAGCCCACTTGTCCTTCTCCTTGATCAACAGATAAACCATGGCGGACTGATCGTCGGCCTCGAAAACCGGCCTCCCCTTCAGCTCCCGGGTCAGGATCTTCCCGGCCTCGTCCCGCACCTTCCCCTTCGGCCCCATCGGAGCCCAAGCATCGAGAATGTCAAGCGCCCACTGGCAATTCCGCAGCAGGAACGAACCCGTGTTCAGCCCAATCCAGTTCTTCTCGTCGTAGATCATCTCGTTCCAGCCGTGCATAACGAAGTTGTGATCCTTGTACCGCTCCCACGGAACCTCGAACGCCATGTCCGTGAACATCGCGTCACTGTCCATCCACCACAGGAACTCGATCTCCGGGTGCGAAAGCAGGAGCTTCCTGATCAACGGAAGCTTCGCCCAAAACCCCGCCATTTCCGCATCCAGCAGAGCCATGTTGTAGAAAATCTCGATCCCGTGGAGCCGACAGTAATCGATCTTGTTCTTAATCGACTTCAGCAAGTAATGGTCCCCGACCGGATTCTCGCACGGCTTGGGAGACGAACCAGTGACGAGAAGAACCCTAGGCTTGTTGGGCCGGATGAAATTGGGGAAGCTAGGGTTCCGGCGGAGCCAGCCGGATCTCTGCTCGTCCCAGTCGGAGATCTTGGGGCCCAGCGAGTAGGGTTTGGTCGGATCGGGCTTGTCGTCCTCCTCCTCGTCGACGAGGATCTTCGAGATGTCGAACGTCGCGTAGTTGTTCGATTCGGCGTCGCCCTGGCCCTGCGCGTCCTCGAGCACCACGCGGTGCGGCTCGGCGCGGCGGCGCGTGGCGAAGCGCTCCCTGAGCTCGGCGAGGTCCTGCTCCGGCGTGCCGAATTTGCCGGCGCCGATGGTGCCACGTAGGACGATCACGGTGAGGAAGAGGCACAGAAACGTCACCGTTCCCTGCCGGGCCGCGCGCTGGATCTGCCTGACCCGACGGGCTCCTATGACCCGCTCCAACATCGCCGTGAAACTGAGTCGGACCGAGTCGACTCGACCGAGTTGGGTAGAGAGAGAGAGAATGGGATTCGACAGAGAGAGAGAGAGGTGAGTGATTTAATGAAGGAAATGGGTGTGGTGGCGGGTGGCAGAGGTGTAAATAGAGGGCGGAGTCAGGGGCATTTAGGGAAGGGAGAGGAAAGTGCGTCGGTGAGGTGAGGAGGAAGAAGAAGAAGAGAGAGGATGACCAAAATGGGTCACAGACAGTGTTTTTCAGACAGCTTTATTAATTTTAATTTTTTTTTAAAGAGCTTTTTAATTTAATTATTATTTTATTTATGTTAATTATATTATAATTGTCGTATTTTCGCACGTACAGCCTCCACGTTTTTGGAGGCAAAGAAGGGTTATGATCAAGGATCAAAATGCCGTTTTGGCCGATAAATCGTTTGCCGTTATCGATGGATTAATCGTTTGCCGATGAATTTATCGACGGAAAACCTATAAAAATTATCGTTGGCCGTTATCGAAACTTATCGAACTTATCGATGGATTAATCGTTTATCGATGGAAAACCTATAAAAAAATTTCACACATATTTTACACTAAAAACATAACATAAAATACTAATGTCACAAAATATAAACATAAAAGTCTCATACAAATAATAATATATAAGCCACAAACCAAGTCTCATACTAATGTAACTAGCTCAAATCAACAATTTCCGAAACATATGTACTTTTGCCACAATGATATCAAAATTTTCGAACTTACCCAAATTTGGACGAAAAGTCCTCCGATTATCGTTATTTTACTCTTGAAAAGTTGCAGCGATAAGTACCAAAGTTTTCGGTTCGAAAAATTTCGAAAAGTATAAAACGGCAGCGATTACTAGAGATAAGTTACCGAGAACACCATTTCTTCGATTAATCGAACGATAATCGCTCGATTTTCGCGATTTTCGGAACCCTGGTTATGATTATGAACTCTAGTGAATATTGACTAACGCGTTCCATTCCAACCACACAAATCCAAAGTTTAGACTGTCAATTCTTATTTTATTTTGATAATAAAAAAATTAAAATTATCTAAGTTATAGTCAATTGCATGGACGCATGATAATGTTATTCAAATTTTAGTAAAATATTAGTTTCGGTAATTTTTCGTTAAAAAACGTGTTTAGATTAGAACTTGAGGTTAGTAAAATCAGTTTTGCAAGACATGAAGTTTTTATCTTTTTCAAGTAAGTTTTGATCAAATTGGTATGATTATGATAAAATATGGTGTTTTGTTGCTGTTTTAATAGAAGTTCATACGTGGGAGAAACTATATAACTTAGATATACAATTTAGAAAGATTTGAAGTCATGTACACTACGGGTTTGATAAAAAAAACTGACTAAGTGTGTCGTTTTGATTTTGTGCAAAATTATTGTGGGTAAATTCTAGTCTAAGAAAGATACCTTTGAACTTTATTTGGGATTAATATTAACCTTTGGGAACTTGGAGAAGTGAATTAGGATTTTGAGAATGCTTGTCTTATAAATTGCTATGGTTTGAGTACTCTTAATTTTAGTAAAAAAGTGCATGGATTTTTACACAAAATAGAGCTTGGTTTTTTATTTATAAAGTTTTAAGAGTAGATTTTAAAGCTATAATTTCTTAATAATTATATAGTAACGCTATATTGGCGTACATGATATTTTTTAGATAATTAGCACATCCGGTTTGGCGGGGGCTCGACACTTCTCACAAAGCGGAAAGCTAAAGGATCGAGGTAAGCAGAAATCTTTTTAAACTGTATCACAAGAACAATATAAAAATATTTCATCTTACATCGAAAGATGAGATTTTTGATGGTTAAAGAAATTATGATCATAGTATTTTGGCTATTGTGTACATTGTTGGATTTCTTGTTGTGGGTAGGTTCCGAACTCCGTGTTCCGTAGGAAGTGAGCGGAACAATACGTATCTAGACGGAGAATAAAAGCACTTATGATGGATTCGTCTTTTATCTACCTAGTTCCCCAAGTATCGTAGTAAAACGGTAAGAGGAACGGGAATATATTGGCTAGTAAAAGCTAAGATATTCTTTTATGGTAGAAAATTTGTAGACGTATCCATTTCCCTGTGTTCCGTAAGAATTGCCCGGGGCAACGAGAGGGAGAAGTGTAAAAATATGAGATGTGAAAAATGATTGTGATAAGGATTACGCCTAGGCAAGAGCTAAACAATGTACACGACTTTTACTCGGTGTTAATAATATTTTATGAAATATTTATGGAAGAAATATGAGATTTTACACCGAAGGTTGAAATTATATATAATATTGAGACTTTGAAGTAATTTTATATAAGCTTACTCGATTTCTGCTTATTGAGTAATAGCTCATGTAGTTCTTGTGATACAGGAAACGATCGAAATTAACGGAAGGGTTGGCCGGAGATCTCGCTTCATCAACGATGGTTTTGTATATGGACATAAACCTGTTGGGCTTAATATATTTTGAGAAAATGAGTATTTAGCTAAACCCTTTTTGAAGATGTAAAAATACAAGGAACTTATATCTTGTAACGACGTCGTTTATGACGAGAAAAATATATACATAATATTAAAGTTTCGGTTTTATTGAAATTTTATTTATCGGAAAAAAATAACCTCGCCTAGTAATAACTAAAGCGTTTAGCGTGGTTATTCAAGGCGGGCGTTACACGAACCGTGGGCCGACTTCTACTTTAATCTATTTTCGAGCATTGCCGACTACAATATACCATTTTCAATAGTTAATGATGGTCTTAAAAGATATAATTACAACAAGATCGATGATTCCCTAGAGCGAAAATCATCCAATGAATCAATACTAAACATTTCAATAACTTTTCTCTCAATGTTTGCGACTAAATAATCCGGAGGAAATTGTACGAAATGCCCAATTTTGTGTAAAACTTTTTAAGAAATGCCCATTTGTAAGGTTAAAAAATACACACAATGGGCATTTTTTTAAAAGGTTCGACACAAAATGGGCATTTCGTTCATTTACCCATAATCCGGTAAGAAATCATTTTCCATCTTCTTAAAAGTGCATTGTTAACTATATCTAGTCTTAAAAACAGAAGGTTCGGTTGTATAATTGGATAATGATCATAGGTTAGAAGAGTTAATGTTACATATCTAACTCAATTGATGCGACACACAATGTACAAAGTATTTCTATATAGTTTTATAGATGATGATGCCAAAAAATGGATCAAACACTGTAGCGGGCCAATTGCGAGAGCTTGGCCGTACCTGGTCACGTATAGCGAGGCTGCCTACGTACCCACTTGTAGCAAAGTGAGATCAGGTCATCACGTAGTTCAATATGAGAGTTGCGGGAGTCGTACCGGAGCGTGCTTAGGCAAGGTGGGAGTTGATAGTGGAGACGGGATCGGTCGATGCTCGGACCTTCCTCAAGCGTCTCTTCCCTAACTTCTCCGCCTTTACCTCCGAATAGTCGGGGATTCCTCCGGCGCCTCCTCTTTAGCTAGCTCTGGAGCTGCTATCCCCGGAGAGTCGGGGATTCCTCCTGCGTCTTCCTTCTAGGTAGATCCATTGTCCAGACATTAGTCGGGTATTTAAACCGGAGTATATATACATATAAGAGAGAGAGAGAGAGAGAGAGAAAACCGAGTAATATTTTTTTAGAGAGCGTTTTCTGTGAGTCGTTCTGAGTCACGTTTTGATTTAAATGAGTTTCCATTTATGAAAGGGTCTAGGGACCTCTAATTAATTAAAAATTACTTGCTGGAGACCTAAAAATATTATATAAAAATTGCAATTTTGGACCCCGGGCGTCGTGGCACACTTCATGTGTGCCACAGGGCGTGTGAGGGCGCGCGAAAGCATGCCACGACCCCCTCCCCGTTTTTAGGGCGTGGGAACGTGTCCTAGGGCTGTTTTTTTAATTCCCGAGGGCGCCTTTGTTTATTTTGATATTGTTATGAGTTTTTGGGCTTCTCGTTTGATAAAAACGGGCTTTTGGGTGGCATTTTGGGGTCAAAATTAATTTATTTAATAAAGAAATAATTAATTAAATAATCTTCTTTTAAAATCCTTTCAAAAATACCCCAAAACAATAGATATTTGTATTGCAACAAAATAGTCTCACTCTACATATTTTGGAGTTAATATACTTGTATCTTTCGCAATTATGATGGCTGTTATGGGTATTTTTCGGAGCCTAAAAATGTTAAGGCCCAACCCAATAAACGCATTAAAAAAGGCTCAAACGCCAAAGGCCCATGAAGGCAATCCGGGTCCGCCCCAAAAAAGTCAACTCTGACCAGACTCGAAAAAGTCAATGAGACCCGCCCCGATAAAGTCAACTCAAAACCGACTTGGGAATACTAATGCGGGATCTATTCTGAAAATATGCCTTTAGGGGTTGCTACGACCCCTAATTAGGGATCGCTGCGATCCCTAATAAATAAAGCATGCCTTTAGGGGTCGTTACGACCCCTAATTAGGAGTCGCTACGACCCCTAAAGATAAAAACATGGTTTAGGGGTCGCTACGACCCCTAAAGATAAAAACATGGTTTAGGGGTCGCAACGAACCCTAATTAGGGGTCGCTACGACCCCTAAAACATAAACCGTGCCTTACGACCCCTAATTAGGGGTCGCACGAGGTTCTCTATAAATACGAGAGCCCCCCACCACAATTCGGTAAGCTTTCTCAAGCCAAAAAACCTCTGCTCGCCATTCTCTTTTCCCGATCTTAAAGTACTCGACTAATGTTGAGCGTCGGAGCGAGCGACAGAGGTCCCCCCCTGCCCTCCTCGTGAGTTCACGTTTTTTACACTCTTTGCAGGAGCAGAAACGGAGGCGGAATATCAAAGGCAAAAAAAGGAGCTTCAAGCCCATCGTGGCCATCGCGCGGTCATTGGGCCCGGCCCAAAACGAAGTTATGGGCCGCTTTTCATGTTGATCCAAAAACGACATTAACAATCGCTATACAAAATTGAAACTTTGACTAATCATAGAAATATACGAGAGTTAAATTCCAAATTTCAGTGTCTCATTTTTTCTATTTCGAAAAAAAAAAAAAGGAAATTAAAATTTTGGTTCTTGTTCTCTTAGAAAATTAAAATTATTGATTATGGATTATTTGATAAAACAAAACAAAAAAATAAGTTAATATGGATCGTTGGATCGAGATCTAGTGGTTTAAATTAAGTATACTAAAATGAATAAATAGAAAATATAAATCAGTTGACAACTTGCTTACCTTTTAAAAATCAGTTGTATTAGTAGCAGGAAATCAATATTCAAATGAAAATATAAGTAATTAAATGGCTAGAAAAGTTGACAAATTAGTAAACGTCTTGAGATTAATGATACAATTAGTTCACGAATCTCAAAATATTTACAGTTTTGAAAGAAAGAAAAAAAAAAAAAAACATGCTTCTGTTACACGTAAAAAAACATATACAGATTTACCTTTTGTGTTTGATCCTTTAGTCTTTAAGCTAATTGATTTGCTCCAATTACAATATTGTATTTGCACAAGAGATTACACACACAATGAATTTTGCATCAACCTTTTGAAGAGAAAATCACCATCATATTTGTATTACCAACTGTAAGGCTGTGCAATATTGTAAGAAATCGATCACCGGTGACAAAAATGTAAATTCTTTTTTCAAGTGCAACGGCGTGTTTTAATTTTTTTAGACAAAAGTAGCCGAACTTAATAACTCCGTCGATATTATATGGAAGAAGATCATTTGACCATACAAAAATTTACCTTCTTTTTTTTTTTAATCAAAACTTTAAATTATGATTTGGTCCAGTGTTCCGAAAATCGCTATTCTCGCTGAAAACCATGTTCTCGGTAAGTTATCTCCTCTATTCGTTGTTGTTTTATACTTATCGTTGGAAAAGAGAGGAACTTTTCGATGAAGGTTTTTAAGTGCAAATTGGCGATAATCGGATGACAAACTTTCGGCAAAAACAATTAAGTTTATCTCACCCCACCCCGTCGTCCACATCCGGACGGCGGCGGCACGTGTGTGGTGATGGATTTGTGTGAGTCGTCTCCCTTTCACGCGAGTTTGGATTTGTGTGAGTCGTCTCCCTTTCACGCGAGTTTGGATTTGTGTGGGTGACCCCAAACTCTTGTCCCAAATATTTGGTATATAAACATCATCAAACTCTTGTTATCTATCCATGTGGGACTCTATCTAAGGAGGTAAACTAAGTGCAACTAAAAATTCACACTAAATTTGATTTATGTTATTTTTGTATGAGACTTTCATTATGTTTGTATTTTGTGACATTAGTATTTTATGTTATGTTTTGAGTGTTATGTATGAAAATATTTTATACGTTTTCCATCGATAACCGATTAATTCATCGATAACCTCAATAAGTTTCGATAACGGTAAACAATAACTTTTATAGGTTTTCCATCGATAAATCCATCGGCAAACGATTAGTCCGTCGATAACGGCAACGATTTATCGGCAAAAACGATATTTTGAACCTTGATTTGGTCCCATCTCCTCTTTGTCTCTCGTCTGCCATTTATAATTCGAACATTAAAAATAGTCTTAAATTTGCAAAGTAACTAAATTAGATAGAAAATCTAATCAGCAAAAAAATCAACTTCGATAAACCTAAAAAAATGTTTAATAACTAACAGTGCAACAAGAGCTGTAACTCCAAATGAAAGTCACAAAGGATTGGTACTTTTGCCGCCAATACCCTCGCAAATGACACAAAACATGAACAATGACATGTCGTTTTAATTCTAGGGTCTCGTGGGTTTTTTTTTTTTTTTTTTTCTGCGCTTGGCTCGGCAAGCTTTTCTTGATTGGTACAAGTGGGGAATACTTGTCCGACTTATCGTTTTGATTTATCAAAGGTGGGGAATCAAAATAGATAAGACTGATGGAAACTTGCAAGATCGAAGAATTAGTATTATTATGTTATTTTTCTTTATACCAATCATATATATATATATATGATTATCTAGATTCATATACAGTCCGTGCACGATCATAAAGAAAATGTAGGACAAAAACTATATACGATTTTAAATGTCTTATCACTTCAATACTTCTTCCAACCATTTAATAAAAACTTCGTTTATTGCAGTACAATCCATTATAGCCTTTGTAATTTAGGACCAGTAATGTTAAAAATAAAAGAGATATTTATGATATAAGTAACTTAATCTTGTACCAAGTGCCCTGGCATACACTCTCTCTCTGTGCGAAGGCTACAAAACAGTGTTCAAGTCGTATTTCATCCATGTTGCATTAAGATTTGTTATACAAGAGACACGTATACGCACACAATTAAACTAAAACATCAATTATTCAAACCAGAGACCAGAGGCGGCAATTTGGGGCCGGATACGAAACACAAACGTTTACAACACGATTTAAACGGGTCTGGGTCTAACATATATGGATCCGGGTCCAACCGTGTCAAACACGATTAAATAATGGGTAAACACGGCACGAACACGATAACACGATTGGACCTAATTGGACACGATTAAGAGGCAAAAAGTTAAATTTTAAGGATTTTTTTATATGTTATTAAGTGTTTTAATACTTATTATATATGACTTTATGTTTTTATTTTATTAATTACGTCGTACAATTGATGAACATAAAAATTTGTTTGTAAATTTTAAAATCTTAGATAGTATAATTAAATAATTAAGTTAAATGAGTATAAATTGAATTAATTTATCATTTTAAAATACAATAATATGTTAAATGAGTTAAACGGGTAGACACGATGAACACGATAATTAAATGGGGCAAGTTTGAGTCTCATCTTCAAACACGATAATTAAATGGGGCAAGTTTGAGTCTCATCTTCAAACACGATTAATAAATGGGGCGGGTCTGGGTCTAGATAAAATAAGTAAAAAACGATTAAGATCCGGCACGAACACGACACGAAACCCGAATTGCCACCCCTACCAGAGACATATCATGCTCTAACTTATAATACAGGTGTTAACTTGAAACGAACGAGCTTTGACATTGACACAGTTTTGTGGTCTTTAGGTGTTTTATCAAGTGTCCCTAAAAAAATATTAAGAATATACAATCATACTTGGTACAAGATTGAGTACTTAAACCGCGTATATCTCAAGAGTGTGGTAAGCTAGCAAATCATAAAGAAAAATAAACCAGATTTTGGCTATGTCTCTATAATAACTATTCAGTATAATTTGAAGTTTAAACTTTAAACTTTAAAGTTAAACCATTCAATTTAAAATGTCGTTTATTGTAGTACAAACATGATCTAAATTGCCTCAATAAATATATACGATTTTGGTTGTGCCAAACATATTTAAATAAATTCAATACCCTAATTCAATGTCTAATTTAGGATCTAAGTATTAAAAATATGCTTAACACGCTCTAAAAAAAGTTTTAACAAAAAATGTAAGCCCCTCTAAATAATTACAGATAAATAAGCTTGTAGCTAACAAGGGTGAGATACGCAAGCCAAACCAAACAAGGCTTAATGAGATCCTTGGCGAACGGGTTGACCCGCCGGAAGGTCCGGTAACACGCAAACAGCGTGCCAAAATGCACCAAATTCACGAAAAAGCCTAACCGGAGTGAACCCAGCACGAGCACGAGCGGGTCCCACACGATGCTCAGCGAGACCTGGGCAATGTAGAGGGGGAGAGCATTGGTGTCCATGTGGAACCCCCCGTCGGCCCAGAAGAGCCACGCGGCGAAGCCCGTGAGCACGGACGAGCCCACCGAGGCACAGTGCACGAGCCATAGGGGCGGGAACCAGACGGGCTTCGCAAGGGCCCGGTAGCGGTGGCCAGAGCCGAAGAGGAAGACGATGGCGACGGTCAGCGATAGCGGGATCGCGATGGCGAGCGAGAGTGACCGGACGGCCCGCCTAGCCCGGGCCGTTTTCTCCTCCCTCTTGGACATTTTGCTTGGATTTTGGGGTCGGATTTTGTGATCGAAGATCAAGCCTTGGTGGAGAGTTTGAGAAGACATTGTGGATGTTACGTTTCTTTTGTGGTGTGAGAAAATGGATTTATGGGAAGATTTTGAGGGTTCGAATTAACGATTTTGGAGCAAATTCAGGAGGTTTATAAATTCAAGTTTCCTATAACGTAGAGTTTCTGTTTGATCACACGCTATTATTAGACTTAGTAAACGAGTGTGTAGTTTTTGTAGCGTTGATTATGTAATTTGAGATTGAGCAAATTTGCATATATAAGGAAAAGTTGCATTTTTATACCTTCTTTTTTTATTCGTAAAAAAATATATCCTTTATTTATTAAAAAAAAAAACTAATAACCTTTAAGTGTAATTTGACAATACTATTCTCTAATTTTTTTTTTTATAACTTTTCATAAACTACTAAAACATAAAAATCAATAAAATTTACTATTGGTAGTATTTTGCCTTTATATATATATTATATTTTGTTTATAAAGTAAAATTAGATTGTGCACAAATTAATATTATGAATAAGGGGTAATTCTGATTTTAAAAAAATTAAAATGGTAGGAGTATAAAATGAAATTAATGTACACTTTGATATTATATTGTTACTATTTTTTTTATAAAAAAGGAAGTATATTTTTGTGACAACTTAAAATAGAGGGTATATAAAATAAAATAGTTACAATAATAGTTTGATAAGAATAATGGTTTGATAAAATAAAAATAGAGGGTATATAAAATAAAATAAAAAATTCTTTTAAATGTGAAAGTAACAATAATGGTTTGATCTCCTAGCTTATATCATATATGGTTGCATTACTCTGACGTGCCATTAAAAGTGGCTAATTGAGGTGGGATTTATTTATCATCAATGCAAATAATAAAATGTGATCTCCTTATTAAATGGTAGTTTTTAATATATTTTTTTATAGGATAATTATTATTATTATTATTATTATTATTATTATTAAATGAAAGTGAATGCAAAGGAATCGTTAGGATCCTCCCGCTTTGGGCAACCACGTGACAACCTAACACTAAAGGTGCACAAATGGGTATTGAGTGCGGTTTTAAAAAATAATAGATCGATTACCACAGTTTGCATTATCACAAAGATAACCATGACTAGACTATGGAAGTTAAAATCCATAGTATAAAGCTAAGTTTCAACCACGAAAGTCAAAACAGTGGTATAATCCTACAAAATTTAGACTTTCAATCACGGATGTCAAAAACCGTCGTTGGAAGTCCCAACGTGCCATCGTCACGCCATGGCTTACTAACATCAGACGGCGGAAACATTTTCATCGTTATATTCATGACGAATATAGTTTATTCGTCGTTCAAATGTGCATTAAAAAAGTCATTACACGGTGACTTGTTTTGTTTATGTTAAAGCCGCGGCGCGGTAGCAACAAAAATGACATAAAATAAACGACGCTAATGACCGTCCTATAAACATTATGCCAGCGACAATAATTCAACCGTCGTTTAAAATCTAAATATCCAGTAAAAAATTAAAAGTACCACGGCTTTTATTTTATAGGCTAAAGCCGCAGCGTGGTGCCGCGAAAAATGACATAAACAATAAACGACACTAATGAGAGTCGTATGAACTATGTGCCGCGACTCGTTTTAAAACATGCCGCGGCTCGTTTTAAAACATGCCGCGGCGTGTATCGCTTTAACAGCCCCTTTAACCTCGCCCATTTCTCACTTTGCGAGAAAAAACCGTAACTTTCTCTCTTACTCGCTTGCGCCTACTCCCACCGCAACGAGCTTCACCCCGTCAAAATTCCAAACCCCGTTAGATTCCTCATGTGAGTCTCCTTCTCCTCTTTTGATCCTCTTTTGATCCTCTTTTGGTCGGGTTTTTCCCCCGATTTTCGGTGATTAATCCTTTCATGTATAAAAATAAAAATAAAAATAAAAAATATATATAAGGCTAACCCTATCGTTTTCTCAGTCCAAAATCTTGAAATGCATTTGCAAGAACTTAAATTTAACATATCAAACACGATCGCAATGAATTTGGAAAGAGGTAACTGAAAATAAAAATAAAAAGCAAAACGCAATGACACGTGAAATGGCCACCGGAACGCAAAATTACAGCCACCGGATCAAACTTGGATCACACAAATCTACCATTCCTTAAAACTATGGTATAGAGTCAACAATCTGGTTAATTGTCCTAAATGACTTACCTTAACATAAATCTACCATACATTCCAAGATAACAACAATTGTAGCCTCGATTCCCCCGAATCGCCAATGCACGAGATATCATTTCCCGCTGCAATTTAAACATAAATTGCTTGTTAGAGGAAAGACAGTGGAAGTTAATAAAGTGTAATTTACATGAGCGTATTACGTGTTCATCATCAGAGTTATGTTATCGCCTTTCAGAAGTATCCTCCCTGTAAAAACAGGAAAATTGTTTGAGTTCAACCGATGTGTATCGAAGAGCTAGAGCAAGAATATATAGAAATGAAACTTACCTAATGACTTCTTCGTCTTCTTCTTGACGTTGACTTCTTCAGCCTCATCCAGAACTAGATTCATGTATTCGTCAAAGCCCTGTGGACCCGAGACATCATCTATGAAGCACATTATACTCAATTGTATTTTAATGAATGTAATTATTTAGCGGAGATATCAAATAAAAATGATTATATTCCTCAGATTATGCAGATACGGAATTAACTCTAAATCAGTGATTCAAGGGTCACTACACTCTGAAATTCCATCATATTGTACCGGTTATACAATAGAAATTTTACCCCCAATCCAGATATTCTACTTTTCAAGTGTTTGATTGTGGTTTCTAGTTGCTGGTTGTCTCTTCGACTTCGACAAATTTCGAAGCCATCGCATAATTATTCATTCGAACTAAGAATTCTAGTTTTGCCGTTCTTACAGTATTTTTTCCAATTTCTTTTTCATATTAGATGCCATTCCAAGGCCAGTAACTCTGGTCATGGTAGAAATAATTAGATTTGGGAGGTTAAAATTTTCGTTCTAAAAACGGGCAATAATCCACAGAATGTAAAAGACGGGTTGTGCCTGATATGAGCTCAAGCCTGTCACCAGTTCAAATGTAACCGAAACAGAGAACTAAGAGAAGCAATCAATTGACGTTGCTAGATCCATGTCCTCGTGATAAAAATGATAAACAGTTCAAAGAACTTTGCCTCAACTAAATGATTTCGCGGAAGAGACTCAGGATGATTAATTCTTCTCACGGTAGAAGTTTCCAAAACCATGAGATTGAGTAATCAATAACAGGGTCGGTTAATTACGAATTGTTCTCAGGAAACAACCGAAAAAATCTCGAGAAGTAACAGCAATCGAACTTACAATAATCCGGCCCTCAATTCTCATGTCCTTCTGCTCCAAAAGCCATATCTGAATCCGCGTTTTCTGGGAGAGAAATCAAACCCAACAAAAAACCACGACTCAGCATTTTTTTTTTTTTTTAAGTTGAAGCAAAGTAACGAACAGTTGGTACGCATAATCAGATACTATGGCACGGTTTACAGCTCCAATTAACAAAACATGTCGTGAAGATTTTCATCAGCTTTTCGTTTGAACATTTCTCTAAGGATCTCCACTCCAAATCAATAAGAAAGAGGAGGGGGAAATGGAGAACTTACACTCTGAAGGAATCTGAAAATCAAGTTCTGCAAAGTGAAGAAAAAGTTAGTCAGTGGAAAAAAACACGAGAAACCCAGAAATATTTGAAAAAGGAAATGAAGCAAAGAAGAGAACATACGATGGGTTGGGTCATAATCCGCTGGACTTTGGTGCTCGCCATGGCTGCGATTCGGAGAGAGCTTCGCGAAGTAGCCTAGAATGCCAAAACCCTAACCCAGAGGAAAGAAATAGCTCAAGCCGAGAACTAATGTGTAAATGTACGAGGGTGACCGGACCCTCCATTTTTATTTTATTTTTTTATCTGGAGCCGGAGCTCCGGGTCTGACAAAAAGCAGAGCCGGATTAATCCGGGTTCGGGTTAGTTTTAAAAATAAATAATTAATTAAATGCAACGGCTCTTTTTTTTTAGCCGTTGGATCATTTGATGCTACCGGTCAGGGAAAAAAAAAAGAGCCGTTGATAACGGCTTGATTTCAAGCCGTCTGATTTTTTTTCTTTCAAAAATTGCATAACGGTCCAATTTTTTACCCTTGTGTATTAAATTAACCCTAAAACTCGATTCCTTACATTTTTTTCCTATAAAACTCACACTTCACTCCCATATTTACCAAACGACTAATTCTCTTCATCTCAAACCTCTCAACACTCTCTTGCTCTCAAAAATCTGATTTTAGGCTATAATTGAATTATCTTATAAATATATTAATACTCTCTTCGTTTAGCTACTTATCTAGGTATTATTATAATATTATTAGCTTAACCTTAATACATAGTTTAAATTTAAATTATAGTTTAGTTTAATTATCTTAATATATATTATATAGTTTAGTTATTATAGTTCAATTTTTGTTATTTGTTTAGTTATTATAGTTTAATCTATATTATATAGTTAGTTATTATTAGTTTAATTTTTGTTATTAGTATATATTAATTTAGTTATAATTTCAAATGCCGTAACCGCTCTCGAGGACGAGATAATCACTGAAGAAAAGGACGGGCCTATTTTGAAACCGAGTCAATAAATAGTATTCTTATACAACAACGTACTTATTATGGCGATTTTATAAACCAACAAAATGCTCTCAGTTCATCTAGTCTACCACTGCCACCGATTCATCCTCAATATGATACGGGTGCGGTCGGTCCGAACCAACAATTACTATATGCTCAACATTTTGGTGGTTCTAATAGCTTACTTCAAAATTTACAGGTTTTATTCCAGAATGGTCGAGCTAGCAAGAGGCATGTAATGCCCACTTCAATGAGCCCAATACGAAGACCAGACATGATCGATGAACTGCAGAAGGGACGACGATGACGATTCTTATTACGACTAAAGAGGTGATGGCGGTGACGAAGGTGACGATGGCGACGATGGTGAGGAAGAAGATGAAGTTCTGCCGCCGCCGCTAGTAATACCCTTGATTCATGAAATGAAGTATAACTTTTCCCACATTTGCCTTTAAAAACAAATTACTCTGTTATAAAGGATGAAAACCGCATCTACCGTATAATAGGTATTCGGTTTCAATTACGGCAATAATAGTTTTTTTTTACCGCATTTACCGCATTTAAGATCCACTATAAATAATTATTATACAAATAAGTAATAAAGTCTCAAAGTACGTAAATAGGACTAATACAATTCTTACAAGTCAATACAACATTGAAGATGATTAATAACAAGTTCTAAGTTCTTATTCCTTTGTTCTAAGTTTCAAGTTCTTACATGGACAATTGCAAATTCTCACCAATCGCACAAAGAATATGTTGGACATATGTGTCCTTAAACAAGATATTTTATCCATTTGTAAAAGATTATGACAAGTCGTTGAATAAAGATGATGCTTATTATAATAATCTTATTATAGTTTCTGGTAGAGTAAAATAGAATGTTTGATTCCTTAGTTCATAAAGGATGCAATTATGTTATTATTATCACAACAGAGTCAATGTGAGGAAGAATTAATAATCATAATAAATGAACTTAAAATGTCCGTGACCTGATCAACTGGGTGGGAGCCCATTAATCGTATAAGGTCATTAATGTGACAAAGTGACAATCCTATTCTGGATTTTGTGTGTGTCACACTCACTAGAAGTGCATTAAGTATGAAGTGTCTTCATACTGGACTAGACCTGACTTAAACTCCGGAAGTTATCATATAAGACCGTCACTGATAACTTGGAGTTGAGTCACTAGTAGATGATCAAATGGATATTCGATCTAAGTCCTGAGTGATCTTGAGTCCAAGCTGCTGGCTTGATTGTTCTTTGATTTAACCATTAAAGAACACGAAATATTACCGCTGTTCCCAACACTATTATTTTGGGAACATGATAGTCAGCAGTAAGGGTAGCTTGGTCATAGACATGGGCATCACACAGCTCTCTTCAGAGTGATGATGATTCCCTTGATTGTCGGTGGTGAGAAGTGAGAGGTACCCGTGCGCAACTTATGAATCGAAACCATAAGTGGGTTACTCATAATATTACTGACTGAGTCAAGGATGAAAATGCAATGAGGGGCATAACGGTAGTAACCGCCTGCTCGTGTGTGGATCATCAAGTGAAAGATCAATAACCCGAATTTGATTGTATCAATGGACACCCTGCTGTTATAAAGGGAATAATATATACCGTATCACTAAAGAGTGCAGCCTCGGGTCTATAGTGGAATCACTTCGAGGTTTGACGAACAACTAGCAGTTCGTTGGAGCTTAAGTGATACGGGTCCATGGTCCCCAGGATAGCTCCGTAACGGATGATACGTACGTGATTAAAATACATTCTGGATAATGTTTAATCATTTGGCTTGACTTATAAAACTGAAAGGTCTGTGGCAGACGTCAGATAGTTTTATCGTTAGCGTGGCAAAAGTACCATATTTTGGTACACGAAATTAACTGATAAAAGAAAGTTAGAATTTAGATTTTATATCAGCACCATGTTGTTGGAAATTAAATTCTAAGCAACTTTGCTTTTTGAACCGAGTCATTTCGACTTACGGTTAGTGATTTATGGATTTTCTAAGTTTATGATCGGTTCGATAAACTTTGAAATTAAATCACATGTCACGAATTTAAATGATGGTGTGGCACCATGACATTTTTATGTGTGATATTGAGATCAGGAAATATTAATATAATTTAATTATTTGGATTTAATTATTAATATGTTATTAATAATTAATTAATAATTAATAGATTTATATTAATAAATAAAATATATATTTGTATATATATATATATATATATGTGTGTGTAAATTCGAATTAGGATTTCATATATGAAACCCTAGCCAAATTCGAATGGTATGATTTGGTCTTTCCAAATTTGCGGCATAAGTACCAAATGTATTGGTATTTTAGCAAATCCCTAAAATCAATATTATCCATTGGATCGGTTATGATTTAATATCAACCGTTGAATTAGGATATTGATAAATTCGAATTTGATAACTTGGTGACCAAGTTTAAATTTTCGAATTTGGTTAATTAATTATATCCGTTAGATCGGTCTAAGATTTAATCTTTACCGTCGGATTGAAAATTAATTAATTATATATATTTATATAATTTTCGAATTATAATTTAAGGATAAAATCGAAATTGTTTTCTTTAAATCTTTTTATATTTGATTTTATCCTAAATTAATTTGGTCCATTAGATCTGTTTAAAGATTTATCTCAACCGTTGGATCTAGATGATAATAAATTCGAATTTTATTATAAATATATATGATAATTCGAATTTTATAAAGATAAGATTGGATTTTTGATTTTATCCTAATCTTTCTTATTTAATTAAATCCCTAATTAATTATGTCCATTGGATTTAGATGAGATTAAATCTTGACCATTGGATTAAGATGATTAATTATATTTAATATATAGAATTCGAATTTTAGGGAGGGAATTTCTCCAATTCGGTTACGGTTTGAGCCTATAAATAGGAGGCTCATTCTACACATTTTTCACACCTTTCCCCAGAGAAAAATTCGAACTCTCCCTCTTCCTCAGGGTCTGCGAATTTTCTCTCTGATCTCTCTTTTCTGGTTCGGCTTAGGAGACTATTTCTCCGGAAGCTTAAAAAGAACCATCAGTTAAAATTTTTGCGACGGAGTCCTGCCGGCGAAGCCCACGCTTCGGTACGAGGATTCCAGGAGAATATCCCGGAAGATCACGGGAGTTTCCCCCAGCACCGGCGGAGCCCTGCCCGATTCAGATTGCGCAGCCGGAAGTCATCAATAGAGGTACGGCCTTATGCATTGGGTTAATAAATGCAACCATTTACTGCTTTCTATTTATTTCCTATTATGACTAGATTATTAATAATGATATATGAATATTAAATTACATAATATTTATCAGATATTGTGAAATGGTTATTATCCGATATCCGGACCGTTGGACGGATAACAAGTTATTCCGCTTTAAAATTAATTTTTTAAATGTTACCCGGACGGTTCAGAGGCTCAATTCGTGATAATTTTCAAGGAATCCTAGATGTGATTCCCAACAGAATATAACCCGATTATGAATCAATCATAAAGACGAAACTGAAATTAAATGTAAAGCGGAAAGAACACACCATTTGGTGAGTGGTTCGGCCAGAGATCAAATCATGATCTCTGACGTATGTCCACTCATTTCTCCGACGAAATTCCCGGAACGTTGCACTAGATATCATCGCCGATTACACTCTCATGCTCTCTTACAAAGATTAAATCTCAAACCCTAAACTACTATGTACAACTTCTCTCTCGCTTAAAACCGAGCTTCAACGGAGACAATCACAAGACCCAAACCCGGTCTACGTACACAAGAGTATAAGACCTTCATGAAAGCAACCTAGAAGATAAGTGAAGAAGAAAAAGAACCATAAGTCTCTAACTCCATAATCTTCTCTCCCGAAGAACCTTTACAGAGAAACCCAATTCATTGAAATCGGAAACTAACGATGTTGGGAAGGATGTCACGACAAGTATATCAACACACAGTAAAAACGCTCAGATTACCAAACGCGCGCATAAAGTAAAAGACAAGTGAACACGCGATATTTGGTAACGCAGTTCGCAAACCCCTCATGGGAACCTACTCTGCGGGGCACTGACCTAGATTCTTTATACATGATACTTAATTGAGTTTCACAAGGGAATAGACAACTCCCCCTCAATACCAGGCGCAACTGGTGATCCAACTCTAGGGAAAAAGCATGCACTCCTCTTCGGAAACGGCCTTGGATGCTTCAACCGTCGAACAGTCGGTCGGCACTCCTCGAATGAGATCGCAAGACCCTCCAGCTTCCTTTGAGCATATTTTTACATTTTCACGTGCTAGTTGATAACCAAAACCAGCAAATGTTAAATAGCCGGTCAAATTGGCTTCCAAATAAGTCAATAAAGGCTCCACGATCTTGGGTGATTGAAGGGATGATTGGCAATCTTCAATCACAACTATTCAAGGGGCTGATGCTGCAAACCACTCATTGATTATGCAGATACATGATGAAGATCGTGGTGATGACTCTGAAGATCTTGGACATTAACTCTGATGAAGATTCTGGTCATTAACTCCGCTGTTGCTTTGACACTTGTTCCGACAACTTCTGTGACGGCCTTATCCAGTCCGAATCTGGCAATCAAATCTCCAGCAATAAATGACCTCCATGAATGCGATAATATCTCCAAACAGCTAAGATATCACGTCCAGCTATGCATCTTGACATTATTCTGATTGCCTTGATCTTCTTGATGATTGAGTCACATCTTTTGCACACACACCACCTATGTTACACATAATGACAAAACCGAACACAAACTGCGGAATACAATGCAGTGTTCTTACATTCTTTTTTTTTTTTAACAAAGTGTTCTTACATTCATAACATCTTTTTGTAACAATTTGTCTGAGTGTTCTTCTTGAAGGACAAGGCACTTTGTGGCTTTCAATCACAACCACAAGATTTAATCAGGCACTTGAATTGAGGCTGAGCTTTAACTGCAATATGACATGTCGTTTCCTCAGTAGCTTTTTCGTTTGGGTTATTGTCCCTCCCTAGACGGGCTTCATTATTCCAACTGTTACAATTACATCAAATAATTTTTAGTTTTTTACCATCCACAACTACACATTATTAAAAAAAGTATTATCAGAAAATAATCGTTACACAAAAGAGTGGATTAAAAAAATTATTTTTGAAATCGTGATTAGTATGGTTGTTGTTACGGGTATTTTTGCGACCTCAAAAAATAACGGCCTAATAAAAAATAAAGCACGAGATAAAACAAAATAAAATAGATATAATACTAGATATATATATATATATGTATATAATTGATATGGTGAAGTGCAAATATATGCACTTTATGCAGTACAATTGCATGCGACGTTTTTAACATTCGATTATATATATATATATATATATATATATATATATATATATATATATATATATATATATAAATATATAGATAAACAAAGGGCACCTCACGATATGGTACAAGTGACTATGCCCATCTAATAAAAAACAATAATTATCTGCCTCATGCAAATCGAAACGTGCAACATCCATTTGCCCTCTTTTATTATTTTTCCATGCCTATAAATACCTTCATCGCTCATCACTTGAGGGGGAGCTATCCGGCAAAAAAAACTCCAAGAGACAAAGAGAGGATTTGAGCAGACAAAACTCTACACACTCTCTCGATCTCGGAAAAAACGATAAGCGGAGTTTTTCCGACTCTTTCCGACATACTAACGCCCGACTAATGTCGAGAAGCTAAACGAGTAACGAAGTTCCCCTCTTTGCCTCATTCTAAGTTCGAGTCTCACCCTCTCTCTTAAGGACGAAAGTCCGGGATCGATATACTCTGATGAGCACTGCTCGACGAGGGAAAATCTTTCCTTAACGGAGACGAGGTCTGAGACTAACGAACTTCGCTGAGCTTAACTCGGGAACGCCGTTGTCCTCGTTTCTCTTCACATTCGAAGGGCCTTTTCGGAAAAGAGGAACAAGTGAGAATATACCGGAAAATACTTCCGACCCAACAGAGACAAATCAAGCGTCTCGCCCTATTTAAACACCCACTAACCATGAACTACGTGATGCCCTGATCCCGTTAGGGTACGTAGGCAGTCTTCGTCTTGTGAGGTCCGGCATCGTTTGTTCATTTTGCAGGAACTCACCACCATACAACGACGAGTCGCATCTCCACGAAGACATCGCGGACCCCGTCGCCTCGCCTGGGGCAACGACTCAACCCCGGCCACGAAGAATCAGCCCGATCCAACCTCCAAGCGAGCATTGGGCCCGGCCCAAAATCACGAATTGGGCCGCATTAATGTTGATCCATTTTCGAGCATTAACAGTTGTTACTCATGAAAAATATAAGAGATATTGCACGTGATAGCCAAATTGAAACGTTTGATTAGCCAAATAACCAACCTTTCCTTTTTCTTTGTAAAATAGCTAAATGGTTATTTAATAACATATTTTATACCTATAATACCTTTTTAACATATTAACGTGTATTAACGTGTATTAACTAAGTTAATTTTTCTTAAAAATAAGAATATTTACTGTATAATAACATATTTTATACCTATAATACCCTTTTAACGTGTATTAACGAAGTTAATTTGTTTAAAAATAAAAAATCGTGATTAAAATTTTAACAAAAAATTTATTTATTTTTTTTAAAAAAAAAATAAAAAATTTAAACAAATTAACCACGTTAATACAAGGGTAATCCGGTCTTTCGTGATTTCGGTTTGCAGTTTAATCGTTGTCGGTTTTATCAGTTTTCAGTAAAAAAAAAAAAAAATTGGTTAACGGTTTCTTTTGTTCACCTTTACCATGACCATCAAAAATAGTTTTTTAGGAAGGAAAATAGTAATTTAAAAAAAATCAAATTTATTTTCAAATAATTTAGAGTGAAAATAATGATATATAAATTATCAAGACATAACCACAAAATAATATTTTAAAAAAGGATTATGAGTATCAGTATCATTATCAACAGTTACATACTCATCATTTTTCACTACGGCCATTGGTTAAGAATGCAGCAACAACAATTTTGAAGGTCAGTTTATACAATTTTCAAACTCAAGGGGAACAGTACAATTAGTTTCGAAGATATAGGTAAAATAGATAAATATGGTAATCTAAGAGGCTCTTTTGCAATTTATTACATTTACTGGGGCAAATTTGTAGCTTATAGTTCTACCTTTTAGATTCACACACTCTCTCTCTCTCTCACTCTCAACTTCACTACCACTCATCGCAGAGAAAATGGTAACGAAACGCAATGCTCAAAATCTAAATCCTTCGATTTGATACGTTCATGTTCTGTTTGTTCGATTCTTGCTGTTTCTGTTCTTTGATTCTCGTCTTTCTTCGAAAATCAATGAGCTAGATATAAGCTTGAGTTGGTTTTTTTAGTTTTGTAAATCATCGCCGAAAATTTGTGGATTGTTAGTGTTGATTTGACTGTTACTAGCTTCGACATCATCAAATTGCGATGAATTTCAGCTCTTAGTGTGATTGGGTTCAAACTATGTAATCAGGGATTTCAATTGTGTTTTGAGTACGTTTGTGTAGACACCTTACTTGTTAATCTATGGTGTCAGGATGAACATGATGCTGCCCCCGGGGAGGATCCAAAGCAGAGTACCGCCGACATGACGGCCTTTGTGAGTTTCTTGACGATTCCGTTTCTGTAACTTTGACGAAAATCGAAGTAGTTTAATCCTAATAACTTTGACAAATGTGGCAATTCCTTGGTCGGTTGTCAGCGAATTACGTAGCTCATATAGTTTGGAGAAATATATGTTTCGTTCCCTTTTTTTGAGAAGATTAATCAAACAAGGGAACGCACATCGGGCATAGGCGGTTGAGGGGCCGGGTTTTTGGTACGACTGTGCAATTAGGGTTTTAATTTCTGCAATTTTGTTCATCTCGATGATTTTTTACTGAATTGTAGAGGAAAGGTCGTAGAGAATCGGTTGTCATTGAATAGCATACATTGTGGCTTTTGCTCGATAATAGAGATTTTGTTTGACCAAAATTAACCTAATCTCTATCAAGTTTGGGGGCTTTTCGTTTACGGAAGATAGGTGTTCTTCGTGAATGTTCTTTGTTACCGTCACGAGAATTCCCGTTATGAGGCAACAGTCTTGAGCCGTATCAATTTAGATATGTTATGTTAGGAGATACGGGGATGAGGGAACAATTCAAATGATAGAAGTATTCCCTTCGTAACATTTTGAAGAAGCAATTGCCTTCCCTCTCTGAAGAAGCCATGCATTTATGTTTGAAGTTATTATGGAGAGGTTTGCTTATTGTTTCCCTTGTGCTTTTCAGGTGCAAAATCTTCTTGAGCAGATGGTGAGTTTGCATTTTTTTGATTTCTAGGTTTTGCAAATGTCATTACCGATGATACATCGCAAACGATTTGCGACATTTTTGTACGTAGCTGATATCGTGGTTGTCTTTTTACAGCAATCCAGGTTCCAGGCAATGTCGGACTCCATAATCACAAAGAATATCCTTTTTCTATTTCCGTACAATTCACGCTTTATCACGATTTTTAGTCTTTTCTCTTTCTCCTTGACCACAATGCCCTTAACGTGATATATTAATTATGGTTTTATAGCCTTAGTGATCATATGTTCATGCATTTGTCACACTGTTATTCTGGTTTTGCTGATTGTTAATCATTTACAATATTCTTAAGATGATTTAAGTTAGGTAAAATTATCTTTTTGCTCTTTTTTTTTTCTTTCTCGTTGACCACACTGCACTTGATGAGATGAGCAACAAAATATATGGTCAAATTATATACCATCAATGATCATATGTTCGTGCATTTCACATCGTGACTTGTTCTGATATTTTTTTTTTCTTTTTTTATATACATTTTTTTTCTTCAATTTTTTTATAGCGTCACGAGGGACTGACCCAGGACCTCAAGGTAACTATTCCTCATTGACACAAATTAATCCGCAAATTTCTTTTTAATGTAATTTAAATTGGACACAATGAGCTTTCTGGTTTTCTTCTGAAGGTATAGCAGTAGTGTTCCTATGCTGATGCATTTTTCACAAAATATAGGGTTTTAGTGTTCTGCTTGACTATGACATTGTGTGAAATTTATCATGCGACTTCTTTTGGTTTTGCTAATGACCAATCATCTAACTTCTTATTAGGTAAATCTAATTTAGGCACATATGTTGTTTTTGGTCTTTTTTCTTTTCCTCCTTGATCACGCATACTACCCTCGACGGGCGCCGAAATAGACGAGCTAGTATATGACATTGCGAAACAGCCGAGCTGGTTTTTGTTAATTAGTAATCATCTTTAATTAATCTAATTTAAGGGCATTTTGTTTTCTTATTCACAATTGTTTTTGTTCTCCTTGACCACAATGTACTTGATGACATGGGCAACAGAATAGAGGAGCTAGAGCAAACCATCAACGACCTCAAAGCCGAGATGGGAGTGGAAGCTTCTCCGTCGCCTCCGGTCGCTCCCAAGCCGAAATCCGAGGGCTCTCCTTCGCCTCTCAACCCTAAGGTAGATCCTAAGGCTGGCGTTGAGTCACCTTGAAATTGCCTATCTCAAACAATCTCAAAAAATAGAAAGTTCAATGCTTGATATGATCTGTAAACAAGCCTATGATCTGATGTGATTATCAAATCTCAATCAATTTTGGATGTTAGATTTTGTAGTGAGATTTCAATCATCAATTAGTTGATGGAAATTGTGGGTCATACAAATTTTATCTTCCATGTCTAGCCAACTGTGAACTGTCACTATATATATGTATATAATATGTTACACACAATCTTAAAAATGTCAAGTCTTATAAAACACTCTCAATTATCTGTACTAATTGACAGACCAACCACCTTATCCAAAAAACCCTTTATTTTAAGATGATTTTATTATACAGAAATTTAGATAAACACACCAGTTAGTTATGTGGTACTTACTACTTATAATGAAGTGAGTTGTTTCATCAGCTTATTGTACTTCCTCCTTGAATATTTTTATTACAAGATGGGGTTTTGGGCAATCCTAATATTAGGGACGATTTTTTTGACAAAATAGGGAACCGGTATTTTCCGGTCGCAATTTTGAGAACCGTGAGTAGGACCAATCTTTTACTTTTAATTGTTTTTATAGTGTATTTTTATTAGACAATTATGTTTCGCATTTCCCAAATTATTATTTCTGGTTTGAACCGGCATTTTACCTGTCACAGTATCGATTCTTAGTTCGCTATTTTTCTTTACAATACCAATACCAATACCGGTAACAGTTTCGGAAATTCCCCTAAAATGAGAAAATCGGCGTTAAGAAAAAAAAAACCCGTAAAAACCCCGGTTACAGATTCGGGTATATGGTCCTGAGATAACCTCCTTTTATGCAAGTTGTGTCCATATTATATGGATGTTAATGGGACAAATGCATATGACGTGTAATTAGATTGTCCCAAAGTGAAAGAAAATGCCAATAATGATACGAGAGAGAGATATCAAGTTCATTGATTTCTTTTGAAAGAGTGCTTTTGGACATCCATGTGGAAGTGCTTTGCTTTTAATTGTGGACAGATCATAATCAGATTCCCCCAAACCTATTTAATCCAAATTTTTTTTTTATAAAAATATATTTTGTCAAAATAAAATTGAATAATTGAGTGCCAATTGTAATGCGCTGGATTTGGTTTTAAAGCTAGCCGTTTCTCCAACTATTTCATTAATTCCGCGGCTTGGCTTTATTCTCTTTTGGGTTTCCACTCAAAATATTATGCAGATTATATTATATATATATATCAAGTATAAAATTAGCACTATGCTTTATGAAGTTATAGTCATACAAATGACATTAGATTTTGTAGTTGTAGATGGTCAAATAATATTTATTTTGGGCGATTCTATTTTGTCACGGTCGAATGATTTTTAGTATAAATATATTTAATTAGAATCTAGAGCCAAGCTATAACGTTGTAGTATTGTAGATAATAAAAATTAATAATCAATGGACATTTTAAGAATAAATAAATAACTGTGTTAAATGGACGGTCCTAGATGGTGTAACTGAACATCAACGGTTCTACTCGCATAAAAGAATTGCTTTAAATTAGGTTTGTGGTCCATAATGCTAACTTTCTAGATCATTTGAACTATTATGAATTAGATTTGTAATACATGATCCAAGGCACTCAATATATTATAATATATGGTTTGGAGAAAGAAACAACCAACGTTACTTAAGAAATGGATTTCAAGTATTTATTTCGATACCATATTCAAACTTATTTCAAGTATTTATTTTGGTTTTAAAAAAATTTCATTAGTGTATCTCTACCTCTCTCAATATACTTATAAATTGGACTTTTCGGACAAAACGGAATCAATTGTTTGCACTTTGTAGTTGTACCCAATAGAGATTGTAGTTAGTTTGTGGGTGAAAAAAGAAAAAGAAAAAAAAAGTTAACCTGAATATAGTTTTAAAGAAGAAGAAAAAAAAAGCAAAAAACAAATTTCAAAGTTAATGGTTGGGGACACTTTTTTTCTCTGTCTTCATTCATTGTTTTTTGAGAAAATAAAGAAAAAGAAAAGAGTGACAGTTGTATTTTGCAAGGAGTGGACAGAGATGCCTCACAAATTCATAGCCACAATTTCAAAAACACTGAAAATAATTTCCCTTTCTTCACCACCATGGCATGGAACTAGGCTCCTAATTTGACAAAAGCTATTTTCTTCTAGACACAATTATACAAAATTACAAATTATATATAAGTAACTAAATCTAACTATAAATTCTAATATTTTTTTTGAAAAATAATAATTGCATATTAAATTTTATACAAGTAGATTACAATCAAAATCTAGACATCACATACGCAAATAGTTTGTTTTTCTTCTCACACAAACAATGAACAAAAATAAATAAATAAATAAATAAATGAGAAATCAATCAACCATTCTCCCTGCAAATACGAACCTCAAATCTCTTTCTTCCCTTCAACATAATGTATAATTAATTATATATAAAACAACACACCGGGCGATAACAAACAGCGATATAAATATATATATATATAAAAAAATAATAACAATTATTGTAAAAAAATAAAAATAAATAAAGAGAATACATTCATCGCCTGCAGCGCGTGATGGCACTGCATCCCCGCGAGTAGGGGTTGGCCTGCGCGCCGGGGCGGCAGTTGTAGTACGACGCGCCGCGCCGCGAGCACGGCACGGTGTTCCTCCTCAGCGCACCGTAGCTGATGTAGCGCGTCTGCGCTAGGATGCGCCGGGTGCTCTCCGACTCCATCAGGTCCACGTCGTCGCCGATGAGGCAATCCCCTGCGGACGAGCACTGCTCCGATCTCATGGACGCCCAGTGGTCGCCGAGGAAATCGACGGCCGACGATGAGGCCACTGCCAGGTGGACGGCCAGGATGGCGCAGATCGCCAGGAGGCTGAAGATGCTTCTTCTTCCCATTGCTTTGCTTGAAGTTGAATGAGAGAGATTGGAAATGAGTAATGAGCGTGTGTGTGGGCTTATAAGTGAGTGGATTTCCCGAGATGCCCTTGGTTTGGGGAGTTATTTACGGGAATTGCCACTTGACTTTATTGGGACCTGCTTTACTTGTAATCTACGGATGTCAATCACTTTATCAGCATCCACTAATCACATTTTGACTTCTTTTCCCTTTCAAAGGGATAATAGCGGGTAAAGTACCCAAACTTTGGCCAAGTGTAGCAGTAAAGGCCCAAACCGAATTAATAGCGGCAAAAGTAGCCAAACACCACAAAATTGTGGCGAGCATCAATTTCATCTACTCCGTGTTAACAGACGTTAGTCAACGTGCCACGTGGCAGTCAATGGATTGCCACGTGGCACGCCACTTTTTTTTTTATTTACTCTCTCTCCTTAGTTACCATGAACCTCAAACTAAAACGAGAAAGCACAAACAACACTACCCACATTCACACAGACAAATCAAACCCACATTTCGCCATTGAATCAGTTCATTGAATCAGTTCATTCACACAGACAAATCAAACCCACATTTCGCCATTCTTCCCTTGAAAGGCTCGTCATCTCCGATGGAACCATCTCGGGCGCCATTGGAGAGCTCCAAGCCTCCAACACCTCAGAGATCTCCCTCCGATCGCCCAAACCTCACTTCGTTGGGGGTCTTTTCGTCTTTCTTCACCAACTAGCGAGACAGATTTCTTTCTGGTTTGGAATTTAGGTCTCCAGCACGAGCGAGTTGGCCCTGTGGAGATAACCAGGTCTGATAAGTATAGGTCTCCGGCAAGAGTGATTCTGGTTTGTATAATTTTTTCTTTGGATTTGATTTATGGGTTTAGGAATATAAGTATCGAAGAAAAGTAAAGATAGGAAATACTCTTCATAGTGATACCCATATTGCCGCCGCTGAAATGCTCGACTAGGGCCAAACTCCGAGCGCATGACTCTAAGCGAAAACCCCACAAGGACCGAAGTAAAGGCAAATGGGGCAGGTCCCGCGCTTGAAGAGCTCGGTGGCGGTGCGCGAGGGGTTGAAGGCGGAGAAATCGGCGTCGCACAGGGAGCATCAGAGCTTCATGACTTTGAGGGGATTGGTGTTGGAGCTGCGAAGGAGGGGCTCGAGGTGGGTCCAGTACCACACACCTTTTTCATTCACGACCTTCATGCGCACTGTGATGAGGGCCTCGTAGCGCTTGTGCACCGCCTTCGCCGCAAGGTCGAGTTCGTCGTAGTCGTCGTAAGCTGTCGTTTTGGATGTTGGGGCTGTCGATGGTGAGTGTTGACCTTGAGAAGAGGAGGGAGAGAAAGAGGGTTTGTTTTGACTGAATTTGTTTTGCTCGTGGGTTTAGAGAGAGAGAAAGAGTAAATTAAAATAAAAAACAAAAAATAGGTGGCGTGCCATTTGGCAATCCATTGACTACCACGTGGTACGTTGACTAACGCCTGTTAACACGGAGTGGATGCAATCGATGCTCGCCACAGTTTTGTGGTGTTTGGCTACTTTTGCTGCTATTAATTTGGTTTGGCCCTTTATTGTTACACTTGGCCAAAGTTTGGGTACTTTACCCGCTATTATCCCCTTTTAAATAAAAAATATCGATATAATGTTGCTTTAAGCCTTGAACAAAAAAAATTGTGGTAGCAAAAGAAGTTAGTATAGATTAAGAAGTTTCAAGTGATCAACTAAAAAGTTAATAATGTTGTGTTTTATTAATGTTAGTCCCGAACTCGAAGATTTAAAATTATATATATATTGATGATATTTTCGTAAGATTTTAAAAATTGATAATTGATTATATCAATCGAATTTTACGGGTATACTAATAACTGACGAGTGTAATACATGATTTTTTTGTAAAATAATATATTTTTAAAATATATATGATAAATATTATTCATGTAATAATATTTTTTTTTTCTTTTTGAAAATCAATTGGTTTCGAAGGATTTTTTTTCCCGGATTTTAGAAAACCCTTGTTAGGGATTTGGGATAATCAAAATCCACAATTCTAATTAATATATTTTCTTTTGGAATCGAAGTTTTAATTTATTCATGAACCAACTTATGTTCCGATTTTAATATTATTCATTTATTTCCATAAGTTTATTTTCCATGGACTGTCAAATCTAAATTAATTTTTATTTTTAAATTTAATATACAAAGATAGATTGGGAACCGATAATTACAAATTTAAAAAACCGGGACAAAGATTATGATTCCGGATTTTTTTTAAAACTAGTTTAATCAATTTCAAATTTAACATTATATTAAAATAAGAACCGGAAGTTTTCATCGTATATAATTTATTGTCTTTAATAAGTGGAAATTGAGAAGGACGCGTATTGCGTTAATGAGAGGAATTTAGGCACCTAAAAAGCCAGTTAATGGACAGCCAAATTGACGACCATGTGTAACAGAAAGTGCTCTTTGACATGCGTTAGAGCCAATTCACGTCATTTTCAGAGTTAATGACGTGATGTAGCGTTTTATTTTTTGGAATTTCCTTTACATAATAAAATAAAATTTTAAATTAAAGTTAATATGACATAAATATTTTATATTTTGATTTTTCTAATGACATAAAGTTATATTTTTTATTATAGTCAAAGTTTTCATATTTAGTTTTTTCTTTTTTCAATTAATTTAACATAATTATG
The DNA here is from genome assembly GCA_954871525.1 of Parietaria judaica. Classification (NCBI taxonomy): domain Eukaryota; kingdom Viridiplantae; phylum Streptophyta; class Magnoliopsida; order Rosales; family Urticaceae; genus Parietaria; species Parietaria judaica. The sequence goes on from OX940866.1 coordinate 2,740,677, forward strand.
ATGTGTTTTTTTTATTATTTAAAATTATATATTTCTCTAAAAAAATGACACGTGAAGATTTAACGACAAATTTAAATGTTGAATCAATTGAAAAAGTTAATAATTTTTTTTAAATCTTGAACTATGAGAACTCGACCGTAAATAAAAAGATGAGTTTATGTTAATATACAAATAAAAACATTAAATATTTAAACTCCTATTAACTATTAACTCTTTAAATTAAGAGTTATTTTCCGTCTTTAATTTTTAAAATACCTAATTTGATTTTCTAGTTAATTAGGCACTAATAGACATTATTAAACATATCTTCTCAACTCTTTAACGAAAAATTCTCTTGTTCCTACTAGTTTTGCTTATATATTTCACTATATGTGGAAATGTTGCTTATAGATTTCACTATATCATTATTCATTCCTCTAAAGTGAAAATGCTACATTATTATTCGTAAAACTATTTGAATTTGACTAGGTAACATGCCAAAAAATACTACAAAAGAAAATCACATTGGAATTCGGAAATAAAATATTGGATTTATTTTGTATAGTTTCTACAGAAATATGGGATTTATTGATGCATAGTGCATCTATAATGTGAACGTGGGGTTGGAGAAAACGACACCAATTCTTGATAGCTGTAATTCGACTCATTTTGTGAATCTTACACGTATTGGGCCCATTCTATTACTACACGCTCTCTGAATTTGTCTAGAACTTTAAGCAATGTGGCAATCGTTTATCTTAAGTTTAATAAAATAGTAAGGAAGAATTCAAAAATATAATAAAGATTAAATGTTAACTATAAGATCACAAAATATAATTGGATTTTAATTTTCTTCTCACGGGTACTTTTTTTTTTGTTACTCAAAGTGCCGATTTCAGGGTCTTTCCACTAATTTATTAATTTTAATTAAAGTTAGAATTATAAAAAAAATATCAATTAACTAAAATGGTTAATTATTGTGTATTGATTTAGATTATAGTATATAAATATCATGTCACTATATTTTTTATTTTTATAATACTCAGGCACTTATGTCACATAAATCACTATTTTTATTTTTATTTTTTTTTAGTTAAGAGATACTAAAATTTTAAAGCATTTTAAATTGTAAAAAAGCATAGGTCAGTATTCTATGTCGTTTGAAGGATTGCTTTATAGTGTTCTATCTCTTCCTTAAAACGATGTCGTTTTTATAACTCGTGCTAAAGAACACGATCGCTCACTTTTGCCGACTTACGACCGAGTTGACTCGGTGAGTTTCACTCGGAAGATCAGAAGAAAGAAGAAGCCATGGACGATGCTACAGTCCCGACGAAGCTCGATTACTTCGAGGACTCATCGAAGCTCCGATCCAACGCCACGATCCTCTCCTTCTCCAAAGTCAGTGCTGCTTCCTTTTTCTGTTTGTTTCCCGAGAAAAAACCATCCACGGAAAACCCGTTTCTTAGTCTACTGTTCAAAACTCCGTTTGTTTCCCGAGAAAATCCGAGGAAACTTAATCAACCTGTTTTTTCGTCTGTTGAAGTGCGATGACGGCCGAGATGCGTTGATACTGGACCGTACGGTGTTCCATCCCCAAGGCGGAGGTCAGCCTGCGGACGTAGGGTTCGTCGCCATTGTTGACTCGGAGCTCAGGTTCGTCGTGCAAGATGTTCGGTCCAGAGATGGCATTGTAAGTCAAATACGAAGAAGAAACTGCCAATTTTGTTCGTCCTGATGAGTTTTAACTGCCAATTTAGTATCAGAAACATCAATGGTGTTTCATTAAATTAGGTGTATCATTATGGATTCGTCGAAAACTCCGAGGCCGAGCCGAGTAGCGAAGGATTCGAGAAGGGGAAAGACGTTTTTCTGTGCGTCGATGAGGCGAGGCGGAAACTGAATTCCAGGTTCATAGTGTTCAAATATGTATTTTTTTTGTTGATATATATATATATATGTATCTATATAATTCTATTTTAATTACACACACATATATATGTGTATAATTGGTGTTGAATAATAAGGTTTAACACGGAATTCCGATTCTGTGTATGTGAATTCCGACAAAATGGATTTTCTTTTTATTCTTCTTTTGAGAACCGGAATTCCGGATTTGAAATGTTTACATGGCTAAAGAACTTGAAACTTTCGATATCGTTCTGAAGGGCAAGGTTAACTAGCCGTTGTTTAAAAAAAATAAAAGAACTCTGGTTCCGAATGAAACAGTACGTGGAATAACGGACTCCGCTTTCTGGTTCCACAAGTTGTTTTCGCTTTTTCTTCTGATCCAGAATTTGTGTATTTTCGGTTTGTATTTTGCAGGCTACATTCGGCGGGGCATTTGTTGGATGTGTGCATGAAAAATGTGGGGTTGAGTCATTTGGAGCCCGGAAAAGGTTACCATTTCCCGGACGGGTATGCTTTTCTCACAAGCAGACTCGATTTTGATAATTAGTTCTTGTTCTGTAATTATTAATAAAAATATGATTTTCTGAGAGACTAAATGGGCTCAAAAATGGGGATTGTGAGATAAATAAAAGGCTTGAGAAGAGAAATCAGAAAATCTAGAGCTTGATTCATCATTTGGTTATACAAGTAATAAGATTTTGAAGCTGTACGTTGTATAGAGCGGGAAAATGTTGATACGGTTATAGAAAACCGTTTGCAATATTAATAATTATATTTAATTTCTTACACAAGATTCTGCTGACGCTTTTGTATGCTTGATATCTTACTCTCACAAATTGCAATTAGCAAAGGCAACTTACATGCTTGTTCGATATTTCAGGCCGTTTGTCGAATACAAAGGCACAATTCCGCAAAACGAGTTGCAGATTAAGCAGAAAGAACTAGAGAAAGATATCAATATTTTGATACAAAGAGGAGGGAAAGTGAGTTGAAATACATTTTGCCAAGCTTTGCCTTAAATTCACAAAATTTCAATTATATATATTTTTGTTTCTTAAATAGGTATTAGCTTCCGTGCTTCCTTACGAAGAAGCCGCCGAGATGTGCGGTGGTAGCCTTCCTGATTACATTTCCAAGGTCCGTCCTTATTAATTATTATATTTTAATTTAGATCTATAAAAAAATGGATGGAATTGTTAAATGCATATAGGTCTAAATTTATATTTCGCGCTCCGTTTTCAGGGAAGCATGCCTCGAATTCTCAAGTTCGGAGACTTCCCCGGTTGCCCTTGCGGCGGTACTCACGTTTCCGACATTTCAGAGATCCGAAGTGTCACTGTAACTTCTTTCTTATTTCTTTATATTTTCTGGAATACATTTTCATTTTTTCGCCCCGGTCGATCACATTTCGGTTTTGGACATGGGAACTTTGAAGCTTTTAGTGATTTATTTTAATTACTTTGCTAATTCAGGTCTCCCAAATTCGGACGAAGAAGGGCGTCACAAAGGTGTTTTACAATATTTAATAAGCTTTGGATCCGATTGATATTTGTGGTGAAAAATTGTTCATCGAATTAATTAATGTCTTATACTTCATGATTTTGATCTGAAGAACATACGTGCTGTGACAGCTCTATAATAATAATAATAAATAATTATAAGTAGTAGTAGTAATTATATATTTAGATTATTATTATAATCCCTATGAAGGTCTTAGAATTTGTTCCGATTGAGCTATAATTAATTTTTATGAGCTTTCAATGATCAAATGACGATTGACCTTAATCAAGAGTTCATGGACTTAGGGAAAATGTTTTCATATAATGTTTTTAGTGTTATTATTTACTAGTGGATTGGACCGCGCTTCGTGCAGTGATAAAATATAATTTCTTATAAAGTTAAATAAAAATATTATATATAATTATTCGTTAAATTGTTTGCTAAACAAAAAGTATTATCCATATAGGGATTTTTTTTATGATCTTCAATGATCAATTATGATAAATACATCAATTTGGAACTCTCATTTAAAAAAAATATGGAAATTATACAAAGTACCAAACAAACAAAATTATGGCTTGATTCAATTGAATCTATTTATAACTACTCTTATGTGCAGTATCTATATATGAACATATCTTAGCAAAGGTAATAAGGCAATGAAAGATCCAAAATTGACTTGAAATTATTGGGAATTATATAAGGAACTTGAGGATCGATGGGTTATATGATTATATATAATCAAGAAAAACTCTTAGCGCAATGTTTCCTTAAGTTCAAATAAATGTACATAATCACACCGAGTCACTTGGTTGCATTTTCTTAATTCTATAGAAATTTTGATACCCATGAACAAAGACCGTAAATCCATTCGTAATTGTCAATACCAAAAAACAAACTATTCAGGTTTCATCAAAAACCAAAAGCATCACATTGAACCATGATATATAAGTAAAGTTTTCCCAAGTGTTGGTCCACCATGGTGCAAAATAAGAAATTGTACGGCTAATCAACTGGCCTTAAAAAAATTGTGTCCCAAAAACATAATCCAGAAGAGGTTGCGAGGAAGATAGCGGGTACTTGGGTGAGATCGAGAGAAGCCGAGAACAGAAAAGGGTCGGGAGGGAAGCTGAGAGCCGCATCTCCGGTAATTTGAAGTGTTGGTCCACTACGGTGCAAAAGCCTTTTTCAAAACACTATCCGGAAATCTTTAAAAAAAAAAAAAAGCCAAACATGTTTACATAATAATGAGCGGTTTTCATATTGAAAATGTACGAAGATGGATCGACAAAACATGAAAATAATGGAGACACATTAATATGTTTATAGAGAATAAATACTAAAGCGAAACTCCTACTAAAGAGTCTTTTGAAAATATATCATTAGAAATACACTTTGTTTTGCCCTGGTTTAATTTGTTTTAGGTGACGTCTACATACTAATACAAATAAAACTATCACGGTTAGAAAACAAAAAGTTGATAATTAAGTTGCAAAGCTTTTACGGCCAGCAAAAAGAAATGGAATAAAAATAAACGAAAACTCTAAAAAAACAAATTTTCTTAATTGTTTTGATTCTATGGTACTCATTTTTTTAGTGGAATGGGCACCGCGTTTTGCGTGGTGGCAAAAGATATCAATGATGAATTTGCATATAAATATTGAACAAATTTTAAATTTTTTCTTGGATAAACTATTGTTCTGTCAATTAACTTTTTATGGCTATTCATAATAATAAAAAAATAGAATAAGGAAAATATTTAACTGGCATCAAATGATTTGGTCAAGAGTTAAATAAATCGTTTTTCCTTCGGGGAATGGAGAAGTTTCCACAATTTAGCATATTTACGTAAAAAAAATATAAGTAGGAATATATATATATATATATATATATATATACTTTTTATGACAAATAATAGGATATAATAATTATAAATTACGGTATCATCATCCAATTTTCATGAATTACCTCATTGATCTTGGTTTTTCTATCATTACTCGCTCCATTTTTGCTCACTCAATAATCGATCTCTTCATGCCAGTCTTACTTTCATCGAGATTAACCTCCAATAGATTGATGTGATGCATCCTTAAAGAAATCTGAAAATTCAAACACGAAAATATCATAAAATGAAACAACTGTTAATCAATTCTCACATTTTCATAGTAACCATAATGATCTAATAAATTTTCAAGATCCATGTTAAAAAAATAATATTCTCAAGATAATTGACAATGAATAAGAAAGGAAAACCATACACGATATAAGATTAAAGTTAAATGAATGTATATATGATGTAGGAAATAAAATAAAACGTAGAAATCTTACTTGTGATTTTCATTTCATATGAGTCACTATTTATAGGCTAGAAAAAAAAACATATAAAAGACATAATAACTACATTGATTAATGGACATAAAAGCAATTAATATATGATATATGAATATATATATATATATATATATATATATATAAAATGTAATCGACTCTATATATGCCATTTAGATTAAAATTCATAATATCATAGAAACAATAATACAGATTATTCAATAGACAAAAAGTAAAAACTAATATTAAAAGAATTGGCTTTATATCTTCAACAACATAAATAACGTACTCATGACTTTTGTATGTCGATGGGAGTTATAATATACAACTAATTGGTTCTATTATATTAAAGGAGGAGTTAAAAATATTTGAAAATAATGATCAAGCTGTACTAATTCTTATGATATTAAATGTGAAAAAGAGATCAAAATAAATGAAAAATCTATAAAAATTAAAAATCTCAATGACTTGATCTTATTATGCCAAATAGTCAAGTTGCTCTATAATTTTTTCTTTTCTCAATAGTTTAATCTTATCATGCCACATCATTTGTGTTTCTTCCTTTTAATATATATAGATAGATAAATATATAAAATGTGTAAAAATTGCATGCATAGTAAAACTAAAAGTGTAGTACAAAATAATTACACACAAAAAATAACATAAAAAACTTAAAACAAAAAAAATACATGATACAAGTTGCATGATCGATTTAGGTGTGTATATTATATTGCATATGAGCATGATAAGAAATCAACATTAAATCTATTAGATATTGCTCTTGTTTTCAAAGCTAAACAAATACTAAAAATGTTCTAATATATATATATATATATATATATATATATACTTGTAGTCAATATATACTAATAACAATGAATAATAATAAGCTACACCTTTTAATTATTGCTTTTTTATATTTTTACTCACCTTTTAAGAAAATAATTGTTAACATAAATTAATTGAGAAAAAAAATGAAGAGACAAATTAATTGTTATTAAGAATAATTGAGACTCTATTATATGTTAGTGGAAAATAAATGAGACTTTATTATTGGTAAGATTTTTTTATAAGAAAAAAAATTCTAAATTCTAAGAAAAATGGATTTCTCAATGTTTGATTTCATTGTGTCACACCACTTGGTAGTTCTTCTAAGAAAAATCAATTTTTCAATTGCTTGATTTCATTGTGCCACATCAACTTGTGAGTTCCTCCTTATAATATATATATAGATTGGGAGTGTCATTGAATGAATACATTGTTCGTTTGTATTTTCTATTTTCATTTTGTACCTTTTAAAATTGAATTATAAATATGTTTATATTTTTAAGAATAACAACAAAGCCGTGTTTTGTTACTTTTTTATTTTATTTTTTGTTGATAATTTTAAACAAAATCAAAACTAAGTTAAATGTGATAAACTATAGAGAAGTATTAATATACGTGTTTTACATATTTAATTAAGAAATGAAAATATAATTAAATAAAACAACTAATATATAAATATTTGTGTGTAATACATTAAAATAAATATATCTTATGTTATATGCATTACTGCTATCCGTTTTTCTAAATAGTTAGCTAATACGCATATTGTGTACTAATAATAAACATATAAAATATATTAATAATGAGGCAGAGAAAAAAAAAAAAAAGTAGGCAAACTTACGATGAAAATTTCTCGACTTAGAATATTTATTGCACTTAAACCCTATAATCTAAATATAAGCCGAAATAATCCTCAACGCTAATAATACGCTATATCGTGGATTTACAGAGAGAATGCGAGTCAATGGGTGCGTTTGGTTCAGCTTAAAAAGACCTATTTTTATTTTTAAAACAAACTAAACTATTTTTTTAGTGTTTGGTAAAACAATTGTTACAAAAAACCCAAAAGCGATTATGGATTTTTGTACACGAGTCGTAAAAGATAGGATTTGTAGCTTCTGTTTTTTTTCTAAAAAAAAAAATACGGCTTTTAGTTTATTTTAGTCTTTTTACCCTACTATATTTATTTTACCAAATGTTAAACCAACTTCTGTTATCAATAACAATTGTTTTATAAATAGTTTATCAAACACTTGTTATTATTATTTTAAATAGTTTTTTTTTTTTTTTGCAAACTGAAACCATAAACTATTTTAAAAAAATTAAGCTGTACCAAACGGGCAGAATATCAATCAATCCATCCAGCTTTTATTAAAACCCGCATAAACAATATGGCGCATAAAGATTTATAAAATAAACAGTATACAAATTGTGTTTCTAAATATCGTGTTTTTTTTTGTGTGTGTGGAGTGTGAGCTTAAGTTTGACTTAGTCCGGATGACGACCAGAACCCAGGACGGGCAGAAACACTTGCGAGAAGTCAGCCCGGATACCGACCAGAACAGAAGACGGACAGCTGTTCAGCCCAGCTCGGGTGAACACAAGCAAAACGTCCGGATAGAAGGCAAGCCCGACCAGAGGCAGACGAGCGCCAGCTCGGGGACAGAGAAGCTGTCCGGGCAGGAAAGGGAAAGTCAGCAACTACCCAGCAAGGAAAGCGCGTAGCTTGAGGAGCAAGCAAAGATCGAGTCAAAGATTTGACAAGATTATTTAGGGTAGTTTTCCGATTTTGTGCGATTTGGTTAGCTAGGGTTGCGCCTATGTGAGGCTATATAAACCTAGCATTGTAAATTTTGTAAAGTGCTGAGTCCATTAGAGTTTTGAGTTTATCTTCTTGTATAATTTTGCTTTCGATATCAATAGAGAAATTCTTCTCCCAAAAGTTCGTGTTCTTTAATTTTCTGTTCGAGTATTCTTTGGTGGTGATCGTGTTCTTTGAAGATCCGTGATTTGGGATCCAACAGTTTTTAGTGTAATATATATATATATATATTTATTGTCGTTTTTTTATACTATGTGTAGTTTTTAATTACTAATTTTTTAAAAATTACATGCAATTTTTAAGTCAAACCGTTTTTGAACCGGGAAATTTAGAATCAGAATCGGGAAATTTTAGAATCGGAACCAAAATCGGAACTAGGAAATTTAGAATCAGAACCGTTACTGGAACGGAACCAGGAAATTTAGAACCGGAAACCATTACTAGAACCAGAACCATTAAAAAATTACTCGATTTTTCAGAACCGGGACAGAAGAAAAAATTAAATTTCCCGATTCTCGGTTCCGATTTCACCCCTAGTTGAATTCCAAATTTATTTTATTCGAAAAAAGTCATCAAACTTTTATAATAGCATGCAACGAGTTTTCCGTTTAGGTTTCATCCAACCATTGCCATGTCATTTTGACTCCGTGTGGCATTTAATTATTATTAGTGATCATCAAGATCGTACGTACCTTTCGTGATCGTCGTTGACTAGCAAGCTTCGTTCCAGCTTATCTCTGAAGTTCGAGTAGGGTTTTTTACATGTGAACTCTATGCCGTTTATGGAATGTAAATATAATAGTTTAATATAATATATATATATATATAAAATATAGATTAATGAAACAATGTTTGAGATACGTATTTTCAGTGTCCTAGATATTTGGAATCAGTTCCAACTTATGTCATGACACGTGTGTCTCTATTTGACCAAGTCAAAAAAGTCATTTGGATTTGATGTCGTTTTTATGTTTTAAACGACACTACCCCGACCGAATCAGGACCTTGAATTTCAGGATTTTTTTTATTTTTTTGCTGTGTGCACAGAGGACGGGAATTTCCCAATGTTTTAAAGGTTGCTTATCGCAAAATACTTTGCATATTTAATTTATAGGTATAATAAAGGTCTTGCGCGTATGTTGATGCCGAACGAAGCTTGCTAGTCAACGACGATCACGAAAGGTACGTGATTCGCTCTCCCTCATCCTCATGACGCCATCTCGAACTGTTTAAGGATCTTCTTCGCGTAGGCCGACTGCTTCAGCGTAATGCAGTCCTTCTTCTGTTCCACCTCGAGACCAAGGTAGTACGAAAGTAATCCAAGGTCACTCATCTCGAATTCGGCCATCATCTGCTGCTTGAACCCATCTACGCCTCCTGCACTGGATCCTGTGACGATCAGGTCGTCCATATACACTCCCACAATCAGATCGCGTCAAGGAGGCAAATGTCCAGACCTTGAAGAGTGAGTTCGAGGTCATGAGGATGAGGGAGAGCGAATCAATTGATGATTTCGCTATGCGGCTCACGTCCATTGTGACCGGCATACGCTCGCTGGGAGACAAGGTGGAGGAGACCACCGTCGTCAAGAAATTTCTCCGAGCAGTGCCTCACAGGTACATGCAGATCGTGACGTCGATCGAGTAGTTCGGCGATCTGAAGACCATGTTGGTCGAGGAAGTTGTTGGTCGTCTCAAGGACCACGAAGAGAGACTTCGGAGTTACGGTGACAAAGACGAGGAGAAGAACCTCCTGCTCACGCATGAAGAGTGGACGGCCAGACAGCGGAAAACCGGGGGAGCCAAGTTTTCTACAAGACCCTCAGGTCGGAACAGCTTTGGTGGAGAAGTCCGAGGACGCGGACAGGGTCGTGGACGGGGTCGAGGTCGGGACATGCGAGGTCGTGGCAGTGGATCTACCCGTCAGGAAGGCACGACTAGGAGAGATAAGAGCACAGTGAAGTGCTACAATTGTCAGAAGCTTGGGCACTTTGCATCTGAGTGCCGAAGCAGGAACCAGGGCGAAGAGGCGAATCTAGCAAGATTCCCAGACGATCAGCACCAGCCGGCATTGTTGTTTGCCGAACAGGAAACGCACCTGGACGAACAGAATGGCGAGTGTGACGCTAAGGCCCGGGCAGAAGTGATCAGTGTGCCGATCAGCCCAGAGGCCGAGCAGACCTGTCCGGAGGAGACCAGCGAGAAGGTTTTCCTCATCGAGGATAAGGTTATTGCAAACCTCCTCGTAGACGGAGAGAAGAAGGTCAGTACCGACATATGGTACTTAGACAACGGAGCTAGCAACCACATGACTGGGGACCGAGCTAAGTTTGAAGAGCTCGATGAGAAGATCACGGGCAGCGTGAAATTCGGCGATGGATCAGTCGTAGAGATCAGAGGCAGAGGGTCGATCCTGTTCGAGTGCAAGAATGGCGACCAGCGTCTGATGACCCAGGTGTATCTCATTCCGAAGTTGAAGAGCAACATCATCAGTTTAGGACAGATGACTGAGATCGGGAACACGGTGTTGCTGCAAGGGTCCTACCTGAAGATGTGGACCAAAGAAGGAGAGCTGTTGATGAAGGTGGAGCGAACACCCAACAGACTCTACAAGATTCTCCTGAAGACGTGTCAGCCCGTCTGTCTTATGGCATCAATGGCATACCCGGCTTGGCTATGGCACGCACGGCTCGGACACGTGAATTTTCATGCGCTCAAGATGATGGGCGAGAAGAAGATGGCCTTCGGGGTTCCCAAGATAGAACACCCCGACCAGCTATGTGAGTGCTGCATGATCGCAAAGCAGGCGAGGATACCGTTTCCGATCAAGGCCAGGTTCCGAGCAGAGAAACCCTTACAGTTGGTGCACGCAGACCTATGTGGTCCAGTCACCCCAGCAACTTTGGCAGGTAACAAGTACTTTCTTTTAATTGTTGATGATTACAGTCGCTGGATGTGGGTTTATATGCTTAAGGAGAAAAGTGGAGCCTTTGAGGTCTTCAAGAAGTTCAAGAAGATCGTGGAGAATGGCTCTGTGCACAGGTTAAAGGTCTTGCGTACAGACCGAGGAGGAGAATTCACCTCCCAGCAGTTCGGAGAGTTCTGCGACCAGGAAGGAGTTCAACGTCACCTGTCCGCACCCCACACGCCCCAGCAGAATGGCGTAGTGGAAAGACGAAACCGAACTGTGATGAACACAGCGAGGAGCTTGCTCAAGAGCATGCAAATTCCAGCCCGATTTTGGGCAGAAGCAGTACGACATGCGGTCTACCTGCTTAATCGTTTGCCGACCAAAGCGCTAGGAGAGCGTACCCCCTACCAAGCATGGAAAGGGAAGAAACCCCACTTAGAACATTTGAGAGTGTTCGGGTGTACCGCACACGTGAAGATTATGGGGCCACATCTCAAGAAGCTGGACGACCGGAGTCAGAAGATGGTGTACCTTGGCGTTGAAGAAGGAAGCAAGGCACACAGACTCTATGATCCACGGCGCGGCAGACTCTAAGTGAGCAGAGATGCTGTATTCGAAGAGGAGATGAAGTGGAATTGGCGCGACGAGAAGGGAGAACCCGAGCAGAACTCAGTGGAGTTCATTGTCGAAGACGACCAGGATGTTGCCGAGCAAGAGCAGCCCGGAACACCCAGCTCGGGAACAGTTTTGCCGAGCATGAGTGAATCCAGCCCGGAAGAGACCCCGGATACACCCAGGACACCAAGTCCGAGCAGGACAAGCCTGTCCAACTCGGGAGATTCTTCCATAAAAGACGGCCCAAGAGGATTCCGACCTCTAGCAGACGTCTACGATCAGACTCAAGAAGTGGAGATGAGCCTGGAGGAACTTTCTTTGTTGTGTGCAGAAGAGCCAGCCAGCTTCCAGGAGGCAGCAACCGAGCAGGAGTGGCAGGAAGCAATGAAGAAGGAGATGAAGTCCATTGAGAAGAACAGAACATGGGAGCTAACCGACCTTCCAAAAGGTCACAAGCCCATCGTCCTGAAGTGGGTATATAAGCTGAAGAAGGACACTGAGGGGAATGTCCTTAAGCACAAGGCAAGGCTGGTAGCCAAAGGCTACGTGCAGAGGAAAGGCATAGATTTTGAGTAAGTCTTTGCTCCAGTAGCTAGACTGGATACGATCAGACTCATCCTAGCCCTAGCAGCTCATCGAGGTTGGGAAATTCACCATCTGGATGTCAAATCGGCATTCCTAAACAGTGACCTCGAAGAAGAAGTGTACGTCAAGTAACCAGAGGGGTTCAGCGTCACGGGCAAGGAGCAGAAGGTGTACAAGCTATCCAAGGCCTTATACGGGTTAAAACAAGCACCAAGAGCGTGGAACATCCGCCTTGACAAGAGCTTGAAGAATCTTGGATTCACAAAGTGCTTGAGCGAGCAGGCAGTCTACACCAGGAGTTCCGGGCAGGAAACTCTGATTGTGGGAGTGTATGTGGACGACCTGATCGTCACAGGATCCAGTGTAGGAGGCGTAGATGGGTTCAAGCAGCAGATGATGGCCGAATTCGAGATGAGTGACCTTGGATTACTTTCGTACTACCTTGGTCTCGAGGTGGAACAGAAGAAGGACTGCATTACGCTGAAGCAGTCGGCCTACGCGAAGAAGATCCTTAAACAGTTCGAGATGGCGGACTGTAACTCGAGCAAGTACCCTATGGAGGCGAAGCTGCAGCTCGGGAAGGATGCTGAAGGGAGAAGAGTGGATCCCACGGAGTACAGACGCGTGATCGGGTGCCTAAGGTACCTCACCCACACCCGACCAGACATTTCACACGCAGTCGGGATAGTCAGTCGATACATGGAGAAGCCCACGAGTGCACACCAGCAGGCGGTGAAGCACATCTTGCGTTACGTGAAGGGCACGACGGACTACGGGATCCAGTACAACCGAGGAAGTGGAGCAGAAGTACTAGTCGGCTTTACGGACAGTGATTTGGCTGGTGACATTGACGATAGAAAGAGTACCGGAGGGATGACATTTTATCTCAACGGGAATCTAATCACCTGGCAGTCCCAGAAGCAGCAGACAGTAGCTTTATCCTCGTGTGAAGCAGAGTTCATGGCGGCAACCGCAGCAGCATGTCAGGCTATGTGGTTGAAAGGGCTACTCAGTGAGATGACGGGTTCCGAGCAGAAAACACCAACTCTCTACGTGGACAACAAGTCTGCAACCGCGTTGATGAAGAATCCAGTGTTTCACGGACGAAGCAAACACATTGACACGAAGTACCATTATATTCGTGAGTGTGTGGAGAAGCGACAGATCATCGTAGAGTTCATCAGCACAAGGGAGCAGCGAGCAGACATCCTTACCAAGGCTTTGGCGAGAGTGAAGTTCGCGGAAATGAGAGAGTTGCTCGGAGTAAAGAGTGTAGCAAGTCAAGCTTACGGGGGAGAATGTGAGCTTAAGCTTGACTTAGTCCGGATGACGACCAGAACCCAGGACGGGCAGAAACACTTGCGAGGAGTCAGCCCGGGTACCGACCAGAACCAAGGACGAACAAGAGTTCAGCCCAGCTCAAGTGAACACGAGCAGAACGTCCAGACAGAAGGCATGTCCGGCCATGAGCATACGAGCAGGCCAGCTCGGGGACAGAGAAGCTGTCCGGGCAGGAAAGGGAAAGTCAGCAACTACCCAGCAAGGAAAGCGCGTAGCTTGATGAGCAAGCAAAGATCAAGTCAAAGATTTGATAAGATTATTTAGGGTAGTTTCCTGATTTGGTGCGATTTGGTTAGCTAGGGTTTCGCCTATGTGAGGCTATAAATATACCTAGCATGTACACTTTGTAAAGAGCTGAGTCCATTAGAGTTTGAGTTTACCTTCTTGTATTTTGCCTTCGAATTATTAATCAGAGATATTCTTCTCCCATAAGATTGTGTCCTTTATTTTCTGTTCGATTCCTTTGGTGTTATTCGTGTTCTTTGCAGATCCGTGAATTGGGATCCAACATGGAGAAAACTTACCAAACTCCGATAGCAGCATGTAACAAGTTTTTCGTTTAGGTTTCATCTAAACTCCGTTAGTCAATGCCATGTGGCGTCGAGACGACCACCACATAACATTGCAATGTCATTTTGACTATCAATTGGCATGCCATACGGTATTTTTTAATATATATATATATATATTTTATAAAAGTTATTTGTAAATAAATTAATATTTTTTTATATTAATTTCTATGCCGAGGAACCGGAATGGAATTTAAAAAATTTCATACCTAGATAAAAATATACGAAATCCAAGAAAATCGAATTGAAATACCCAAAATTCAAATAAAACCCTGGATTAAAAAGCCCAATACCCGACTTTTTAATTTTTTTTAATGTTTTCTAAAAATATTTATTAATTTTTTTGATATATTTATATATTAATTTCAATACCAGGCAACTAGAATGGGGATCCGAGTACATGATAAAAGTTTGAGAATCAGAACCAGAAATCTCGATACCCGGACCATGATATATTTTTACCTAGAATTAAAAAATACCCTAGTTTTTTATTCGGATAATTTTATATCTTAATTTTCTTGGAAAATTATTTACAAATAATATATTAATTATTTGCATAGTAATTTCAATAACTAGGAACTATAATAGGCCAGGACAATAAAACTTTGAGAACCATGATTCTAAATGCGTACACCTAGATAACCGTGTTATAAATTTGGAAAGGCTAAAGAATTATTTTTTCCCGTTATTAGCGTAAGTTTGTTGGAACTGACTTCCTTCACCGAAATAACAGTTTAACGTATATAAACTTCTCGTCTCATTATAAATATCTAGCTATCTAGAATATCTTGTTAAAAAAATTAATATTGTAGAATATCTAGACTAGATAATCTAGATATATTTCTCGTTTCATTACTATATATTAAAGTATAATACGTACTTTACAAGTCAAAACGCTACTCGAACTTCAGTGAGGAACTACTGGAGCGAAGCTTGATAGTGGACGACGATCACGAAAGGTACGTACGATCTTGCATGATGATCACCAATATAATATTTCCAAATGCATTCTTTAAAATTAACCCTAGATCAGTTCTTTCACAGTCTGGCTCAAACCCTAGTCAAGAAATCCCGCAAAGTACGAGAATGTCGCAGAATATGATTTAATTTATTAATAATAAGATATTTGATAAAAAATAATATGCTTAAATACAGATATTTATCAATCTTCCACGCAATATGTTTTTTTTCATGATTATTCAAGATTGCATCACTCACAACACCAATGAAGAGGCCTCTTTCATCTTATAAATTTTCTTCTAATTCGTTTTTTTTTTTAATGCTGAAGTTATATAATATATAGGGCCTTTAAATATTGGAGGCCTTGGGCGGTCGCCTAACTCACCCACCCATCAGTCCGGCCCTTATATATATGTGCGTAGCGTAGTCTATATAGTGTATATTATAATATTATTTTTGTCGCAGTCGAACACAACAACGAGTGAAGAAAACCCGAAAAGTGAAAAAGCATACTCTAAGAGAGACAATGGCTGAAAGGTTGGAGCGTGAGACGAAGAAGCAAATCTCCGGCGACGAAGAAGAAAGCAAGCGGCCCAAACAAACAAAGAGAAGAAAAAATTCAACCACAGACGAAGAAAGTCAAAACTTAAGCGAGAGAGCCGAAATCTTCGGAGCCCCGGGAGAGATAGTCAACGAAGAATTTTATCAGTGTAACTTGGAGTTGGAGGACATGATCATGGGGTTGGAACGATCCTTGCTAGACGACCAACTTGTTCAAAACATGTATGATAGCGAAGACTTTAATTACTACGCAGTAAAAAAAAGAAAAAAAAAAGAAATAGATTTGTGTATACATATTTTCTTAATTTTTTTATTTTTGTTTGTTCAAACAGCGAGGATGTAGGAGCAACGTTACTTTGGGAGCCGCCATTGCAGTTCGACAATTTGGAATTCAACGACTCCGATCTGACCGATTGGTACAAAATGCTCGATGCGCAGAAGTCAGAAATCCTCAACTTGAGCTACTTTGGTAAAAACGAACGGTATGTATTAAACTATCGCATTTCTCTTTCTTAATATAAATTATCACTTTGGTTTGTCATACAAATAATTTTAATAACAGTTGGTAACTCAATAATTTAGAAACTAAAACTTAATCTTAATGCTTCTTTTTTGTCAATCCACAAAAAAATCACGTTCTTCTTTTTATTCGAATATTTGTTTTTTGTTCTATATAAAAGAAATTTTATGTTTTAAAATTTGCACTCACTGACAATTTTGTTTAATGTGTTATTGGATTTCAATTATTTCTCATTAATTACTTGTGGTGATTAAGGAATTTCATTTAGTTTTCCTTTAATCACTTTCTGATTACGTGTTATTAACATTTTAATGCAATTCTTTAGGGAAAACTTGCTCGATCCCACAGATATCTCGGAGACTTCCCTCATCCCCGCCGGTGACAACATCCCCATCGCCCCTAAGGAACTCACAATCTCTGACTGCGATTCCATCAAAATCCCAAAACCCGACGATATCATTGTCATCCCCGACAGCCCCGCGCCCATTCACCCCGAAAACATCATCGTCATCCCTGACAGTCCCACCTCCAGCAACGGCTTAGTTGACACTTTCACTCCTGCCGAGCCAACACCGGTGCCATTAAATTCGACTAACCACACTAATACTAAACAGTGAGTCCGGTGATCCATAATTTCGTACTAGTCAAATTAATATAGCTATGTCATATCTCATGTTATTTTAACGCTTTTTTGAAAATCATAATATAACAGGCAATCACCACAAGCCTTAGACAAACAACACATGCTTAAGGGGTTCTGCAACGAAGGGGGCGCGGCGGTAGAGCAGCGGAGCGAGAGAGAGCACATGTAATTATTTATCGATCATTTCATATTTTTCTCTCTCTAGAAATCTTGCTATTATCATGTTTATTTTTTTATATTAAAAGTTTCGAGAATGTCTCTGATTCTTTAGCGTTTCTTTGTAATACAGCGAGGATGTCTTCACGGAGATGAACCAAGGCGTTTGGGCGGCAATGCAAAATATAAACGGCGGAACATGGATTGAGGATGAAAAATGGTCCCAATGGTTATTTTCGCATTCTTAATCTTTCCTTATACGTGACTACTTTTTTTTTTGTTAATTAAGGGATGCGAAGCTGAACACCGTGCACATTTATAAAAAATACCGAACATTAGAAACTTTAGTCGTGAAAAAAAAATTGAGCTTGTATCACCACAAAATTTAAAATATTGGGTTTTAATGCCGTTATTAATCCTTTAAATTGTTTTCTGTAAAATAGAAAAATCTACAAATTTTTTTAATATTTTTTGCTAGTTGATTTTTGAATTTATGTACTAACATCTAAATGCATTTTTTAGGGACATGGCGCCATACCTCAGTGACATCGGGGGAACTTCCCCTATCTCTGCCGGTGGTGACAGCGGTGATATGTTAGTTGCTCAAAACGGCAGCGGAGTGCCGGTGGAGCAGCACCCTCAGTTGGGTGTTGTGCACCATCTAGCTAGGACGAGAAAAGGACGGTGGTCTGAACAAGAGCAAAGGTAATTGAAGATATTTAATACTATTTGTTATTGTACAATACGATTTGATTGATCGTTTATTTTTATCTTAAGTACTAATTTTTGTATTAATTTTTTTGCGGGTCAGATTCTTCCTCGATGGAATGGATATGTTTGGCCAAGGCAATTGGATAGACATTGCACAATATATCGGGACAAGGGATCACACGCAAGTGGCGAGTCACGCTCAAAAATTCTTTAATCGCCGATCAACTCCGGAGAATAAGCGCAAGAGATCGAGCATCAACGACAATATCATGCTGGCCCAGAACGCCCAGCCTCATCATCAACCCACGGTTCCGATGTTTCTGCCGCCACATCAGTAACCGGTGGTGCGGCTCGATTCACTGCATAAGGCACCACCAAACGGTCTATCATGTACATAGATTGACATAGCCGTGCTACTTTTGACAGCATGCATGCATGTTTCCAATTATCACTATTTATGTTTATAATTTAGTATTGTTTTTGTTTGTATTATGTGAGTTGTAATGTAGCAAGAATTCTGTACATACATATAGATTGTTCAATAACATCAAACGTATTCTTGTCACTGTTAATCTGGGAGATATGTAGTGTATTTGTTATGTATTGTTTGTTGAGTATTGACACAAATTATATAATCGGATAGTGAATTTGTGATTTAGACATATGCAAACAAGACCAGGAAAGAATTATATATATATATTTATAGTACGATGATAAAAATATCAAGAAATAATAATCTAATAAAATAAAATAAAAAACCCACAAATGAAACTACTGCTAAGATCTAGCGATATGAATAAATTGGCATTGAGAAATTGATGGCAATTGTGCTAAAATAATAATAATAATAATAATAATAATAATAATAAAAACTTTGAACTATATCTCCACCGTCAGCTCCCAGCTTGCCAAGGAAAGCCCATGAACGTATCTCCCAAAGCCCACTTTGAACTACGGGATGACCTGATCCCAGTAAAATGAGTTCGTAAGCAGCCTCGCTATAAGCGACGAGGTGCGGCATCATATATCATCATCCCCCTTACTCCTCCATAGACCAAGCACCAAGACCAAGAAAAGTCAACAAACAGCGATATGCCAGGCCTATTATCGAGACATGTGCCGGTACAGTGTTTGATCCATTTTTCGGCATCAACATACGCGCAAGACCTTTATTATACCTATAAATTAAATATGCAAAGTATTTTGCGATAAGCAACCTTTAAAACATTGGGAAATTCCCGTCCTCTGTGCACACAGCAAAAAAATAAAAAAATCCTGAAATTCAAGGTCCTGATTCGGTCGGGGTAGTGTCGTTTAAAGCATAAAAACGACATCAAATCCAAATGACTTTTTTGACTTGGTCAAATAGAGACACACGTGTCATGACATAAGTTGGAACTGATTCCAAATATCTAGGACACTGAAAATACGTATCTCAAACATTGTTTCATTAATCTATATTATATATATATATATATATTAAACTATTATATTTACATTCCATAAACGGCATAGAGTTCACATGTCAAAAACCCTACTCGAACTTCAGAGATAAGCTGGAACGAAGCTTGCTAGTCAACGACGATCACGAAAGGTACGTACGATCTTGATGATCACTAATAATAATTAAATGCCACACGGAGTCAAAATGACATGGCAATGGTTGGATGAAACCTAAACGGAAAACTCATTGCATGCTATTATAAAAGTTTGATGACTTTTTTCGAATAAAATAAATTTGGAATTCAACTAGGGGTGAAATCGGAACCGAGAATCGGGAAATTTAATTTTTTCTTCTGTCCCGGTTCTGAAAAATCGAGTAATTTTTTAATGGTTCTGGTTCTAGTAATGGTTTCCGGTTCTAAATTTCCTGGTTCCGTTCCAGTAACGGTTCTGATTCTAAATTTCCTAGTTCCGATTTTGGTTCCGATTCTAAAATTTCCCGATTCTGATTCTAAATTTCCCGGTTCAAAAACGGTTTGACTTAAAAATTGCATGTAATTTTTAAAAAATCAGTAATTAAAAACTACACATAGTATAAAAAAACGACAATATATATATATATATATATATATATATATATATTACACTAAAAACTGTTGGATCCCAAATCACGGATCTTCAAAGAACACGATCACCACCAAAGAATACTCGCACAGAAAATTAAAGAACACGAACTTTTGGGAGAAGAATTTCTCTATTGATATCGAAAGCAAAATTATACAAGAAGATAAACTCAAAACTCTAATGGACTCAGCACTTTACAAAATTTACAATGCTAGGTTTATATAGCCTCACATAG
This sequence comes from Parietaria judaica, assembly GCA_954871525.1. Classification (NCBI taxonomy): domain Eukaryota; kingdom Viridiplantae; phylum Streptophyta; class Magnoliopsida; order Rosales; family Urticaceae; genus Parietaria; species Parietaria judaica. Next base: position 2,760,918 of record OX940866.1, read on the forward strand.
GCGCAACCCTAGCTAACCAAATCGCACAAAATCGGAAAACTACCCTAAATAATCTTGTCAAATCTTTGACTCGATTTTTGCTTGCTCCTCAAGCTACGCGCTTTCCTTGCTGGGTAGTTGCTGACTTTCCCTTTCCTGCTCGGACAACTTCTCTGTCCCCGAGTTGGTCTGCTCGTATGCTCATGGCCGGACATGCCTTCTGTCTGGACGTTCTGCTCGTGTTCACTTGAGCTGGGCTGAACTCTTGTTCGTCCTTGGTTCTGGTCGGTACCCGGGCTGACCTCCTCTGTGTGACGGACTAAGTCAAGCTTAAGCTCACAAAAACGACATACTAAAAACTTAAAAATGACATGTAGTTCAAAACCAAAAACACGTACCAAAAATCAGAAAATATTTTTAGGTACTGGTTCCAGTTTTCAGTTCCGTAAACGGGAACGGAGAAGTACCGGTTCCCGGTTTAAAATTAAATTTTGTGGATTTATTTAAAAATTGTTCCGGGTCCGGTACCGGAACCGGGATATGATTACAAAAATTTCACCCCTAAATTTAGGGTTACATTTTGTAACATAATTGATATTAATGCCGCCATTTTTTTTGGAATCATAATAACTTAAGAAACCATATAAAAACACTTATCTCACGATATTTTAGAGTTTTTTAAAACTAAATTTAAATAAAATTATTAATATTTCTAAATATTATTATTTTACGAAATCCAATCTGTATATACACATTAGTTTTAAAGTATACCTATAGCAATTTTTAAAATCTTAAACGTGAATATACTAAGTACAACCCTTCTCAACCAACTCTTTTGAGTTAAACGAATTTTACAATAATGGGAAATTCTTGTCGTTTGTGCACACTCCAATAAGTCCTAAAATAGATAGAGAAACACGTGTTATAAATTTGGAAAGGCTAAAGAATTCTTTTTTCCCGTTATTAGCGTAAGTTTGTTGGAACTGACTTCCTTCACCGAAATAACAGTTTAACGTCTCATTATAAATATCAGAATATCTTGTTAAAAAAATTAATTTAGTAGAAAATCTAGACTAGATGATCTAGATATATTTCTCGTTTCGTTACTATATATTAAAGTATAATACTTACTTTAAAAGTCAAAACGCTACTCGAACTTCAGTGAGGAACTACTGGAGCGAAGCTTGCTAGTGGACGACGATCACGAAAGGTACGTACGATCTTGCATGATGATCACCAATATAATATTTCCAAATGCATTCTTTAAAATTAACCCTAGATCAGTTCTTTCACAGTCTGGCTCAAACCCTAGTCAAGAAATCCCGCAAAGTACGAGAATGTCGCAAAATATGATTTAATTTCTTAATAATAAGATATTTGATAAAACATAATATGCTTAAATACAGATATTTATCAATCTTCCACGCAATATGTTTTTTTCATGATTATTCAAGATTGCATCACTCACAACACCAATGAAGAGGCCTCTTTCATCTTATAAATTTTCTTCTAATTCGTTTTTTTTTTAATGCTGAAGTTATATAATATATAGGGCCTTTAAATATTGGAGGCCTTGGGCGGTCGCCTAACTCACCCACCCATCAGTCCGGCCCTTATATATATGTGCGTAGCGTAGTCTATATAGTGTATATTATAATATTATTTTTGTCGCAGTCGAACACAACAACGAGTGAAGAAAACCCGAAAAGTGAAAAAGCATACTCTAAGAGAGACAATGGCTGAAAGGTTGGAGCGTGAGACGAAGAAGCAAATCTCCGGCGACGAAGAAGAAAACCAGCGGCCCAGACAAACAAAGAGAAGAAAAAATTCAACCACAGACGAAGAAAGTCAAAACTTAAGCGAGAGAGCCGAAATCTTCGGAGCCCCGGGAGAGATAGTCAACGAGGAATTTTATCAGTGTAACTTGGAGTTGGAGGACATGATCATGGGGTTGGAGCGATCCTTGCTAGACGACCAACTTGTTCAAAACATGTATGATAGCGAAGACTTTAATTACTACGCAGTAAAAAAAAGAAAAAAAAAGAAATAGATTTGTGTATACATATTTTCTTAATTTTTTTATTTTTGTTTGTTCAAACAGCGAGGATGCAGGAGCAACGTTACTTTGGGAGCCGCCATTGCAGTTCGACAATTTGGAATTCAACGACTCCGATCTGACCGATTGGTACAAAATGCTCGATGCGCAGAAGTCAGAAATCCTCAACTTGGGCTACTTTGGTAAAAACGAACGGTATGTATTAAACTATCGCATTTCTCTTTCTTAATATAAATTACCACTTTGGTTTGTCATACAAATAATTTTAATAACAGTTGGTAACTCAATAATTTAGAAACTAAAACTTAATCTTAATGCTTCTTTTTTGTCAATCCACAAAAAAATCACGTTCTTCTTTTTATTCGAATATTTGTTTTTTGTTCTATATAAAAGAAATTTTATGTTTTAAAATTTGCACTCACTGACAATTTTGTTTAATGTGTTATTGGATTTCAATTATTTCTCATTAATTACTTGTGGTGATTAAGGAATTTCATTTAGTTTTCCTTTAATCACTTTCTGATTACGTGTTATTAACATTTTAATGCAATTCTTTAGGGAAAACTTGCTCGATCCCACAGATATCTCGGAGACTTCCCTCATCCCCGCCGGTGACAACATCCCCATCGCCCCTAAGGAACTCACAATCTCTGACTGCGATTCCATCAAAATCCCAAAACCCGACGATATCATTGTCATCCCCGACAGCCCCGCGCCCATTCACCCCGAAAACATCATCGTCATCCCTGACAGTCCCACCTCCAGCAACGGCTTAGTTGACACTTTCACTCCTGCCGAGCCAACACCGGTGCCATTAAATTCGACTAACCACACTAATACTAAACAGTGAGTCCGGTGATCCATAATTTCGTACTAGTCAAATTAATATAGCTATGTCATATCTCATGTTATTTTAACGCTTTTTTGAAAATCACAATATAACAGGCAATCACCACAAGCCTTAGACAAACAACACATGCTTAAGGGGTTCTGCAACGAAGGGGGCGCGGCGGTAGAGCAGCGGAGCGAGAGAGAGCACATGTAATTATTTATCGATCATTTCATATTTTTTTCTCTCTAGAAATCTTGCTATTATCATGTTTATTTTTTTATATTAAAAGTTTCGAGAATGTCTCTGATTCTTTAGCGTTTCTTTGTAATACAGCGAGGATGTCTTCACGGAGATGAACCAAGGCGTTTGGGCGGCAATGCAAAATATAAACGGCGGAACATGGATTGAGGATGAAAAATGGTCCCAATGGTTATTTTCGCATTCTTAATCTTTCCTTATACGTGACTACTTTTTTTTTTGTTAATTAAGGGATGCGAAGCTGAACACCGTGCACATTTATAAAAAATACCGAACATTAGAAACTTTAGTCGTGAAAAAAAAATTGAGCTTGTATCACCACAAAATTTAAAATATTGGGTACTAATGCCGTTATTAATCCTTTAAATTGCTTTCTGTAAAATAGAAAAATCTACAAATTTTTTTAATATTTTTTGCTAGTTGATTTTTGAATTTATGTACTAACATCTAAATGCATTTTTTAGGGACATGGCGCCATACCTCAGTGACATCGGGGGAACTTCCCCTATCTCTGCCGGTGGTGACAGCGGTGATATGTTAGTTGCTCAAAACGGCAGCGGAGCGCCGGTGGAGCAGCACCCTCAGTTGGGTGTTGTGCACCATCTAGCTAGGACGAGAAAAGGACGGTGGTCTGAACAAGAGCAAAGGTAATTGAAGATATTTAATACTATTTGTTATTGTACAATACGATTTGATTGATCGTTTATTTTTATCTTAAGTACTAATTTTTGTATTAATTTTTTTGCGGGTCAGATTCTTCCTCGATGGAATGGATATGTTTGGCCAAGGCAATTGGATAGACATTGCACAATATATCGGGACAAGGGATCACACGCAAGTGGCGAGTCACGCTCAAAAATTCTTTAATCGCCGATCAACTCCGGAGAATAAGCGCAAGAGATCGAGCATCAACGACAATATCATGCTGGCCCAGAACGCCCAGCCTCATCATCAACCCACGGTTCCGATGTTTCTGCCGCCACATCAGTAACCGGTGGTGCGGCTCGATTCACTGCATAAGGCACCACCAAACGGTCTATCATGTACATAGATTGACATAGCCGTGCTACTTTTGACAGCATGCATGCATGTTTCCAATTATCACTATTTATGTTTATAATTTAGTATTGTTTTTGTTTGTATTATGTGAGTTGTAATGTAGCAAGAATTCTGTACATACATATAGATTGTTCAATAACATCAAACGTATTCTTGTCACTGTTAATCTGGGAGATATGTAGTGTATTTGTTATGTATTGTTTGTTGAGTATTGACACAAATTATATAATCGGATAGTGAATTTGTGATTTAGACATATGCAAACAAGACCAGGAAAGAATTATATATATATATTTATAGTACGATGATAAAAATATCAAGAAATAATAATCTAATAAAATAAAATAAAAAACCCACAAATGAAACTACTGCTAAGATCTAGCGATATGAATAAATTGGCATTGAGAAATTGATGGCAATTGTGCTAAAATAATAATAATAATAATAATAATAATAATAATAAAAACTTTGAACTATATCTCCACCGTCAGCTCCCAGCTTGCCAAGGAAAGCCCATGAACGTATCTCCCAAAGCCCACTTTGAACTACGGGATGACCTGATCCCAGTAAAATGAGTTCGTAAGCAGCCTCGCTATAAGCGACGAGGTGCGGCATCATATATCATCATCCCCCTTACTCCTCCATAGACCAAGCACCAAGACCAAGAAAAGTCAACAAACAGCGATATGCCAGGCCTATTATCGAGACATGTGCCGGTACAGTGTTTGATCCATTTTTCGGCATCAACATACGCGCAAGACCTTTATTATACCTATAAATTAAATATGCAAAGTATTTTGCGATAAGCAACCTTTAAAACATTGGGAAATTCCCGTCCTCTGTGCACACAGCAAAAAAATAAAAAAAATCCTGAAATTCAAGGTCCTGATTCGGTCGGGGTAGTGTCGTTTAAAGCATAAAAACGACATCAAATCCAAATGACTTTTTTGACTTGGTCAAATAGAGACACACGTGTCATGACATAAGTTGGAACTGATTCCAAATATCTAGGACACTGAAAATACGTATCTCAAACATTGTTTCATTAATCTATATTATATATATATATATATATATATATTAAACTATTATATTTACATTCCATAAACGGCATAGAGTTCACATGTCAAAAACCCTACTCGAACTTCAGAGATAAGCTGGAACGAAGCTTGCTAGTCAACGACGATCACGAAAGGTACGTACGATCTTGATGATCACTAATAATAATTAAATGCCACACGGAGTCAAAATGACATGGCAATGGTTGGATGAAACCTAAACGGAAAACTCATTGCATGCTATTATAAAAGTTTGATGACTTTTTTCGAATAAAATAAATTTGGAATTCAACTAGGGGTGAAATCGGAACCGAGAATCGGGAAATTTAATTTTTTCTTCTGTCCCGGTTCTGAAAAATCGAGTAATTTTTTAATGGTTCTGGTTCTAGTAATGGTTTCCGGTTCTAAATTTCCTGGTTCCGTTCCAGTAACGGTTCTGATTCTAAATTTCCTAGTTCCGATTTTGGTTCCGATTCTAAAATTTCCCGATTCTGATTCTAAATTTCCCGGTTCAAAAACGGTTTGACTTAAAAATTGCATGTAATTTTTAAAAAATCAGTAATTAAAAACTACACATAGTATAAAAAAACGACAATATATATATATATATATATATATATATATATATTACACTAAAAACTGTTGGATCCCAAATCACGGATCTTCAAAGAACACGATCACCACCAAAGAATACTCGAACAGAAAATTAAAGAACACGAACTTTTGGGAGAAGAATTTCTCTATTGATATCGAAAGCAAAATTATACAAGAAGATAAACTCAAAACTCTAATGGACTCAGCACTTTACAAAATTTACAATGCTAGGTTTATATAGCCTCACATAGGCGCAACCCTAGCTAACCAAATCGCACAAAATCGGAAAACTACCCTAAATAATCTTGTCAAATCTTTGACTCGATCTTTGCTTGCTCCTCAAGCTACGCGCTTTCCTTGCTGGGTAGTTGCTGACTTTCCCTTTCCTGCTCGGACAACTTCTCTGTCCCCGAGTTGGTCTGCTCGTATGCTCATGGCCGGACATGCCTTCTGTCTGGACGTTCTGCTCGTGTTCACTTGAGCTGGGCTGAACTCTTGTTCGTCCTTGGTTCTGGTCGGTACCCGGGCTGACCTCCTCTGTGTGACGGACTAAGTCAAGCTTAAGCTCACAAAAACGACATACTAAAAACTTAAAAATGACATGTAGTTCAAAACCAAAAACACGTACCAAAAATCAGAAAATATTTTTAGGTACTGGTTCCAGTTTTCAGTTCCGTAAACGGGAACGGAGAAGTACCGGTTCCCGGTTTAAAATTAAATTTTGTGGATTTATTTAAAAATTGTTCCGGGTCCGGTACCGGAACCGGGATATGATTACAAAAATTTCACCCCTAAATTTAGGGTTACATTTTGTAACATAATTGATATAAATGCCGCCATTTTTTTTGGAATCATAATAACTTAAGAAACCATATAAAAACCCTTATCTCACGATATTTTAGAGTTTTTTAAAACTAAATTTAAATAAAATTATTAATATTTCTAAATATTATTATTTTACAAAATCCAATCTGTATATACACATTAGTTTTAAAGTATACCTATAGCAATTTTTAAAATCTTAAACGTGAATATACTAAGTACAACCCTTCTCAACCAACTCTTTTGAGTTAAACGAATTTTAAAATAATGGGAAATTCTTGTCGTTTGTGCACACTCCAATAAGTCCTAAAATAGATAGAGAAACACGTGTTATAAATTTGGAAAGGCTAAAGAATTCTTTTTTCCCGTTATTAGCGTAAGTTTGTTGGAACTGACTTCCTTCACCGAAATAACAGTTTAACGTCTCATTATAAATATCAGAATATCTTGTTAAAAAAATTAATTTAGTAGAAAATCTAGACTAGATGATCTAGATATATTTCTCGTTTCGTTACTATATATTAAAGTATAATACTTACTTTAAAAGTCAAAACGCTACTCGAACTTCAGTGAGGAACTACTGGAGCGAAGCTTGCTAGTGGACGACGATCACGAAAGGTACGTACGATCTTGCATGATGATCACCAATATAATATTTCCAAATGCATTCTTTAAAATTAACCCTAGATCAGTTCTTTCACAGTCTGGCTCAAACCCTAGTCAAGAAATCCCGCAAAGTACGAGAATGTCGCAAAATATGATTTAATTTCTTAATAATAAGATATTTGATAAAACATAATATGCTTAAATACAGATATTTATCAATCTTCCACGCAATATGTTTTTTTCATGATTATTCAAGATTGCATCACTCACAACACCAATGAAGAGGCCTCTTTCATCTTATAAATTTTCTTCTAATTCGTTTTTTTTTTAATGCTGAAGTTATATAATATATAGGGCCTTTAAATATTGGAGGCCTTGGGCGGTCGCCTAACTCACCCACCCATCAGTCCGGCCCTTATATATATGTGCGTAGCGTAGTCTATATAGTGTATATTATAATATTATTTTTGTCGCAGTCGAACACAACAACGAGTGAAGAAAACCCGAAAAGTGAAAAAGCATACTCTAAGAGAGACAATGGCTGAAAGGTTGGAGCGTGAGACGAAGAAGCAAATCTCCGGCGACGAAGAAGAAAACCAGCGGCCCAGACAAACAAAGAGAAGAAAAAATTCAACCACAGACGAAGAAAGTCAAAACTTAAGCGAGAGAGCCGAAATCTTCGGAGCCCCGGGAGAGATAGTCAACGAAGAATTTTATCAGTGTAACTTGGAGTTGGAGGACATGATCATGGGGTTGGAACGATCCTTGCTAGACGACCAACTTGTTCAAAACATGTATGATAGCGAAGACTTTAATTACTACGCAGTAAAAAAAAGAAAAAAAAAAGAAATAGATTTGTGTATACATATTTTCTTAATTTTTTTATTTTTGTTTGTTCAAACAGCGAGGATGCAGGAGCAACGTTACTTTGGGAGCCGCCATTGCAGTTCGACAATTTGGAATTCAACGACTCCGATCTGACCGATTGGTACAAAATGCTCGATGCGCAGAAGTCAGAAATCCTCAACTTGGGCTACTTTGGTAAAAACGAACGGTATGTATTAAACTATCGCATTTCTCTTTCTTAATATAAATTACCACTTTGGTTTGTCATACAAATAATTTTAATAACAGTTGGTAACTCAATAATTTAGAAACTAAAACTTAATCTTAATGCTTCTTTTTTGTCAATCCACAAAAAAATCACGTTCTTCTTTTTATTCGAATATTTGTTTTTTGTTCTATATAAAAGAAATTTTATGTTTTAAAATTTGCACTCACTGACAATTTTGTTTAATGTGTTATTGGATTTCAATTATTTCTCATTAATTACTTGTGGTGATTAAGGAATTTCATTTAGTTTTCCTTTAATCACTTTCTGATTACGTGTTATTAACATTTTAATGCAATTCTTTAGGGAAAACTTGCTCGATCCCACAGATATCTCGGAGACTTCCCTCATCCCCGCCGGTGACAACATCCCCATCGCCCCTAAGGAACTCACAATCTCTGACTGCGATTCCATCAAAATCCCAAAACCCGACGATATCATTGTCATCCCCGACAGCCCCGCGCCCATTCACCCCGAAAACATCATCGTCATCCCTGACAGTCCCACCTCCAGCAACGGCTTAGTTGACACTTTCACTCCTGCCGAGCCAACACCGGTGCCATTAAATTCGACTAACCACACTAATACTAAACAGTGAGTCCGGTGATCCATAATTTCGTACTAGTCAAATTAATATAGCTATGTCATATCTCATGTTATTTTAACGCTTTTTTGAAAATCACAATATAACAGGCAATCACCACAAGCCTTAGACAAACAACACATGCTTAAGGGGTTCTGCAACGAAGGGGGCGCGGCGGTAGAGCAGCGGAGCGAGAGAGAGCACATGTAATTATTTATCGATCATTTCATATTTTTTTCTCTCTAGAAATCTTGCTATTATCATGTTTATTTTTTTATATTAAAAGTTTCGAGAATGTCTCTGATTCTTTAGCGTTTCTTTGTAATACAGCGAGGATGTCTTCACGGAGATGAACCAAGGCGTTTGGGCGGCAATGCAAAATATAAACGGCGGAACATGGATTGAGGATGAAAAATGGTCCCAATGGTTATTTTCGCATTCTTAATCTTTCCTTATACGTGACTACTTTTTTTTTTTGTTAATTAAGGGATGCGAAGCTGAACACCGTGCACATTTATAAAAAATAGCGAACATTAGAAACTTTAGTCGTGAAAAAAAAATTGAGCTTGTATCACCACAAAATTTAAAATATTGGGTACTAATGCCGTTATTAATCCTTTAAATTGCTTTCTGTAAAATAGAAAAATCTACAAATTTTTTTAATATTTTTTGCTAGTTGATTTTTGAATTTATGTACTAACATCTAAATGCATTTTTTAGGGACATGGCGCCATACCTCAGTGACATCGGGGGAACTTCCCCTATCTCTGCCGGTGGTGACAGCGGTGATATGTTAGTTGCTCAAAACGGCAGCGGAGCGCCGGTGGAGCAGCACCCTCAGTTGGGTGTTGTGCACCATCTAGCTAGGACGAGAAAAGGACGGTGGTCTGAACAAGAGCAAAGGTAATTGAAGATATTCAATACTATTTGTTATTGTACAATACGATTTGATTGATCGTTTATAATTTTTATCTTAAGTATTAATTTTTGTATTAATTTTTTTGCGGATCAGATTGTTCCTCGATGGAATGGATATGTTCGGCCAAGGCAATTGGATAGGCATTGCACAATATATCGGGACAAGGGATCACACGCAAGTGGCGAGTCACGCTCAAAAATTCTTTAATCGCCGATCAACTCCGGAGAATAAGCGCAAGAGATCGAGCATCAACGACAATATCATGCTGGCCCAGAACGCCCAACCTCATCATCAATGCACGGTTCCGATGTTTCTGCCGCCACATCAGTAACCGGTGGTGCGGCTCGATTCACTGCATAAGGCACCGCCAAACGGTCTATCATGTACATAGGTTGGCATAGCCGTGCTACTTTTTACAGCATGCATGCATGTTTCCAATTATCACTATTTATGTTTATAATTTAGTATTGTTTTTGTTTGTATTATGAGAGTTGTAATGTAGCAAGAACTTTGTACATACATTTAGATTGTTCAATAACATCAAACGTATTCTTGTCACTGTTAATCTGGGAGATATATAGTGTATTTATTATGTATTGTTTGTTGAGTATTGACATAAATTATATAACCGGATAGTGAATTTGTGATTTAGACATATGCGAACAAGACCAGGAAAGAATTATATATATATATATATATATATTTATAGTACGATGATAAAAAATATCATGAAGTAATAACCTAATAAAATAAAATAAAAAACCCACAGATGAAACTACTGCTAAGATCTAGCAATATGAATAAGTGAGAAATTGATGGCAATTGTGCTAAAATAATAATAATAATAATAATAATAATAATAATAATAATAATAATAATAAACAAACTAAAATATATCTCCACCGTCAGCTCCCGGCTTGCCAAGTAAAGCCCATGAACGTATCTCCCAAAGCCCACTTTAAACTACGTGATGACCTGATCCCAGTAAAATGGGTTCATAGGCAGCCTCGCTATAAGCGACGAGGTGCGGCATCATATATCATCATCCCCCTGACTCCTCCATAGACCAAGCACCAAGCCCAAAAAAAGTCAACAAACGGCGATAGGCCTGGCCTATTATCGAGACATGAGCCGCTACAGTGTTTGATCCATTTTTCGGCACCAACATACGCGCAAGACTTTTATTATACCTATAAATTAAATATGCAAAGCATTTTGCGATAAACAAACTTTAAAACATTGGGAAATTCAAGGTCCTGATTCGGTCGGGCCGGGTAGTGTCGTTTAAAACATAAAAACGACATCAAATCCAAATGACTTTTTTGACTTGGTCAAATAGAGACACACGTGTCATGACATAAGTTGGAACTGATTCCAAATATCTAGGACACTGTGGTTGCTAGGATAGCCTAGTGGTAATTTCACACTACCTCCAAAGTGGAGGTCACGGCTTGCCAAGTAAAGCCCATGAACGTATCTCCCAAAGCCCACTTTGAACTACGTGATGACCTGATCCCAGTAAAATGGGTTCGTAGGCAGCCTCGCTATAAGCGACGAGGTGCGGCATCATATATCATCATCCCCCTGACTCTTCCATAGACCAAGCACCAAGCCCAAAAAAAGTCAACAAACAGCGATAGGCCTGGCCTATTATCGAGACATGAGCCGCTACAGTGTTTGATCCATTTTTCGGCACCAACATACGCGCAAGACCTTTATTATACCTATAAATTAAATATGCAAAGCATTTTGCGATAAACAAACTTTAAAACATTGGGAAATTCAAGGTCCTGATTCGGTCGGGCCGGGTAGTGTCGTTTAAAACATAAAAACGACATCAAATCCAAATGACTTTTTTGACTTGGTCAAATAGAGACACACGTGTCATGACATAAGTTGGAACTGATTCCAAATATCTAGGACACTGTGGTTGCTAGGATAGCCTAGTGGTAATTTCACACTACCTCCAAAGTGGAGGTCCCGGCTTGCCAAGTAAAGCCCATGAACGTATCTCCCAAAGCCCACTTTGAACTACGTGATGACCTGATCCCAGTAAAATGGGTTCGTAGGCAGCCTCGCTATAAGTGACGAGGTGCGGCATCATATATCATCATCCCCCTGACTCTTCCATAGACCAAGCACCAAGCCCAAAAAAAGTCAACAAACAGCGATAGGCCTGGCCTATTATCGAGACATGAGCCGCTACAGTGTTTGATCCATTTTTCGGCACCAACATACGCGCAAGACCTTTATTATACCTATAAATTAAATATGCAAAGCATTTTGCGATAAACAAACTTTAAAACATTGGGAAATTCAAGGTCCTGATTCGGTCGGGCCGGGTAGTGTCGTTTAACACATAAAAACGACATCAAATCCAAATGACTTTTTTGACTTGGTCAAATAGAGACACACGTGTCATGACATAAGTTGGAACTGATTCCAAATATCTAGGACACTGTGGTTGCTAGGATAGCCTAGTGGTAATTTCACACTACCTCCAAAGTGGAGGTCACGGCTTGCCAAGTAAAGCCCATGAACGTATCTCCCAAAGCCCACTTTGAACTACGTGATGACCTGATCCCAGTAAAATGGGTTCGTAGGCAGCCTCGCTATAAGCGACGAGGTGCGGCATCATATATCATCATCCCCCTGACTCTTCCATAGACCAAGCACCAAGCCCAAAAAAAGTCAACAAACAGCGATAGGCCTGGCCTATTATCGAGACATGAGCCGCTACAGTGTTTGATCCATTTTTCGGCACCAACATACGCGCAAGACCTTTATTATACCTATAAATTAAATATGCAAAGCATTTTGCGATAAACAAACTTTAAAACATTGGGAAATTCAAGGTCCTGATTCGGTCGGGCCGGGTAGTGTCGTTTAAAACATAAAAACGACATCAAATCCAAATGACTTTTTTGACTTGGTCAAATAGAGACACACGTGTCATGACATAAGTTGGAACTGATTCCAAATATCTAGGACACTGTGGTTGCTAGGATAGCCTAGTGGTAATTTCACACTACCTCCAAAGTGGAGGTCCCGGCTTGCCAAGTAAAGCCCATGAACGTATCTCCCAAAGCCCACTTTGAACTACGTGATGACCTGATCCCAGTAAAATGGGTTCGTAGGCAGCCTCGCTATAAGCGACGAGGTGCGGCATCATATATCATCATCCCCCTGACTCTTCCATAGACCAAGCACCAAGCCCAAAAAAAGTCAACAAACGGCGATAGGCCTGGCCTATTATCGAGACATGAGCCGCTACAGTGTTTGATCCATTTTTCGGCACCAACATACGCGCAAGACCTTTATTATACCTATAAATTAAATATGCAAAGCATTTTGCGATAAACAAACTTTAAAACATTGGGAAATTCAAGGTCCTGATTCGGTCGGGCCGGGTAGTGTCGTTTAACACATAAAAACGACATCAAATCCAAATGACTTTTTTGACTTGGTCAAATAGAGACACACGTGTCATGACATAAGTTGGAACTGATTCCAAATATCTAGGACACTGTGGTTGCTAGGATAGCCTAGTGGTAATTTCACACTACCTCCAAAGTGGAGGTCGTGGGTTCGATCCATACATGCAGCAAAGCTGCCTTCAAAAAAAAAAATCTAGGACACTGAAAATACGTATCTCAGACATTGTTTCATTAATCTATATTATATATATATATATATATATATTAAATTATTATATTTACATTCCATAAAATTAACTTATATATATATATATATTAGAATTCAACTAGGAGTGAAACCGGAACCGAGAATCGAGAAATTAACTTTTTTTTTTCTAGTCCCGGTCCCGAAAAATCGAGAAATTTTTTAACGGTTCTGGTTCTGGTAACGGTTCCCGGTTCTAAATTTCCTAGTTCTGTTCTGGTAACGGTTCTTCTAAATTTCCTAGTTCCGGTTCCGGTTCCAATTCTGAAATTTCCCTATCTGATTCTGAATTTCCCGATTCAAAAACTGTTTGACTTAAAAATTGCATGTAATTTTTAAAAAATCAGTACTTAAAAACTACGCATAGTATAAAATACGTCAATAAAAATATATATATTTATATATATATATATATATATATATATATATTACACTAACATAAAAATGACATGTAGTTCAAAATCAAACGGTACCAAAAATCAAAAAATATTTTTAGGTACTGGTTCCAGTTCTCGGTTCCGAAAACGGGAACGGAGAAGTACCGGTTCTCGGTTTAAAATTAAATTTTGTGGATTTTTTTTAAAATCGTTCCGGGTCCGGTACCGGAACCGGGAAATAATTACAAAAATTTCACCCCTAAATTTAGGGTTACATTTTGTAACATAATTGATATTAATGCCGCCATTTTTTCTGGAATCATAATAACTTAAGAAACCATATAAAAACCCGTATCTCACGATATTTTAGAATTTTTTAAAACTAAATTTAAATAAAATTATTAATATTTCTAAATATTATTATTTTACAAAATCCAATCTGTATATACACATTAGTTTTAAAGTATACCTATAGCAATTTATAAAATCTTAAACGTGTAAGTACAACCCTTCTCAACCAACTCTTTTGAGTTTAACGAATTTTAAAATAACGGGAAATTCTTGTCGTTTGTGCACACTCCAATAAGTCCTAAAATAGATAGAGAAACACGTGTTATAAATTCGTAAAGGCTAAAGAATTCTTTTTTCCCGTTATTAGCGTAAATTTGTTGGAACGGACTAGTACTTACTTAGTTTACAAGTCAAAACGCTACTCCAACTTCAGAGAGGAACTACTGGAACGAAGCTTGCTAGTCGACTCGACGACGATCACGAAAGGTACGTACGATCTTGCATGATGATCACCAATATAATATTTCCAAATGCATTCGTTAACCCTAGAAACTTCTTTCTTTCTTCCAGTCTGACTCAAACCCTAGACAAGAAATCCCGCAAAGTGATAAAGAAGCGGAATATAGTTCGAAGATCACTGCTGGTATATTTCAGATATATATATATATATATATATATGTGCGTCGTCTATATATAGTATAGTATTCAACGTGGTTTCTTTGTCGCAGTCCGACTCCGACACAACAACGAGAGAAGAAAACCCGGAAAGTGAAAATGTATAGACGGAGAGAGTCGACAATGGCTGAAAAGTTGGAACGTGAGACAAAAAAGCAAAAAAGGTCAACCAAAGACGAAGAAAGTCAAAACTTTAAGAGAATAATGATGGAGTTGAAACAATTCTTGCTAGACGACCAAGTTGCTCAAAACACGTATGATCGTGAAGACTTTGATTACTACGTAGTAAAAAGAAGAAGAAGAAGATTTGTGCATAAGTATTAATTTTGTAATTTTGTAATTTTGTTTGTTCAAACAGAGAGGATGTGGGAGTAACAAACGACGTTCGACTAATAAGCTTTGAATTTAACGAGCGGGACGTGTTCGATGCCCGCAAGCCAAAAATCCTCAACTGGAGCTACTTTCATGGTAAAAACGAAGGGTACGTATTAAACTATCGCATTTCTATTTCTTAATCCAAATTAGCACTTTGGTTTGTCATACAACTTATTTTAATAATAGTCGGGAACTCAATAATTAAGAACCTCAAACTTAATCTTAATGCGTTTTTTTGTCAATCCAAAAAATTAACACATTGTTCTTTTTATTCGAATATTTATTTTTTGTTTGTTATAGAAGAAATTTACACTCACTGTAAAAGAAAATTAAAACTTGTTATTGAGTTTCAATTATCTCTTTTAAATTACCTATCTTGATATAGAAATTTCATCTATTTTCCCTAAATAAGTTTAAGATTGTGTATTACTAACATTTTAATGCAATTCTTTAGGGACAACTTGCTCGATCCGATCAATATCTCGGAGACCTCCCTCGTCCCCGCCGCTGACAACATCACCATTGCCCCCAAGAAACTCACAATCTCTGCCTGTGAATCCATCGAAATCCCAAAACCCGACGACATCGTTGTCCTCCCCGACAGCCCCACGCCCATTCACCCTGAAAACATCATCGTCATCCGTGACAGTCCCACCCCCACCAACGGCTTAGTCGACACTTTCATTCTTGCCGAGCCAACACCGGTGCCATTAAATTCCACCAACAGTAAGTCCAGTGTTCTATAGTCTAGTATTAGTGAAATACAGGTCATCGCAATTATGCCGATCTTCGATCATGTTATCTTAATGTTTTTTAAATATCATGATAACAGGCAATCACCACAAGCCTTGGAGAGACAACACGTCATTCAGGGGTACTGCAACGAAGGAGGCGCGGCGGTACAGCAGCGGAGCGAGAGAGAGCACCGGTGATTATCGATCATTTCAATATTTTTTTTTTCTCTAGAAATCTTGCTATTATCATGTTTTTTTTTTTTTCTTTTATTAAAGATTTCGAACATGTGTCTAATTGTTTAGCTGTTCTTTCTTATACAGCGAGGATGCCTATACAAAGGCAGTGCAAGATATAAACGGTGGAACATGGATTGAGGAAGAAAAATGGTCACAATGGTAATTTTCGGATTCTTTAATCTTTCCATACGTGACTACTTTTTTTTAGTTATCGTGCACGTTTATAAAAATAGTGAGCATTAAAAACTTTAGTCGTGAAAAAAAATTTGAGCTTATGTCACCACCAAATTTAAAATATAATTTAAAATATTGGGTACTAAATACTAATGCAGTTATTAATCCTTTAAATTGATTGCCGTAGAATAGAAAAATCAACGATTTTTTTAATAGTTTTTGCTAGTTGATTTTTAAATTTATGTACTAACATCTATAAATGCATTTTTTAGGAACATTGCGCCGTACCTCAGTGACATCACATAAACTTCTCTCATCTCTGCCGGTGGTGACAGCATACACATTCCCCCTATATCCGTTCCCGCCAATGATCCCTTAGTAGACAACACTCTTGCCTTCACAAGCGGCGTCATCGACACTTATGCTCTTACCGAGCCACTCTTGCTAAGAAAGGATACGATGCTGCCGTACCTAAATGACATCTTGGGTAAAATCGAGACGCTTTCACAAGGATTCGGAAGACTAAGGATACATGAGGTCGAGTCGAGCAGGTTGGTAAAGACAACCTACAAAGCCAACAGCAATATTGTTGCTCAAAACGGCGGCGGAGCGACGGCGAAGCAGCACCCTTCGTTGGGTGTTGTGCATCATCAAGCTAGGACGAGAAAAGGACGGTGGTCTGAAGAAGAGCACGGGTAATTATTGAAGAAATTCAATACTATTTGCTATTGTACAATACGATTTGATTAGTTTATTTTTTTTTCTTTCTAAACTACTAACTTTTTTTATTAATTTTTTTGCGGATCAGATTGTTCCTCGAAGGGCTGCATATGTTCGGCCAAGGCAACTGGATAAACATTGCACAACATATCGGGACAAGGAATCACACGCAAGTGGCGACACACGCTCAAAAATTCTTTAATCGCCAATTAACCCCGGAGAATAACCGCAAGAGATCGAACATCAACGACAATATCCTGCTGGCCCAAAATGCCCAGCCTCGTCATCAACCCGCGGTTCCAATGTTTTCGCCGCCGCCTCAGTAACCGGTTGGTGCGGCTCGATTCACTGCATTAGGCACCACCGGACGGTATATTATTATGTACATAGATTGGCGAAGTCGTGCTACTTTTTAGGGCATGCATGCATGTTTCCAATTATTACTATTTATGTTTATAATTTAGTATTGTTTTTGTTTGTATTAAGTGTTGGGTATATTTTCTATATATGATGACAATGAGGAAAACAAATTAACGAAAAACAGCGGCGAAGAGATTCATGAAACTTATCTTTGTGTTCTTGGCTTTGACGAGCATCGGTTTGTCGCTTTGATCCAAAATGTGTTCTGAATATCCTGTAAAAACAGAAAATAGTTAACGATTCCCGAGACGCGTTGGACGCTCTCCTTAAAGCTTGATTCGCCTCCTCTACGTGCTTGAGGTTCGTTAGGCAATTAGCTTCCCAGGATATAACGGGACTACCGGGAACTCCGTAGCACTTCGAAGTCCGCCGGCGAACTGAATCTTCTTGAACTCCGTCACCGAAAGACTCACGACAAAGAAACATTGGGAAGCATAAAAGATCGAATCCGCGGAGTGAAAATTCGAGAAGCGGATTCAAAGTATCTAGAGAGTTTTCGGAAAGAGATTTTGATTGTGGTGTGTCGAATGGATTCGAGGTCACTTCAATATATAGATGCGGGAAGGAGACAATGAATTGATTGTAAATCAATTCTATAACGGCTACTAATAAATTGCAATTAATCCGTAACGTAATAAACTGAATTCAATATTCATAACGGTCATAATCAATATATAGCCGTTTTACGTAACGTTTTAACGTCAAAACGAATCCCGGTAATTGGATAGAGCGTTCGTCTCGAGTGTTCGACATTTCGACCGACTCGACGCTATCTCAATTTTATTTAACTGCAATTATTTCCAACATTAAGAGACTTGTGTAATGTAGCAAGAACTCTGTACATACATTCAGATTGTTCAACAATATTGAACGTATTCTTGGCACTGTTAATATGGGAGATATATAGCATGTATTTGTTATGTATTGTTTGTTGAATATTGACACAAATTATATAACCGGATAGTGAATTTGTGATTTAGACATATGCGAACAAGACCAGGAAAGAATTATATATATATATATATATATTTATAGTACGATGATAAAAATATCATGAAGTAATAACCTAATAAAATAAAATAAAAATCCACAAATAAGTAGGGGTGAAAATTTTGTAACCGTTTCCTTATATCGTCCCGGTTTAAAAAAAATAGGGAAATTGTGTTTAAAACTTCCCGGTTCCCGATTTTCGTAAACCGTGAACCGGAACCAGAACCGTTTTTCTCGATTTTTGGTACTGGTTCCGGTTTCAAACTACATGCCATTTTTTCTGTATTTTTTTTTATGTCGTTTTGGTATTATACGTCGTTTTATTCACTTAAAAACCATATGTCGTTTCTTACCATTAAAAAAAATTGGGTTTATTTTCACATTATCTCCCTCGCTTTCTCCCTCGACTCACTTTCTTCTTCTCCGTTCGCTGCAACTCTCTTCGAGCCGTCGTTCTGGGCTTTCTCCTTCTTCGTTCGCTGCTACTCTCTTCGTGCCGTCGCTCTGGGCTCGCCTTCATTCCGCAAAACTTCTTCGCTCCCTCTCCGATCCTCACAAGTTAGGTTTCTGAAATTCGTTCTGATAGTTGCTCGCTCATTCTGTTAGTCGCTCGTTCTTCACAGGTGTTTAATACTCTCCTTGTTTGGTTGTGTCAAGATGTTGGGTTGCTTTGGAATCGTTATTTGATTTTGCTAGAAGACTGATATTGTTTGATTTTAATGAAGTCCAACTGTTTGATTTTATAGCGCATAAAAAATATTTATCTTTCTTTATAGTAATGTTTTTATGCTTGGGTTGTAAATATTTCTCGATGTATCACTCTTAAAACATTTGTATAAGTAGTTTAGGACTTTGTTGAGTATCATATTGTTTGTTCAGATTTTGTTTCAGATTTCACGATTTTTTTCACGATTTTTTTTTCACGGTTCTTTCACGATTTTTTTCCGGTTCCGGTTAAAAAAAAAGGAAATATACAATCGGAACCGGGAATCGTGACCAAGAAAAAAATCCCAAATTTTCGGGACATGTACCAAAAAAATCAAATTTCCTGATTCGCGGTTCCGCTTTCCCCCATACAAATAAGACTACTGCAATATTAACAAATTGCAAAATTCGGTCATAAATTCGAATCTGGACCCTTTTGAACCTTGCGTTTGTATTATAATGTCGTATGATTTTTTTTTTTTAATCTTTGCCAATAGCATTTTTTCTTACTTTCTCATCTATGATGATAATGCACAAAAATATATTGTTTTTTTTTTTGCTTGAAAGGCAAAAGATGTTTTTTTTTTTTTTATATAAATAATTATTTGTCACCTTCTTTTTTACACTAAAAATTTAAACTAGCTCAACAAAGTATAAATCCTGGTTCCGCCTAATAGTTGGTCCATCTTGATGCTGACGCAATTATCGTCAAGACTCGACTCATTTAAAAATATTACAAGCCGTCAACAATCCCCAAAAGTAGAACAAGCACGACAGCCTCGCATGACGTTTCAAAATTGTCACGGCGTGCTCACGTGCGGGTTGGGCCTCATCTGAGAGGAAAAAACACAGTAAGATAATATTTTTATACAAAAATTAATTCAAATGGGTAAATAATTGTAATATTCAATTTTCTAAAATTAAGTTAGAGAATAACGACGCACGTTGAGTTAATCGTATCTGTAACAACAAGTTGCATTATGTTACCCCTTAATGTTGTATTAATAAATAACAGCTTGCATTTATTATATAGTTTTATAATTAAGAGCAGCCATATTAATGAAGAGTCAATAATGTAACGCCAAATAAAGTAAATATTGAGATTGAGAGTCGAACGATCTGGTGGCCGAGTCCGAGCTGGCTTGACCTGACTCGTTGACCAGTCAACGACACTAAATTCATAAAGACGACACTTTTATTATAAATACACATCAATATCTGAGACACGAACAAACAACATCGATCAAATCAACACATTCACTTTTATTCAGAGAGACAGAGATGGCAACTGGAACTATGGAGGTTTTGCTTGTGGGCGCTAAGAATCTTGGAGACTCAGATCTCATTGGTATATACATATATATACATATATATTCTTGCTATTTTTAGTTTTTAGTTTCTGGGTATTTATGCAACAACTATTGGGTTTATTTATTTTTCTGAGTTTGTATATATGATGAATCCCAAAGAGAAACTGATTTCTGGGATATGTTTAAACTGGTTATTTTTTATTTTTTTATTTTATAAATGTGGCAGGTGATATGGATCCTTATGTGCTGATAGGATACAAAGACCAGGAGCGCAAGAGCACCGTGGCTGGAGGTGACTTTTTATTTTTATTTAAAGAAATTAATGTCATATGTGAAATGCTATTGCCAATATTGAAGATTAGAGACTTTTCCCACCAAATATTTGAAATGCATACCGCAACTGTGAGCATGCCTAATTTTTCTAAATTATCGGTAAATTTTCGTCGATAACCCTGCCGTTGTATGATGAAGAATCCAAAAGAGCTAATGAAAAATCCAATATTCCTTTACCAAAAAAATAATAATATTAATTTTCGTATCATGATGTTCATTTTTAAGTCATACTTGACTGATAATTGATATTTAATAATTTAATTAACTGTTATTATTGCATAACATCTTTTTTTTTTTAAAAAATTTATATATAATTTAAGTGTTGGGACATCTTTAGGGGAAGGTGAGAGTCCTGTGTGGAACGAGAGATTCATCTTCAAAGCAGACTACCCTAGCTCTGGTGACAATTACAAGATTACCCTCAAGATCTTCGACAAGGACACCTTCTCTTCTGACGATTTCATCGGCCAAGCCACGTACGAAATATTCCCCACTCACTCCTAACCTAATCCATATGCTCAAATCTCATTAATCACATGACTTGATTTCATCATGGTTTTTTTTTTTTTTTTTTCATACGATAAACAGAAAAATTAAATCATATATATGGACCAATTTGACCTAAGAGATTCTCACCAAAAGATTCTAAAAATCGAAAGAATGAGATGCAAATTTATAAAAACACGGTCTTCGGTATTTGGTCTATTAGGACCGCGTTGGGTCTTTGGTATTTAGTTTGTGAATTAAGAACCTATATCGAAGACTCATTTATATCAAGTATTTTATATAGCACCGAGTTGTTCGGATTTATTTATATTAATAATCGGATTATGTAAACTATATCACAAGTAAAAGACATACAATCATATATGAAAAGGAACTTTTATTTTGTGACAGAGAAATGTCTTTTTATAAGCGAAAAAAGTGAAATTAATTACGATATTTTAGGGTTCAGGAGTCGAATTTAGACCCCGAATAGGATTTTAATACATTCGGTTCTAGATCTAAAATAGAGAATTCTTTATTTTTAATTTAAAAAAATAAAATCATATAATAGGCTCCACATTTTCTTAAGAGCAAAACCGAGACCGAAAATCCTTTTGTACATGCCTATGTTTTACGTTAATTTTGCGGCAAAAACTAAAAAACTAAATTACAAAAATACCCTCTTTATGTAATTGCATGTTGAGATATAGATCATGATTTTTGAAAGCAGGATTTATGTGGAAGACCTATTAGCAATCGGAGCTGAGAATGGGAAGTCAGAGATACACACACAGAAATACAGGGTGGTTCACTCTGATCAATCTTACCGAGGAGAGATACAAGTCGGTGTCAAATTCACTCGCAAGGTTATTTCCAATCTTTCATTTTGTGTTATTTACTTGTTTAAAATGAGAGAAAACAAAATTATATATATGTGAATAATTTCTTGTTATATTTTGTAGACTGAAGAGGAATATGAGGGACACAAGTTTGGTGGATGGAAGGAAAGCACTTTCTAGAGATTTTCAATTTCTCATTAACTATATATAGTGATAATTTTCTGTCTTTTGTTGGTTGTCGTTTTTCCTCGTTGAGTTTAGATGTTCTTTGATAATAGTTGTGCATGGCACAAGAAGATCGTTAGTTTATTGGTCCTTTTGTAACATTTGGATTTGTTGTACATGCTTTAATTTCAAGAAACAAAATTAGAAAAATTGTCTGAGTTTAAAGTATTTTATAGTGTAAAAAATTTGAACTCTCATCTCAAATGGTCAATACTCTATTCATTATTTGTAAATATGCGTATGAAATATGTAAACGTTTTTTTAATATATACGTTCTGGCCGGTTTAAATCAACACAAAATTTTCACAATGAGAAAGAAATCAGAATATATTCTGCCAAGTATTCTACTTATCTTTCTACCATTCTCATCTAATTATTTTCTAGTTTTATTATTCTCTAAATAAATAAAATAATATTCACTATTAGTCCATTTTAAACATGAGGAATTAAATTTTATTACAATAGTTTAATTACTAGTATGGAATTGATATGTGTGGTGAAGAATTGTTCATGACATGAGTTGTTTGTAATTTACTATACATTTGTGATGATGAGTGGGATCTGAAGAAGCAAGCTTATTCATATATATATATATATATATATATATATAATTTATTAAATACAGTGGAGATGCATATCTATATATATATATCATACACTTATATTTAAGATATAAAATCATGTAGTCCACCTTAAAATAGATTAATTATCAAAGGAATCTATATATTATAAAAGGAGGAACTCACAAGTGATGCAGTGGCAAAGTGATATTGAGGTATTCTCATTTTCATTTTTCTAAGAGATTCAAGATGGTATTGTGAAGTAGAATTAAAGGATTCACATTCTTTATTTTGTGAGATTTTTGAATTATTTTTATAAAAAAATTATTCATTGATGATACAAAAATAACAAATAACTTTCTCTCCATTAAACTCTACTTTCTTTTTTTCGTCAAAAAAAAAAACTCTACTTTCTTTTCTTAGAACGTTTTGGAATTTAAAATAATTCTAATAGTTGCAATGTTATTGATTATCATAACTATTGAACTTCACTCTTGATGATATTCACTAAAACTGTCCATGTAAAACGTTGATAATAACTTTTGGATACATGCACGAGCAAATGTGACTATCCTAATTCCTACATATAATATAATATATATATATATATATATCTATATTTAATTACAGATTTTACAATTCTTTGTTTCATTTCTGCAGGATTTGGCCTCAATGCATTACGACCATATTTAATTTATTTCAAAAGATTATTGATGGCATTACTTAATAATAACTTCAATAGAATAACAAAAGTCTGATTTTTATATAACACCAAAAACCAAAAACCTTATGTCTTGTGCACTAATGTAGTAATTAAACTCATCATTTTATATTCAACTTCATTTTCGATTTGTCTTTTATTTCATCTCTTTCACATTTTTTCTTTCTTTTGAATGATGAATTCTGACTTCTGTTAGTGTTTTTTCAGCTACTGCGACAAGTCCAGCCTCTGAAGGAGCTCAACCTCTCCCAAATAAAAGCTTCAAGTATTCAATCAAGGTAAACAAGCTAACTGGCCTCATTCATTATCTTTTTTTCTTCATATATATATTCTCCGTTTCTCTTCCTTTCTTCAAACAGACGTCCACCGTAGTCCATCGGTGAACCACCATCTCCACCGCAGGTAATCGTCAGGCTGTGAGATATATATTTTGCTTTTCCTCACGGTGGTTCTACTATTGCAAATGGTTCTCAGTCCCGTTTCGCCTCCGTTTGCTCTTTGGCGAGGATCACCCCCTCTACTCTGCCTCTCAGCCTCCGGTGCATCAACTTCTCTCTCTATATATATAGCTTGTGAGCTTTTATCACCGCCACATATTATCGAAGAAGAAAAAATCTGAAGAAGAAAAATAAGAGTATCCTCTATATGGATTGAATCAGATTATTACATATTTTTAATTAAAAATATCATCTTTTTACACCCTTACGTTGAGGAAGAGGAGCAATAAAGAAAGTAAATTTCCATTCAACACTTATTACTTTAAAGCTCAACTTACATGATAATTGAGTGAGAAAAGTACCTATATTTATCTATATATATCCATGAGTGTCCAATATTGAATATATATAAATATATATATATTCAATATTATATATATTTATGTCTTTAAAGCTCAACTTACATGATAATTGAGTGAGAAAAGTACTTATATTTATCTACATATATTATTATTTTCTCAGAGTGAGCGAGAGAGAATCAATATATGAAAAATACCTCAAGAATTCTCATTAATTAAACAGTTAAATTAATTGGCTATTTATAGAGCCAATTAACTTACAAAATGGGCCGGGCTTTATAGAAGCAGCCAACGACACTTATACAATAAACGACAAGTAAAAGAATAAAAAGAGAAACGACATAAAATATTGTACACAGGATACGACACATGACACAGGATTTAATACTCCCCCTCAAGATGCACATGCGAACACGTTGAGTAGTGACATCTTGGAGAGCAATCCCGACAATGTATTCCCCGGTAAGGCCTTTGTGAAGATATCAGCCAGCTGCAGTCTTGTGCTCACGGGCAAAAGCTTGAGTCGTTTCTTTGTCACGCACTCCCGAACAAAGTGACAATCTATTTTAATATGCTTAGTGCGTTCATGGAAAGCCGGGTTAGAGGCTATGTAGATAGCAGCTTGATTGTCATAGTAAATTACTGGTGAACCTACGTCAATCTGAAAATCTCCAATTAGGTATTGAATCCATACGAGCTCAGCTGATGTGGAGGCAAGTGCTCTGTATTCAGATTCTGCTGAGGATCTGGAGACTGTTGTTTGCTTCTTTGCCTTCCAAGATATCAAACAATCCTTGTGAAAACACAGAACCTCGTGACCGAACGTCTTGTATCAGGACAAGATCCCCAGTATGCATTAGAGTAAGCCTTGAGGCCTTCATTCTTGGAATTTGTAGGATAGAATAAACCAAGCCCAGGTTGAGCTTTCAAGTATCCGAGTAACCTGTGCGCAACTTGGAGATTAGGCTCTCGTGGAGAGGATAAGAATTGACTTAGCTGATGAACAATGAAGCTAATGTCGGGTCTTGTAAAAGTGAAATAAAGCAGTCTTCCAATGAGCCTTCTATAAGGCGTGGGATCAATGAGTAAATCTCCAGTTTCTGAGTTTAAAGAGAGATTCACTTCCATAGGAGTTTTGGCTGGCTTGCAGTGCAAGAAATCAAAATCATCTAGGAGTTGGAGTGTATACTGCCTTTGAAAAATGTTTATCCCTATTTTGGACCTTGATACTTCTAGTCCCATGAAAAATTTAACTTCTCCCAGATCTTTAAGCTTGAATGCTGAATGGAGACTTTGTTTAACTTGCTCGATGACTGTCTTGTTGGGGCCTGAAACTACTATATCATCTACATATAGTAATAAGACAACAAATGTCATACCTGAGCCTCTGGTGAATAGGGAATAATCAGACTTGGATTGTCTGAATCCAAACTCGGTAATTACAGCTGTAAACTTTATGTTCCATTGCCTTGAAGCCTGTTTGAGCCCATAAATGGATTTCTTCAAATGGCAGACCAAGTTTTCTGAAGTTGTGAGCTCCCCCTGAGGAATATATCCTTGTGGCAGCTTCATATAAACTTCCTCTTCAAGTTCCCTATTCAAGAAAGCATTGTTTATATCAAGCTGGGCCAAATGCCAATTATGAGAGGCTGCAAGTGCAAAGAGAAGCTTCACAGTGACCAACTTTGCTACGGGTGAGAATGTGTCAACAAAAACAACTCATTCTTGCTGACTATATCCCTTAGCCACGAGTCTTGCTTTGCGCCTTGCAAGAGTTCCATTTGCATTGAATTTGTTCTTGTATATCCATCTGCACCCAATTGTCTTCTTCCCGGGTGGTAATGGCTTGACTTCCCAAGTGTTATTGTTATGCATTGCCTGCAATTCCTGCTCCATAGCTTGATTCCAATGTGTAAATTTACAAGCTTGATGATAAAACTGAGGCTCAAAATCAGATGAGATGGCCAGGGAGAAAGCTTTAAATTCTGGTGAAAGCCTGTCATAACTCAAAATGTTTGAGAGAGAGTGTGGTGAAGAGTAATTGCTCTCTGTGTGCACCAAGTTGCAGTGGTAGTCTTGCAAATATGTAGGCATCTTAGGCTCTTTTGTGGACTTCCTTAGATTGATCTGTTGTTGATCAGGATTATCCAATGCTTGCAAATTTGACGACTTTTCCCCTGATTGAGTGTTTGGAAGTTGTGTTGATTTTGCAGCTTCAGAAACTTGATCAAGATGTGCTACACCTTCTTGAGGGTGTCTTCATGCCTTGGAGCTGAATTTGAGCATTCTTCCTCGATATCCGTAGTCCTTAGAGTTGTTGGAACAACAATGTTTGCAAAAGGATCTGCAATGTTATCTGTGCATGATTCGGAATGGAAAGGAAAGATTTGCTCATGGAAAATGACATCTTGTGATATAAATATTTCATTTTTCTCTAAATCTAAAACTTTATAACCTTTGTGATTGGAAGGATATCCCATAAATACTCATTTCCTTGCACGAGGACAGAATTTACTTCTGTGAACCTGCAATGTAGAAGCAAAAACAAGGCAGCCAAAAACTCGAAGGGCATTATAGTCAAAAGAGTTGTCAAATATAATTTCATAAGGGCTTTTACCACTAAGAACTAAGGTCGGAGTTCTATTAATTAAAAATGTTGCTGTAAGAACACATTCAGACCAATATTTAACAGGAACTTTTGATTGGAATAGTAAGGCTCGAGAAACATTTAATAAATGTTGGTGTTTTCTTTCCACAACAGAATTCTGCTGGGGAGTGTCAACACAAGAAAATTGATGCATAATTCCTAACCTTGAAAGGAAATCTGCAAAAATAAGTTCACGAGCATTGTCAGACCTGAAAGACTTTACAACTTTGGAAAATTGCCTTTCAATCATGCTCATAAATTTCGGGATTATGTCATGAACATCAAACTTGTGTTTCATCAGGTACACCCGGGTGAATCTTAAGTGATCATCAACAAGTGTCAAAAAGGATTTAAAGCCAGAATGAGAGACAATATGATATGGACCCCAAATATCACAGTGAATTAATTCCAATGATACACGTGAAACAGTGCTAGAAGTAGGAAATTGAAGCCTTTTTTGCTTAGCTAAAGGACATATCAAACAAGGATTAAGATTGTCATTAGGTTCCAAATTCAAAACATTATGTAAGGGAGCTAAAGCCTTGTGAGAGGGATGTCCAAGACGATTATGCCACATATTGGCAGACACTTTATTAACACTAGAATTAACAGAAAAAATTTCTTCATCATTGAAGATGTACAGATCTTCTTCGACTATACCCTTGCCAATCATCTTGGGCTTGAGTGAATCCTGTATCAAGCAATCATTATCATTAAAGGTCACTGAAGCCTTTGAGTGCTTCGTGATCATTTTAACAGAAAGAAGGCTGAATTGAAAACTGGGAATCAATAATACATCATGAAGGGTAATTTCAGAATTCATCTTAATATCACCATAATAATGCACTTGAATGACATACTTATTAGGCAAAGTTACCGTGGAATTAACTAAAGGTTTCAGGCAAATGAATTTAGATTTCTGATTGCATATATGTTTAGTTGCACCCGAGTCAATTATCCACGAATTTTGTAAGCACATACGACTATTAACTGCCTTCATAAAACAAGAAGAACTTGCTTCAAAAGTGGCGAGGTTGACAGTGGCTTCTGAAGAAGAAGGCTTGGCTGCAATATCCTTAGAGGAACTCAAGTGATTGGAGAGCATTTCTATGATTTGGTGACACTGTTTTGAAGACAAAGCTGACAGAGGTGCTTCATTGCTTTTCTGCCTGGAGATATCGACCATTCATGCATGTGCCTTGACTCTATTTCCATATCCGGGTGGAAAACCATGAAGCTTGTAGCATTTTTCCATCACATGACCAGGCATTTTGCAATGAGTACAGAAGGGACGTTCCCTCTTGAATTGCCTTCTTGGAGCTGTTTCTTCCTTTACAGCCATTGCCATGGCATTGCTTGGATCATTGTGCTACAATTCTGCTCCAATGGCTCTCTGCTTCTCTTCTTGGAGCATAAGAGCAAAAATCTTGTTTATGGATGAAATGGGATCCATTAGCAGGATCTGACCTCTGATCACAAAATAGGATTCATTGAGGCCCATTAGGAACTTCATGGTGTATTCGGTATGGTAGAAGTCATTGCAGGCTTTTGTATCACACGGAGGCTTGAAATCATTTAGTTCTTCCCATATTCCCTTGAGCTTGGTGAAGAACGTAGACACTGAATCATTCCCTTGTCGCAAGTTTGCCATATCACGTCTCAGCTGGAAAATCCTTGGTCCATTTCCTTGTTGATATCGTTCCTTAAGATCCTTCCAAATATTGCTTGCGGTATCCTCGAACAGTATGGAAGAAGAGATCTCCTTCGAAACCGAATTGAGAATCCAAGAAACCACAACATTATTGTTACGAATCCAGGAATTTACCAGTTGAAGATCTTCTGTGATCGGTTTTGGAATGGAGCCATCAAGAAACCCGAGCTTGTTCTTCACGGAGAGGGCAATCTTCATTGATCGAGACCATGATGAATAGTTATCTCCAGTTAGAACTTGAGAGACGAGGACTATACCAGGATTGTCGGAGTGATGCAGATAGTAGACACTGAGCTGACAACGATCGGTGATCTGACAACGATCGCGCGATATCCACAGCCTCCTTCTTGGTGATCTCAGTCATCTTGATTCCACAGAAGGATCTTGATCGGAGCTTGAATCGAAGAATTGATCAAGTTTGAATCGGAGAAGATCGCGAAACCTTCTTGGACTGTCGAAGAAGGTTTCGAGCTCGAACTATGGGCAACAATGGCGAAAGCATCTATCGCTCTGATAGCATATTATTTTCTCAGAGTGAACGAGAGAGAATCAATATATGAAAAATACCTCAAGAATTCTCATTAATTAAACAGTCTGATTAATTGGCTATTTATAGAGCCAATTAACTTACAAAATGGGCCGGGCTTTATAGAAGCAGCCAACGACACTTATACAATAAACGACAAGTAAAAGAATAAAAAGAGAAATGACATAAAATATTGTACACAGGATACGACACATGACACGGGATTTAATATATATCCATGAGAGTGTCCAATATTGAATATATATAAATATATACATATAATATATATATATATATATATATAATCTAAGTCACTTTTCTTCTATATCTTACTTTTGTTTCTTTACGTACGTTCTTCCATGAAAATCGTAGTTTAAATCTGAGCTACTTTTGTTACTAAGATTCTAAAACTAAACTGATAGTTTTTTTGTTCCTTATTTTCTTTTGCAGAGTGAGTTCTTACTGTACATGAGTTAGATAAGAGGCATGGTGATTGTATTCGTACACTATGTTAATTGGATTCTTTATTGATATAGAACTTCGAGGTTCTGCTACACTTCTTATCTATGAATAATATTAAGTAATAAATTTACTATATATTTTATTTTATTTTCTGTTTTCAGATCAATTACCACTTGGTAATATCAATTGATCAAGCAAACGTTTCAAGGGTGGTATATGCATGCCAACAAACTTAATCACTGAAATCGGATATAAACGATGTTGGGTAGAATGTCTCGACAAGTATATCAACAAGTAAGATTGAAATCCAGATTACCAAATATGCGTATAAAGTAAAGACAAAGCCAACACGCGATATTTGGTAACGCAGTTCGCGAACCCCTCGTGGGAACCTATTCTGCGGGGCACTGACCAAGATACTTTATTCCATTGGAAAACATTCAAAAATGTCACACGGTCATACATGATACTTTAAATGAGTTTCACAAGGGAATAGATAAACTCCCCCTCAAGACCAGGCGGAGCTGGTAATCCGACTCCAGGGAAAAAGCTTGCTTCTCTTCAGAACGATCTTGCGATTACTTCAACTATCCACAGCCAGTCGTCACTTCACTCAAGCGAGATCTCAAGACCTTCCAGTTCTGATTTAAGCCGATGGGTGATTTTCGTTCAAAGTGCTCGATGTTCCAGCCACATCTAACAAATGCAATTATACGCCGGTCTTCATGGCATCCAAATAAGGAAATGAAAGGGACCACGATCAGAGGAATTGAAAGCACCAACGGTAACATTTAAACAAATCAATCCAGCATCAATCAGAAGATGATTAGGACTAAGCTGGCTGATCGCGGTGATTGCTCCACGAAGGTCTTTGACTTCAGCGGCATATCTCTCCAATAAATGCGCAGATCTTCAGCAACTTGTTGATCCTTCTGTTGTCTGGACATGTCTTTTAGACAACCTATTTTTACAGCATAATGACAAAAACAAAACAACAAACAATGTTCTTACAATCACTACTTATCTTTTATTGATAATAAGTGGTTTATTTATGATTATGTTATAATTCTTTGTCAAGTATGTAAACACTAATCAACCTGGAGGTATAAAAACTCTTTTCTATTTAATTATACATACTTATATACACATAAAATGATGAGTATAATTAAAATAAAGGTTTGCACTCAGTGGAGTATATAAAGAAGAAAAAAAGTAATCAAAATGTAACATTTGTCTAAAGATTAAGAAGAAGATAATATACCCTTCTGAAATCAACTCCAAATCAGGTTTTGCACTCCGTGGCTTCGAAATATCTAAACCACACAAGCATAATGTATGTATTGATGCTCAAGTTCTCCCTCTTTCTTTCTATTTTTTATTTTTATAATTGATGGTTTCTATAATTTTACATTTTTGTTGAAATTTTGCATTTCGACGTTCTAAAATCACACGAAAGAACAATAGATAAGAAATGAAAAATTATATAAATATTAGGGAGCACTTTGCACCTTAAGGTAAGACCTAAAAAGTTACAAATTTCTTTTTCTCATAAGGGAATTAAAACATATTTATTTTAATTTTTTAAATTATTTATTCTCATAGAAACAAGTCTTTTTTTCCCTTAATTAAATTATTTCTCCTTATATCTCTTGATTGTAAAAATATTTTAAAATTTAAGATCTGGGTTTTAACAAATTAATAGTTTGTTGTTAAATTGGTATATTTATAAGAATG
Organism: Parietaria judaica; assembly: GCA_954871525.1. NCBI lineage: Eukaryota > Viridiplantae > Streptophyta > Magnoliopsida > Rosales > Urticaceae > Parietaria > Parietaria judaica. The sequence continues at coordinate 2,792,524 of OX940866.1, forward strand.
AAAAAAGTATTGACTTGACTTATAGACTTATATTAAGTCAATGATATAATTGAGCAATTGATGCTTTTAGAGATACTTCTCTCTGTATTAAAAGAGCAATTGAAATTCGTATAAATATACATTTTTGTGTTAAAATGATATGTTGAAAAATAATTCTCTTAAATACTTATTTAGCATGCTTATTATGTTCATATAATATTATTTTAATATAACTATCATAAATTAAGGAATATCGATAAATAAAAAATCGGTTTACATGCTAACTTAAATTATACACAAAATGAGTTATTATATGTTGACAACTTGACATGTTCTATTGCTATTATGAAACTGAAAGCACGGCCATAGCTGTTTTTTATTTTGATTAACATCAAAATACTTACCCATTACAACATAGAATCAAATGAATTAATTTATTTGATATTTTTGAACAAAATGTGTTCCCTAATTTTTTAGATTTTATATTTTTCTAATCAATCCATTAGCCCTCCATTAAGTAACATAAGTGGGATATTAATTAGAAGGTTTTTGAAAACTATTTGCATGAAAAGAAATGTACGAAATTAAACAATAAATGACATTTTTTTATCTTAATGTAATTGCATGCATCATAATTACTAGACGTCCAATAACTGCCCATTACTAATCAATTAATTGTAAAAGAAATGAAAAGTTGAAAGGTCAATTAATAAAGACAAACTTGAATTCGTTGCTATGCACTTATGATTAGTTTTCACAATTTCTAAATTTGGGTTCCCTTTTCTCGGCATTAAAAGCATTATACCATGCAATTTTTCTAGGATTAACAATCGTACAAAGTCTCAAAAGATGTTTTAGGGAGAGGTATGTTGATAAGGAAATCAATTGTGTCGCTCATGGTTATCGAACCATTGTCGCTCACCATCGAATCATTGTCGAATCATTGTGTTTTCTGCTTACACTATAATCTGTTATCTGTCTAAACTTTTATTTCTTACTTAAGTAGTGTTATTTGATGAAACCTTTTTTAATTTTTTAATTCTTTTTGGGATGTTATTTTCGGCATCAAAACTCTTCCAAGACCGGTTAGTTAGTCACTCTTCAATCTTCATAGATGCCCAAATGTAATTTCACCGTATAATTATTTCTCTCTTTCTATTTTGTTCTGGTTGTTGGTTCCCAATAATAAGATCTGCAACGAAAGAATAATGAAGAACAAGAAACAAAAAGACAAAGACAAAGAAAGTTGGGAGAATTTTCTCAGATTAATGTCGAATGCAAAAAGAGCAAAAAGTTACAAACTAAAATCATAAGACTTGTATTTGTAGAGAAACTAGAAAGTTAAACCCTAGCTAAACTTCCTAAAATAAACTTAATCAAATCTTTACAATTTACACGTTTTCCTAACAGAATGGGAAACCAAATCATATCAAATCAAGAAGCCAAATCGAATCTCCAAACTTGCTCCTCAAGTTTATCACCTTCCTGGAATAGTTCTTCTTGACTTCTAGCGTTTTCTGTTTCTGCTCGGGAGAATCCTGCTAGGGTCCTTTTCTGCTAGGGGGAATCTCTGCTCTCCCTCATCTCTGCTAGGGGTATGTCTGGTAGGAGCATCTCTGGTAGGAACATCTCTGGTCGGGTCCTTTCCTGCTAGGAGAAAGCTCTGGTCGGACCCATCTCTGGTGGGGAACTTCCTGCTAGGAAGATCTCTGCTCGGGCTCTTCTCTGCTCGCTCTGATGGGGAAATCCCTGGTGGGGAAATCTCTACTAGGGGTATAATTATTTCACCGTATAATTATTTCTCTCTTTCTATTTTGTTCTGGTCGCATCTTTTTATAGTATGTATTGTAACTACAAATTATGCTTTTGTATTACTTCTTATTTTTTGGAATCATGCCATGTACTAATTATGATTTTGTATCACTAATTATTTGTGAAAATCTTTTTTTTTCTAAAAAATTCGCAAAAAAGTGAGTTCATGACGTAATTGCGAGAAAAAAATATATTATAGTTTAAGGAGCATTTGTGTGTACGATAATGAAGTTCAAGAGGTATTTTTACAATTATTTGAGTTCGGGGGATATTTTCCTACATGACACCAGTTGTAAAGGTAGTTTTACAATAATTTTGACATTTTGATTTAAAATTATAAACTATGTTCATTACTGCCGCGCTTTTGCGCGGGTTATCATACTAATATTTAATAATTTTATAAACATTACTAACTCCCTTATATTTTTAAGAGATTCTTAACAATAAATAGTAATACATTCTTATTACGTTTGTGGCTATTTGTCTACTTTAGCATGTAGGAGTGAAATAAGCTTAGAAAAATAGAGATACACGTGGCATTAAGTAGGTAATCTTGGAATTATTGTGTTTGAGCTATAAATACAATTAATATTTTTCATGAGATATGCAAGTATGATTTTATGTTGGAAATTTCTTCAAACTTGAAAACGTCACGGCTTGAATCGTGCATATGATCACTTTCCTAATAGTGTTTCGAGCACTCAAAAACGTCTTCGAGTCTGCTTGCAAGAACACCCAGGATAAGACAAGCCTTTGGCCGGGAAACCGCAAGACGAAGCGAAGTTCCGACCGTAAGCAAGAACGCGTTTCTGGAAGTGTTTTTAGAGAGTAGAAAATTATTCAGAGAGCAGTTAACGTTTCTGTATTAGAAACGAAATTTAAAGACACAAAAACAGTTACGCTGAGAAGGTAGCGACCCTTCTCAGCGGCAGTTAGTGTTCTGAAAACGGAAAACGGTCAGAAACCGCCCCCAACGGCTAGTAACTGCCGACCGACACGTGGCGAGGCGAGAATCGCCGCGAGAAAGCCCGAGACCCGACTCGCCCGATGCCACGTGCTCAAGTGCCTCAAGTGCGCCTACAAGACGCCACTAGCGCCTCTACGCCCACGCACCCGCACCCGACCTCGACCCCAACCCCAACCCCGAGCCCGAGCCCGAGCCGGTGTCGCCGGTGGCGACACCGGCGAGGGCGGCGTTGCGAAAGCGTGAAGTGGCATGGTCTCGCCACCTCGCCTCCACACGGCACTCATGTGGCATACTCATCACTATGCCACATGTTGAGCTCACATCACTATTGTTTTCCTTATATATTGCACAAACTCTTTGTAATTAATCCATGTGGAACTTTTCACATTCCCACATTTACTCTCCACTCAACACATTATACTATCTCATTTATTAGAACATTTATTGGTCATTTATTATTAATAAATTCCAACAATCCCCCACTGTTCTAATAATATAAGTATAATTTCCAGAAAAGTAGCAAAGGGTGCTAATATAGTTAGGTATCTTTCGATTTGAACCTGACCTTAGTACAGACAACACAAGATCTTATTGGAATGTCAGGTAGCTAGGCTTTGAACCTGTTATTCCTTGTGATAAGATCGGTGAAGCCTTACACACACCCTTTAGTAGTTCTTCGCCTACATCTCTCGCTTAGCACCGTTAGTGGCCATGTGCTCTTCCTGTCTCGTGAATTTTTCATGAGAGAAACTCCAACTCTCACTTTAAGACGGCACCATCTCTAAATTCACATAGGTGAAGTTCTTACAGTATCTCTGTTGTTTTACAGATACACGTCCTTATCACTGAACTTCATTAAGAGTTATAAATAACTCAACCCTCCAGATACAACAGCTAACATTGTGGTACAATGTTACACACATCCAAATCAACGATTTGTTGTTACCCATTGAATCTAAAGTTAAGGATTTCCTAACGTTAGATTGGGTTGCCACCGTTGTTGGAACTCTTACTCAAGGAGTTTCAGTCCCATACCTCTCGAGGTAGACTTTACTAAATCTCTGGCCAATGGTTTAGTAAAAGGATCAGCTAAATTATAGCTGGTACACACAAACGAAAGTGAAATGATCCCATCCTTGATCAATTTCCTTACGTAGTCATGTCTTAGACTAATATGTCTAGACTTCTCGTTATACACTTCGTTGTATGCTCTAGCTAAAGTAGCTTGACTATCACAATGTATCGACACTTTCGATATATTGTCCTTAGCCAACGGAGCTTCTAAAAGAAGGTCCCTCAACCACTCAGCCTCTTGACTAGCGGAAGCAAGAGCTACAAACTCTGACTCCATGGTCGAATGAGTAATACACGTTTGTTTCTTGCTCTCCCAAGAGATTGCACCTCCGGCAAGTGTGAAAACCCATCCCGTCGTAGATTTGTTATCTCCGACACTCGATATCCAACTAGCGTCGGTATATCCTTCGAGTATGGCAGGAAACCTACCATATTGGAGGCCGAGATTTTTGGTTTTCAGAAGATAGCCAAAAATCCTCCCGGTAGCCTTCTAATGCTCACCGTTGAGGTTGCTAGTAAATCTGCTCATTTTACTAACAGCAAATGCTATATCGGGTCTAGTGCACTGCATCAAATACATAAGACAACCGATAGCACTTGCGTACTCCAACTGAGCCACAACTCTCCCATTATTCTTCTCAAGTTTAACACTAGGATCAAATGGGGTGTTCACTTCTTTGAACTTCAAATGTTTGAAATTATCAAGCACTTTCTCAACATAGTGCGATTGACTAAGTTCATAACCCTCACTGGTTCGCTTAACTTTGATTCCTAGAATCATGTCAACTTGTCCAAGATCTTTCATCTTGAATGTAGAAGATAGAAACCTCTTCGTTTCTAAAATTCCGTTCATGTCGTTGCTAATGATCAAAATATCATCAACGTAAAGACAAAGGAATATCACAGTGTTTCCACACATCTTTGTGTACAAACACTTGTCACAAACGTTGTGAACGAATCCATTTGCAAGAATGACCGAGTCAAACTTCTAGTGCCACTGTTTAGGAGCTTGTTTCAAACCATATAATGATTTGACAAGCTTGCAAACCTTTTGTTCATTCCCCGGAAGTACGTAACCCTCCGGTTGCTCCATGTAAATCTCATCATCGAGATCTCCATTTAAGAATGCTGTTTTGACATCCATTTGATGAACAAAGAGGTTATGCAATGAAGCTAACGCAAACAATATGCTAACTGTTGTCGTTCTCGCTACCGGTGCATAAGTATCGAAGTAATCGATCCCTTCCTTTTGTCGAAATCCTTTGGCTACTAATCTTGCCTTGTAGGTGTTTAAAGTACCATCACTATGATACTTTTTTCTAAACACCCACTTACATCCAATGGGTCTCGACCCTTTGGGTAAGTCGACAAGCTCCCAAGTATGGTTAGACATAATTGAATCCATCTCTTCTTGGATAGCATCTTTCCAAAAAGCAGAGTCCCGTGAAGCTACAGCTTCTTTAAAGGTTTTCGGATCATCTTCCACTAGAAGAATGATAGGAATCTTACGAACAAAATTCTCCCAATCTCCTTCTACTAAGTAAAAGGAAATGAGTTGAGAGTCTATTTCGTTCGGTCCTAGATCCTTAGCCTTTCGAACTCTCTTGCTAATCCGAAGCTCGGGTTGTTTTTCAATAACCCGTGAAGTACTTTCCTCGCGAGGTTCTTCATTTATGGGTATCTCAGAATCTTTATCCTTCGTGATAAGATTCTCAAAGAATTCCACATCTCGTGATTCAATTATCACATTAGACTCCAAGTCAAGAAGTCTGAAGTCTATATGCCTTACTATTGGCCGCGTATCCTACAAAAGCACATTTAATCCCGCGAGGACCTAACTTGGTCCTTTTTGGATCCATATTCTTGTAGTAAGCAACACAGCCCCACACTCTAAAGTAACCGATGTTCGGTGCACGACGGTGAAATACCGGTCTTCTTTAAAGGAATCATGTTCAATATATGACATGCACATAACAAAGCTTCACCCCACAAACTAAATGGCAATTCAGAATGCATTAACATAGAATTTATCATCTCTTGATACGTTCTATTTTTTCGTTCAGCCTCAAGTGCGCCTACAAGACGCCACTAGCGCCTCTACGCCCACGCACCCAACCCCGAGCTGGAGCCGGTGTCGCCGGTGGCGACACCGGCAAGGGCGGCGTTGCGAAAGCGTGAGGTGGCATGGTCTCGCCACCTCGCCTCCACACGGCACTCATGTGGCATACTCATCACTATGCCACATGTTGAGCTCACATCACTATTGTTTTCCTTATATATTGCACAAACTCTTTGTAATTAATCCATGTGGGACTTTTCACATTCCCACATTTACTCTCCACTCAACACATTATACTATCTCATTTATTCGAACATTTATTGGTCATTTATTACTAATAAATTCCAACATTTTATACTATATAAAGTACTCGTTTGGTCGACAATATAATTACGAGGACAAGAGTCCAGCCAAATATTAGAGATAAAAAATACAAGGCTATATTGAGAGTGAGCAACATAGTTACTGCTTCTGCGAATAAACTAGTGAAAGCTAGAGTTTGAGCAAGAAGCCAACAATCTTATGTCGTCGATGGTAAAACCAACTTCATCTGCCGCAGGTTCGGGGCAGGCACAAATGCTGATTGCCGACTGGGATTCCGATTCAATCTCGCAGGGCGAGAAGCCCCAATAACCCACAAATTTCAGACCTTCACGAATAGCCGCCAAAGCCCGTTGTGGGCATTAATGAAATTCCAGTTCTCCCTATATAAAAAGAAAAAAGAAAAAAAAAAGTACTCGTTTGGTAGATATACATGAGTAAGTTTGACGAGGTTTGGTAGATATGCATGAGGTAGATTACATGTTTGGTTAAATAATATATGGTTTATTAAATACAGTGGACTGGAGATGCATATTCTAGGTATTTATACACTTATATTTAAGATATCATAGCATGTGGTCCACCTTAAAATAAAAAAAATATCAAAGGAATATTTTATAATTATATAAACATTACTAAAATTAGTTTTTCTATGCTGCTATAATTATCAAAGGAATACTCGATTCATTATTCTATGTCGCTATATTAAGAATAACTTGAGTACAATTGTCACCGTAAATCCAAGAAATTATAATAGACTTCGTATTATGAGTTTCCACGTAACGATTTGATTGACTCAACCAATGTCACAATGGATGATCAAAAAGAGGTTGGACTTTGATCTTGACCTTTGTATAGTCTTGAAAAATGTATTTATACAAGCTTGGTGATTATATTAATGGACGCAAGGCATATCATAATTTCATGTTTATCAAGAGTGCAATCTCAGTCTTTTAGTAGTGTTGGGAATAATATATATGTAATTTTATCAAAACCAGTTTTGGTCAACCTCGTTAAGATGATTGAGGCTTTAGTTCGTGGGTGTATGTTTTTTGGAATACCTTTATAAGACATATTTAATCTTTCGAGACATTCATATCTTTAAATGTTCAATATTTTCGTAATATTTTATCGCTATAATTGGGTTCTTAATTTTTAAATTTTACAACTTTTTTTTATCAATATAACATCGAGTTTATAACTCAAAATACATAACATACCCGATTATTATAGAAGTAATAATGTAATCTTATGGATAGGGTAATTAGCGACATAAGTGGCCAAGGTTTAAGAATTCCCTTAGCCATGATGTCAATATTGAAAAACGACAGCAAAAGTCCCTGATGTGCACTAATTACTCTATTCGCAAAATTCAATCCAACTAATTGGATGTTTGTCAGTCAACCGATGGCGTGGCAGCTTTGACCGCCACGCAGACATCCACGTGGCAAGCCGCATCATTTTTATATTTATTTATTTTTTTCATTTTTTTCGCGTGGCAAGGGCGAGAGAGAATGGATCCGTGGCAACGTGTGAGAGAGGGAGGATAGAAGTTGGTAGGGGTGCAAATAAAACCCGGAAATGCGGGTTTTAAACCGCATCCGGACCGGAACCGTATTTTAAATAAACCGGAACCGTATTAATCCGGGTTAAACCGGAACCGGTTTATTAAAAAAACCGCATCCGAATTAAACCGGTTCCGGGTACCGGATTTAGAGAATAAAAAACCCGGAACCCGCATAGTAGCTTACTAAAACCCGGTTATTAAATATATACATAAAAATATTTAGAATTTTCATACAAAAAAAAAATACATATTGAATTTCTATCAAGAGAAATATTCATTTATTTGTTTCTCATCCAACTCCAAACTAATGTTGTAGGTTAATCATTTGTTTCTTCTAGTCCAAATTGATATAATTTTTTTCTCTCACAATACTAATAGTATAAAACATTACATGTATTTATTATGTTAATTACTTATCAGTTTTTGTAAGTATATGTGTTATGTTTATGATATAGTTTGATTTTTTAATTTTGGCTATAATTACTTCAAGTTTTTTTCTTTAAAATATAAAATTTAGGTTCAAATCCGTATTATAACCCGGAACCGGATTTTAAAACCGAAAATAAATAAAAATCCGGATCCGGGTTTAAAAATCGGTTTTTTATTTTAAAACCGGGTTTTAACCCGGATCCGGATTTCCGGGTTTTTATGTAAAAATATCCGGATCCGGGTTTCAATTTCAAAAAACCCGGATTCCGGATCCGGGTAGCGGGTATGGCAAAAAATCCGGGTACCCGGTCCGCTTGCACCCCTAGAAGTTGGCCCCGTAATTTTTTTAAAATAAAAAAATGACATGGCATGCCACATAGCTGTCCGTGTGGCATCAAAGTTGTCACGTCATCAGTTGACTAACAGACATCCAATTAATTGAATGAAATTTTTTATTAGAGTGATTAGTGCACGTTAAACACTTCTGCCATCGTTTTTTGACATTGGCATACGGAATTCAAAAAACATTGCTAAGTACCCTTGTTGATAATAGGAAGTTATGAATGAATGCGGTCACAAGGTCTTCAAGGAGGTTCTACTTGTTTATTGTCGTTTTCTTCTTCGCTTGTGGCTTCATTCCAACATATTTGCGTGCCAAACCAGACAACATACGATATTTTTCGATATTGATCATTGAATATGAGAACTTTCCCGACAAAAAAGAAAAAAGAAGCCTTTTATTCAATTTGCTCTGCTACTTGATCAAGTTGGAGGGAAATAGTGAAATGATTCCATGCCATTACCTGGATTTATCCTTAAATTTAAATATATATTTCTCATAGACAAAATACTTACAAGTTTGACAAACCCGTCTTATTTGTGTTTCAACAAACAGCACATATATACAACTCGATAAACTCAATATTCTGAAATATAATTCCATATACTAATATATCAAATATATTGTTAGTGTTATTTCTTTTTGTATTTTTTAGTTAAACTTTATATAAGATTCGTAAGTTTTTCATCGATTTCTCGGTTATATCTCATTTTCTTATAAATCACTAGTAAACTCTCGAATAAATCATAAAACGAAGAAATTAGTATTAGTATACGTTTTTTTTTTACCCGTACTTAACCGGCTTTTGATAAACTCCGAAAAGCTCAAACTTTGATTGAGACACATTACACATAAATATTGACTATTGTGAAGATTGGATTAATGTGAAGTTATTGTGCAACGACTGAATTTGTATATACTTGAGTTTTTAGGCAGTGAAGTGTGAAGTGTCGTTTAGTGTCTGTCGTTTTCTTGAGTATTAATAACTTTTCTCCGATGTTCACTGCTTACACACTACTCTCCACATAAATTAATAAAGAGAAATGAGGAATTTTGGGAGAAGATTAACGAAGATAAGGTTTGTGTTACGTTTAATCATGCTAATTAGTATTGCAAAATAAGACATAAAACCTTTCAACACACATTTTCAAAATATTAAGTAAAATAATTTAAGAAAACTATAAACGCAAATACAAAATGAAAATACAAAACTCAAACGAACGCTACCTTAATTTTTCATCGCTGGAACATCACTGTAGCTTCTCATCTAGTCCGGGTTCGTAGTTTTGTCAAAAACTAGCCTTTCTATAAGATTATTGTCCTCCTCTCGAGGGTTTTAATTTATACTTAAATAAGTTACATAAAGAATACAACTAACAATTGTTATCTTTTAAAAAAATTATGATTATATTGAGTCCGAGGTAATTTTGACCGTCGGGTTTGACCATCGGATTTAACCAAAAATAGTCTAAGACAGTCTGTTGATGCTTATGAAGGTTTGTGATCGATTCACGAAGATTGAGAATAGCAGAAAACGACAATGTGTGATTGTCGTTTTAATTATTACGCTGCACGCATGTGTTTTTTTGTCATGACTTTTTGAATCGGTAAAGAAGTAGGAGTAAAACCCCATATTTTAATGTATGAGACTATGAATGAATGTTGTAACAAGTGACTTATCATTTCGTGTTGATGTTGATGATGTGTTTGGCTTATTAATAGATTAGTAACAATACGACCATTTCCTTGGAGTTTTTTAATGTTTGACTTGTGCTTTGTTTATTTTTTATTTTTTCATTTGTATAGATTCCATTATAAATTAAAAACAATTTTATGCATCGAATTTTAATATTAGAAAACCAAATAAAACTCAACCAGATTTTTTGGATAATCCCTTATTTTGGATAATTCCTTATTTTTCGTAATTGGCAATCAACTTTAGTGTTGGACCCATACGCAATTAAATATAAGGTAATATTTAACTTGTGAAACAAAAACATTATTTTTTAAAATATATTTCATCAATCATATTATTACTTTCTAATTTTATAAAATTAAAAAAATTATTTTACAATTCTTGAATAACTATTCTATTAATTATTCACAATAATTTGCCATTTTATCTTCATTCAGTAATTAATTATCAAACATACATTTAACTAAATAATGTTGTAAATATGAGAGTTCAAATTTTGAAGCTCTATATTGTTCATCATAAAAAATCGGATTTAAATGTTCTATTTTTATAGCTTAAATCTAGCCTATGAAATCTTTATTCTAAATAAATCTTGGCCGTTCAATACAAAAATAGAAAGATAGAAAATCTTGAATCCGAATTTGGTCGGAAGAGAACCGAAATCTGGGTGTCCTATTTTTTGGAAGTATAATTGGGGGTTAACCTAACTTGCTAGGCCTAGTGGTAAACCTAGTACAAGACTTCAAAATGTATTGAGTTCAATCCCAGCATGACGCAAATATTGAGTATATTTGTAGTCTAAAAGTGTTTGACTTAAAAATGACATATAGTTTAAAAAAAAAAAACTACACATATAAAAAAACGATAATAAGAATATAAAATACCGTAAACACGACATGCTAAAAACTAAAAAATGACATGTAGTTTAAAGCCGGAGCTGGTACCAAAAATTGGTAAATATTTTTTAGGTGCCGATTCCGGATCTCGGTTCTAAAAACCAAGAACTGGGAAGTACCGATTCCCTATTTTAAGCTAAATTTCCCAAGCCTTTTGAACCCCGTCCGGGATCGGTACAAAACCAGGAAATGGATACAAAATGTTCGCCCCTAGCCTTAATCAATAGTGTCCGAGAACACATATAATCTTGACCAGTAAAATCGCCAGATAAAAAAAAAAAAAACAAGAGTACAATGGGGTTTTATCGTCAAAAGTTAAAAATTGAAGGGCCAAAATATGAAAGAAAAAGTTGGTTGAATGATGAAATAAAATATTTAATGTATGGAAAATAGCGAACAAGTAGGAGGGAGGGAAGGAGATAGCATAGCACACACACAAAAAAGGAAAAGAAAAGAGCAAATTGGGTCGAAACTCGCAGAGACCCTTCTTTCTTCTTCACCATCCATTCTGTTTCTCCATTCTGAATCCTATTCCTCCTCATACAGTACAGATTCCTCTCCACTACTCTCTCTCTTCTCTTCTCTTCTCTTTAGATCCACTCCTCTCACACACATCCACTTCACTCTTCTCTTCCTCTAAAACCCCATTAACGAACTCTCACTAAATCTCTGTTTGCCCCTCCTGCTCTGCTCTGCTCTGCGTCAAACCCCGAAAAGGTGACTTGGGTTTTCACCGTTTATATAATTATATACGTATGTGCTTTCTTCTTCTGGTTTTCGATCGTCTCGGGTTCTGGAATTCTTTTCATTGTTTTCATCGACTGATTCCTTGCACGAACTTTGAGGTATTTGTCAAGATTATCGGCTGACAATAGAATTTTTTTTAGGAAATCGTCGATGTGTTTAGTTTTTACTAATCTTCAGTTGAAATGAGTTGTTTTAATAATTTATTTGCATGTTCCCAATTGATTATCTTCAGCCTATGCTCTGAAAAGAAGTTTAATTCTGTGTTTTATGGAATCTGAGATCGATCGATAAATAGTACCATCCAATGGAGAATGAACACGCAAATGATTGCTTGAAAGCCTCTTTTTGCGGCGCAAGTACCCACAGAAAGTAGTGTTTGGGACGGCATAATCCCGTTGTTTGTTTATCACGAGTTAAGTACATGGTGTTTCGATTCATGAAGCTTCCTAAGTTCCCGTCGGTGTTCGAATTGGGGTACCTAGGAGACACGTTTATCGTAATTCTGGGTACTTAACTCGTGATAAACATACAACGAGATTATGCCGCCCCAGAACACTTCTTTATAGTTATGGGTACTTATGTTCTGTCATCGTTTGACATAGGTTCTTCCTTTGCAGCAGACCCGAGCTCTCGCAATGATCAAACCCGAGGGTGAACTCAAAGTGAGTTTCGGCTACCAATGCAATGGCAACACGGGAGGCTCCAGTGAGGTCGCAAGCAGAGAAGATACACCCTCCGGGATGCACAAAACCAGCAGTTTCTCTTGCCTCTCGGGCGCTGCCATAAGCGCCAATGCCACGCTCGCCAACACCAACATCTGCAACGGCCTAATCGGTGGAGAAATACTCCCGAGCCTCGACTCTCCAAACTCGTTTCGGAAAGTCTTCTCTTCGCCGAGCCTTTCGAAGCTCGACTTGCTGTCTTCGTCTCTTCCGAATAGCATGTCGAACTTGAGTTGTAGTCCTTCCACACCGAGCGAGCTTCACGACTATGATTCCTGTGTGTTGGACTCTTCAAGCGCTCCGTCGAGGAGCGAAGGGTTTCTCAACTCCATGGAAGTACACGTGGCGGGTGGAGCGGCCGGCGAAGATAGGGTTCAAGCTGTTTGTTCCGAAGAAAATGGATGGTTATTTTGCTCGATCTACGACGGTTTCAACGGACGCGACGCGGCAGATTATCTCGCTGGCACACTGTACGATACCTTAATGCATCACCTCAATCAATTGGAATGGGTGCAAAAGCAGAACTCTGAATTTCCGAATGCTGTAGATTACGATGCGAAAGCATATCGTAATAAAAACTACGAACACAGTGACTGTATTTCCAAGAATAGGATTTCTGGTGAGAAGTCACCGTATTCGTTCAGGCAAGAAGTTCTCGATAGCCTCGAGCGAGCTGTGAGTCAAGCCGAGAACGACTTTCTCTACATGGTGGAACAGGAAATGGAGGAACGGCCTGATTTGGTTTCTATAGGGTCATGTGTTCTGATCGTTCTTCTTCTCGGAGAGGATTTGTACACGCTCAATCTCGGGGATAGCAGAGCCGTGTTAGCGACTAGGGGTGAGGGTATTGCTGTAAATTGGGCTGAGAGGCTGAGTGCCATTCAGCTTACTGAAAGCCATACGGTCGATGATGAAGCTGAGAGAAACCGGGTTTTGAGTGAGCACCCCGATGATCCGATGACTATTTATTCTGGAAGAGTGAAGGGGAAATTGAAGGTCACTCGTGCGTTTGGTGTAGGTTACTTGAAAAAGGTTAGTGCCGTTTTCTTGTTTTTGTAGGCTTCTAATCATTTTTTTTTATTTTTATTTTTTTTATTCCTTTCATATGCAGAAAATTCTTAATGACGCGCTTATGGGCATTCTTCGGGTTCAAAACCTCATAAGCCCACCGTATGTTTCAGTTCAACCATCGTTGAACGTGCATCGGATATCGGAAAAGGACCATTTTGTTATAGTCGGGAGCGATGGGCTGTTCGACTTCTTTAGCAACGATGAAGCGGTTGAGCTTGTGCACTCGTATATCTTGGCCAATCCTTTCGGCGACCCTGCTAAGTTTCTGGTGGAGCGGCTCGTAATTAAAGCCGCGAATCGTGCAGGTAAATCATTAATTCCTGATTTCTAACTGCAGATTTTGTTGTAAATTTCTCTCGTCTCAAAATTTTATTGAAAACCACTAAGCTTGCATTCTTTAATCCGATTTACATTGTCAGTGTTGTCTCGTCCGAGTCCAAAAATTCCTTTCACGATAAATCCTTATCGAATAAGGCCTTAATTATTGAATTATGATTCTGGTCGCAAACTTGTTTTGTATATCCAAATTAGTTGTAGAAACCGTATATTTGCTTTGAGTTACTATCCATAAGGGTAATATCTCTCTCTCTGAGGTCAATGGAGGAATTATATGACTGGTTTTGCAATCAAATATATTCCGGGTTTTATAGAGTAATTATCAGCTATGCCTAATAACTTGTGTTGACGGAGTTTATTTGTAAGAAAATTTTATTCCATCTTTCTCCCTGAATTTGTAAATTGTAGCAATTTTCACTTTAATCCGTAAAAAAACGACACTGTTTAATTTTACTCACATGTAATAATGCACACACAAGTGATCAGAGACAAATTCATCATAAAAGTTGACGAAAACCGTCAACTAGCTAACAATTCAAGGGGTTAATTTCTATCATTTATAAGCTCGGACAAATATTTCAACAACAAAAAATAGAGGAGAAATATGTCATTTATTTATATGTACTTGCATTAATATTTTCATCGAGCCCCTTTATAAATTCCCCTTTCTTTTGCGGTTTCAGGTTTCAGTATGGAAGAGTTGATGGACATTCCGGCCGGTAGGCGGAGGAAGTACCACGATGACGTCACGGTGATGGTCATCATCCTCGGATCGAACCAGCGCACGACGAAGGCGTCGATTTGCATTTGATCTCGATCCCCTCGAGTGGCTCAGTTTTTGTACATAGTCTAGTTAGTTCTAAAAGGCTATTTATACATTTTATGGCTTCAACATATTGATTTTTGTTTGGTTCAATTGTATATATTGCCAATGCCTAGAACATTTATTTTATTTTGGTATTTCAATAGGACTAGCACAACCCATTTGTTATCAGATTCCTGTGAAATTAGTTTGACCAAACTTGTGTTTGATCACTGTCTCCATCAAACGAGTCAAACCCTAAGGTCAGACAAAACAATTTGATATGCAAGATATTGTATATTTATTTCAAGATACTCTTTTTCCATAGAATTTTTTTTTAGCCAAGTAGTCAATTTGTTTTTTCATAACAACCCGTTTTTCGTCACGAGATTTCGATAGGATCCAAGCACAAATTTCTACAAAATTTTCTATAAGAATTCACTAACTAGTGAATCTCTTTTTTCATTAATCAGCGAACGAACTCGAATATTATGTCTTATATAAGCTTAGACACTCTTTATTAATCGGAACATAAAATACTTATAAATACCTCAAATGTAAAAAAAATATAATTAACAACATCATAATAATCTGGCTTAAATAAATTCTTGTAACTTAGAATTCTACATCAAAAGGGTCAAAAACCTATATCAAACAAATGATGTGCCAAATTTTGTGATTTTCTTTTCTTTCAATATTATTCATTTATTGAGAATCTTTTCTTCCACCAAGTGGTCAATCTTTTAAAATTGGCACCCACTTGTAATTTGTTTGCCTATGACAGCTTTTATTGCTGCTCATCAACCTCAAAAGATTTTTCATAAAGCAGAATTATAATTGAAACATGCTTGTCCTTTGGGCTTTTCCTCCTCCCAAGTTGGTTTATTTTCTCAAGATCTTGGTCCACAAGTAAGTGGGGGTACTTTATGGTATCTGTTATTTGGTGCTTGAGATTATATAATAAAGTATTTAAACCTACTTTGGATCTTATAACCTTCATATGATTAGCAACAATTATGAAATTTGAACTTTATGGTCAACATGGGATTTGAGAATTAAAGAATGATAAACAAGTATTTTTAGAAAGGTGATAAAGATAGTTGTCTTTAATAGAGCTTGTTAATGCCGTTTTTCGGATCAACGTGAAAAGCGGCCTATTATTTTGTTTTGGGCTGGGCCCAATGACCGTGCGATTGTCAGAATGGCCTTGAAGCTCCTTTCTTCGCCTTTGATACGCCGAAAGTCGCTTCCGGATTAGCCGCCTCCGTTTCCGCACCTGAAAAGAGAGTAAAAAACGTGAACTCTCGAGGAGGGCAAAGAGGGGGACCTCTATCGCTCGCTCCGACGCTCAACATTAGTCGAGTATTTTTATGAGTCGGAAAGTATGAGAATGGCGAGCAGAGGTTTTTTGGCTTCAGAGAGCTTACCGAATGTGGTGGGGGGGCTCTCGTATTTATAGAGAGCCTTGTGCGACCCCTGAGGATGTGTTTTTCATTTTAGGGGTCGCAGCGACCCCTAATTAGGGGTCGTAACGACCCCTAAAGGCTTGCTTTATTTATTAGGGATCGCTAATTGGGGGTCGTAGCGACCCCTAAAGGCATGTTTTCGAAATAGATTCCGCCTCAGTATTCCCGGGTCGGGTTTGAGCTGACTTTTCAGACCGAAGCCCGTTGACTTTTTTTAGTCTGGTCTGAGTTGACTTTTTCGGGGCGGACCGGGGCCTTCTTGGGCCTTTGGCGTTTGAGCCTTTTTTTTCATGTGTTTGAGCCTTTTTCGAGGGATGCTCCTTCTATGTCGACCTTGTCGGGGTAGGCGAGGGCGCCTTGACCTGACAAAGGATGCTCCTTGTCGACCTTGTCAAGGTTGGCGAGGGTGCCTTAACCTGACAAGAGAGACTCCTTGACGACTCGACGAACAACTTCTCTTGTCGAGACTAAGACTCTACTCTAGATCTCTTCTTAGACGGGCCTCTGCCAGCAAGCTCTCAATTCTTGCTGGGGGAGAGAGGGCGACTTTTTTAGAGAGAGAAAGCTAGAGAGATAAGATCTGGAGAAAGCTTTGAGTGAGTGTGAAAATGAGGAGGGGAAGACTCCTATTTATAGGAAAGCTAATTCCCTGAAATTGCACCTCCAGGGGCCTGCGAATTTCTCTCCTGCCGCAGGGGGGTTGCCACGGCCCCTAGCCCTGTCGAGGGGCTCGTCGGTGCTTCTTCATTCGTCTTTGATGTCTTCTGGTTGTCCGCGCATTCGTATGTTGAGTCTGGGGGAATCTGAAGGATTTCCTGGGGATCTTCGTGATCTCGGATCTCCTCGTCGTGTGGAATAATTATAAGTTATGCCCTCGTCAAGCTACGACGAGGGTGCTTGTCAGACCAAGGTCTTCGTCAGGCTTGTCACCTTGTCGGCCTCGTCGGCCATGTCGGCTTGTCGCCTTGTCAACCTTGTCGCCTCATCGCCTCGTCGGACTTGTCGCCTCGTCGGCCTTTCAAGGACTTCGTCTTCTTTGTCTTTTTTACTCCGGGCCTCGCCAATGTCTTGGTTCGTCGGCCTCTGGTCTTTGACTTTAGTGATGAGCTTTGACTTTTGTTGGTGGGCTTTGACTTTTGTCAAAAAAGGGCCCAATTTTTATATATTACGAAAAATGCATATAACAACATCATAATATTTTGAGCTTCAAGGGTCATATGACTGTTAGGATTTTGTTTGTTTATGGTCACCAGTATGACCATTTATATAAATATCATCACATTTTTTAGAGAAAGAAACATATACATATTCCTCCAAAATAAATAAATTAACATCAAGATGTTGCATTATCAAGACCACGCATTTGAATACCGGTTGAAAATTGACATGTAAAGAATAAGACAATAATACTATATAAATAAAGTTCATATATTATAGCGCATTCAGTTTTATTAAATTTTATTACACGTGCAACCTTAGGTATAAGATTAATAAAAATATCTAGTTTTTTTCTTCTTCTTATTGAGTTAACAACTTAACATTGGGTTTTGCTATTGTGATTTAAGGTCTCACCTTAAGGATGTGGCAAACCTCCAAGATATATTATGACAAGATAAGATTTTTTTTTTAAACAATAATTATATAATGGGAAAATGACAACATAAATACCCAAAGTCTTTGAAAGTTAGCATTAAGTTTCTATTTTTTTTTTTTGGTGGCGAAACTAGTCAAACTCTTATTTTGTGTCTTCCGTCATGTTTCCATCCAGAAACGCACCACGTGTCACATTTTAAAACCCTTTTAATATACCACTTTAAATAAATAAAAAATTAAACAAATTTATCAATGATAAACAATGATATATTTAATGGGTTTAAAAACGTGATACGAGACACTGCTTAACGGTTTTAGGACGAAAACATGACGGAAGTCACAAAATAAGAATTTGGCAACTTTCGCCACAAAAAAAAAAAACTTAATGTCAACTTTTCAAAAAAATTAGATACTTATGCCATCATTTTCTTTTAATTACGAAGAAGCAAAACACAGAAAAAAAAAAACAGAGAATAAACGACAAGACACCGAAATAAGAGCTGAAGCCTGAAAAAGGAGTTTGTTGTTGTCTTGATCTTGACCCACCAAAACAAAAGGAGCTCATCAACCATTTGTGGACCAGTTAGTTTTTTTTTTTTTTTTTCCCTGCATGGTAGTGTATCTCATCAAAATAATATATATATACATATATATATATATATATATATATATCTGTATGCAAAGAAGATGCACTATTTTTCTCGATGAAGGTTGAGCTGAATTCAACTATATCGGCAAGCTTAATAAGGTATCTCCCGCAAATAGGCAAAGTGCGTGACTTAAAATTTAAGTAGATTACTAATGTTTTAATTAGATAATGGCACAGATTAAACGTTTTAAAAAAAAAAATAACGATAGAAGTACTTAATATTTTTATTTTTGTAGTGACATAATCCAATTTTTTCTTTTCGCCACTAAAACTTGCAATATCTACTGTTTCGCTTATCTCTAAATTTCCAGTCTCCTTTTAAAATCGATTTAGCAAAAATGAACAAGTGCCACTTTCAAAAATCTCAAGACATTTTTCTACTGACAAAACTTTAAAAAATGAATGAAATTTTAGAAAAAATAATATAATCTTCGTTAAGAAAAAACCAAATTTATGTCACTAGGAAAATTAAAAATTTGATAGTAATATTACTGCTATTAACTCATACATATATTATATATAAATACCATCACGTACATATATTTATCAAAAATAAAAAGTTCGTTGCTAACTAACATCCAAAGCAATAACTATACATACAATAAGATTCAAAATAATTAAACATTTCCAACAAACAAAAATTCACTTATCTACCAAAACTATACACCAAGCTTTTATAGCCCTTAATTACCAATAATTCCATGCACTAACTTAAATCTAACACACAAATTACATAATTAAACACCCATTGACATTCTCATCACTGAACATCTCTAACGAACCGCCAAGTGGAACTCCCTGCTGACACGTGTACGGCCACGATGGAGCTGTCTTGCTAGAGCCATAAGTTCCATAATAATATTGGTGTGGATAATAATAATAATAATAATAATAAGGATACCAATAACTCTGCTGTTGAGTGTGATTAAGATTATAATTATAACTATGATTAACACCTTCATTACTGCCTAGATGATCATGATTGTTATGAAGCTGAGCACCTCCGCTTGCGTGTCCGGAATTACCCTTTTGCCCTTTCCTCTTCTTCCTCTTGCTTCCACCACCGTCCTCGGCCTCGCCGGCGGGAGACTTCTCCGGCGAATTCTCTCTCTCCTTTGACCGTTCGTGTCTTGCCTTTGGAACTCCTGCTTCACTGGCTTGAGCTTCCATTTTAGTACTTGAAATATTATTATTATTATTATTATTATTATTATTATTTGTCGAGCTTTGTGTGGCCTTGTTCTTGGGCTTTGTGGGTTGTGTTTGAGGCCAAATCTGTGCGTGTTTTCCGGTCTTGATGAGCTTGTTGATTAGGGTTTGAACGTCGACGTTTCCAGTGACTGTCACTCTCTGTTGCTGTGTATCTATACTTGTAGTATAAACACCTTGTGTATATATATTATACACACAATATAAAACTGTTATTATTATTCGAGAATATTCCTTTACGTCCTAAGAATATGTTGAAAGTGATGTATATAAAATATAAGAAAATAATACGAGAATCTAGCAATAGTATCAAATATATATAATCTAAAATCTAAAAGCAAATTTTATAACCTTATTCAAGCAAGCTATGTTCCATAAAAATTAATAAACATAGATTTGCATGAGAATAATCACTCATAATTTATGATGTACGAGTAAAGAAACAAAAGGAAAGGTTAGGGTTTGTACCATACCATTGATTTTGCGGAGAACTTTCTTGACTTTTGCCTTGCAACCTTCGCAGTGGATGGAGACTTTCAAGACCCATGTCTGAGAATCATGAGAAATATTGAAGGAATTTGATTACAAAATACATATGTGAAAGAAGAAAGCAATAATTAGTTTAATTAATAAAATAAAAAAAAATGACTAGTTTGAGTGTCTACGTTGTAGTTGAGTGGTTGATCGGAGGAGGGTTGTTCAGGTGAGGTTGAAGCCATGACTATGAGAGAGATACAAGGAAGGAAGATTGGTTCATAGAATGATCAAAGGAAAGGGTATCTTTTAAACTTAAAGTAGCTAGGTTTGATGAGAACGAGAGAGATGTGAAGTGAAGTGAGTAATAAAGCGTGTCTCTCTCTAGAGGTTACACTCGTCGAGACCAAAGTGAAAGGCCAAACCTTTAAGGCTTAATGTGAAAATGACAAGAGATCCCAAATTAAATCCCATATATATTTTTTTACCATAAAAAATTAGATCAATCAAAAAGCTCGAAATTTGAATATTTGAGAATTGTATTATTCTACTAAATTGTTAAATCTTGATTACAAGTTACAACCATAATGTAACTAAATTACACTAAAAAGTAAAAAGGTTAATTACTTTTATAATATTATTTTATTAATATATCGAATATTGGAAAAATGTCTGTCTACCCTCTCATTTTAGATTATTTAAGAAAAACTTCGTTTTAGTCTCGCCAAATTTAGCGGAACTACACTTCACGGAGCTTTGCTTTAATCCCGGATTATTTATCTCATATCCGCGTGTAAATACGGATTAAATTTGTGTCCTACTCCTGTATTTTATGATCAATTTTACAGTCCGTACAATTATGGATTTTTAACACTTACATTTTTTTGTCCCAAAGATCCTCTCCTTATGGACCACATTTGTCTCAAGGCTGACCGGAAAACGACAACATATTGTTAATCTGTAATATTTATTACATTCCTTTAATTCTTCACTTCCCTTTTCCCCATCGCATTTCTTTTTCTCCAACTTTTTCTTAATATTAAAAAAAAAACTATTATTTTGCAATATATCGGGTCCCGGAAAAAATATTATGACTAAATAAAACATAAAATATATTTATAACTAGCACGAAAAAGGTAACCAAATCTTTCAAAAATCGCCGAACATCGTCGTGATCAAAGTAGAGAGCTCAATTTCGGACACCAACCATGGAAAGATTCCCGCGCAAGGCCACACCCCCGCTTTTACAATCACCGCTGCGAACATTGTCAATTTTGTTTGTTTGTTAATATTTATTTCCATTCCCAGTAAAAATATTATCGGCCTATTAGAACACTTATAAAAAAGAAAAAAGAAAAAAAAGAACGAAGAACATGATAAAAAAGAAAAAAGTTTAAAATACGGATAATCATGATGGTAAAACTATTCAAGTTAGTTTTGTAGTGGAAAAATACACAATAGCGCCGAGTCCACTCACAGAAATAAAATAAAAATCTATCGAGTCAATTAACTATAACTTAGATACTTTTACCTCTATAATCCTTAAACGAAAAAACAAATTCAGAAGTTGGAAATTTATGAGACTAATGGAAGTTGCATTTACTAACTCGCCAATTCGTCAGAAAAGTACAAGTCCCTTCACTTAATTGCATGAAATCCAATACATTATATCTTCAATAAATCCCACGCAAATCAAACCAACTACTCCCAATTTTCTCTTTGGCAATATGAATGTTTAAAATTGATATATATTATTGTCATCACTACCAATAAATACCATTAAATAATGACCGAAAGACGTGACATTTCGAAGCATTAAAACATTACCAAAATGGTAAGCACAAAGCCATTTATTTGGCTTCAAATGCTTAACCCACCAACCAACCATACCAAAACCCTTCAACGTTACAATAGCGAGCTTCTCTCTTTGGCATTTTTCGCCTTGAAAAACTTCTCAAAACGAAGAGTAAAAAAAAAAAAAAAACACGAGAACGAGATCCTTCGTCATTGTGATCAGAGACGGCTTTAGAAATAGGCGGACAAATATAGCTTAATCATCGGGCCTCTAAATGGAAGAGACACCCAACACGTCTCAAATAGCCCGTGGCTTTGCAAAGTTCGAAGTGCCATTTTGGGTCTTCATTCTTACTCAAATTCCAATCTTGTTTTTTTTTTTTTTAAATAATTTTACATAACCCAAAATATATCAATATTAATCGTGTTTAAAGAGAAACCCGCTATAAAATTTATTAATCTTGTTAATCACGTATATGAGATAATAAAAACATAAGAATTCATTTTACATTATTGTAATAAACATTGGATCTCGTGTCCGTAGATGAATTGCCACTAGAGAGTTCATCTTATCTTAAGCTGAAACAACTAATTAAGTATTATAGGCAAACTTCCATGGTGGGTATTTCCTCAAAAGACCTAAGACAGAATTATCACAATACATTATGATGCTTTAGTTTAATGAACAAACGCGACAAGCTCTAGATAAAGCCATTACTTGCTTAATTAACATAACTGTAACTAATGACTTATGCAAAAGACAACAAGACCGTGACCTTTCATGACTAAAAAATGCCTGGAAGAAAGCCCACTAGTCAGCGGTGATCGTCGAGTTTTTGCTTTCTTCGCCATCGCTATTCTCCTTCGGCAAATCATTTTCCAAAGTACCATTTCCTTCCAACTTGGTATCGCCAACTTTATCGCCATCTACAGAACCTTCTTGTAGCTGCAATTATTTTTCCAAAATCACACCGGGTTATGATTTTAAACGCTTATTTTCTCGTGTAATGCTAGAAAAAAAAAATGAGTTTAATAAGGATAAGATGATACCCCTAAGTTCCTAAGACTAGCCGTTACATCATCTTGTTGCTGTTGAAGGGCGGTGCTCAAGTCTTTGAATTCCTGTTTCGATTTGAATAAACACCGATTTTTAAAAGATGGACTACAGGCAATATGATAGAGCGGTGGTTTTTTACGTATCACCGAAGGAAGGGCAAGACGGTCTTTTACTTATTTATGTCATCCCCATAAAGAATTTTACGTTACGTTTTGGTACCTTGTCCTATCAGAATAATTGAAATAGCAGAGAAGCCACTTACAGTTCGAAGAAGCTCCACTTCGTCGTGAAGTGATTTCTTGAGGTCTTGAAGCTCCTGAATATAATCGAAAAGTTGCATTAGCAGCTCATAGAACTATATCTATCACGGTAATAAATCGAATTCATCAAGAAATAAAGAATCTATACCAAAAATAACAAAAATGATAGAGAGAACACGTGACAAAAAAAATTAGACTAAATTCTTATGAAACAGGTCACTGAAACAACATAACACAATCAGTCCTCGTATAATTTCATTTGAAGATTAAAATATGACCAGATTATCTATAGAGTTCCTAAATATGAATCGAAAAATTGCATTAGCGCCTGGTAGACTGTTTATAAAGGAGTGGAGTGGCTATTTTCTGCTATTTCCGAATGCTGTATTTTATGTTTTATCGACAGTCAAATTGTCAAATTTACACTAAAATCATAAAGGAGTGGGCCATTTTATGCGATTTCTGGAAATGAGGACCCATCACAAAAGACGGGCCATTTCCGCTCTTTACAGAACAGCGAGGCTGAATCCTCACATTCTTCCTTAAGGAAGGGCCAATAGTTCGATTCAAAATCGCATGTAATACGTCATATATAAGCTAAAACACACGATGAAATCTTGTACCAAAACAAGAAAATCACACTCACATCACGGTAGACCTTCACTTGAGTGTCCAGCTTTGACCTCCAACTTTGCAAATCCTAACACAGAACAAAGCACAACCAAAAATTAGGGTTTCCAATTCAACTGTTCGTCGCAAAATGCGTCAAAGAATACGAAACCCAACCTGTTTCAGGCCTTGAATCCTGTTAATCAACTCTGACCTCGACTCGCCCAATTCCTTTGATCAAACCCAGAAGAACAATCTGAGTTAACTTTCCTGCACATTCTCATCAACCAAACACCCAACTGAAGATAAGTAGAGAAATACCGTGATCCTTGAGCCAATCGAAACCGTATTCTCCTTCTTCTGAGGAATCCAAAAACAAGACACGGAAAGTCATTTGGGAACTCTGATATGAAGCACAGAAAATCCCAGAAATCAAACAACTCACCGAGGAAGAGAGCGGAGAGGGAATCGCAGAATCGGAGTCGGCCATGGAGATTCGAGCGAGTGAAGCGATTATGAATCTGGTGAAATAAATAAATGAAGAAATGAGATTGAATGAATGAAGTGAACACTCAAAATTTGAATTGTTTAGGATAATAATTGTTTTTTGTTTTGTTTTTGTTTTGGGCGGGTTATTTAATAATAGTGATAAATAAATTTTGTATTATTACACGTGGAATTTGTCGGATCTCGAAGGACCTGAAGTGGACTACTTGCATCAGCATGGGCATTTTGGTCATTTCGAGCTTCGAAAACTTGGTGAATTGAATTCTATATTTTTATTTTTAGTGATAATAGCAGCAAAATTTAAATTTAGGTGAAATTAGCGATTATGTATCGAAGTGCTAAATGTAGCGCTCGGGTACTAAGTCGAATAAAAGTGTAATATTTTTATTTTTGCAAGTAGAATAATGTACTCTTGTACCAAATTTAATAGCCGAAGTAATCAATTCGAGTAAAAGTTACGTGCTCACGAAATTTGCCTTTGACATCATATGAGATTCTCAATTGGATCCATGAAATTTAATCCTCAAAATTTTCATATTCTTATCTATAAAGTCTCATGAAAAGTATAAATTTTTTGGATTAATCCTCACAATGTAATTTCGTGGATCCCCAAAGGAAAATCTCGTCGTTGTAGGCAAACATAAAAATTATAGTTTTACTTAACTTTTTTTACCACCAAATTTTGACACTTGAATACATAATTATTCACTTTTTAATCAATTAGGATAGTTCTATATTTGACATTTGATTACATAGTCACTGTTAGGGTGTTTTTCAGAATTAGTAAAAATTAACTTTGGCCCGAAAAGCCCCAGAGGTCCATATTTCAAAACCAAAAAGCCCAAAAAAAGAAGAGATAAATATCTATTATTAAATAAATATTGGAATAAGCGACTCTGGCCTCGGGATACGAAAACGTGGCCTCGAGGAGAAAAATGTCAAGCCACGCTTGGCCACATTATAGGCCATGCTAGGCCACGTTGGACCACACTAGGCCACGTTATGCCACGCTAGTCCACAATAGGTTGGAGGACGTGGTTCTGGTCCGACGGTAAGCGAAGGGTCTGATCATGGTCTGATCGTCGACCTCCCCTACTGAGGTTCTGATTCTCAACGGTCGCCGACCTATATCTCGAGTCTTAGGACTTTGCGGTAATGGGTAGGAGGACCAGGTTCCGGTCCGACGATTAGCGGAGGGTCCGATCTTTTGGACTTCAGAATCCGAGCCCCAAGCAGAGAGATAGAGGTGAATGAACTAGCTAAAGAGAAGGCGCCGGAGGAATCCTGACTCTCCAGAGAGCTAGCTAGAGAAAAGACGCCAGAGGAAGTTTCGAGTGTCGACCGACCCGCGTCTCTCCCGGCTTGCCCAGACAAGCTCAGGTATGCATATCTCAACTCCCACTTTGAAACATGTGATGACCTGATCCCAGTAAAATGGGTACGTAGACAGCCTCGTTATAAGTGACGAGCGGCATCATATATTATCACCCCCTGACTCCCCCAGATATCGAAGAACCAAGATCCAAGCGCCGACCTTCCCTAAGGAGGCTCCAATTCTCAATAGTCGTCGATCCATATCCCGAGTTTAGTCCGACCGCCTAGGCGGAGGTCCCCGGGTCTTTGCGCTAATGGGTCGGAGGACCCGATTCCGGTCTGCCCAGTTAGCGGAGGGTCCAGTCTCCAAAAGAACAGTGAATCAAGCTTCTAGCCTAGAATAGTTAACAAACAGTGATAAGCCCGGCCTATTATCAAGATAAGCAACAACAATGTTTCATCTATTTTTCGGCACCAACGTCGCTATAATTTTGTTTGTATTTAGATATGTATGCCTATATTTTATGTAATATGAACGCTAAAACTAGGAAATAAACCAAGAGCAAAAAGCCAAAGCCGCGCGATCGACGGACATTGTTGACTCCTTTATATTTGTTAAAGTATTTATTGTTAGTTGTATTCCAATATTGCCCTTTTCACTATTAACCATGAAGACCGCAATTGGAGAAATAAAAAAAGGGTATTATTGTCATATTAAAAGGTAAGCATTAGTGGGCTAGAGGCTAAACTATTCCCAAGTCTATTAGGTACAACAGTCAACAAGAAATATGATTATTAATATCAACCAAGGTTCAACTTATCGAGATAACCGATAAATCGCTTGCCGTTATCGACGGATTAATCGACGGATAACCGGATTATCGACGGAAAACTAATAATACTGTAGCTTACCGATTACCGATACTTATCGAGGATTATCGACGGATTATCGACACTTTTCGATACTTATCGACGGAAAACTTACAAAATATTTTTATAATATCATACAAACATATGAAGATAAAGTCATACACACATAGTCCTATAACACCAATAAAACATAGTCTCGAAAATGTATCAAACACATAGTCAAACAACTCATACACATAATAGATAGGTAATAGGTAGAATTATAGATAATACTCAAACTCAAACCGACTTCTCGGACCTCAGAAAAACGACGATCTCCTGTGGGCTTCCATAACACCGGTCGCACCACTTGCTTCCATATGCATGTTCAGATATGTGTTCCAAAACAGGCCATGTGGTTCGAAATGCGTACGGAAGTAACTCACGTGGTAATCATATACGTGTTGCTCTGTGAAGATGCCTGCACGATTTGGATACAACGGATGCGCCCAGACACCGTTCTCGAACACAGGGTGCGGAGTTGCAAACTGAGTGCTCGAAGAAGTTCCCATCGACATCGTATCTAACCACCCAGAGACATCGTCGACGGGGTTCGAACTCTGAGAGAGATAGCCACTTCCAAAGTAGAATCCAACAGCAGAAGATGCGTCGTCTTGTTGCTGAGGAGGATCAGGAGACTGTTGGTCGCCATACTGTCGATCGGGAATGTATCCCATGTTTGGGGGGTCGATGTTGTAGTTCGGGTCGGAGCGATACCTATCACCTGTTTTGTAATCATATTAGTTGACATTCAAATATACATGCAATGCAATCAACAAAATTCAAATAAACGGTACATTCAAAGAAAAACGGTAATCACCTGTATCAGACCCTCCATATGTAAATGCTCCCCACCCTCCGTGGCCGCCACCTCCTCCACCACCCCATCCTCCCTGGGTGCCACCTCCTCCACCACCCCATCCACCATGCGAAGAGCTATGGGAAGGGGAAGTACGGTGAGTAGAAGCCGGGTGAGTACGATGCTGACTGGCACTGGGGCCAGGACCGCTTGAGCCGCAGTCAACTCCTCCATAAACTCCCGGGGGGTCGGCGGTAGGACCGAGTCTTTGCTCACCAAGGACTCGGCTGATCACAACTCCGAATGATCGAGCCTCCTCGGCGATATCTGGGTCTGGGTTGCCTTCTTCGTCATCGAGGTGGACTGGTCGGATCCACTCTACAATTGCGTCCTCGAAGTCACAACCGGCAGAAGCCATCGCCAAAGACCGGGTGAGGTACTCATAAGGATCGGCTTTGTCCACCTGGTCGTACTACGCCTTTATGTCCCGCAGCGCTAGCTTCTGATTGTAGTTGCAGAATACTAGCTTCTCCAATGTTGCGTATGCCAGACGATTGCGGAGCTTGGTGTGGATCAAAGCAAAAGTGCTCCAGTTCCTCTCGCACGCTGAAGCGGACGCGGTCTGCGACAAAATCCTTACTGCTAGCTTCTGCAACAGAAACTTCGAGTAGTTTTGCCGCAATTATGAAGAAATTCGAATTTTCGTCAAATCTGAAAATAAATTACACCAAAAAGTCAGATTAATATTTCAAAAAAAAATTAATGAAAGAGAACACCCAAAAAAATGAGTACATTACCTCATTAAATCGGAAAAGATAAACTTGTTCAAAATTTCCCCGAATTATGAGAAAATCCGAATTTGTCGTAAAATCTGAAATAAATCATACCAAAAGATCAGTTTGATATTTCAAAAAATATTTAATAAACAAAAAAACCCAAAAAAATGAGTAGATTACCTCACAAATCACAAAACAGAAACTTCAACGACTTTAGCCGCAATTATGCAGAAATCCGAATTATCGTCAAATCTGAAAATAAATTACACCAAAAATTCAGATAAATATTTAAAAAAATATTTAATAAACGAAAACACTCAAAAAAATGAGTAGAATACTTCACAATCGACAAAAAGCTAAACTTTAAATACTTTTGCCGCGATTTCTAGAAAATCCGAATTAGCTTCAAATCTGCCTCAAAAATTCGCCAAAAATTCGCCAATAATTCTACAAAGTTTGTAACATTCTGCCTCAAACCATAAAATCATAAATCATAAAAGAAAAAACCTATATTTTTAGCAAAGTTCCAAGTTCAAAACTTTGTTTACTTTTGCCAAACAATATCATCAATCCGAAAATCATCTAAATCTAACAAAATAATCACAAACTAAGTCATGGAAACATATTTTCATCAAGATATATTCATGATAATGCAAAAAAACATCTCAAAATTACAAAAGTACCAAAGTTTACACTTCTAAACATAACTTATAAGAACAATGAACTCTTAGTTTTGGAACTCATGCAAATCTTCTCAAAATCGTGAAAATGATCAAATATCAAAGAAAAAATGCATGATTCAAGTCGTGAGTCCAAGTTCTCACCTCCAGAGAGCCTTTCAGCCGATGCAAGAACTGAGTTTCGACTGTGGTTATTAGGCGAGAGATGATTCCCAGGAAACACACAAGAGGAGAACCCCAAATCCACACAACAGAGGAAAGAAGTCATGGACAAGGTTGAATCGTACTCGTAAAACGAGCACGAAGAAAAGAAAACCTACCACCGGAAATAAACCGGAGTAGCACACAAGAAGAGAACCCCAAGGGTTTACACCACAGAATGTGGTAGGGACCAAGAAAATCCCAGAATCAGCTCATAGCACTAGTTCAAGAATCAGGAGAGTCCTTCGACAGGTTCAACTTCCATCAGAGAAAGAAGCCCTCTCCACAATGCGACAAAACCCTAGGACGCACAATATCTACGAAGTGCGAAATCCATCGAACCTCGAAATCAGCAAGGCTCCGAGCTCGAGCTGGCCAGACATAAAAGCAATATTAGAGAGAGTACATGTGTATGAAAATGCATAATATTAGTGGAATATAAATACAATACACATTAATGTATACATAAATAGGGAAAATAGGAAAGCCAAAAGGTTTGTAACATAAATCTATAAACTACTCCATGCAAAAGTTCATCTCAAAGAAGCCTCTATGAATTGAAGAAGCCATCCAACAAATTATATATGTCCATATATATAGATATATTTATACATATAAAAAGAAGATCTCACTAAAATGACACACTAAAATGACATGGCACAATACAGATAAGCTATTCTCATTTCTTAATTTTACCGATTTCTGTTTTTTTTTAGTTAAAAATCAATTTTCAATTCTTTTATTGCTTGTCTAAATTGTGCATGATTCCTCCTAATTTATTTTTTGTGATTTTTCGTTCTTTTGTATAAATCTATATTTTGGAATAATAAATATTAGAAAAGTGTGATGGGAGCTTTTTTATTGTTGTTAATCATTTTGAAGTATATACTTTGATATGAAGATTGGAATATATATAAAAGTTTCATGTAACTTTTTGTTGTTGTTAATTACTATATACTAGTATAAAAAAGAAATTTATAATTTTTTAAAATTTTGAATGTAAAATACCACGTTTCGTTTATAAACTATTGATGTCATTGTTTGCGAAAAAAATTGCCAATCACATTTTTCATTTAATTCTCAATCTTAGAAAACCATGTAGAACTTTTCTACATTTCTTAATAGTCGTGATTTATGGATAAATATGGATTGTAAATGGTTATTATAAACTAATATTATAAATTTCTTATAAAAACATTTTTATTTTATTTTTAATGGAACACTTATTTTATTTTTAAAATGCTCTTCATTATTTTAATTAAATATAACGATGAATTTTCTATTAATTGAGAGTCAAAGAATTGAAAAACAAAATAAAAGACATAATGTTAGTATTATTATACAACCCGTCCAGTAATTTATTTTTTAATCAAATTTAGATGGACTTTTTTAGGTATGCATTTATTTTAAAACAATTACAATATATATATATATATATACTCATATTTTGTAATCATTTAAAAATATAAATAAACAATTGCCGAGTTTGCTTTGGATATAATAGTTTACGGGACTTATTTATAGATTAGTCTATTAAATATTTTAATTTAAATTTTTTCGCCGCTGCGCGGTGCTATATGCTAGTATATTCATAACAATCGACACTTTTTTTCTTTCTAAAACAACAATGAGACAATGATTGAGGCCATATAAATGAGAAAATGGGAACGGATATACCGACAATATTAAGTAATAATAGTATTTAGAAATATGAAATTAGTATGAGTAAATAAATTTAATTAAAAATTAAGTATTTTTTTTTTTTAAATTTACTTTGAAATTTAAATTTTAATATATTTTTCTTGTTTTTGGGTTTTCACTTGGTCAACGTATACTGTGGACAAGTTCTCGAAACTCATGCTCGGGTAAGGCTGCCTCAAATGTGAGTTTGGCCTTGTGTTCCCCAAGCCCGCCCAATGAACATGTTTAGCTAAAAATTTCCAACATACCTTGATAGCATGTACTACTAAGGTGATAAGAAAATCCTATAGTTTTTCCAAATTTAACACCTAAATTTGAACAAATTATCGGCTGAAACGTTGCTTTCTTCTCATCTAAAAAAATGAGACTAACAGAGATATATTAAGATTCAAATCATTGAGAAAAAAAAGAAAAAAGAAAAAAAGAAGAAGAAGAAGAAATATGTAACAAATTGGTTGGCATGGGCTATATTAAAATGGTTTCAAGTTTCAAAAATAATTAAAAATCCTAACCATTAAAAATAAAAAATATCACTTGGATGGCATGTGTCTTTCTTTTGATAATGTTTGAAATTAAAAATCCTCACTCGGTTTATCGCTTGGATCACATTTTCTTACCGATGGAAAATTCAAATTTTTGCTGCATTTTTATGCTTTCATCGTCGTTAGTTGATGAGAATGCATTCGTAGTCACTATAGCTGGATGCATAATGTGACATGAGATGAGGCTAAGCTAGTGTTGACGTGGTTTCGCACACCAACAATCATGAAAGTTTGTGTATGAGATTTCGATTTGAATTTGCTTATGAGATGTGTGGATTTTGACCTCCGCGTCGTCAATACTTTGGACGTTGACAAAATATAAGAAAACAATAAAAACACCAAGGTTTTTTTAGAGAGGTTCGTCTCAGTGCAGTAGTTGACTACGTCCTCTGTAAGTTTATTGATGAAAAAGATGATCAATCGCAACCACAAGCCAATTCCTAATTGATCGTAAAAGATGAAAGAAAACACTCTGAAAATTACATACTCTCAAAGACTCCTCTCTCAGGGGATGCTTGCGTGCGTGTGATGGAGCTATCTTCTTGCTTTTATAGGCCTTTTATTTCTGCCCGTTGGAGATTCCTTGTGAACATTGGTAGTGGCTCCGAGTTCGGTGCTTGACTTGATGCCGAGCTGACACGTGAGCCACTTCTCGAGGGAATTGCGTCGTAGTGGATTTGACTTGGTGTCGAGGGGAAGTTTAAATCTTGGTCGGGCTACAGAGCTTTTGAATAGGGCTTTGACTGATTCTGCTCGGACTTCTTGCTGGTAGCAGACTTCTGCTCAGATCCTTTTTTCGGCAATCTCTGCCCGAGACGAGCTTGGTTGTTGGCCCGAAAGGTCTGCTCGGACCTGGGCCTTGTTTTCTCTATGATGGGCCTCAATTCGTATCTTTTAGAGCCCCATTTACATGAATAATTGTATTTATTCATGTAATTTGGTCTTAATTATTTGGACCATAAATTTAATTAATGTGACTTTATCGTTTCTAATACGGAATAAATTTACACATCAACAGCTAACAGGAACAACTCTTTGCTATATCGAGATTGAAACTTCTCTTGTCCATTTTGATTTACAACGATGGTGGTGGTGGTAAAGTAACTTGGGGAAAACGTATCGACATTCATGGTGAAGCCCATATCGCGTAATGATCCTAATTATGATTTTGGCGAGGTAAATATGCAATGCTCTCTTAAGTTACTCTCGAGATTTAAAATGACACCTTCTTGATATGTGTTTCAACAGGAAAATAAACTTGTTGGAATAACTGTGTCAGACCCACTGGATGACCTCAAGAAAGCCGTTGTCTCCATCATAGAAGAGTTTTTCAGAAACCCGGATGTCTATTTGGTTTCTTCCGGCCTCAGAGAACTAGGCTCAAGCGAATACGATGCTTATTTTGTTAAGGGTCTCGTTTCAATGGCAATGGATGGGCACGATAAGAATAAGGAGATTATGGCGTTTCTGCTGCTATCGTCGTTGTACTTTGATGTCATCACTT
This sequence comes from Parietaria judaica, assembly GCA_954871525.1. NCBI lineage: Eukaryota > Viridiplantae > Streptophyta > Magnoliopsida > Rosales > Urticaceae > Parietaria > Parietaria judaica. The sequence goes on from OX940866.1 coordinate 2,825,386, forward strand.
CGTCACAGATAATAGAAGATTTCTTTATACTCCTCGAGTCTGTCGATGACTTGGCAGTTGAAATTTTGAATGCAGCACTACAAAAAAAAAAAAAAGACCATTAGAATCTAAGTTCTTAGGGACTGATTTATCAGTTCTTAATACATAATATCAAGGATTGATTTATTAGTCATTAATTTTATTTAGGACGGATTTTTATGTGTTTTCTATTAGCAACTGATAATCAGTCATTGATATTTATGCACGAAATAGGAACTAAATATCAGTATCAAATATTTTGACACCATATAAAGTTTTTTGAGACAAATTTATTAGCTACTAAGTTTTAGTTTAAAATAATTTCCCTTCATATTAAAAAATGGCGCATATTTATAAGAGAATAATCTTTACTCTTTAATAATCTACTCTAATCCTAAATGACATTCTTTCCCTGTTTCTGGCTCGCGCAGTGGTTTACGATATCGTCCCTCCCGCCTTCCTCACGGCTGAAAAGATAGATCTTCTGGAGTCTTTCATGGGATTTCACGTTAACTTATCTATGGGCCCACTATTTCGTATTCGATAATGTCCAACATTTGTGACATCACTAATTTCTGGCGCCTATTAATCGTTGAGACCGTACAAGCGGAAGAGAGATTACTCGGATTAGACCATACCAACGTCAATCATGTAGAAAACCTAGAGGTCGTGCTCGACGCCTTGGAGATCTACGTGCCCAGCCCAGAGGCCATGGTGCCCGGTGCCCCAGAAAACACATGATCCCCCTAGAGGCCCTCGTGCCTGCCACGACCAAGGTTCAAAATGTCGACAATTTCCGTCAAAAATTGTTCAAAAAATTGTTTGCCGGTGGTCATCGGCAAGTTTTCCACACTAATCGTTGTCGTTTTAACTTTTTTTTTTTTTGGTAAGTTTTTGTCGATTTTCGACATAAGACATAAGCCCCATACAACGAAATTCGCTATAGACAGTGCCACAAAAACAAAAAACATAGATACTTAAAAAAAAAAAGAGCTTCTTTTCGGGAGACCCACGCCTATAATGGCGTGTTTAAAACTTTAAATTGGCCTTCATTCTTTACTTTTATAAGAAGCTTTTACTACCTTGCTTCTTGTACACTGCCAATGTGGGACTTGTTAGCATTGGCAAAGTTTGAAACAAACATCATGAATAACAAGAAATTGAGACCCTTAATCACGCAATAACAAGAAATTGAGACCCTTATATGAATAGTTGACAAAGTTAAACATGATCATAATAATGCAATTTATTTTATTTAATAGATTATATATTTAACTAATAATGCAATTTAAAACGCTATATTGTTGAGGTGAAAAATCACCACAACAATCACAGATTTACGAATGATGTAATTTCGCTTTTATGTTACCTTGGAGCTTGGGTTTTTCTGTTAAAACTTAATCACGCAATTGAAAATGGATCAAAAGAGAGAAATTACGCTTGAAAATCAATGTTTGTGGAAGTGTGTATATTACGTGAATTTCAAGATTTTTTTTTATCCCTTTTTACATCTCTAAGTTCGTTATTTATAGAGCCCTTCTACCTACGATTCTCTTCCATCCTCATAAAAGGCTGGTTACATTTGAGTTTAGTTGTCTCATTATTACCTTAATCACTCCGTTTTATTACATCGAACAAATGGCTAGAAACTACTATCATTAATTCTAAACGACGATTTCATTGCATTTATCACCCTTCGTCGCTTGTCCTTCTTCGCCACTTGGTCTCGTCGTTTCATCGCTTGCCCTCTCACTGCTTATCTTCTCATCGGTTGTCTTCTTTGTCTTCATACAACATACTTTGTGGCGATGAGGCCCTTCTGGATACCTCATCTATCAGCTCCCTATCGCACCTTCGCCGCCCAACGTATCATCGCCTTTCGGCCTCATCGCCTATATGCTTTATCACGTATCTTCTTTGCTACTCCACGGATTTCTTCAGTTTTCATCGGCGAGTATTGACTTTTTCCTTGATTGAGTTTTTTTTAATCTTATTAATGAGCATTGAACTTGGTTACGAGCCTTCATTCTGAAGCCCATAACAAAGATAGATTTCTTCTTATTATTGCAAATTAATGCGACGAAATCGTACCTTAACATATATAATAATGCAATTCAATAGATTATTATTCAAGACTTTTTCGTACTTTAGATCTAATAATGCAATTTATTATTCAATAGAATTACATGTTTTTAAAACACTTTATAAAAATTGTGCAAACATATTTTAATAAGTATTTTAGCGGGTTTCCATCGAAAAGTATCGATAATCCTCGATAAGTTTTGGTAAGGATAATCTACAGTACTTTAGCAATTTTTCATCGATTAATCGGTAAGCAAACGATAAATCCGTCAAAAACGTACGGCAACCAATTTATTGACAAAAACGGCATTTAAAATTTTTGCCTTGGCTTATTCCATTCTTTAAAATTTTCTGGATTTGCACATCAAGGTTCACATATCCTTGAGAACGACAATGAAATGACAAAGTACAAACGAAAAAAAAAATGAAAACGACAATAAAATGACAAACGATAGAAGACAAAAAAAAAAGGAAAACGACAGCCAGAGAAATATAATTACAAATTTAATCAAATAAATAAATTAATAAAAACAGAAAAACATGAAGGACAAAAATAATGAGCGAATTGTCAGTAAAGAATAATGTAATGAAAAGATTAAAAGTTCATGGGATAGTAAAGCCGTAAAGAAAATATAAAAATGCCAATATGAAAACAAATTAATGAATATACCAAATTAGCTATTTCTAAGTTAATTTATTATTTAGTGTTTACAAAGTTCCATCTATAATAATTCAAAAGAAGAGTAAGCCAAGGCGCATTCAACGTTGTCTTTGAAGCACATTCAGTTCCTAACTATATTAAAAACACATTGTATAAAATGTAGCTTAGTCCTATATAAATAATACAATTTTTGACCTAATTGTATGGACGACTTTTGTGCAAATTTGTATGGAACTCAGGAATTATTTAATACATAAAGACACTTTAGGGCTCTTAATGACTCGGCATAATTATGGCTAGTTTTAGCATAGGGACTTAGATAATTATGTCACAATTTTGTAGGTCAGTAAAATCATTGCAAAAGTCTTGACTTGCCAAACTAGTCACTTGTGCATTTTAGTATTGCCATTTGAAACACCGTTCGTCATAAAGCTAAAAAGCCCTAAAACTCCCAAGATAATAAGGTAGGCGCTTGGAAGAAGTAAAAAAAAATGCATCTTTTGAGAGAAAAATGAAAAGAAAAAAAAAATGCATCTTTTGAGAGAAAAAGTTGCATTCTTTCATGACAAAGTTAGTGCAATATAATTATTTTTTGAGGAATCTAATTGAAGATAAAGATATATATACTATACAATTGCCATATGTGCTTTCTATTCAACCTTTTTGTCAAGCCTAATTGCACTGAAAGAAGTTGCCGAGTGTGACTCATTACTACAAAACGAAAAAGATTAAATATTGAGTGACACGTGATCAAGCAAAATGAGATGACTATAATAGTGTTCAAAGAGTGCTTTCTCCATGTCTAGCTATAACTATTTATCAATTGCTAACTTTGTACTTAATTAATTAACTAGTTATGCAATATTAAAACTGGGCTTCTACCATTATAAAAACCGCCAATTAAATATCGCAAGTAGTCGACGATATGACGCTGATACGGGGCTAAAAACATGTTGCCGGCATCAAATTTTAAATAATCTTTATCGATTATATTTAATACATTAGGCGCAATAATAATCGTAGAGTTGTTGGTTCCACTAATGGATCTTTAAGCCAAAGCATACAAGAACACAAAGAGAAAAGAGAAGAGTTTTGGGGAGAATATTCTTTGTATTGAATAAGGTCGAAAATCACAAAGAAATGGAAACTCGCCTTCTACAAAAGAGGATACACCTCTATTTATACTAATAAAAAGTAGAAGCTAAATCCCAACAAGGATAATTACACTGATTCCTATATACATAGAAAAAAGCACAAAATTGACATTCTCACCGCGTTCTTCTTTTGTGTCACCTGATTGACACTCACCAACTCCTTAGTTCTTTCCCACCTAGTCGACCTCGTTTCTAGTCGACGTTGTGTCCTGGTCGACCATTTGGTCATGGTCGACACTTGCATCCTCGTCGCTGGAACCTCCTCATCGGTTCCTTGGTTCCTGATCGTCGTGATGTGCTCGTCGCTGCCTGATGACCAGTCTGTCTGCGACAAGGTTGTGTGCGACCATGTCTTCCTGACCTGATTGGCTGGGTCTTGCATTCCTGGTCGATCATTGACTCAATGATCTGAACCAGGTCGAACATAACCTCGCAAGAGTAAGGTTCGATTCGCATGCGGTAGGTTTTTTATTTTCATTCTGTTGTAGGAAATTACCTTTCTAACCCTTATACATATTTGTAAAAAAAAAAGTGACTCAATGCATTATATTATATTATATTGATAAGATTAGTTAATACTTATATATCATAAAAACACTTCTATTTTTTATATAAAACTCGTTGGTTGCCGGTGAACTCGTAAAATTGTATCGGTAAAATCTCTATCGGGGAATCATGGTGTAAGAGGACTATATATGTAATATCATTTCGTAATAATATATATATATATATATATATATAAAAGAATAAGCTCTGACTGAGGCTCGTACAACATGCTATGCAAGTTTTTATAATAGTTTATTATTTAATACACAACTTGCCCAGGAAGTTGTAGACGTGTTTATCAAGTTTTACTTGATCACCAACTAACGTAAGGTTAATTTACTAAATTAATTAAGTCGATGTCCCCTATATAAACCCATGTTGTCTTTGTATTTCACCACTCCAATATCAATTCAACAAAAACATTTTCTCTCATCTTTTATTGCATATCGTGTTATAATATATAATATTATATATACACACATAGAAAGAGAGTGGGAGTGAGTGTCCTGAGTGGAAAATTGTGGCTTCTTATTGTCGGTTGAATTCGGTGAAGTGGTTTTGTCGACGTACGTTTTCGGCTAGGATCGTTTTCAGGAACCAACATTATACTATTACTATGACCGTGCATGTTTTAGTTGAGTAATACACGTTACTCATGGAAATGGGCCCAACTTCACTTTACATATATACTCTTATAAGTCTTTATAAGTACTCGTCTTATAATAAATATATCCCAACGTGACTATGGTTTGACATTTTTGAGCTCTACTTATGTAGCCTATAGCTCATAGCTACTTATATGTTGGAGGGGTTGTTCTAGAATTGAGAAAATTCAACATTAATTTGTGAAAAGGTTTTTATAATTGTTGGAATTCAACATTCAACAACTATGATGACTGTATTTTCAATATATAATTGAAATAATTGGACTTCAAGTCTATATCCTTTCTCACAATATAATGTATAAAATTAATTACATTTCCATTCAAATAAGGTAAAGCTACATTTCAATTCATACTAGCTACTATTTTGGTTTGTCATTAATTTGACCATATTAAATATTAATTACAACCAAAGTGATTGATGTAACTTTTTATTAGTGTAGTATCTATCAATGTCATCAGTTATCTCGGAGAGCTTATAATTACTTTCGCCGGAAGTGTTTATAACCTTAGGGCCTAGTAATTCTTATTGTGATGTTTCCGGTTCAATTCCTTTAGGATGAAAAAACACATATACGTCCCTTTACATATAAGTGAAGGTTTATCTTCGTAAAATAAGTTTATATTGTAAATATATTACGTAATCTTAATCGATAGCGTCACGTGTTCTAACAATGATATTATTACGTACTATATAGCGTTAATTCTCGTAAGATAGAAATTGAAAAGATATTTCTAATAAAAATAAAAATAAAAATAATAATGCATGGCATTGACAAGACAAATACATGATAATATATAGGCCAATGCAATCCAAAACTCAGGACTATCTATATCTATATGGGTAGCTAGGAGACAAAATAGGATCTCCCTTTGCCCATCCTTAGTGGATAAACAATATGGAAAAAGATCATTGGAAGATCATCTCTCTTAGCTTCCTTTCTTCTCAAACAATATCACCTCTCTCTCTCTCTCATGACCATTGTGAGGAACTGACTACACAATGGAAAAGTGAAATGTCTCCCATACTTGCACAGAACAGAATGGGCATTGCCAGATTGGCCTATAACATCTCTATTCATATCCATACATATATATATATATGTATATGTATATGTACTACATGACATACAATATTAATGCGTTTGCGCTCATATGATAAACGGATAATACAGATATAGATATTAGCCTCATCATACGCCTCGAAGACCTATTTTCATGGAGGAGTTTCAGTGATCTGAACTTGCTTCACGAACGTGCAGACACGTGCTGATAAGGTTCAGATATAAGCACATGTTAATTGCTTATGGCATGAGAGTCATGTTTTTTTCTTGGACAATCTTTTCGTATATTCCTAGCATGCAGACATTAAACCCGTATATTTCTTGGAGAAATACATTATACATACATACTCCGACAGAGTAAAAGTTCAGCACAAATAGCATGTGCATATATATATAAAGAGTTTAAGACAAGGAAATACAAAACGACATTAACATGTTTCTGTGTACATCTAATTATATAGATAAGATGTATAGATAAGATTACCATTAATTTGAATTTAGTTTATTTCTGATAGAATTTTAATTTGTATGTTAGTTACAAATTCTCCAACATATCATCGTTATTAATTTAAATTCACGTTGATGATGATGATTTAATTTTACATCAATTATATATAGCTATAAAAAAAGAGAAATGGCTTTTAATAGCCAAATTGAAACGTTTGATTAGCCAAATAACTAACCTTTCATTTTTCTTTGCAAAATAGCCAAATTGATGAGGTGGCTATTTAATAACATATTTTATACCTATAATACCCTTTTAACATATTAACGTGTATTAACAAAGTTAATTTTTCTTAAAAATACGAACATTTGCTTGTGTTTACAGAAAATCTATATTAGCGCGTATTAACTGAGTTAATTTGTTTAAAAATAAAAAATCGTGATTAAAATTTTAACAAAAATTTAATTTATTTTTAAACAAATTAACTTAGTTAATACACGTTAATATAGTTACATGTTAATACACGTTAATACAAGGGTAATACGGTCTTTCGTGATTTATTAATGTGGTTGATTGGCTATTTGACAATATTAATAAAAAAGTTGGCTATTTTGCAAAATAGTTTTTCTAGTTTGGCTATATGGCTATAGAACCCATAAAAAAAAATTACGTGTATTTGTATAGTGAGACTGACCGACATAAATTTTCAGTGAATGCATGGGGGTTTGACACTTGATGTCGTTTATAGGATGTCAATTATATTTGGTCATCGATCGCTTTTAAGAATATACAGAATAAGAAGCCAAAAGAGAGAAAGAGACTAATATAAACTTATCTCATCACCAATATACATAGATCGTAAAAGCAAGTGATAAACAGTTCATTGTACAATTGGCTATACTACACAAGTGGCAAGTTGTCACATTTAAATACCTAAGATACAGCCAAGTTCAATGATTTATTTTTTTATATATATTTATCCAGTAAAGAAAGAAAAAAAAAAACTATATTGATAGGACCATGCCTTTTGATTGTGCACCTTTAACTTGCGTTTGCCAAGTTCGTTCTAATTATACATGAAAAATAAAGTTTTCAAACAAAAAGTTTATATTATATATATTCACCGGGGAGAGATATGAAAGACGGTTTTTCAGAAATATATTTGTTTCATATTATGTAAAGATTAATTATCCCACTTTTTGTTTGCACGTGCATGCACTGTTTTAGGCTATATTATTCCATTCCATTATCTCCTAGACGACCTCTAATAGCTAGTGGTCTTAATTTACCGTGTCATACTTTTAAGGCCTTTTGAGTATTTTAGAATAAAAATCTATATTTTTAGTGTTGAAATTATTAGTAAATATATACGTAGGGATTAGGACTAAGAAAAAAAAAATCAAAATGAAAGCAAAAAGGAATGATGCCACCAAGAATTATAGCAGTTCATTGTTCTCGTGTAAATGGTACAACTTCATATCGCTTGCAAATTATCTTCGTTATATTGAAATTCTCGGTATTACAGTCTTCTATTTGGAAGAGGAGGAGAGGATAAGAAAGATATATCGTCAAATACTCTCTCCACTCAAAATTTTATTTATTTTAAATTTATTTCACTTCTTCTGCCAAAATGTTATTAATGTCACGCTGAATCTATAAAACGACTCAAAGTGCCGGCGGTTGGCCACAAATCAATATACTAAAAAAATTAGGGATACAATAAATAGATAAGAAATATATTTGTATCTAGTTTTATAACGGTTACTTAGAAATATATATATAGATATAGATGTAGAGAGAGAAATTATCCCTCTCCATACAAATTGGATGGATCCCCCTACTCATGCATAGGGTAGAATTTATTTGTCGAACAAAAAATGTTCCAAAAGCTAAGAAAATATATGGTTCGGGTTAAATATATCATAGATTGAGATCAACTTTTTATATCCTTCATTGATTATATGAAATGGGATTCCCGTATTTTTATCTAATTGAATTATGGCTTCATGTGTAAGCAACAAGATTTCTCTTTATATTTATTTTTCTAGAACATTTTTATTATAGTAATACTAAATTAATCCTCACTAAATACTTGCGATATTCTTCACGCGTGACTTATTCCAAACGTACTATCTATCACTTTCAACTTCATAATCAACATTATTCTGTTAACACTAGCTACTTAAATTATTAAATATTTATTTATCGAAATATGATCATGCAATTATATTAGATTTACCAATTTTAAATATTTTCAATTTCGATGCTTTTCTGTCTATGTAAGTCGACGTCACCAATCATGCAAGAAAAAGCAAAATAATTGAGGTTACAGATATTCTTCAGAATTAATAATAAAACAAATATCAAACAAATCCGTACATTTTTTACTTGTCTCATTATATCGATCATTCTGTCTAATTATCCAAGTAATTTTTCTGTTGAAACTTGAAAGAGAAAATTAGGAGTATACATGTGCACATCATATAGTATATATTTATATTTATACACACACACATATATATATATAGCTGGCATTTTCAATATCCAATAATGGTCATGTCTTCTGCTATGTATATATGCATGCATGTGAGATATTAAATATATATATATATATATATATATATATATATATATATATATGAGTAAAACTAGTGATTCTATTCTATCCAAGGTCAAAAAGTCGCTTCAATCGATAATTTGATTTCACGGGTTTATCGATGGATAATGAGTTTATTGACAGATTTTTTATTTTGCGAGTTTTTAACAAAATAATAATTTACATCATATAAATACGGCTATAAACATTGTTTATATTATACCATATGCAACAGTACTACTAGGAAAGATACATAAAATAATTTAGCAGTAGAACGCTGATAATCCCACAAACTCATGATTCACTGATTTTCATACTATATTTATACATAGAACACCACTCACCAACACACCAAACAAGTAGAAAAACTTACCATCACAGAAACCCCAGGTACTTCTACCTAGCCACTAATTTGATCATTCTCTTCTCTAAACAAAGAACTTACATATAAAAGGTAGCTAACTCCCATAATTAATTCACACTCTCACATACATATACATGGGTCTTTTTTTTCTTTAAATTTTTAGTGTCACTAGGGTTATTAACTTTTTTATCTCAAGGATACAAGTTCGAACGTTCAACTAACTACCTGAGCTAGTTTTATTGACGATTGACTCCAACAATAGAGCACAAACACGAGAGTAGTTAATGTCGGTCACATGTCTCGGACTTCAAAGAGGTTGCGGTTCTTGACGACAATGTCGTACATGTGGATGGACTTCAAGCGGTTGAAGTCTCGGGGGAGAGAGATGAGGTGGACGGTGGAGCGCTTGTGGAACTGGAAAAGGTCGGGGTCATCGTAGTAGCGCTCCCAGCCGTGCATGGAGAGCTTGGCCTCGAGGTCTGCATAGGACACGATCACCTCGTTGCTCGGCGAGTACACAAGAATCTTGCGACGCCGAGAGCCGTCGAGGGAGTCTCCGCCGGGGTTCTCCACCAGCCTCACCACCCCGTTCTTGAACACCCATACCCCGGACATGCTGCAAATATACCCGCGTTTGGGTTAACGTGATGATTGAGAGAGAGAGAGAGAGAGAGAGAGAGAGAGAGAGAGAGAGAGAGAGAGAGAGAGAGAGAGAGAGAGAGAGAGAGAGAGAGGTTTGGGTGTATTTTGAAGAGCTTGAGATGAGTTTGTGAGGGAGAGATGATTTGGGGTATATATAGAGGTTTGAGGGGTTAAGTTAGAGATGAGAGATTAGGATAGAGGGGGTATAATTGAAAGGGTTTAATGGAAATGGGGCCACAAAGAGTGTGGATACATAAGGGGTCATAGTGTTTGAGAGTACCATATCAATGTATCATATCACCCATGTGTGGCCATATCATGCATTGCAATTGCATACTCAAGAAAGGGAATCTTTTTTTCTTCTCTTTTTTGTTTTCGTGTTAAAACTTGAAACCCTACAAATGAGGGGAATCTTTGTTTTGTCTTCTATTTTCTTAATCATAAAATAAAAATAATATTGGATGACTAAGACGAGTCTCGTAATATCTAGCTAGAGAAGAAAGCAAAATCTTATTATTACAAAATACCTAAAGAGATTAGTAGCGACTAATTTGTACGCTTGTGTGTTTCTCTTTGGTGCCCATAGCTATCAAGTTTACGTCTACACACTAAATATGTATATATACATTTATGTGTGTATGTATGTATATATATATATATATATATATTCGATCCAAAAAGGACATTCCTACACGGGCAAAAAATAATTACGATCTAGGATGGGAAAAGTGGTATAATTAGAATTTAAGTTGTTTATGAAGGAAAAAGAAAAAGAAAAGTGTGGAATTTTTTTCTTAAGGAATATTATATGATATGGCAGTCATATTAAGTTAATTATTCTTTAAGTATCATTAAGTTCTTCTTTATCTTTTTCTAAAATTCTTAACATTTCTTTTCAAAGTGATGCTTTTATTTATTTAGAGTTCGATTCTATTATTTTTGGATTGATATCTGTTTGGGCCTAACCGACTATGATAATCAGTCGAGATTTTAACAATGAGAAGAGTAATTAATGGCCATATAACTGGATTAAGCCCCATAATTTTTCACTAACATTAACGTGTGAAACGAAAATAGAATTGATGGAGTAGAATATAGTTAATAAGTTTAACTTATATGGCAAAGTTGGGGATGCATTAATAATCAAAGTTCAATGTCTCTAAATATTTCCCAATTTGCGATTGGTAGAAGTAAAAATTAGAGAGAGTTTGTGGGTATGTGGGGCGTGTAAAGTGGGGCCAAAATATATATGGATTATTCACAATTCTCTACGTCATTATTAGCAATTTTTCTCAATAATAATTACACTAACAGAATTACTCCCTAGCAGAATGGCTCCCGAGCAGAAATGGACACTAGCAGAAAGACTCCTTAAAAGTTCTTTTCAGTGCACTCTAAAAGCTCTTTTCAGATGTACCCATAGCAGCTCTGTTAGGCACACGCGAAAAATCAATAGAAGCTATTTTAGGAAGGTTCCAAACTTGAGAAGCAAGTTTGGGGATTTGATTTGGTTTTCCTTTTCATTAGGAAACGAGAGTAATTGTCTCTTGTAACTTCTTTGTATTGCTGACATTATTAAATAGAGAGCATTTCTCCCAAAATTCAATTCTCTTTTCTTGTGTTGCATTACATGTATATTGCCAAAGATCTTTTTCAAAGAGTTGGGTACGTCATTGCCCAGCTCGGGCACACCCAGCTCATCCAGTTCGGGTACACCACAGCCAGTTCGAGTACCTTTAACCCATCCAGCTCAGGTGGTTCCTCTATCAAAGATGGCCCAAGGGGATTTCGTCCCCTACCTGAATTCTATGATGAGGCTCAAGAAGTGGAGATGAACCTAGAAGAGCTATCGCTGCTATGCACCGAGGAGCCAACAAACTACCGAGAGGCACAACCGTGTAGGCCTGGCAGGAGGCAATGCAGAAAGAGCTGGAATCCATAGCGAAGAACAAGGTATGAGTGCTCACCGACCTGCCCAAAGGCCATAAGCCCATTGGTCTGAAGTGGGTGTACAAGCTAAAAAAGGACACCGAAGGGAATGTCCTGAAGCACAAGGCAAGGCTGGTCGCCAAAGGATACATGCAAAAACAAAGAATTTACTTCGAGGAAGTCTTTGCTCCATTAGCGAGACTGGACATGATCAGAATGATCATAGCCATCGTAGCTCATCGAGGTTGGGACATTCACCACCTGGATATCAAATCAAAATTCCTGAATGGTGACCTCCACGAAGAAGTGTACGTTATTCAACTTGAGGGTTATGTCGTTAAGGGTAAGGACACAAGGTGTACAAGCTCTCCAAGGCTCTTTATGGGCTATGTCAAGCTCTAAGGGCGTGGAATATACGCCTCGACAAGAGCATGAAGATTCTTGGGGTCACAAAATGCTAAAGCAAGATTTGTACACCAGGAGCAATGAAAAAGATGTTCTGATCATCGAAGTGTACGTCGACGACCTGATAGTCACTAGATCAAGCGCAAGAGGCGTGTTAGGATATAAGAAGCAGATGATGACCGAATTCAAGATGAGTACATCGGATTACTTTCATACGACCTCGGGATTGAGGTGAACAAGAATAAAGACTACATTACGATGAAACAGTTGGCCTACACGAAGAAGATCCTCAAGCAGTTCGAGAGGGCGGACTATAAACCGAGCAGGTATCCAATGGAGGCGAAGCTGCAGCTCGGGAACTGTAATGGATCCCACGGAGTACATACGCGCGATCGCGTGTCTCAGATATCTTACCCACACCTGACTAGACATCTCCCATGTAGTTGGGATAGTGAGCTGTTATATAGAGAAGCCCACTAGTGTACACCAGTAAGTTGTGAAGCACATTATGCGCTACGTGAAGGGAACCGCGAGCCATGGGATCCAGCACGGAAGAGGTAATGGAGCTGAAGAACTGGTCGGTTTCACCGACAGTGACTTAGCTGGTGACATTAATGACATGAAGAGTACCAGAGGGATGACTTTACACCTCATTGGGAACGTGATCACATGGGAGTCTTAGTAGCAGAAGATTATGGGTTTATCATCTTGTGAAGCCGAGTACATGGAAGCGACTGCAACGTCATGTAAAACATTATGGCTAAGGAGCTTACTGAGCAAAGTGTCTGGAGCCGAACAGAAGCGAGTGACTCTCTACGTGGAAAACAAGTCTGAAATCGCACTGATGAAGAACCCATTGTTTCATTGACGCGGCAAGCACATAGAACCTCGCTTTTACTTAATTCGCGAGTGTGGAGAAGCGGGAGATCATCGTGGAGTTTGTGAACACGAGAGAGCAACGTGCGCACATACTCACCAAGGCTCTAGCAAAAGTCAAGTTTGCGGAGATAAAAGAGCTACTTAGGGTGAAGAACCTCGACTCAAGTCAAGCTTATAGGGGAGAATGTGAGTTTATGCCTGACTTGGCTCAACAACGCCTAGCAGAATGGCTCCAGAGAAAAATGCTCCCTAACATAATGGTCCCGAGAAAAAACGATCCTGAGAATAAATGGACCATAGCAGAAAAGCTCAAACACACCCTAGCATGATGAGTATTCTCCCAAGCAGAATTGACAGTGCACCCTAGCAGCTCTGTTAGGCACACACGAAAAGTCAACATAAGCTATTCTAGGAAGGTTCCAAACTTGAAGAGCAAGTTTGGGTATTTGATTTGGTTTCTCATTTTGTTAGGAAATGTGAGTAATTGTAGAGATTCGATTGAATTTAATATATGAAGTTTTAGCTAGGTTTTAGTTGTTTTCTGTTCCAATAAATACCAATGTCAATCATTGTCTCTTATAACTCCTTTGTATTGCCGACAATATTAATCAGAGAGTTTTTTTACCCAAAATTCCTTTCTCTTTTCATGTGATGCATTACATGTTTTATGGCAAATATGTTTTTCAAGAAGCAACAGGGTGCACTATTAGCCAATGTTACAATGCACTCTCGCATTATTAGATATGTTCAATGTAAGAACATGTAGCACAATTGGCCGAGTTTACAATTTGTAAAGGGGGCACGCATTTGCGTCCCACTTAAACTTTCCTCATCTGTGCACTTTGTAACCTGAACTCTAATTTTGGTAAAAATGCCCCCATAAGCTTTTGTAAAAGCAATATATTCCCCGTACGCATTCAAACTAAAGGATATTAGGATATTACACGTACACAAAACATGACTTACCAAGGGAAAAAAAAAACACAAAATACAAAACATGAATTTTTAGGATATTTTTGACAATTTTTTTTTTTCGTTTAAGAATTTTATTTTTAACTTTTATCGGATAATTCTATATCTTTTTTTTATTATTTGTAATATTATTTCACAGTCATCTCCTAGTACGCAGTTTCGTTGCACGGTAATAGATGAAAATATGCTCTCGGGTAAAACACGTGTTACACAACATTTGCTATTTTCTATAAATTTATATATCTAATTGGGATTCGAGTTCGCTTAGCGAGATTTCGGGCCTCCATCTTTGACTAAAAAAATATATATACAAAATACAAAGGATTTTATTCGTAATTACTTTGTTTTTTTAGTGTTTAAATGGATTTTTCTATTGATATAGTATTGTATATTCCACAAAGTACTCCAAGATTTTATCGTATATGATCTTTCTTAGTCTTGGTCAACATAATAAATTAGGCTACGTAACTAGTAATGCGCATACTTATTTTTCATTCACTAACTTTTAAAAATCGTTATATCTAAAAAGGATCATAATTAATTATGCTTTAAGATCACTTCTTATCTAGAAGCATGTTAAATTTGATAAAAGAATAGGTGATAATGTTTCTTTTTGGTTTTCTAAAAACATGATTAATAGATAA
Source organism: Parietaria judaica (assembly GCA_954871525.1). Classification (NCBI taxonomy): domain Eukaryota; kingdom Viridiplantae; phylum Streptophyta; class Magnoliopsida; order Rosales; family Urticaceae; genus Parietaria; species Parietaria judaica. Next base: position 2,840,449 of record OX940866.1, read on the forward strand.
TGAAACAAAAAATTCAAGTCCCTTATGGAGTTAGTATATGATTATTTTCCAAATATATATAATAAATTTAAGGTTAATATAGTCAATATAAACTAGTTGAAATGTAACCGCACGGAAATTCGGAAAGATTGTGTTATATTTTAAAATTGTCAAAACATTTAATTTGGTATAAAAATCATATTAATTAGAATTTAAGTAAAAATTTGATAATTAATGAAATACCGCAAAAACATTCCAAAGATTGATGAAAAAGTGATAATATATTCTACTTTCTTTTTTTCTTTTGTGCGGACTTGTATTTCTGATGTTGTAAAATCAATAATATAAATATTGCATACTGAATCTTTTATAATAATAAAAAATTACACTTGTTAATAATTATAATTAAACATACATCGGGATTATATAGTCACTTATTCACTAATTTTACAGAAGTTTTTATCGTAAATATCTCTTACATTTGTTTAAATAGAATAATATACTTATAAGTGTTAGAATTAAGTATTTTATTACCCTTTCTCACTTAATATAACCACAATCTTCCAAGTATAATTCTCCAAGGATCGATACCCTTGGAAAAAAAAGCCCTAAATTGAGGGTTTTGTCTCCTTGCCCTCGTATAAAAGTTTGATAATTGCATGTCAATTTCTAAAAGAGATCCCATTAAGCAATATATATATAACATATAAAAGAAGATTCGAGAACCTAACAAGTAATATCTTGATAAAATTAATGAATTTTGTAGCCCTTAAGTGCCGACATTCTCTCTTTGTGTCCGTGCTCTTGCTAGGTTTTGCTACACGCTTCCTCGTGCACATATGGACCTGTGTGACTAAGACTCTTATAAATGTGACAATATTATTTCCATTTTCTAAGAATAAAATATTTCTCGTGTTAGTCTTTTCGTGTTTTACTTCTTCGTCGTCTTGTGTCACCATGTTGAACATTCCACACTATTCTCGATGGACCATTTAAATTCCATACACACATCGGAAATATATCTAATATTCATATACGTATGTATTATTCCCCACGTAGTAGTTTCCTTTCCCACTATATATACATACATACAGAAACTTCAATAAATATGCCCCAATAAATATGTTTGAACGGAATTATTCTCGATTTTAATAAATTTCAAAATTATGCTTCAAAAATTGTTGCACCTGGTGCATAAAACTGTCTAAGTAGAGTAAAAAACTGTCTAAAAAAACTGTTGTAGCTGAAGGAGAAAACTGTCAACAGTCACACAATATTTTCATAGCTCGTGTTTCATAATTCCTAACTCGTGTTTCAATATGAATAGCTAAAACTTGTGATGAATTTACTAAAACTTTAATTTAGTTAAACTTTATCACAAAAATTCTTTAAAATATATTATGAAATTTATCTTTTATTTATTTAGAGCTTATAAATTTTACTTTATTTTAATGTGGACTCTATTTTATATATTTCTCATTATACAATTTATTGTTTTACATATATGTCTGTTCTAAAACTTTAACGACTATTACAATAATTTATAAGAAGAGATTTATGAATAAAAATACAAAAAGAAGCATACAAGAGTAAAAAATATCATATTAATTTTATAAAATTAGAGTAGATAAATAAAAAATTAAAGTACAATTTTTTTAGACAGTTTCTTACTCCACTTAGACAGTTTTCTCCTTCAGCTACAATAATTTTTTTTAGACAGTTTTTTACTCTACTTAGACAGTTTTATGCACAAGTTGCAACAATTTTTTTAACCCCTTTTTAGGCAATTTTTATTTACGAAATTTATTTAATTTTGAAAATATTTTAGTGACTGTGGACAGTTTTGTACCCCACTTAGACAGTTTTCTCCTTCAGCTACAATAATTTGTTTTAGACAATTTTTTACTCCACTTAGACAATTTTATGCACCAGGTGCAACAGTTTTTTGAGGCATAATTTTGAAATTTATTAAAACCGGGAATAATTCCATTCACACATACCTATTGGGACATACTTATTGAAGTTTCCTTATACATATATGTAATACCTTTGACTAGCTGACATGTATTATAGTTTCTTAGGGTTATCTACAGATATATACATAAGTCACTATAGTTTAGTTCTTTTATTTATATATATGATATATATATACTGTCATTTGTTGGTAAATAAGTCCCCATATAAAAGTATCAATTTGAATTATTTTAATGTTTATTTAAAATTTGTTAATCATACCGCACATTTTTTCTTCCACGTCAATATTTAACTATATAAAAGTACATGTATTTTTATCATTTATTGTGACTTGGTCCTTATGTTTTGTTAGTATATTAACTGTTATCGTTTATTTGGCAGACGCTAATATGTATTTGAACGTTAATGTAGGAATTTGAGGTCAAAAATGATAATACTAAACAAAAAAATTGCATTACACGAAAATTGTCACATAACAATTCACATATATATATATATATATATATATATATATATATAGCATAGTAATATCTTGAAAATAAAAAGAAGTTAGTGATCCTACCATAAAAAATGTCGTTTCTCTAAGTTATATTTATCGGCAAATTTAAACATGTTGTAGTCGGAATTGGAACCATAGTGTTCCGTTGTGCAACTTTTGGTCAAGGAAAGAATGAACACAAAATTAATATATGATTATGACAGAAGAGGAAAGTGACGTGGCTATGGCATCACTCTCTGACAAATCAAAATCTGATTTTGTTGAAATCCCATTTTCAGGATCTGAGGTCCAAAGAATGCCACGTCATCACACTGTCCACGTGTACACATGCTATATGAAGACGACAATTATCCATTTATGCAAAGGGAAAAAAAAAAGAGGAAGTCGCATTATATATTAATCAGTCACATCCAAAAAAATGTTTGTGTTTATGCTGTTCTATTTATGTATATGTATAATTCTTTATATATACACAAACATATATATTGTATATATATATATGATCAAGGCGACATGGCCGACGATCCCGACGAGGCGACATGGCCGACGAGGCGACATGGCTGACGAGGCCGACAAGGTGACAAGCCTGAAGAAGACCTTGGTCTGACAAGCACCCTCGTCATAGCTTGACGAGGGCATAACTTAAAATTATTCTACACGACGAGGAGATCTGAGATCAGAAAGACTCCCGGGAAATCCTCCGGATTCCCTCGGATTCAACATACAAACTCGCAGACAACCAGAAGACATCGAAGACGAACCAAGACGCACCGATGAGCCCTTTGACAGGGCTAGGGGCCGCGGCAAACCCCCTGTGGCAGGAGAGAAATTCGCAGGCTCCTGAAGGTGCAATTTCAGGGAATTGGTTTTCCTATAAATAGGAGTCTTCCCCTACTCATCTCCACACTCACTCACAACTTTCTTCAGAGCTTATCTCTCTAGCTTTCTCTCTCTAAAAAGTCGCCCTCTCTCCCCCCATCAAGTATTGAGAACTTGCTGGCAGAGGCCCGTCTACGAAGAGATCTAGTGTAGAGTCTCAGCCTCGACAAGATAAGTTGTTCGTCGAGTCATCAAGGAGTCTCCCTTGTCAGGTCAAGGCTCCCTCGCCTGCCTCGACAAGGTCGACAAGGAGCCTCCCTAGGTCGACAAGGAGCATCCATTGTTAAGTTAAGGCGCCCTCGCCTATCTCGACAAGGTCGACAAAGAAAGAGCATTCCTCGTCGGGATAAGGCCCCTCGTCACAACGAGCTCGCCTGCACTGACGGGGTCGACGAAGAACACTTCATGCCGGTAATACCCAGCCACCTGGCAAAGGGTCACCCCCGCGCCGCCAACATCGACAATTCCGACGAGTCAAACCACATCGTCAGTCACCCGCCGTTTATCACTAACCATGAACTACGTGGGACCCGATTCACTTAAACTGAGATACGTAGGCAGCCTCGCCCAACCATAAGCGACAGAGCACGGGCCCAATCTACCTTTTTTTCGCAGGTCTTCCCTCACCGAAGGAGCTCGCCAATCATAAGCAACAGGGCACGGGCCAAATCAGCTTGGAGCTTCATCAAGACAGAAGTTCACCCAGACAAGGACGTCGCCAAGACAAGGACTCCGCCCAGACGAGAAGTTTCGCCAACACACGGACTTCGCCCCCACGAGGGAAGTTCGCCGAGGATCGCCAAGGACAGCCCGGAGACTCATCCAAGACGACGGATTCACCTTCAGCTTTGACGATCATCAGTCAACCCGCGTTGACTCGACATTCAATTATCCTTGTGTTCAGCGGGTCTATCTCGGGACCCGAACCTTGGATCCGACTATAAGTTAAAGCCACTTTTACGCATTAACAGATTGGCGCTAGAAGGAGGGGTAGTCGAGAACAAGCCTCGAGACCCTTCCAGCATTGATAAGAAGAACTCAGAGCACGACAATCGTCATTCGACATGACGAGCCACGCCAGTGCTTCGCAATGCGCGACGCTGCAACCGACGACCAACATCGCGCTCAACACGAGCATCCAAACCCTCGTTAGGCGGACTCAACCGTCTCTCCAAGTTTCACCAGCTCAGATCGAGAATGAAGACGGTGTCAACGACGCTTCTCAGAGGTCAGTCGACGCCCACGACGAGGAAAGCACAGGATATAGCAACGGCAACGAAGATCGCCAGGACCACCATAACCCTCGTCAGGCTCGCTCGGGGGGTCGCCGGGAGGTTCGTCAAGACAAAGATCCCAAAGACGTTGAAAACCGCCGAAACTGCCCGGACCCTCGCCCGGCTCGCCCGGGGGGTCGTCAGGAGGTTCGCCAGGCCGAAGATCCCGAAGACGTTGAAGACTGCCGGAACTGCCCGAACCATCGCCAGAGGTTCGCCAGGCCGAAGATCCCGAAGACGTTTAAGACCGCCGGAACTGCCCGGACCCTCGCCAGGCTCGCCCGGGGGGTCGTTAGGAGGTTCGCCAGGCCGAGGATCCCGAAGACGTTGAAGATCACCGGAACTGCCCGGACCCTCTCCAGGCTCGCCCGGGGGGTCGTCAGGAGGTTCGCCAAGCCAAAGATCCCGAAGACGTTGAAGACCGTCGGAACTAACCAGACCCTCGCCAGGCTCGCTCGGGGGGTCGTCAGGAGGTTCGCCGGGCCAAAGACTTTAACGACATGGAGCACCGATGAAACACCCCAGATCCTCGTCAGGCTCACCTAGAAGGTCGCCAAGAGAACCGTCGTGACGAAGACCACAACTTTGCCGAGGCGTACCAAGACCACCCGGTAGGTCGCCAACCCTCACCAAGACACAAAGACGAAAGACGAGCCGAAGTTATCAACCTCGAAGACTACAGAGAAGACCGGCAACGCGGCCGCCGGGCCTCGCCCGACCGCGGCCTAGGTCACCAGGAGCCTCGCCAACCGCAGCGCGATGATGTATTTGACCTCCTCCAAGGGATGCAGAAGGAAATCCAAGACTTGCGCTCTGCCTAAGACCGTGGCGCAAGAGGCCGTGCTGTGCTCAACGGGACTCTGTCCCCACTCGCACCACACCTGCTTGACGGAGATGTCGTAGGCGACCTGCGCTTGGCAAGCTACCTCATCTACGACGGGAAAGGAGATGTAGTCTACCACCTCGTCCAGTGCCAGACGATCATGCAGATGAAGAAATGCTCAGCCTCGACGATATGCCAGGCATTTTGCCTAACCCTTACGGGAACGACGTTCGAATGGTACCAGCGGCTACCCAAGGCGAGCATCTACTCTTTCAACCAACTCAATGACCTTTTCCTCGCCCGCTTCGCCGGCGCAGTGACTCAAAGAAAGAAGAAATCCTACCTCTGGTCAATCAAGCAGAAGACCGACGAATCCCTGCAGAAGTTCATCAACCGCTTCGTCGAAGAATCCAACAAGGTAAACGACTACAACAAAAATGATGCCGTCATCGCCCTCATCGATGGACTGCAGACCGGGGAGTTCTTGATCTCCCTCGTAAAGGAAAGACCGTCGACCATGATGGAGCTCATGACAAAAGCAGCCCAGCACATCTCCGTGGAAGAGTACCTCGCCATCAGAAAGTCAACGGAGCCAGGGAGCCACCGACGAAGCAACGACCTCTCCTCCGACGAACCAAAGATGAAGAAAAGCCGCACGGACGACAACCGGAGCCGAAGGGCGAAACCGCAGGGAGGTCAGGCGGCAAGGAAATCATTCCGCCTCAACAAGAGAGACTATACGCCACTGACGACTACTCCAGATGAGATCTACGCCATGCACGGAGACAAGTTCAAGAAGCCTCATCCGCTTAATTCCATCGTGACTACGGTCACCTGACGTCGCAGTGTTACCAGCTGAAGAGTTAAATTGAAGACCTGATCAAGGAAGGACAGCTAAATGAGTTCGTCAAGAGGCTCATGGCGAATAGCGAGGGCGTGCCGACCCCACTCTTGACAATGGCGCAACCGACGACTCAAGGCGACGAACGAGGAAAAGCCATAGCGGCAACACCGCTGAACGTCGTATTAATAATCATCAGAGGACCAGGAACTGGAGACTCAGGCCAAAGCAGACGGAGCTACACACGCGCAACGGAGGAAGGATGGTCGCCGAACTAGGTTAACCTGATGGGCATAACACCTCCAATCCGCACTGGCGAAGCCATCACCTTCACTGAAGACGAAGCTCTCACCATCCACCACCCGCACAACGACGCCATTGTCGTGGAAGCATAGATCGCCAACAGCATGGTAAGGAGGATCGTCATCGACAACGGAAGCTCAGCCGACGTAATCTTTAAGATGGCCTTCAACAAGATGAACTTGGGCCGAGTCATCGCCAGACCAGTTCGTACACCACTATTTGGTTTTGCAGGAGAACGCGTGACGACTGAAGGATCCATCGAGCTGCCAACAACCTTTGGGGCCAAAGACGGACCTAGGGTGACTTGAATGGTGAGCTATCTCATCGTTGACATGCCTTCGTCATACAACGTCATCATCGGGAGGCCCACGCTCAACCAACTCCAAACCGTGACATCCACCTATCACCTACTCATCAAGTTCCAGACGCCAAACGAAGTCGGAATCATTCGAGGAAGTCAAGTCGAGTCACGAGCATGCTACGAGAAAAGAGTATGCCGGAGCACAGCAACAGTCGCCACCATCAGCGAAGGAGTCAGCAACCTCAGCATCATCAGACGAGGAGAACCAGAAGAGGAGAAAAATCCAATGACCGTTATCGGACTTAGAGAGATATTCGCTCTCCTGCGACAATACGGGATGACCCTGGACCATTCCAGGAAGACGAACGGAGCCGCACCAAAAGATTCTCTAGACTACACGACGTACAGGCGCCTCGTCAACAAAATGTTCAACCGACTACGCCAAATCAAGCGAAAGTTCGGCCTCGCCAGGCGAAGGAACGAAGAAGAGTGCCAACCAAGAGTCGCCAAGAAAAGAGAAGCAAAGGCTGACATAGTCGCCGAGCAAACTCACGGCGCCGACACCCCCGCGGCTGAAGGAAGAAAGGAAGACGAAGAACGCACCGCCAAGCAGAAGAACCGCGCCCAATGGGCCGGTATGAAGCATGCACATCAGTGGAATTAGCGGCGACACCAGCCCAGGATCAGGAGTCATCAACACCAGCCCTCAAGGACAAAATTCGAAGTACGACATCAAGTTCGAGTTCACAGCCTCAAGCGATGAAGCCGAATGCGACCCAGACAAGGACTTCGCCAAGACAAGGACTCCGCCCAGACGAGGAGGTTCGCCAAGACACGGACTACGCCCCCACGAGGGAAGTTCGCCGAGGATCGCCAAGGATAGCCCGGAGACTCATCCAAGACGACGGATTCGCCTCCACCTTTGACGATCATCAGTCAACACGCGTTGACTCGACATTCAATTATCCATGTGTTCAGCGGGTCTATCTCGGGACCCGAACATTGAATCTGACTCTAAGTTAAATTCATTTTTATGCATTAACACTCAGTAAAATATATATAGAAACACATATATAGGTTTATTTTCGATCTTCAAATGTTCATGCCTTTTTATATAAATCAACCTCTCATTTTCTTTTTTAAAGCAAATGAGTGAAAAAAAAAAAAAAAAAACATTATCGCCGTTTGCACCTAATTTTCTTACGTTAGCAGTGAATATTTTTATTTTACATTCCTTTATTCACGTGAATATCACGAAATCGAATCGGGAATTGACAAAAAGAATCGAAAATGATTGATTAAATATGTTAGGTTGATGCAAAAACTTACTTGTATTAAAAGTTGGACCCTCTTTTCTATATAGCACCGCTTTATGCAAAAATCTTTATGAATTAAATATATAGGTTTTGTTACCTACTAAAGCCGGTAACGTTATGTTTGTTTGCACTTATTGAGGCTCTTAATCTTAATCATTTAGATTTAGCCTTATTAAGTGTATTTGTTTTTTATTTTCATTAAGTACTTAATCCCCCTTATAACATCTTATTCACATCTTATTGGGTCAGATCCAAAAAACCAACTTACTATCATTAAGATTATCTCTCCTCATTTATTTCCTGTTTTCACTCTTTTCTCTCTCCTCTCTCATCCCTTCTCCTCATTTGATACGTATATTCCAAAGTTCAACTTACCGAATTCGCCGATAAATCGCTTGTCTTTTTGACGGAATTTTCGATAACTTACCGATTAACCGGCGGAAAACTAATAATACTTTAGCTTACCGATTACCGACACTTTTCGATGATTATCGACACTTTTCGATAATAAAATACTTTTAAGCTTATATTTGCCCAATTTTAGAATAGTGTGTTAAAAATACCAGAAATAAAAGCATGTCATGATAATTATTGATTCTATTCTATTATCTAATAGCATGACATGATATAAAAAATAATATCACACACAAACATATATAAATAAAATCATACACAAACACATATAATTCCATCACATAAACTTAGAAGACTTTTGCCGCAATTATGAGAAAATCCGAATTAAGCTCAAATCTGAAAATAAGTTACACCAAAATCTCATATTATTATTTTAAAAAATATTTCATCAATGAAAACACCAAAAAAAAATTACCTCACAAATCACAAAAGATAAACTTAGAAGACTTTTACCGCAATTATGAGAAAATCCGAATTAAGCTCAAATATGCAAAAAAATATATATACAAAAATCACAGATTAATATTTTAATAAATAATTAATAAAATAGAAACATAAAAAAATGGAATACATTACTTCAAAAATTAAAAAATATGAATTTCTAGACTATTTACACAATAAAGTCTTGTAATCTTAACATTCAAGAGCTCAAAAGCTCAAACATTCATATTTCTTAGTAACTATAATATTTTGAACCCTATACAATCAACAAATCATAACAAAATATGTACATTTCTAGTAAATTCATAAATTCAAAACTTTATATACTTTTGCCTAACAAGCATAATAATCCGAATTTAACCTAAATCTAACAAAATAATTATAAAATAAGTCATCAAAACATGTTTTCATAAAAAAAATACTCATAAGAATGCAAAAAAAAAAAAAAAACAAACAAACAAACAAAAGATGATAAAGTTCCAATCTTTACTCATTTCTAAACATAAATCTCATATGAAACTAACTCTTTATATTTGAACTCATGAAAAGCCCTAAAAATCGTATAAATGAGTATATATCAAATAATAAATGATTGATTCATATATATTTAACATTATAAGTCATTAATTTACCAAAAACTACAAAAAATTCTTAAAAAATTCGATTTAAAAATGAATAAATCAAAACTTTAGAAACTTATGCCAAGAATCGATTAATCAGTGAAAATATGAGAATCTGTCGAAAAATTTGCAACTTACCAGTCTGAAAATAAAGTTTTCGTATAATATTTGGTCGTCGGCTGTCAAAAAGACCGAAAAGTCTCGGTTTTCCACTAGTAAGCTCGAAAATTGTATAAGATTTGGTCGTCGGCTATCAAAAAGACCGAAAAGTCTCTAAAAATTATATTTTTTTAATTGACTGAAAAGTACCATATTTTTACACTGAAAATAGCAAAAATCGACTGGTAAAAGGTTGTCGATTTTTGCGGTTTTCGCCGAAAAGTTCATAAAACGATAACTGGTATGACCGATTACTTACTGATAACTACCGCTAAGACCGAAAATCGCCGAAAATCGACGAAAAGTCGAACCTTGTATATTCTATTAATTTTCTTTGATTTTCTTTTACTTGTTAATTTAAATTTCAAAATCCAATAACTTTTGTTCTAAAACTCGGATTCACTCATAAAAAAATATTATTGGAAAACTTTCGACGAGAGTATTCCAATGACAAGTTTTAACATTTTTTTTAATATGATATATAATATAATAATTAAAATTGAAGATTATGATAAATATTAATAGATATAAAAATATATTTTATGATATAATCATGTTAATTAGGTTAAAATATATATAACATTCAGCTTCATATATATATAAATATTATTAAAATTAAAATTCCAAAATAGAAATATATTAATAAAATTATATGTGTATGTTTTGTCATGTTCAGTATATTAAAATGACATAATAGTAATTAGTAAGTTGTCATTTGTAACAAATAATTATTAATTAAACTAAAATAAATATCGACATTTTGTTTCATATGCTATTGATAATACATAGTTAAAATATTATACTTATATTAACTATTTTGAATTCAATATACTTATAGGCAATATAAAATCTTAATTTATGATAAAAATATATAGTCATTATACAATAAAAATCAATTTCAACTTAATATTGCATTCAAATCTATATTCAGATCTGAAAAAATAAACAGTCTTAATTATTATTCATTCAGAGTCAGATGCAACATCTTACTATTAAGATATGTATTAAGATTAAGACGTCTTAATCTTAATATAAACAAACAAAACCTAAATCATCCTTGAAATGGATCGGATACTTCTATTTACTTATAATTGAGCATTATTATTTTAAGAGTAAATATCACTAATACCCTCTGTATTTATGTTTTTATATTTTTGTATCAGTGTGTCATTCTAACTTTAATTTATATCATCGTGATGTAGGAAATGTCCGAACCGAGATTTGAGTCTATTGGGCTTTCCGGGTCCGATCCGACAACAATAAATGATGACGGGCCTACTCGGGTCCGACAAAATAATTATGAGTTGTTAATTAATTATCAGAAATAATTAATAATGACCAAAAAGCCCATTAGATCATTAACCCCTGTGGACTATTTATAACCCACTTATCATCATAATTCGATATTCATTCCACCCGAGCTAAGAAAAATTGCAGCCTACTCTCTATAAACCCTAGGCAAGATTTTCCTCACCGTGCTTTAGTCCGGTTCGTCGTCTAATCATCGTGAAGGACCTAGCAGTCTGAATCCGTGATTTCCGGTCAGACACTGACGTTCCCGCAGCAAGGGTGAACAATATAGAAGCTCGACATTTGTGGAGCTACGATCCATATCTCAAGCACCCGCGATCATCACAGAAATCGGCCAGACAAGTTCCAGTCGGCAAAAGTACCAAAAGTTTGGTAATGTGTCGAAACACATAACTTTGATTTCGAATATAGTCTACATCATTAGTTCGATGATATCCCGTGTTTTTTTGCCTCGAAATTGAGTTAAAATCATCGAAAAATCTAACATGTACATTATAATACCCTTCTCAATTTTATTGTGCATCATTTTCCCTCCTAAACTTATTATTTTGTATCATAAAACTCTCTAGATTTATTTTTATATGTTTGTCACTTTTTATTATTATTTTTTTATTTTAACTCTCTATCTCAATTTTTAACATGTAATAAATGCTATATTTTATATTTTATATTTGATACATAATCATAAGTTTATGGGGAGACTGATATAAAGTGATCGATTCAAAGGGTGAGTTGATACAAGATAAAGTTCATGAGGCAAATTGATACCAAATGATAAGTTCAGAGGAGTAAAATGATTCTGAACAAAATTTGAAGGACAAATTGAAACGGAGTTGAAAGTTCATGGGGGTATTACTAATACATTGGGACATATATATTTACTCTCATTTTAATATATTAGTTAGGTGATAACAGATAATCAAAGGTATTCTTTATCACCAAATTTCGAAAATAATGCAAGAGAATAATTAAATAATACTTTAAGACATATATATTGATTTTGTTTGCTTTTTATTATATAGATAAAAGGGTTTGTCTTTCCTCCCAAAGTGAAGTATTCAATTCGATTATTATATATTGATACTAATTTCTGGTTTCGGTATCTAATTCAGCTTATATAAATTAAAAACGGTCCCTCCTAATTACGTATTGACGAACTTATTCTCCATTATACTATAATAATTCAAGAAATAACTCATTGGTGTTTAGAAAGAAAAAAAAAGGCACTTCAAAAAATTTAATTGTCATTTGGAATTTTCCTACTGAGGTAGGAGCTTAGCTACAAAAGGGAATAAAATTTATTTTAAAAAAAAAACAAATTAGAGAATGGTCTTCTTTTTCCATTGTAGGATTATGCCTAACTTTGATCTAAAAAAAGAACAATATTAAGACCATTAAATTAGCTTTCAGAATAAAGTGCTAAACATTAGGAATGTAAGGATCGGTTCCCTAGCAAGAACAAATTAGGAAATAATTATCTCATAATTATAATTATTAGTTATCCGAAACTTATGATCCATGCTATTTAAAAATAGTTTGCTCATGTAAATTTTTCATCATTATTAACTAGTCATGTCCCTAATGGCTAATTGTCACTAAATTTATCGATATGTATCAAATTATAAATGTATCATAGTTATGCAGTTAAATTTACCACTTTGTATTAGTTTTCCCCTTCAATATTTTTTATGTATCAATATGAAAGAAATGACGACTCTGCAGATAACGAAGATTATCAAAACAAAAAATGCAAAGAATGTTGATAGAGAGGAAATTCTTAGAGAGCTTTTACAAAATGTTGGCAAAACAAAATATTTTGGTATTGACTCGAGCTTACAGTACCTAGGTATACAGATGAAGTTTTCCTAAGATTCTAAAAAACGTTTATCGATTGTGTCGATCTAATTTTATGGGTATACCGCATACATCAAAACTAGTAATGGTTTCGTAAAATAATAAAATTTATAACTATATTAAATATAAAAAAGAAAAATCTTTATGAATTTTTATGTGGTTCTTAAATTTTTAAAAGTTTTTATGAGGCTTACGAGTTACATGCCGGTTTTGATTAAGCGACAACTGCATGTTACTTAAAAATGGCCACATTACCAATATTCTCCAGTAGGCCTTAACTACAAATACACTATTTTAGCATTCTAAAGTCTATACTAGTCATAGCATGTGGTTGTTTGTACCCAGAAATCTATTATTCTTTTATTTTTATTCCTATTGCATTGTATTTAGCAGGCTCGCTCTGGCCTATTCTATAACCGAATAGTTCGATGAATTGAAGGTTTTTGCGTCACATATACGAGCCGTCCCCAGCAAAGCATAAATGTACCATCGACGATGCTTCAGAGATCGTTTACCACAAATAGTTCAATGAAATCCGAAGGAGTCCAAGGAGAATTATACGTGATACATAGGAGTGCAACTGGACCGGAAAACTAAAGTTCTAACCTTTTCTTGGCTGGTCTCGGTCTTAATTTTAAGATCTTTCGAAACCGAGACCGGGAGTGAGTATGCATGGTTAAGACCATAAATAATTTATTTTTTTAAATTGGGCCAAGACTAAAATAATAATTTTGAAAAAATCAATAAAAACTGAAAAGAAAAATACATCAAGTAAACAATTAACACACTCTAAACTGTAAATACCGATACGGTCAAACCAAAATAGAAAATCTAAACATCTTATATCAAAACAAAACATATTTAAAATCCAAATGATAAAAGTATATTACTATCAAGAAGCTCAAGCTTCTGTGTGAGAGAGAAGAACGGAAATTGTATTGATCAAAAAGATTAGTTTTACAAACTAATGGCTTGGTTTAAATACCAACCATGCTAACTGAATTAATTAATGAAAAGGGTCTTATAATGAAGCTTTATAAACCAGCTTAGTGACCAGCATTAATTAATCAATGAATAGGAAAGAAAACGACAGTAAGAACTTAAACGACATCCATAACCTGTAAAACGACAATAGAGAAAACAGCAAACAAAACTTGGATAAAAGCTGTTAGTTGTTAGTGAACATTAATTAATAAACTTAATACTCCCCCTCAAGATGAATTTGCAAATATGAATTTGCAAATATGTTTAGCAAAGACATCTTGGACAAGAGAGGATTTAGCGTAGAGCTTGGTAAAGGTTTCGTGAATATGTCAGCAAGCTGACTATGAGTTCTTATAGGCATAAGTTTCAGCTTTTGGGCTTTCAAAAGATCCCATATGAAGTGACAATCTATTTCAATATGTTTGATCCGTTCATGGAAAGAGGGATTCATAGCTCTATGAATAGCCGATTGGTTATCAAAATAAATAGCCGGGGTAGGCGAGTTGTCAATGTGAAGATCACAAAGAAGTTGTGTAATCCAAATGATCTCAGCTGATGTAGAGGCTAGAGCTCGGTATTCAGATTCTGCTGAAGATTAGGATACCGTTGTTTGTTTCTTAGATTTCCAAGAGATTAAACTGTCATTGAAAAATATGCAAAAACCGGTAATGGACTTACGGGTGTCAGGGCAAGTGCCCCAGTCAGCGTCTGAGTAGGCCTTTATGCCTTTGCTTACTGAGTTGGTCGGATAAAAGAGGCCAAGACTCGGTTGTCCCTTCAAATATCTAAGTAATCTGTGACCATACTTCAAATGACAGTCCCTAGGTGCTGAGAGAAATTGACTAAGAGAATGGACAACAAAAGTTATGTCGGGTCTTGTTATGGTTAGATAAAGAAGTCTTCGTATCAGCCGTCTATAGGGAGTTGGGTCTTCTAAAAGATCTCTCATTTCAGAGCTGAGAGTTATATTTGGCTCCACGGGAGTTTTAACAGGTTTAGAATCTATGAAATCAAAATCAGTTAGGAGTTGCAAAGTATATAATCTTTGTGAGACATTTATTCCCTCTTTGTTTCTTCCTATTTCCAGGCCTAGGAAGTACTTGAGATTACCTAAGTCTTTTAGCTAGCTTAAAGCAAATTCCTAACCCAGTCTTAACAGAATCAATGTTATAGATATCAGGGCCACAAAGAACAATGTCGTCAATATAAAGAAGAAGAGCTATGAAAGTGTTGCCTGAACCTCTAACGAAGAGAGAATAATCACTCTTAGATTGCTTGAAACCAAGCTTTGTTATCTCATAGGTGAATTTGACATTCCATTGGCGTGAAGCTTGCTTTAAACCATATATGGACCTATTTAGTTTACACACAAGCTTACCGGAAGTGTCGGAACTTATCGGAGTGAATAGCCTGGAGGGAGACTCATGAATACTTCTTCATCAAGATCCCCATTCAAGAAGCAATTCCCATTTATTTGCTGCTGCAAGAGCTAATAAGAGCTTAACCGTAACAAGTTTAGCCACGGGAGAGAAGGTGTCCATATAATCTACACCTTCCCGTTGGTTATAACCCTTAGCAACAAGACGAGCTTTTCTTCTAGCTAGAGATCCATCGGAGTTAAATTTATTCTTATAAACCCATCGACATCCGATCGCCTTCTTATTTTTAGGCAATAACATAACAGTTCATGTGTTATTTGAGTTCATGGCATCTAACTCTTCATTCATGGCATCTCGCCAATATGAAAATTTATTTGCATGATGAAAGAATTGAGGCTCACTATTAACAAAACATGCGAGAATAAAGTTTCTATGTACCTTTGGACAGATTTTCATGAGAAACAACAGTAGAAATATCATGTGGAGATTTACACGAGTTTCTTTTTCAAGACTACAATGAAAATCTTTAAGATACTCAGGCTTCTTAGACTCCCTACTTGAACGTCTAACATTGTTGTTAGTATCGGGAATGCCCTCATTGGTTTATGTTTCTATCTCAGGGGTAAAATCAGAAATTTCTTCAGAAATAGTAAATTCTGATGAAGTATTCAATTTCTCAAGCTTCTGTGTGAGAGAGAAGAACGGAAATTGTATTGATCAAAAAGATGAGTTTTACAAACTAATGGCTTGGTTTAAATACCAACCATGCTAACTGAATTAATTAATGAAAAGGGCCTTATAATGAAGCTTTATAAACCAGCTTAATGACCAACATTATTACAGTGAATAGGAAAGAAAACGACAGTAAGAACTTAAACGACATCCATAACCTGTAAAACGACAATCAAGAAAACAGCAAATAAAACTTGGATAAAAGTTGTTAGTGAACATTAATTAATAAACTTAATAATTACTCATTGTCCAACCCTAAATGAAATATGAAATACACTAAATTTATATAATATATATATATATGTATATAGATTCTAATATTCGGAATCCGACTGGAAATCGAGATTTTGTGGCTCCGGCATGATACTAGAAATATGACGAAGCAATAAAAGATTAACCTGAAATATAGCTTACAGATAAAATCGCTGAGAAAGGACGAACCAAATAAAATACAATACACGACATCAAAACGATGGATAGATGAAAATCTTTGGAGCCAATGTTTAAGAGACTGTTTACCACAAGTGCGTTTGCAAGTCTAATTTACTAGTATATTGAAAGCGCTACGCATATATCAATAGAATTCTTTTAAGATTTTAAAATACCGTTACCTATTGTGGTGATCCAATTTTATGGATATACTACAATATTGATTGATTGTTATACCGATGAGTTTTTTTCAGAGAAAAAATATAGTTAAAATTCAAGAGAAAATAAGAAGAAAGAGTCTAATTCCCTATTCATATGTGGTAGTTTTTTCTTTTTCTTTTTTAAAGAAAATAACTGAAAACCATTATTTTCATGGTTTTGTCTCCAAAATATTTTGTCACTCACACTCACTTACGGCGGACGAACACCGTGGTCAAGCATAAACACTCTAGAATTAGAAAATAAAGCAACTTTTAAGTCATCCCGACATCAAGTCAAATTCAAAACACAACATTTACCATGATATGGTTTTGGGAGGAGTTTTAAGGGATTACGTAGAAGTTGATGTGTAAAAAATAAAAGAAAGTTTGAGTTTTTAAGCCAAATGTCCATATTAAGGGTCAAAGTTGATGTAAAAAGAAAAGAAAAAGAAATTGAAGAAAGTTTGAGTTTTTTTAAGTCAATGGTCGATATTAAGGGTCAAAATGCAATTTTGAAAATACAGTCCGTACGCAGTAGTGCAATTTTTGTTGGCACTAATGCCAAGCGGGTTTCCGTAGGTATACTAGAGCCTAGGGGTGTAAATAAAACCCGGAATTGCGGGTTTTAAACCGCATCCGAACCGTAATCGCATTTTAAAAAAACGGAAACCGTATTAATCCTAGTTAAACCGGAACCGGTTTATTAAAAAAAACCGCATCCGGATTAAACCGAATCCGGGTCCTGGATTTAGAGGATAAAAACCCCAGAACCCGGATAGTAGGTTACTAAAACCCGCTTATTAAATATATATTATATAAATATTTAGATTTTTTTTACCCAAAAGTGGATTAGTCATGTTTTAGTACAAACTGATGTCGTTTTATTTAGCCCAAAATGATGTCGTTAAATGTTTTTGTGCTATTTATAGCAATTCGTAGCAATTCGGATAATTTTTTGTGCTATGTGTAGCAATCCAGATGTATAGCAAGATGATTAACTATGTTTAGCAAATTGGATAATATTAAGTTTATTAATATGTAGCAATGTGGATGTTATAAGATAAAGTATGATATATGAACTTCGATTATAATTATCTCAAGTTTTTTTTTTAAATATAAATTCAAGTTCAAATCCGGGTTATTACGCGAAACTTTATTTTAAAATTAAAATTGCATGAAATCCGGATCCGGCTTTAAAAACAGGTTTTTCAATACAAAAATCAGTTTTCAACCCGGATCCGGATTTTAGGGTTTTTTTGAAAAAAAAATATCCAGATCTGGGTTCCAATATCAAAAAACCCGGAATCCAGATCCGGGTAGCGTGTTTGGCAAAAAAAAAAAGAGTACCCGGCTTGCTTTCACCCCTACTAGAGCCAAGAGTCTCTTAAACACTGTTGATATATATCCAACTAATATATATATTATCGTTGATATAAATATATATATATATATATTTTCTTTTTAATTATTCTATATATGTCTTTCTATAATGATAATATTATCGTTGTTATAAATTATCGTTGTTATAAAGCTCTAACACCTTACACCTGCACCAAATGTCCTCGCCTGAGATTCATTATAGCGATGGCATCGTTGGCATGTGTTATTTATAGCGACGACAATATCGTTTGTCTAAGGTTTTCAATATTTGTGATAAATTTGACTGTTATTTTTCACCCACACGTTAGCAACGACTTAACGTGCCGGACAACAACAATAGAGTTATGGGGAATTTACACACTTGTCGGATTTAGACTCCTGACTCTATTGTAGCCGCTATTTCATCCGGTTTGGACTCCGGTAGCAATTGCATGTACTCGCTACCGAAGGCCAAAACGGATGAAATCGTTATATAATTTAGGTTTTGATTTTCGTACTAGCTTAATATTGTAGACACCTCGCGCAAAGATTTATCACTGCGACAAATTAAGGTCACCATCAAAAACAAGTTTTTTTGTGGGAAGTTTGTGATACAATTGGGCCTCTTCAACAAAGTGGGCCTGTAGAAACAACCGAGACGGAAGCCCAGGGAGACACTGATCTCAATCCACGTGAACAAGGCAGAGAGAATCCTCAACCTCAAGACTCGAGACTCAAGAGGCTTTTGAGGATGATTACATTTTAGTAAAATAATAAATATTTATAAATAATAATTTAATAAAAAATTAAATTAAACCACTTTTTAACTATTAAAAAGTAGGTCATTAATATTATTATTATATATTAAATAAATTTATAAAATTAAAATTAATAAATTAACATTGATAAAGTATTTTTGAGAAGATACGTATTTTTGCCGTCAAACTTTTTAATTTAGGTATTAATGTTAAAATTCAGTAGATATTCGGTATCTTTGCCGCTATTATCCATTTTTATAATATATAAATTATAAAAATAAAAAAGATAATCACGACAAAGTACTTAAATCTTATCAACTGAGACGGCAGAGGTCTAAAGTGAAAAAACAACGGCAAAAAGTACTCAATGTTAATAAATGTAAGCCGACATATTTTTCTATCAAATTTTTCCGTTGAATTCAAATGAGAGATGCTAGATAGCTGGATGAGCACATAAATGTATATCTTAAGTACGATTTAATATTATTGTGCTAAAAAAAACATTTGTAAAAAAAATTGGATGAAATAATGTATTGCTTCACATTCGTAGAGTTTAAATAAATTATAATACTTTTATCGTAATTATATACTTTGATACTTTGAACATTGCCGCTTCAGTTAGTAAAAATTTATATACTTTTATCGTAATTATAAGAAAAACAACTTCAAAAAAGCCGTATAGTCCTTCACAAGAGTCAAACACGTTGAGCTTCATAGAGTATGCCAGGAGAGAGAGAAATAGAGAAATAAGGTAAAATAAAGTAGAAAATACTTTTTATTTGTTTTCTGTTTTTCATGCTGATTTCAAAACCCAAAAAATATTATTCCAAATTTATTTTATAAATAAAATAATCAAATATATTTTCTAACATTGTTTTCTAAAATTTGGATATAGAAAATCATTAAGTTTTTTTTTTCTTTATATCATACTTATAATTTGAATTATGTGTTTTATGTAGCTCTTAATTTTATATTTTGTCTTTACATATTTTTTTATTTTGTATTTTTTTTATTTAACCCTTAAGCTTCAGGGACACTAAAGTAACTTGACTTGGCATAATTATTACGTGAGAATAAAATAAAATACTACATAGAAATACAAAATAAAAAGACTAATGTAATTATAATCATTTGATAATATTAGAAACTTAACATATTGCTAGCGCTACTCAATAATTGCTCATTTCAAACTATTTGTAATTTTTTTTTTATTATATTCATAAATTTAAATACTATCGGTCTCAAAGAGTCAAATCTCAACTGGGAATTTTCTTTATAATCTACACATTTATAAAATATATATATAAAAAAAAAATTGTTGCTGTCCATCGTTTTCTAATTTCTTTATATTCTATTTTTTTTCTTCTGAAGTTTGAGAGACAATCCGCAAACCAAACTAATATAAATATATTTTAATATTTTTAGTTTTATACTAAAGTATTAATTTATATATCAGTTGATACTTATATAATTAAAAAAAAAATTATCATATAAATTTAGTGAATTATTAATTTAAGTAGTTAGCTCGAGCGAGGACCAGATAAAATTATTATTTAATCGAGTTTATTAATTTGTCGATGTTCTACTGTATTTTGATAATTGATAAGCATCTGTATATGAGATTTTCGTATAAAATGATATCTTTTAAAGATATTTATTGTAACTATTATTTATTGAAAAATAATTTTTAAGTGAAAATTAAATTTAAGCACTTTTTCAATTATTAAGAATGAGTGGGGTTTTTTTAAAACGTTTTTATTAAATAAATTTATAAAATTAAAAATAGCAAATAAAAATTTACTAGAGTATTGTTGTGACTTTAAATATTTGTGTCGTTAATTTTTCAATTAAGGTATTAAAGTGCAACTTGAATCGAAGTCTTTGCCGTTATTATTCGTTTTAATAATATAAAAACGATAAAAAGGGATAACCATGGCTAAAAGTATCCGAAATTTGAATAATTGGGGCGGCAGAGTTCCAAAGTGAAAAAACAGCGATAAAAATACTCAAAGTCAATAAATATGAAGTGACAAATTTTTTCTCTAATATTTTTAGCGAATACAAATGAGAAAATATGTTAGATAGCTATATGACCACATAATAAATATTTGGGAATGATTTAATAGAATTATGTAAAAAAAAATGACTAATTTTCGTTAAAAAAAAAAAAGAGGAAAAAATGTATGTCACCACATATTTGTAGACTTTAGCTATTTTTGTCACTATTTTTTTTAGTTTGAACCCTTGTCAAAATTTACATACTAAAAAAAAAAAACTTAAAAAAAAGGCAAATACCCTTCACAGGAGTCAAACACGTTGAGCTTCATTATAAAACCAAGTTTACAAAAAAAAAAAAGTGCAAATTTGTAAAGATAAAACCCACGACTCATGATTATTGTTGGATTTTAATCCCACACCAAGACTCAGATTGGGCACAAAAACAAAAAGGCCCAAACGAAAGGATCAGCCCACACGACAAGATTGTCGCAAACGACACACACGCGTAGATACGAGGTAAGTGAACGATGTGTATTTTAAACGAGAAACGACAAAGAACCAAACACACTTTTTTATTCGATTAGGGTTTCATTCGTTTACACATTCGAGATTCTTCTCGTTCTCTCTCTACCTCCGACTCTCTCTCTCTAACCCTCTGCTAGGGTTTGCAGCCTCCGGCGTTTCTCGACGGCGCTCCGGTGGCCGCGCGCACCCGCTCCTCCGTCAACCGCCTCCTGTGAGACTGAGCAGCCTTTTTTCGAGAGAAGATGAAGCCTGGACTTTCGAGAGAGAAGAAGAAGGAGCCCAGGCCAGCTGAGCCTCAGATCGTCGTCGAGCCTCAACCTCCAAACCAGGCGAGCATGCAACGGGTCTACGACGAGCTCTCTCACCTCAGTGAACCCGGAGGAACCTGGCGACTGGAGTCTTTCTCCTGGACTCGCGAGATTCCTCCGAACTCTTCCTCCCCGGAGTGATGACGTGGCTGGTGGAGTTCATCGTGGAACTAACAATATATAACTCATGAGATCATATTCATATCATACCTATCGGCAATCAGCCAATCACAGCACATCACACGAAAGAACAGACACTTTGTTATTACTAAAAAGGAAAGCACACTTAATATATTGCGATCAATTCATAGTTTGATCGAAACACAACAAAACAGCTTCTACATATATTACCATACCATGCAGTCATGCACGTACGTACATACGTCGATGTTAAGTTACTGATTCTCCGCTTTCGCTGGTTCTTCGTTGTCTCTGACCTCGAAGTGGGTGCGAGTCATGACGACGATGTTGTACATGTAGACGGCGTTGAAGTGGGAGAAGTCGCGGGGGAGAGAGATAAGGTCGATACTGTTGCACTTGCTGAACTGGTAGAGATCGGGGTCGCCGCCGTTGTAGCGCTCCCAGCCGAGCGAGACGAGCTTCTCCTCGAGACTGGCGTAGGACGTGATCCCCTCGCCGCTCTCCTTGTCCACTAACACCTTCTTCACGATGTTGCTGCCCGCGGGCCGGTCGCCCAGCCTCACCGCCCTGTTCTGGAAAACCCACACTCCGGAGGACATGCTTGCTGATAATTAGTCTAGGGCTTGGAGAGAAGAGAGGGCAATGTGATGTGGTTGTGTGTTTTGCTGAGTTTACGGTATTATATATATAGAGAGCTTGAGCCTTGTAGGTCATGAAAAAATCGAAGGTCAAGGGGTGTATTTCGAAATGGGGTCCACAATAGACGAGCTAGGGAGAAGTTATGCCGCGGGGTCCTCAAGGTTAAGACTTAAGGGGTGTATTTGATTAATTTATGTCATTTTAATTTTACAATTTATCCTTAATTTTACTATTTTATCATTCCAGGTAATTTGTGTTTATTAAATTTAGCAAAAATATTATTAAAATTTTTATTTTATGTATTCGTACTTTTTATTCTTATATAACTCATAAATTTTGAATTATTGTTTTAATGTAGCTCTTGATTTATAAACTGCTACATAAAAATAAAAATAATATAATATAATCGCTCTAAAACGTGAAGATCCACGTAAAGATAAAAATATAAAATAAAGATGCTTCCCATTAGAGTTATTTATTGTGTTGGATCTCGTGGGAAATTGATGAAAAATAAGCTGTAACTTTATTGAGTGTTTAGGATGCTTGTATAGTGTTTCTATTTTTCAATAAATAAAAAAACGAGAGTGATTGAATAGTAGTACTATATAACGTCAACTCGAGTTTATAAACTTATATATTCCAAAGTTACTAAATAAATTACTATTATTATTATAATCAAACACTTAGATCATGCTAACGAATAAGAATTTCTATAATGATTTTAAAAGTAAAATTGTGAATCCGGACAAGAAGTTATATATTCTGATATAGAAACCCAAGTTAAAATAACCTAAGCGTGGTATGCAACAAACTTAAAAAATTAAAAATATATAAACTAATAATTTTAATATATTGATTTGACGAATGGATTATTATGGTAATATCTTAATTCTTAAAAATATATAGAGTCTTTCAACAAGTTTTGTTACTTTTTTATGATATGAGTCAATTTAAAATAAGTTCTAAAAAATTTCATTTTCATATATTATCACCAGCCATAAACTTGTGAGGGTCTTTAATGGGACGTAAATTTTTAAAGCTTTTAAATAAAAATATGTTTAAATATAAAAGAAAAAAATATGAAGTTCTTAGACTATTCAATCATAAAATTTGTAAGTGTAAAATATAGATGATTTAGCTAACAATTTTGTGTATTTCAATCAAACGTCTAAAAACGTTACTATTACTATTAGGTATACGTTAATATTAGGTATAGGTTGATAATAGGTATACATTAATACTTTAATAGGTTATCAACAAATACTTTTGAAGAATCTTGAATTTGGTTTGATTTGAGACTAACGATCGAGATAAAAATAAATAAATAAAAAGTAACTGTGTGGTTCAGCATGGATATTTAGAACTTTAAAGTAAGAAAAAAAAAGTTATAGAGTTTGAGACAACTATATGTATTGATATGTATTATATAGGTGTGTCGTGTGCAATGATATATACACAGTATATATATATATATATATATATATATGATACACCAAAATATGGGAGGCATATGTAGCATCAAAATTACAGTAACATGCGATATTTCTCCCTACTACCACTTGATTGTATTCTTATAATCAGTCAAAACTTTATATATTTTATTTCTAAATTGTCTGATTATAAAAATTAAATAGAGATTTAGCAATATTTTTCTGCCTCTTTGTATAAAAAAAATGATTTTCCCTCTTTCAAATGGATATGTATTGATCATTTAAAAAAAAAGGATATGTATTGAATTTTCCCTTTAAAACTCAAGGCCGAGAACTTGCTTAATGGCAACAACAACAAAAAAATGATTTCGACTAATGCTGAAATTTAAACTAAAATGTTGACCTAAAAAAATCACTAAATTGAAATAAAAATTCTAAAGTGTTTTTTTTTTCTTGGGTTTTTGAGATTTTTAGGATTAAAATGGATGATACGGCAATTTTTGGGTGGACTTCAAGTTATCTTCGGACTTTTATAGAATAGGTTAACGCGGTTCAACGAATTTAACCCGGTAATACTCCAAAATTAAGTTACTGATGATTTTTTAAGGATTTTAAAAGTGTGGTTACACATTTCAATGTCACAATTTATTCTTAAAATTGTGTTATCATATGGCTTGCCTTTGGGCATGCTATTGCTATGTGGCCTAAAACTTTGAGTTTATAATTAATACATTAATAGATAGAGCAAAGTCAAAAGATAGAGAAAAGAGACATCGAAGCTACTCCGTCGATTTCGCAAAATCCCGACCTTAATTTTGCGGAATTACATTGTTGGTCGTCGGAGCTCGTTGCGAAACTTCAACAGATCGTTCCAAACACAATTATCATTTCAATTAGTTGCCAAAATCGAATCAAAGAAGACCGCAAAAACCGACACAACTCATGATCATTATTCTCATAAGGTAGTATATTTTACATAACGAGCACACATCAAACAAAACAACAAACACTTATTATAAAATAAACTAGAAATATATATATATATATATATATATATCATTTTACTGTTTGATGATATCTATTCTTCTCTAATGATCATCAATCATCATCATTACATATCACATGTCTCCGACATAGAACGAGTGAGGATTCTTGCGGGCAATGTCCTCCATGAGCAGGTACTCAAAGCGGTCGAAGTCGCGTGGGAGCATGATGAGTTGGGAGGTCGAGGGGTTGCTGAACTTGAGGACTTTGGGGTGGTCGCCCGAGGACTCCCATCCCAGAGACTTCAGGTTGGCCTCGAGGACGGAGTAGGACGTGATCACCTCATCGTTTGCCGACCACACCAGCACCTTGCCCTGCCCCGTCTTTCCCCACACCAACCTGCATGCTGCCCGACCCGGCCCCAGTTTGGCTATAAATTGTGAAACCCACTTCAAAAATCTGCTCCTTATAATTTATCAAAAGTTTCATAGAACCTCATAAAATCCAATAAAAAAATAAACTCTGAAATTTTATTTTTCTGATAATATTATTTTTTAATAAATTTTACAAAATACCCGTAAGTATATCCATCGATGTTTGATATACTTATAAAATTGAATCGGCACAATTAGTACTAACTTTTGAAGTCTTATACCTATATAATTATAAGATTTACGACCGATTATCGATAAATAGGATGTAAAATATTAACCGTACCTTCGACGTCTGTGGATCAGCGTTGCCGATAAATAACAAGTTTATTTTATATCTACTGTATAACAAGAGTATCCCTATAAGAATAAATATATTATTCATACGTACATATAACGTGACTATTTGTGCAGCTTCACATCTTTTTACCAATAAAACAAAACTTACCATTCCTATTAATGGGCATGTAGGTTTATAATCAACTTTTGTAGAGAGGGAAAAAAGAAAAAAAAAAGGTTTTTAAATAAAATATTTATGGAATATATGCCATGGCAGTTGTCCGAATTATCAATTTTACGTCCACTAGCGCCAGTGTTTTAAAAACCAGGACACGACTCGGTTTTCCCCGAGAAACAAAAAATTGTATTATGAGTATGCAAGAGTTAAAATCGAAAAATTCAGTTGTTGTTTGAGCAAATGTCAGGGGCGTGTAAAAAGAAAACTCAATCCAACCGTGTAACTAATCCAATTGAAGTCAACCTCAATCTAACACAATCCAACTAATCCATTAATTATCGGGTCGGTTTGGTTCAATACAAATAAATAATTGGGTTGGTGTTGAGCCGAATACATTGGGTTGGGCAAGCCCAACTAACCCAATTAAGTTTTTTCAATCATTAAAAATGTTTTTAATATATTGGTGTATTTTTAGTAAGTAAAAACACACACCACGTAAAAAAATAAAGGGAAAATAATGGCATAAGTACTCAAAATCTTTGAAAAGTTGCATTAAGTTTTCATTCTTTTTTTTGGGAGGCAAAGCTGCTCAACTCTTATTTTGTGTCTTCTGTCATGTTCCCGTCCAGAACCGTGCATGCCACGTGTCACATTTTTAAACCCTTTAAATATACCATTCTTAATAAATAAAAAATTAAACTAATTTATCAATGATAAACAATTGTATATTCAATGGGTTTAAAAACTTGATACGAGGCGCTGATTAACGGTCTTAGGACGAAAACATGACGGAAGAGACAAAATAAGAGTTTGGCAACTTTTCGCCAATGGGAACTTAATGTCAACTTTTCAAAAACTTTGGGTACTTATGCCACTATTTTCCCAAATATAAAATACTCCTAGACTCTCATCTTTATGTTTAGTTATTATTTAATGTCCATGAATATGTTTCGTTTATGTTTACGACCAAGTTTCTAATTTAGTTTATGACTATGTTTCGTACTTCCATTATTGAATGTTTAAGACTGAAATAATGTTTAGTGTTTGATTTGGTTGTTTAAAAATTAATATTAACTTTACGTTTATTAATTGACGGTTTAAATTTAAGTGTTATTTGGTAAAAAAAAAAAAAAAATAGTTAAGTCCAATGACCCAACCCAACCTAGAGTTTTTGGGATTTGGCTGGATTGGGCCTTCAATAAAATTGGTCGGATTGGGTCGCTTTTCCAAAACCCAATGAAAATTGGGATCGGGTTTAGTTTTTACTTTGGGTCAACCAAATCCAACCCATGCACACCCCTACCGTAGGTAACTTGCATGTTGCATAAAAAACGGTAAATCTCATAAAACGCATAAAATTCTAATTTTTAATTAAGTTTATTTATAAATTATTTGTATTTTTAATTAATATATCTAAATATTATTATTTTACGAAAATGCTAAATGCTATCGGTATCTCTTACCGTTTTAGTTTCAATGCATTATATATATATATATATATATATTGGAAGCAAATGGCCATGTGATAATGTTAAGGTCATGCCCAGTTTGAAATTTAAATATCTAAATCAGAAGTTAGGCCCATAAATATAAGCCAGCCATACCTGCGCTTCTCAAAATACTCCAAAACATGCTTCGTGTTTTCTAAGCATTGTATCTTTTTATTTTTGTTTGATGTATATATATATATTTATAAATATATATATATATATAAATATTTGGGCATGAACGTTCAACCCAACTCGAATTTCGATCGTCGGTTTAGATTGGGCTTATTTTTTCCAGCCCGAAATGAGCGTGAGATTTCGATATAGCATTAGGGCGTCCAATCAGCCCGTGTGCGGATCCAATTGCAAAAAAAAAAAAAAAAAAACCGACAAAATTGAAGATGCAAAAGAAAGCAAAGATATTAGAGAGTATGACCATCTTTAACCAATTATATAATTTTTTACTCTTTTTTTTTTCATGACTCCGTGAACGGAATACTTAGATAAATGCGGAATCAGAGTTGAGACTTTGGAGAGGGGACTGAGGACAGGGTCAGTGTCGGAGTGGCGGAATTAGAGCTAGACTTTGGGGAGGGAACTGAGGATGGGGCCGGAATCGGAGAGGGAGTTTTAGACAAAATTTTGAGAAGAAAATTTAAAATCAAATAAGTGAAGACCATTAAAAATCATATATAATTAATTAAAGTGGGTTTCCACTTGTAACAATGTCATGAGTTATATATAGAGATTGTGTAAGTATATTGTTTGTTCTTTTGTTTTTGTCATTATGTGTTGTAAAAACAGGTTAGCTAAAAGACATGTCCAGACAACAGAAGGATCAACAAGTTGCTGAAGATCTGTGCATTTATTGAAGGGATATGCTGCTGGAGTCAAAGATCTTAGTGGAGCAACCACCGCGATCAGCCAGCTCAGTCCTAATCATCTTCTGATTGATGCTGGATTGATTTGATTGAATGTTACCGTTGGTGCTTTCAATTCCCCTAATCGGGGTCCATTTTTTCATTTTTTATTTGGATTCCATGAAGACCGACATATAAAGCATTTGCTAGATGTGGCTGGAACATCGAGCACTTTGAACGAAAAACACCCATCGGCTTAAATCAGAATTGGACGGTCTTGAGATCTCGCTTGAGTGAAGTGACGACTGGCTGTGGACAGTTGAAGTAATCGCAAGATCGTTCTGAAGAGAAGCAAGCTTTTTCCCTAGAGTCGGATCACCAGCTGCGCCTGGTCTTGAGGGGGAGTTTATCTATTCCCTTGTGAAACTCATTTAAGTATCTTGTATGACCGTGTAACATTTGTGAATGTTTTCCAGTGGAATAAAGTATCTGGGTCAGTGCCCCGCAAAGTAGGTTCCCACGAGGGGTTCGCGAACTGCGTTACCAAATATCGCGTGTTCACTTGTTCTTTTCTTTATACGCATATTTGGTTATCTGGGCTTCAATCATACTTGTTGATATACTTGTCGTGATATCCTTCCCTTATCCTTCCCTCATGTTGATATCTGATTTCAGATTATATATACTCATGTAGTCATGTATGTAGTTGGAGGCTCAATTTTGCGTGATATATACAGCTTCTTCTTTTATTTGCTTTTTTTTTTTTTCAAATTTTGAATGTATCGTGGACTGGACTGGAGAGAAGAAAAAAAATAGAGAAAAAATAATTACATTTTTTAAAAATGGTGGAGTTGCTTTGTACATTTATTTAAAAATTGCCACTTTATTTATATCACAAGGAGCCATCGTATTCAACACAAAAATAAGTTATAAAATTGACAGTCACAACAAAAGGTCAAAATTCAACTTTGATCATACATGAAGACCAGATCAGCCATCGAATCATAACATTTGATACATCATCAACTCTTGCGGTCAAAATAATTAAATAATGAAATTAAAATCAAAGCCGCCGGCTGTACCAAACCCGTCATCGTAAGATGTCATGTCAGAGACCATGTCTTCAATCAACGTCCCCCATCCGGGCGTCAAGTGCTGAGCTGGTTGTGGCGGTGTACCAATACCCGGCGCCGGCGGAGGGAATGGCGCTATTGGCACCCATACCCGTGTCTCGAAGGCGATGGGGGAGCTTTATATCCATACCCGTGTCTCGGAATCAGAGGAGCTTGATATCCGTAATTAGACCTGTTTTATGGTCAAAAAATTATTTTTTTGGTTTATTATCTGAGATATTATTAACCTACATGGTTCAAATAAAAATATCGTATGTTAAATCTATGTTCGTACTTGGTTGTTGGGGGCATATACCCGGGCCCACCATGCACCGCATACCCCGTGATCGGAGGAGGGCCGTGCGCGTGGTCGTCAGCAACTAGAGGAGGTGCGTACGACGAAGTAACACTAACAGCTGGCCGAGAAGCCTTCCCCGGCCTGTTTGCAGCGTGTTTTCCGGACACCTTTTCCCCGAGCCTGTAAGAGAAGTTGAGCTCGCCTTTCCCCCTCCCGGAGGGTTTCCTCACTTGGTAGCTCACAAACTTTGTCTTAGACGATCCGGCATTGACCGAGTCGAACAGCTGCTTGACCGGGACGTTGATTTCTCCGACGTCCTTGTCGCCTAGGCTCCGTTCACAAACTAACCGGAAGACTAGGGTCAGCCGGTTACTCCTTGCCAATGACTTGTCGACGAGGAGCTTCACCGGAAAGTTCCAAGTGGGGTAGGTCCCGCAGCCCCGGTCAACGTCAGTCCTGACCTGCTGTTGGAGGTTGGGGTCACCAGCAATAGAGACGACGGCGTACACGTCCATCTTTGTCATGAAGTTTACATCTTGAAGGTCCTTTGCGGAGATCACGTTGATTTCCAGAGAGATCTTATCAGCCATGGCAGAGAGAAGAGAAGCTCAGAGAAAGCTGTATATGATACATACAACAGAGCTGAAGTGAGTATATATAATATATGTGTGTATATTTAGTGTCAATTAGGGTTTGTTCATGAGGAAGGAGACCAGGCAAATGGTCTTTCTATGGTGTGTGGTTTCAGACTCAGTCAATGAACATGGTCATGTGCGTTAGGTAGCGTTGTCAGTTTTGTCAATGAACTCAGTCTAACTCTAACTGCTATCTGTATATAAATGTCACTAATGATATGAACTTTACGAGATATTTGCCGTAAAAATCTTCACATGCTTTTATTTAGTGGCACAAATTTTTAATGATATAAAAAAAAATCGTGTAAATAAGCAATTTTTTTCATTAGTTCTTATTATCATAGAGTTTCACGACGCTACCTATAATTTGTCCATATTTTTGTTCTTGTTGACCGTGTTTGTAAGCATTTTCAAAAAATAATTCACTTTTTTGCCATTTATTAGCACTATTTTATTATAAATTTATTAATGATAATAAATGGTAAAAAAAATTAACACACTAATAATTTGTTGAAAAGCACATAAAAATGTGGTCAGACTGGGGAAAAAATGGACAAATCCTATATCGCAACGTAGAATTTCATGGGAGTTTATGAAAATATTTAATTACTTATGCAAAGTTTTTTATATCATTGAAAATTTGTGCCCAAAATTGTGAATATAAATCTACTTCTTGTAACATGTAAGTATTTTTACCGCAAATATTCTTAAATTTATATTGACAGTAAATGATCATATTTCTAGAAATATTGACTTAGTATAAATGTTTATGTCACAATGTCAGTGTGGTGACGAAAAAAGGTAAGTGGGTTATAATTTAGATTAATTACTTAAAAGAATATGACATTTGAGATTGCTCAATAACTTATTTTTGGACCAATTTTCTAAGTAATTTACATGTTTACTCCTAAACTTTTTAGTTGGTATGAGATTGCTCCCCAACTTATTTTTCCCATAAACATACACCGGAGCTAAAAGATTTAGAGCATT
The DNA here is from genome assembly GCA_954871525.1 of Parietaria judaica. Taxonomy (NCBI): domain Eukaryota; kingdom Viridiplantae; phylum Streptophyta; class Magnoliopsida; order Rosales; family Urticaceae; genus Parietaria; species Parietaria judaica. The sequence goes on from OX940866.1 coordinate 2,871,573, forward strand.
AAGCCCCTGTGATCTGTTAAAAATCCATCTGTGCAATTTACTTAAATAATTGATAACAAAATCATCTTAAACATAAAAATAAAAGCAAAATATTCTTCTTTATTTTGGACACTTCCTTTCTTTTATTAAGCTAAATGAACCTGCCTGATTCAGTAGTGGATCTTTGGGTGGAGTAGAATAAGAGAGAATTGGAATGTTGACTTTGGAATATATGGCTTTACTTTAAAATCTAAGAGATAATTACTCAGCTTCTTTTTTATTTAATTGGATGGTTTCGAAGAAAACCAAAGAAATATAATCTCAGTGCTTGCTTTATAGTACATAAATTACACACATATCAAATCACAATAATCCCTTTCCACGAATTGACATATCAACGTAGATCGACGGATATAAAAAAAACGGTGATAAATAAGGCAAAAACGTGTGCAAACCTACTAGGAAACTAAGCCAAAAAATAAAAATGATAAATAGAATACGTGCAATAAAGAAATAAATGATGTAAACTTAAAGCTTAAATATTCACCCCTAATCAATTCAAATCTCTCAGACAAGGGAACATGATCTTTGCATTATTTCTCGCCTTATCTGCTCAGTATCATATATATATATATATATATATATATATATATATATTAACTCGAAAGCAGGATGAAAAATCGATTCGAAAAATTAATCGAAGACGAACGGGTTTATAGACCAGTTTATCATATAATTGATCAACGAAATTTTCTATGAAATAATAATAATAATAATACGTATATTATTATAATAAATATTACACTTTGATTTTTATAATTGATATATAAATAATATTAAACAAAATATATTAGCATTATTAGTAGTTTTTTTTAATATGGACAAATTCTTAATTTTTTTTTAAATTATCCATAAACTCTTACTATTTTATAAATTCTGCTAAGAATTTGCCGGTTCTTTAGCAGTTAACTGAGGTAAAAAAAACTTCGACAAAGTATAAAGCGGTCACAAATATTTTGAATTTCTTACCGATTACCATCGTCGGTAATCGGTATTCGGTTTAAGGCGGCGAAACCCGGATATTTTAATTTAATTTATATAGAAAGTAGAAGAAAAATTAAACTTGAGGTCCAAAACTTTCCCATTCTCAATCCATCAAGGCGGCAAAAAGGAAAGAGGACCTCTCTCCTCTTCAAATCTTACATATATATATCCATGGCGGCTCTGAGATCGCTCATTTTCATGGAGTGAGTGAAGCTACGCGCTTCTCTCTTCTTCGTCTCGCGCGCTCGGACCTCCGCGAAACCCTAATTTCGGTCGGAAATTTCTCTGGTGGTGAAGCTCGCGGCGCTCTTCTTCTCCGTCGATGGAGGACGCGAGCCAGCTGAAGCGGGCGGCGATGGACGCCACGGCGGGGGCGATCGCCGGAGGGATATCTCGGACGGTTACTTCGCCGCTTGACGTTATCAAGATCAGATTTCAGGTCTGAATTTCCCTTTGTTTCCGTCAATCTCGTAGCTCTGGTTGAGAATGTGTTCTTCTTGTTGCCCAGTGTATTTAAAAAAGTAAAAAAAAAAATCCCCAAAAAATAATGTATAGTGTCTTCGTAAGGTTTTCATTGCAAAGTGTAGAACTTTGATTATACATTGTTGTTAATGACGTTAATCGATGAATTCATACGAGGAGTGTGAATACTATATAGTCTCACTTGAAAATTGAAGTGGCTTATGCTGAATATTAGTTGTATGGGCAGATAAAAGCGGTAAATGTACCCAAGTTTAGGATAAATTAGCAGTCACCGTAAGTGTACGGCCTATGTTTTTCGTAATTAACCACGTTTTAGTATACGCCTTGAGGATGCGTGGTAAATGAGGATACGATGACATCATTGACATGCACTATAATAAATGGGAGTGAGAGAATGGAGACAGAAACACTAGACCTACACTTTTACGCGATTTGGGTACTTTGGCCTTTACAAATGGAACTCGGGTACATGACCCACTAACTTCGCCTAAACTTGGGTACATTTTCCGCTATTATCTCTATTTATATGGTTCAAAGCTCAAAAATATACAATCAACAAAGCTTGGGGTTATTATCCATATAGACTAAGGGGCGGAATTTTGGATTAATATTGGTTTATTAGAGAAGAATCGGGTTTGCGAATCTATAATTGTGAATAGGAGTCCATTCATCTTGTTCATTACTGAGTGAATTATCGCTCCCGTATGCTCCGACAGGTTCAACTAGAACCCACAACCTCATGGGCCGTAATCCGCAACAGTATCGCTGGGCCCTCGAAGTACACAGGAATGCTTCAAGCTACAAAAGACATTCTCAGAGAGGAAGGATTACCGGTACGTAGATTATTTACCGTTTGACATTAACTATTTGTCTTGTACACCTCAATTTATATTTTGACTACACGTTTAGTATTGAAAATAACGTCTTAACAGGGCTTTTGGCGAGGTAACGTTCCAGCTTTGCTTATGGTTATGCCCTACACTGCCATTCAGTTTACCGTGCTACAGAAATTGAAAACATTTGCTGCCGGTTCTTCCAAAGCAGGTATTGCGTACAAACTAGATTCCCAATCTGATGAGTATTCGCTCCTTATAAAGCTCTCGAGGACTTGACAAATCGTTTTTAAATTTGTTTGACATTATTATTCGTTTCCTGACGTTTTCTCCTAATGTTGTGTCTCGCTGCTGATTCTTTCTGATGCAGAGGATCACATAAGTTTGAGTCCGTACCTTTCTTACGTCAGCGGAGCACTAGCAGGGTGTGCAGCTACTGTCGGGTCATACCCGTTCGATCTTTTGCGCACGATATTGGCTTCTCAAGGAGAACCAAAGGTATAAACCGAATTTCTTATTCATACTCTTGTTTTCATAATCTTAATATAGAAAAAATCTGTTTTGCTGATGTATGCCCTTATTTCAGATTTATCCCACCATGAGGTCTGCTTTTAATGATATAGTCAAAACCCGAGGGGCTTCGGGCTTGTATGCTGGATTGTCTCCGACTTTGGTTGAGATTGTTCCTTACGCGGGTTTGCAGTTTGGAACGTATGACACGTTTAAACGATGGGCATTGGTAAGCTCTAGTCAAACTCTTTCAATTCCTTTTTTTAGTTATTTAATTAATACGAAACATTTGTGGTAATACCGTAATTTAGCATCATGTGTCATCAATACTTTAATTATTATATGTTCATACTATAATTCTTAAATTTGCGATTTAAACTATAAATGCAGGCTTGGAACCAGAACAGATCGTTTGAGCCAAACCCTAACGGTAGGCACAATAACCTTACGAGCTTTCAAATTTTTCTCTGTGGTTTAGCGGCCGGGACATGTGCCAAACTTGTTTGCCATCCCCTTGATGTGGTCAAGAAAAGATTCCAGGTAAAATCTTTGACACTTATGTCCTCGATTTATTAATGATTGCCTCGATTTATTTTCGGGTTCGTGTTTGTCGGTCGATATATTAACGTTTTAAGGATTTTTTTGCCGATACCTCACTTAAAATGAAAAAGCAATCTAAGAAAATAGGATTTAATTGTATTTTACTTGCTGCCTTAAGTTGTGAAACGAAGAACATGCCTGGAAGTTATAATATATATTAACACCAACAATCGAGATATATATATATATATATATATTCGAACTATTTACAGATTGAGGAATTCGCTCATTTTCAAATTGAGGAAAAATCAATCTTATTGTTCTTGATGTAACGACAATCTATATTGAGGAAATTTACTACTATATCAAACCGAAACCAATCTTTTTGTGCTTGATGTAACTTTCAACAGATTGAGGGTTTACAAAGACATCCTCGGTATGGCGCTCGCGTGGAGCACCGTGCATACAGAAACATGTTCGATGCATTGCAACGGATCGCAAAGGTGGAGGGTTTTGCTGGCCTCTACAAAGGCATAGTCCCGTCAACGATAAAAGCGGCGCCAGCTGGGGCCGTCACCTTCGTGGCATACGAGTTAGTGTCGGACTGGTTAGAGAATGTTGCGAACTGATTTTCTTTCGACATATTCTTTTTTTCATTGATATATATTTTTGTGCACCGATTCTTTCCTCGTTGAGCGCCCTCGAAATTGGAAGGGCAAACCGTTGATTTTATATTGACTTTGGCTGTTAATAGGGCCACATTATTTATAGCTATACGGGAAATTACGAACAAGGGTAGGTGTGTATAAGTAGAGCTCGTATTAAGCTTCACATTTTGACTGATGAGTGGAATTACCTCAGTGAATAATCTTTTCGTGTAAATATTTACGATGAGCTTCAGTTTTTTTTTATATATATATATATCTCGTCGTTGCTGAGCTGAAAACAAGAATGTTGACAGCCCAATTGTACGCCCGGCCCTGCCGGTACCGAACTACGCCAAGGCTTTCAAAAACCAGGCTGGTCCGGTCTTTGGTTTTCAGTCCGGGTTTTAAAACAATTTATTGTAGCTGTAGTTTAAAAGTTTATTTCAACTTTAAATCATGTTTATCATTTAATTAGAATGTAGCAAATCAAGGCAAGACCGAAACATGATTTGATGAAGAATGCTTTTTTGTTCAGACACCCTTCAAAAATGGACTAACTTTTATGCACACACAAAAAAACCGGTGCTCATCTCCGGTTTCACCCCGGTTCAAAGCACAAAGAAATTCAATGCATCAATTTCTCAGATGCCTCTGCCCCTGTGGAACAATAAAAAACATGTAATTTAAAAATAAATAAAAAAACCACAGAAGTAGGTAAAAATCGCCCACTCCCGATATTTTCTACGTCTTTATTATGACAAGGAATCAAAATTTCGGAACACTTAAAAGTACTTTGTATGATCTGTTAGTCGAAAGCTCAGATATCGCTTCCATTTTTCTTGTTCTTGTCGTACTCGGGAGGAAGCGAGACAAACTCTAGAGCTCGTCGAACCTCAGCCGCATCGACTCGGAATCTCTGCGCAATTTGCTCGATGCCCATCGGCCCGTCGTGCTCGTCGGACTTGCCTTCACGCAGAAGAACGACCTGCCGGAGCTGCGCAATGTTGAGAGTCCCAGCCTCGGCGGGCCTCTCTTCGTAGTTGTTGGACTCGGGTTTTGTGTTTCGCACCTTCGGGAGAGGCCTTTTGTACTTCTCCACCACAAAGGCCTGTGATTATGATTGACCATTATCCATATATTCTCAGAACATGTGATTCCAATATACGAAAAGGAAATAAAAACCGGACGATTTAAGACATTTTCTAGCTAAATAGCGTATCCAATCGACACGGACGAGCTCTGATGTTGGGAAAGTCTTGAACAGAGTTCACAAATTACTTCGTTCGAGCCGTCATCTAAAGAGCAAAACAGAATGGTATTCGGAATCGGAAGGGAAGAACAACAATTCGTACGCTTTGAATCTCGACATGCTAATCGGGAAAAATCCTAACATGAAATTCTGGGTACGAACGATCTGAAGTTTAACTTTTTGTACAGTTTCTTCACCATTATGAATAATTCAACGAGAAGCGTTATCTCCCTACTCGAATTCACGTTCAACACGATCGCAAACGAAAGCTACAAAATTCATCATCTGATTCCTTCTATATCCAACTATATTTCTAGTAATTTCGACACTTGCTTATTGCAAGAGAACTAAGGCGGAACACCGAACAAACCCGCTTACCTCGCCCATTTCCGGCTTCCCACCGGGCTTCGCTCTGATCCGACCCACCATTTGACTCAGCATTGCGTCGTACTGCGAGTCCTTCTCCTCAAGAACAGTCTCAACGTTCCTCTCCGACGTACCGTCTGAAACCGAGAATCCGCAAAAGGAAACCGAAAATCACACAATTGAACAAAACGAAGTAGAGAACTCCGCAGCTCCAGTACTCGATTTCTTCTAATACGCACATCATTTCAATATAAATCTCCGGATAATAAGGAAAGGGAAAGAATCAAAGCTCTCTAACAATTGTTGAACTCGACCTGGAAAAACCGAAAATGTTTTTGGCAACTTTACCGGAATCAGCAGAAGCTCCGAGATCTCTGGCCGCCGAAACCTCCTCGATTCCGGTCGAACTCTTCGGAAGATTCCGATCGACGACGGTCTTCGAAGCCGGCGACGGCGATGCTGGCGCCGCAGCTCGGACTTTGCCAGTCGCACGGCGAAAGGCCTGTCCCATCTTCTCCCTCTCGCGTAACCTACGAGACCTCCGATTTCATCGACAACAATGGCGATCGACGATCAGCGAGATTAGGGTTTCTGAACTATCAGAAGAAGAAGAAGAAGAAACCAAGTGGATGGGAGTTCACGCGCGTAAAGCGCGAGTCAGATTTTCTGTGACAAAAGTCAGTGCCACGTGGCCGATGCCATGGGTGCCATGTCATTGTATTACGTGTCATAAAAAATAGAGGTAAAAATCGTTCGCTTATTTATCACACACAGAACACACCTATTCTGATGTGGACATGTTGGGTTTGTTTATTTAGTTAGAATTATCCACTTTGTGATGGTCAAGGTCAACGAAGAATAGTCTCATTTCTCTTTAAATATTCTCCATTACTTTTTAACCATATATGCGGAGTTGTGAAGCTTAATTTACTGGAACCGCTACGATCTAATCCGAGTTAATCGTAATAAAAATATATATATGACTTGTAGTTATCATCACAAAAGAGAGAGTTGAGTATTGTGATCGAGCTCGATTGAAAATTTGAAATTATGGTGGATCAATTTTACAAGTTGTAAGTTGAGGAACTTCTAATACGGAGAGTGAACTATTACTACTTATTCCGTATTTCATTTTGTTTGCTATTTTTTGTTTATAATATTAGGGATTTAGGTCAAAGTCTTTATATTCTACGTATGAATCCGGCTAGGTATTATATTTTTAGCTTTGGCCTTGTCTCGGCTCCAGAGCCGGTTCTGGGGACAGGCTGACTAGGCCTGTGCCTAGGGCCTCACAGAAATCAGCATATTTTACACTAAGCCAAGGGCCTCAAAATTAGTATAAAATGGCCCAATAATTTAACGTTGACAGTATACACATATCATTTACTAATTATTTTATTTAATACCAACCTCCTCAGAGATTGTGAGCCCAATTAGGAGTAGTGAATAGCCAATTAGCTATACTATTATAAACTTGTTGCATCAATTATAATATATATATATATATATATATATATACTTGCTATTGTTAAGAATCCTGACTCACTTTTAGAATTACAGACATACAAAGGCCTATGTTATATTTCGCCTAGGGCCTCTAAATACTCAGGGCCGGCCGTGCTCGGCTCCTTAGGTTTTCAAAACCAAGCCCAGCCTTGATCTCAATATTTTAAAAAATCAAGAGTTTTTTTAACACGGACATTGACAAAATAGGTAACAAGTTATTTAAAAATTAAGTATTCGTAAATAAAAAATGTATCCAAAATTAAATAGCACGCATAATTTAAATTTTCAATAATATACGATTTAGGCTCGAAATTGAACTTGAAAATTATAATAATAATAAGCTATAATATAATCGGGCCATCTTAGTTTTTGAAACGTCTTGGTTCCGGCCTCGACTCCTGGTTTCTAGACCGGAACCGACTCGGTACAAATCATATATTACGAATATCATTCATATATACCCTTCTTTCATAGATATATGGAACAACCACCATTGATAGCAGTTAGTATATATATAAGAGTAATAATAAAGAGAAGCCATACGTGAGTGACAACCTGGAATTCTTAACTACAATGGTCCCAAACCATTAATGAAATATTATTCTTCTCTATACTAATTGCAAAATAAAGAGAGCATGCAAAGCACGTAGATATTGATATTGATATTAATATTTACCTTTTTGATATAATAAGAGTGTATTGCTTCACTACTTTGGCTTAAAATTACTGTAATTTTTCTTGCTCTACTCTCACAATAATGTCAAATTATTTTTAATAATAATAATACATTGTTTCCATTCCTTTTGGCTCTTTAGTGCCTCTTTTATATTACTCATTCAAATAAGACACACCGGAACAGAGTCTTGGTATACTTATCACAATTCAAGTTCCGTGTTTTTTTAATTGTTAATTTCTGATTTTTTATCTCATGGTCTACATTATTGTTTTTTAAAGATGAATCTAAAGTTGGTATTTCAGGTTCAATTTTTCCGGAACCGTTACGGGTAAAGGAGGAACCGGAACAGGTTCAAATAAGCGCTTTAATTCGGTCCTCAAGATTTCATTTAGAGCAATTAGCAACAAAGAAATAATAAGTGAAAACATATACCAGCATATTGCTAAAAAAAACTTTGCTCTATCGCTGAAGAGAAAGAAACATCAAATAAAACTAAGGATATTTTCGATAAAAATACCAGAACGAGAGGTGAAAAAATGAAAGCGGCGACATATTCCACTTCTTTTTTGTGCAACGTCGTCAAAATTATAGATCTTAAATGCCAAAAAATCACTGATTGGGTACTTGGGACTTGCGCTTTTTGACAACGTTGAGAATTTATTATGCGGAAAAAGAAGTGGAACGTACCGTCAATTTCACCTAAATTAGAGGTATTTTTGTCAAAAATATCCCTTTAAAAGATGAACTTGTCCATAATGCAGTCTTGTGAAATACAAGGTCTCTGAAAATTTTGGTTGTCTCAACATTTTAGGGTTCTTTCAGGTTTTGTATTACAACTACAATTATTCTGCTCTACAAATCGAGAATATTTCATCAACAGCAACAAAAAAAGTCGTTCGACACCGATTTAACAGTAACTTAACCTTCCATGTTCTCTGTGTGTCAGCCGTTGCAATGACGAGCTCGGCGATGGCTTGCAATCCAAGAAAAGCCGAGGGAAACTCACCTCTCCCTAACCAGTATGAGAGCTTATGCCAAGCTACTTGAATACGTCCGGATCGGGTTTTTGGTTTGCTGTTTTAGGAAGCGCTTCGCTTGGCTCGGTAGGCAAGGCAACGGCCGAGATAGGGTCAAAACTCTCAAGAGGAGGACTCGTTGTGGCCGGATTAAGTTTTCTCCTTGAGGAGGCTCTCGACTTAAGGGCGTTCTCGTCCTTTCCCTTCCTCTTTTGCTTCGGGTCCATAAACCCGCAGGCAAAAGCCTCGAGCACTTTGGTGGTCGGTCTGCTCCTTGTGCTCTGCCTGCGCCCGCCCACACAGGGTTCCTGCTCCGGATTCCCACGCTGTCTCTCCGCTGTGTTTGGCTTGGAAACTTCTTCAATCTCGCCGTTTTCAGAGAGAGGCACATTGATGTCAATAAGTGTGTATTGTATAGGATCCTGAGGTGCATCGGCTTGAGAGAGGATGCTTCCGCTACGATCGGAACCGTCGATTTCTCGCTGCGGTCTCAAATCTTCTCCTTTGCTCGTTTCTCTGCCATTTGGAACTGGTGATCTCTTACGCTGTTTTGCAGCAGGGGCAGGATAGTCTTTCTCGTTCGGTTTGGACTTTGTGCGCTTTTTCGCCTGTGTGCCGTTGACTTTACCGCCATTAACTTGGATCCCAAGTTTCGAAGCATCATAATTCGAAAAATCAATCATCCCCGGTTTCAGAACCTCGTTTTTCTGCTCCTTGTTAAGAGACGAAGTGTTGTTGATCTCGTAGTTTTCAAAATCGGGGTCATCGTGCTCGTCTTCGGAAGAGGGCTTAAGCAACGTCAACGCATCAACAACCTGCAAAGGTAAAGTTCTGAGTTCCCTAACCTTCCGAGCTTTCCCGCTCGCTCGGCTCGTGTCCACGACAGTGAACTTCATCGCATCGCCATCACGGCTCACAGAGGTGCGCGGCTTGAGGTAACAATGCCGTTCATTTGGGAAATCCTCTTGCCGCTCCGACTTATCAGGCTCGTCTTCGGTCCATCCGTTTTCTTCCTTGCTCGCAAAACCGTCTATCTCTAGAAGACTAGGGTTTGCTGCAACCAACCTCAGAATATCCGACACAGAATCGTAATAGTCATCTCCTCTCACTAGCTTATTCTTTGATGAGATGTTCTTGATTCCCGGCGCGAGGAAGACCAAAGAATTCTTCGGAAAATTACCACCGGGTTGTTCAGATTGCCAACCTCGGGCGAGCAAACGGGGCCAAACCGCTTCCCAGAAGATGTCGTTCGACTTCGCTTTGCTTAGCCGGAAACCTCCGGTCAAATAGCTTATTATCTCGTCCAGAGTGAGCAAAGAACAGGCTTTACCGGCTGGGATTTCGGGGCGGACATTGGTTTTTGAGGTTTCGGTGACGATTCCAGTGAGGTCGCGCTTGCCTTTACCGATTCCCACAGCCTCTACGAGAGCGTTGATTCCGAGTCTCGTCTTTAATTCGAATATGTAGTCTTCTAGTTGTATCTTTCCCTCACCAAATTCCTTGGACATCTGCAGATCCAATTCGAAGTTATGAAAAATACAGTAAATATAATATTTTAACGGATAAGTATCGTCTTTACAAAACACCATTACAGCGATACATGACCCGAAACCCGACTAACCGAAAGACAAGTTCCCGGCCTTTTTCAATCAGAATAACAAAACATATATACGTAATTTCAAAAATTTCGGTTATCTGCATATGGCGATATCGTATAAACTTATAATCAATGAATAACCAAACGGCATTGATTCGTACCTCCATAACGGAAGAACGACATTCTTCTGACTTGTTAATGAGCAAACGAGACAAGAATTCCTGGTGCCTCGGCCCCGAGAAGATTCTCTGCCCAAATATAGACCTTCTCGTCTTAACTTTCCTACACTCCGACCATCTTTTATATCTAACTGTACTATAAAACCTCCCATAGTAATACGATAAAATATCGCCCATTCGCTTTGTACCGACAAGTTTCTTCACCAAGACAAGATTCTTCCCAAAAACGTACAAACCGAGAAGCAAACCGGACTCCTCGGTATCGCTCCAACTGCTTTCCGAGCAACCGGGGACCAATCTATGGCCAATTCCCAAGGGGTGAACTTTAGGCCTTTGACCATTTCGTTCCAAATCCAAACTGCCGTTTTCTACGGGTTGAGGCTTTGAGTTTGAGAGCTCGTTTTCAGTCTCGGATTCGTCTCTGATCCATACTAACTGAATAGACCTTGCATTGTCTGAATCATTTGGATCTTTTGAGAGCTTCAGATAGTCAGAGAGTGAGATTAACGACGGGATTTTAACTTGGTATTCATTCCCGACCCGAGGAAGAATCTCCGGATCTCCATACACACCGGACTTTGCACCACAATCCGGAGAAACGCTCTCGTTCAGGTCCATATTGCCATTCACTGCAACTCACTCCACCTGTTTTAAAAAATCAGAAAGAAAAAAAAAAACGAAAAAATATGAAATGAGTAATTATGAAATGATTATTAAAACCAGTCAATAACTAATTTAATCAATATCATGTTTAATTAAAGTCACCCAAGCTGGTAATCAAATAATTTAAAGCCTTAAGATGAACTTTTCCTTTCATAATATTTCCAAACTCAACAGTTAATTAAGCTCATCAATTTTATCAAATCTATAGATTATGGTGTTTCCAAAAGAGTTTTTAACCTAATTAATTCGTGGGCCCACTTAAAATACGAAGGGAAAAAAAAAATCGAAAACATCCAAAATAAGCTTCCCAATTACAATGCAAAACAGAGGGGCAATAGTGTCAAATTGTCATTATTTTTGCATCTTCAACACTCGATGCAAGAACAATAACACATTTTTATTTCCACAAAATTAAAAAATAATAAGAATTTAAACCCGAAATTAGGGTAGAAACTATACTAGTTCTTTCAATTGATAACCTTCACTCAAATAACACTTCATAATAATTCATAAAAACCATTGCTTTAAGTTATTCAAACTTGACAAACCCAGATTCATTTTCGAACCCCAAAACATACTTCAAAAGTCTTTGACTAATACAAAAAATAATAATAATAATAATTAAACCCATTTTCGAAATTATCCAAGAAATACAAATAAAACGTTCATAAAAAATAAAAAAAATAAAAAAAAAACACCATTTTCAAGTGAAATAAATCCGATATGATCCACGAGAACTATACTGAAACTGTATAATATATACATATACATGAGAAATATATATATATAAAGGAAGTATAGATATACCTGTATGCGAAGGCACGTGAAAAAGCTCAAGACTTGAGAGAAAGAAATGGGTCTTCTTCGAGGTTTATCGCCGATTGAGCGAACCAACTGCGAGCAGATTCGAAATATACAAAACGTGAAGATAAATACACACACCGCACGTATATATACGCATATAATTACACAACACACAAACGCAAGAAAACTATATATATAATATATAAATATATAATAATAATAATAATATATATTACACGCACGCGATAAAGACAGAGTCTTTGGAGAGAGAGAGAGAGATTGTTGTACCTGGGTTTTTGCGAAGCTGAGGTTCTTTCATGGCTTCTACGAGGAAGGGTCGAATTCGGGCAGAGAAAAATGAAATAAAATCGAGAGAAAAATGAAAATAAAATGTGAGAGAGAGAGAGAAATGCAAAGTCGTTTCTCTGTTCTGTGCTTTTATAGAGAGAGAATAATATACGCTTTGGAGAGAGAAAGTTTGGGCTTATAGAGCAAGAGAGAGATAAAGAGAAGATTTATCCACGCGCCGACCTACACGCGCCTTCACACTCGGAGTAACTTCCACTATTGCCCACTTTACTTTTTACTTGGTTGTACTTTGACCTTGTAAATCTATGTTTTTTTTTTTCTTTCAATAATGCCCCCTTTCGCGTTTTTCTTTGCGGGAGCTTAATATGTTTTAAATATGCGATTTACGTGTGTTATATGTCACCCGAATTCAAATAGAAAAATATTAAATATGATTCTAAGGTTTTTAATATTAGTTATCTACGATAAGATTTTGTGAGTTGAATCACCCGTAACATCATCACCGACTAGAGGAGTCTCTTGAGAATTATTACAATGAACACCTCATGTTAAAAAAAATACACCCAAATTATCCATGTCTTGCCGGTGTGTTAACATTTTTTGTTATTTTCAACTCGCATGCACTGATTCGTTATTTTTCGAAAGAGTAGAGATCTTTGTCTCTTTGATGCCCAAAATAAAAAATCTAAGGGACTAAGCGCGCCACTAGAAAAATTCAGGGGTGCTTGAGCCAATTGCTCCAAAATTTAACCTCTTTTTTCATCGCCACGTTTGTAGTACAAGACTTGTCGTTCACACTCTATTACACTAGAATACGACATGTCGTTCATGCAGTAATTCGTTAGCCACGCGCGTACATATAGACGAGACAACATGGGTTTCGTCAGATTGGATTTACTTTTCTAAATTACCAAATTAGCCCCGAATTTGGTTTATGACCTTTTTTTTATCTTTTTTTTTTATTTTCGAACAACGCCCATTTTGTAATAGATAATTGGGTATTTAATTAAGAAAATGTCACGTGAAGATTCTGGTCTTGTGTTTAACCAAGTCTTTGTGACTTAGGGGTGCAACCGGGTAAGGTACCCGGTTTTTTCGAGGTACCCGGTACCGGAATCCGGGTATCCGAAAATCGATACCCGGAACCGGTATCCGAAATCCGGGTACCCGGAAATCCGGGTATCTATATTTTGATATCCGGTACCGATACCCGGTACTCAGTTTTGGGAACCGGATCCGGGTACCCGGTTTTTAAAAATATATATATATTATTTAAAAACAAAAACATACATTCATCTTCAAAAAACTGCATAAAAAAAATCCAGCGCATCAAGCATAAAAGAAAAAACAGTCCAAAATGCATAAAAAATAGTCTCGCGCATCAAGCATAAATAAAACATAGTCCCGCGCATCAAGCATAACATAATACCGCGCAAAAAAGAAAAGAAAAAAAACATAGTCTCAAGACCCATGAGAGTGAGAGAGGCAGAGATGGAGGGGGGGGAGACTAAGTCACAAAAGGTTAATTACACGGAGTAGAAAGGGCCGAGCAAAAACCCTAAAAATTTAAAATATCATAAAAAATAAAATAAAAAATCGGGTAGTAAAACCGGGTACCGGGTACCCGGTTTTTTTATTTTTAATACCCGGTACCCGTATCCGGTTTTGAATCCGGATACGGGTACCCGGAACCAGAATTCGGATACGGTTTCGGTTCCGGTTTTTAAATCCGGATAAGGATTCGGTTCCGGATAATTACCCGATTTCCGGGTATTATTTGCACCCCGTTTGTGTTGTGTGGTCATTCATTTCATACCAATATGGCTTGCAAAGAAGCAGCCTCTCAAGACAATCTATTGTTAGGTAGGGCTTAATTTCCATTCGATGTGTATAATAATAAAACTAAAATTCTTATTTTTATTTTCTATTTTTAAATAATATTTCTTTTAACGAAAAAAAAATATAATGAGTTTTGAACCGTTTGATCTTGTATTTCATCTAGCAAAACTGTCTCTTAGACTTTTCAACGCTCTTTAATAGTATTTTCACGTTGGGTGCAAGGTTTTGGATTTTCGCAATTTAGTTCCCATATTAGCTTAAAATACATTTGGTTTTCTATTTTTGCATTTGACAATAAGCAGATCTGAACCGTTGGATCTTGTATGTTTGAGTGAAACCGTCTCTTAGACTTTTCAACGCTCATTATTAGTAGGGCTGTAACGAAAACCCGGAATCCGGTTAAAAATCCGTATCCGTATCCGTATCCGATCTTAAAATCCGAACCCGAATCCGTATCCGAAAACCGGATTAGGATATCCGGATCCGGATTAAAAACCGGAATCGGATACGGGTTTTGATTTTATAAAATCCGGATATCCGTATCCGGTTTTAAACCCGGTTTATTTTAATATTTTTTAATATATTTTAATTCTTTAGGTTTAGGTGACTCTATTCTTGTCGATTTGAAGACGGCGATTTGCAGTGGCGGAACCAGGGGGTGGGCAGGGTTGTTCAAACCACCCCCCAAACTTTTTTTTTTGTACTGTTTTACCTTAATTTTATTTTTTTATTATTATTTTACCCCTAAATTTCACTAAATTTTAATTTTAGCCACCCCCGAGTATAATTTCTGGTTCCGCCACTGGCGATTTGAATGCATTTTTAATTTTATATGTATTATGTGACAATTTGTATTAGATTTGTTCGGTTTTTCGGACAACAAGAAAATATGTAGACTTGTACAAGTTTTTTAGTAGTTAAACTTAAAACTAACGTTTTATCTCTCTTTTTTTAATAAATAAAAACCGGATCCGGATATTCGGATAATATCCGGATCCGGTTTTAAAACTGGATTCGGATATCGGATCCGGGTTTTGAAATTAGATATCCGGATTTCTGGGTATCCGGAAATCCGGATATCCGGTTTTTCGGATCCGGATCCGGATATCGATTTTCGGATATCCGGTTTTTCGGATCCGGATTCGGATAGTTCCGAAAAACTGGATATCCGCTCCGGTTACACCCCTAATATAGTAAGTAACATTCATGAATATGACAAGCAACTTAGTAATTTTCATTGTGTGCAACGTATGGGATTCTCATTTATTTGGTTTTCACATTAATTTACTCTTTTTTTTTTGTGTTTGTATTTTTATATAGTATGATTTTTTTCGTTGACTGTAGTTGTCTGTATATTATTTATGAGAGAGTTGGTGGAAACTGGAAAGTAATGAAATGTGTTATCGTTTTAATATTTATGATTTATTATACGTGTCAAACGATAATTTGGTGACATTTTCAAGATTATCACGAAATTAAATGTTTTTTGGTATCTATTTAAGGATATTAGCGGCAATAATATCCAACTTTTTCAAATTTACGCGGCTATACTCTTAAACTTTTTTTAAGAATTAAATACCCTATCTTTCTAAACTTGCAGGGGGCATATTCCCAAAGTTTTTATTTGAATGATTAATACATATTCTTTTTCAAATTTAGGGAAGTATATTCAAATAAAAATGAAGGATTAAATACTCAAAGCAAGCCTCTTTGATCACCAAAGCTTAGGGCTTCTTTGGGCGGCATGGACCGACCAGAATCTTCGCCTCTTTGATCACCAAAGCAAGCCTCTGGAAGTTTGGGTGGAGGAAGTTACTTGTTGGACTGCGAGCTTCAAAAAGTTCTCCCGTCACATGGAAGCGAGGCCGAAGGAAAGCCTTGAGAGGCCGATAAGATGGAAGGGGGCCGACGACAAAGGCCTTACGCTTAATGTCGACGCATGAGACGATAAGAAGAGCATGGTGGGTGTTGGTGCGGTGGTAAGAAACGACCACGATTCAATCCTCCGTACGGCGACCTCAAGGATCGAGTGTGTGGACTCGGCCTTGACCGCCGAATGCATTGCGCTTTGCCACGGCCTCCAATTCGTCCTATCTCGGGGTTGGAAGATCTCGGAAGTGGAAACGGATTGCATTCGGGCAACACAACTCACAACCGCCGGTCATTTCAACGGCATCCAAGGACCGGTTTTACTGGATGTCTGTGAGTTAAGTTGTAGGGTAGGCTCACCCGGCGTATGTCGATATGCTCCTAGATCTTGTAACGAGGTGGCAAATTTTCTAGCTAAATCTCGCCTCGACTCTACTCACCTGGAATTTTGGTGTTACGGATGCCCAGAGTGGCTTGTAAACGTTATGCGGAGGGACTTCAATCCTTCAAGATAATATATTTAAATCAATTTTTCCCTAAAAAAAAATTACTCAATCTGAACTCAATGGATATAAGTAAGAAGAAATGTGTCAAGTATCGCAATGTAATTATATAGATAAAAAAAATTGAGAAAAAAAATGAAGGAATGATAAAATATTGAGAAAAATATAAATGCTTGAATTTTTTTTATTAAATTTAAGAATTTCTTTTAACATTTTTGGAGGTCCCACCACGTATCTCTCTCACAAACACAACTAGACTCAATCAAAGACACAATAGCGACATATTCTGAAATCTAAAGCTCAAAAACTAAAGTTATAGTTAATCTATGAAAACTAAAATTGGTGTAGACAAGACCCATTTGATGAGTCGGTTACAAAAACCCATGCATATTTGTTCTCACAATGGCATGCGGCTTATGTTTGGGCGACACTTTCTAAGGCATGACGCAAACGCGAGTCATCGTAGATGCGCATCGCGCTCGTCAAATGTATTATCGCTTTAATATTTATAATTTATGATACACGTCGAATAAATAATTCGGTGACTGCCTCAAGATTATCATGAAACTGAATTTTATTTATTTATTTATTTATTTCCATTGCCTTAATTTTACTTAGTTTCCTTTTATTGGCTTGGGGTCCTTTTATTTTTTTTGCTTATATCATGTATTTACTGGACTTTCAATTGAATGAACAAGAAGAGGTAGAAAATACGATTAAAACAGAAGGAGAGTGAAGGATTAAAATGTGCTTTGTTTTACACTATAAATAGCATGTTCGATAATATTTGTATCCATATATTGATAATATCTTCTTCTTCTCTTTTTAAAATATATATGCATATATTAATGAAATTGGATAGCATTAAGAGGTAACCCTAAAGGGTCCACCTCTATTCAAGTTTGACTATACCAAAGTTGAGGTTGATTAGGTCTACCTTCGAAGTCATCTTCACTTCTCAATTCCAATTTTATATTTATTTTATAGTAACTTAGAATAATAAGCACAAAGGCCATTAAACTCGATGCTTAAAATGTGGATTAATTTTACTTTTACATCAACATATATTTGACAGGTAAAATTATATAATTTAATATTAATATGTTATTTTGTATTAATCAAATTTTACTAATATACCGATTGCTGATAAATATTCTCTCGTATAAAAGGAAAATTTATATAAGAAATTAAAGTTATAATAATATCATATATATTGTATTAATAAGTGTAGAAAAGTGCATTTTGAAGACTGAATCACGGATTTTGGCCGAAGAAACAAAAATGTATTGTTACTGGAGTCTCATTTCTCTTTCTTTTATAAGTCATCCGCATTTTAATAATTTGTCTGATTTTTTTTAGAAGAAGTTATCGATTTTTTTTTTCAATCGCACCAATTTATCTTTCATACTAACTTTTCCGTTGATATATGGCGGTATCCTATCGAATGATGCATTATATGATGAAAATTCTATCGATTCTCTTTTAAAAAAAATGAAAAAAAAAAGCGACATTTAATCGTTGATTGACACCTTTTTTTCTTTCTTGATTCATTTTGCGCTTTCAATTTTTAATCTTTCGCAACAGATCTTTCAAAGTGTAACATAATACTTGACGTGCATTAAAAGGGGAGATATATTCTTATGCAAAACAAAAATTTGAATAACTTTTATAAGTTTAATTATTTTTCTCAAACCTAGACCCAGTATGACTTAATTCTAGCAATATTACTTCACATTTCACAATGAATCAAGATTGGTATGTATAAAGGTTTTTTTTTATGAAAATTGTTTTTTTTTTTTTTTTTTTTGTAACGAGGCTAAAATTACACGAGCAAACTAACAGTCTAACACTTATTATACAATTATAAAATGTCTATAAACACAATTAATTAATAATTGTGTCGATAAAAGTTTATCTTTGAAATTATTACAGTTTCATAATCCGTCAAATAATATTAGAGTATCTATACTAAATTAAATTCATTTAGAAGTATTAAACTATGAATTTAAATTTATGTCTGAAGAACGACACTGTCCATGGCATAAAAGTAGCAGCTCCTCACTCGTACACGTCTATTGGAAATTAAATTAAATAAAAACTCACGACATCAAATATAAATCATATTTATTACAAATTATATATCGTCGAATTATTAATTAAAACAGTTTTATTTAATACAGAGAAAAGATTTTAGGTAAAATTTATATCCACCTATATATAAATATTAAATAATAATTTATCACGACATGTTTTATGTAACATTATTTTTATTATTTATAGTGATTCTATAATTATATTTATATTAATTTTACAATCAATTAGTAATATTATTACATTTAAATTAGAAATTTTATTTATATATCAAATAGAGTTATAGACCAATATTAAAAGTAAAAAAAAAAAAAAACTTATTTCGATTCCTTAAAATAAAAAATCGGGTAGTAAAACCGGGTACCGGGTACCCGGTTTTTTTATTTTTAATACCCGGTACCCGTATCCGGTTTTGAATCCGGATACGGGTACCCGGAACCAGAATTCGGATACGGTTTCGGTTCCGGTTTTTAAATCCGGATAAGGATTCGGTTCCGGATAATTACCCGATTTCCGGGTATTATTTGCACCCCGTTTGTGTTGTGTGGTCATTCATTTCATACCAATATGGCTTGCAAAGAAGCAGCCTCTCAAGACAATCTATTGTTAGGTAGGGCTTAATTTCCATTCGATGTGTATAATAATAAAACTAAAATTCTTATTTTTATTTTCTATTTTTAAATAATATTTCTTTTAACGAAAAAAAAAATATAATGAGTTTTGAACCGTTTGATCTTGTATTTCATCTAGCAAAACTGTCTCTTAGACTTTTCAACGCTCTTTAATAGTATTTTCACGTTGGGTGCAAGGTTTTGGATTTTCGCAATTTAGTTCCCATATTAGCTTAAAATACATTTGGTTTTCTATTTTTGCATTTGACAATAAGCAGATCTGAACCGTTGGATCTTGTATGTTTGAGTGAAACCGTCTCTTAGACTTTTCAACGCTCATTATTAGTAGGGCTGTAACGAAAACCCGGAATCCGGTTAAAAATCCGTATCCGTATCCGTATCCGATCTTAAAATCCGAACCCGAATCCGTATCCGAAAACCGGATTAGGATATCCGGATCCGGATTAAAAACCGGAATCGGATACGGGTTTTGATTTTATAAAATCCGGATATCCGTATCCGGTTTTAAACCCGGTTTATTTTAATATTTTTTAATATATTTTAATTCTTTAGGTTTAGGTGACTCTATTCTTGTCGATTTGAAGACGGCGATTTGCAGTGGCGGAACCAGGGGGTGGGCAGGGTTGTTCAAACCACCCCCCAAACTTTTTTTTTTGTACTGTTTTACCTTAATTTTATTTTTTTATTATTATTTTACCCCTAAATTTCACTAAATTTTAATTTTAGCCACCCCCGAGTATAATTTCTGGTTCCGCCACTGGCGATTTGAATGCATTTTTAATTTTATATGTATTATGTGACAATTTGTATTAGATTTGTTCGGTTTTTTGGACAACAAGAAAATATGTAGACTTGTACAAGTTTTTTAGTAGTTAAACTTAAAACTAACGTTTTATCTCTCTTTTTTTAATAAATAAAAACCGGATCCGGATATTCGGATAATATCCGGATCCGGTTTTAAAACTGGATTCGGATATCGGATCCGGGTTTTGAAATTAGATATCCGGATTTCTGGGTATCCGGAAATCCGGATATCCGGTTTTTCGGATCCGGATCCGGATATCGATTTTCGGATATCCGGTTTTTCGGATCCGGATTCGGATAGTTCCGAAAAACTGGATATCCGCTCCGGTTACACCCCTAATATAGTAAGTAACATTCATGAATATGACAAGCAACTTAGTAATTTTCATTGTGTGCAACGTATGGGATTCTCATTTATTTGGTTTTCACATTAATTTACTCTCTTTTTTTTGTGTTTGTATTTTTATATAGTATGATTTTTTTCGTTGACTGTAGTTGTCTGTATATTATTTATGAGAGAGTTGGTGGAAACTGGAAAGTAATGAAATGTGTTATCGTTTTAATATTTATGATTTATTATACGTGTCAAACGATAATTTGGTGACATTTTCAAGATTATCACGAAATTAAATGTTTTTTGGTATCTATTTAAGGATATTAGCGGCAATAATATCCAACTTTTTCAAATTTACGCGGCTATACTCTTAAACTTTTTTTAAGAATTAAATACCCTATCTTTCTAAACTTGCAGGGGGCATATTCCCAAAGTTTTTATTTGAATGATTAATACATATTCTTTTTCAAATTTAGGGAAGTATATTCAAATAAAAATGAAGGATTAAATACTCAAAGCAAGCCTCTTTGATCACCAAAGCTTAGGGCTTCTTTGGGCGGCATGGACCGACCAGAATCTTCGCCTCTTTGATCACCAAAGCAAGCCTCTGGAAGTTTGGGTGGAGGAAGTTACTTGTTGGACTGCGAGCTTCAAAAAGTTCTCCCGTCACATGGAAGCGAGGCCGAAGGAAAGCCTTGAGAGGCCGATAAGATGGAAGGGGGCCGACGACAAAGGCCTTACGCTTAATGTCGACGCATGAGACGATAAGAAGAGCATGGTGGGTGTTGGTGCGGTGGTAAGAAACGACCACGATTCAATCCTCCGTACGGCGACCTCAAGGATCGAGTGTGTGGACTCGGCCTTGACCGCCGAATGCATTGCGCTTTGCCACGGCCTCCAATTCGTCCTATCTCGGGGTTGGAAGATCTCGGAAGTGGAAACGGATTGCATTCGGGCAACACAACTCACAACCGCCGGTCATTTCAACGGCATCCAAGGACCGGTTTTACTGGATGTCTGTGAGTTAAGTTGTAGGGTAGGCTCACCCGGCGTATGTCGATATGCTCCTAGATCTTGTAACGAGGTGGCAAATTTTCTAGCTAAATCTCGCCTCGACTCTACTCACCTGGAATTTTGGTGTTACGGATGCCCAGAGTGGCTTGTAAACGTTATGCGGAGGGACTTCAATCCTTCAAGATAATATATTTAAATCAATTTTTCCCTAAAAAAAAATTACTCAATCTGAACTCAATGGATATAAGTAAGAAGAAATGTGTCAAGTATCGCAATGTAATTATATAGATAAAAAAAATTGAGAAAAAAAATGAAGGAATGATAAAATATTGAGAAAAATATAAATGCTTGAATTTTTTTTATTAAATTTAAGAATTTCTTTTAACATTTTTGGAGGTCCCACCACGTATCTCTCTCACAAACACAACTAGACTCAATCAAAGACACAATAGCGACATATTCTGAAATCTAAAGCTCAAAAACTAAAGTTATAGTTAATCTATGAAAACTAAAATTGGTGTAGACAAGACCCATTTGATGAGTCGGTTACAAAAACCCATGCATATTTGTTCTCACAATGGCATGCGGCTTATGTTTGGGCGACACTTTCTAAGGCATGACGCAAACGCGAGTCATCGTAGATGCGCATCGCGCTCGTCAAATGTATTATCGCTTTAATATTTATAATTTATGATACACGTCGAATAAATAATTCGGTGACTGCCTCAAGATTATCATGAAACTGAATTTTATTTATTTATTTATTTATTTCCATTGCCTTAATTTTACTTAGTTTCCTTTTATTGGCTTGGGGTCCTTTTATTTTTTTTGCTTATATCATGTATTTACTGGACTTTCAATTGAATGAACAAGAAGAGGTAGAAAATACGATTAAAACAGAAGGAGAGTGAAGGATTAAAATGTGCTTTGTTTTACACTATAAATAGCATGTTCGATAATATTTGTATCCATATATTGATAATATCTTCTTCTTCTCTTTTTAAAATATATATGCATATATTAATGAAATTGGATAGCATTAAGAGGTAACCCTAAAGGGTCCACCTCTATTCAAGTTTGACTATACCAAAGTTGAGGTTGATTAGGTCTACCTTCGAAGTCATCTTCACTTCTCAATTCCAATTTTATATTTATTTTATAGTAACTTAGAATAATAAGCACAAAGGCCATTAAACTCGATGCTTAAAATGTGGATTAATTTTACTTTTACATCAACATATATTTGACAGGTAAAATTATATAATTTAATATTAATATGTTATTTTGTATTAATCAAATTTTACTAATATACCGATTGCTGATAAATATTCTCTCGTATAAAAGGAAAATTTATATAAGAAATTAAAGTTATAATAATATCATATATATTGTATTAATAAGTGTAGAAAAGTGCATTTTGAAGACTGAATCACGGATTTTGGCCGAAGAAACAAAAATGTATTGTTACTGGAGTCTCATTTCTCTTTCTTTTATAAGTCATCCGCATTTTAATAATTTGTCTGATTTTTTTTAGAAGAAGTTATCGATTTTTTTTTTCAATCGCACCAATTTATCTTTCATACTAACTTTTCCGTTGATATATGGCGGTATCCTATCGAATGATGCATTATATGATGAAAATTCTATCGATTCTCTTTTAAAAAAAAA
Source organism: Parietaria judaica (assembly GCA_954871525.1). Lineage (NCBI taxonomy): Eukaryota > Viridiplantae > Streptophyta > Magnoliopsida > Rosales > Urticaceae > Parietaria > Parietaria judaica. The sequence continues at coordinate 2,894,728 of OX940866.1, forward strand.
TGAAAAAAAAAGCGACATTTAATCGTTGATTGACACCTTTTTTTCTTTCTTGATTCATTTTGCGCTTTCAATTTTTAATCTTTCGCAACAGATCTTTCAAAGTGTAACATAATACTTGACGTGCATTAAAAGGGGAGATATATTCTTATGCAAAACAAAAATTTGAATAACTTTTATAAGTTTAATTATTTTTCTCAAACCTAGACCCAGTATGACTTAATTCTAGCAATATTACTTCACATTTCACAATGAATCAAGATTGGTATGTATAAAGGTTTTTTTTTATGAAAATTGTTTTTTTTTTTTTTTTTTTTTGTAACGAGGCTAAAATTACACGAGCAAACTAACAGTCTAACACTTATTATACAATTATAAAATGTCTATAAACACAATTAATTAATAATTGTGTCGATAAAAGTTTATCTTTGAAATTATTACAGTTTCATAATCCGTCAAATAATATTAGAGTATCTATACTAAATTAAATTCATTTAGAAGTATTAAACTATGAATTTAAATTTATGTCTGAAGAACGACACTGTCCATGGCATAAAAGTAGCAGCTCCTCACTCGTACACGTCTATTGGAAATTAAATTAAATAAAAACTCACGACATCAAATATAAATCATATTTATTACAAATTATATATCGTCGAATTATTAATTAAAACAGTTTTATTTAATACAGAGAAAAGATTTTAGGTAAAATTTATATCCACCTATATATAAATATTAAATAATAATTTATCACGACATGTTTTATGTAACATTATTTTTATTATTTATAGTGATTCTATAATTATATTTATATTAATTTTACAATCAATTAGTAATATTATTACATTTAAATTAGAAATTTTATTTATATATCAAATAGAGTTATAGACCAATATTAAAAGTAAAAAAAAAAAAAACTTATTTCGATTCCTTAAATACCCAATTTTTTATGTGTACCTTTTACTTTTTCTCTCTCTCTCTATATATATATATATATTTGAAAGAATTTTTAAACATATATTATATATATATATTCATGCATGTTGTGTACAATGCCAACAAGGACACAGTAAGCCACGTCAGCTATATTGACACGCTTACACGTGGGAGCTGGAGACTCGACTGCCGACCTTTTCGACCCAATTATGTGCCCCCTCATTGGCTTATAATTTTTGTCTTTTTATTTCACTTAACTTTGTTTATTTACTTTTAGGGTTAATTGCGGCAAAAATACCCAACCTTTGGTCAAATGCTATGCTGTGTATACAACTTCCGTAAATGGCGGCAAAAGTACCCAAACTCGGTATTTGGGAGTTGACCGAGAAAACCAGTCCATGTGGCAGCTAGCCTTTGCCACATGGCACTTGGCTGCCAAGTGGCATGCCACGTAATTATTATTATTTAAATAATTTAAAAAATATTATTTTTATTTTTTTAAAAAAATTAAATTATTTTTCAATCATAACCAATAATGAATATTTAAATTTAAATATTCATTATTGGTTATTATTATTAAATATAATTATTCATTTTAGAAAAGTGGGTCAAACGAAATAAATAAAGAAAAAAATCACCGTTCACGGTTCACTCAAGCTCCGCCTCCGATCCGGTTCACGGGTGGAACGAGATCGCTTAATATGTTCAATAATAATAATCATATGATTATTTAATGACAATTTTTTTAAAAAAAGAATAATATATATAAAAAAATATGTTAAAAAATTATTATTATAAAATGCAAACACAAAAAAAAATATCATGCAAACAAATAAAAATAATTTTTCGTTAAATATAAATATGAATATTATTTTTTTTCTGAATAAGTGATGTGTATTTAATTATGTCTTGCCTTTTTAAACAATATGTATGTGTTTACTGGTTATTATTATTAAACAATTTTATTCGACGCGTGAACTGGATCGGAAACGGAGTTCAAGTGAACCATGAACGGTGATTTTTATTTCGTTACACCCACTTTATTAAAAGTAAATAATTATAACCAATAATGAATATTTGAATTTAAATATTCATTATTTGTTATTTTAAATAAATTATTAAAAATAAAAAATAAAAAAAAATAAAATTTTAAAAAATAAAAATAATTTTTTACTAAAAATTATTTAAAAAATAATAATTACGTGGCATGACGTGTGGCAGCCAAGTGCCATGTGGTATGCCACGTGGCAAAGGCTAACAGCCACATGGACTGATTTTCTCGGTCAACTCCCAAATGCCAAGTTTAGGTACTTTTGCCGCCATTTACGGAGGTTGTATACACATCAGAGCATTTGACCAAAGATTGGGTCTTTTTGCCGCAATTAACCCTTACTTTTAACTTTAAGTTTATTTACGGCATGAAATTTATTTTAGTCTACAATTTTTTTCCGCTGCTTAAAAACCCAATATTGAGAGATCACGACTTCAAACTCCGTGGGACTCAAATGACTACCCCATTTACATATGTAAACATGGCCAATAGTGTCACATGTTCTTATACTAAATATATCTAGTAATGCGAGAGTGCGTTACAACATTGGCCGATAGTGTCACCCCTATATATATATAAAAAAAAATAAAAACCAATATTGATAAATTGAACTTTTAAGGTTTTAATTTTTTACGGCATAAATAACAGTTGTCTTTTATCGAGCAGAAGTACCTAATGCCTTATTTTCTCCCGCACAAGTACCCAATATCATTAAAATTAATTTTTTTTTCATTATTCAGAAAGAAAATCAAAACAATAACGTTATTTGAATGGAACTATAAAATAATTATCCCTAACTAATGAACATTAATAAGTGGAATTAACAAAACATATTTTAGTGATATCGGGTACTTATGCGGCGATGGGTCGGATAGGCCAACCTCTCTACGCAACAAATACCCCATTGTTCACAACATTCCAATATCAAAAGCTCATAGCCTAAAATATCCAGAACAACCTCATTAGAAGAGAACTATTACATCGAGATTCTCTCCTCCAACATCAATGTCTCGTAGTTGCTGAGGCCTTTTTCCTTCTCATTCGACGTATACCATCACATTGTCAGTCGAATACAATGGCGATGTAAGATAATTATTTAGTTTATTGTTAGTATTTTCACGGCATTGAGTATTTATGCGGCGGAAATAATACATTATGCTTCAAGAAATATTTGTGACCTTAAAAATACAATTTTAACGATAATGGGTTCTTATGCCGCGAAAAAGAGATTGAGACCTTATTCTTAAATTTGATAAAATTTGGGTGTGTATGCCGCAAATATATCTTTATTTTCATAATATATATAGAAATATAACTGCGGCATAAAGACCCTATTTTTTCACTTTGATGCATATTTTCAATGTTTGTTCTTGTCGGCATAAAGACCCAATGATATATATATCATATACTTCTGTTTAATGTTCATTTAGGGACGGAAACTCAAAGTTATACTAGAAAATAAAATATTGAGTTTTTTTATGTCGACAAAAACAAACACTTAGAATATGCTTCAAACAAAATGCAAAACATAAAGTCTTTATGCCGCAAATATCTATCTAACATTTTCAGAGTTACCCCGTATTTTTTTATTTATATTTTTGAATGGTAGATGAAACGTCACGTTCTTCGGTTATGCGGAAAATAACGACAAATAAACATACGCGAAAATAAAGAGACACACGCAATGTTTTGTTAACGCAGTTCGATATCTATCTACTATGCGGGGCCCTCACCCAGATTAATCAACATGGATAATTACAAGATGGACGTTACACAATCGATTTGTTCACCGAACAACAAACTGGAAAATACACTCTAACCAGTGCGACTAGCGATGTAACCAGACTTGTAACCTGCTTATTAAGACGACGACACGGCGGCTCGGCGGCTCGGCAAGCGGGTAAGGCGACTTCCGGCGAGTGTCGATGAGTGCGTACAAGCACAGCACAGTTGACGATCACTGAAGCGCTTCAGACTTCTTCAGGCTCTTCTAAGGAAGAAAACGCCAACGGTGGATCCACGGAAAATATGAGAAAATGGCTTAGAAGCTCTCTGTAGCTCTCAATGTTTTTCTCTCACTTTATGGCTGAAAGGATGAACGTTTTTGGCTGCTTAGATCAGTTTAAATAGAGTCCACAAAGCTCTCAACAACCTAACAAATTCTTCCTTATTTTTAGGCTTTATTACTTAGTCTTCCTAGACTAAGTATTTCCTCCAAAATTCATAATTTAAATGCCCATTCAGCTCCAATAATTGACCAGCAATAATAGGCAACGAATTCTTGAAATATCTCAACCAAAACGGACCAATTCCGCTTTACGGATAGAGAGATCGCAGATGTAACCGTCAGTATAACCCAGAATATTGCCAGATATATGACCACAGCAAAATTGTCAAATAACATGAGTTTTATAATCTCCCCCTTTGACATTTTTGTTGAGGAGTCTCATAATTAGCCAACAAAATAGCCAACAATGAAATCACTAACTTATTTACTATATGTAAGTACGTGGATTTCACAGTAGAGTTACCCCGTATTGACTTGACACAAGTAAACAAATTTATTTATAGACAAGTCAATACACTATCATATATATTATATTACGAATGAGTTTCTGATATTTATATTGCCGGAAATTAAAAAATAAAATGTATTATATATTGTTGTATCCATTTGGCGGTTCTAAGATATGTGGTGGTTATCTTTCGGGATGCGGGGGATATGTAGAAAAAGAAAAAGAAAAAAAAACTATTATTACATATAAAATAAATTTAACTATAAATAAATAAATGTAAAATATTAGAAAACACATTATATATGAAAACCTATACGTTTCAGTGCTAACAAAAACTTGCAATAAGGCTATGTACGGTAGAAAATAAACAGATGGTAAAAGTAAAACCAAGATTTCAGTTTTTACAGTTTGCGAAAAATTGGTGACTACCGGTAAAAGTCTCACACTAACTGTTCCGTGTTTTGTGAGTTATCAATATTTTACTGAAAATCGAGAATAAAGCGCAAAATTGATGATAATATAATTATGTTAATCTATTATGCTTAATATTATTGATATTGATATATCTTTATAGCATTATTATATAACGATATCATTTTAAATAATGGATATTGAAGCTTAATTCATAGTATAATAGATATAGTATCAAATTTTATAAAATGCGTATCAATAAATTTGTCGGTTACCGGTTTACACGTAAAGGTGAATGGTAAATTAATGGTTAAAAAACTTATTGATCACCAAGTTATTTGTCGGTGTATTCGTAAAATTAAAACATCAGTATTTGTTTAGTATCGATAGCGCGTAAATAAAAGAGTGACTCATTTTTGTTTAAGTTGGATTAAAACGAATTAAAAACTTCTCAAGACTCAAACACGATTATCTAATATGATTGAGTGGTGGTTAATAATAAAAACGGTGTTTCTATTTATTAGCAAACACGTACTTCTGATATTTACTGGCACTTCACTGAAGTAACCCTGCAAATTACTGACGTAATAAATGTTATAAGCATTTCTGATATACAAAATTTATATCTTTCTTTTAATTAAAAAAAAAAGAATCATGAGAAAGAATAAAACTTAGGGAAAATTACGGCAAAAATACCCAATCTTTGGTCAAACTGCCTCTCGTGTACCCAACCTTTAAAACTGGCGGCAAAAATACCCAACCTGCGTTGACTGTGACTCTGGCATAAAAACGTTAATTTTTTCGTTAACATCCCTCATGTGGCCGTTAGCGGCAAAAATACCCAACCTTTTTTTTGGATTTTTTTTAAATTTTTTAAATTTAATTTTTTTTACTTGATTAGTGATAATTACTAACACAAAAGTTAGTCAAAACATCAATTGATTTCTTAATGTGCTTGTATAAACTACATTTGTTGATAAAAATCTTATTATTACAAGAAATTTTAAACACAATGTTACGGGTATTTTAAGCCATTTTTTTTTTCAATACGGAGACATTGATTGACTATATTAATTCGATCTAAAACGGTCAATTACCAATGAAAAGGGTAAGGCTGTATCCGGAGTGAATTAATATAGTCAATCAATGTCTCCGTATTGAAAAAAAAATGGCTTAAGAATATATACCAGTAAAAAAATATTATCAATAATCAATAGGGCTTGATTATTAATAATTGACTAAAAGACTTCCCTTGGGATCCCATTAAAATCCGTACCCTTTAATACGCTGCTAAGAAAATATGAATAGTGCCGAAGGAAGCTATGAAACACAATGAAAACTCACACCCGCACCTCTGCTTACGTCATCAGGCTGACGTAAGCCCTTATGAGGGCACGTGAGGAGGGCAGGAGACGCGTGGTGGATCGTGTGGGGCCTGTGGGGCCGCCTGAGGTGCTCTCGGCCGACTTTAAGGGTTTCGGGAGCGTTCCGTGACCATTTCTTGCAAACTTAATGACTTTTTGAGTATCTTGATATTTCTGGAAACATCTAGACACTTTATTTCGCGAAAACAGAAGAATATCTCGGACTAAAATTGACTTTATTTAATAAAAAAGAAAAATTAATTATATAACTTTCCTTTTATTAATTTATTGAAAATCAATTACTTAAAATACCCGTAACATTGTGTTTAAAATTTCTTGTAATAATAAGATTTTTATCAACAAATGTAGTTTATACAAGCACATTAAGAAATCAATTGATGTTTTGACTAACTTTTGTGTTAGTAATTATCACTAATCAAGTAAAAAAAATATAAATTAAAAAATATTTTTTTTCAAAAAAAAAGGTTGGGTATTTTTGCCGCTAATGGCCACATGAGGGATGTTAACGGAAAAATTAACGTTTTTATGCCTGAGTCACAGTCAACGCAGGTTGGATATTTTTGCCGCCAATTTTAAAGGTTGGGTACACGGGAGGCAGTTTGACCAAAGGTTGGGTATTTTTGCCGTAATTTTCCCTAAAACTTATATCTTTGTACATCAATTAGTTTTATTTTTACGGTTCATTTATCTAACTTCCAAGTTAGGGATTTCACACTCTCTCCCTTTTATAAACTAAAGGTCATTTAAATCTCAAATTATAAGTTCTATAAAAAAATATGTTGATGGGTGAAAAATTCAATTTAAAATAAGTAACAACGATGTGCGATACCGTTTTTTCGGTAAAGATAGACTAGGGTTGAAAATTTTAGTCTCGGTTCACAATCCCGGCTTGCTCCTAGTTTTGAAAATTGTTTTAGGGCTGAGACCGCGGATTTTAATTATCATTCCACGTTTCACCCCTAGATAGTAACAATTGTAGTTTCAACTTTCTTCCATATGATGGAATAGCTAATTTGAAGAGGAAAACTTTTATTGGGCCACGATATGGGCTCAAATTATTGGCCATCTAGTGTGCAGCTGAGCCCATTTTTTTTAAAGAACGAAATATCATTTTCTTACTTTAAATTATATAGATTGATAATTCTAAAAATTGAGAGAGAAAAAATAATAATTGAGATCTAAATTCTAAGTAGAATTTAATTTATACAACATTGTTCACCACGCCATTGTAACTGCAAATAGTTCAACTAAAAAATAACATTATTATATTGTGCTCGATCTGTTAAAAGTTAAATCGTAAAAACTGTTATCCAATGCATGAAGGTGTGTATGGTTGGATTATGCTCGATCTGTTAAAAAAAGACTCAAATTTATAAATTAAGTTAGATTCGGTTATTTCGTTAGGCGAGATTATTTTTCTTCTAAATTTTAATCTATGATATTAAAATAACCTTAATTAATTAATAAATAAAAATTCATACTCTAGGAACTTTGTGGCATAAGTGTCCAAAGATTAGGAATTGGCCCACATGGGCCCATATGAATTAATGACTTAATTCATAAGTTATTAGTTGGTTAATTGGGCTTAAGTAATATGATTCATGAAGCCCATTAACACTAAACCCTATTCTTATATATGTAGTAGGGGTGAAAATTTTGTACTCGGTTCCCGGTTTTGTCCCGATTCTGGTCCCGGTACCGGACCGTTTTTGGCAAAAAATCAGTTTTTTCTTTTTACTATAACCTAAAAAGGGACGTCCCGGTTCCGGTTTGAAAAACCAAAACAAATTCAAAATCTGAAATTCCCGGTTTTATTGTCCCGGTTCCGGTTTTATGTCGTTTTGTTATAAGTTTGTCGTTTTTTTAGCATGTCATTCTTATAAGTCGTTTACTATTAGGGTTTTAATCCATTATTTTAACATGTCATTTACTTTTCAGTCATTACTCGGTATTTTATTTAACATGTCATTTCTTATATGTCGTTTTGTTATAAAAAATAATTTGTTTGTATTCGGTATTTACTATTTAGCATTTTAGACTCGGTTTTTTGCACTGAGATTTGGATTTGGCATTGTGAAGTTCATGACGTGAACTCGGATATTGCATTTGTTTATTTTGTATTTTGCTTTTGTACTCGAATTTGGTATTTTACATTTTGGATTTACTCGGATTTGGTAATTTGCATTTTGGATTTGGTTTTTTTCATTTTTCTATCTTGGATTTTGTCCCGGATTTGTCCCGGTTTTCGTCCTGAATTTTGTTCCTAAAAAAATCGGGATTTTAATCGGTGTCCCGGTCCCGGTTCTGATTTAAAACAAAAACAAGGACTTTTTAGAACCAGAACCAAAACCGGGACATAAAACTGTGTCCTGATTTTTCCGGGACAGGGACAAAAAATAGTCAAATTCCCGATTCCCGGTTCTGGTTTCAGCCCTAATATGTAGACTAAGAGAAAGGAAAACTAAGTCATTATTCACATAATACCCGAAAGGAACTTTCTCGATCTCTCTCCCTAAGCTAGAATTCGACATCACCTATTCCAAAGGAGGTGGTCGAATTCTCCTAGCTCTAGAAAGGGTTCTTGGTTCGTTTCTAATCAACGGAGAAGTACTAGTATTCTTGTTCGGTGATTTCCGGCGAGGAAGGTGTTTCGTTAAACGACGTGGTGTAAGAAGTAGAGAACCATGCAATTGGACGGCCTTGTGATCGACATTAGGCGTGGACAAGACAAGAAGATTCAACCTCGATGTGTGTGTGGGATCGGATCTTCAAGGCGGATACGAGAAGCGTTTTGTAGAGATTAATATCTCGTCCGATAACATTCTTTAATAATAGCGTTGTTGTCTATATCGTATTTTCTAGGATTTCCCGGAATTTTCGCTTTTGAGAATATGTATAATCTTAGAAAAAACTAACAATGGTATCAGAGCTATGTTGATAACTCTTAAGATATTGAATCTGCTTAAAGCTACGAATAAGTAAGGACTCAGTGACTTTTGTGATGACATACCAAAGTCTTATAAAGAAGCAGTGGGAGGGAATGACAATGAGATATGGCTTAAAACCATAAAATCGAAAAAGGGACTCCATGTAAACCAATTAAGTAGGAGACTTAATGATTGCATCAGGAGGGGTAAAACCCACTGGATGTCAATAGGTCTTAACAATGATTTAGAAGAACATGGATGGCAATGTACGGACATACAAGATGGAGACTGGTAAGGAAATGGTTCCCACCAGAATTATGGTATTGACCATGTAAGAGATGTTCTCTCCATCAGCCATATCCAAGTCCATAAGGATTTTGCTTGAAGTTGCCACATTTCCTAAATCTGGCAAATGATGAAAGAAACTGTCTTTCTTATAAATTGTTTCTTTGAAAGAAGATGTGTAAGTGACACACCTTGAAAAGTTCACAGTCTCAGCTAACATACTAAATAGTATAAGCTGAGAAGATCAGATAATGATCTTCATCAAGCGTCTCATAGTAAGGATCAAGGTCTTAATGCATTAAACCAATTCTAGTTTCATTAAGCACCAAGATATTCTACAAGTGTATAAGAAACAGTGGGAGCAGAAACGATCTTCTAAAATCTATATGTATATGATACATATATGATAGAAATTGATATACTAGAATTCAAAATAATATTGAGATATTATTAGGAAAAATGTTTCCGACAAATGACTTGAGCAGGACTACCTAGAATTAGGAGTCAAGATCTGTTACAGACAGAGCTGGAAATAATACCAGTCTCAAGTAAGGATGCATAAGAACTAGAATACATGTTTATTAGCTTGATGGTATGGACCATAAAATGCACATATCTGGTCATGTCAATTTAAAGGGAAATATTCTATGTTACCAGATAAATCAGGGGTTATAGTAATAGGACGGCTATTGAAGCCTACCATTCTAAACCAGAATAAGTTCATAAATCAGGGAGAGTTTGTTCTGCCTAAAAAGGTGGAACGGTCACTTAGGCTTCTGCCAAGTAAGACTATTATAGCATACTAAACCACTGAAACCAAGTAAAATATTGCCTGTGAGGTAGATATTGAAATGTCTGGATATAGATCTTGTTTTCTAGCCCAGATATGATGTTGAATAAAGCTAAGCCAGTACCCTTTTATTGTAGCTGACAAGAGAGCCATCAACCAAGCTTATATATTCAGATAATAAAAGGCTGGGAAGCACATACTTGGAAAATCCACCTCATCATTTTGACGAGATAATGATACATAAAGGATTGATACGTATAACACGTAGTCGATCATATAAGACTAATATTTTGTCTAGCAGAGTCTGAATGTTGTTGGACACATTTATGACACCTGCAGTAGCAAACAATATTTAATGTAGATGACATTATTTTGGGTAAATGTATCAAATCATACACTTTTATATACAAAGGCAAGTTTCGTTGTTTCAAGAGTTTTACACCCGTATCACTCTTAAAACAAAGTCCCTGGATTGTTATACCTGATAACTCTCTTAATTGTCCCTAATCGAGTGTCATTATGCGAAATATGGGGGTACGTATGATACGTCGAGATTAGTATGTGATAGAAAGGTAAGAATGGTTTTTGACTTGGGAGAAGTTACAATCTTTTATCACATTGACATGAGCTATGAGAACTCTAGTCGGACAGACCCGCGTTCTATGAGATTCACATGGTAAATATTATACCTTAGGAAGATGGCACTGAAATCTCAAGAACAGACAAACATATGCAAAAGCAATCTTAAGCCCGAGTAAGATCATAGTTCATTACCTACCAAGTGATACACTTTAAGAGAAGTTCAACGCTATCCGTAACTGGTAGTTATAAAACTACTCTTGGGTATATCACGGACTCTGTAGAATTAGAATGGTTAAACAAGATGGCATTCGTCTCTCCTTCTTGGAGTTATACAACTCAGGGCCTCCTGTGTGGAGCGGATCATGAAATGTGTGGCCACGTTCAAGTTGGTAATGGTTACACTTGGTTAATTCAATTATACCAATCCTAGAAAAACAGGAAACTGGAAACTGACAATACAGAAGTACCGAATCCATGGTCTGTATCACTCTCCGAGATGTATAGACGAAAAGAAAATGTTGCATGAAAATAAAATATGTTATTTTGATTGTCGAAGGCAGGATAAATGTCAGATCACCGAAATTTTGTGAAGTGGGGGTAGCGATGTCTTACTAGAGACCTCTTGCTACTAATGAGTTAATCACCCATGGCCAACACAGCAAAATCCTACAGGGTCACACCGAACTCGCAACGGAAGCGGAGTAAGAAACGAAGTTTCGAGACACAAGATGGTGAGAAAAAGGAAGACCTATCTAAAGGACCATAACTGGTTCGAGAGGCACAAAAGATTTTATTTACCTGGAATTCAAATCCCGGAATCTTCGTGCAAGTGGGAGATTGTAGGAACATTGTGGTGTACGAAGGCGTTCCGTTAGACGACGTGGTGTACGAAGTAGAGAACTGTGCAATTGGACGGCCTTGTGATCGACATTAGGCGTGGACAAGACAAGAAAATTCAACCTCGACGTGTGTGTGGGATCGGATCTTCAAGACGGATACGAGAAGCGTTCTATAGAGATTAATATCTCGTCCGGTAACATTCTTTAATAATAGCGTTGTTGTCTACATCGTATTTTCTAGGATTTCCCGGAATTTCCGCTTCCGGGAATATGTGTAATCTTAGAAAAACCCAACACATACATGGGTATTTGCATGGCGGTTGTGAACCGTCTGTACAAATGTTTTAACAATTTTTTTTTTAAGGCAGCTTTGCTGCAGTGGGGATCGAACCCACAACCTCCACTTTGGATATGGTTTGGAATTACCACTAGGCTATCCTAGCAACCACAAATGTTTTAACAGATTTGAAACGTCGTACAATCTTACATTTTTTTTCCGGAATCAGTGCGTAGAATCCCGCAATATATTCTACTATTTGTAGTAGATACAAAATGAGAATGAGGATGAAGAGTCGCAATGTCGAATGGAGAGCTCAACAGTGCAGAAGTCCCACCATCTAACGGTGAGACCTCTCCTTTGATCGTTGGTGGGTCCCGTTAGCTACATGTTAATATAGGCGTGTTTGCAGGTGATTATATGTTATCCATTTGCTCTATTCTACGTTTCTCGTCTTCTAGCTTAGAGGTGGGAATATATATTAGAATTAAATTTAAAAAAAAAAAAAGTCATTGACCATGCACGATTTGCTCTAACTTTGACGTGTACTACGCCTAGGAGAACAGCTGCAATAAGTGTGTGTGTGTGTATATATATAAAAATATATTTATGTATATTTAATAGGAGTTTAGAAAAGTTCGAACGCTTAGAAAAGATGATAATTGAAAATGATTAAATAAGAGAGTAACTATTTTGCTCATAATTAGTTTATAATCGATTTAAATACATTTTTATTCTCATTAAAAATTTCATATCCTATATTTTATGGAAAATAAATTTATATTTTTCATCTATCTATAAGCAAAATTTAGCAAAAGATATCTCTATTAAAATTGTAGATCTTTATTATATGTTTATAAGAAGCCTGGGAATGAATCTATTTCAACTTCAATAAAGAAGTTATGATAAATATAAATAAAAATATGCACTCGACATCAATTTTTTATTTTTTTTCGGGACAGTCTGATGATCATTATCAAAATTCGGTGCGACTTCCTTTAAAAAATAAACGTTGGCTGTCTAGTTTTCATATTGCATAGTAGTTCTATGGCTGTACAATAAGGTTTTTGGCATCGATTTTACATTTAAAATGACCTAAACTTTATTATTCGTTTTTTTTTTTTAAAATTAAAAGCCGAAGACCTCCTCTCTTAAATTAAGAACCGTTTGTACCGAAAACCCTGTTTATGAAAATTTAAATTCGGTTTTGGATTCGGTTGGATTCTTATTTATAGTAAAAAAACATTTTATGAAACTTTATATTTGTCGATAATACTATTTCTTATTTATTTTTACTTAAAATCATACATAAAAAGACATTTATTGCTATCTCCTACGGAAGATAAGTGACAGGGCGAGCGCACTTGAGAAAGTCGAGAGAAAATAGCATTGTTTCTCTATTTGTGAATAAAGACATAGTACATTATAAAAAATATAGTTGAGTAATATAGTAGGTTAAATTTAATTATAGAAGTTACGTTATTGCTATAGTAATTCATAATTAAAAAATAATAATAATAATTAGATAGAGGGTCTTCGGTATAAATGAGTCTTCGGTACTTGTTCTTAAAAATAAAACCAAATATTGAAGACCCAATGCGAAATGGACTGAAAACCTTGTTTTATGGACCCGGACCCTATTATTCAGTCTTTAGGTTTTCGATAATAAGATATTCGGTCCTATCGATTCAATTTTTAATTTTTTTGCACAACCCTATTGCATGCGTTGTTTTTGTGTTTGCCATCTACAACTTCAATGGAAATATGATCAGCAAAAGCATGCTTGTAAATAGATAAAGATTATGTCCAAAAATTTAATTTCCAATAAGATCTAGAATGTTAATGTTTAAATAAGTTTTAAAAACAAATAAGAATTTTTGGGTTAATTTGAACTTAAATAGTTAAATGAAACCAATGCACTCCTTTATTTAGCATACTAACTCAATCTTCCCCTATTCAATTAAGGGTTTTATCTTAAAATTAAAATTACCTAATATTTGAAGACATGAAAAACCAATAAGCTATCTTCCTTACTCAATCTTCCCCCATTCAAATATCTTTATTTTGCAAAGAACAAGAATAATATGAAACAAGTACATATTTAAATAGTTTTTATTATTATTATTATCAAGTATACAGTTATACACACGTATCAACTATATATTGCGCAGTTTTAACAATTTCCTGCAATATTAAAATGGCATATACCAAAAAAATTTACAAGTATTAAACAATTATTAATTATTTTGAGCTACTAGTAATTAATAATAAACAATTCAAATGACCTAAATGAACTGAACTTGATCGATTATGTGCATGTACATATCTTAATATTAGGTTTTACTTTGCTCATATATCTAGCTAATGATAAGTCATAGCACCATGAATACCAGGTGAAAAGTCATATTTTTATAAAAGCTCTTTTTTTAATATACATTTAAATAGAATATATGAGCCGATCTCAACATTATAATTCATGACCATTTGTTATGAAATATCGCGCTTGGTAAAGTTCCAGATTTTCAATTTTAGACCAACTATTTTTTGGTTGTTATAGTAATTAGGATCCAAAACAATAAATAAAAAATGGTATATATAACTGCTCGGTATATATACCAAATTGATGAAATGGTAATATATAGAGAATAATGTAAATAATTAAAAATTACTATGTATTACATTGGGAAACTTGGAAAACTAATCCTTATATATAGACTATAGTACTATTTTTTTTAATCTCTTAATTTTTATAACTATAAAACTAAATCTTTATAACAATTTATGAGATCATAGACTGTCATAAACTATTTTTTGTCATTAAAAATTGTTTTAAATTATAAAGTTGAGATATTAAAAAAAGATAGTTTTTCAAATTTCTTTATATATTTCAATAAGTTGTTGTATCACTATTTATTGTTGTGTAGCGAAGGAATATTTAATGATATGTTCGACGGAAAAGAGTGCTGGCTTTTGAGAAATGGCATGTATGTATCTATAGACTATAATATATCTATATATATCGTTATATATTATGACTATATCTTGAATTGTTACTTTAAGATATATTTTAATAAATTTATATATATAACATAATATATATATATATAAGTTGATATGTGGCGCATATGATCGTACCAACAGATCAAAGACAATATATTGTTAATTAATCCAATTGACTATATCGTTAGTGCTGAATCTACGAAATTTATAGAGGAAAAGTAATGCACTATTTCTATTAGATCTCTTATATATAATGTTGTGATCCTTAATGATGATATATATATTAAAAAAAAAAGATTCATAGTTTTGGCTAATTGATCTCTACAAATTCAAAAATAAAACAAGGACAAAGGTGATTCTAAAAGCATTAAAGTTTTTTATACACTTGGATTCGTGTGATGATAACCTAAAGTCTTCTCAGTGTCCATATTATATGGTATACATCCAATATGAGTTTTATAATTTATATTGCCATGTGTGTATATATATATATATATGCAGAGCTATACGCACGCACGCACGTGATTACGCTCAAATATCAAAATATTTGAACACATTAAAATTTTCAAGATATTTTCTTTATTTTTATGCATGAGATATTATGATTTATTTCTTTTTATTTTGCCTGGTCACATATACTCTTATTATTTATATATTATCATGTATCTTCTTATTCTTTTAGAGCTATAATAAAAAAGATTAGTTCGGATTTGGCTGCTCTGTTATTTTTCTTGATACATTGCAGAACACGATATGTACCGTTTAAATTATTGAATGAGATAAGAAAATTATTGAATGACCCACTTATAAAGATATAAACACATAAAGAAAATATAGAAAGTTAGATGTCATTTCAATTAACTCGGTAAAATTTACAATAGTACATAGTGCTTCGGCTGAACCAAAAAGCTGGCTCTGCACACAACAGTTAAAAATTATAAGTTTCCACGCCGGTATGGAAAGTTTACACAATGGATAAAATCCGTCGTAAAAGTTAGGGTCATTGAAGCTTAAACTTTTTCTCACTCACAAAATATTTCGCTCATAAGAATTTTGTTAAGAGAACAAAAAAATTCTATATTTAGGGCCTTGAGGTCGGAATTTGGCCGAATGTTCTTGAAAAGTCATTTCCAACCAAACAACTTACCGGCTTTATCAAACTCCAACACTGCGAACTTCCGTAGCACTTATTGCAATCCGACGACAACAAAAGAAGAATATGAAGAAGAAGAAAATGAAAATAGGTAAAGTTTCAATTTTTAGAGTAGAACCTCTATAAATTAATTTTGCTGAGTTTATAAAATTTTATGAAATTATTGAAGTTACTCATTTATCGAGTATTATGTTAGTAATGTTAATTAGAGTTAAGGACGTACAAGAGTATTATTTAATAAAGTATTAATTCGAGTTTCTACTGTATATTTCGTAACTTTATACACTTTATAATCTGTCGTCTAAACTCTTGAAAACTGAAGTTTTGATTTAGGTTTTACGGAAATTTATATTATAATTTTCTAAGACTTTCCTGCAAAACTTTGATAAAAACAAATTAGTTGCGGCGACACTTAAGTGATAGTTTTTCTTTTTTATAAATATTAATGTATAAACTTCCGTGTTTTCATTTTCCACCACGATTTTTGAAGACCCTCGTAACAAACCTCCATATTTTACTCTACAGTAATTTGTAGTAGGGATATTAATTTTACTAATTTTCTTTCCCGCTAATTAGTATTGTGCTAAATCATAAATTATTTGAAAATCGCAGCTTAATTATTTCAATAGGTCATCAGAATTAGGATATGATTGAGCTCAATGAAGTAAGAGAAAAGAGATATAATTTTGTACACGTGTAAAATCTATTATATATAATCCAAGATATAATATTGTAGTAGTTTAATTATTGAGTCATCCTTCAAAATATATAGTGTTCTTATGTCTTATTAGCACTGCATTAACTACTAATTAGAAGAACTTCATGTTCCATGCATAGTCAAACATATTATATACTTAAAAAATGAAAAATAAAAGGAAAAGTCACGACAAAGAACGCGATATCATGACTGAAGATCTTCTCACACTAATTTTATATAGTAGCTCCATTTTATATATTTATGCTTATAAATAAACGTCTTAACTACTTCTATTTTGGTGCGATTTAACTACGGATAAGTTCAAAAACTTATTAATATTATATATATGTACATTATATAAAGGTTGAGCCATGGTGCCAACTTGCGTGCTTCATCACATGCTATTTTGAACAATGACGATTCTTTAGTCTTTAGTCTTTAGAATCTATTGAAGTATTACATATAAAATATAATAAAAAATATTCACACATGGCCATATTATACGTACACAGATACCACAGTATTTTGGTATAGTGTTTATGCTCTTATATTCAAGTATTTATAGCTCTTTTAAGATTCTTTATTTATTCAACGTGTGGTAGTGAAACGAGCATATAAAATTAGATAAGGACAGTCATATATTATAATCCATAAAAATATTATATACAATATACATATAGATATACAAATAGTACATAACTCACTCGAATCCTTCGCATATATATATATGTACGCGAAGTAGGTTAAATGACACAAAAACACAAGCACACACAAAGCTTAGACGAAAACAGCTGAAAATGGTGGACAACAACAATTTGATCAATATGAGCTTGATGATCAACGGAAATCATCATGATCATGATGACCATCATCATCATCGTCATGATCACGATCATCTGCTTCCGATTGCGAATGTAGGGCGGTTGATGAAGAAAATCCTGCCGGCGAATGCTAAGGTGTCGAAGGAGGCAAAGGAGACGATGCAGGAGTGCGCCACGGAGTTTATCAGCTTCGTCACTGGTGAGGCCTCCGATCGCTGCCGCCGCGAGCTGCGCAAGACCGTCAACGGCAGCGACATCTGTGGGGCCCTCCAAGCCCTAGGCTTCGACGAGTACTCGGGCCCGCTCCGCCACTACCTGAACAAGTACCGCGATGGTGAAGTTAGTAGGAGCCAACGCGAGAATCCTCCAGCAAGGGACGGTGGAGCAAACATCAACGGCCCCGGCACATCCAAGGAATAAGGGAGACTACTTCAACTTCCGCTCATGAGCTTAAATTTTTGTTTTTCGGTTCATAGTTTAGGGTTAACCGTTATCAAGATCCCGTCAATTTGTTAGGGTTTAATGTTATTGATCTTGCTCTGATCATCATCTAGATCCTAGATTAATATTGTTGTGCTATGAGATATTTCTATGGTTTAATCATGATTGTAAAATTCAATTTTAATGTGTTCAACTCCGTTTCATAAAAGTTTTGGATTTGAAAGAGTACCAAATTATACTAATCTATGTTTTCGAGGTTTATCGGAGAATATCAACACCGTTTAACGTCTACTTTCAACTTGTGAGCTTAATTTTTTGTTTTTGGATTTGAAAGAGTACCAAACTATACTAATCTATGTTTTCGAGGTTTGTCGGAGAACATTACCACCTGTTAGCGTCTACTTTCAACTTGTGAGCTTAATTTTTTGTTTTTGGATTTGAAAGAGTACCAAACTATACTAATCTATGTTTTCGAGGTTTGTCGGAGAACATTACCACCTATTAGCGTCTACTTTCAACTTGTGAGCTTAATTTTTTGTTTTTTGATTTGAAAGAGTACCAAACTATACTAATCTATGTTTTCGAGGTTTGTCAGAGAACATTACCACCTGGTAGCGTCTACTTTCAACTTGTGAGCTTAATTTTTTGTTTTTGGATTTGGGAGTTACACATAAACAGTATTTTGTGTTGATCCGAAAGTTCAAATCCCATCAATTTGTTAGGGTTTAGTACTATTAATAACTACTATTATCTTAAGAATCAAGGGGACGCTGGTGAACGGTGCCGGTATACATCTGAGGAATAGAGAGACTACTTTTTACTAGAGCTTAATTTTTATTCTCGGATTTAGGTTTTAAATAAATGGCATTTTTTGTTGACCAGAAAGCTCAGATATCCCATCAATTTGTTAGGGTTTAGTACTAGTACTACTATAACTACTTGTCTTTACTTATGCATCACATAGTTTCTAGTCATGCTTTGTCACTCACCATTACAATACGAGAGCTTTCTCTGGTTTTAATCATGTTTGTAGAGCTTATTTGAAGTTACATCAAATGTGTGTGTATATAAAATATATATATATATATATATATATCACCGAGATGATGCTAGAAATCATGACTGTTTTGCATTGTGTTCGATCCGTTTGCTAACATATTTAACCTAATAATCAAGTGGGTTCGAAAGACATGATTCAAATTAAAGTGTTTGTTTCATCTTCATCATCATCATCATCAATGGTTAATCCCATTTTAAATCTCATTTATTCACATATATAGTCTACCCCAAATACACCTGTCAAGTGTCACTGTCTACACGTATACTTTATTTTTTTAATTCAATGTCGTTTCTGCTCGTAGATGTTGCCTAGAGATTGAAGAATATATATGTATATATATGCTGGTATTAGGGTTTTAGGGGACCACCTTTAATTGGCCAAGACACCACGCTCTCTAGAAAAAAAAATCAAGTAATAAATAATCTTGGTTAATAATGTTCATTGTACCAAGTCTTCTTTGGTAGGAACAAGACAAAGATTTAGCAATGAAAAGAGAGATTTTAGCTGGCTGTGTTATAGGTTTCTACTTTCTAGAGCCTTGCTAATCTTTTTTGTTTAACATTAATTATTCCTCTTTTATGAGGGAAATAAAAAATCCAGGTTTTACAGTAGTTTTAGGGTTTCTGAGACTGTAATTAGGGTTTTCACAAGCAGCTCCTTCTTTTGCAGATAGAAATGATCAAATAAAATATACTTTGTTAATTAGCTAGCTAGTAGATAATGATCAGTGATATATAATGAGATTTCGTTATGCAGCGTTTAATTCTACAATATACTAATATATATATATAGCTGTATATATTTTCTCATAGTTTAATTTATTCAGCATAATAGTATCAATTCATATTTTGGTATTGATCAGCATATATAATATACATTTGGAATGTATATAATAAGAATTGTGACATCTATATATATAACTTAAGTAAAATTTCTGTCAAGATAAATTCCAAATGACATCTATAACTTAAGGTTAATAATTTATTTTTGTCACCGAATATAATTGTTAGTACAAAGAAGATATTTTGGTATAATCTCTTTTAGGCTTATATTATAAGAGAATTAACAAACAGTCTAATTGTTTACACCACTTTATCAGTATTATCAATATATATATGAAGTTTCTGGAAAATTTATTCTAAACGGAAATTTTATTGTTTTCATTATATTTGTATAGATTGCATTTTTTTTTTTTGAATGAGGGTGGCACGATCGACCAAGGTTACAATGCACTCTCGCATTACTAAATATATTCAGTGTAAGAATAGGTGACACTATTAGTCAAGTTTACAAATATGTAAAGGGGGCACTCATTTGAGTCTCATGGGATTTGAACCCGTGACCTCTTGTATAGATTGCATTGACTGCCAAAATGATTACTTGAACTATGTATGTACTTGAATACCAAAGTTTGACGATGACGGAGATTTTATTACGATTGATGTATGTATTGTAGACTTGTAATATGTACATAAACCAATAAACTGCTCTAAAATATAAATGTAGGGAAAAAATTAAAATCCCTCCAAAAACGAGACTTTATTTATCGAATTTGGATAAAATACAAGTGAATTATGACGACAAAGAGAGAGAGAGAGTTTTTGGCTCCTATGATGCCATAAGGAGTAGTTGGTGCACCTATGGTCCATGTGAAACGAAATTTGTACTAATTATTAGTCTATTTGTTAAGAGATTGTTGCGTAAACGGTCCTTGCTTAAAAATAAAATTAGTGCCAATAGTCCTTCACAATTCGTTTTGACGTAAATGTGGATGAAAATAAAATGAAGCAAATGCCCATTTGTGGCTAAATGTTTCAAAAAAATGCCCAAACCTATTTTTGGTAATTAAAAACACAAACTGCATAAATTTTTGACTAATATGCCCCTCCTTTTTTTGAACATGTAAATAATTTAATTAACGAAAATTCATAATTATTCTAAATAATTAAAACAAACAAAAAAATTGGTTTCCTTAAATATAGGTTGCGTTAAAATCAATATTTATTCGAATTAATAATATCAAATATAATTCTTTCCTTAAATATAGGTAAATCAGTATTCAAAATACAATTTCTTCCTTTTTAAACGATTTAATTTGAAAATTCAAAAATTTATATTAGTTTAACGATTTAAATTTTAAAAACAAAATCACTTCTATTATAGTTGCTAAATTTTAATCGGAATTTTTTTTGCATTTTTCGTTCGATTTGAAAACCTTTTTTGGAGGGACAGAAGACGATCGATTGAAAACCTTTTTTGGATCATCTGCAAGCCTTTGTGAGATTCAACACAAACGCATTGGTGAGTATATTTCATTTGTGATTATAGTTCTTATTCACTTTTGGCCTCATGAAAACACATGAAATCATTCCATTGAAATACTTTGTTCACTCAATTTATGGTATTTTTTTGAAATAGTATAGCGTAGATTCTTATTAAGTAATCTGTAATCATGTTGTAAACTTTTATTTTCCGTTCAAAAACTCGTAAGACTTATCTACAATTTCGTAATTTATGAAACCAATTGGAAATAGTATTATGGTAGGTAATTGATGAATTAGGAGTGTAATTTAAGTTACAAAATTATGAAAATAATTAAGCATGCTTGTAATTGTAAATTAAGTTACTAATTTATAAGAGAAAATTTTGTCATTGTATTTGTAGTTTGAAATACAATTTAAATTAGTCGTAATTTATGAAACCAATTGGAAATATTATTATGGTAGGCAAGTAGTGAATTAGGATTGTAATTTAAGTTACAAAATTCTAAAAATAATTAAGCATGCTTGTAATTGTAAATTAAATTACGAATCTATAACAAAAAATTTCGTCATTGTATGCGTAGTGTGAAATGCGATTGAAATTAGTATTAAGTATACACAGTTACGAATTCGAAGTGTAATTTAAAGGACAAAAGTATATTCGTAAAACCATCAAACCATGGAAAATAAAGATTGACGCCATTGAAGGATTTGTTGATTTCATTACCTAAAGTCATAAGTAATAATAATTACGAATTAACATTGAAAATTCAAACTCAAGATTTCATGAACTGTAAGCACAAAATAACTATAAGAAAAAATTAACTGTAAGCATAAAACTTCATGAACTGTAAGCACAACAATCATTACCTAAATTTCGTAAGTTAAATTACCAAAATTTCGGTAATATAAATTACCAAAACACTCACTGCAATAACCAGAAACACATATGGCTTTTGAAAATGTCTTTTTCCCTTTAACCTTAGAAACTGAAGCTGTATGTGCAATGCAATGAAGAAGGAACGATTATAAACGGCATATGTGTCCAATATTAGGTCGATAAAAACGGTAGGGCCAATATTTTTTTAGCGGTTAAATCTCGTAATTTAAATTACCACGATTTCGGTAATTATAATTACGGATAGTAGATACAAGAATCGAAATTAGAATCAGATTAAACTTAACATTGGTCTAACTTAAATTTCGGTAATTATAAATACGGATAATATAAATATCAATAAAAAAATCTGCAGGAAAATTCGAATCAGAGATTTGCCCTAAACATGAATCAAAATAAGAAGCAAAATACCCTAAGTATGGTAATTATAAATACGGGTTCAAGATATATCAATCAAAATTTTTGGCCTAAACAAGATAAGAATCAGATTCAAATAATCGATTAATCCTATAAAGCCACAAGGGTTTCGGACTAATTTAACCCACATGCATAGGAATTAAACCATTCAATACAACAAAGGAATTTGGACTTATTGGAGGAACGAGCTATTGGTTGAGGTGATGGAGAAGGCGACTGCGAGCGACGGAGGCGAGCGAGCGGCAGAGAAGGCGACTGCGAGCGACGGAGGCGACGGGAAGCTCTGTAACGGCGCGAGGCGAAACTTGGCGACGGGCGCGAGACTTGGCAACGGGATGGCGCGGGACTTGACGGCAAGATCTTGGCGAGCAGGAAGATGACGGAAAAAGAATCGAAGAGAGTTTTGAGAGAAAAGGTCGAGCAAGATTTTAGAGCAGGATATTGCGTGTGAAATATTCGAAGAGAATAGATGGGTTTTGACCCGTCAAACATGCAGAATTTCAAATTTTATTTTCCAAAAAAAATAATTAAGGAAATTATCAGATACCATAATTATAGGAAATCAGTTTCGAAAAAAATATTAATTAATAATAAATAAACGAAAATTAAAATTAATAACTAATAATTAATAATAGGGGTAATATAGTCCAAACAGATTTATTAATGGGTATAAATCAGTTTTATGAAACTATGGGCATTTCTTTTAAACATTAAGTGTTATTTAGGCATTTTGTGAGTTTTCTATAAAAACTATTACATGATTAAATAGTTAAATTTTTGCAAAAATGTGGATGAAGTAATTTTTTATTTTTATTTTTATTGCCACCCACATATGTGAAACTATATCTGTATAAGAGGGAACATTGGCACCAATTATATTTATGAAGGACCATTAGTGCACTAATTATATAAATGTAGGGAAAAAAATCTCTCCAAAACGAGACTTAGATTCATCGAATTTCACTACAAGAAACGAGACTTTCAGCGTCACAGTTCGAAAACTGGCAGTAGAAAGTAAATACTTTTAGCAAAGCATTTAGCCAATTGTGTCGCTGAAAGTCTATACTTTTATCAGCTCGTTTTCGCCCTACGGAAGTGTTCTTTTGCGGCTCAATGGGAGTACCAGCCGCTGAAAGTCGGTGATTTTTTGTCCCCTCTTTGCAGCGGCTAGATTAGATAAATGAGTCGCTCAAAGTTTAAATCAATTGCCGCACAGTTCAAATGAGCCCCTAATGAGTCTTTAAGTGGCCAAAACTTTCATCCCACTCAATGCATTAATCTCTTCAATTTGTCTCTCGATTTGATTGGGAGAGCGTCTCGATCATCAATGGCAGATCGCGAAAGCAAACCCCCAAATTCCAGGAGAAGCCTCGCAGCCTCGTACAGACGCCTGCCGTGAAACAGCTTGCGCATGACGACGTCACCGGAGATTCCATCGCCGACGAGCCAGACCACTCCACAACACGCATTTTGAAGAGTTAATGGTGTATCTAAAATTCAATTAAATTATATATACATATATATATATATATAACACATGTATCATATGTAATAAAAATATTAAAACCTAATACTAATATTGTCTGTAACGGTAGTTGATAATAATTGTTAGAAGACTTACCGTGTGATATTTTCGACGTTGATTTCTATTAAATGGGTTTTCCTCTGTTTTTTGTTCAATGCTGGTGTGGTAATCATTGCATGTTTTTTTATTTTTATTTAATAGATCTATAATTAGTAATTAGAAATCTACTATTTATGAACCATATACACTCGTAGAAGAAGCAGTCAGAGCCCAAAATTGCAAATAATCGACACGATAAACGACAACTTAAAAACAAACCTATCATTTTGGGTTTTGATACGTCGTTTACTTTAAGTACATCAATTATCAATTTCATTCGCTTTAAATGTTCGTCGTTTACTATAGTTTAAAACCTTCGTCAGCTTCTACCACGTATCTTGATGGGTTTTTTTTTTTTTTTGCATTCCAATTCATTAGTGTTAATGCACAAAAAAAAAAAAATATTAACGGTGAACAAGTGACGCGAGGCATTGCTTTGTGGATGAAAACATGAAGGAAGACACAAAACAAGAGTTTGAGAACTTTTGTTGTTCAAGAAAGAAGGAAACTTAATGTCAACTTTTTAAAAAAATTAGATACTTATACCGCAATTTTCCCTTAGTGTAATTATATTCGGAATCGGAAATATATGTACATATTTACGTACTACCTGTGGGGTTTTTTTTTTTTTTAATTTAACATATAATTAATATGTTTTACAAAATACATGACTTTCCTACCGCAAATATATAATTTATTTGGCTATGTTTTTCATTGTTATAGTTTAAAACCTTCATCAGCTTCTACTCTACGTATCTTCATGGTTTTTTATTTGTCTTTTTTTTTATTCAATGTTTTATATTTAAATTTAGTGATAATATTTCGCCCTAGTATTAAGTACTAACAGTTTTTTAAAATTAAAGTAACTTTTTTTTTTCATCTTAAACAACAAATGACGGAATAAGTCTCCATTGTTTTCATGCACACTGATGTAACTCACTGTACCTAAATTTCATATGTTGTCTTTATGTCGTTTATTATAAGCCAACTTCCTTTTTTTGTCGTTTATGAAGACATTTATTCATTTTTGTCGTTTTTATACGTAACCTCATTATTGTCGTTTATTGTTTTTTTTTTTAGGAAATTGTCGTTTATTGTTAGATTATTGTTTTTCAATTAATGTCGTTTTTTAACCAAAACTCTTCCAATTTTTATGATTCTGCTTTGTGTCGTTTTACTGGTCACCCACTCAACTAATCTTCAGTAGCTTTCCAATATAATTGTCGTTTTTAATTATAACTAAATTGAACACGTGTCTCTTTCTTTGTCCTTTTAGCGTGGTGTCACTATGGTCTATGGTAGACTCACACAACAAAACGACGACGTTTCACGGCAAGGGCTAAACAAAAAAAGAAAACAATATTCTTCATGAAAACTATATGTTATTTTTCATATAAAAAATTTCACTTTAGAAAGATAAAAAAAGAAGAATATAAAGTCCATACTTTCTTTCTTTTCAAAAAATACCTCTAATCCTCATATAAATTTAGATTATACATTTTCAAATTCATAAAACACACGAGGCTCGTGAAAAGTGGGTCCAACACTCGATCATTTTCTTAAATTTGAAATTTAGCTTTGGATTTTGAGTTTGGAGAAATAAAAATCAAGTGAAGTTCCTTAAATCTTAAAATATAACCATTGTTTTATAACTATAACAATCATAATACCAACACCAATTTACCTTCGTATAAACTTTCTCTAAATTCCGTCTAATTAATGATCTCATACAGAATAAGAGAAATATTTTGATCATATAATTAAGAGACCAATGTTATATTAATTGAGACATGTTTAAGTAATATCTTAATTATTAATTAATAATATAATGCGAAGATTGGAGGAGGTCTTAAGCTCGATGTGGACGCGGCCTGGGATAAGAAAATGGGCCGGGCGGCAATTGGGGGAGTTGTGCATGACCACCAAGGAGAGTTTATCGGCCTTGGGGCTCGGATGGTCAAGGACGTGGACTCGTCGTCGTCAGCGAATGTCACGCGATCCTCTACGGCCTTCAACTCGCTCGTGACCGTGGTTGGATGGTGGCGGACGTGGAATCCGATTGTCTAAGGGCGATCCATCTTATAAAGGAGGGTAAATTTAATAGTATCCAAGGCCCGATCCTAACGGGAATTGACGGCTTAGTTAGGGAGGTGGGCCCGCCCCATGAGTGTCGTTAGGTCCCGAGGTCTTGTAATGAGGCGACCAATAACGTAGCTAGAGCCCGCCTCTTGGAGTCCATTCCCGACATGTGGTCGAATGTGTGCCCCGAGACTGGCTTTGTATGCATCATTCAAAGGGACTTGCGTTTTGTTTCTCTTTAATGAATCGATTTCTTATAATTAAAAAAAAAATCCGATAAAATATCTTTGATTTTATACAAATTATAAAAATCAAATTATCAACCATATATAAATAAAAAAATAGAACTACCCATTTTATAAAAAATAAAAAAAAAAGATAATAAGTAATTAATTATAAGGAAAAAAGTAAATAATTAAAAAAGTATAAATTGGAAATTGGATTTTGAGAGAAGACCCCAATAACCACAACAATAGACGAGTCCACATCTGATATCTCTCTCTCTCTCCTGCAAATTTTTCCCCCAAATTTGCTTTCCAATCAATGCTTCGTCTGAGCTTTTCTTCAGAATCCTCTCAGACCTTCAATCGCTAGGGTTTCTCCGTCGCAATCCACCTTCATCGTCTCCGCGTCCACCTCTCGAATTCAAGTATGTTCCCTGTTTCTTCGCTTTACTATTCCTGATTCGCTTCGAGGCTCCGTGGTCGCGGCAATTCTCGATCGTCGACGCCATTTCCGATCTTCTCTTTGGTGGTTTCGGTTGATTTCGAGTGCGAATTAGCGAAGCGTGGTTTTCCTTTGGTGTTTTTTGATGGTTCGGCTTTTAGAGTTTGGGTTTCGCGATCTCGGGCTGTTTGGTTGCCGAGAAAATTCCTGCGAGGAATATAGGATCAGTTTTACTTGATTAGTGTTGCTGTCATCGTTTATCGCGATGTTTTGGATTTATGCCCTTGATTTTCGGCTGCAAAACTGGCTTAGGGTTTCGTCTTCTCGGCTTTGAGCTATGGTGATGTAGAATAGCAAGTCCGATGGGTATTTATTTGTTTTGTTATCTTTTGGCAGATGCAGATTTGGTTTTAGTTGGGGATTCCTGATCGAAGGTTTTTGCGATGACGATGAATGAACGGAAGACTATCGACCTAGAGCAAGGATGGGAGTTTATGCAGAAGGGCATCACCAAGCTGAAGAACATTCTAGAAGGATTACCCGAGCCGCAGTTCAGCTCCGAGGACTACATGATGCTTTACACGTATCCATTCGTACTATTGTTTTTGAGTTTCCCTTAAAGAATTCTGTATTTCACTGTCTAACTGAGGTTTTGTTGTTCTCGATATCGGTTACAGAACTATCTACAATATGTGCACTCAGAAGCCCCCTCATGACTACTCTCAGCAGCTCTATGATAAATACCGTGAATCGTTTGAAGAGTACATAATCTCTACGGTGAGCTTTTTTCACGCACGTTTTTAGGATTTTCTTTGTTTTGTCGTTTTTCTTTCTTTAGTCTTCGGGTTACAACTTACATGGACCTTGGCTGTCCTTTATCTCAGGTTCTTCCTTCCTTGAGGGAAAAGCATGATGAGTTCATGTTAAGAGAGCTGGTAAAAAGATGGTCGAACCATAAAATCATGGTCAGGTGGCTGTCTCGGTTTTTCTATTACCTCGACCGGTACTTCATTGCTCGTAGGTCGCTTCCACCCTTAAATGAGGTGGGCCTCACTTGTTTCAGGGATCAGGTATGTCATTACTCAGTGCTCTCCCCCAAACATTATGTCGTCTTTCATCCTGTTGTGTGTTAGATATCACAAATATATATATATATATATATATATAATAAACTTTAATGGAACTCAGTTATTCTCTTCACTTATATGCCTAAATCTATAGACTGATATCATGAGTTCATTTATTCTGAACTTCAGGTCTATCAGGAATTAAATGCCAATGTTAGGGATGCTGTGATATCTCTGGTACGCCCATAGTTTAGTTAAATTGTAAAGTTTAATGCATATTTGGTTGAGTAGGAGTTGATTAGACTTGTTTCAATAGATTGATCAAGAGCGTGAAGGAGAGCAGATTGACAGAGCTCTGCAAAAGAATGTTTTAGACATATTTGTTGAGATTGGAATGGGGCAAATGGAACAATATGAGAACGACTTTGAAGCAGCAATGCTTAAAGATACCGCTGCCTATTATTCTCGAAAAGCTTCAAACTGGATCCTTGAAGATTCGTGCCCGGATTACATGTTGAAGGTAAGCTTCTTCAGTTGGTTCTATATCGACTCAGAGTGCAATATTTCAATGTTGAATAATTTCTGACATGTTATTGAGAATTTTAGGCTGAGGAGTGCCTAAGAAGAGAGAAAGAAAGAGTTTCGCATTATTTGCACTCTAGTAGTGAGCCAAAGCTTTTGGAGGTTGGTATTCCTTTTGATGACATAATCCCTTTATTCTGTTGAAGTTTTTCCTCGGGAACATTGATGGTTTGATTTTCTTACTTCTCGTTTTCTACATTCTGTTTGTAGAAAGTTCAACATGAATTATTGTCTGTGTATGCAACACAACTACTTGAGAAAGAGCACTCTGGATGTCATGCTTTACTCAGAGATGATAAGGTTCCTTCTCTTTTTTCTTTCTTTTTTTACTTTGGAAAAATGAGTTGATCATTTTTCCGGCTTTACCTAATGGATGGTTGCATTCTTTTGGCTATTTAAGGTGGACGATCTGTCAAGAATGTTCAGGCTCTTCTCTAAGATACCTCGAGGTTTGGAGCCTGTATCGAATATCTTCAAGATGGTATGTAGTATATTTGTGTCATTGATTTTTTTTTTCTTTTCAAACATAGATCTGTTTTATTTAATGTCTTCTAATTGTTGAGTTTGTGAGATTGACTTTTGTTATTTCGAATAATAGCATGTCACTGCTGAAGGAATGGCATTAGTTAAACAGGCTGAAGATGCAGCTAGCAATAAGAAGGTATATCTCTTGGTTTCTTCCATTCTGATATCGTCATGGTTTTTCATATCTATGCTGTGCTGATTTCTGAATCGAAAAAAGTTAATCCTTATACTGATTATTTTGTTCTTCACAGGCGGAGAAGAGAGATGTTGTTGGGGTGCAAGAACAGGTAATTTCTGCTGGCTTTTATTTCTGGAATTGATTAACTGATTCTTCTAAGATTTTTTTTTTAATTTTTTTTTGTAGAAATTAGACACTTAGGGTGTATTTTGTAAGATATATACTTAGAGCTAATTATTATTATTATTATTATTATTGTTTCTTTTAAAAAATTATTGTTTATTTATTAGCTACAAAGATGTAACTTAATTATCAATTTATGACATCACAAAAACCATTACCACAAAACTGCGGAACTAATATAGCTTCGTATGCTCTTCAGGTTTTCGTCAGGAAGGTCATCGATCTGCATGACAAATATCTAGCTTATGTGAACGATTGCTTTCAAAATCACACTCTTTTCCACAAGGTTTGTATATTCGAATGAGTCTATCATTGTTATTATTGACTCGTAATTTTTTTTAATAACACTAGTGTAGAAAATATTACTGATATTTTTAATTTTGCAGGCACTTAAAGAGGCTTTTGAGGTTTTCTGCAACAAGGGAGTTGCTGGAAGCTCAAGTGCTGAGCTACTCGCTACGTTCTGTGACAACATTTTGAAGAAAGGTGGAAGTGAGAAGCTGAGCGATGAAGCTATAGAGGAGACGTTGGAAAAGGTGTTTAAGCTATATAGACATGCTATTTTATTTATTTATTTGTTTTTATTTGTTTTAATTCCTCAAGACTTTTAATATACTGCAACTGCAATTAATTTTAATCAATTTTGCAGGTGGTAAAGTTGCTTGCTTATATCAGTGACAAAGACCTGTTTGCAGAGTTCTATAGGTATCTTGTTCATTTATTTATGGATTTATCTGTTAAACTCTTGAAATGGAATGATTAGGAGGAAATAGACTGATAGATGTTTTCTGATTGATTGTATTTTAATGATTAAACTCAATCATATAATCTCCTAAAATTAGCAACTGTTAATATCTCATGACCGGTTCTAGATAATTGTAAACGATTGAATATATTCATCCTAACCGAGTTCTATTCGATGTTAAATGTTAACGATGTGATTGGTTCATTTGAAAATGAAAAACCAGGAAAAAACTTGCTCGGCGCCTTCTTTTTGACAAAAGTGCAAATGACGACCACGAGAGATGTATTTTGACAAAGCTAAAGCAGCAATGTGGTGGCCAGTTCACTTCAAAGATGGAGGGCATGGTTAGTAATTTCTCCACTTAATTCCGGATTTTGGTCTACTATTTCTATAGCATCTTATTACAAGAATCTGACAAAAAAATTGCTTGTTTTCTTACTAGGTTACGGATTTGACCTTGGCCAAGGAAAATCAGACCAGCTTCGAAGACTACTTAAATACTAGCCCTAATGCAAATCCGGGAATAGATTTGACGGTCACTGTTTTGACCACTGGCTTCTGGCCAAGTTACAAGTCTTTTGACCTCAACCTTCCAGCTGAAATGGTATGCTTGTATTTTGACATTTTGTTTTTCTATTTAATATTTTTTTAGTTGTTAAAGTTTTTAATTTTGTTATATTTTTTAGGTTAAGTGTGTCGAAGTCTTCAGGGAATTCTACCAGACGAAAACGAAGCACAGAAAACTTACGTGGATATACTCCTTGGGAATTTGTAACATCAGTGGGAAATTCGATCCGAAACCGATGGAGCTTATCGTGACAACTTATCAGGTGAGTTAATTAGCATATCAGTGGGTAATCACTGCGTTCAAGAGAAACAATTAATATACGTAACTCCGGTCTCTAATTAGAGAGTTAGTCTTGAGAGAGCTCGCCTAATGATGTTTAATCCGGAAGCCCTCCTAATCAAATGGCTAAACCTATATTAGGCGCCAAGTATAGGATTAGATATGCTAATCCCATATTTATTGTAAAATACCTAACACCCGAACTTAAAGAAAAATACCTAAATACGTAATTAAATAAGTAATAAATAAGGTTTGACGTTGTGGTGACACATCTATCGTAACATGGATTTTTTTCCTTCGGTGTAGGCCTCGGCTTTGCTGTTGTTCAACCAAGCAGAAAAGTTGGGGTATTCAGAAATCATGGCTCAGTTAAACTTGAGCGACGATGATGTCGTGAGACTGCTTCATTCATTGTCGTGTGCCAAGTATAAAATCTTGAACAAGGAGCCAAGCACCAAGACTATTTTGCCCACCGATACATTCGAGTTCAACTCAAAGTTCACCGACAAAATGAGAAGGATCAAGGTGGGTAAAGTTATTTTCTTTAAACTTTTTTCTCGCATTTTTATTTAAACATTTCATTATCTGTTGTATTTAGATCCCTCTTCCGCCAGTGGATGAGAAAAAGAAAGTAATTGAGGACGTCGACAAGGATAGGCGATACGCTATTGACGCCTCGATTGTGCGCATCATGAAGAGCCGTAAAGTTTTGAATCATCAACAGTTAGTCATGGAGTGTGTTGAGCAGTTGGGCCGTATGTTCAAGGTTCGATTATTCAACTTTGCATCGACTTCAAGAACATTATTTGAAACCCCTATTATAAAATCGATAAAATGATTACTCACATGGTATTATTATGGGCTAAACTGTTATTACTAATGTATAGTAAGGTTGAAAAAGTACCGGATTTACTAATTTACAATCTCTATAAATTAGAATTATCAATTTATCTCTATTTTTTACACGGTTCTTCTAAATCTGCAGCCTGATTTCAAGGCCATCAAGAAGAGGATCGAAGATCTGATCACCCGGGACTATCTCGAGAGAGACAAAGAGAATCCCAACACGTTCAGGTACTTGGCTTGATGGGGACGCGGCGTAACCTGCTCCGATTACGGCCCAAAGGAACATAGCACTCGTCTCTTCCTCTATAAATATAATTCCAATCACTTGAGTGCGTAATTAGGGTTTCCTTTAGAAGCAATGATCAAGAGATATCTTAAGTTTGTTTTGGGGGAGCCTGGTTTTGGCAGATTGGCGGAGGAAAAAAATTGTAATTGTTTCCACAATGTGGGGTCCGTCGTGCCTCGGCGGACCTCTTAAGTCGCGACTATCGGTATCCGTACGTTTATTTCTCTCCTATTTTCCTTTTTGTTTTTATAATTACTCTTTTTGCCCCCACTGAGAAGGAAATGATGTGCAATGGAAAATCTTCGCTGTTTAATTACAAAAAATGCGAGGTATTGGAATGTTTTGTATTTCGATGCGTTTCTTTCTAGTGGTAAATGCGGTAATCTACATATGCACATTAGATATTCTGTGATGGTACATTTGTAAGATTGCATATTCGGTAAATGCGATTTTCGCACTCAATAATAGAGCAAGGTTCTAAATGCTAATGCCGATGCCCATGCTGTTTCGCTCCTATTTTATGAGCATGCCGCATGCGACGATGGAAATATAGAAGGAAAAATCGACACATAATTTTGAATATTTCGACGATTTTGTTAATATAGGTTTAAATTATTATTTTTTTATTATCACTTTGACATAAATAAATAACAAAAAAATAACACTAATAATAAGATAGATAAGTTATAGTTATTTTTATATATAAATAAAAATTATTTTGTAACTTTTAGATAATATAAATACAGTGATAATGAAAATAAAACATCATATTGATAGATTATAGTTGTTCACGCGCATGCCAAAGTCACGTCGGCCACAACTCTAAAAAAAAAAAAACATGCCGAAGACCTGTAGGAGAATTTACATGTATTCGGTTTTTAAATACAAAAGTGTAAGTATTTGGTCTCTTATTGGTATAATTCTTACTGAATATATTTTTATTTTATATGAAATACCATCCCAATTACATTTCGAATATGTAGAAATAAGAAGAAATGTCTAAGTAACGATCAATTCAATACAAATTATCTGAGTACTTCTCTAAATGACCAATATTAATATTAGTCATTAGATTAGCACTTTTAAAAGAGATAAATGGACAATTTAAGTTAGAAAATTCTAGCTTAATGAAATAAGACTTACTGATGACATATTTATTTTGTTATCTTTATCAAAGTACAATAAGGATGATATCGACAAAAGTTCTAATAATTTTTTCATCGCTCAATTTTTTATGGTAAAGTTTTCATTCTCTAAAATTGTAAGACAGACATTCTTACATCTATTATTTTCAAGTCAAATGCTACGTGGCATCATTTTGTCCGCCACATGGCATGCTATGTCATCTGACTGACATGTGGCATGACACGTGGATTATTTTTAATTTTCTACAAAAATTAAAATTATTTGTTAAGAAGTTATTATAATTTTTTAATAATTACAATACTGATGAACTAGAATGAAATACCCGGATTAAAATACCATTGCTTTTACTCGGAATCCAAAATACCGGGATTAAATTACGCGAAATCTAAAAAAACACATATTAAAATAAGTAAATAACCATGTAATTTTATTTTTGAAATGTAAAAATACCCACTTTTAAATACTTAGTTTTATCTCCTTGTTTTCTTCTTGTGATGTAATCAAATGTTAATCGGAGTCTTAAAAAATAAACATACAGTTTAGGCCTATCCGCTACCAAATCACGGTTGAGCCTTCAAAAGCAATCCAAAATTCGAGCAAGGAGAAATCAATGGTAATTTTCGAGAAGGCATAAAACGATAGCGTTGAGGCTCGATTTACGAGCGAGACACGATAAGAAGAGGATAACGTGCAAAAATGAGAAAGATTATATAAGTAGGGTTCGAAAACGATAACTTGCTTACCCGTCCGAGATTATCTATAGTGTCTAGCAAGTCGCAAGGACACGTTTTTGCTCCTGAAGCTCGATGTTCCTCTGGCTGTTCGAATCTTTCACTTCAAGAATGTCGTCTATTACACGGTGTCCGTGCGGTGCCCCGTGATTGTTTTAGTGGAGGGCATTGCTGTGAAATATGTACTATTTTGTAGCTGTTAGAAGTTAGAACTTTAGCGTTGGAAGCTCTATGTGGGTTTGGTTACTGAGTAATAGCAGAAGTTGTCTAAAACGGGTTGCGTGTTCCCAACTAATCAAATGTGCGGAATTAATATAAAAACACTGCAGAACCGGTTATTCGATTTGTTCCGTCCTAATTGCCTCATTAACGTCAAGTCTTGAGCACGTGTTCCTATGTTTTTTTGCCGATTATCTTTGAAATCAGTTATGTTCACACTTAAATAAAGGTACATGTGTCATGGGCTTAAATTTAGGAGAAATACGAATTCGGTTCTAAAATCCGGTTCTCGAGAACAGACAATCATGGTTTTCAACACTCGGACCGGATCCAGGTTCCTAAATCCCCTAAACATATCCGATGTTAGACCGGGCTCTCACCCACTGAATTTAAGAAGGAAATATCAAAAGGTCAGCAAATAAAGTGGGATATTTTCGGTAAAAGTACCACAAAATAAGTCATTGTACATGGTATATTGAATTAAATTGCAAACTAACCTCAGTTGGGATTTCATTTAGAAGTATACCCCCCTAATACCCATGTTAAGAAACAAAAACAAAATATCCTAATTTAACTTCCAAATTTTATTGTGGCAAAAGTTTCAAAAAACTAAAAAAAAGTCATATCATAAGTTCTAAATCCCTTACGGCAGTCATTATTTTAATTTTTCCAAATTTTTTCTACGATAAAATATTAATTAGATATATGCCGTGTGCCAGGAGACATTTCAATCAAAGTTTAAAATTTCGCGAATTTCCATGCGAAATTCGTTTTTCGCAGGTATGCGGTTCGAAAACCCTTTCGTTTCTCTTTCGTTTTACCAAATTTCGCGAAATTCGCATGGGCACGGGTGTGGAAAATCTTTTTTCGTTTTGTAGTGTAAAAATTGCGAAATTTGGATGGAATTTCGCTAAAAATTATATTTTTGGTAGATTTTGGCAAAAATACCAATTAAACTTTCGGCAAAAATAATTATACTCACACAAGAGCACCCCACCCCACCTCGGCCGGACGGCGGCGGCGAGCGCGTGTGGTGGTGTAACATTTGTGTGAGTCCTCCCCCATCCACAAAATCCTATGACCCAAAGGGCCCAAGCCCTTGTCCCTAATATTTGGTATATAAACATCACTAAACTCTTGTCATCTATCAATGTGGGACTTTTTGTTATTCATTCAACTAATATCACACCTTCACACTTAACATACACATACACTTCACCTAATAATTTAACTTAATATTATACACTTCAAATAATATTATACACTTAGCATACATATTAACTTCACCTAACATACATATACGCTTAATATACATATTCATTTAATATTATACACTTCAACTAATATTAAATTTGTTAACATACATATACAATTAACATGCATATTCACTTAATATTGCACACTTAATTAACATACATATTAACTTCACATAATAATTTGACTTAATATTATACACTTCAACTAATAAAGTGACTTAATATTATACATGTCACCTACATATTTAAGTTACAAATATCTTGTATTTATTAAATATGTAGTTTTGAACTTATATAAATATCTTGCTTAAATACTCAAATATTTTTTTACAGAATATCCGTCGAAAACCCCATCGGCATGCGGTATGCCCATGCGAAAAGTGCGGTATATGCGGCATGCGGTATTTCTTTTTTTTACAATTTTTCCATCGGCATTCCCATCGGCAAGCGATATATCCGTAAAACGAAAAATGCGAAACGAAATCGGCAAGCGGTATTTAAAACCTTGATTTCAATGCACTTTCGCATTACTAGATGTATTCAGTGCTGTGACCTTTTGAATGGAGGTGTAGTAGTAAGACCAAATGAGCTTGGTTGACATTTCGTCGTTTTTATGCCGCAAATATTCCTGTAAAGAATTTACAGCATTTTTAATTAAAAAAAAAATCTTAATAAGTAATTTGAAAAGGAAATAGAAAAAGCAGTTTAATTTCTCTGTGAGCTGAAACCATGTCAGGTTCGAGATTCTTGATCAGCAATGGCGTCCTTTTCCCTCCTTCCGATTCTACCCCTCCCGTCACTGCCCTCCTCGAAGCACACCCAGGTAATTAAACCCCCTTCTCTCTCTCTCTCTCTGAACCGCAATATCACGAAGCACGGCGTTTCCTCCGCTTCCAGGCGCGTACACCACCACTCGCTCCGACGGCGGCGGTTCGCGCCTCCTCTTCTGGAGGCGCCACGTGGAGAGGCTCTGCGAGTCCGTGCGGATCCTCTCGAGCTCTCACCCTCGGCTCCTCTTCGGAGCCGAGAAGGAGGCCTCCTCCGACGTTCGCCGCTCGGTTTGGGAGCCGGAGCTTCGCGGCCGCGTTCACCGCTCCGTCGGGCAGATACTCCCCGTCGCCGCCGCGAGCTCCGCCGAGGAAATCGCGCTGACGGTTCTGGTCACCGGAAGCCCGGTCGGCGACGCTCTCGGAGTTCACGTCCATGCCGGAAATCACAAGCCTCTGGAGTTCGGCGTCAATGGCGCCAGGCTGGCCGTGGTTGGTCGCCGGAGGGAAGCTGCGGAGGCCAAGTACTCCGATTGGGTGAGGTCAGTCGCTCAATCACTCATTTCTGTAATAGCGGCATATATCCCAAAACTTATGATTATTGATGTAATTTATATTTTTATATTTATTTTAGCGGCAAATACCCTTGAGTTCTTAATTTGATATCAAATATACCCTTGAAGACGTTTATTGACCGAGCTAACGTCTTCATATAACTCGGTCAATTAACGATGAAGATGTTAACTCGGTCATAGACTTAGGATCGGAGGCTATCTAACGCCGTTGACTCGGTTAATCTAACGCCTGCAATAGTATATAATATATGATAAAGAAATAAGAACTTGAGGGCATGTACCATCGTAAACTAATAATCATAACTTGGAAATACATGTCGCTAATATCTCTTTCTGCAAATGTTGAAAACTTTTACGCTGATGAAAGTAATCGTGCCATTCGGCCGGGTCTTTTCCGATGCCATTAAGTGCGTCGCTGAAAGTTTTCAGTTATCGTAAAAAAATCGAACTTTCAAGAGGAATGCGCCTGCGGACGACTTTGAAATCGGCCGCGATTTTTGTTTCTTACAGCTAAATTTTAACTTTCACCGGCTCATATAAAGCAGTCCTTTTACCAATTAAACATGCCGGCAAAAGTCACAATATTGTGGATGCCACATTCAGCGGCTTGTTACTTACTTTTGCTTGTGAATAGTCTTTTTCCCGACGCGTATAAAGCACATCGAACTGCGCTCTATGTGAAGAAATTTTCTGAAACTTGTGCGCAGAGTGAGAAAGGGTCTGGAGAAATTGAGGCCTCCGTCTGCAAATGAGCTCTTGCTATCGAACGACGGTGACGGGTTGCTCGAAGGTGGCGTGTCGAATTTCTTTGTCGTTTGTCACAAGGTGAACTACCATTGTTCACCATTCCTTTTCATGAATTCATATGAACTCCTTATTTAAAAATAAAAAATAAAAAAATTATGATCTATGCATTGTGAAAAGAACAGCATGAAGGAGAAGCTAAGGGGATGGGATGCTTTGAAGTCCAAACAGCTCCCGTAATGGAGGGCGTGCTTCCGGGAATCATACGACGTTTGGTTATTGAGTATGTCCAGTGTAGGAAAAGCGAAATACCGATTTTGAAATATCTACTTTGATAACGACATTTTCATATTGTTTGCAGAATATGCATCAGTAAAGGCATCCCCTTTCGAGAAGTGGCACCGTCGTGGTCCCGACGCGAAGTTTGGGAAGAGGCATTCATCACAAGTACGGTTCTTGCCTAATCTCTTCCCATTCTTCTGCTTTTTCTTGGTTCATTAGTCAAGTAATTGTTATACCCGAATAATCACTAACCGAGGACGGGAATTTCGGCTGCTTATATTTCATTTTATTTCACCAATTCGAAATTTAGCAAATAGGCGCCTTTAGTGTGTTTGGTTTGTCTTATTCTTGTCAAACATCTTGGAGAGTGTTGGTCGTGCTATCGATTGAAAGACCATGTCGTTGATTTGTTAATTATCGGCATACAGTATCCGGGAATTCAGCCAATTGGTGAATTCTTGTTTGCTGATTATTTTTCTGATTTGTTTATTGCCTCGGTTCACGATTTGTGGTGCAGATAGCTTAAGAATCATCCAGCACGTAGAGTCGATATCGGTTCCGAATTCATGGGAGTTGCTGCCACTCGCAGACTCCTGGAAGGACATATCCTGGGATGCTATTCACTTTCAGGTCTGCAAATATCTTCCAGTTTTGATTCGGTGCCTCGTCTTATCGGATTTGGCACTAATCTATGTGTTATTACGAGCAGGAAAGCCCAGGGACGATCACAAGAACAATCCAGGTACTATAATTATGATGATTCAGTTGAAATTATGTAAAGATTGTCGCTTGTCGGGTTTATCGCATTCTAATTCATCCTGTTGAACAGAGAGAACTAATGGAAATGGCAGCTTTGGAAGGGTACTCTTTCGAAGATATCGTGTGAGAGAACAAATAAACAAAAGAAAAAGCTAACTACGGTAAGACAAAATCACTTGTTAAGGTGTTACGGATCCTTAAGTACGGTAAGACTTACCATAAGCGCATCAGGAACGACGGGCCCGAGCCCTAGGCCCGACAAGACCTCACTCGGCCAAAGCTTGGCCGAGCCTAGAGAACTCTCATTTGCCCCGGTGCATGAGTAGTTTTGGTCCATGCATTACCTTGTTTATGGTCATTTTTTTTTATATGAGATTGATCTTTGTTAGAGTACGATAGAGTTGGTCTAGATTCTTTGTGAAAATATATTGCCTTGCTATATGTATGACCTACTATTTTCGTGTCTAATTTTGAGATTTCACAAATTTTATGATGTGATCGCTAGAGAATTCTAATATTCTATCACCGATATCGGGAATAACGAGTTTTAAGTATCTATGAACGCGAATTTTCTTTCCTTAAATGGGTGTTGTAAATAATGATGCTGAGGATAAATATAATAATAAAATTATTATAAACGATGTGTTTGTAAAATTTGGTCGCTCGAAAAATAAAACTGTAATTTTAACATATAAAATAAAAGATCTAGAAAGGAAAGAAAAAAAGAAAAGACTAATAGCGACATAAGTATTCCATTTTTTGAAGGAAATTATACGAAATTTTACATAAACTCATTTTTTATTTTTACATTTGAAATAATTGCTGTGTTTTATTTTTTTGTTTCTCTATAAAATTTTGTTTATTTTTTTAATCAATTCAATAAAATTTGAAAAGTGTAATTAAATCATATCTACCTCGTGTCACTTTTGAGAGAAAATAACTTATGTTAACAAAACATGTAAATTCTGCTAAAATTAATTGGAAAGTGAACATAATTTTGGGAGCAATAATATAATGAGCGTTGAGAAGAGTAAGAAACATTCGGCATTGCCTTGCCATCACAAAAATAAAAAGTACTTATGTACCAGATATTAACCCAAAAAAATGACAATCATGTAAAGAAGAGAAAGGTAAAAAGAAAGTGTGTTGTGAATCATATAAACTAAAGAATGAAGATAGTGGTGAGAAAGGAGCAAAATCAACGGTTCTGTTTGCATCCCAAAAACTATAAAAAGAAAAGCCACCAATTGGTTCCAATTATTGAGCCATTTGCATCATTAATTATAAACTATTTTAAATATCAAACATCAATCACGTTTGTGTTTCGACTTGGATTCTTGGGCCCACAAGAAAACATATTTTGGGAGAAGTTCCAACAACTATGAATGATGATGATTAATTAATTGGTCATGTCATGCGAATCCAATTATTGAATAACACCATATATATATATATATATATATATATATATATATATATATATATACACACACACTTGCGTCGTGACCATTCTTTCTGCCTTGCTTTAGTGCATCCCCAAATGTCAAGCAAGTCAATAAAATCAAATCATTGTTCTTTTGCATCACTACATTTTTTCATTTGTTGGGTTAATTTTAGGGATAATTACGGTAAATATACCCAACCTTTGGTCAAACTTCCTCCCGTGTACCCAACCTTTAAAATTGGCGGCAAAAGTACCCAACCAGCGTTGACTGTGTCTTTGGCTAAAAAACGTTAACTTTTGCCGTTAGCATAGTACACGTGTCCGTTGCAATGACATATTTTTTCAATGTTGTTTAATATGTATGAAATTTGATTAGTTCATGTGTGTGTTTTGGTAGATTAATTGCTGATTAATTTGTTGATTAATCTGATAGATAGATTAATTCAGTTAGTTTAACCATTAATTCAGTTAAAAATGATAGTAATAAATTTTGGGTGGCTTATGTGGCATGTACACGTGTACTATGCTAACGACAAAAGTTAACGTTTTTTAGCCAAAATCACAGTCAACGCTGGTTGGGTACTTTTGCCGCCAATTTTAAAGGTTGGGTACACGGGAGGAAGTTTGACCAAAGGTTGGGTATATTTGCCGTAATTTTCCCTTAATTTTATAAATGTGTTATACCCGAATTTCGGAGATAAATAATATATTGCTGGAAATATCTTTGGTGATCGCAACGTCGTGACTTGAATCGAGCATAAAAGTGTTCTTCCTATAGTATTTTGCAGCACTGTTAAAGCGTTTTTAAGTCTACGCGCATGTAAGAGTACTCTGATCATAGTACTCTTATTTTTGTATATAAAAGATTTTTATTTAAAAATTGTTATCTAACTTTTCTAATTTCAAATTATTCTTTTCACTTTTTTTTTTTTATTATTCAAAAGTGCGTCTATTTTTAAACACGAACTTATGTTACCGCGCACAAGTGTCACACTCTCGTGTTGCGACAAATAAGTAGTTGTTAATATTTTCACATTTATGCGCGGTACAAAGCACTAGTTGAATATTGATTTTTTTGTTTTTTTTTTTTTTTTTATACAATCTTCTCAACATTAGCTATGTTAACTCACATTTCTTAGCAAATATGAACAATATTCCAACAAGTACAAGGCCTACTACGTAAATTACTGTCATGAAATTTCGTCAATATACAATCTTGCAAAGGTAACGTTATGGAAAAATTAACTCTATTGTAAAGTGTAAATACTTAGCAAATTTATTTATTTTTTAAATATTATTTTTTGGTCAGCATCAATTTTACGAGATTCTGCACTAATATGACATATGTTATTCTTAGTTTTTTTTTTTTTTTCAATGGGTATTCTTAGTTTCTTACATCATCAATAATGAAACAATAAAAAATTCAAATTTTACTCTTTCCTTTATAGAGTTGGAAATATTATATTCTCTCTTAATGGGAATATTGAATTTTTTTTTAATGATCCTCGTATTACTTTTGATTAATCTAGAGACTTAATTATTTCATATTGAAGGGTGGTTAAGATGGTAATGGAATTACTTAATGCATTTTCCCTTTTTTTTCTTTTTTTTTTGTACTTGTTTATTTCCACTTCCACTCGCTAATTGCATCATCATTCATTTTGCAATAATTTAATGTATAGTTGTATTCCGAATTGAAGATGTCATCATGTTTGACGGTTCAGAATCATATTTCTTCGCCCACATACCTTAATTTTTTTATTTTTAGGGAAACCACATATCTTAAATTTAATTTCACGGCCATCTATATATTTAAATCATATTTATATGTAATTCTACTGTTATATTTTTTTATATTTTAATAAAATACAAAAATAATAATATTTGACGAGCAGGCGATGGCAATAACATATAGAATGTTACGAGACAACAACGGTGAGAAGCCGAATAACATATGAAGGCGACATGATAAAACTCGGTACGTGTGGAGGTGAAAAATGAGAGCTCGAGATAAATTATAGTTTAGAAATATAGGTTTCATATTTTAATTTTTTCCAAATTGTTTATAATAGAGGGTAATAATATTATCAATTTAAAGGTATATTTTAATTGTTTATAAAATTTAAAAAAAGTATAAATATATGTAATTAATGGTATAAAAATAAGAGGAAATAAAAAGAAATGTGTTTGTAATATACAACCATGGTCTCTTAATAAAATCATTAGCAGTAATAATATAATAACATTTATAACAAAAAGTACAAAGAAATAAATAGGTTACGATTCTTAGTGCATATCAGCCACATTTCTGGTTTGAAATCATGAGAATTGCAGAGGTCATGTTCCACATTTGACCACTACATTACAATTCTAATTTATATTTAAATAATAGCTCGATTGCAACTTCATATATTAATACTTTACTAAATTATCAATCTTAACCAACCCATTTGTCATCATCATAAGTTATGTTGCTCCTAATTACTGTTATCAGCACTTCAAGTCAACGATAATTATTTCATAAATTTAAACTAATTTATCTTTCTTTCTTTTCTTTTTTTTTTCAATTCAGAACTAAGCAAATATATAATTTAATCAAAATTATTGATTTATTGTTAATTAATTAAAGCGTTAATGACTCCGGTGATCCGTCTATATTAGTAGTACGTGTGAGGATGGTTCCTCGGCAGAAAAAAAAAATATCGGGAAATTGATCAAATTCTTCGTTCAATTATACTAGTATGTCAACATATGTGTAACTTTATACGAATGTCACGTATCACTCTCGTATAAATTAATTTTTATTTTAAATTTATTCGATCTCTAATGTCATGTTTAAATCGTAATAGAAAGACCATTCAAGGTTATTTTATAGAAAAATGAAGAGAAATTATATTAATCAATAGTAACGAGGGTCTAATATGTATAATTATATATATATATATATATATATATTATTAAGTGAA
The DNA here is from genome assembly GCA_954871525.1 of Parietaria judaica. Taxonomy (NCBI): domain Eukaryota; kingdom Viridiplantae; phylum Streptophyta; class Magnoliopsida; order Rosales; family Urticaceae; genus Parietaria; species Parietaria judaica. Next base: position 2,937,989 of record OX940866.1, read on the forward strand.
GGATGCATCTAAGTGATCTATCGTTATTAGCACTGAAACTCAGTCACTTCAAGCTTGGAATCAATAATATATCACTTCACTTCACTTCACTACTTGCATTATAGTGCTTTCATTCTAATTCTATCGACACCAATCATTAAAAAACGACCAAGATAACAAATAAAATATTGCATAATAAAACAGAAGCACACACATGGATCATGATGTAACCACGCTCTTTATTCCCTCCCTCCATCACAGCATAATAAAAATATATAATAAAAAACCCATTATACTATCATCAATATGGACTTTCACTTTATATTTTTCCAAAAAAAAATTATAATTTTTTTAAGAAAAAGGAAAATGTAACACAAAAATCAGCGATTTTTTTGCAAAAAAAATTATGAATAGATAAATTAACAAAAAATAATAAAAAATGAAATAAATACAATATATTTTCTCATGAAAATGTCGATTGATTTAATCTCAAAATAATATGCAACAAGCTTTATAGGACGAAAAATCATTATAAGCAACTCAAAAATATGTACAAAATCATTGACTAGACAAGATTGAATTAGCTGTTAGATTCACATTTCAGAGGACAAAAATTTGTATGGTACATTTTATTTGACACAAAGAACCTAATCTTAGGAAAAGAGAATATATATAATATATAGAGAGTGAAAATCTATGAGATTCTGGGAATTCTCTGTCTTTGATCAAAAGCGAGAGCAAACAAAACAATTTGACGAAAAAGATAGGCTATAATACAGGCACTTGCAGAGCTACATGTGCATCAGCGGGTGCATGTGCATACGCTCACTTATAAAAAAAAAAGCTTTAATTTTATTTTTTTTGTTGTTTTGAAAATATGGAATGACTGTTAAAATCTCTCCGAGCCTCTCGAACAGGTGCGACTTGGGTGAGGAAAAAGCACCCAAACACTATCATTCAATTTCATCAAACAAAACTTTCTAGACAAATTAAGGCTGGAGAATCCTCAAACGAGCGAAACCCGAAGCTAACACTAATACATGCCCAACTACATAAGTGATAAGTGATAAAATTCGTGTTTCGAAAGCTCAAATCAAATTGAACAAAAGAAAATAATAGTTGTTGCTCATTAATTGTGAATCTTAAGGCAAAAAAAGATATCTTGTGTGGTTTATGAGTAAAAAATGATCGGGATCTGAGCTTTTAAAATTTATTAATTCCTTGTTGACCCGATAAATCTATTATAAAATACTTCCAAAAATAATATTATCTTTTTATGATTTTAATAGTTACTTTAATATGGTTCTTTATGATTTTTTTATTTACATACTTGCAAAAATTGATTAAAAATAAATTTTCGTGCTTCGCTTGAAATAAAAGTCTGACTACGCCACAGGCACGAAGACCCCACTATAGCTTTCATTAACTCACACCACTTTCGTGGTTGCTAGGATAGCCTAGTGGTAATTCCACACTACCTCCAAAGTGGAGGTCGTGGGTTCGATCCCTACATGCAGCAAAGCTGCCTTCAAAAAAAAAAACTCACACCACTTTCACTATATATATATATATATATATATATATATATATATATATATATATATATATATATATATATCACTTTCGAGTTTGGCTGGCCTAGATTTTTAGCCATATAATTGAGTTTGAGGGAACTAAAAAGGGCCTTTTTTTTATTTCACAATGAGATCTCTCTCTATATATGATATATGTACTATATATCACTTTGGAGTTTGGTGGAACTTTGGCCTATATTTTTAGCAATTTCTTTTTAATTGTTTGGTTTTATTAATTAAGATTACATGTATTTGTATTATAAAATATATTCTCATTGTTACAACAAGCTTACATTTTTTTGCCACACACTATCGGTCAAGATTACAAATATACGTAAATTTTGCGTTCGTTGGAATTGAGCCAAAGACCTTTCCAAGAATCTTGTAGCGTTCCCTGGAATTGAGCCAAAGACCTTTCCAAGAATCTTGTAGTGAGTTTACCACTACGCCAAACAAACTTATTTTTTGGCAAGTCAAATTAGAAACTAAAAAGTTTTCGTATTATTATTATTCACAATGACAATCTCTCAATTTCTTATGTATTGAGTGTCTGAGTTGTTGGGAATTGCATCCCAAAAAAGTTAATTTTTACTAAAAAATTACTTCGAAAAAAGGCCGAAAGAAACTTATATTTATTCTTTTGTAAATTGCACTATGTACTTTGTCTTATTTAAACAAAATCTTAATTTACAGGGTCAACTTTATTCATATAAAATTTAAGCGATCGCCAAACGAACTAAAAAAACAAAAAAATATATATATTTATAAAAATCTCCTCATAAAAAGTTTCAGATTATGTCATATCTTAATAATAATAATAAAAATATATATTCTTCATAATTTAAACAAGTCTAATATTTTTTTCTTCCATAATCCCGAAAATGTTTAAACTGGCCCTGCCAACATATACATACATATTAATTTGGCATAGAATTTTTGCGAGAGGGTCTTGTTTTTTTATTTCATGATAATCTAAATTATATATATATATATATAGATGAATTTTTGCGAGATAATAAAGAAACTAAAAAGGTTTTTTTTTTTTTTTTTTATTATTCCACATTAAATTAAGAACCAATGGTCTAATACATGATCTTCTTTCTAGGTACTAGCTAAGAGAGGGGCATTATGGGGATTGAGTAATCTTGGCGAAGTCGAGAGCCTTCTTGCCTTGCAGCTTGCTGGTGACGTAGTTCTTGCTGTACTCGCCGTGGTTGTACGCCCTGTACATGCATGGCTCCCCGCGCTGCGCCTCCGCGATCGGCCCCAGCTTGACGTCGTAGCTCGGTGCATAGAACGTCACCAGAGACAGCCTCTCCCGGTGCTCGTCCGTCATCGCTCTGTGCTCCACGCTCTTGTACCTCCCATTGCTCAGAACCTGATTCATTTTAACAACAAGCATTTATAGCTTCATATCAAAGATAATATATACTTACGCCGCATAAATAGCCAAATAGTAAATTCACATGTTAATAGCGCAAATGTATCCAAGTTTTATTTGTAAAAGTCGAAATAATCAAGTTGAATAAAAGTGTAGGTCTTGAGTTTTCCGTCTTTATTTTTTTTTCACTCTTCTTAGTTTCAAATGACGTGTAAATAATAATGTAACAAACGAGAATTTAATATTTAAATGAGCGTAAATAACAAGTAGTTGATGAAAAAAAAAATATATCCTACTTTTTCTCGATTTGAATACTTTTAGTCTTTTACTAATTTTCATTTGAACATAAGTATATTTATCGTTATTATCTCATATTGTTGTAATGATTAACCGCTAATAATATTTTACACAGTAAAAATTAAAAAAATATTATTATTTTATATTATATTGAGACAAGAAAAAGGCTTATTTGAGGAATCTTACTTCGATGGTGTCTCCGACGTTGATGATAAGAGCGCCGGGGAGGGGCTGCACGGGCAGCCAGGCGTCCCCGTGGCGGATCTGCAGCCCCGGGGGGCTTCCCCGGCGCTCCTGCAGGACGGTGAGAGCGCTTCCGTCGGAATGCGGGCTGAGGCCGAGGACAAGGTCGGGCCGAGGGCACGGCGGGTAATAGTTCATCCTCACGGCCTGCACTGCCACCCCGAACATGTCGTTCAGGAACTCCTCCGATAAGCCCAGCGTCACCGCCAGGCTCCGGAGCAGCGCTTGGCACAGCTCCCTCACCCGCGCGGAGTACGCCTCCAGAGTCTCGCTGCACATAATAATTTATTTTCACATTATATTAGTATTAGGTGTACCATACTATATATATATTTATATATAATATAACTAGCATATATTATTGACAATAATATTCTAAGATTATTCTATTTATATTATTAAAATATTATAAATTAAACAGAATAGAAGTGAAAAGTTATTCAGTAAGTGGGTCATTATTGTTTAAGAATTAAGACTAAGAGTAACGTTTGTTCTGGGTCACCCATTATCGAAATAAATAAGTTAAGTATAATAATAATATTATATAATATTAATATGTACAAAAAAGGAAAATAATATTATAATTAATATTCAAAAGGGGTAATAAAGAAAAAGACTAACAATAATAGAAGAATAGAATAGAGGTGCAAATTTATTTGTTATTAATATTGGTTTATTTGAGTAACGTTTGTTTCGGGGGTCACCTGAATCGGGCGGGCTTGGCCGGCCAGAGCTTCGGTTGCCGGATGGAGTCCGGTATGACTCCGAGGGCGAACATGTTGCACCAATCTAGCTTCTGATCCTCGGAGAACACGAAGGCCTGTCCGTATCCCTGAATCGTCCCCGGAGCCATCGAATACTTCTGCTTCTCAGCAAGAGGCAGCATGAAGAACTCGTTCGCCATGTCCTCCATCTTCTCCACCAAGCTCGTCTCGATCCCGTGGTTGATCACCTGTACCGTTTTTAGGTGTGAACAATTGAGTTTTTTGTTCAATATAAAATAACACTTAAATGTTCACTTTTAAAACCGTAAAATAAAGTTTCGTTAGTTGAAAATCAATTTTACCGTTATTAGCTTAAGGGTAATCAATATATCATACATAAAATGGTAATTTCGGTTATCTGTTGCGATTTTATAAATAAGAACCGCAACGGTAAAATTCAGCATTCGGGTTTCGAGATTATTTGCCTGGAAAAATCCCCACTCCTCGCAGGCCTTGGAGAGGCGCTGGAGCTCGTCATGGTTGTGCTCCGGGGACGAGAGCTTCGAGAAGTCGATGACGGGAACGTCGAGGGAGTGTTGTGGCGAGAGATGGTCGACGTCGTCTCTAACGAATCTCTCGGGGACTTTGGACTTGGCTTTTCTGAGTTCTTGGACATCATCTATGTGACCAACTTTCACTGGTGAAGCTGGAACTGGGGCCATGGAGTGAGGAGAGAGAGAGAGAGAAATGGTCAACAAGATTTTGGTTTGTACTTGTTAAGACTTAGGAATGTCTCTATTTATAGGGGTGGCAAATCACACATGACGCCACTAAAGCATTTCCTATATTTCTATAATTTTTTATTTATATTTTAATAGGAGTACTAATCAGGGCCGGCCTTGTTTATAAACGAGCAAGGTCGACGCCTCGGGCTTTCATATTTAAGGGCCTAAATTTTTATATATTATTTCAATATGTAATTAACAATAGAAAATTATTTTTTAAAATACTTTAAGCGTCTCAAAAAAATTACTTAGCCGAGAGCCTCGACAAAATCAAAGGTAAAACTAATGTTAAAGATACCTAAGTTTAAGTTAATTGCACTAAAGGGTACGTAGGTTCTTTTATAACAAGAAAAATACTTAAATTTGGTAAAACAATAGCTCCGTCGAATATATGTTCATAAAAATATTAACGAGTCTTGAATTTATGTTCCGAAACATTAACAAAGATATGTATTGATAAACGGAATCGAACGAAACTACTGTTTTATTATATTTAGCATCTGAATACCGCTTTAACCGTCAACCGTCCATTCTTATGAATTTTCTCGATGATTATTATTGATTAATGTTAATGATATTATTTGTATTGATGTATATGTATTGTAAACTATATGATTAGGGGCCCATGTAATGCACTTTATGAATTGATGCTAGAGAACCAAGTTGTCCAAACAAAGACGCACTTTTTCTTACGCACGAGTCAAAGTGCATGTTTTTCCACTCTCTTATGTCTTAAGTAACACTCACTTTGTAATAAATATTAGGGTTAATGACGGCAAAAATACCCAAAGTTTGGTCAAAGAACTCCTTGTGTACCCAAAGTTTAAAAGTAATGGCAAAAGTATCCAAAGTCACATTTGAGGCATTGATCACTCCATTCTAGTAGCGCAGTTAACTTACATGTTAACACTGGCCACGTGGACAAACGTGGGTTGCTGACATAGCAAGTTTTTGCCACGTGGATGAGCCCACATCAGCCTCGTTTACGATAAAACAGCGAATTAAACCCCTAATTGGGCTTGTCCACGTGGCAAAACATTGTTATGTCAGCAACCCACGTTTGTCCACGTGGCTAGAGTTGGCGGGTAAGTTAACTGCGTTACGAGAATGGAGTGGTCAACTCCCCAAATGCGACTTTGGGTACTTTTCCTGCCACTTTTAAACTTTGGGTACACAAGGGGTTCTTTGACCAAACATTGGGTATTTTTGCCGTCATTAACCCTAAATATTATAAGATACAAAAAAAAAACTCATAATATTTTATTTATCTACGTTCTTTTTTATTATTATTATGTCCATTCAAAGGTGCGAGAATAATTTCTTTGATGTAAGGAATTATTTTCTTGTTATATTATATATTATTTACAATGGGAATCTAAGCAAATAATGGGACTTGGTACATTCAAATTTCGGTGGCAATGGTAGGGGCCAAAAGTACCAAATTGCTATTATTTAATTTCACCAATTTACTGTGCTTTCAAATTTTAATTATGCCTCTGCCCCCCATGAGCTCTATAAAAGCTTGCTAGCTTTATGTCACTCACTAGTCACTTGGTATTAAATTACATATCTATAAATATTATTTAATTGATTTTGTTCCAATAAGAAATGGTAGATTTTGAATAGTTTCTCAATTTAATAATTTAAGTTGGCATATTCTCATGAGATCTTATAGTTACTTTATTTTGGAATAAAGTCATTAAGTCTTCGAATGACTTTATCCTATAGTTATCTTATTTTTGAATAAAGTCATTAAGTATTTTTTTTTCTCGAGCGGTATTGTTGACTAAAATTACATGTACTTGCATGACAAGATATAAATTTATCGTGTAAGAACAACTGACACTATTGGCGCATATATTACTGGCAAAATTACATATATACATATTTTTTGTGTTTAATTGGGATTTAATCCAAGACCTTTCGAATGTATCACTAGGCCAACTAAGATATATGAAATTTGGGGAGAGTGAAACTTCTGGCCCTTTGACATATACAACGCAGTTCCGCCTAATTTGACTTCTCATCTCGCAAAAATAACTAATAACGCAAAAAAATTACGGTTTGTAAGTAATTGATTTACCGGAAAATCATTAATTGCAATTTCTTATTCGGATATTTATTCTAGATAATTTTATTTGTTGAGAATCTCATCTCATATTAACAACAACAAAAAAAAAAGTTGCGAATTAATAATAATAATAAAAAAACGTTGGTAACATCGAAATATGATAATAGAATTTTAAAATTGTTAATGATTAACGAAATAAATATAAAAGCCAAAACAAAAGGTTCAACGTATAGGAAGGTCAACCTTCATAATGATAATAATAACAAAAACCATTATATGAAAGTTTTCTAGACACTGAATCTAACCTATCATATTTAATTCTGTCCCAAAAAAAAAAAAAAAACCTATCATATTTAATGTTTCGTTGACTAGTAAATTTAAGAAATAAACAGGGCAAATTAATATGATATGTTACAAAAACAATTTTTTTTTTTTTTTTTATGTTATAAGTTATAACAAGTCTATTTTTTTTTTTTTTTAGCGTATGGTCAAAGATGAGTTGTTGAAAATGATATGTTGTATTAGGCTATTGAGAATTCACGATAAGGTTAAGCAGTATTTGACTGGATTACAGTTGTGAAAATTAGGAGATACATGTTAAATGGCTCAATTTCACGTGATAAATATTTTGATAAAGATGATTTATGACACTTGGCTTGTAATTTAATGCGAGGTAAAAGCCAAAAAAAAAAAAAAAAAAGTAAGTTTGAATGTCTCATTTGTATTGTAGTGGAAAAAAAGAGAGAAGAAGAGGTGGAATACAGTAGAGTCAAAGGTTGAATATACGCGTGGCCCGCGTGTCACACGTGCCATTTAACGTGTGAATTGTAATAAATAAAAGATAAATTAATAACGGTGCCGTTATAATTTTATTGTCCTCACAACCTTAATGTGATCAATTCGTGCTTTGGAAATAATTCGTCAATTGCCTATTATGTGAAAGAGTAGCGATGGTACTAACATGCACGAAAACATTTTTCACCTGATTTACGTAGTATATACAAAATCAGATACAAAGTGTATATATAATCAAAATGGACCCGATCCAAACTTGTTACCGTGTTAGCGAATTCGCATCCCCTTAATCGGGAAGCTCATTTCGTATTATAATATACTCGATAACGGTTAAAAAAATACACAAAGTCGTTGATTCAATACACAATCTCAAATTTAAAAATATATAACACCTTTTTATCATTTAGCGAAAGTTAGACAACAATTAAAACAAACACTAAATTGCATAGTTAATTATCTCAAACTTACACAATCAAACTATTAAGGTTTTTCAATTTTCGACATTCGTTAATAATAATAATAATATACCATTGAATAATTATAATTATCTTAAATAAGTTTAAATATTTTTTTAGGGTGTTACAATTTAACCTTTATTTTACTATGTAACTAGAATTTAGTCCGAACCGGTATCATTATAGTTTTTTTTTTTTTTTTTCAAAACTGAGGAGTGTACCGATACAATCTAGTCTTTTCTATAAGCTATATGTAATTTGCTAGTATACATGCAAATTTACATAAAAAATAATATATATGATAGTTGGGTGTTTTAATTTGTTTGATATATTGGGTTCGTTTTTAAATTAAAGCCCAATAAATTTGCCTAAGGCCCAATTTTTTCTTTTACCAATATCAGTATTATGAACTATCCTAAAGTTGCTAGCAAAAAATAAATAAATAAAAAATATCATAAAGTCAAAAAATAATTCATCCAACTAGCTGATCTGATACCATGCTGAATTATTATACGAATTACATATCAAAAAGTATATTTATAGATCTTTTATTTAAAATAAAATATAACTCATGATAATTGATTATTGAACAAGAGAGTTAATGATGTGTAAACTAGTTGACTAAATAAAATAATTATTCTTTTTGGCAAAAAATTCAATGTCGTTTGTCTGTGTCGGTCCGGTCCGGTTCGCCCCCTGCAATTATACCAATACACCAACCAGCCAGCACGTGCGTTCTATGCCGTACCAATCAATGTATTTCTTTTTATTTTTTAATATCTTCATTTTTTCTGTGCCATAATATTATATCACTAATAATATGTTTATTTTTTAATATCTTTTTATTTTTTAATATCTTCATTTTTTCTTCCTTCCTAATTTTTTTTAATCAATTTATTTCCTAATTCCTTTAGAATTTTTTTTGTACTTTTTTTTAATCATCGCTTTTGTCAAAATTTAAAAACAAATTGATTTCTTAAATATTATAATTTTCACCTACTAAAGTATAACAAACTTTTGTATAGTAAATTCCCGACATTCCGTCTTCCGTACACACTCGCGCTCGATATTTCTTTATCTGCTCTCGCTTTCCATTTTTTCACGAAGCTTTAATTCTCGTCATTTCCTTCATATATAATGAAACCGATAGTATTTTTTTTTGTCTTTAAAACCTAACGAAAATCGTTAAATATTTCCGTTTTAGTATCTAGTAATTGCTTCGGGAGAAAACCGATAAACAAAAATATTTTCAATTAGTTTCTCTTCATAGTAAAAATAAATTTAGTTATAATATCGTAAAAAAAAAAATATATATTTTTTATGGAAAATAATAGAATATTCTGATTTGCAATGTAATTATAATTTAGGACATCTCTATCAGAGTGTTTGTAGTGCTTCTTTTCTAGGGTTCGAAATTCAGATTCGATCGTATCGCAATTGCAAACCCCTCTCGATTTTCTCACCACCTTTTGATTTTCCTCCCGTTCCTAATTTATATTTATATACACCCATGTGTATAAATTTGATTTAGGGTTTCGATTCTGTAGCGCGAGCGAATTTTTTTTTTTTTTTTTAATTGGTCTTCTTTCCGTTCTCTCTGGACAGCAATTTACGGTAGGGTTTCATCCAATCGATTCGAGCTCGTAGAATTTTTTTTCCATGCATTCGTGCTTGATTTCGACGTTTCTCGTTGTTCTGATTTCTCAGATAAATGGACGATTTTTATTTATTTTTAGTGGTGATTAGGGATTTTCTTTTGCAGGAGATAATATCGATGCGGTGGATAATTCTGTTCGTTGAAAGGCGATAGAATTCAGTGACCCTTTTGGCGTTTCCAAGTTTTTTTTTTTTTTTTTTGGGTGTTTGGGACAATGTTTGGTGGTAACATGGATTCTTCGCGAGACGTTCGAGGCAGTCCGAGCACGGTTCTGATTCCAATGCGGTTCGTGTGGCCTTACGGCGGTAGAAGTGTGTTCGTCAGCGGTTCTTTCACTCGGTGAGACTCGGAATTCGTTTTCGCAGTATTTCGTTGATTCGACGGATCGGTTTATATGGGATTTGTATGATTCGATGAGAATGTGGTTTAGCGGCGTAGTTTAGTAAGCGAATTGTTGAAATTGAGAGTTTGGGATTTAAACAGACTGTTTGTTGTTGTGAAGGTGGTCTGAGCTTGTACCCATGGCACTCGTTGAGGGTAGCTCCACGGTTTTCCAGGCTATTTACAGTCTTTTACCGGGATACCATCAGGTTAGTCGACGAATAGTGGCGTTACTGTACCGCCTCTAGAAAAAGCTGATTTTTCGCTGTTGTTACCGTTTGTGATCTTGAAGGAAATTATGTTTCTTACTTTCTCTTCGATTGTTTTGGCGTTTAGTTAGAGTAGCATTACGTGCCAGTTAATGATCACATAGTTCATTTACATATGGTAAAATTTATTTACGCTAATCTGCATATCCCCGAGATTCCTGCCACGTAAGTATTATATAATCAATGCAGTTAGTAACCTGTCGTTAAGGGATGTTTGTTTACTTAAATGAGAGTACTAGAGAATGATTTGGGTGTTAAATACAATTTTGGAAGTAATCTTTTGAATTCTCTGCCACGTGTATATAGATAAGGCGGTTACTCTCGGGTTAAGTTGATCTTGAGGAGAACACGTGCCGAACGCGTTAATTGGGCTAATCTTGTTTGGGCTTATAATGATTGGTGTAGATTTTGATGATTAATTTTCTAGTTTGGTGTCTATTGGATAGATAGGTTCATGTGATTATTATTTTCTCATTCCTAATATGTGTTGGCTATTTATATATTCTTGAGGGATGAAATAGTTAAAGCTCGGTTAGTGTATTTCTCGAAGGCAATTGCCTAAGCGGGAAAATGATTAGAAAATTTTCATAATTTATTAAGGGCTGCGGAATATCGTTCCTTTTGGTAATATGAGATATGCCATATGGAAATGTGGTACTTTTCTTAGTCATAATCATTATGCCTTTTTCCTGTTATTACGTTTAAAACACCCGAATATTTATCGAGGATAATGTGTTAGGATATAATATTAACTTTTCTGCCATAAATACAAGCCTACAAATCTTGTCATTCATAAGCAGGGCATAGGCCAGAGATAGGAACTGAAATAGAAAAAACAGAAATTTACGTTATCCAAATTCCATAATAGAAAGGCGCTTTTGGTTCAATAAGCCAAAATATGGCTTCTAAAAGGGAAGAAAAAGCTATCCTTAACATGCCCTCATTTTGAATGATGTATTTTGAATTTATGCAAGGATAGTTTTTCAAAACAGAGATTTGCACTGGCGAAAATCTGTGTTTCTGAAATAAAAAGCGCAATGGGAATATCAGTTAAGAATTGAAGTCAATATATTATTTTTTAGAAAATTAATAAGATTTTTTATGTAAAAAATAGAAGAGATGAATTTTGATATTTGAATCATTTCAGAAGCCGGCAAGTATTATGTATGGATTATAAAATACGTTTCATAGTTTGGATATACACAATTTTCAAATTCCGCTAATTATTTGGCTAATAATGATATTTAGTTTTTTTATGTCCATATATATTACCCTTTTTTTTACTTTATTGTCTTATTATGTAATTTTACGCTTTTTAATTGGCGAGTTTTACTTTGGAGGCTTATATTTATATGTTCAACATTCCATTGTGCAGTTCAAGTTTTTTGTTGATGGAGAGTGGCGACATGATGAATGCCAGCCTTATATGAGCAGTGATTATGGTATAGTGAACACAATTTTCTTGGCAACAGACTCTGATTATAACGCCGCTCCAGGGATTTCCCCTGGACCTAATATGGATGTGGATAATGAAGCCTTCCAAAATGTGGTAAGAGATTGTGATTTTGAATTACTAAGTTATTTTAGCCAGAAATCAAGTTTCTCTTCTACTCAATTTTTTAACTGCTTCTGTACAAAATTCCGTTTTGGCGTGTATGTCAGTTCCCTTTTTTGAGTCGAGTACAATCTAGTATGTAAGGAAAATTTGCAAAAAGGGCTTTTTTATTTGGTTAATATAGGGAATAAAAGGTATTTTTGGTAATTTCCTTAACCAGGGTAACTAGGGATGTTGATTAAACTCCGCACAGCCATATTTAGGGTTTTGCTGATGCAGAAACTGACTACTCATTGGGTGGGAATGGTCTACTTCTCGAATCGTAGACCAATTGTTTTTCCGTTTATTGATTTTAAATAATAGCTTCCTTTGTTAGCCATGTGGGGTGAGTTTCCAGTTTGAATCCTATCAAAATCTACACATGGTTATTTATAATGCCGTGATTTGGACCGATGATGGGCAGTAAATATTGATCATTGATAATTTTCTTATCTACTGTAAAAGATTTCTGATAATTGCATGTGTTTTTATATTGGAATTCAGGTTCGTATTAGAGATGGTAGCTTGGTTGAGACATTGCCAAGGATGAATGATGTTGATTTGCAGGGATCTCGTCAACGTATTTCTGCATTTTTGTGTAGTCACACAGTATATGAGTTACTTCCTGACTCAGGGAAGGTTTGTTCGCTACTTCGCCCCTTTCTTCTGATTAATGGTGTTGTGGGCCCGGTTCAAAACCCACACAACCGATGAATGTTCTACGGATTCATCAATTGGTGTTAAATTATTAATGGGTTTTGTTTGATTCTAAAAAATAATTGCTCCTATAATTTTTTTTATTATTCTAAAGGAGACTCATGTTTTTTCCAGGTTGTTGCGTTGGATGTTGACTTGCCGGTAAAGCAAGCATTCCATATCTTGCACGAGCAGGTACTTTTTTTTGTAAGTTGCATCATAGTGTGAATTGTACGTTGATATAGATTTAATTTTTTTTTATTTAGGTATACTAGACAGTTTCGTGTCAAATGATCCTTGGGTTTCTGCTATATTAATCTACTGTATTTATATTAGTTAATTATGGTGTAAAGTTGAGGCCTATTGAAAGTGTTTATTTTGGTAACCTAGATGATTTGTTTTGGTAAACTAGACGATCTTGTGATCGATCCTTGCATACCTTCATCTGCTTATATAAACTTAAAGCCGTAATATCTGCATTTCGTGCTTGTGTAAAGTAGAATTTTATCTGTACCAGAAGAGGGTTTTTTTCTTTTTTTTTTCTTTTTCATATTGGACTATCAATTGTCACTTGTAGGTGTTGAACACTCCTGATTTCATATCTTATCTTCTTTTGTCAACTATCTTACTTACTTGCCTTGTAATATCCATTTTTAGAACCGTTTTCATCTACAAATTTTTGTATTTATTTTAAACATACTAGTAGTTATTGTATTTGTGTTTATGTTTCTTCTTATGGAAATGGGTATGAATTTCACCGATTTAAGAAATTGTATACAGGGAATCCCGCTTGCGCCTCTTTGGGACTTTTCCAGGGGACAGTTTGTTGGCGTTTTAACTGCATCGGATTTTATATTGATTTTAAGAGAGGTATTTGATAGGAACCTAACATCAGTATTTTGTTACATTCGTAATTATTCATAGTTTAATTATGCTTATTATGTTATTTAATTTTATGATGCTATTTAATATTTTAATAGTAATAGGTAAGGGGTATCATAATGTACTCTTTTGAAGCATGATTTGAATTTTTCTTACCGTCAAAAGTTAATGTGGATCTTGGCTTAGTATGTATAATTTGAAAATATTGTATATATGTGTTACATGGAATATCTCGTCTAACAAATACCCGTACCAGAGATTCTCTAGGTTTTTTTTAGGTTTTTGATATTTTCAGTTCATACTAATTCACCTTTTATACTTTAGCTTGGGACTCATGGATCGAACCTTACGGAAGAAGAGCTTGAAACACATACTATATCTGCTTGGAAAGAGGGGAAAGCGTATTTAAACGGACAAATTGACGAGCATGGAAGAGCAGTGTCCAGACATCTTGTCCATGTAAGGGATTTGCATTTAATTTTGCAAAAAATAAAAATAAAAAAATTCTTGTGTGTCCTGTAAGGGATTCGCTTTTTATGGAATAAACTAAAAACTTGTCCATGTAAGGGGTTCACTTTTTAATTTTAATGATTTTATTTTATACAGGCTGGTCCGTACGAAAATTTGAAAGAGCTTGCTCTAAAGATCCTTCAAAACCAGGTGGCAACAGTTCCAGTTATTCATTCAACTTCGGAAGACGATTCTTACCCGCAGCTATTACATCTTGCTTCTCTCTCTGGAATACTCAAATGTGAGCTGTTTACCGTGCCTATTAAGCTACAGCGTGCTAGTTTTAGTTTTTTTTTTTTTAAGTAACAATGTGCTAAAAAGATTTAATATTCTTCTAGTTCATAGTAACTTTTTTTGTTGTTACTAATGTGCTAGTTTATAGTGCCTTACAAGTAACAATCTGCTAAAATACTTCACACTGTGTGATTGTGATGATAATAATATGTGCTAGTTATTAGTGTCATATAAGTATCAATGTGCTGAAAATTCAGTAATATTCAGTAATAAAAGTTTTGCTGACAAACACGTGCTAGTTTTCAGGTATTTGCAGGTACTTTAAGCATTGTTCTGGCTCGTTGCCTATACTTCAACTACCCATTGGTGCAATTCCAGTCGGGACGTGGCTACCCAAAATCGGAGAGTCGAATCGACGGCCTCTTGCTATGTTGAGACCAAATGCTTCTCTTGCTTCAGCTCTAAATTTGTTAGTTCAAGGTCTGTTATTTATGAGCTTAAATTTGCCTCACAAAAACCAACCGTTGCCCAAAGTTCATAAAACTCAGTATCTGTTTTGAATGGTTGTATTAGACACCTAATCTCCTTTGATCACGAATAGGAGGAAGTCACATAACGGATTTTTTTTTAATTTATTTGCAGCTCAAGTAAGCTCCATACCTGTAGTGGATGACAGTGACTCGTTGCTAGATATATATTGTCGAAGGTTAGTTTTAAGCTCAAGTTAACAGATTTCATAGTTGACACTATTTTTGTTAATTATAAAACTCGGGTATTGACAAACGCTTATTTACTGTGTTCTCTGTTGCTGGTTTTTTCTTCTTCTCTCCATTACAGTGATATTACAGCTTTGGCTAAAGATAGAGCCTATACACACATTAATCTTAATGAAATGACTATTCATCAGGTAACTTGTAATTTTAATTTTCTATAAATAGTTTTTGGCATGTACTTAACTTTGTTGATATTCAATCGTATATCCATCAGCGAGCCTGAAGCATTTACTTTTCAAGTTGGTCGTACTTCCGGAATGCTGTCGAAAGTTTTTAGCTGAGAAATGTTCCAAGTAAATAATTTACAAATCAAATTAAATCAAATGATATGTATTATGTGCTCGATGCTTATTTCAAAGATAAATTTTGACATGCTGCTAGAATATATGTAGGATGACTTGGAAATAAAACCTTTTACAAACCCGAACACAATGAATGAAAATTTTGTCCTTTGACGCTATGTAGGCACTGCAGTTGGGGCAAGACGCATTCTCTCCTTATGAACCCAAAAGTCAGAGATGTCAGATGTGCTTGCGCTCTGATTCGCTGCACAAAGTGATGGAACGCTTGGCAATTCCAGGTACCTTATATGTAGAAATATACGAAATTTGCGCAAGTTAACTATATTCATTCATATAGCTAAAATTAAGCCTACCTTCATTTCGCTTCGAATTTGATATAGCCGTCGATCTCTTGTGAACCGAAAACATTTATCTGAGTAATATTGCTTTCTATCTATTTTTCCAAGTGAAAGTCTTATTAGCTTTCGACATGCTTTAGTTACGCAAAGGACGGTGGCTAAGCCTTGAATCATTTTTGATATTTTTTTCTTTAAAAAATGATGCATTACTTACAATTTGTATTCAGGATGGGTCAATTATACGTGGTTAAACCTGATACGTTAGCGCACGTTTTACATGTGAGGCGAGTTGATTGCCTGAATGTAAAGTTTTGGCGCTTGGATGCTTAATTTAGGCTGTTAGAGGAATGGCTCGTTGTTGCTATGTTAAAACTCTCTCATAGAGTAAAAGTAACTTAGCTTATCGATCGAATTTAGCATTTCTTGAGATTATCAGTTTGAGGTCTACCAGATGGCTTTATTTTAACGTCCCATTTTTTTTTTTTTCCGTTTATTTCTCCCGCGTCTTCTTCAGGGGTTCGACGGCTTGTGATTGTGGAGGCTGGAAGCAAGCGAGTGGAAGGAATTGTTACTCTGAGCGACGTTTTTCGGTTCCTGCTCGGTTAGAATGCGGAAATCTTCTCCTGCAGATTGAGGCGAGAAGGTCATGACCCGGAATCGGTTTCCGAGAATCATACATGACCCACCCAAGTGTTGATTTGAGGGAGATTCTTGCATCTGTGACTTTGGTCCCATTTCATTGAATACACACAATTGGATTGGCCTCTTTGCTTCTTTCTTGGTCTGGTTTTTTAGGATATTAGGCTTACAGAGAAGAGAGAAAGAGGCCTGTAAATTGAGAGGGTTTGGTTTCCTCTCAAAAAAAAAATCCCCATTTTACCCTTTTTTTATTTTATTTTTTATTTTATTTATGATTGACCACATTGTGGAGCTGATGGTGTAGATAGCAGGGACTTTGTATTAGTTTTGTCACTCCATCAAGGAATTTATGTGCCAAAACTCTTTCACCATTCAAATACATTTCTTTCTGGCGGCAAAAGTACCAATTCTTATACCTGCATGTTACAACTCTTTCTTAGCGGGTAAAGTACCAGAATTACAACACTTTGCCACAGACATACCTTCCACCTTCTGTTGGTAGAGGGACATGTCAATTCTGTTATTTTTTTTCTTCATAAATTTATTTTATTTATAATACTTAAATTGATTCCCAAATCGCTCACTTTTAACATATTTTCCAGAAAAGAAAAAGAAAAAAACACACAAAGCTCTATAATTTCTCATCCAAACTCTAAATGTAATTAAATAATTAAATATCCTAAATAACTAGACACAATTAACTTTAACTATTCATATATATTAAGAACAAAAATGTTGGAAAGAAACTAAAATACATCTCTATCTCAACTCTCAAGTGTATAATTCAATTTTTTTATTTATTTAAATATAGTATTTTTGTAAAAATAAATAAATAAAACAAAATTCCCGAGGGTAGTATTAGTAATAATATAAATAGAGGAGATTCAAAGCGCAGAGCAGCAATGGCGAAGAAGAGAGAAGAGGATTCGATGAGCGAAGACGAGAAGAAGGCTCTGCGAGGAAGCAAGTTCGCGCCTCTCCCAACCCTTCCTTCTTCCTCCTCCTCCAATCGCCCCCAACCGAGGTCACTCTCCTCTTCCTTTCAGCTCAGTTCTAGCTAGGGTTTCCGAAATTGTGCGATTGAAGAGGGGGAAATCAGGTTGGCTCATCCCGGAGGACCGTTGACGACGAACAAAGCCGCCGCTTTGGCCAAGTTTCTACAGAGGAAGCGTCAGGACCCCAATGGCTTGGCCTCCCTTAACCCCGATCTCATTGAGCTCGCTGTCCGAAACGCCAAAGAGACTGTACGCAACAACGGTGAAGTTCCTACTGGTTTATGGTGTTTTTCAAACCTCTTTTTGCATCTGTAAAACCAGTTTAGATAGGTATATTGAAAACATTGCATAGTGTTTAGGGTTTATGTTTTGACTCGGATTTTGGTTTATGGGTATTTTTCTTCTTTGCAGTGTCGATTTTTCGATCTATTTCTCCAGTAATTCGAACGTTTTTTCGTAGGAGAGCATATTGCTTTGGTAAAGTGAAGGAATGAAATACTGTACTAGTGTGAACTTAGAAATTGAGTATTAAGTGCTTGGTATCGAAAAGATCGCTAATTTAGCCCCTCGATGTGCGAATTATAGGCAAGTTCATCACAAAAAAATGTAAAGCAAAGCAATGGTATCGAAAATCTTCTCTTCTGGATTATCACATAAGAGTTTAGATAGTTTATAGTTTGAAGATACAGTGTGTTTTGTACATCGCTTGCTGGGTATTTGAAGCCCTAATGTTTTTACCGAAACAGAAAAGTACAGGGGTAATAATGGAATTGTTTGCAGAAGATATAATTACATAGCGTTTAACGAGTAACGACAACTTTCCTATGTGTCGGTTTGTCTAACAGGTGGAACATCGAGTTCAGGAAGGACTATAAAGCATGTAGATTCCTTTGTGGATTGCGAGGTGCTTGTAATTTCTTCTTCATTTCCAATATCTTGTACTGTTCGTCACAGTTTCTTTTTAGAATGGCGTTTGTGATTTCATGATGAACTTGCAGGACCCTTTTGAAGAAGAAGAAATGGAAAGTTCGAAACCGGAGATAGCTAAGAGGAAGAACAAGAAGAAGAAAAAGAACAAGAAGAAAGAGAAAGAGAAACAGAAGGT
The DNA here is from genome assembly GCA_954871525.1 of Parietaria judaica. Lineage (NCBI taxonomy): Eukaryota > Viridiplantae > Streptophyta > Magnoliopsida > Rosales > Urticaceae > Parietaria > Parietaria judaica. The sequence goes on from OX940866.1 coordinate 2,956,648, forward strand.
TGTTCATCATCATAATTTATTTTTTATTTTTTACCACCTCAAATTAATTAACAAAATTTGTAATATATTTAATAGGTGAAGGAGGACCAAGGGTGTGCTATAATGAAAAACCCTAAGAAGAAGTTGAAGTTGTGAATGTTTTGAGACATTTATGGCTTAATTACTTGCTGGGAATAGAAAGAGGCCAACAAGCTGTGAATTTAGGCTGTTTTCCCATTCATTGATTAGGAATTATACACACCTCAAGAATTAGATTGAGATAGATAGTTCCTTGCTCATCAATTGGATGATTTTTGTTTTTGTTTTTTTATATACATATTTTTATTATTTTATATTGCGGGTCTTTCGAGAGATTGGGGTGGCTCTCTTTAATGAGGAGTCTTTGGTTTGGTTTTCTATCTTCTTTTATGGTGGAGTTTGATCTATGTAGCCGACCGACCCGGTTTACAAACTGGCGGGTCATAAACCATTCTTTGACCTTGCATTGTAATCTTATTTTTATCAATATAATGTGTGTTTCTTTCTAAATTAATAATTTTTTAAAAAAATAATCCCTGCTTTATTGAATGACATTATGAATTGTTTAATTGTCTAAGTAATACCGCTTGAATTAGCAAAATACTAATTCAAAGTCAAACAAACAAGTACTATAGTGTTTTCATAATGCTGCTTAATGAGTTACTAATAAAAATAGTGAATTTGGACCTTGTGTTGTTTTGAATACAAGATGGGATAATATCGACAAAAGTACCTTAATGTTCGCGGCATATTTTAAATCTTATTTTTTAAAGGTAAAAGTAACAAAAATTGTTTATGCCGTTAGTATCAAACTGTCAACTTTTATAAAATATCAATATTTATAGCAACATAAGTTCTTAAGTTATTATCTTATACATAAAATATACAAAATTAGTGGATAAAATTATAAAAATATCACAAATTCTTAAATTATTGTTCACGACATAAATACTTAAATTATTATCATTTATGTTATTTTTTGTAATTTTATCTGCCAATTCTACACTTTTCTGTCAACGCCTCAACGGTAATTACATTAATTAAATACATTACCCTTAATTAAAAACTACAAAAGAAATAAAATTGAACTTTTCTGTCAATGCCTCAACGGTTATGAACCATTTTTTGCATAAAAAATTGTAAAAAAGACCATATTGAAATATATTAAGGAATCAAAATGACCATCTCCACAAAATTATGTTTTATCAATTAATGTTCATTATTAGTTTTTTCTTTTTTCTTTTCTTTTCGTTTCTTGATTTTTTTTTATTATTATTAATATGGACTGAAGACAAGAAGAAGACAATAACAAAACTATACAAGAACTGACTTAATTATTAAATGTTATTAATTAAATAACATATATATGGATGCTTGCTTGACAAACAAAAACTATACATTGTTCAAAAGAAAGAAAACCCTAATTACCCTTTACATCTAAGAAGATAGCTTACTTATGAAGGTACGAGAGCCAATATCTGAGTCCTGATAATACCCATAAACTTCTGTATCTGCTCATAGACTTTCAGGTTATCTGAGCAAAGCGGCTGCAAACTCGTCACAGCAGAGTCGAGCACACGCGCGACCTCGGACGGCGGAAACTGCCGCTCCGAGCATTTCTGCAATTCGTTACACGGATAATCAAGATGCTGGAAGTAATTATCAACATGACGATGCAACAATTCGAAACCAATACCGCCAAAAATCGTGAGAATAAATTAACGAACTAACATAATCGGAAATGACCGATTCATAAAAAAAAAATTATATCCCTTTGAAACATATCAATTTCATATGCAGCAATAACTCGAAACCAAAATCGCCAGAAACTGGTCTTAGTGGAGACCTGAGTCGTTTACCTGAATCACGAGCATAGTTGAAACACAATGTGCAATAAGTTCTGAAGGGATTTCCGGGTTCTTCTGCTCAAAAGAATCCAACTTAGGATTTGTGGAATTAGGGTGTGTCAATGACGGCGAAACACTTGAAGAGCCCTTCGTGGGAGGCTTTTCGACAGGAAATACATCGATATCCTCTTCTGAAAGCCGACATTTTACGAAATCTATAGCCTCCTCGGATTTCTCCCAGTTCTCTCCTCTTTTTCCGAAAGATGACAAGGCCTGTAATAGTATAAAGAGAAGACCTAAGATGAAGTCTATGTAACATCAATTTGACCAAATGTAATTGACCTCTATTAATGTCGTTTTCTTCCTTTTGTTCACATATATCATCTTTAAGCAGCATAAAAAAAAAAGTATACGAGGTATGACCCAGTAAAAATGAATATTTGAACGAGATATAGGCACAAAATATGTCAAACTTTTGTTTCTTTTTTATAAGCTTTCGGTACTTAATATGTCCTTTTGAGTATTTCGACACATACGTAACATTCACGATAATAGTCTTTTAATGTTTTCATTTGGGCTTATTTAGTTATGTCTTGTTATTGGTGTATTAATCTCCATAAATATATAGATATTATACAATTAAGGTTGTATCCTAAAGTACCTGCATTGCTACACCAACCACTTTTTGGGCCGTTAATCTCGAACTCTCCAAAAATTCATCCACCCGTAGCCCACAATCTTGGTAATTGCAGCGAGCCGCAGAGCTCGAGCGACCCTTTTGGTCATTTAGTTTAGCAATAGACTTAGGTATAGGTGGGGAAATTCTCTCATATGTGTTGCGTTCTCTCAAGCTGAGTAGAGCAGAAGAAACCTGTGGACGAAGGAGAAACATCATAATTTGTTGCGTCGTATATAATGCGGATTTAGTTTAAAAGGAAAATTGGCTGAATTTTGCATTAATAATAATGACAAGTTGGAATAAAGAAAAGTGGGACTTGACGAAATAGCCATGCATAAGTTCATTATTTTCCAGAAAAACCCCAAAGTTCTCACAGTTTGGAACTTTTTAAATCGTCCTAAAAGTGTCCTAAAAGATTAATTTTCCTATTATGAGAACTTGGGGATTATTGTGGCAAATAGTGCAATATGAAGGGTTATTTTGTCAAGTTACTCAAGAAAAATCAGCTGAGTTGTTGCATAAAAAATATTGAGAATTCAGACTTAGATGAGACATTAGCTAATTTGTTGCTTTAAGGCAATGAGTATTCGAGTAAAAAATAGCTGATTTGTGGCATGAGAAATAAGTAAGATTCAGAAAGAAAAAAAAAAAGAAGCTAATTTGTTACATTAATATTATGAGGATTAAGAATTAAAGACATGGGTCAAAGTTTATACCTGCGCGTTGACTTCATTTAGCAGCAAGAGCACAGCTGCATATTGCTTTTTAAAAGCTTCAGAATCTTTGAGCGGGTTCTCTTCGTTCTTTTCCTGCTCCAAAACGTCGGTCATGTACCTCAATTCAAACACCACAGCTTCCTACATATTTTCAGATGATCATTAGCAAAAAAATTATCATGATTTTACGTTTAACAGTAACTTTATTTTGTAGCATTTTGCCCCTTTTAACTTTTCTTTTAGTGAACAAATAGCCTTCCATGTTATACAGCAATTGATAAAAACCATCACCTATGTGACTTAAGTAAGCATAAAGTCATCATGAATAATATTGTAAACGTAAAATAATATATACATTTTTTACAGGATTATATAAACAATCATTTCTATCAATTTAATAGCACAAGGGGTATTCTGCACCAAATAAAAGTTTGGGGAGCAAAGTGCACCCTAACGAAACTAAGGGAGCAGAGTGTATCAACAAGAAAAGTAAGGGGTATTTGTGCCAATCACTCGTTTTACATCAGATTTGGGAAGTAAATAAAAAAATTCTACTAGCCCATGAGTTAGAAAGAGAACAAGAATCAAGATATACAACCTTTTTGTCAAGAACACGCATTAACTCTGAAACAGCTTCTATATCAGCTTCTTTCGATCGGCGTGCTTGTATTGGAGTCTGTGAGTTTCAAAACATTTGCACATTAGTTTTTCTTCTTTCAATTTCCCAACCATCTATAAGTAATATATTAAAGTTAAAAGTTTATAACAGATAAATTTATGGTGCTTGTGAAGTCAGTGAAAGTTTTAAAGGTTATGGAGAATTAATCTGCTCATAGTCTCAATCTCGTATGATTACTGAACAAAGGAAACACAATAAGAAATAAATAAAAAATAAAAAAGAGAACAATCCAATGGTAACATATTAGTTCTTGTAACATGAGTAAACCGTTTTTTTTTTCTTTTTCTGATACCTCAATACACAAGAACGGAAATTACCCCTAATTAACGCATATGATCTGATATGAAATTATACAGCTACTGGCCTGCTAATAATTACAGAATCACTCATTTATAGCTCCAAATTCATAAGAAAAATCTCCCATAGAAATTAATTCCTATTCAATTCGAGATATTCATCAGTGTTTTCTTTAGAAATAAATATAGAAAGTTAAGACTTAAAATTATATCCTTGTTTTAGCAATTATTTATAATTATTAATATAATTTTAGCTTTTTAATTAAGTTCCTTTTTTTAAGGAATGACTTAAAGTTTGATATATTTATTATTTCATTATTAGCTAATTAGGGTACCTACGTTGTTATTTTTAATTATTGAATGATTATCCTGAAATTCCAAAATTCAACATTTTCAGTGGGCAGAATAGCTCATTATTTCAAGAAAGTACTAACCTCTTTGCACATTAACAACTCATCAATGTCATCACTTATTAACTGTTTCCGGGTTTTGAGCTCATCATTTCCATTCTCCAATTTGTTCTTTACAGCAAGATTATGCCGTCCAAGAGATTCCGACGTGTTCTCAACTGGATTCAAAGGCATGCAGTCTATGTCCTGCGAGGAAAACAAATTTTATCTTCTAGCAACTCTACATGTCATATATAATGAAAAAGATATGACAGAATTTACCATGACATTTTCAACTCCTAAATTTGACTGCACAAAGTCAACACTATATGAACTGTGTTCAACAGCTAGTACGACTCCATTATGAAGCTCCCTGGATTTTGGATGAATCGCAAGAATGTGTTGACCAACGGAAAGAGGCGGTGCTAAATCGGTAGGCAGCCCTTCCCTGATACCCTCACGAAGTTCGGCATAATGACTTCTTACAGACTCTCTGTATTGATTAAGCTTCTCTCTTTCTTCTTTCAAGAAATGCTCGGAAAATCTTCGTGGTTTGCCAAGGGAGCTGAAAATTCAAACCAAGCTAGGTGTAAATTCGCTGTAATAATAGTGCTTATATGTAATTAGCAATTGTATCGGTAGGGTTTAGATATTTCCTTTATTCAAAAGGATTATGATAGGACCCAGATAGGTAACAGAAATTCACTAAGAAAACGAATCTCCAGAAATATTATTGATAAGAACGATAAACAAAGGTCTTTCCTTCAAAAGCAAGGCTCAAACTCTTGCAGTGATGTTCTGTAGGAAAACCTCTCTACAGAAAACATCCATAATCGTAGAGGTGGCTGCCTTATATAAGCTTTAGAAATCCTAATAAGCCTATAAACATAAAATAAAAACAATGCCCCTACTAAACAAAAATACCTAAAATTAAATTTCAAGGTCTAAAAAGATTAGTTTAACCTATATATCTTAAGATAGGTTAATCTTAAGTTGTGTATATCACATTGGATTATAATTGGATACAAAACACAGATTTATTCCAGAAAACAACACTGCTCGATAAGAAAATACAAGAAAAGAGAAATTACCCTTTTATAACACCCCATTCAACACGAGCCAGTCGTGGAATGTGACCAAGTGCAACGTGGTTCAGGTACTCAATCAACTCATTTTTTGCAAACCATGGGGAATCAATTGCACTGTAAAACCACTCAGAAATACACCATCTACGTGCCTGATGCCTCGACAAGCAATTAGCAAGCATTTCCTGTAAGCATACGCATAAATGTAAATATAATACAACAAATCAAAGATCAATGAACTGCATTAAACACCGGCATAATTAGTTGGCAAAGAAATAACCTTAAGATTCAGCTCTCTTTTAGAAAGAGGAACTTGTATACTTGCTTGGTCATCAGAAACTTTCTCAGACGATTTTGTATGTTTTACCTGAATGTTCATCTTGTTCCTACAAGAATCATTTGTTTCTCTTTTGGAATTAATATCTGACATATAATATGCCAGATGCTTTGGAACCTTTACAGAATTATGAGATGAGCGTTTTCCTTTGCACGAAGACCTCTTTGCCTCTTCCGTAGCCTATGATAACCGATATGAAAAGTAACAGTGAGCACATACAAACAAGGCCGATAGGTTCAAGGAGAAGAGCTTGCAATTGTTATAGGAGCAGTCTGATGCCCAAAACCAAAACAAGCAATAGAGAAGTGCACATATTCAGGTTGAGATCACACACCTCAGTCTTCTGATTATCACTTGGATGAGTATCATCTCGGGCTTCTTTTTCATTTGCCTGTAACTAAACAGTTTGCATAGGTTCATCAATCATGTTTCCTCTGGTGCATTCCAACAATGGATTTAACTTGTAATTCAAATCCTTACTTTATGCGGGGACTTCTGTTTCTTTCTGTGCTTTCCAATGAGGGATTTCCTCTCTGCCTTTACTTCTTCCAGTGTAGGCGATCTTAGAGCAGTTCCTTCAGCACCAGAAATTGCATGGGTTTCGTTCAGTTTATATCTGCTATCATCGTTAAAGTTTTTCTCCTCATCTGCAGGTGACTCTTTCAGAGCACAAAAACCAACATAAATAAGATTAGAATTTGAATGATCTCCCCTAGGTAAGAGCAACTCATACTTCAAAATGCATTATCAAATCAAAAGAAGGAAGATACTTAATGCCAGATAAATCCATTAAACCGGTAATTTATTCCACAATTACCATCAAAATGTAATTTGAAAAATATAAATGTTTTACCATTGCTCATCAATGAAGACAAATCTGCCAGAGTTTGCAAGGCTTCTAAGGGAAAATCTTCATCTACAAGAAAATTAAGAGTCATGAGAAATATAAAAACACGTTTGTCAAGTTGGACAAAACTCAAACAACGGATTCTAGCTAACATAAAGTATCAAGGTAAAACGTAAAGATACTTATAAAATAGTGATATGAAAGACGTAAAGAATTTAGTGTATTGAATTTATTTACTAACCTCCAAAAAGAGACTTTCTACTTTTCTTTCTATGAGCTTTTGAAGAGGACCTTGCACCTTTATTCTCAACAATCTCAGTTTGCATTCTTTTGACAGCACTTAAATTTCTTGCATCTGTAGTGTTAGAAGCTTCTTTGAATTTCAAGCTTTTTTTCTTCCCTTTCTCTTGAAAATCCACTGCATCAACACCATTTCTCCCCTTTTTACGACCATTGCCATTCAAATTGGAATAGTAGGCCTTTGACGCGGTCACTTTTGGTTCAGCTTGCTAAAATGCAAATTAGTATTAAAAGTTGTTAAAAATCAATGTTGTTGCCTTATTTAGCAAAAGAATAAATCAGGTAATAAATATAATTTTACCTTCCGAGGTGAAGGTAAAGCAGCTTCTTGTTTCTTATTTTCCATGCTATGTGAGGTTTTAGTCAAGGCCATTGCTCCCTCTTGAGTAACATTGTCATCAATAACACCGCCGAATTTCAAGTTCTGCTTAGCTGGTGATGAATATTTCTCCTTATATTTATCAGAATGGGAGATAGGGACACGGGGTGTCCTCTTCCCAACAGTGCGTTTTGAAAGTCCTAGAAAGAATAATCAATATGTTAAGAGTAAGAGATAAAAGAAAACATAGTGAAAAATTCCAGAAACAAACCAGGTGCAAAAACGTAGAAAATAAATGATAGGGCCAATTTGATTCGTGTTTCTGCGCTGTTTCAGATTTTTTTTAGTTTTGAAGAGCTGGTTTGTAAATAGTTCCCAGTATTTAACTATCTATGTATTCATTATTAACATCAAAATTGAAAAACAGCTTGAGAATTGATTTTTGGTTCCTTCACAAATTATTAAACCAAATTTTGGTTTCCGAAACTAGTTTCAGATGAACAAAAAACAAATAAATTTATAATTTTGGTTTCTGACAGTTTGAAACCAAAAGCAAGAACCAGATTTTGAAATACAAATAAAAGGTCCCATAGAAATCGAAGTAAACAAAAAAGAGCACCCACCAGAATTTGAATTCTTCAACAATGTCAGGCATCCATCATTTGATGCAACTGCACGAGACAATGGCAAATCAGGAATATGCTCATTGGACAATATATAGGCACGATTCTGAATCTTTCGCTTTGCAATCTTTTGTGGTCTCTCCTCACTGCTTTTCTCATCACTGTCACTTCCTCCCTGGTGCATCACAAGCAACTTCCCTTAACCTCACATGTTCTCACTAGTAAGAATCTGTTATATTGATGCGCATTTCTCTACTGTTTGTAGAATATTCTGTTATGTGCCAAGATCGTTGGGTCTCGGAATCAAGAAAACTCTCAAGAACGTAATGAACACAATCGCCAACCTTCACTAAACCCGAATCCCCTCTTTGAGAGACTCAAGTTTGTGATTGGTTTATTGGCTACATTTCTTATTCACTAAAGCTCCTTTATATAGAGCACACGATTACAATCTAATGGACTCGATTACACTCTAAGCATCACTAACAACCTTGACTCGATTAACCCTCTAAATGACACTTAACACTTTTGACTCGATTCAACCCCTAACGACACTTAAGCCTCTAAACCGCACTAAACCTCAACGCTAGGGATGTATCATATTCTAGAATGTTAATGTTAGAAATTAGAAGAAAAATCTAGAGAGTTTGTATTAGGAAATAATAAAGTAAAAAACAAAGCAGGTGTATGTTCAATGAACACTAAGAAAAGATGCCCACATCACCCCAATACTTGATTTTGATTAAACTCATTAGCACAAATAACAAATGATACAGTTAATACGAGTAGATAAACATTTCAGTCAGTAAACTGTGAACTGTGATTACAACTCACCAACACACTATAATGATCGCTCATCATAGCTACTAGTCCGGCGACAGAAGCAGAACCCTCAGGAAGTGATAAGTAGGCCTAAAGAGAGAAAGAAAAATCATAAATAAAAGCCGGAAACCAGCTAAATTATTAGAAAAGTTTGCACAAACGAGATAGGTAAACACCTTGTTAGTAGAGTAAAGTGCTTCTACCATCTCTGCAGATCGGTTAGGGACTCCAGTTGCCACCTAAACCAAAACTATTGTTAGATACACTGGCAATAATTGAGCGCAGTTGCAGTTAATATTCCAAAAATAGCTGAACAAGCAAAGTGATATAAAATTAAACAAAGGGAGACCACCAAGACGATGCTAATGCAAAAGTGTATAATTGAAGCTGCTCGTGTTTTCATAACGAAATCAACTGACCTTCTTCCAGTCTTTCCCATATTTACGATATGCTTCATAGAAACACATAATCTCCGATTTGCTCCATTGAGGCCCTAGCAAGTCAGAAAGCTTTCTCTTCTGCAGTGACAGCATAGTAGTAATAAACAAACATAGTTTTTAAAGCAAATTCAAGTGTGATTGTGAAGATGGGAATTTCCCTTTAGATAATGCATATGCAAGACGTCTACGGGCAACGATATTATGACTGAAATCTTTAAGTTTCTAATTCTATAACAAAAATATGAGGATCTTAAAAAACCAGAAATTTAATATATAGACTTAAAAGGAAAAAAATATAACAATTAACGAAATAAGAACAAAAATTACATGCTTTTTTCTTTTAATTTTAACCCGCCAACTTTGATTCCGTCCAAAACGAAAAAGACCGCAAATATTGGCCGCTAGAATTTCAGACACGCCCGTGTAACTACTTTAGATTTCATGAGTGATTCGGAAATATTATCCTGCGAGCTATTTTCAGCTCGGGAATTACCTTCTGCCTACTTCTGCCAGCATCTTCTGCATGTTTGCTCGGAGAAACCTCATTGACGTAAGCAAATCGTTTTTTCACACCCCGCGACTTTCTCAACGGCGCCATGAAGAACTTCCTTATCTTCTTCGGCAAACGATACAAGCAAAGTACACAAAACAAGATCAATTCTCTTATTAAGCCGCCGATTCAAGAGGAAACGAGAACGCTGGATTTCACCTCCTCAAGAAATCACCCACGACTGTATATCAAAACCTCGAAATTCTGCAAGTAACAAACATTACACATCAAGCCAAATCAACACAAAATATTCCAATCACAAAAACAAAAAATGCAACGAAAAATTTCCCCAGAAAACCCAAACCAACACAAAAATCGCAGAAAATCCGACGAACAGAAGACATCCTTGATTGGCGGAATAATTTTCCCGCCCTAAAATTCACCTCCGCCGAATCAGCCGCCAAAATCCACGAAACGAGGGAAAAAACCAATAAGGAGTTGGAATTCACACGCAAGTGCAACACACAAATGAAAACCTAAACCAAACGCCTGAATCAGCGGATCAATCGAAAGCGATCAACGAACAGAAACCAAGCGCGGCGAATCCGAGAAAGCGCTTACTAATGGAACCGTGACCACGCTTGAAGAGGCCGATCGGCTAAAGTTGAGCGAGAGAGAGGCTTCGCAGAGCTTCGAGCAGAGCAGCTATGGCGAGAGAGAATGTGAGGGCATAACCGCGAAACTTTAAAACAAGTACTATAAAAACTTTTAGTAAAAAATTTGTGTGGGTTTTGAATTTTACTTTACTTATTTTCATATGTATTTTAAAATTAAATATAACTAAATTAATTCGAATTACGGATTATTATTATTATTATTAGCTGTGTGAGTGAAAATCAAATGTGGGTCTGAAACGCCGTCGTTGTGTGAGAATTACAGATTAAATATAAATGTTTTTTTTTTCTTTCTATAATATACATATATATTTTACGGTGCAATGCTCGAGAAGAAGGCTGCTTTCTCCTCGGAGCTGGAGATCGGGTCTTGGCGGACAAAATTCGTGGAGAAAGCGGCCTTCTTCTCGAGCATTGAAGTGTAGACAATAACATAATGCAGTATTATTTTGTATATTATAAAAGAAACATTTAAATCAAGGTACATTTTTTTAATAGATATATGGTAATAAATTACATGAGAATCGCTCAATTCTATTTAACAACAATGAAAAATGCAAAACGAAACTATCCGTTTACCTGAAACATTTTAGATTCAATCTACGCAAGCCTATACAAAAATGTGAATCTAAAGTAAAACACGTGAAAATCCATTCATTCATTGCTAGTAGCCTAGTACACATGTCTGTGGCGGTATAAACCCTATATAAATTTATTCGGGGGGGACTCTACGAACGTTCTAATAACATTTTTCAGAATAACGGGAACTTCGAACTAGTAGCAACGACGCGTAAGCAAGAAAGGATCTACATTCTTGAAATTATATTTTGAATTAAATTTAATAGTAGGAGCATAAAATAAACTAAAATAAAATGAACATTCAAAATACTACTTGAGTTGAAGTAAATGATGCTTATTTCACAAGTAAACCAGTGTCTTTATTTATAACAAAACTCTTTATAACATTCTCTTTAAAAAATAAATGTGATATTTTTTTCAATCTAAGTGTTAAGAACTACTTGACCTAATATTTTCTTTACAAATTTAATGTGATTTTTTTTTTCGTAGACAGTTCAGCCGTCGGTCTATCCAACAACCGAGGTTTGTTTTTTTTTTTTCTTTCATTCTTCCGAAACCGGCACGGGCTCGCATGCCCGAGTTTTCTCGGACGAAGCCCTCTGTTCGACGGGCCGGGCGGGTCGAGCCCGATTGGGCCCGGCCTCAAGTTTCAGGACTAGTGCACTATAATCCTTAACACTTGGGGGCTTTACCCTTACTTTTCAGACCAGAAGTTCGTACAATCCCACGGAGAATCGGATCTCCACACATCGATTCCGTAGCTTCCACGGTTCTCAAGCTCAACGGTCGGCTTCGATTGCTTGAAGATCTCTCCCCAGCGATGTCGACAGATCTGTAAGATGTCTATCTTTCTTCTTCGTAAAGCCATTTCTCATGCTCGTTGTGATAGAAGCCATCTGGGTTTTGTTCGAAACCCAGACACATGTCCTCCAAGGTTCTTCTCGGTTTCTAGTTCCGATGAAGATCGGTCTTTCGTCGCTTCTTACCTCGTTAACTCGCTTGGGCTCTCTCCAAAAGCCGCCTTGACAGCTTCGAAGCGTGTCAAGTTCGATTCTTCCGAGATACCAGACAAAGCCCTAGAGTTCTTCAAAGCTAATGGCTTCACTCACGCCCAATTCTCGAGACTTGCGAGGATACACCCCAACGTACTCGTTTGCAATGTTGAGAAAACCATTTTGCCCAAGTTTGAATTCCTCGCAAGTCAAGGGATTTCGGTCCCGGAACTAGCGAAAGGGTTGTCTCATTTCCCGGCTCTGCTGCGGACTAGCTTAGCGAAACAGATCAAACCCTCGTTCAAATTCTTTCGGGATTTTTTCCCGTCCAACGAGATTATGGCGAGGGCCGTTACGCGTTACCCGGGGATCCTTACGAACGATGTCGACAAATATGCGAGGCCGAATATCGCTACTTTGAGAGATCATGGCGTGCCCGAATCCAGAATAGTCAACCTATTTTGTTGGTGGAACTATCATGACGAGTCCGGTTCTGTTTCGAGAGATTGTGGATGAGGTCGAGAATATGGGATTCGATCCGTTGACAGGAACATTCATTCTAGCCGTGAGTGCGATTAAAATCGGACGGGTGGGATCATCATCGAAGTGGGAAAGCAAGGTTGATATGTATAAGAAGTGGGGTTGTTCCGAGGAAGAGGTTATGCAGGCTTTTTGGAAGTGGCCGTGGTGTATGATGATCTCGGAGGATAAGATCCAGGCTGTCATGGAGTTCTTCGTGTCTAAGATGGACTTGAAACCATGCGAGCTTCTCACGTTCCCTCATCTATTTTCGTACAGCTTGGAGAAGCGGGTAATTCCGAGAGTTTTGCTTTATCGAATCCTACTGTCGAGAGGCCTGAAGAAGAAGAAGAAGAAGAAGAAGAAGAAGAAGAAGAAGAAGAAGAAGAAGAAGAAGGTCAGCATATCGACGCTCGTGAAAATGATGGAGAAGACGCTATTGGCAAAACTCATCACTCCTTATGCAAAGGAAGCTCCAGATTTGCTGAAGCTGTACCGAGAAAAAATAGCCACTTCGAAAAGCGTTAAACAAAGTATGTTTAGAATTGCCTACAAATGAAGGTGTTGTGCTTCTTATGCTGCGGTAATCCCAGAGAATTTATATGAGTGACATGTGGCGCATAATATTTGTGGACGGAAAAGTGACGGAAAGAGATTGAGGAGACAAAACAACAATTTGGGAACTTTTTCCGTCGGAAAAAAAAAAGAATTTAATAGACATATGGAAGACTTTCAATACTTAAATTTGTTCGATCTCCTTTAATCTCTATCTGATGCCAAACCCCAACATCATTCATTGTTCATCAACAAACTCATTTCTTTGGAGGCAGAATGCAACGCAAGACATGCCATAAGTATGTTTGTAAACGGGGCCTTTTCACTCCGATAGCATGTTAGTTAAAACGACTTTTGTGTAACTTAGCACGCGGATAATAGGTTACTCACAACCGGATTTTTTTTTTTATTTTTTTTTTATTTTTTTACTTTTACTTATTTCAAAATTTGAGTTTGTCTTAAAAATTATAGATGATCTAGAAGTCATATATATAGTTAATTCATTAAACATAAGTACTTAAGGGTAATACTTTGAGTATTTATAAAAGGAGAAAAAAAATCTCACATTGAATTTCGTAGAGAAAGAATCTTGTTATAAATAAAGAACAATGAGTCTTCAATTTTTTCTTTGGACTTGGTCTTGCGCTTGATCACATCCTAATGTGATTTTGGTCACATCCTAATGTGATTTTGGTCAAATTTTTAAGAATAAATACTGGACTTGGGTTATTAAAATTGGGGTTTATTTATTTATTTAACAAGGTTTATTTATTTTAGAATAATTACTCACTGAATATCACAATAAGATGAATAATGTGACAAGCATGTCATGAAACTATTTTTTTAATATTGTTATATGATGTAGGGAGAAACTTGAACTTGATGTGATTGTTTATGAAAAAATTAATAATTATAAAATATTTTTATTTTTATTTCTTGAACGAAAATATCCGTTCTTTTAACGTTGGTGCATATATTGTACTCAGAGAATGTATATATATATATTTATATATATATATATATATTTGAGCAAAAAATAGCCGTTTTAAAAGTAAAAAAATTAGAATACAAGTAGTACCTATATCGTAAAAAAAAAAAACGTTGAAGTCAATTCCTACGTCTCATTCATAAAAGTCGCCCCGCCGTTGGCCAATCCAATGAATGACTGAGATTTATTTTATATAATCCCGCGCGTGCCCAAGTTGGACCCGCGCGGGCCTGGGCTGGCCCCAGCCCGAGTTATCCGGGGCTGAGGAGCCCTCAGTTCTACGGTTCCGGCGGGCAGAGCCCGAGTGGGCCCGGCCCCAAGTTTCAGGACTAGGTGCACTTAATCCCTTAGAACATTTGGGGTAAAGTTCATCCTTCTCGAGCTCATGACCTGTAGAATTCGATTCCTTTATCTTCAACGGTTGGCTTCGATTGCTTGAAGATCTCTCCCCAGCGACGGCGACAGATCTGTAAGATGTCTATCTTTCTTCTTCGTAAAGCCATTTCTCATGCTCGTTGTGATAGAAGCCATCTGGGTTTTGTTCGAAACCCAGACACATGTCCTCCAAGGTTCTTCTCGGTTTCTAGTTCCGATGAAGATCGGTCTTTCGTCGCTTCTTACCTCGTTAACTCGCTTGGGCTCTCTCCAAAAGCCGCCTTGTCAGCTTCGAAGCGTGTCAAGTTCGATTCTTCCGAGAAACCGGATAAAACCGTAGAGTTCTTCAAGGCTAACGGCTTCACTCATGCCCAATTCTCACGCGTTGCAAGGTCATACCCCGAGATACTTGTTTGCAATTTTGAGAAAACCATTTTGCCCAAGTTTGAATTCCTCGCAAGCCAAGGGATTTCGGCCCCTGAACTAGCCAGAGGGCTGTCTCATTTCCCAACTTTGTTGTGGATTAGCTTAGCAAAACAGATCAAACCCTCGTTCGAATTCTTTCGGGATTTTTTCCCGTCCAATGAGATGACGATGAGGGCTGTTACGCGTCACCCGGATATCCTTTTATATGATATCGACAAATATGTGAGGCCGAACATCGCTACTTTGAGGGATCACGGAGTACCCGAGTCCAAAATAGTGACCCTATTTTCCTACTGGCCTCGGACTATCCGGACGAGCCCGGTTCTGTTTCGAGAGATCGTGGATGAGGTCGAGAAAATGGGATTCGATCGGTCGAAGAAAGCGTTCATTCTAGCTGTGACTGCAATTTATATCAGACGGGTGGGATCATCATCGAAGTGGGAAAGCAAGGTTGATATGTATAAGAAGTGGGGTTGGTCCGAGGAAGAGGTTATGCAGGCTTTTCTGAAGTGTCCGTGGTGTATGATTATCTCGGAGGATAAGATCCGGGCAGTCATGGAGTTCTTCGTGGCTAAGATGGGCTTGAAACCATGCGAGCTTCTCACGTTCCCTCATCTGTTTTCGTACAGCTTGGAGAAGCGGGTAATTCCGAGAGTGTTGCTTTATCAAGTCGTATTGTCGAGAGGCTTGTTGAAGAAGAAGGTTAGCTTATCAACGCTCGCGACAATGTCGGAGAAGACGCTATTGGCGAAGCTCGTCACTCCTTATGCGAAGGAGGCTCCAGATTTGCTGAAGTTGTACCGAGAAAAACTAGCCACGTCGAAAAAAGTTTAAGAGAGCGTTAAACAAGTATGTTCTCAATCGCCTAGAAATAAAGGTGTTGTGCTTCTTATGCCGCGGTAATCCCAAAGAAGTTATATGAGTGACATGTGGCGCTTAACGTTTGTGGATGGAAAAGTGACTGGAAATAGATTGGGGAGACAAAAAAAAAATGGGAACTTTCATCGGCGAAAAATAAAAAAAATGGAAGACTTTGGGTAGTTATATGTTATATCCATTTTCCCTACATTGTTTAGTGTTCACTACTTAAAATACCTACGAGTGTACACTTATTTTTACTCTCCACAACTTTGGTCGATCTTCTTTAATCTGTATCTGATGCCAAACCCCAACATCAGTCATTGTTCATCAACAAATTATATCTTTGGAGGCAGGATTGCAACGCAAGACCGATAGCATGTTATATGTTTGTAATGGGCCTTTAACCCCGATAGCATGTAACCTTCAAAAAAAAAAAAAAAACCGATAGCATGTTACTTAAAACCGAGTTTTAAAAAACTTAGAAGACGGATAATAGGTTACTCACGACCGGATTTTATTTATTTTTTATTTTACTTTTACTTAATTCAAAATATGAGTTTGTCTGAAAAATTAAGAGTTATGGATGATTTGGAAGTCATATAGTTAATTCATCTAAACATGAATACTAAAGGGTAATACTTGAGTATTTGGAAGTCATGTAGATAAATGTTATGTAGAATCTTGTTATAAATAAAGAGCAACGAGTCATATTCATTCTTTTAATGTGATTTTGGTCAATTTCTTTTTATAATAAATTCTATATTTGGGTTATAAATCTGAGTTTTTTTTATTTATTTGTTTAACCGGGTTTAAACCTGGAGCTTTAAATATGGTTTTCCCTACCAAAAAATATAGATCCGTGTTTTAGTATTTGAAACTCAGAAATCCGGTTTCGAGTTTTGGTTGTGAGAAAGAAAGAAAAAAACGGATACTCGGTGATAACATCGCCGCATCAATAGGAATAGATCTCGATTATGACATGATATTTTGAATTAAATTCAATAACAGTAATATGAAATAAAATGAAACATTAATCAATAGCGTTATTCGCGACATAAATACAAAAAGTGTTTGAAAAATTAATGGTAAATACTAATTCTTTGTTTTAGCCGGACAAATACTAATTATTTTCTCCCACATTATAGAATGTACTGTTGAGGTACGATTTCGTCCACATCAATTTACATTGATATGACGAAATCTATCTCTGTCGTTTACACATTTGGGCCTAAATCAAAAGAGCGCAAAAGCAACAAAGTGTCGTTGACCAAGTCAAAGGGTCTATCGACCACAAAAGTTAACATGCAAAAATAGGTGGAGCGAAGAAGTCAGGCGACGAAGATACCAATCGATGAGAATGATGCACTTTAACACAATCTCGTCGACAGGCCTCATCGACAAGGCCCCGCCGCTATAGAAGACCGAAGGATGATGGAAGCGTGATCTTGCGATGAGACCAATAAGCAGACGACGAGAATGAGGACAAAGAATAATCAGTGCAGCACGAGCGGCGCTTTAGGGATGACGACGACGGTTACGTCCACAATTGTTGGTACGCAACAATGGCAATTATGAGGTAATTAAACGCACTTCGTAACCGATCATTTATGAAGTCGAATCTCAATTATTAAGCTCTATAAATAGGGAGCTAAGGAATGTAAAAAGCAATCGATAAAATAATCCTACACAAGAATATACGATATTTCCACTCTCCAAAATTCTCGAGCGTCTTGAGCTCTTTCTAAACCCATTTTCTCCAACGTGGTTTAGTTTTAACGGAAATACACAAGCTCTAAGGTAGCTTAAAAGCAGAATTACACTGATCGTGACTCCATGACTACTGAGGTGATTTTTCACCTTAACCTGCTTTTTTTCATGAGAGGGGGTTGGGGGGGTTAATTTTATTATTTATTTTAGTTATGGGTCCTGCCACGTGGATGTTTGACTGCCATGTGGGACGTTTGACTAACAACCGTCAATTTAATATGGATAGAACTCATATTTTAGTACTTTTACCGCAATTAAATAGATTTGGGGCCATGTTGCCCCAATTGACCTAGGGTTAAGAACTTATCCCGCGATTAACCCATGTTTTAATCGTAGTTCAATCGTCGTCGTTTAAGAATTTTGGACCTTAAGTTTTTCTTTTAGATTTGTTTGTGGAACAAATATTAATTTGCAAGAACTTTTTGCAACATCTCGCACGTCGAATTTCATTAGGCCGGGCAACCCGTCTTGAATTTCCTCACTCGAACTGTTATGTGCATTTTTCGGAACATATAAAAAATTGGGGCCCCCTTGACAAAAGTCAAAGTCCATTAGTGAAAGTCAAGGCCCACTGGTGAAGACGAAGACCAAAGGCCCACAAACCAAGACATTTGGCGAGGCCCGGAGCTAAAAATGCGAAAAAGACAAAACCCTTGATAAAAAAAGGCACCTCCTTGCGAGGTACCTCGCCCTAGCGAACACCTTGCCATGACAAGCTTCCTGGCGAGGTCCCCCCGATGAGCCCCTGGCGAAGTACTTCGCCCTGGCGAACCCCCTCGCCATAGCACTTCGAAAGAATAACTCACAATTATTCCACACGACGAGAATATCCGAGCTTACGAAGACCCCCGGGAAGTCCCCTAAATTCCCCCGGACTCAACATACAAGCTCGCGGACACCCGAAAGACATCAAAGGCGAGCTATGGAGCACTGACAAACTCCTCACCATGGCAAGGAGCCGCGGCAAGCCCCTCTGGCAAGGAGAAATTTGCAGGCCCCTATGTGCAATTATAGAGAATTAGTTTTCCTATAAATAGAAGCCTCCCCTCCTCATTTCCACACTCAGTCACAGCTGCCTTCAGAGTTTCTATCTCTACAATTTCGCCTAGTCCTTGGGAGAAACTTCGGGAAGTCCTCTAGATTCCCCTAGCCTCGCCAGGGAAGGGAAATCACGAAGAATCATCAAGAACACCTCAGAGCTTCATCAAGACATGAGTTCGCCTAGACGAAGACTTCGCCAAGACCAGGAGCTTCGCCAAGACAAGGACTTCGCCTAGACGAGGAGCTCATCAAGGAAGGAAGTTCGCCAAGGATCGCCAAGAACAGCCCGGAGACTCACCCAAGACGAAGGATTCGCCTCCGGTTTCGACGAATAAAGGTGTTGTGCTTCTTATGCCGTGGTAATCCCAAAGAAGTTATATGAGTGACACGTGACGCTTAACGTTTATGGATGGAAAAGTGACTGGAAATAGATTGTTAGACAAAAAAAATTGGGAACTTTCATCGGCGAAAAAAAAAATGGAAGACTTTGGGTACTTATATTCATTTTCCCTACATTTTTTAGTGTTCACTACTTAAAATACCTACGAGTGTACACTTATTTTTACTCTCCACAACTTTGGTCGATCTTCTTTAATCTGTATCTGATGCCAAACCCCAACATCAGTCATTGTTCATCAACAAATTATATCTTTGGAGGCAGGATTGCAACGCAAGACATGCCATAAGTATGTTTGTAATGGGCCTTTAACCCCGATAGCATGTAACCTTCAAAAAACAAAAAAAACAAAAACCGATAGCATGTTACTTAAAACCGAGTTTTAAAAAACTTAGAACGCGGATAATAGGTTACTCACGGCCGGATTTTATTTATTTTTTATTTTACTTTTTCTTAATTCAAAATATGAGTTTGTCTGAAAAATTAAGAGTTATGGATGATTTGGAAGTCATATAGTTATTTCATCTAAACATTATATTATACTATATAACTAAATTGGAGTGCATTTTCACTATAGAGACTACAGTACTAATTTTGGCCAATTACAAAATGACATGTGTTTTGCTTATTATTGTCATGCCCTTCAACAATATTTATTGATGGCATAAATACTTAAGATATTACTTTTTTTACGGCATAAGTACTTTTTTCTCTCTTCACATCAATAATATAGTATTGTTACTGTTAAAGTACCAAATAATTTTCAATACTAAAACTATCAATTTTTGGTCGGTAAAAGTACCACATATTTTCATTTTTTGCGGCTTAAGTACTTTTTCTCTCTTCACATCAATACAAGCAATATATTATCGTTAAAGTACCAAAACATAATCAATACTAAAACTATCAATTTTTAGTCGGTAAAAGTACCACATCTTTTCATTAATAACAATTATTTTTTTGTGGTGAAAGTACCAATTTTTGGTCTCCCCCTCTCTTTTTCTCTCAACCCCATTAAAAATGCAGTTCCCAGTTTTCACGCCATTATAGCATAAAAGAAAAGTGTCTCTTTGTGTATAGAATAATGCATGTGTATGTATATGTATGTATATGTATATTTATGCGAAATACTTTTTAAAAAATCGATAATGTAAAAATATTTTATTGGATGTAAATA
The DNA here is from genome assembly GCA_954871525.1 of Parietaria judaica. NCBI lineage: Eukaryota > Viridiplantae > Streptophyta > Magnoliopsida > Rosales > Urticaceae > Parietaria > Parietaria judaica. The sequence continues at coordinate 2,976,886 of OX940866.1, forward strand.
ATAAATACTTCTTTTTCAAATCAATATTATAGTAATCTTTTATTGGATCTAAATAATGTGTTTCTTTAAGGACGAATATTTTAATTATGTAAACTGCTCTTTTTGTTCAATTACATTTAGATACTATGGAGTTAAATCTAAAAAAGATTGACTAACAACATAAAAAAAATCAAATAACTTAAAAACTACACATAAAAAAACATAAAGTTATCAAATTTCTCTTCTAAGAAAAAAAAAATCCGCAACCTGTTGCAACGCGCGGGTTACATACCTCGTACTATACTAAATTAGGGTGCAAATTCACTGTAGAGTCTACAGTGTTAATTTTACCCGATCATCAATTAACAAATGTTTCTCACAAACGTTTGCCATTTGTTCTGCTTTAATTTTCAAATCAATTTCCTATTTCTTCTACTTTCTTCTTTTTTTTGTGCTTATCTGACTATTTTCTTCACTCCTCACTTGGGACTCTCTCTCATGTCCTTCTCCCCTCATACGTGTTCGACGTTGTTTTTTTTAATCTGAATTTGTTTCCTCTCTCTCTCTCCCCGTTGCTGCGCTCATCGACCTCATCCTCTGAATCTTCTGGCGAGCGAACTACCTCCTGCAGCAGCAGCAGCAGCGCCGGAGATCCCGTCGCCGACGACCCCGACCTGTGGGTCCACCAGGTCTTCTCTCTCTCTATCTCCGTTTCCTGGGCTCATCGACCTCACCCTCTGAATCTTCCGGCCAACGAACTAGCTCCAGCAACAGCATAAGCGCCGGAGATCCCGTCGCCGACTACCAGGTCTCTAGATTGCTCCGACCTGTGTTCAGGTTTGTTCTCTGATCTGAGTTTGATCGCATCTTTTTCGCCTCTATGTTTGGTTGGACGTTTTTGGTGTTTGATGAAACTTGAAACAAGAGCTTCGTTTTGAGCTCGATTTCTATTTCTCTCGGCACCTGTGACATATCGTTCTATTCAATCCAGTCCCAAGTGTTGTAGCTTGGTTGTTTACGGAGAAACCGATTCATCTTTGCGTAATAACTAATTTGATTCTAAGAAATTTTTCTTTCAGATTATGAAGTTTTAAAGAGTATAAACTGTAATTTGCTCATAAAAATTATATCACTGTTTACGATGTTAAATTCCAAGTAGTGATCTCTTCCGTTATACGCAATAGAATAGAATGAGTATATGCCATAGTACCATAATCAGTTATGCAGAGTTTCATGCCAATTAGATTTTTCTTTTTCTACTCTTGAAATATCGGTGACGTCAATGTTTTAATCAACATATTGTTATTCCTATCTTAAATAAACTACAATAAAGTGAGCACTTTTATGTACATATATCGGTTGAATGGGTCTGTTATTTTCATTGAATAAAAATTTAATGACTTCACTATCTTAAACAAAGTATAAAATAGGCCCTTATTTTATTAGCCACTTTAACAATTAGCTATTGTTCTTTATTTCAAGAATACCAAACAAATTACTGTTCAAATATAGACGTTGTTGAGTTTTTTTTTTTTTTTTTTTTTTAAATCTATATCAGTTATATTACGATCTCATTGGTCTTCTACTCTTCTTTACTTCAAGAATACCGGAAAAATTAATGTTCAAATATAGATGTATAATTTTTTCTCGATATCACTTACATTACGACCTCATTTATTGAAACTGAAGTTTGATATATATATATATATATATATATATATTATACTCAGTGCTAAGTCTTATTTTAAGATGATTGATATTACAGTCTCATTTATTTTCGTTTCTTATTTATCTGCAGGTTTGATCTTATAGCGTTGCTAATTACCTCACTATATCACGCATCGTACATGTAAGTAGATATTTAATTATATAATTACTTGCTCTTAAGTTCAAATTGTGTTGTTATTAATTAGTCCCATGTAGCTCTAACAACTTGAGAAGTAAGATTATATGCTTAAAATTCAGAAATAATAATATATATTTACGTAATTAAAATTATAATAATCTTTATTTGTATAATTAATAGCAACTGCTAATTCATACGTCCTCATAAGTCCAATTCCTTTTCATTAGAAATATAGTTTTTATTCTATATTTGTGTATTACATGTTTGCAAAAGTGATAGTTTATATTTGGTAATATATATTTTGTTACTTAGCTTTTAAGAGTTATAATGATATGATGTTCTTTTCTTAATTTATTTTATAAAGCATGGGCAGAAAACGTGTCAACCCATCTTCGGGTCATCTTGGTCACCCAAATCGCAAAAAGACCAAATATAAAGATACTGCGACATATACCACAACTACTACTGAGAATTCAATTACTGAAAGTGTAGACCCTGGGACGTCAAGTTTATCACATAAAAATCAAAATAGATTATCATTAATTTCAGAAATACAAATAATATCTCCACATGTAGCACAATCATTGAACACCTCATATTTAGACTTGGGTGACTGGAAATATTGTTGCGATTACTTTGGTGCATTTTTCTGGTTTGATGAAAGTTCGGGCAAAAAGACTTTACCCAAATATAATCTATGCTGCCGAAACGGTAAAATTAAATTGTCTTTGCTTAAAGAAAGTCCTCCTATATTAGATCAGTTGTAAAACTACAACGGTGAAATAGAGAGTACTTACTACAGAAATAATATCCGTACCTTGAATTCATTGTTAGCTTTTACATCTTTCGGTGCGAATATAGATTCAAATATAAATAACTCTCATGGTCCGTATATTTTTAAGATCAGTGGCCAAGTTCATCATTTACTTGGATCTCTACTGCCTACTGATGACAAACCCCCGAGATTCGCACAACTGTATATACATGACACAGAAAATGAAATCCAAAATAGATTGTCAACATTATCGTTCGACGAATCTTCAAGATTTATCACTGAATCAATTATTACGAAACTGATAAGTATGTTAGATGAAAAAAATATGTTAGTACAAACTTTCAGGACTGTAAGGGATAGATACAAAGAAACAAACATTCCAAATATAAGACTTCGACTTTTAGGCCGAAGAAATAACGATTCTAATCAGTATGATTTACCAACTTCGAATGACATTGATGGATTAATAGTTGGCGATATTGGAGAGAATGAAAAAGGAAAAGACACAATCGTTGAGACAAAATCATACTGATTATAATGTGTACCATCCATATCCACTACTGTGTATATTCAATCAACAAAGCATTATTCTGATCTTATGAACAGTGCAATAATACAGCACAAGTGCCTCTTTGTTGCTCTTCGCTCGAGTTTGGTGTAAATTCATTACTACTCGTATATATATATACACATAATATGTATATGTATAGTTGAAAGAAAGCGTGTGGTGTTTCTGCTTTCTGGTGCCTTATATGGTATTTGACTAAAGCCGTTGTTGTGTTGTGAATGAATAATACAGAAATTTATTACACATTACTGGCCTCAGCCTGTCAGCACTGACTATATGGCTTCGCTTTTATGACCACATGTCACCTCTTTCATTGCAACATAATAATATCTATGTTTCACTCTAATATTTCAAATATTTAACCTTTGTTTTTACTGATATATATATATAGCCCAAAAGGAGAGTAAAAAATATTTACTGTTAATTAGCGTGTACAATTTACATGTATTTGCTGCCCTTTAGGCACGAGGGACCGGGTTAAAATAAAAAATCAAGGGTAAAAATTGGAAAATATATACGAGTATCGGCAAAAACTCGCAAATAGTAAAATCGCGGGTGAAAATTTTAAAAATCTGAAAGTTTAGGGGCTATCAAATGCCCTGTCTCCTTAAGGCGAGTTTAAGTTGATCAAAATTCAAAACGTTACTACACACATAAATACAAAATATAAACAAAGATAAATTCATAGAAAAAGGTGATTTTTTTTTAATCGTACTTAATTATTTATGTCGACTAAAATACCGAAATACTATGTCGTGAAGCTCGAACCTTGTAGTGCAAGAACGCAAGTTCAACGGCGATATAGTAATATGTGAACAAAGAAGAATTCATTGAAAAAATAGAACAAAAAATGGTACTTAATTAATTATAAGCTCTGACATAGAAAAATGTCAGAGTTATATATACTACAATATTGATCATGATATAATTATTCATGGCTTACAATGAATATAAATCATGATCATCATCTATAAGAGCGGAGAGTAGCTCCGCAGAAAGTGCATATAATCGCCCTCCAGTACTTCCAGTAGAGCGGCACGTAGCAGAACCGCGTCGCCGTCTTCATGTCATCAATGTAATGCGTTTTGATCATTGGTTTACTGATTATAATGTGTAAAGCTATTAAACACTAATAAATTTCATTTATCAATTATTTCCTACAATCCCCCACATAATGAAATTAATTGTATTTCCATTGGGTCACAAAGCTTATAAATAACAAATTATAATTCACAATTGAAGTGAACTTTTTATTGAATTTTTTTTCAATAGTATTATAAATAACATTTTATCGCCGGTCCACTAGTATATAGAAAGCAATAAAGCAATCAAATTTGAAGTAATCTCCATAAAATAAAAGCAATCAATTTAGAACATAAATGAAAATAATAAATGCAAATAATATCTAATAAAAGAGAATAAATCATAAAATGAATTAAGGAGATTTAATTGCCAATTGTAGTCCTTGTGTGCTGCACGTTCTTCATCAGTTAACTCGCCACCTCGGCATCAACTCGTGACGGCTTGTCGCATTTTTTTTCTTTTGCATCGTGAAAATAGTCGTTTTTAACGTTATAGTGTACTCATTGCACTATGAAAATAATTTTTTGAAACAAAAAATCATCATTTTTTTTATAAGTCAAGAGGCTCAAAAAATTAAACTATAAGTTTATATGCCGTTCAAAATAGAAACGTGGGAGGTCAATTCCGACGTCTCTATTAGAAAAACCGCTCGTACCGTTAGTCTATCCATAATTGAGATTTATTTTTTCCTTTTCCAAAGCCTAACTCACGTGCCCAAGTCGGGCTCGGACAGGTCCGGACTGGCCATAGCCCGAGTTAGAGCTCTTTTTTTAACGAGCGGGCGGGTCGAGCCCGAGTGGGCTCGGCCCCTAAGTCTCAGGACTAGGTGCACTTAATCCTTGACTTGAACCCTTTCTCTCAAAAAAAAAAAAAATTAAAAAAAATCCTTGAACCCTCAAAACATTTGGGGGTTTTACTTTTGCTTTCAGACCAAAAGTTCATCCTTCCCAAATCCCAAGCTCAAGACTTCGATTCCTTATCTTCAACTGTTGGCTTCGATTGCTTGAAGATCTCTCCCCAGCTATGGCGACAGATCTGTAAGATGTCTATCTTTCTTCTTCGTAAAGGCATTTCTCAAGCTCGTAGTCTAAGAAGCCATCTGGGTTTTGTTCGAAACCCAGACACATGTCCTAGAAGGTTCTTCTCGGTTCCCAGCTCCGATGAAGATCGGTCTTTCGTCGCTTCTTACCTCGTTAACTCGCTTGGGCTCTCTCCAAAAGCCGCCTTGACAGCTTCGAAGCGTGTCAAGTTCGATTCTTCCGAGAAACCAGACAAAGCCCTAGAGTTCTTCAAGGCTAATGGCTTCACTCACGCCCAATTCTCAAGACTTGCGAGGATACACCCCAACGTACTCGTTTGCAATGTTGAGAAAACCATTTTGCCCAAGTTCGAATTCCTCGCAAGCCAAGGGATTTCGGTCCCGGAACTAGCGAAAGGGCTGTCTCATTTCCCGTCTCTGCTGTGGGTTAGCTTAGCGAAACAGATCAAACCCGCGTTCTATTTTTTTCGGGATTTTTTCTCGTCCAAGGAGACGATGATCAAGGTTGTAACGAGTTGCCCGGAAATCCTGAAATACAATGTCGAAAAATATGTGAGGCCGAACATCGCTGCTTTGAGGGATCACGGAGTACCCGAGTCCAAAATAGTGACCCTATTTCTCAGTTGGCCTCAGACGATCAAGCCAAGCCCGGTTCTGTTTCGAGAGATCGTGGATGAGGTCGAGAAAATGGGATTCGACCCGTCGCAGAGAAAATTCATTCAAGCCGTGATTGCGATTCATATCGGATGGGCGGGATCACCATCAATGTGGGAAAGGAAGGTTGATATCTATAAGAAGTGGGGTTGTTCTGAGGAAATGGTTATGCAGACTTTTCTGAAGTGTCCGTGGTTTATGGTTATCTCGAATGATAAGATCCGGGCGGTCATGGAGTTCTTCGTAACCAATGCGGGTTGGAAGCCATGCGAACTTCTCAAGTACCCTAATCTGTTTTCGTACAGCTTGGAGAAGCGGGTAATTCCGAGAGTGTTGCTTTATCAAGCCGTACGGTCGAGAGGCCTGTTAAAGGTGAAGATTAGCTTATCAACGCTCGTGGCAATATCGGAGAAGACGCTATTGGCGAAACTTGTCACCCCTTACGCGAAGGAGGCTCCAGATTTGCTGAAGCTGTACCGAGAAAAACTAGCCACTTCGAAAAAAGTTTTAGAGAGCGTTAAACAAAGTAGGTTCTGCATTGCTTAATATATAATCTGAGGACGTTAGCTTTTGAAATATTGATTCAAATCTGGCCGAGCATGAGCCAGATTTGAGAATGTGTCAATTAATTAGGGTCTTTCTTGCAAATGAACTTATATAATTATTAAAAAAACTCAATTCACGTAAATTTTGAAGGTATAGAATAGTCAATAGAGTATATAAATTATAATCTTATTGATTATTTAGGGATATTTTTTTAATATCCCGAACTTTAAATTTTTTGTATATACAACTATCATTAGAAAGAAAAAAAATCATCAAAATCTACTCTCAGAGAATGTGTTACACCCTTGAAAGTCGTGCTTGAATACGGGCTAAACATGTATTCTTGCTGAGTACCGACGGCGAAGTGTACGCCACATTTGCGTGCGGGGGTATAAGGTTGATTGGGACTTCGACTTGGAGTGCCGCGCAAGCAAGCGAAAAAAGAGGGTATTTTTCCGACATCGTCATTGTCTCATCGGCTTCGTTACCTCCCCCACTGAGCTTCGTTACCCCAATTAAAGTATTAATTTGTTTTTTGAATCAAAATTAAAATCTGATTTAATTTATTCTTATTAATTAAGTTATGTAATTAATATTACAAGTTGACAGTCTATTTGGCAGTTTAACGATGCCACATCAGCATAATTTAACATCCCTAACGGAAGGACCAACAAATTTTACATTCAACAAACGTTGTGTATTTTTGCCCACACTTTGAAATGTTGGGGACCTAAAACCCCTGTTGACCAAAGGTTGTGCATTATTGCCGCAATTAACCCTATATATTATATATAAGATATTTTTGTTGTCTAATAATACTTGTTTTTACTTCAAATTTCCGTATAAATATAGAATGTAGTCGCAGGGGTCTTGGCTTAAGTCGTAAATTTTATTATTATCGTATGAGAATTATTTTTTAATTTCCGAAAAATTTATCATGACAAAATGAAATCTATATAGTATACGACATATATATATACACATATAAAAAAGGTGTTTTATGATACTTTTGCCACAAATATCTCTTTTAATTTTTATGTATCTTTCTTTCCCACTAAACCCTAAAAGAAGAAGAAGAAGAAGAAGCTTAAACCCTAAACTGGTCTGAAGCGAGCTTCCATGGCAGACGCAATGGAGAACTCAGAGAAGAGAGCGAGAGAAGGAGAAGAAGAAGAAGAAGAAGTGGTTGAAGAAGACGAGCTCAGCTTCGAAGGCCTCGGCTTGGACCCTCGCCTCACTCGCGCCCTTCTCAGGAAAGGAATCTCCAGACCCACCCCGATCCAACACGTCGCCATCCCTCTCGTTCTCGTCAGTCTCTCCCAAACCCTAGCGAGCTTCGACTCGATTGACCTCCGTTAACGCCTCTCGTTTCTGTTTGGGAATCGCAGGAAGGCAAGGACGTCGTGGCCAGAGCGAAGACCGGCTCCGGGAAGACCTTCGCCTACCTCGTCCCGTTGCTTCAGAAGCTTTTCTCCGGTTCCGGTTCGGAGTCGAAGCCCGCGCCGAGCGCTTTCGTTCTCGTGCCCACGCGAGAGTTGTGCCACCAGGTGCGTCGATTTCTTCGATTTCGAATCCGGTTTGCTTGGAATTGCGTGTGGAAATGTTCGTGATTGTTTGTATGTTTGTACTGTATATCTATAGGTCTGCTCGGAAGTGTCGTCTCTGATTGAATTGTGTAGAGTTCAGCTCAAAGCTGTTCAGTTGACTTCCAGTATGAGCGATTCTGAATTGGTTTGTTCATTCTCCTCATTGACCTTATTTATTTTAGGGGCATTTGCGGTATAAGTACTTTTTTTTTTGGGATGACATAATCACGTTAGTTTGTTCATTGCGGGTTGTGAACCCAATGATATGATAAACGTGGCTCTGTAAATTTCCGTATGAGAGATACATTTGTCGTAAAATTGGGTACTTAACCCGTGATGGACACGCAACGGGTTATGCATCCTTAAACACTACTTTATGGGTACTTATGCCGCAGTTATTAATGTTATATTTAAATTAGTTTATCATAAAGTCTTAGGCTTTAGTACATTGTGTCAGAAATCAGAACATTTTGAGATTGTGTACATAAATGGCTTAAAAGTGCAGAATTTAATCTAAAAATTGACATTGGAAGATGCTTTTATTAAAATTATGGCAAAAGTTGCTAAGTATCACGAATTCCGTAACCTTTTTCGGCTAAAGAAGTGTTTTTTTGGGTGACTGTATTATGAGTTTACTAATGGTCACTGTTGTTGTTTTTCAGAGTAATGCATTGGCCGGGCGACCTGATATTCTGATATCAACACCGGCCTGCATTTCGAAGAGCATGTCATCCGGTCTTCTTACGTCAGCCAACATCAGTAGTTCACTCGAGATTCTCGTTCTTGACGAGGTGAGGAATATGTGATGTTCTAAGTATATGGAATCTGATAGGACTTGGAATAGAAATCCAAAAGAAACAAGAACAATTTGTTGATAACCGGAACCTCGGCATCTAATATGAGAGTTAGACCGGGAAAGCTCTCCCAATCATGATTAATAGGAAATTTTACTAATCAAACATTACAACAACTAAACCTAGATTAGGTGCCTTTATATAGATGCCCTAATCCTGTATTCATTGCGAAAAACCCCTAACTCTCGTATGTAAACCCATATATACATCGTTAAATAAATATAAATAAAGTCTAGCATACACTTAGTTCATAGTGCCTTTGCTGGTGTAACTGTTTGGTTTTTCTTTGAGGGTGATTGATGATTTATATTCATTTCAGGCAGATCTTCTTTTGTCATTTGGTTACGAAAACGACATTAAAGCACTGACGCCTCACGTTCCCCGGCATTGCCAGTGTCTTCTGATGTCTGCTACGTCAAGGTGTGTTTTGAAGAATGATTATGATATTAGGGCGAGGTCGGTCTTAGGAAATAGGAGTGTTGCTTAATTTTCACCGAGTCAATCTCCTCTCTTTGAGAGAGATTAAACTTTGTGAATGATTATTGACTGACTCTTTCATTAGCTTAAGCGTTCTTAAATAGAGCAAAAAATATAGCCAAATTGGCAGGACCGGCATTAACCAATATAAACAGAGTTAAATAATTTGGTCAAATAATCTAAATAAACGAGAAAACTTTATTGAAAAACGATACCCGGTTTCTAATTCAAGAGTTTGACCAGGAAACTCTACTAATCAGGTTATACATAGATTAAGACTCATGAAGATATAATTTGAAGCTACTGTGGCCTAGATACCCTAAAATCCCGTATGACATAAGTTTTACGACAATATAAAGACCATAATTGTCGGGTCTAACATATTGATCATAATTATACATGACTACAGTGCTGATGTTGAGAAGCTGAAGAAGCTGATACTTCACAATCCGTACACTTTAACTCTGCCTGAGGTGGGAGAAGTCAAAGACGATATTATCCCCAAAACCGTTCAGCAATTTTCGGTAAGAAGTCTCGTCTGCAATTCATGAGGCTTGGTTTTTCGTGATCTGTTAAGCTTATGAGATTCACTTTCGTTTTCTTGAGCATTGGGAATAATAAATAGAGCAATTTCTGTTATGTTGTGGCTTAGATATCATGTAAAGCACAAGACAAGATGCTTTACCTCCTTGCACTCTTGAAGTTGGAGTTAGTTCAGAAAAAGGTTCTGATATTTGCTAATACAATTGATATGGGATTCAGACTCCGATTATTTTTGGAAAAGGTATCGTTATCATTTTCATTATCCCGATTTTTGCTTTTGAAAAGCTGCTAAAATTAATTTTGAAGTTTCATTTATTAGACAGCATAGTTCTTCAAGTCAAATAACATTTAACAAAGTAAAAATCGCATTCTTATTGATATATGTTGTTAGCAGTTTGGAATCAAATCTGCTATCCTAAATGCCGAGTTGCCACAAAATTCTCGTCTTCACATTCTTGAGGTACAACACATACTCAATCAACTCTTTTACTCTTTTTCATGGTATATGAATTATGTTATTGATTAGTAATAGTATCTTTATGATTTTAAGGTCATTTATATATATATATATATATATATATTGTGATTCTACCAGTTTGTCAGTCATAACTTATGTTACCTTTTGGTTATTAACAGGAGTTCAATGCTGGGCTTTTCGATTACTTGATTGCAACTGATGATACCGAATCCAAGGAGAAGGAAGAAGCCAACGCTGAAAAAAATGTTCGTAAAAAAAGGTCTAGAAGGCGATCGAAGCAAAACCTGGACTCTGAATTTGGAGTTGTCCGGGGAATTGACTTCAAAAACGTGTACACGGTATGCTATTACCTTTGAAATACTGTGTTCATTCATACCAAAGTACGATTTGTTAATGGATTTGGGTTTTATTTCTGCTTCTTTATATATATAAAGAATTAGTTAATACGAGATTTCACTTAATAGACCACTAAATCTAGATGCATGACTTGGTATATGGTTATGGATTTACAATTTATAAGCCTAATTAAACGCCGGTAAAATATTATTTAAGGTAAAATTCAGTGTGTGTTCTTGTTTGATTATAATGACATTCTTCGTATATGTTTTTGTAGGTTATTAACTTCGAAATGCCTGGGAGCCCTGAAGGCTATGTTCATCGTATTGGACGCACAGGAAGAGCATTCAATACCGGTGCTTCTATCTCACTTGTGAGTTTATGCTTTTGCAGAATTGGCATCAATTCTCGTATGTTATGTTAACTTAATTAAGTTACTATGTGATTTATGTTTTAGGTTAGGGACATTTTGGGTAGTTTAGAACTGCGCATTGTTTTTTAATCGGTTTGACGGCCATGTGGTTTCAAGTATTTATAGATAGAGTACTAAAACTCTCTGTCGTATCAGGTTTCTCCAGATGAAATGGAAATATTTGACGAAATAAAGTCCTTTTTAGAGGGGGGTGATGCAGATACGGACAAAAGCGTAATCGCCTCCTTCCCTCTATTGACGGAGAATGCGGTGGAGTCCTTGCGTTATAGAGCCGAGGTGAGTGTTATGCTTTTGTGCTGTCAATATATATGATATGAGTATTCAAGTTGTGTTAACTACGGTAGTTAATTTATTTTGTTTATTGAAGAGATGAAAATGCATCTAAATTAAGTTTCTTCAACTTTATTTGGAATGTTCGGTTTCTATTCTATAATTTTTTTCTGGTTGACTTTCAGATTTCAGTAATGATTCTAATTTCACGTGTTTTGCTTAATTTTCATCGGCTACGACTTGTCGTGATGAACGTGCTATCTTTAGAATATTAATGATGCAATTGCTAACAGAAGTATTTTTCTTTCCAGGATATTGCAAAGAGTGTCACAAAAATTGCCGTCCGAGAATCAAGAGCTCAGGATTTAAGGAACGAAATACTCAACTCCGAAAAGTGAGTGGTCAACTAAGTATTTGCTTTTATCCTACATTGAACCTATATTTATAAATTCACGTTAGTTATGTGTAGAAGGAAGGGTACCATGGTCAATTAGCATATGTGCTTTTAGTCCTTTTATGTCTATTTGTATTTAAATATATCATTTAGGTTATTTATGGTAATTATGTTATTAGGATTATTTATTTGTGGTAATTAGAGTTAAGGGAAAGCCGTAGCCGTGATCTCGAAGGAAAGCGCCGTTTATTGTTTACCGTTAATTGCAATTAAGTATTTGGGAATTCATCACGTCGGTGAATTCCCATTGGCTTAGGTTTTTGGATCCTTTGTTCTTGGTACGGGGTCTGATCATATTCCCGATAAGTCATTTTCTTATTTGTTCTTTGTGCGTTTTTCAGGTTGAAGGCACATTTTGAAGCTAATCCTGCAGATTTAGGTAATGGAAATCAATCTTTTATTTGTCATTAGAACTAAAGATATTGCTTGAGAAACCGATTAAAAATAATATTCCCATGGTCAGAAAAGCTTCGTTGAAGTCTAAAAAAAACGTGTTCCAATCTATATAATGAGATTGTTTATTGAAAACAGTTTTGTTGAAACACGACAAGATCCTGAGCAAGAATCCCTCGGCACCGCACCTGCGTGAAGTTCCCGAGTACTTAGTGGACCCAAAAACTCAAGAAGCAAGCAAGATGATCAAGCTCGCCAGAGCTGCGATGGGAGACAAAAATGCCCCTCGCAAAAACGGGTCGAAGGGAAAATTCAGGAGGAGGAAAGATCCGCTCAAGACTTTCTCTGCTCAGGTAGGGTTATATCTTAAGCCTAATTTTTTTACTTTTCTAGTTGGGAAAATCGCACATGATGTTTTGAGTTCTGACGTATGTCAATTACATTGCTGCTTTTACCCCCCGAATTTAGTTCTGGTGCATCTTTTCCCACAGATCTTTACTTTTGATGCAGTTTGCCCGCTGAACTTTCATTATGGTGCAGAACACCCCGTAATGGAGGGGCAATTCTGCACGAAATAAAAGTTTGTCGGGCAAAGTGCACACAAATGAAACTCGAGGGAGCTAGTAGCATGAAAACAAAATTCAGGAAGAAAGGTGCACATAAGGCTAAATGGAAGGATAAATAGTTGCCAATTATGTGAAGCATTATTATTATTATTATTATTATTATTATTAATAAAAGGCATCCCAAAATGCTTAATGCCATTTAAGGCTAAAGATTTGGCAATGATTTGGTGTGGCAGGGGACTAGGAAAGACAACAAAGGCGGGACGAAGAAGAGAGGAAGCAATGGGGATTCCCGAGCAGCGAAGAAGAACAAATCCAATTGATTTATTTGCAAGGGTTTGCAGAATTTTTTACTAGGATTTTTTGTTGTTGTAAGCATATACCGAGTTCATGAAGGAAGGTCTAAAATAAATTATTTTTATTTAATTATTCTCAATTGTGTTGCTTCTTATCATTTATCATATTCTTTCAAGTGTAAGAAAGGAAAAATAGACAAAATTGCAAGCAAATTTTCTAGAGATTATTTTTTTTGCTAATTGAGCAGGAAATAATAATAATAAAAATAGAATGTGATGGATAGTTATTTTGTCTAATAGTTTAACACAAAATAGTTTTTTTTTTTTTTTTTTAAATCTCTATTAATTTATACATCAATTTTCTACAGCAATTTATTAAAATGTGGAGAAGTATATTAACTCCAATGGTCAAAACTTGAATTTTCACTCGACTGAAGTAAAAAAAACCTACCAAAAGCAGAGTCCAGTCTATTGTGATCAGTAAAAACAGAGAGCTTGGTGTGTAATTCTTGACTGGTGAATTCTTTAGAGTCAGCTGAGATTCCGCAAATATTAAACCGGGTATGAATATCCCCTCAAATACTTCGAATCCACACCCGACCCACGAACCAAAGCGATACGACCCGTTCGTGCCACCTGGATTGCAACGAGCATAATAGCATATCAACTGATTAATTTATTATTTATCTTTAAATACTGTCATATGCGATCTAAATTACATTCCCTATTTTTTTCCTAATCGTAAGAATCCATTATAATTCATAAATATGAATAAAACACTATTTATAGTTTATTATAAGTAACAAATGAATTTCACGATTTCATAACTAACCTCGCAGATTCCATAGGGCTCTAACAGTCTTTGCAGTGCCACCATCTTGTTCAAATCTCCGGTCAGCTGATCATATTGTTTCGAAGTCATTCACGGTCAGTTTAGAGCCGTTGGATCGAATCAGATCATACATATCTAAATTAAAGGTAGATTTACCTCGAGAGTTATGGTGTGGTCTGAAACGTCAACAGCTTTTGCCCTGAAAATGGTGGCTATGTCGAGAACATCACGCCGCAGAGAGGCGTCCACAGCTACCTTTATCAGAACTAATTCCCGCTCAGCAAAGGGCAAGTGCGTAATATCCTGGACCTGGAATTGACTTTGGAACTTAGTCAAATGCGGACCTCAATAATACTAAGCATGCGAGATTTGAGCCAAAAAAGAATTTCTGACATGTTCACAAGAAATAACAATTTATGATATTAATGGAGCCATATATTTGTATAGGAGTTTCTGAAAAATATATTATTTTATAATCTTATTGAAATTGATGATTTTTAGCATTGGTCCAAGTCGGGACCTGAGGAAATTATAATTTTACGAGGGTATATTAATTTACCGAGTATTAATTTAAAGAGATTCTAGTGTATAACTAGTGACTTTCAATTATGAACAAACAAAGACTTGTTTATTTAACTTGAACGATTTTCACACTACAGAAGTTATGAGCTCTTACCCTGTGAACATCAACAAGCTTGTAAAGTTGTTGCACTAACTTGGTGATCGATTCGTCTGTGCCGGGAACGACAGTTGTAATTCGTGAAAGGCCCTCTGTTTCAGCATGGCCAACAGCTAAACTCTAGTACACAGAGGCAAACACAAACTCGAGTGTAAACCTTGGAAGCGAAAAGTGAAAAGCATTAGCACCGGCAAAAACCAAAGAGAATTACCTGAATGTTATAGCCTCTTCGAGTTAAAACCCCTGTGACGAGATAAAGAACACCAGGAACATCGTTTACAAGGAGGGAGAGCGTGTGCGACTGGAACCCGCTTGTCTGAAATCATCAGTCTTTAGAGAGTTTGAATAATAAAAAAATGAATAGTAAAAAAATAATAAAAATAATAATAATTTTGAGTAATTAAAATGAATGATAAAATAATGAATAATAAAAAAATAAAAAACTTATTTTGAGTGATTCATACATCTTCATCATTAAGAACACCCCAATGGGCATCAAGAACTTGATTGAAAGAAGCAACATCATATGAGTCCACCGGATAGACATCACCCTACACGAAAAAGAAGAAATGAGACGATTATTCTCGTCCGAGACATGAAATGAAGCAGACATGAAATGAAGTATACAATAGAAATGTCAACATACCCTTGGAGATTTGTCGGATTCAAAGCCACTTGATCTACTTATGTCATTCGCGAGAGCATCGACAGGTGTCGTTCCTTCAAGATCTGAATACGAAGCCGCTGGACATCTCCAGAACGGAGCTGTCTCGCCCAATTTTTCCCTTCTCAATGCGATCTGCATTAGAAGAGAGCTATTGGTTGGTAAAAGTATCGGACATGTTCTCTAGTTTCTGAAGAGACAACCAGAGAGTTGTAAGCTTCATCCCATTAAGAGTAATTGACAACAATGCCCTCTGAGCTTCAGTTTTTTGCAGCAATGCCCCATACACGTACAAAAATGACAAAATTCTTAACGTGTGCGGAACATGTTACTTGTTTGAGAGTATTTTCATTAATTTATTATTCTTCTACTACCTTCTAGACTCGTACAAATAAAATGTATTTAAGTAAGGCATATGTCGTGAGCGATTAACATTTTTTTCCATCATTAACCGCACATGGGGAAATGTGTTACTTTTTCAAAGTAAAGGGGGGACACTGCTGCTAAAAATTAAAGTTCAAGGAAGATTACTACCAAATTACTCTTCCATTAATTAAAACATGAACTCAACCTTTCCGGTCCTGGCAACTTCTTTGATCCCAAACTTGCTCAAATTTCTTTGCATAGCCTCCATCTTCCCTGGATCTCCGGTTACCTGAGATCAGTTAAGCATCAAACTATCACAAAAATGTAGAGCATTTCAAGAAAAAGACGCAATCAAATTACAATATGATAGACCCGTGATCACTTATCATTGGAGCGAGGGCAAGACAGTCATTAGTCTTTTCACATTTTTTCCGTTATTTATGTTATTAGAGGTCTTTCGTAAACATATCGCATTTTAGTTTTTCCTTGTGTGTCCTTAGGGTTTTGTCATCTTTGCGCCTACGAGAGTTTCCGAAAGTTTTATGCTTTATTTGACCTTGCTCTAGAAGGAAAGGTCGGAACTGCTGACTGTTCTCTTGCATCGTAACATAAAAAATACGAATACAATTCATCACATTGGCGAATTTTCATTCACTGAATTTTGTGTTCGAAAATATATATGGATCCAAGCGAGATATCAATCACTTTGTCTTAACAATCCGGGAATGTAATTCCTACACTTTACCTCAATGGTAAGAGAGTTTTCCGAGATATCGACGATCTTCGCTCTGAAAGTGTCAACCAACCACATAATCTGCAAAAACACAAGCTCATTGAATTCAAACACATTCATCAAACTCTAAGAACTCAAGCAAGCAAGCAAGAACAAGTACCTCGGCGCGGTAGCGCGGGTCGGCGTCGACTTTGATTAGCATGAGCTCCCGCTCAACCTGCGGGTCGCTGGAGATGTCTTCGACCTTCAAGACGTTGACGAGCTTGTTGAGCTGCTCGACGACCTGAAGCAGCACGGACTGGGTCCCGGAGACGACGATGGTGAAGAGCGCCCTGTCCTTGTTGAGGCCGACGGCCAAGGACTCGACGTTGTAGCCTCTCCGAGCGAACACTCCGGCGATCCGGTTGATCATCCCGCTCTCGTCCCCGACGAACACCGAAATCGTGTGCCTCCGAACCCTTAAAAAAAAAAAAACGAGAATCGCATTCGAATTTCGCAAACTCAAAATCAAATTGAAACAGTTTTGGATAGATAGATAGATACTTGGATGATGGAGAGGCTGAACCGGGAGAAGAAGGAAGCGATGAAGAAGCGGCCATGGCGTTGCAGCGCCTGGCGAACGTGAGCTTGTTTACAGCGCGGGACGGCGATGGCGAGAGCGAGAGCTTGGGAGGCTCCATAGGAGCAGAGTTGGTCCATTTTGGAAGAGGAAGAGCAGAGCCTCTGAAGGTGATAGCATTCGCCGCCATTGTCAGCGAGCTTCGCTCTGGTTTTGATTAGCTTCTGAGTTCTGACTGACTGGTCAGTATATATATATATATTTATATATTCACGAATTATAATTAATTAAGTTTTAAGAATATACTAATTATTAATTTATCCGATAGATAGATCCTCTAGGCTTTTGGATTATTTTACTTTTAAGACTTTTAAGGGTTCTAAATATTTATAATTTGAGGCTAAAAGGACAAAATGGTAATGAACTCGCCGGATTTTTTTAGTTGGCTCGTCGAGTTTTTCTCTAACTCGGCGAGTAAAATGGCGATTTCTCTGTATTTTTCGGAATCGTATATTTTATATTCAAGGGTATTGGAATTCAAATATCGTATAAGGAGATACATGATCGAAGTAAAACTTAAACATATACAAAAGAACCAGATAAAAACATTCTCTTTGTGTTGAGGAGGCGGGTGAGACACGACCGGTCTTGAATTTGTCGTGTTTTGTCCGGTCCTTGAGCTAAGTTAATATTTGAGAATTGAGACTATTGAAGTATTTAAAAATTAAACATTTTCACACACACATTAATTATATATATATATATATATAGCTTTTGAATTTGAGGGCTCGAGGCAGCGGGCTTTACTCGTTTATAGTCAGACCGATCTTGAGGTGAGAGAGAGTACTCCCTGCCCCTGGAGATGGTAATGTTCGAATCTGTTCTAGAGTTATACATGGTGTCTCTGGATCAACTCCTAGAATAGAGTTTCAAAATAATTTTTTGGAAGAAAAAGAAAAAAAAAAACTAAGAGCAACCCCCCAAATAACCCTCTAAAAAAAAAAACCTGAAAAGGTGTTTTACGAAAAATGGCCCGCGCCAACCATCCCAAAATATGAAAAGAAGTTACGACACAAACACGACAACACAACAGAAAGAGAAACGACTAATAGTTGACATCAAGGTTCTAAATATCGATATCGATGTCATTTCGCACTCTCTATTTTACGGACATATCGCTTGCTGATGCCGATATCGATGGATACATCCGAAAAAAATGGATATATCGCTTGCCGATAATATCGCACAAATTTCACGGATATATCGCTTGCCTATCGAAATATCGACGGATATTATGGAAAATATTTTTAGTATTTCAATCATATTTTTATATAGTTTCTAAATTACTTATTTAATAATATGACACATAGTTATAGCATAGAAAACACCCTCATAAACCATAATAGAACACAAACATATAACAAAAAAGTCATATCTCATAACATAATGTCACCATAACATAAAATAAGCTAGGTGTCATAATAAAGTCATAGAATACGAACATAAATATGAACATAGAGTACTAAGTACGAATATAAATACGAAGCATGGTTCTAAATGTCAATATCGATGTCGTTTCGCACTCTCTATTTTACGGATATATCGCTATGGGAAGAAATGGATATATCGATTTCCTACGAATATCGTTTCGCACTTCTCATTTTCTGAGCACGTCGTTGATATATCGACGACATATCTGGATATTTAGAACCTTGGTTGACATAACGACACTAATCCGACAAGCACTTGGGAACGACATCGTTCAAAAGTATTAAGCCTAGCAAATCGGGAAAAACGACATCAATCAGATTCACAGTATAAACCCATTTCCTCTTCTTCTTCTTCCTTGGTAGAAGTAGAACCCACGATGAACGTCAAACTCGCAATGTTTTGCCGCAGAGCCGCTCTGCGAAACCCTCCTCTCTGGGCTTCGCTTCGTGACCTTCGTTCCAATGGCGTCTCTCCCCATCAACGCCAATCCGTAAGCTCCTTCGCTTCGTCTTCTCCATTCGATTTCGTACCTGTTAGACGCTTCTCGATGAGCCCCAATCAGCCCAAGTCTTTCGCCGCCTCTTACCTCAGAGACTCCCTAGGGTTTTCGGAGCGGAACGCCGTGAAAGCTTCCAAGTACGTCCACTTCCGGTCCCCTGAGAGCCCTGACAGAGTCGTCGGTGTTTTGAAGGGTTTTGGGTTCACTCAGACCCAGATTTCCGATATCGCTAGGCGAGTGCCGGATTTGCTTGTTTCGGACCCGGAGAAGGCGATTTCGCCGGTGTTGGAGTTCTTGAGGGCTGAAGGGATTTCGGACCTCGACATTTCGAAAATGGTGTCTGTTGCTCCGAAGCTTTTGAAAGCCAATTTGGATGACCAGATTCGGCCCTCGTACGACTTCTACAAGGAGTTGTTCAAGTCCGACGAGAAGGCTTCCGTGGTTTTCCGGCGTTGGCCTCATGTTCTCGCGCACAAGTTTACCCATATCGCGTCGAATGTGAGCGTTTTGCGGGAATCCGGTGTTCCCGACGAGAACATAGCGACTTTGCTCGAGAATCAGCCTAGATCGCTCACTGTCCCCGTGAATCGGTTCCAGAAGATTGTGAAGGAAGTGGAGGAGATGGGGTACGATGCTTCGAAGGTGAACTACGTCCTTGCCGTTCTGGCTCGCACGTCGATGAGCAAAGCGACGAGGAAGAGCGTGGCGGCCATGGATTTCTTCGTCAACCAGCCTTGCTTCAGCGAGAAACTCCCGTTGATCCTCGGGTACAGCATGAAGAAGAGGGTGATCCCGAGGTGTTCGGTTCTTCATGTTTTGCTTTCGAACGGGTCTCTGAAGGAGACGGACTTGAGGAGGAGGAAGCTCTTGCAGGCTCCGGAAAAGAAGTTTGTGAGGAAGTTCATCAGCCCGTTCACGGATTACAGAGACAACGCTCCGAACGTCATGAAGCTTTACCGGGAAAAGAAGCAACTCGCGAAGAAGGGCAGAAGTACCAGAAATAGATGAACCTCTTAAAGATTGAGGTAACACAAGTTTTGATTTGATTGAAGTCTCTTCAAGCTTTGTTGAGAGTCCAAGATTGGATCTTTTAGTTTCAATTTGAAATTTAGTGATGCTAGGGTTGATTAGGTTTAAATTTTGTTTACCAATACAAATTATGGGTCCCTTGAACTTTGATGTTGGTGGACTTTGCACCCGAATTTTAGTTTTCGGTAACAGTGCCCCTTAAATTCTAAAAAGCTAGCACATTGACATTCATGTAATAACGATGGGAAGTCGTATTTTTTGCGCAACATGTTACTTACTCGAGTGTAGTTCTCGAAGAAAGTTAGGTAGATAGTCATAGTCACAAAATTGGAGAAAATAATGAAATTGACGATTGTAGATTAGTCATGCGCTGTACACAAGTTAACATTTTTAGTTATATTGTAATGCTTTAAGGGGCAACGTGATACTTTTTGTAAGTTTAGGGACTTTTTACCAAAAACTAGAGATCAGAGGCAAATTGCACCAACATGCAAATGGGGTATTACTGCCAATTCCTAAGCTTGAAAATGTGCTCTTT
Organism: Parietaria judaica; assembly: GCA_954871525.1. Lineage (NCBI taxonomy): Eukaryota > Viridiplantae > Streptophyta > Magnoliopsida > Rosales > Urticaceae > Parietaria > Parietaria judaica. Next base: position 2,997,452 of record OX940866.1, read on the forward strand.
TTGTTTTATTCTTCAAGTGGAGAATCTTGATGATGTTTATTATCCGTTTTAATCATGGATGTTTCAATTATGTTGTTCAGGTAGTTTTGGCTTCTGGCATTCTTCAAGATCTGGAGATTTTATTCCTGTGATTTACAATAACAGGGCGTGCTTGAGCCATTTACGAACAGAGGCTCGGAACTGTAACACCGAATCGTGTCGGTTTTTTTTGTTTCATCATAGATTTGTTGGACCCACGAGAGCTTTGTTCAATTTGAAAGTGTAGTTTGAAAACGTGGATTGAAGATTTTGAAAACCTTATGTCATGGACCAAGATCAATGATCTCGGAATTAAGAACATTGAATCGAATCGCCGAACTTTCACTAAACCTAGCCATCTCTTTTGGAAGAGACTCAAGTTTGTTATTGGTTTCTCGGCTAACTTTCTCATTAACATGTATTCCCTTATATATGGCAAAGAGATTATAATTAAAACTACAATTAACTCTCTAAACGACCTTGATTCAATTAAGACGACATTGATTCGATTAAACTCTGATAATTAACCCTCTTAACATAATTCCTAAACTCTCGGCCTGCGTCACCTTACCAAACTAAAATTTCGAAGAGAAATAACATAACATATAATGTCATAATCGTCCTTGATTAATTGCTAAAACATGAAATCAACAGGTTTAAGCACAACAAATTTACTGTCAAATGTCTGTTATTAAATTTGTAGTCAATTAAACGGCATGTTGTTTTTACGTAGCTCATTATATGCAAGAGAGATAAATACAAACGAACGACGACATCTCGCTTGGAGAGAGTGAAGCTAGAGGTGTCAATTGGGCCGGGCCGGCCCAGGCCCACCCGCCTCGACTCGTAAAAACAATGGGTTTACCCTGCCTCGTCCCGTGTTTTTGTGGGTTGGGTTAGGCCCGCCCTTGTCAAAAGAGTCAGGCTGGTTTATGTTTTCCTAGGCCCACGCCAAACCCGCCCCGCCCTGAAGCCCACATAAACCCGCCCCGTGTAAATGATTATTGCATTATGCTTGATCGCAATCGCATCGCTTGTTCTCATTTCTCTTCCATATCCGAAGCCCATGTCTTTTCTTGTCCGCAGAGCTGGATTCCATCTTGCTCTTGGGGTTACATCTTCCTTCAGATCCTTCTCCAATGGAGTTTCACATCAAGATAAGTATTTCACAGTCTCATACCTCGTCAACTCGGTCGGTCTCTCTCCAAAAGCTGCTTTGTCGGCCTCCAAGTTAGTCTCTTTCAAGACTTGTGAGAAACCCGTCAAGCTTCTCCAAGGCTATGGCTTCACCGGGACCCACATTGCGGCGCTCGTCAGAGCTCGCCCTAGCGTTCTCGTCTCCGATTCGGAGAAAACTTTCAAGAAAGCAATGCTTTTGCAAACTCTGAATCGAGCTCTTGAGAGAGAGAGAAGAAAAGAAAAATGAATTTTTTATTGAATGAATCAATTAATTGTTTAATGAACTAAGGTCTGGTATAAATACCAACCGAAATAATTGACAAATGACGAAAAGGGCCTCATAGGAGCTTTATTAATCAGCTCAATGACCAGCGTCGAAGAGTCAATGAAAACGACAAGTAAATAAGTAAATACATAAGAAATTGACAAACGACATCTGCTCCTGCAAAATAAGTAGACAAACGACAAAAAAGCAAAGCAGAGATAGCGAGCAATATAAGCAGCATAAGTATCAAGGTTTATACAACTTTAATACTCCCCCTCAAGGTGACAATGCGAAAATATTAAGCAATGACATCTTGGACAGAAGAGGAAAGAGGACCGGCGAAGTCAAAGATTTTGTAAAAATATCGGCTAACTGTTGGTTTGAACGAACCGGTAAAAGTTTTAATTTTTTAGCTTTGATTAAATCCCGAGTATAATGACAATCAATCTCAATGTGTTTGGTTCTTTCATGAAATGAGGGATTAGTGGCAATATGAATTGCAGATTGATTATCACAATAAATAACGGGCAAATGTAGTTTTGTAATCTTAAGATCAGAAAGAAGCTGCATAACCCAAATAACCTCTGCCGAAGTGGAAGCAAGTGCACGATATTCGGATTCTGCAGAGGACCTAGAAACAGTATTTTGTTTCTTTGACTTCCAAGAGATCAAACTATCATTATAAAAGATACAAAAGCCTGTAATGGAGCGTCGTGTGTCGGGACACGTTCCCCAATCTGCATCAGAGAAAGCTTTTATACCTGTGCTAATAGACTTATGAGGGAAAAATAGACCCAAACCTGGTTGTCCTTTGAGATATCGAAGGAGTCTATGTGCTGCCTTCATATGTGTATCTCGAGGAGCTGATAAAAATTGACTTAAGCAATTAACAGAATAGGTAATATCAGGTCTTGTTATGGTTAAATAGAGCAAACGTCCAATAAGTCTCCTATAAGGTGTTGCATCTTCAAGGATTTCACCGATATCAGAACTGAGAGCCAGATTAGGTTCCATAGGGGTTTTAACCGGCTTGCAATCTACAAACTCAAAATCAGACAATAATTGCAAAGTATATAATCTTTGAGAGACATTTATACCTGTTTCATTTCTGGCTATTTCAAGCCCGAGGAAATACTTAAGATTTCCCAAGTCCTTCAACTTGAAGATATTAGCCAGATCGTTTTTAACATTGTTGATGATACTAATGTTTGGACCAGAGATAACAATATCATCAACATATAATAATAAAGCAATGAAATTATCACCTGAGCCTTTAACAAATAGAGAATAGTCACTCTTAGATTGAATGAATCCCAACTTGGTAATCTCAGCAGTGAATTTTACATTCCACTGTCTAGAAGCTTGCTTAAGCCCATATATGGATTTATTGAGCTTACAAACAAGTTTCTGGGATTGATCGAACTCCCCCGGAGGAGTGTAACCTAAGGGCATAGTCATGAAAACTTCCTCTTCCAGATCCCCGTTAAGGAAGGCATTGTTTATGTCAAGCTGAGTCAGAAACCATTTATTTGCAGCGGCCAAAGCTAATAAGAGCTTAACGGTGACTAATTTTGCGACAGGGGAAAAAGTATCAATATAGTCAATTCCCTGTTGTTGATTGTAGCCTTTAGCTACAAGACGTGCCTTACGTCTAGCCAGAGATCCATCAGAGTTGAATTTATTCTTTTACACCCATCTGCAACCGATGGTCGTTTTATTCCTAGGCAAGGGCATTATGGTCCACATATTGTTTAAAATCATGGCATCGATCTCTTCCTTCATAGCATCTCTCCAATGGCTATATTTATTTGCTTGATGAAAATAATGGGGTTCTGCATCAGCAGTACAAGAAAATACAAAAAATTTATGTGTTTTGGAGAGATTTTCATAAGATATTACGTTGGAGAGAGCATGAGGAGAGCTGCCATGACGTTGACCAGTAAGACCACAATGAAAGTCCTCTAAATAAGCAGGTCTTTTAGAAGTTCTGGTAGATCTTCTAACATGCTCAATGTTCTCGGAAACAACCTCTGAATGAGCAGTTTCACCCGGAAGGGCAGCACTGTCATTTTCGTGATCATCGGTAGAAATGGTTGATTCAGGCAGAATGCTTGATTGATCACATTTCTCCATGACATCATTATTATCAAGATTATTTAAAAGAGGTAAAACAAGCTTATCAAAAGGACTGCTAGTGATGGGAGCAGAGTTTTCAACATGATAAGGAAAGATATGTTCATGGAAAACTACATCACGTGAGATAAAAAAGAGATTTTTGTCTAAATCATAAAGTCTATATCCTCTGTAACCTGTAGCATAACCAACAAAAACACATCTTCTTGCTCGAGGCTGGAATTTAGTCCTATGTGCTTGCAAGGTTGAAGCAAAAGCTAGACAACCGAAGGTTTTCAAAAAATCGTAATTAAAGGTCTTTTGATACAAAACAACATAGGGACTTTTGCCAGTAAGAACAGAAGATGGTGTTCTGTTTATTAAAAAGGTTGCAGTCAATAAACAGTCTGACCAAAAAATAATAGGTACCTTGCTTTGGAAGAAAAGAGCCCGTGCAACATTGAGCAAATGTTGGTGCTTCCTTTCTGCCACGGAATTTTGCTGTGGAGTTTCCACGCACGAATATTGATGCTGAATTCCCAACTTACTAAAGAGTTCGGTAAAGGTGAGTTCGTGCGCATTGTCAGACTTAAAATGTTTGATCTTAGTGTTAAACTCCCTTTCTACCATGACAATAAATTTTGGAACAACAATATGCACATCAGACTTATTAGTCATTAAATAAGTCCAAGTAAAACGTGAATTTCACGATCATCGACAAGAGTTAGAAAATATCGAAAGCCATTATGAGATTTTTCATGGAAAGGACCCCATATATCACAATGAATGAGATCAAGAACATTATTAGAAATGTTTTCATTGGAGATAAAAGGCTGCCTTTTTTGCTTTGCCATAGGACATATACTACAAGGCTCATTCTGATCATGATCAGAAAAGTCTAAAATACCCTTCAAAGGAGCGAGAGCCTTGTAAGATGGATGTCCCATTCTAGAGTGCCATAATTCTGCACTCACTTTATTACAACAAAAATCTAAAACATCGGGTTCATTATGATCTAAAATGTACAATTCGTCTTGTACATTACCCCTGCCAATCACCTTCATCTTGGTAACATCCTGTATCAAGCAAGTATCGTCAGTAAAACTAACCCGACCACCTGTATGTGTGGTCAAAATTCTGACTGAAAGTAGATTAAACTTGAAGCTAGGAATCAATAACACATCATATAAGGTGATTAGAGAATTGATCTTAATATTTCCATAGAAAAAGACCGGTATAACCTCTTCATTGGGAAGGGTTACAGTTGAATTTTCTAGAGATTTTAAGCAACTGAAATCATTTTTATTGTTGCTTATATGCCTAGTAGCACCGGAATCAATTATCCATGAATTCTTAAGATTAGATTTACTCTTAATAGCACGCATATAATTGAGGGAACCTGTAGTGAAAGTGGCGAGGTTCACTGAGGTGTTGGATTTAGGGTCTTTGCTTGAGTTCGTCATGCGCTCAGACAACATAACAATGAGCCTCTGACATTGTGAATTTGTCAGGTTATCTAGCTCGGCACTTTGATCATCATGCTTGTTGATCTTCATATCAACGGCATTGCTTTGGGCCCTGAATCGAGACTGTCCTCCCGGTGGATATCCATGGAGCTTGTAACATTTGTCTACCGTGTGCCCCACCATTTTACAATGTGTACAGAAGGGCCGATCTTTCCCTTTGTAGGGCCTTTGCTGTCCAGCCTCTTCCCTTGTAGCCATGGCCATAGTACTGGTTGAACCCAGTGATGAAGGGTCTGAGCCAATGGACCTTTGTCTTTCTTCTTGGACACACAGAGCGAAGATTTTGTTGATGGGAGGGATTGGATCCATTAACAGAAGCTGACCACGTATGGAAGAATAGGAATCATTTAGCCCCATGAGAAACTGCATTCCGTATTCTGTATTGTAGTAATCGGTGCAAGTCTTCGAGTTGCATTGTGGCTTGAAATCGTTCAATTCTTCCCAGATGGATTTAAGCTTGGTGAAGAAGGAAGAAAGTGAATCTTGGCCTTGCCTGAGATTCGCCAGATCACGTCTCAGTTCAAAGATCCTTGGCCCATTGCTTTGCCTGAATCTCTCCCTGAGATCGTTCCAAATTTCCGAAGCTGTGTTCCCAAAGAGAATGGATCTTGCGATCTCCTTAGAGACTGAATTCAGTAACCAAGCCACTACAACATTATTATTTCTGATCCAAGAATTCACAAGCTTCTCATCTTCTCCAGTTGGTTTCTCGATCGATCCGTCGACAAAACCAATTTTGTTCTTCACGGAGAGAGCTATCAGGATCGATCTTGACCAGGAGGCGTAATTGTCTCCATTGAGAAGCTGTGAAACAAGGACTGTACTAGTGCTGTCTGAATAGTGAAGATAGTAAACACTGAGAGGATCGTCGATCGGAGCCTTCTCCATAATCCTCTGGACAATCGCATTCTTCTTATCGCCTTCTTCCATGATTGAGCAATGGAAGGTGATACAGGTCAAGAAGAAGTAGAGGAGAGATTGAACCTGGAGATCGAGGAGCTTTGAACCAGAGCGATAATGGCGGATCTGTGGTCTTGCTCTGATACCATTTCAAGAAAGCAATGCTTTCATGCAAACTCTGAATCGAGCTCTTGAGAGAGAGAAGAAAAGAAAAATGAATTTTTTATTGAATGAATCAATTAATTGTTTACAGACTAAGGTCTGGTATAAATACCAACCGAAATAATTGACAAATGACGAAAAGGGCCTCATAGGAGCTTTATTAATCAGCTCAATGACCAGCGTCGAAGAGTCAATGAAAACGACAAGTAAATAAGTAAATACATAAGAAATTGACAAACGACATCTGCTCATGCAAAATAAGTAGACAAACGACAAAAAAGCAAAGCAGAGATAGCGAGCAATATAAGCAGCATAAGTATCAAGGTTTATACAACTTTAATAAAAACCATTTTCCCCAAATTGGATTTCCTCAAATCCAAAGGCTTCTCGCGGCCGGCAATGGCACACAACATATCTGTGTTTCCCTCTATTTTGCATTGCAGCTTAGATAATCAGATCATCCCAGCATTTGAGTTCTTCAGGTCCGTGATTCATTCCGAGAAGCAGCTCATCTCCGTCATCTCGCGATGCCCGGATTTGCTCGCTCGTAATGTGGATACATATGTTGTTCCGAACATTACGATTTTGCGAGAAAACGGAGTTTCTGATTCCAATATAGCTACATTGGTCTGTATGGACCAGGCCTATGGCTGTCTTGGTGAGCCCGGATAAGTTCCGTAAGACCGTTGAGCGAGTGATCGAAATGGGTTTCGATTCCTCTTCGTATAGTTTCATTGTGGCGATCTCTGCGCTCCGGTCGATGACGAAAACGACATGGGAGAGCAAGGTCGATTCTTTGAAGAAGTGGGGTTGGTCTGAAGAAGAGATTCGGAAAGCCTTTGAGAAGCATCCTCAGTATATGATGACATCGTTGGATAAGATCGCAGCCACCATGGATTTCTTCTTCAGGGAGATGGGTTTGACCCCTTCGCACGTTGCATCGTACCCGATAATCGTACGCTACAGCTTGGAGAAGAGAGTAATACCGAGGGGCCTGTTGAGCGCGTTTTGTACACTCAACAATCACAAAGATTACTCTTTGTTTTTAGAGAAAGAGGTTCGGTTTTTCTCTTTTTATAACTAGAAACGCTTGAGGATCGTGATACGAAGGAAAGTGTTCTTGTATATTGATAATCTCCTTGAGTACAAAGATTTTTTGGGATCCTTTCCAAATGAGACCTTTGTTACATTATATAGAGGCTGTCTTTTCCTCTCTTGCTATTCGTTTCCCGCCTTTCCTGGTCGTGTCCCATCACTCGTTTCCCGAAGAGTGATTTCGGGAAGTATGGTTAACCATGCAAAACATGGTTAGCCCATGCCCTATGTAGCTCTCGAGTGTCTGCCATTAGGGTTAGGTAAGATTGGTATGGGCCTCATTAAATGCATCGCATGCTGCTAACTGTATACCGCCGCCTGGCTTGTCCTCATCGATCCTCTTCGTCGACCATTGGTGTCGTCGACCCTGGGGTGTCGTCGACACCAGGTGTCGTCGACTCCGAGGTGTCGTCGACCCTGGGTGTCGTCAACCCTTGGCATCGTCGGCACCCTTCGTCTATCTTCGGGGCCTTCTAGTGTTGGGAGGGATCCGACCGGATCCGACCTTAACAGGGCCTGGTCATCCGCGCTCTGCTCTCGAAAGGGTTGATCAAGAAAGAGTACAACCTATCTTCGGTGTATACACTGTCGGAGGAAAAGTTCTTGAAGAGGTTTGTGATGCATTTTCAGGCGGACGCTCCGGAGTTGATGAAACTGTACAGGGATAGTAAGCTCGGCCTTTTTTAAGTCGATTGGAGAGCGATTAAGGTGGTGAAGAACTCGCATCGCGATAGCAAGCAGATGCAACAATTTTATTTTTACCAAGCTAAGTCTCACAAAATTGGAGAAAAGAATGAAATTGACGATTACATAGAACGAGTCGTGTTTTGCACACAAGTTAACATTTCTAGTTATTTTTTAATGCTTTAAGGGGCAACGTGATACTTTTTGAAAGTTTAGGGACTTATTACCAAAAATTAGAGATCAGAGGCAAATTGCACCGTGTAAATGGGGCATTACTGCCAATTCCTAAGCTGAAAATGTGGTCTTTTTGTTTTCTTCTTCAAGTGGAGAATCTTGATGATGTTTATTACTAGTTTTATTCATGGATGTTTCAATTATGTTCAGGTAATTTTGGCTTCTGGCATTCTTCAAGATCTGGAGATTTTATTCCCGTGATTTACAATAACTGGGCGTGCTTGCGCCATTTATGAACAGAGGCTCGGAACTGTAACACCGAATCATGTCGGGTTTTTTTTTTTTGTTTCATCATAGATTTGTTGGACCCAAGAGAGCTTTGTTCAATTTGAAAGTGTAGTTTGAAAACCTTACCAAACTAAAATTTGCAAGATTAAACGAAGAAACTCTTGTAACGAAAATTACAATGTCGTTTTCGCAATTTTTAAGCTTGGCCAATGCTCAGTTTCAACATCATTGATTCGTTTCTAAACGTCAGAATCAACATGAGAACGACGGCTTTACGCAAAACAATTTAGCCGTAAGGCTATGTTTCAAGGCTGTGAACTTATTATTGAAATGGATAATTGCAACAAAAATATCGCCAAGTACCTCATTACACGCAACAACTTCAGATTATTAAAAAAATTAAAAAAGGTCCTGCCATAAGTTTTAAATCTTATTATTATCGTGAAAAAACTAAAAATTGTTCTGCGGTAAGCTCTTAATTTCTTATGGTAGAATTATGTTAGGAATTTCGCCCTAATTCCCAAATTAGAAAACGATTAAAGATATAAAACGAAATTAAAATTTGACACCAAAATTATAGTGGTTCGCTCCCAGTGTATGAGGTATGTCCACTTGCTACCTGTAAATCTCGATCCACTATCAATCTCGTTCAACTCTAGGGAAAAAGCGTGAATGAGATCTCAAGACCCTCCAACTCTGAATCAACGAAGTGTGTGCGTGTATACGTTCAAAGTGCTCGATGTTCATCCACATTCAGTGAAGGCTATATAGGTTGGTCTTCTTGGCTTCCAAATTAAGCAAAGAAAGATTCCACGATCAAAGCAACGACGGAACTACGTTGGTGTCATCTTGGGCCCCTGCAACAATTGCTTATACATATACTATAGGCTCAATTTTTAGTATATTATTTTAATGAGAAGCCCAAGTGCCCAACAACACTCATTCATCCTTCCAAGTGGCCCCCCCAACCCCATTATTTACATGTTTTCCTCTATATTCTAATTTGATGGTACTCGCTAATTTTTTATGTCCACTTATCCTTTAGTTTGATGGTAATCCTTAATTTGATATTATATATAAAAAAAGTATGGCCCCCTAATTCAAAATTTCTAGTTCCGTGTCACTGGATCAAAGGGATTACAGACACCAATGGATACCTTCAATCTAATCGATTTAAATAGATCCGGCTCCAATAAGATCATGGCAATAGATTTGATGAAAATCGTTGACTCTAGCAACATATTTCTTCCGTCAATGCATAGATCCAGCATACTTGTCTATTCTTCAGTTGTTGTGACATGTCTTCAAACAACCTGTTTTTTAAACATAATGACAAAACAAAGAACTAAACAATGTTAGCTAGCTTGCATGTTTTCATCACATCTTAGAATGTGTTCGTGACAATCTTGTGCAATTTCAGCCTTCACTCCACCAAATCCAAACTTAACCCATGTAAAAAAAAATATGAAACGTATAAAAATCATCATTGACATACTCAAATCTTCCTAGATTTTTTTAATCAATAAATAATATTAAATACTTTTCCAAAGTACATACGAATAAATGTTTAATTGCTTTTTTCTGCTTGATTTCCAATTTTCGAAACCACCGCCGACTCCATAGCTCGACGGCAACCGAGCGTGCTGCGTCACTCGAAGTCCTACCAGGTGCTTCAATTTCGATCCACCTCTCGACAATGTCCAATTTGGTGCGCGTTTATGGCCTTCGCACTGGATCCAAACAGAATCTTCGCTCTGAAAAAGGAAGGAGCCGACTTCAGTGTCCATAAAGAGATTGTTGCCGTCAACATAGTAGTGATTCAGTTAGCCACTCGCTTGGGACGCTGATTGGGCTGAACCGGAAGTTTAGTGAAATCGATGGGAGGGTCCGGCAAAGTCGACCATATGTTGAATTAGGGATCGTAGAGCTCGAAATTGTTCCCGCGAGGGGTGAGGCAGGAAGAAAACACACAGATTCGATCCTTGATCCGAACCGCGAGAGGGTAATTTTTGGGGAACGTCATTTTGGATATCTCCCGCGCATCCTTCTCTAGAGAGCATAGATCACGGCAAGACCCGTGAGACGGTAATTTCAAGGAGAATGAGCGAGTCTCCCACTTTGCTTCTTTAACGTTCAGGCCGCCAAGGGTACCATCTTTGAAGGCGAAGGCCATGCTCCCCGGCGTCTCTAAGGGTATTCGAAGGGCCAAATGAAAAGAATCATCCTTCGCGAGATCCATAGTGTAGATATAGTCGCCGCTAAAAGGACTGAGAACGATACACACTTGCTCCGATTCTGACCGAGGTGTGTTTTCTGGAAATCGATCGAGGAGATTCGTGCATATCATTGATAACCAAACCCAGAAAGAGACGAGTGAATATTATTATCTTGAAGAGATTGGATCGCGGTGGAGATGAGAGCGAGAACGTGAGGTCTCTTGGAGATACTTTGCAAGAGTCGAAGCTCCTCCTCACCCGCCATGTTCGTCTTCTTAAGCGAACAAAGATTCAATCTTTCAGTGACAGAATTTCGATATGATTCTGAGAAAATTGGAGAGAGAGAAGAAACCCTTTTCAGTTCACGTAGGTTTATTAAAGTTTAAACCTCTTATATATATAAAGTCCTTTACTTTGTCTTCAAGAAAAAAAAAGTCCTTTTATTTTTTTCTTTTATTAAAGAAGTGGACGAAAATACTAAATCCCCCTTTTTAATATCCCCAACATATATAATAATAATAATAATAATAATAATAATAATAATAATTGGCTTGCGAACTATAAGAGCTATACCCGGAACACAGGGACGGTCCAAGTGGACAAACCGACGAGACAACGGGGTGGCGTGGGGCCGAGGATGGGGGACCTGCTAAACGTCGACGCAGCGTGGGACGAGACATCGGGTCAAGCGGGAGTCGGAATGGTCGTGCGAGATCATCGGGGAAAGGTTCTCGGCACTGCAGCGTCTCTCATTGAGAGCGTGGACTCTCCGTTGACTGCCGAATGCCACGCGTTGCGTCGAGAACTTCAATCCGCCCATGTTCGGGGCTGGAGGATTTCGGTGGCTGAGACGGACTGCCTTAGGGCAATTCAATTGGCGAACGGAGGGAAGCTCTATTGTATCCAAGGACCTATTTTGACGGATATTGAGTCACTCGTTAGAGCGGTAGGGCATACTGGGATGTGCCGGTGGTTACCTAGGGGTTGTAATGAGGTAGCCAATTTTGTAGCAAAAAAACGTTTTTCATCGACGTGCTCGGATTTCGAGTGTTTTGGCAGCCCGGAGTGGCTCGTTTGTATTGCAAAGAGAGAGCTCATCTCCTCTGTTAGTTAATGAAATTCACCTTTTTTCTCTCAAAAAAAAATTAAATAATAATGACTAACACTAAAGCTGGCCAAAATTCACGCGTACAACCGGAAGCGCCACGGACGCGTTGCCACGCGAACAGGAGTTTACAGAACTCAAGCTGGCCCATTTGCACGCGTTCCAGCCACGACGCAAACCCACCAACACGTACACACGTGGCTTCTTCTCACGCGGCGTGAGCATGCACGCGACGACACGCGTCAGACGTGGATAGAGCAAGCCGAGAAGCCAATCCGTGTGAAGAATCAGCCCAATCCACGAATCTTTTTTTCTTTTATTAAAGAAGTGGACGAAATCTATCTATTTGTCTCTCTCCAAGAAGGCAATCTTCTTCTCTTCTCTATTTTTCATTTTTATTTTTCTCGGGGAATGAACAGAGACACAAACGTGGCTTCTGGTAAAAGCATTTAATTACTTTGCTTTTCTTCATTTAAATGCTTATAGTTCAATCAAAGATGAAGGTCTAACATTTAAAGTGGCTCGCCGTTTGTGTTTCCTTCTTTTCAATCCTTCGTTTTTGTCTATTGATCGTGCTTTATAATGGAGAAAATCCAGGCGCTAAGTCGTGTCTACGAGGGGCAAGGACCCATCTAAGCCACCTACAAGGCCGGTTTTCGTCCCGCTTGCGACCACAAACAAGGTTTTTCGCTTTCATTTGGTTATTAAATAATATTTTTTTCCGGTCTTGTTGGACCTTTCGGTTCTGAAAATGGGCCTATGAGGTTTGTTTTTGGGCCGAAACCCGAAATTGGTTTAATAAATAAAGAAAAAAAAATATTAAATTTAATTAATTCCAAAAAAACACCCATAACATGATCGATAGCAAGCTTAACTATTTTGATGAATCGGAGAATGTATGGTTCGAATCTATCTTACCTAGAGTTTGAATTTTAGTTTTTTTGGTTTGTAAATAGATTTACCTATTTTTAATAATCATGTTGCTTGAGTACAGACTCTAAGGAATAAACAGAAACAATAAACCTTTGAATATGTACATCTGAAATCTGAGAAATTGGTAGCTTCATTTTTCATGATTGCTAAGATTTGATTTGTGGTTGGGCTCTACGAATCATAAAGCGTTTTGGACCATTCGATGTGTCATCTGTTTATTTTATTTTTACGCTTTCATTCTTTTAATTTTATAAATTATGCAAACTGTCGTTTTCAGTTTCAAAATCATAAGTCGTAAGACACGAAAATAGGTTGCAACTTATTTTTTGAAAGAACATCTTTGCCTTGTTGGAATTTGTGCACAAAACATAAATGTTATTAATGAGAACTTTCTGCCTCATCTCAAACGTCTTGATGACTGCATATCGTAAGTGGTAAAGTGGATGTTTATACTCACTAATCGGCACCGCGCTTCGCGTAGTGGCGTTAAATTATATGCAGTCAGTTTATGAGGGGTTGGCCCGAGGAAGAGATTCTGACAGCCTTTAAGAAGCATCCTCAGTTTATGAGGACATCATTGGATAAAATCGCAGCCTCCATGGATTTCTTCTCTAGGGAAATGGGCTTGAGCCCTTCGTACATCGCGTTGTACCCGATGGTCCTTAACTACAGCTTGGTGAAGAGACTGATACCGAGGCGTCTGGTTACCTGCATTCTGCTCTCGAAAGGGTTAATCAAGAAAGAGTACGGTATATTTTTGGTGTAAATCGTCGGAAAAGAAGCTCTTGGACAGGTTTGTGACGCCTTTTCAGGCGAAAGTGCAGGATTTGATGAAGCTTTACGAGGATTGAAAGCTCGGCCTTTCAAGTTGATCGGAAAGCTATTAAGTGTAATATGGATTATCCGTGTTGTGGATCTATTTGCTCACACATGCGCATTCATAAACGCTAAAAATGATGGAAATTGATATTACTAATTCGAGAATATTTTAATTATTTAGTTATCTCACGAGATCAGTATACTAGAATAAGAAACTATTGTGAAGAAAAGTTACGTTGACATCTCACAAAATTTAAGAAAATAATGGAATTAACAATTACCAAGAATGAGTCGCGTGTTGCCCAACATTTTCACTTCTAACCTAAAATCATTTGCGTAACCGGAGCTCCATAGACAGCCCGGAGCTCTCCATAAGCATCTCATAGATCTCATACGGGCGAACTTCTTTCGTTTACATCTACACAAAAATTCAAGCTAATATTTAACGAGAATCGACGATTCACACATTTACGTAAATTGAAAAAGCACATTAAAACGTGTCATACCGTAACGTAACCGGGAAGACAATTGTATTATTCAACGATCACCTGGCTTAGATTATAATAAAACCACAAGGTAGCGACAATATTATGAAGCTAAAGAGTGTCGTTTAGTCCTTTTGCGGCTTTAAGAAAAGTTGCTCCTTTTTCAAAGAGAACGACATGTCGTTGTTGCACAAAACCCTCAAGCTTGAGAGTGAAGCTCCGAGTCAAAGTTGATCGCTTTTCTCTCCCATCTCCGAAACCCATGTCTTCTCTTCTCCGCAGAGCTCGATTCCATTGTTGGGTCACGAATTCTGCAACAACCACTCATCTGGGCATTCTCTGTTCTCCGAGATCCTTCTCCAATGGCGGTTCAGATCAAGAACATTCCTTTACAGTCTCGTACCTCGAGAACTCAATCGGTCTCTCTCCAAAAGCTGCGTTATCGGCTTCGAAGCATGTCTCTTTCAGGGGTTGCGAGAAACCAGACAAAGTTGTTAAGCTTCTCGAAGGCTATGGCTTCACCGGGACCAACATCGCGACGCTCGTCAAAGCTAACCCTAAGTTTCTCCTCTCCAATTTCGAGAAAACCATTTTCCCCAAATTGGAGTTCCTCAAATCCAAAGGCTTCCCGTGGCCCGAAATGGCGCCCAACGTATCTGCGCATCCCAATTTTTTGCATAGCAGCTTAGATAATCAGATTATACCAGCATTTGAGTTCTTCAGGTCTGTGATTCATTCCGAGAAGAAGCTCATCTCCTGCATCTCGCGGTGCCTGGATTTGCTCGCGCTTAATGTGTATATATACGTTGTACCAAACATTACGATTTTGCGGGAAAACGGAGTTTCTGATTCCAATGTAGCTGCACTGATTTGGGCCAAGCCCAAGGCTGTCGTGGTGAGCTCGGATAAGTTCCGTAAGATCGTTGAGCAAGTGATCGAATTGGGTTTCAATGCCTCTAAGTATAGGTTCATTGTGGCGATCTCTGCGTTCCGGTCCATGACGAAATCGACGTGGGACAACAAGGTCGATACTTTAAAGAAGTGGGGTTGGTCCGAGGAAGAGATTCTGACAGCCTTTAAGAAGCATCCTCAGTGTATGTTGACATCGTTGGATAAAATCGCAGCCACCACGGATTTCTTCTTCCGTGAAATGGGCTTGAGCCCTTCGCACATAGCGTCGTCGTACCCGATGGTCCTTAACTACAGCTTAAAGAAGAGACTGATACCGAGGCGTCTGGTAATTCGCGCTTTGCTTTCAAAAGGGTTGATCAAGAAAGATTACGGTATATATTGGGTGTATAAACCGCCGGAAAAGAAGTTCCTGGAACGGTTTGTGACGCCTTTTCAGGTGGACGCTCCAGAGTTGATGAAGCTTTACCACGATAGTAAGCTCGGCCTTTCAAGTGGATCGGATAGCCGTTAAGTGTGATGAAGTCGGGAGAGCAAGCAGATTAAACAATTTTACCAATGGCCATATCATTTTTTGTTCTTGATATGGGCATTTTGTGTCTCAGATTTATTCGCGAGTATTTTTATCATTCACCTAACAAGATCAATATATTATGAAGCATTCCAAAAGAATAGCTTTCCAAGATATGGATTGAATCTCACTTCCACATTATTTTGCAGCTTTCGAGTAATATTGTGATATACGGGTGCACTCAGTACTACAAATATAGGGTATTTATGTCAGAAAATAATATTTATATAAAAATCAGCGGTTTAAGGAAGTAACAAAAAACAAAGTTGGTCCTTTTTTCAGAAACAAACGACATGTCATTTTTACGTGGGTCAATTTGCGACAAAGCTTAGAGTGAGCCCGGATAAGTTCCGTAAGACCGTTGAGCGAGTGATCGAAATGCCTCTTCGTATAGCTTCACTATGGCGATCTCTGTGCTCCGGTCGATGACAAAATTAACATGGGAGAACAAGGTCGATACTTTGAAGAAGTGGGGTTGGTCCGAAGAAGAGATTCGGAAAGCCTTTGAGAAGCATCCTCAGTATATGCTGGCATCGTTGGATAAGATCGCAGCCACCATGGATTTCTTCTTCAGGGAGATGGGTTTGACCCCTATTGAGCGAGACGAGCTTCGACGGGAAAGAGGGATTTCTCTTAGAGAGAGAAAGGAATTTCTTTATTGATGATTGGATACTATTTACAAATACATGATTAGTATATATGCTAATCACTAAGAGATTAATGCTGTTGGAACTTTATAATGAAGTCTTATAAAACGACTTGTCAGTTCATAGCAAATATCAGTTAGTAAGCGACAGTCAAAAGAAATATAAAAACGACTATCAAAGGAAAAACAAAAACAACTAATAAAAAGGGTTAGTCGTTAGCTAATATAGGAAAGTAAAATAAACAAACTTTTAATAACCCCTTCGCACATTGCGTCATACCCGATAATCGTTCGCTACAGCTTAGAGAAGAGAGTAATACCGAGGGGTTTGGTTATCGGCGCTCTGCTCTCGATAGGGTTGGTCAAGAAAGAGTACAGCCTATCTACGGTTTATACACTTGTCGGAGGAAAAGTTCTTGAAGAGGTTTGTGACGCCTTTTCAGGCAGACGCTCCGGAGTTGATGAAGCTGTACGGGGATAGTAAGCTCGGCCTTTTAAGTCGATTGGAGACCGATTAAGGTGGCAAAGAACGCGCATTGCGAGAGCGGGCAGATGCAGTAATTTTACCAAGCTAAGTCTCACAAAATTGGAGAAAATAATGAAATTGACGATAACATAGACCGAGTCGAGTATTGCACACATGTTAACTGTTAACAAAGAAAATGGAGAGGAAAATGTTGTAGATTTTATTAAGGTTAGAAGGGTATTTATACATGTACAAGTGTTCTAGATTATTCTATTTCTAGGTTATTCTAAGAGTATTAAATGCATTCTAGAGAGTTCTAATTCTAATTGATTCTAGTTAAATATATCTAGAATGTTCTTAAGCTATAATAATATAAATATATCTAGAATGTTCTTTAATACTCCCACTCAAGCTGGAGCATATATGTTAATCATGCCCAACTTGTAACAAAGATATTCGACCCGCACCCCGTTAAGAGCCTTTGTGAAAATATTTCCTATTTGGTTGTCCGTCTTCACATGTGATGTGGAAACTGTTGACGTGGTTTCCCACCTCAATCAGTCAAGTGTGACTTGTGTGTGTATGATATTTTTGGATGAAGCAATTTGATGGAATTCGATCTCTCACGTTGCAAGCTCACAATTCACTCACGATATATGTATAAGTATATAAGCGATATAAATGAGACGAGGGATTTTTTATAGAGGTTCGTCCCAAAGCGATAGTTGACTACTTCCTCTGTTAGTTTATTGCGACAATGAACATAGACGGATAGCTACAGGCAGCTAGATCACGTCTGAGAGTAGGAAGAAATGGAGAAAGAAAGAAAGAACACAATAAGATCTCAAAATGACAAGAATGCCGGGTAGAAACTCTTCAATGTATTCTCTCGAGGTTGTAAGTGTGCGTGCGTGTTGATCTGAGCTTGAGCTTGGCATTTATAGACTTCAATTCTTCCCGTTGAACTTCCAGGAATCGAGGGGTCTTCACTCCGTGTTGACCGGGTTGAATGGACGATCTGGCTACACGTGTCCCATGACTTCGTTCTCGTCGTCGTATTTGAATTATGTCCGTTGGAGACTTGACTCTGTGCTCCTGGTCTTCCGTCTGAGTTTGAAAAATGGTGCCGGGTAGAGAATATGACGACTCTACCCTCGTCTTTCTGGGCTGCTACCGAGTGGATTTGGGCTTTAGAACTCATTGGGCCGAGTAGCCTGTGTCCATTGGTTCTTGGTCTGATTGAGAATCTCTTTGGGCTTTCTCAAATGGGCTTTTACGAATACCAATTTATTTCTTTAAAACCTTTTATCATAGTTTGTAAATTTAATTAATTCACAACCTTAACACTTTATGTCACATTTAAATAATGACGAATTTGTACATCAACAGTTAGCCCCCTACTATAAAAAATACGAAGTAAATTTTATAGTATTTACTCGATGAAATCATGTAAAATTCGTGCCGGATAGGATTAATTAAATTTGTGACTTTTGCCGCAAATCTACATAATCCGGGCAGGATTTTGGATAATTTCGAGATCAGATGGACGGATAGGGTCTTGAAGTTGTAACCGTCGCTTCGAATTTTGGGCGGGAACAGTTACAACACGTGTCCCATTTTGCGGAGTTCGAAGGGAATAAACTCTTCACATTCTCCTGACACAGCTGTCGTGCTGACGTGTCGACGGATAGCTCGCTGATCTCAACCGTAGGATGAGGTTTGTTGCGTTTTTCGAGGAAACCCTAACCGTAGGATCAGCGACAATTTTCGAGTATAAATACTCGAGTGATTCGCATTAAATGGGCACGTCTCTTCAGCTTCAGCCCGTCGCACGTCTCTCGAAGGTAACCTCTTTCTCTTTCCTCTATTTATACTCTGTGTGGTATTCGAATACTATTTTCGAATTTTTAGAGAGAGAAATACTTCAAGTTCTAGTGAGATAAACTCTGCGAATCGCCATTGGAGGTGCTCTGAGGTCTTTACCTTCGTCGTCTTCTTCATCATTCTCGTGGGGAATCAGGTTCTAGTTTCTTCTCCGTTCTTCTCTGTGAGTCTGTTTGGGGATTGTTCTAGGTTTCTAGATATCGTTCTTTCTATTTTCTTAAATCCTCGTGCTTTCCAGTTTCTGGGTTTTTGTGTTCGTCTAGATTTCTTTCGGTTTTTCCTAAACTATCTTTATAAGATGGGTCCTAAGAAAACGGTCTCGAAATGGCAAACGGAGTTTCTGACTACAGATTCTCCTAAGTCAGTTCTGAAACCTAAGGATCTGGTTAGGATCCGGGTAGAGTATAAGATTCCCCAATCGATAGAGCTTAGATTGCCGGGTCCGGATGAACATGCCGACGAGCAGAACTCGGACGGTTGGATCTGTGTATACCAGAGGTTTTTTGAGTCCGGGGGGCTTAGATTTCCTATTCCCGAGCTCATCGTAAGGTACCTTAGTTACCTAGGGGTTTCTATCGGGCAACTTAGCCCGAATTCTATCCGGATCTTGATGGCCTTGCTTGTCCGATCCCACGAATGTTTGTATTCACTTACAATCTGGGACTTGTTGACGGGCTTGGTCATCAAGGCCAACGGTCAGGCCAAGGGTAGGTTTTTCCTATCCGTCAAGGAAGGGGAGATCATAACCGGTCTTCCCAAGAAGGAGAGTGCTTGGACCCACAAGTATTTCTTCTTCATGGCCGGTCAGGAAACGCTCGGTTCTTGGCTGGGCTATAGGAATGAATGGGTCCACGAGATAGGTAAGGTTCTGGGTTGGGTTTTCTAATTTTTCCTATTCGGTTGTTTTTGTATGTTTGCTAATTTTTTTGTCTTCATCTTATGCAGTCGAGGACCCTGAGAAGCCTAAGTCTCGTCTGATTACAGAGGAGTGGAAGGCTTTGAAGAGGAAGTTGTTTCCTAACGGTCCGGAGCTGTGGTCGAACTTCACGAAGGAGAGGTTCGAAGCTGCCGGGCTTTGGGTTGAGCCTGACGAGGAAGAATTTCCGGGTATAAATCCTAAATCTGTCTCTTTGGCTTTGTTTTGTATTTGTCTACTTTATTTTTTCTAAGTGTGGATTTTTGACGTGTAGAGGATATGGACGCTCTTCGCCCGAAGGGTCAGAGTCTTCGTCAGAGGCGGAGACAGGAGGGTCAGACCGGAGGTTCGGCCTCTGCTGGAGCTGCTCGTCAGGAGACGAGCAGACGGGTTGAGGAGAGGGGGCCTGGCGCGTCTGCGCCGGCCAAGGCTGCTCGTCAGGGGACGAGTAAGAGGAATGATGAGACTCCTGCTCGGGAGTCTCTTGCTGAGGTCGCCTCTGGGGCGACTAAGAAGAAGGATGTCGTCGAACTTTCCGACGACGGGGAGAGCACCCCGGAGGTCACGCCTTTGGCGAAGACTTCGGAGAGGGAGGTTGTCCCTCCTTCTGCTCCTGCTCGTCCTTCCAAGGGCGTGATCCGTCCTTTTCAGGATGGAGCTGCTCCGAGGACGGGCTCAGAGGCGGCCGCGAAGAGGCCGCACGAAGGAAGGGACTCTGGGGTCCGGAAGAAGGCGAAGGGGGATCCGGCCCCGAAGGAGGTGGTGAGGAGGGACTTAGTCCCGAAAGGAGGCGCGAGGGCCTTGGAGAAGGGTAAGGGGGTTGCTCAGGAGAGTGAGCGCCCGAAGGAGGCCTCCCGAGGTGAGGCGAGGGAGACGGGGTTGGCTCCCCCGGTGGTTGAAGGGCAGGTTAGGGAGAAGATGGTCTCCCGGAAGGCGGGGTGCACTTGGATGGGGGACAAGGGTCTCCACAAGGCACCTAAGGTGGCGGCCGGTCTTCTCCGGCAGATTACGAATGGTGGGGTCGGCAGGGTCCCCAGGAGTATTGCGGAGAAGAGGCCGTACAAGGATATGGCCGCGGCTACAACCCTGGTAAGCATTGCCGGCTTTAGGTTTGGGTGTTTGCTTTATTTCCTAATTTTTTTCTAACTTTAATTTTTGGACGTGCAGCTCGTCGCCTCCATTAATGACATGGTCCTCGATTATGAGGACAAATTATATGAGGCTAAAGAGGGCGCGCAAGCCTCCGAGCAGCTTGCGCTGAAGGAGAGGGAGTTGGCTGATGCCGTGGAGGGCATCCGGGTGAAGGCGGAGCAGATCGTCGTCATGGGCAAGAAGGTTGCCGCTTGCGATGCTCGGATCAAGGGGCTCGGGAATACGGTCGTCAATCTCCGGGAGAAGCTGTCAAACGCTACCCGGACGATTGAGGAGGCTCAAGGCGTGAGCGAAGCGGCCGCCAGGCAGATGCTGGCCTCTGACGCGGCCAAAGGACGGGCAGAGGAGTTGGCCAAGAGGAAGGAGGAGGAGGCATTGGCCTTGAAGGAGGACGTGCAGCGCCTTGCTGCCGAGCTGGCTGAAGCCCGGCAACGATCTGCCGATCGCGAGGCTGAGAAGAAAGCTGTCCGTGCCCGATATCGCCGAAAGGTGGAGGAAAGGGACGCGCTAATCGCGTGGTACAAAGGTACGGCTGCCGACAACAGTTGCTTGGATCAAGCCGAAGGTTGCCTCGAGCTGATCCAAGACATCATTGACGGCAACGTCCAAGATTTCGAGGCTGAGAAGGAGGTCCTAGAAGGCAACGCTGCTCGCTACCAAGCTCTCTTGGACGCGGTTCCGGCACCGCTGATAGGGTCTCCGGCTCTGTCTCCAGATGCCGAGCTGACCGGTGTTCCTCTTGTAGATTTGAGCCTTCGGTCCGAGCAATCGTCCGCCAAGGAGTCTGCCTCCGAAGATCCCGCCATCGAGCCCGTCGTTGAAGATCCCGTGGCCGGAGTGACCGTCGTCGATGAGCCCACCTTGCCCGCCATTGCTGACACCGAGGAGGTGATCTTCGAGGAGCCGACCCTGAACGAGCCCGTTGCTGCCGAGGAGACCGTCGCCCTTGAAGAGCCGATCCTGGACGGGCCCGCCGTCGCCGAGGAGACTGCCGAGCATGGAGCCCAAGCCGGCGAAGGAGAAGGAGAAGAGAAAGAGGGGGAGGAGGACCGAGAGGTCGTGGGGGTACCCGGGGTCGACACATAGAGTGTCCCCCATTTTTTTTTGTTTTTCAATTAATAAGGCCTCAGGCCAAAACAATTTCTATGGGCAAGTCTACAGCGACTTGAACCCTTTTTTGTAAGGTTTTGGATATGCCCGCGGTTAGGGCCTTTGCTTATTTCTATTTTATGCTATGCTCGTAATTTTTTGCCATACTCTACTCGTCTGTGTTTTTAAGTTAATTTTCTAAGCGTACTTTTCTATATATGCTTTTCTATCTGAGGTTTCGAATGTCCTATCGTATGCTAAGATAAATAACAAAAGATTGAAGGTTTGGAATCTGCTAAGTATAAAAAATGCACGGGTACCTTTTGTCGTTGCGCTCCTTTGACACTTCTCGTCTAGTCTGTTCTGTCCGTCCATCACAATATTCCGCAGGTCGTGCTTTCTGAAAAACACATTTGTAAAAGCCAGACGTATGTTGTTACATATTTTTTCAAGAGGGTTAGGCTTGTTGCCTTAAGGGACGGGTTGGATGCCCGTTTAGGTTTGGTACCCGGATAGGCTTGTTGCCCTATATGACGGGTTAGTTACCCGGGTAGGCTTGTTGCCTTATGCAATGGGTTTGTTACCCGGATAGGCTTGTTGCCTTATGTGGGGGTTTGTTACCCGGATAGGTTTGTTATCTTCTGTGATAGGTCTGTTACCCGGGTAGGTTTGTTACCTTAGGTGATGGGTCTGTTACCCGGGTAGGCCTGTCGCCTTGACGGGGGTTTTGGGACATTTTTCCTTTTAGGCCGGTTCTATTGAGCCTTGCGATTCATGGTTCTCGGGCCTATTTGGTTTTGGGTTTGGATTGAGACTGCGCCCATCGTTTAGGATGGGCTGCCTACGTACCCCAAATTTGGGGATTAAGTCATTACGTAGTTCAGGGGAGACCGGGTAGGTCGGGTTAGGCGTAGTATTTCCTTAAGTGCATGGCATTCCAGCTGCGGAGGACTCTTGTTCCAATCGGGGTGGCTAGCCGGTATACTCCAGGTTTTACTACTTCGGTGACGATGTAAGGTCCTTCCCAGTTAGCCCCGAGCTTGCCCGCATTCAGCTCGGCGGTGTTCTGGAAAACTTTTCTGAGGACCAACTCTCCCACCATGAATTTTCGACGTTTGACCTTTGAATTATAGTACCTAGCTATCGAGTTTTGATAGTTAGCAATTCTTATCAAAGCTTGTTCTCGTCTTTCGTCGATGTAGTCGAGCTGGTCTTCCCTCATTTCGTCGTTGAGTTTTGTGTCCAAAGGGGCGAATTCCCTTCGAAGGCTGGGTGTCTCTATCTCTGCTG
The DNA here is from genome assembly GCA_954871525.1 of Parietaria judaica. Classification (NCBI taxonomy): domain Eukaryota; kingdom Viridiplantae; phylum Streptophyta; class Magnoliopsida; order Rosales; family Urticaceae; genus Parietaria; species Parietaria judaica. The sequence continues at coordinate 3,020,336 of OX940866.1, forward strand.
GTATTACGGCCTCAGTGCCGTGTACCATTGAGAAAGGGGTTTCCCCGGTGGCCCTACGCGGGGTAGTTCTGTAGGACCAGAGGACTCCTATGAGCTCGTCTGCCCATCGTCCTTTTTTGGTGTCTAGGCGTCTCTTGATTCCGTCCACTATTACCCGGTTAGCTACTTCGGCTTGACCATTGCCTTGAGGATATCTCGGAGTGGACGTGTTCAAGGATATTTTCCAGTTTATGCAGAAGTTCTGGAATCTCGTTGAAATGAATTGTGGTTCATTGTCAGCTATTATCTCTTTTGGGAGGCCGAATCTACTGATGATGTTTTTCCATAGGAAATTTTCTACATCGACATCCTTAATGTTTGCGTATGATTCTGCCTCCACCCATTTTGAGAAGTAGTCGGTCACGACGAGTAGGAACCTCTTCCCGGCTGGGGCTAGGGGGAACGGTCCTACTATGTCCATGGACCATTTCATGAACGGGTATGGGACTGAGACTGACGAGAGTTCTTCTGCTGGTCTATGTATGGACGGGGAGTGTCTTTGGCATTTGTCGCACCTTTTGGCGTAGTTTTCACTGTCCGCCAACATAGTGGCCCAAAAAAAAACCTTGCCTTTTTGCTTTGTTTGCTAAAGATCTTCTTCCCGAATGGTTGCCGCATTCTCCCGAATGGATTTCGTGAAGTACTATTTGAGCCTCGGTCTTCCCTAGGCACCCTTAGACGGCGCCAAACTGTTGACGTGGTTTCCCACCTCAATCAGTCAAGTGTGACTTGTGTGTGTATGATATTTTTGGATGAAGCAATTTGATGGAATTCGATCTCTCACGTTGCAAGCTCACAATTCACTCACGATATATGTATAAGTATATAAGCGATATAAATGAGACGAGGGATTTTTTAATAGAGGTTCGTCCCAAAGCGGTAGTTGACTACTTCCTCTGTTAGTTTATTGCGACAATGAACATAGACGGATAGCTACAGGCAGCTAGATCACGTCTGAGAGTAGGAAGAAATGGAGAAAGAAAGAAAGAACACAATAAGATCTCAAAATGACAAGAATGCCGGGTAGAAACTCTTCAATGTATTCTCTCGAGGTTGTAAGTGTGCGTGCGTGTTGATCTGAGCTTGAGCTTGGCATTTATAGACTTCAATTCTTCCCGTTGAACTTCCAGGAATCGAGGGGTCTTCACTCCGTGCTGACCGGGTTGAATGGACGATCTGGCTACACGTGTCCCATGACTTCGTTCTCGTCGTCGTATTTGAATTATGTCCGTTGGAGACTTGACTCTGTGCTTCTGGTCTTCCGTCTGAGTTTGAAAAATGGTGCCGGGTAGAGAATATGACGACTCTACCCTCGTCTTTCTGGGCTGCTACCGAGTGGATTTGGGCTTTAGAACTCATTGGGCCGAGTAGCCTGTGTCCATTGGTTCTTGGTCTGATTGAGAATCTCTTTGGGCTTTCTCAAATGGGCTTTTACGAATACCAATTTATTTCTTAAAAACCTTTTATCATAGTTTGTAAATTTAATTAATTCACAACCTTAGCACTTTATGTCACATTTAAATAATGACGAATTTGTACATCAACAGAAACCAAGCCTTGTTGAATCTTCTCGCGAACAAAGTGACAGTCGATCTCAATGTGTTTTGTCCTCTCATGAAATACTGGATTAGATGCGATATGAATAGCAGCCTGGTTGTCGTACCATAACTTTGCCGGCAAAGAGACTTTGAGACCTATCTCTGTCAGTAGTTTATGTATCCACATTATTTCACATGTTGCTTGTGTCATTGCTCTGTACTCCGACTCAGCACTGGATCTTGACACAACATGTTGCTTCTTGCTTTTCCATGAGATCAAGTTCCCTCCTACAAAGACGCAATAGCCAGTGGTTGATCTCCTATCAATCTTGGATCCTGCCCAATCTGCATCTGCAAAACATTCAATGGAAGTATGACCATGATTTGAGTATAAGATTCCACGCCATGGTGCTCCCTTCAAATAGCACAAGATATGCTCTAATGCTGCCCAATGTTCATCTGTCGGAGATGCCAAGAATTGACTTACTATGCTGACGGAGTATACAATGTCTGGGCGTGTTACAGTGAGGTAATTCAATTTGCCGACCAATCTTCTGTACCGTTCAGGATCATCCATTGGTTTTCCCTCTTTCGTAAGCTGCATATTGGGAGTCATTGGGGCACTACACAGCTTGGCCCCTAGTTTTCCTGTCTCGGAAAGCAAATCAAGTACATACGTCCTCTGAGACAAGTATATACCTTTTTTGCTTCTCATTACTTCAACGCCCAATAAGTATTTTAATGTCCCCAAGTCTTTTGTATGGAACTGAGTGTGGAGGAAGGTTTTGAGAGACGAAATACCAACAGTATCACTTCTTGTAATTACGATGTCGTCAACATAAACGACAAGGAGAATGATACCGTCTTTCGTATCCCTGAAAAATACAGAGTTGTCAGATTCGCTTTTAAACAACCCAAACTGTTCAAGGGCCTGACTAAACCTTCCGAACCAAGCACGGGGACTTTGTTTTAGCCCATATAATGCTTTTCGAAGACGACACACTTTGCCGTACTCCCGCTGAGCAACAAAACCAGGTGGTTGCTCCATGTATACCTCTTCATGTAAGTCCCCATGTAGATATGCATTCTTAATGTCGAGTTGGTGTAGGTGCCAATTATAAGTTACCGCTAAAGAGATGAAAAGTCGAACGGACGTCAACTTGGCAACTGGAGAGAAGGTATCGGAATAGTCAACACCATAGGTTTGGGCAAAACCTTTGGCTACTAAGCGAGCCTTCAATCGAGCAAGCGTTCCATCTGGATTCATCTTGACCGTGAAGACCCATTTACATCCAATTGCTCGTTTTCCTGAAGGAAGAGTAACAAGTTCCCAAGTACCATTGTCATCTAAGGCATTCATTTCCTCTGTCATTGCTTTCTGCCAACCAGGATGATCTAAGGCTTCGCGAATAGTTTTAGGAATGGTGATGGAGTCAAGGGATGAAACAAAATTACGTGAAGAAGATGACAAAAGATTATATGAGATAGACGAAGAAATAGGATAGGTACACTGACGTTTACCTTTACGTAATGCGATGGGAAGATCATCGGTCAGAGATGGATCTGATGACGAGGAACCTGGTGCAGGACATGTCTCTGGAGGATTGATGAGTGTGTGTGGTGTTGGGCGGACGCGTCGAGTGTAGACGATAGGTGGTCGAGGAATGGAAGGCGGTGCGACACTAGGAGCAGGTTCGATGGTGTCCATGGTGGAGTTCGGTGCTAAAGAGGGGACAATAGGTTGATTCAAAGTCGCAGATGCTTCTGGTGAAGTGATTGAATAGACTAAGAAGTCATCGTCCTCAAGTATTGGTGAGGTTGGTCTCTCATATGTAAAGTACGGTTTATGCTCTAGAAAAGTGACATCAATAGATACAAGGTATTTTTAAAGACTAGGACAATAACATCAATACCCTTTTTGAAGGCGAGAGTACCCCAAAAACACACATTTTATAGACTTTGGATCTAATTTTGTGAGACCGGGACGAACATCTCGAACAAAACATGTACTACCAAAGATTTTGGGGCTAACTGGGAATAAAGATTTATGGGGAAACAATGTCTTATAGGGAATTGCACCTTGAAGAATAGATGATGGCATTCGATTGATGAGGAAACAGGCCGTAGAGACAGCGTCGGCCCAAAAACATTTTGGAACACCTGTTTGAAAAAGTAAGGCACGTGCAGTTTCGAGAAGGTTTCGGTTTTTAGGTTCGGCAACTCCATTTTGGGACGGAGTGTCAACGCAAGATTTTTCGTGGAGAATGCCATTTTGGGCCATGTAAGTATCAAATTGACTTGACGTGTATTCTTTGGCATTATCATTACTTAGGGTGTGAATAGAAGCGTTAAATTGAGTACGGATCTCCGCACAAAACGAACAGAACAGTGAGAATAACTCAGAACGACTTTTCATTAAAAACAACCAGGTTACACGAGTAAAATCATCCACAAAAGTTACGAAGTATCTGAATCCTGATTTTGACACAATAGGACAAGGACCCCAAACATCTGTATGAACTAATTCAAAGGGAGCGTTGGAATGCTTATTGACTCTAGGACTAGAGCTAAGGCGATGATGTTTAGCTAACTGACATGACTCACAATCTAAAGAGGACACTGAACTAAACTGTTGACAAAGTTGCTTGAGGAGAGGAAGAGAAGGATGACCTAACCGACAATGTTCTTCAAAAGTTGATGTGACGGTGGAACACGCTATAGGTTTAGATGTGTTAAGAATGTAGAGACCTCCAGATTCATGTCCTTTACCATTAATCCGTTTCGTCACGAGATCCTGGAAAATACAAGAGTCGGGAAAAAAATGAGATTGAGCATTTTAATTTTTTTGTGAGTTGGCTAACAGACAAAAGGTTGAATGATAAATTGGGCAAATGCAAAACATGAGACAATGATAGAGAAGGAGTGAGTGTGATAGTGCATGATCCACTAACATTAGAGGGAGATCCATCGGCTAAAGTGGCCGTCGATGTGGAAGCATGAGGTGTAAGAGTCGAAAAGAATTTGGAATTACCTGTCATATGATCTGTGGCACCGGAATCAATGACCCATTTGGAGGATGAGGAAAGAAGACACGCATTCGAATTACCTGATTCAGCAATGGCAGAGACAGAGGGTTTTGAATTATTTAGTGATTCTTGGTACTCAGAAAATTTCGCATACTCATCAGCAGGAACACGAATCAAGTCATCAGAGGCGGATGCAACGTGGGCCGAATGGTTATTCTGATTCTTGTATAGGATCTTCCGGCACTCGTGCTTGGTGTGACCTGGTTTCTTGCAGTAGTTACAAGTGATTGTGCTAAACTCTTTAGGGCGAGAGTCAAGAGTTTGTGGACGTCCAGGTTTGTAGTTAGCAGAGCGGCTTGAGTCATACATGTTTCGAGATAGCAAAGCTCCACTGTCATGAGTAGGTGGGGATCCCTCCATACGAAGAACACGGCTGAATACTTCTTGGAGAGAGGAAATATCAGTGCCAGAAATAATCTGGGACCTTGCGGTTTTAAAGGTCGAAGGGAGTCCTGCAAGAAAGCTCATAATGGCCATTTGCTCCCGTTGTTGTTGCTGAACCTTCACATCGGGGCTAAAAGGCAGCAATATGTTGAGCTCTTCATATGTCTTCTTGAACTTCATGAAATAAGTGGTGAGTGAGCGGTCTTGCTTTTCAGCTCTACAGAAAGTTTTGCACACATCAAACATGCGAGATAGATTTCCTTTTCCAGAGTAAAGGAAATTCAAATAATCCATTAATTCCTTGACGTACTCGCAATGATTGACCAGACCAATTACCTCACTATCAATGGAGTTTCGGATTTGTAGAAAAAGGCGAGCATCCTCGCGAAGCCATGCTTGTCGTGACTCGTCACTTGGAGCAATGTCGGTCAAGTGGTTGTCTTTGTCAATACTTCGTAGAAACAAACGAATGGTCTTGCTCCAATCAAGATAGTTTGAACCATTCAACTTGTGGTATGTAATCTTCGAGAGTACGGGCACCATTTCTGAAACACCGGCGGGTTTTTGTTCAGCCATTTCGAATGGAGAAGTAGGTAGCAAGATAACGAAGGTGATTCGGAGAAACGTAAGTAATATAAGTATATGAAGTAGTAGGCGGTGATGGAATCGAAAAACAATTATCAAGGGTGGCGCGTGGAGGCGTGTGGACGAGGCTAAAACAAATGGGTAAAAAAAGGATTTCGAATAGATGGAATGATGAGAAGATTTTGGTGTAAAAAGAGACAAATTTCGAACCCAAAAAATGGGATGGCTAATTTCGGAGGTAGGCTAATTTGGAGTAGGATGACTAATTTCGAAGGGTGGCTAATTTGGAGTGGAGTGGCTAGTTTCGGAGGATGGCTCTGATACCATGTTAACAAATAAAATGGAGAGGAAAATGTTGTAGATTTTATTGAGATTAGAAGGGTATTTATACATGTACAAGTGTTCTAGATTATTCCATTTCTAGGTTATTCTAAGAGTATTAAATGCATTCTAGATAGTTCTAATTCTAAGTGATTCTAGTTAAATCTAACCTAGATAGTTCTAGATAACGTAAGCTATAATAATATAAATATATCTAGAATGTTCTTTAACATTAACGTTTCTAGTTATTTTTTAATGCTTTTGGGGCAACGTGATACTTTTTGAAAGTTTAGGGACTTTTTTTTACCAAAAATTAGAGTTCAGGAGGCAAATGTACTTGACATTAATTCCTTAACTCTCGAACATGTGCTCTTTTTGTTTTCTTTTAAGTGGAAAGTCTCGATGTTTATTACTAGTTTTAATCATGTATGTTTCAAATATGTTGTTCAGGTAGTTTTGGCTTCTGGCATTCTTCAAGATCTGGATATTTTATTCCCGTGATTTACAATAACTGGGCGTGCTTGAGCCATTTACGAACAAAGGCTCGGAACTGTAAAACCGAACCATGTCGGTTTTTTGTTTCATCATACACAGGGGCGGACGTATGTTAAGGGATGGGGTGGTTGAAACCACCCCCAAAGTTTTGAAAATTGCACTAAAAGGACCAAAATACTATAAACTTATTTACATAAACCACCCCCAAAAAATTAAATTTAATGGAAAAGAAAAATTAAACCCCCCCGGTCTCCGAATCCTGGTTCCGCCACTGATCATACATTTGTTGGTTGGACCCACGAGAGCTTTTGTTCAATTTGAAAGTGTAGTTTGAAAATCTTACCAAACTAAAATTTACAAATTTAAACAAAGGAACTCTTATAACACAAATTACAATGTCGTTTTCGTGATATTTTAAGCTTGGCCAATGCTCAATATCAACATCATTGATTCATTTCTAAACGACAGAATCAACATCAGAACGACAGATTTACGCAAAACAATATAGCCACAAGGCTTTGTCTCAAGGCTACGAACTTATTATTGATAAGGATAATTGCAACAAAAGTATCGCCAAGTACCTCATTTTACGCAATAACTTTATTTTATTTTTTTGGTGAAAATAATAATAATAAAAAAAAAGTCTTGCCGTGAGTTTTAAATTTTATTATTATCGTGGTAAAAAAAAACTAAAAATTGTACTGTTGTAATCTCTAAATTTTTTATGGTAGATTTTTTTTTAATCACAATAAAATAAAATTTGGAATGTGCCGTAAGTATGAAATACTCTGTGGTACTCTTTCTGCAAATACCCCTTTAGTCAATTAAACGTATATGTGGTAAGGGTGAAACAAGAATCGCCAACCAGGAAATTAGCTAAATTTTTTTGGGGAACTGATGTTAAAATATGCTGGTTCTGGTTCTCAAATTTCCCAGTTTTAAATTTCGTGGTTCTAGTTCTAAACGACATACACTAAAAGTGGGTGACTTAAAAACAACATGTAATTTTGAAAAATTAAAAATTAAAAACTACACATAGTATAAAAAAAGAAAATAAAAAACTAAATTACACTAAAAAAACGATATACTAAAACCATTAAAATGACATGTTTAAAATAAGAAATGGGACAAAAATTGAGAAATTCTTTTTGGTCCCGGTTTTAAGCTTAAAAAGATCGGTCTGGGGCCGGAAAAAAAAAAAACAACAACAGAGAAACGTATACAAAATTTTCAACCATAATCGTGGTAATTAGGGATGGAGCCAGAAGTTTGATTAAGAGTGGGCGAAAATTATTAGATCATAACTTTTAAAATAAAAAGAGACATTGAAACTACTATTATACATTGCATTATAACAATTCTTTTATGAAGTTTTGGTTTATGAAAATAGGTCATAACGATATCTATATAATTAGAATTATACATGTTACGTTCTCAAAATATTAATATAATTTTTTTCTCCAATATTTAAAACTTTACACATCTTGAATTATTGATTGGTGGTTTTTATTCTCTAATTTTGTAATTTGTAATAATTTTAGTATACTAACTAGGTAAAGTACGAAATACCATAAAATTTTAACAATGTATCTATAGTTTTAGAAGAAAAATGGAAATAACTGTAATCATAAAAACAGTTGCTAAAAGAAATTTAAAAAAAAAAATGCTAGGACTAAGAACCCAAGATTAGAACTTGGAGGAGCAGCAGTGACATTCAATGGAAAAATACTTTGTTTATTACTTATGTGTAAGCTTATAGTAATTTGAATACTAATATGTAATATGTATGAATCGTTATAAAAAATGAACTGAAAAAATAACAAAATATAAAGTTGGTCCTTCTTTCAGATAAAAACGACATGTCATTTTTACGTGGGTCAATTTGAGACAAAACTTGGGTGGTTTCAGGAGAGTGAAGATCCGAGTCAAAGTTGATCGCTTTTCTCTTCCATCTCCGAAACCCATGTCTTTTCTTCTCCGCCGAGCTCGATTCCATTGTTGGGTTCCATCAAAATCCAGTAACTTGGGCGTTCTCGGTTCTCCGAGATCCTTCTCCAATGGCGGGTCAGAGCAAGAACAATCTTTTACAGTCTCTTACCTCGAGAACTCGATCGGTCTCTCTCCAAAGGCTGCGTTATCGGCTTCTAAGCTAGTCTGCTTCAAGAATTGCGAGAAACCAGACAAAGTCGTTAAGCTTCTCCAAGGCTATGGCTTCACCGGGACCCACATCTCGGCGCTCGTCAGAGCTCGCCCTACCGTTCTACTCTCCGATTGTGAGAAAACCATTTCCCCCAAATTGGAGTTCCTCAAATCCAATGGCTTCTCGTGGCCTGAAATGGCGGACAAGGTATCTGCGTTTCCCACTATTTTGCATAGCAGCTTAGATAATCAGATCATCCCAGCATTTGAGTTCTTCAGGTCCGTGATTCACTCTGAGAAGAAGCTAATTTCCGCCATCTCGCGGTGCCCGGATTTGCTTGCGCAGAATGTATGCATATACGTCGTTCAAACATTACGATTTTGCGAGAAAACGGAGTTTCTGATTCCAATATAGCTACATTGGTCTGGACCAGGCCTTGGGGTGTCTTGGTGAGCCCGGATAAGCTCCGTGAGACCGTCGAGCGAGTGGTTGAATTGGGTTTCCATTCCTCTTCGCATAGTTTCATTGTGGCGATCTCTGCGCTCCGGTCGATGGCGAAAACGACATGGGAGAGCAAGGTCGATACTTTGAAGAAATGGGGTTGGTCCGAGGAAGAGATTCTGAAAGCCTTTAAGAAGAATCCACAGTTTATGATGACATCGGTGGATATAATCGCAGCCACCATGGATTTCTTCTTCAGAGAAATGGGCTTGAGCCATTTGCATATTGCGACGTACCCGATTGTCCTTAGCTACAGTTTGGAGAAGAGAGTAATACCGAGGTGTCTGGTAATTCGCTCTTTGCTCTCAAAAGTGCTGATCAAGAAAGAGTACAGCCTATCTTCGGTGTATACTCCGTCGGAGGAAAAGTTCTTAAAGAGGTTTGTGATGCCTTTCCAGGCAGACGCTCCGCAGCTGATGAAGCTTTACGAGGATAGTAAGCTCGGCCTTTCTAGTGGATCGGAGAGCCATTAAGTGTGATGAAGAACATGCATCGGAAGAGCAAGCAGATGAAGCAATTTTACCGGTGCCCGTTGTACTTTTGTTACTTATTCGAGAGTATTTTTATCATTTAGTTATCTAAAAAGATCAATATACTAGAATATGAAATTCTTGTCAAGCAATCTAGAAGTTTAGCTCCCGAAGAAAAGTTAAATCGATAATCTCACAAAATTGAAGAAAATAGTAAAATTTATTATTACCTTGAATGATTCGTGTGTCGCACACATGTTAATATTTTTAGTTATTTTTTGACGCTTAAGGAAGAATGTGTTACTATTTGATTTTTTTTTTCTTTTAGTGAAAACTCTTGTTTTGCATGTTACTATGTCGTAATCGTCCTCTTCGAATCTTTGCTAATGCGCAATATCAACGTCATAATGAAAACGACAACTAAAATAAAATTATGGCTGTAAATTTACACTCAACAATTTATTGTCATGTCTCGAGGCTAGTATCTGTTATTAATTAGTCAAAGGCAAAAAAACAGTTCCGAAGTAAAGTTAACTTAAATTCCTCCAATGTCGAGTTAAGTCAGTCATATATACATATATTAAAAAAAAAAGTGTGAAAATGAATATTTTTGCAGTTAAATCATAGACGTACACATGTCTCTCAAGTAACGACTTTACTCGACATGGATTAAAGTCCTCGTCATTGTTTTGAGATAGGACTGCCACTAAAAATTAGATTAAAAATATACCGACATGCTCGGTTCAATATTGAGTATGACGGCAACTTCAACCACAACACTAAAAATTACACTATTTTGGTGGAGTTTCAACACCAAAAATACTTTCTACTCCAACCACAACACCAAATACTATTCGTTTAATATTTTATTAATATTTCCTTTATCTATTCGATTAATATTTATTTACTTTATTAATTTACTAATAAAATAAGTAAATAGTGTTTGGAGTCGTGAACAGTGAATACTATTCTACAGAAGTAACAAAACACAAAGCATTTCAACTAAAACGACATGTCGTAATGAAGAACTATAAACCCTCAAGCTTCAGAGAGGTTTCAACTTTCAAGAGAAGAGAGTGAAGCAAAGTTGATCGCTTTTCTCTCCCATCTCCGAAACCCATGTCTTCTCTTCTCCGCAGAGCTCGATTCCATTGTTGGGTCACGAATTCAGCAGCAGCCACTCATCTGGGCATTCTCTGTTCTCTGAGATCCTTCTCCAATGGCGGTCCAGATCAAGACCAGTCTTTTACAGTCTCGTACCTTGAGAACTCGGTCGGTCTCTCTCCAAAAGCTGCTTTGTCGGCCTCCAAGTTAGTCTCTTTCAAAACTTGCGAGAAACCAGACAAAGTCGTCAAGCTTCTCGAAGGCTATGGCTTCACCGGGACCCACATCGCGTCGCTCATCAGAGCTCGCCCTAGGGTTCTCGTCTCCGATTGCGAGAAAACCATTTTCCCCAAATTGGATTTCCTCAAATCCAAAGGCTTTCCGTGGCCTGAAATGGCGCACAAGGTATCTCTGCTTCCCACTATTTTGCAATGCAGCTTAGATAATCAGATTATCCCAGCATTCGAGTTCTTCAGGTCCGTGATTCATTCCGAGAAGAAGCTCATTTCCGCTATCTCGCGGTGCCCGGATTTGCTCGCGCAGAATGTGCATCTCTATGTCGTTCCGAACATTACGATTTTGCGAGAAAACGGAGTTTCTGATCCGAATATAGCTGCGCTGATTTGGGGCAAGCCTAGGGCTGTCATGGTGGGCCCAGATAAGTTCCGTCAGACCGTCGAGCGAGTGATCAAAATGGGTTTCAATGCCTCGTCGCATAGTTTCATTGTGGCGATCTCTGCGTTCCGGTCGATGACGAAATCGACGTGGGACAACAAGGTCGATACTTTGAAGAAGTGGGGTTGGTCCGAGGAACAGATTCTGACAGCCTTTAAGAAGCATCCTCAATATATGATGACATCGTTGGATAAAATCGCAGCCACCATGGATTTCTTTTTCCGGGAAATGGGCTTGAGCCCTTCGCACATTGCGTCGTACCCGATGGTTGTGAACTACAGCTTGGAGAAGAGACTGATACCGAGGCGTCTGGTTATCAGCACTCTGCTCTCAAAAGGGTTGCTCAAGAAGGAGTACAGTCTCGCTTTGGTGTATGGATCGATGGAGGAGAAATTCTTGAAGAGGTTTGTGACGCCTTATCAGGCTGACGCTCCGGAGTTGATGAAGCTTTACGAGGATAGTAAGCTCGGCGTTTCAAGTGGATCGGAGACCGATTAAGCGTGAAGCAATTATACCAATGTCCATTGCATTTTTGTTCCTGACATGGGCAATTTGTTGCTTACTCATTGATGATATTCATAAAGATGGCATCCTATGTAGTTTCTATATAGCTAGAGCCAAAGTTTTATTTGATTTAATAAATTGATTTATGCTATATTGGGAAGCAAATCTGTATGATCCCTAAGTTATTGAAAACTCATTTGTTGATGTGAATAATCACGATCAACTGTCACGAAGTGATAACACTTCGGTACGATATGTTAGATGATGGATCTCAATTATTCGTGGTGAATCCACTTCGATGAAAATAACGATGGCAATGAATCGGCAAGTAAAATGAACAGTAAATGAGATAATAATATTATTGCTCGATAATAAGGTGAATACAGAGTGTAGTTGTAAGAGAAATTGTATCAAAGAGTTCCCCTCCCCCCATCTTACATCGTAGGATCTATATATAATGAACATTACAACGTCTAGATTCCTATCCCCTCGTAACGGCTATGAGACCAAGCTCCTTTCCTCTTGCTTTGTTTTTTATGCCACGTGTAAAGTTAGTGGTGTGATACTTGGTCTTCATTGACGTGGCAACAGCTCGGGATGGTCAGCAAGAAAGAAATTCGCCTAGTCTTGTGGGTTGCTTAGTCTTCGTGGACTGATCATGGGGCTTAGGGTTTTCGGTGTTGAATGGGCTTTACTTGATGAATTGGGCCCATTACGTTGTGCATCATGGATCTGCTCCTTGACGTCGTTGGTAGGGCTTGATGTCGTTTGTCTTCCTGTAGCTACGTGATTGTCGTTTTCTTGAGGGGACGAAGTCCTACATCAACATCATCTACCTAGAGTCTCTATTTTATATATATATATATATATATATATATTTATATAGATATAGCAGCGCAAGTACTTAAGTTATAATAGTAAGTGCCGTTTGGTGCTTATATTATTTTTTGGGAAATTAACGGCATAAATTACTGTAGAGGAAAAGCATCCGCCCCAATGTTAGTAAAATTTCTTCCGTTAGTACCCAATCGCAAATTCCGTCAAGCTTTTTATTCTTTGCCACGTGTCAAGCGTATAATGATTGATATTTGCATTACATTTTGGTTGATTTAGCTGTAATTTATATATTATCAATTCGATCAATTAAAGAGAAGAGAAGTCATAGTCAATCAGACAATAAGTTGATATTTGAGGATCAATTTTCAACTCTGCCATTTCCTAGAGCATGGATAAAGAAGTTCAATAACATGTTACACCAAACAAAGGGCATTTTGGTCAAGAAAATTCCCAAAGAATGAAGCAAAAATACACTTGCATATTAAATGCATATCACAACATTCAATCTCGCAAGATTTGTTTCAAAGACGAGCCTCTTCGACCGTACAGTCGCATCAACTCCGGAGCTTCCTTCTCGTAACAAGCGACGAACTTCTGAAGAAACTCCTTGTTCGAAAACCTGAACACATACATGCTAATCTCCTTCTTCAGCAACCCTTTCGCCAGCAAATGCCGGTAGACCAAAAACCGAGGAACCACCCGCTCCTCCAGGCTCATTGAAAGAAGGACCGGGCATTTCGATATCGCAGAAGATTTCCAGCCCAAGGACTGAACGAAAAACTCCATACTTGCCGAGATCTTGTCCTCGGAAATCATACGGACACCGAGTGCCATTCGGAACGCCTTGAGGACGTCCTCCTCGGACCAACCCCACTTCTTGAAAACATCGAGTTTCCTCTCCCACTTCGCCTTGCTCAGCCGCCGGATTACAGACACCGCGGCAACAAAATTCATCTTCCCGGAGTCGAACCCCATCGCAACGACTTCCTCCACAACGCTTCGAAAGGATTCCGGATTGAGCAACACGTCCCTCGGGTTCCGAAGAATGAACGTCGCAATATTCTTCAGAGGCACTCCGTTCTCCCGCAAAATGGCTATGTTGGGCACGATCTGCTTCTCGACGTCGTGCTTGAGAATGTCGGGAAACCGGAGAATGGCTCGGATCGTCGTCTGATCGGACTGGAACAAGCTTCTGAAGAACTCGAATTTGGGGATTATCACGTTCGGTAAGCTGCTTCTCAGAACTCCAGGGTACACAGACAAGCCCTTCGCAAGTTCCGAACCTGAAATCCCCTTGCTCAGGAAGAACTCGAGCTTCGGAGTCATGACTTTCTCACTGTCGCATACGAGGGTTTTGGGGTGTCCCTTGACGAGGCTCGAGATCTGGGTTCGGGTGAAGCCATAGCCTTTGAAGAACTCTAGGGTTTTGTCTGGTTTCTCGGAAGAATCGAACTTGACGAACCTGGAAGCTTGCAAGGCGGATTTGGGGGAGATCCCGAGCGAATTCGTGAGGTAGGAGACGACGAAGGACTGGTCTGAGTTCGAACGCGTGGTTGACAGCCATCGGAGAGCACTGACCTGTGCTGAAGAAGGCGAAGCTCTTGCGTTCGATTTCCCGAAGAGAATGGCTTTGGCGAGGAGTTCGGACATGGCCATTGAGTGAAGAAAGCTTGAAGCTTCAGACTTCAGAGAGTGATGGCCGCCATTTCTGAGAGAAGGGTTGAAGAAAAGCTTGACACATCGCTGTGAAACGACGTGTCGTTGGGACAAAAATTGCACTTGCTTGTAACACAAGCTACAACAATTTATCTCCGACACTTTGCGCCTTTCCAATATTTTGAGCATGGTTTTAAGAATCACGAAAAATCGTCGACGTGCCCGTTATTAATCTTTTTTTTTTTTTTGGGTTTGCGGTAAGAAAACTTTTGTTTGTCAGTCGTCGTTTTATAAATTATCTTCGAAAACTTTAAGGTAAGTCGTTATCGTTACATAAAACAACGAAGCAAATTCGTAATGTAGTGGACTCGAGTTGTCACTTGATTGCCGCCTAATCCGTGAAGGTCTCGAGTCCGACTCTTGTAGGCTGCATTTCTTTCGTCATTATTCGTGTTATTTATATAATTTACACTTGTACTCTGTATTAATATCAAAATTCAAATAAATAACTCTTATTTATATATAAAATTACTACTTTCGCGTATCGGTAAACTCTTACGAAAAACACCCATCCACAAACCCGTTACCCATCGGTATACTCGTAAAAGTTTGCGGTTTTTTCCATCGATAATGGTATTTAAAACCTTGATCTTGATAGTCGGTGTCGATTCACTCGCTCTCGACACTGCTTTTTTCCGACACTCTACTCGTTTCTGACACAGCTTCTTTTTTTTTTTCCTTCAAAACTTCGCTCCTTTCGGACACTTGGCTTGTTTCCGGAACTGGCCGTTTCTAACAATATCTTGCAACGGGACTCGACACGACACGAAGTACATTAGATTATATCACCGACGTACATAACATTGTATGGAATGGATAGTTTTACAGCTACTACGAGCGTATCAATTCGGACTCCTCTGTTTCGCCAAGAGCTTGTTAATGCCAAGGGCGTACCCGCAGAGGCGGCGGAACGCCTCGCCCTTGTCTCCGAGCACAGCCTCAGCTCGGCCATCGTAAGCAGCATCGCACATGTCTGCATCTGTGACCGCCACGCCCACCCACGTCTCAACGTCACCGTTGGCATCGACGAGCAGCGCAGCCACGGAGTCCTCGATCTGCTCCGCAGCGTCGATGTAGTGCTCGAGGCACTCCGACGCTGCGTCGTGCGCGGTGGTCTCGTTTTGCAGGAGCACTTTGAGGTGCTCGGAGACGTCAGAGGCGTTCGACGAGGCCAGCCGGAGAGCGATGAGGGCCAGGCCTTTGAGGTCGGAGGCGCGCGCGGTGGGGTCGGACAGCAGCGCGGACACGCAAGCCTCGTTGTGCTCGCAAGCGGTCTCGAGCAGCGGGTTGGTCTTGTTATGGTGGTGGTGGTGCTTGTTGTGAGCGAGGCTGCATTCTGGGAACTGCGAGACCAAGAGCACGGTCATGACAACGTAGAAGAACCCCATGTTTTATTTATTTATTTATTTTTATTTTATGGTTTTGAGAACAATTTATCGCGTTTGACGTGAAAGCCATGCCTAAAAATAGAATTGCGTGTATGGTGCACAAGTGAAGGGACTGCCAGAAGTTTCAAACAGAAAGTCTCAAATGGTTTTTTCCATTAATTTTGGATCTTTGGTTGAAAATTAGTGAAGGGCTGGAAATTAATTGGTTAATCAGGGTTATTAATTTACTAGGGGTGTAAAAAAAAAAAAAAAAGCCTAAACCAAATCTAAAATCAATAACGTTACATTAATAATTAACCATGTAATCTTTTTAAAATATGATACCAAAATTATTTGCTTATATTTTAAGTTGTTCTTCGTCTCTAAACTTCCGCCGAACGTTAATAAAGTCCGGCGGTGGCTTAGCCATAAATTCAATTCAGGTGAAGCACAAAGTTGTAAAAAAAAAAAAATCAATGAAGTACTATAAATAGAAATCTTGATGGAGGACAAAATAAAATTTAATGAACTTAAAACAAATTGAAAGTTTGGGGCACGAAATGAACACACAAAATGGTCATGATACGATTTAAACGGATTTGGATCTACAATAAATGGATCTCGGTTCAACCGCGTCGAACACGATTAATACGATTAAATAACGTGTGAACACGGCATGAACACTGTAACACGATGAGACCTAGTTAAACACTATTAAGGAGTAAAAACTTGTATTTTGTGAATTTTATATATGTTATTAAGTGTTTTAAAAGTTATTTTACATGAATTTATGTTTTTTATTTATTAATTAAGTTGTTTAATTGTTGATTTGAATATAGAAAACTGTTAGTAACTTTTATAATCTTAAATTACTGCACCATTTTGGGGTTTTATCACATTCATGCTCAACCATCGGAATTCTTCTTTGATAATCATGCCCTCAAGCTCGATTCCTCCGAGAAACCAGATAAAACCATAGAGTTCTTCAAGGCTAATGGCTTCACTCACGCCTGATTACCCCAACATACTTGTTTGCAATGTTGAGAAAACCATTTTGCCCAAGTTTGAATTCCTCGCAAGCCAAGGAATTTCGGCCCCTGAACTAGCCAGAGGGCTGTCTCATTTTCCGTATCTGCTGCGGATCAGCTTAGAGAAAAAGATCAAACCATCGTTCGACTTTTTCCGGGATTTTTTTCCGTCCAATGAGATGATGGTCAAGGTTGTGACACGTTAACCGGAAATCCTTACATACGATCTTGAAAAACACGTGAGGCTGAACATCGCTACTTTGCGGGATCACGGCGTGCCTGATTCCAGAATAGTCACCCTATTTTTCTGCTGGCCTCGGACTATCAGGACGAGCCCGGTTCCGCTTCGAGAGATCGTTGATGAGGTCGAGAAAATGGGATTCGATCCGTCGAAGAAAGAGTTCATTCTTGCCGTGCATGCGATTCATATCAAACACGTGATTGATACCAAGCAGACGGGATCATCATCTAAGTGGGAAAGCAAGGTTGATATGTATAAGAAGTGGGGTTGTTCGGAGGAAGAGGTTATGCAGGCTTTTCTGAAGTGTCCGTGGTGTATGATTATCTCGGAGGATAAGATTCGGGCAGTCATGGAATTCTTCGCGGCCAAGAATGGATTGCAGCCACGGGAGCTTCTTAAGTTCCCTCTTCTGTTTGTGTACAGCTTAGAGAAGCGTGTAATTCCGAGAATGTTGCTTTATCAAGTCATACTGTCGAGAGGCCTGTTGAAGAAGGAGGTTAGCTTATCAACGCTCGTGGTAATGCCGGAGAAGATGCTATTGACGAAGCTCGTCACTCCTTATGCGAAGGAGGCTCCAGATTTGTTGAAGTTGTACCGAGAAAAACTAGCCACTTCAAGAAAAGTTTTGAGATAGTGTTGAACTATGTTCTAAACCGTCTAGTTATAAGATTATATATATATATATATATATAATATATACACACTCTGTCATGCTTCTTCTAGTATTTGCTTAGATTTCTGTTTAGGATTGCAAGATAGCTCCGTGTCTGATTTGTTGATTTGAATCTGCCTTGGGAATTTGTTGATTTGTTGGCGAATTCGTCCAAAGTTCTCAATGTTTATTGATTTGCTAAAAATCTTTGATTTCTTTCGACCAACTTATTAGTGGTAGAACTATCCAATAGTTGAAAAGATTTAAATAGAAGCAACGAAAAAAATCGAATTATTTTATATTGCAGTGACCCCACTGGTCAACATTACAAAACGTACTCACGTTATATAAGATTTCGCAATGTAAAAAAATCCTGGTGTACATGCATTTTTTGCATCTCTTGGACTTAAACCAACAACTTTTCGAAGAGTTGTTTAGTGACGTTACCACTAGACTGAACACTATTAGTTAAAAAATCAAAACTTTAGATAATTAAGCACAGAAATTACAAAAGAATTTTTATTTTATTTTTTCAAAATAGAACTAAACGACACTAAAATTGCAACACAGTCGTATCCGTGCAGAAGAGATTGGCATAAACACTTCACCATTTTCGTGTTCCTCTTTCTCATGCTCAACAATCCCACTACTTCTTTCATGACCATGCTCTCAAGCTCCGCCATTTCCTTCTCCAACCAATTCGTAAACCATTGATCACTCTCTCTCTCTCTCTCTCTCTCTCTCTCTCTCTCCATGTCTGTCTTTCTTCGTAACGCCATTGTTCGTAGTGTAAGAAGTTCCGTACAGAACAGCGATCTGGGTTTTGTTCGAAACCCAGAAACATGTCCCCGAAGGTTCTTCTCAGTTTCCAGTTCTGACGAAGATCGTTCTTTTGTGGTTTCTTATCTCGTAAACTCACTTGGGCTCGATCCAAAAGCCGCCTTGAGAGCTTCGAAGCGTGTCAAGTTCCATTCTTCCGAGAAACCAGATAAAACCCTAGAGTTCTTCAAGGCTAATGGCTTCACTCACGCCCAATTCTCGCGCGTTGTAAGGTTATGCCCCGATATACTCGTGAGCGATGTTGAGAACACCATTTCGCCCAAGATTGAGTTCCTTGCGAGCAAAGGAATCGCAGGCCATGACCTATCCAAAGGGCTCAGTGTATACCCAACTCTGCTAAGGGTTAGCTTGGTCAAACAGATCATTCCCGCCTTTGACTTCTTCTCGGAACTTTTCCCATCCCGTGAGATGATGATCAAGGCTGTAACGCGTTCCCCGGAGTTCCTCGCCTACGCTATCGATAAAAATGTTAAGGCTAACGTCTCTACTTTGAGACAGCATACAGTGCCCGGTTCGGGAAAATTCATGCTTATTCACTACTGGTTCGTGAGATCGTGAACGAGGTTGTGAAAATGGGATTCGATCCGTCGAGGCAGACGTTCGTACTAGCTATGTGTGCAATTCATCTCAAACAGAGGGGACCGAAGTGGGAAAGCAAGGTCGATGCGTATAAGAAGTGGGGTTGGTCCGACGAAGAGGTTATGCAAGCTTTTCGGAAGAATCCATGGTGTATGTTGATCTCGGAGGATAAGATAGTTGCAGCCATGGCGTTCTTCATAACTAAGATGGGTTTGAAGCCTTTTGAACTAGTTAATGTCTCTATTCTATTTAAGTACAGCCTAGAGAAGCGGGTAATTCCGAGAGTTTCACTTTATCAAGTTTTAATGCCGAGAGGTCTGTTGAAGAAGGAGATTAGCTTGACAATGCTCATGGCAATGCCAGAGAAGACGCTATTGACGAAGCTCGTCACTCCTTATGCGAAGGAGGCTCCAGATTTGCTGAAGTTGTATCAAGAAAAACTAGCCACTTCAAGAAAAGGTTTGGGAGAGCGTTAAACAAAATAGGGGTGAGCATTTTAGGCCCAACCCGATGGCCCAACCCAATCCGTTAGAGACCCGACCCCAATCTAACCCGCTCAAAATTGGATCGGATCGGGCCGGACCCGACTATTATTCGGGTTGGGGTCGGGTCCAAAACCTTGGGTCGGGTCGGGGTCTCCGACCCGACCAATATAATTAATATATATTTTATATTAATTTTTATTCACATAGTGCAATCTTTAGTCTTTTAAAATTTCTCATTCTCAATTTTATTTACATTTAAAGACCGTTCAATCTCTCATTTTCATGTTTTACATTGTTTAGTGTATGTTTGTTTGATTGAATTTGTTTGGGGTATTTTTACTTGAATTTTGAGTTACATTGATGCATTTTTTTCATATTATTTTTTGTTATGTAAGAGTAAATTTTAACTAATCGGGCCATGGCGACCCAAACCAACCCAACCCGATTTTTTATCGGGTCGGTTTAGTTCGGGCATTAAAAACAAAAAAAATGGGTCGGCTTGGGCTTTTTTTTTAGGAACCCGAAGTGATCGGGTCGGGTCCATAAAAAGCATCGGGGCGGCCCAACCCAACCCATGCTCACCCCTAAAACAAAGTATGTTCTGAATCGCCTAGTTATAAGATTATATATATATATATATATACACTCTTTATTGGTTGTGTTTTTATGCAAGAATAGGCAAAGTATGAGCAGATTTGGAAATTATGGCAAAAATAACTGTTATGATATGATGTCTTCGGTCATGTGACATGATGTGCTTCGTGTATTAGGTCGGAATGTTCCAATTAAAAAAAAAAAAAAAACCCCGGTGAAGCTTCTCCACAAACCCAAAACGAATAACAAGTGATCGTGGTCGCTTCCATGAACACAATTATTAATCTAAAAATTCACGTCGTCCTCATGAAAAATCGGAGAGTCATGATCAACAAGAATGAGACCGAATTTTCGCAAGTGCACGCTCGCTTAGAGATTTTTTCTTCATTCAATCACCACCGAAAAATGACGTGTTGCGAGAAGCGTGAGAATCTAGTTAGTGTAATGCATTGAGTGGTCAAATCACGCCACTGACGAGTGAGAAGCGTGAGAACTTTATAAGTGTGATGCCAGTTAGCGGTCAAATGTGGTCAGAGCCGATTGAGAAGCGTGAGAGTCTATGAGAATCTTATAAATGTGACGATATTAAATGGTCAAATCACGTCAGAAACACTTGAGAATGGTAAATGAGTTGGGTGATTAGTTAATTTTTTTAAGGTTAGTTGCTGAATGAACTGAATGAGTATAGTTTTTCAGCTCTACAAGATTAAGGTCTTAGAAATTTACCTAATAAAATATAGAAAGCGATACTATTGAAGTCATACAAGTAAATCAATTGATACATGGTTTCACTTTCACACAAGAATGTTGCCTTGTCAGTCAAGAAACAAAGAAACTTAACACTAAAAAAGATGAACATGCCAAATCTTAGTACTTCGGACAGCTCAAAGCTGAAGAACTACAAATCCTATCAACCGATGATTCTAAAAGTCTTGCGAAAATTCTCCCCATCCGCCACGACGCTCCCATTCCCGTGTCCCCGTTCGAAAGAATGCAGATTATCTTTATTGCCTTGTCAATTAAGAAACCAAGAATTTCTATCAACTCAAATAGATGAACATGACAGCATAAACAACCGATGATCCTACAAGACTTGCGTCGGTTCTCCTCGACGCGATTTCGGAAACATTCGCTTTGGCACTCTAATTCCGGTCTCCGCATTTGAAAGATACAAATTGTGTTTGTACAGCTGCAGAATTTCCGGGGCTTTTTCTTTGTACGGATTCACGAACTTCTCCAAGAACTTCTCCTCTGAACTCATCAAGAGCAACCGCGTCTTCGTCTCCTCCTCATTCACCAAGCCCTTCGAGAGCAGAACCTCCGACACCGCAAACCTCGGGATCACCCTCTTCTTCAAGCTCATCAACAGGAATCTAGGGTTCTCCGCCATGAACCGAGGCTCAAACCCCTTCTCTTTGATGAAGAAGCTCATGCTCGTTTCGATGTTGCTCTCCGAGATGAGCAAGCACTGCGGAAACTTCCCGAAAGCATCGGAGAAATCTTCCTCGGACCAACCCCACCTCTTGTACGCCTCGATCTTGCTCCGCTTATTCAATTTGCTCGACGACGAGAGAGCGAGGACAGCGAAAACAAACTTCAGCTTCGACACCTCGAACCCCATCTCGACCGCTTCCTCAATAGCTTCCCAGAACCGATCCGAAGGGTTTCTGAAATACCTCGGCCGGTTTCGGAGAACCGTGGCGATGTTGGAATCGGAGACACCACTCTCCCGCAGAGCGCAGATATTGGGGACGACGTTGATGAGACCGCAAGCCAAGAGATCGGGAAATCGCCGGAAAGCGATGTTGGTCTTCTCTTCCGAACCGAAGAGATCTCTGAAGAAGTCGTAAGCCGGAATTATCTGTTTGGCTAAGCTGGCTTTGAAGACGCAAGGCAAGGAAGAAAGCCCTTTAGCGAGCTCAGGCTCGGTGAGGCCTTTGGCTTTCAAGAAGTCCAATTTGGGCAAAATGGTTTTCTCGATACTGGACGAGAGCACCGCAGGGTAGGCTCGGACGAGGCTCGAGATCTGGGTCTGCGAGAACCCATGGTCCTTGAAGAAGCGTATGACTTTGTCTGGCTTCTCGGGAGAGTCGAACTTCACCTTCTTCGAAGCGGACGAAGCTGTTTCCGGAGAGAACCCGAGTGAGTTCACGAGGTAGGAGACGGTGAAAGATGGGTTTTTTCCGGGAGTATCGACGGAGAACCATCTCGCGGAGCTCGTTACGGCACTGGTGCGACCACGGAAAACGGTTTTGAATAGAAATCGAGACATGGGTTTCACTCCAAAGTGAGATAGATTCGCAGATTGTGAACGTACCTTGAGAATCGAAATCGAAAGCGATAGCGATAGCGAGAGAGTTCAGAAGTAAGACCCTAAGGCTAAGGTTTTACAGAGAAGCTGAGAGTCGTCGAAGGAACGAAGAAGACGACGATGGTCTCTCTTCTGGTAGTGAGTGAAATCAGTGGAAATTATTCGAAGCATACAAGTGTGTCGTTTTTCCTTAATAAAACGACAATGAAAAAAAATATAGCTATGACTTTATCAGACCGAATTGACTACGATAAGGGGTGAAGTCCAAGACTTTTTTTTTTTTTTCAAAGCCCGGAGAATCCGGAATCGGGATATCTGAAAAACGAAATGTCTTGACGTGCGGAGTGCGAAAAAGGACAATCTTCGCAAAATTTGAGCTTTAAGTGATGTAATTGTATCGCGATTCCGAGATTCCCCGACACCAGGGTTTTATAATAGAGTTCGGGAGGATCTAGAATCCGGGTATCTCAAAAATGAAACGCAATGATTTGATTGGAATGTTAAAAGGTGCATCTTCTTTGGAAATTTGAACATGCACTAACTGTTATCATGTTTCATGTCCAAACTAACGACATGCTGTTTCTAAAGCACAATTTGTTAGTTTAGTTATGGTTAATCGTTTTATCATCAACTGAATTAAGAGAGCAAAAGACTGTTTAAGCCTTGTAGAGAACGACGACGGGCACTCAAAGATCTTAATGGTTCGACCAAAAGAAAAAAGTTGTTTTCCCATGTTATGGTCATAATGATTTTCTCTCGGGTCAAGATTTGAGATAACAGGTCGTAAAGTTTACAGGTAAACCTTCTCCGGCTCGGAACTCATGACTAAAACAAGGACATCTCCGGCTCGGAATGTATATCAGGACATCTTTTAGAAATTCCTGCACGCTCTGATCGTTGTACCGAGCGAAACAAGAAACAAACACTATCCATTGATACCTTTTCAGTTGATACAGGATATCACAGTAGCAAAGTTTACGCTATTTCTTGGGCAAATATGCCTCCTCGGAGATATTCCCGCCCCCTTGTCGAGACTTCCCTGAGAAATTGTACTTAATGAAAAACACGCCCAACGGCATTTCTAATACAGAACGTAGGTACGTCTTTTGCAGCGGCTACCACCAGATTTCAGAGTAGTACATTTGCAAAATGGTGATACATTTTCAGTTACCATATCTATCGTTCCTTTGAAAAGTAAAGCAAATAAACAATGACATTTTGCACCTTCAAGTTTTGTACAATCAGAACATATTGTTATTGCCTCCAATCATGCTTATCTGCATAGAAACAAAAAACTAAGTATCATAACTTTAAATAGCTAAAGGGAAAATTGCGGCATCAGTACTTAAAGTCTTTGAAAAGTAGCCATTAAATTTTCATTCTTTTTTTTTCTAGCGAAAGTTGCCAAACTTTTATTTTGTGTATTCCATCGTCTTTTTGTCCAGAACCGCGCCACGTGTCACGTTTTAAAACCCATTAAATATACCATTGTTTATCATTGATAAATCAGTTTAATTTTTTTAATTAAAAATGGTGAATTTAATAGGTTTAAAAACGTGACAGAAACATGACGGAAGTCACAAAATAAGAATTTGGCAACTTTCACCACCAAAAAAAAAAAGAATGGGAATTTAATGTCAAATTTTCAAATATTTTTGGTACTTATGCATCCATTTCCCCATTAACTAAATGTAAACATTTTTTCAGTAAATGCAAATATATCAGACTAAACAGCAAGCGAATCAAATAACTAAATGTAAAGCTGAGAACACAGATAAACATAATTTATTCAATCAAATCAACAAAATTTGGTGATAATTGAAATTTCTGCAACATACTCGTCATACCTAGAAACTCTTTTGGCGAGTTCAAAGACTTGGCTTCTTCTTGTACAATTTCAATAGCTCCGGAACCGTCTTCTCGTACCGCTGGACGAACCTCTTAAGAAACTCGTTGTTCGTAGTTAGCAACAATGTATACAGGCCAACGTTTTCCTTCTCCAAACCCTTCGAGAGAAGAACCCGGAACACCGAGTACCTCGGAATCGTTCTCCTCTTAATGCTCAGCGAAAGGACCTTTGAACATGAAGCGACTCGGCTCCCACTCCAGCCCATTTCGTTGACGAAGAAGCCCATGCCCTCGTTGATCTTCGCTTCGGATATCGCCGTAAACCATGGATCCTTCTTAAAGGTTTGCAAAACCTCATCGTCGGACAAACCCCACTTCTTCTAATTGTCAACCTTGCTCTGCCACGTCGATTTCGACATCGCCACAGACAGGAAAACTGCAACGACGAAGTTCATCCGGCCAGCGGTGAACCCCATTTCGGCAACTTTCTCGACAACTTTCCGATACCGTTCGGAGCTTACAACGAAAGATCTCGGCTGATAATGCAGGATGTTAGCAATTTTTGAATCGGGCACTCCAAAATCTTGCAAAATCTTAATGTTGGACGCCACACACCTCAAATCATACCCGAGGATGCTCGGGTACCGTTTAACGGTGGCGTTCGTCTTCTCATCGCAATGAAAGAACTTCTGAAGGAAATCGAACGACGGAATGATCAGGTTCTCTAAGCTAAACCTCAAAGTGGCCGGGAAAACCGTGAGCATTTTCGTCAGCTCATGGCCGGAAATCCCCTTGGCTCGCAGAAACTCAAACTTGGGTAAAATGGTTTTCTCAGTGTCGGATAAGAGTTTAACCGGATATTTCCTAACGATGATGGAGATCTGGGTGCGAGTGAAATCACAGCTCTCGAGCAACCTGATGACTTTGTCCGGCTTCTCGGGAGTCTTGAAAGAGATGAGCTTCGAAGCTGATAAAGCATGATTCAGCGATAACCCAACTGAATCTATGAGGTACGACACTGTCCGGGACTGTTCTCGACCTGAATCCGAATCCCTACTGGAGAACGATCTCAACGAAGAAACGGTAGGGTTTCTGCGATGAAGAATGATTTTGCAGATGAATCCAGACATGGAATTCGAGATTCGGAACCAGAGAGACGAACTTACAGGCTTTCGGATTGGGATTTCGCTGTCTTGGAGAGAACCCGAGTGAGTTGACGAGGTAAGAGACGGCCAAAGATGGGTTTTTGCCCGGAGAACCATCTCACGGAGCTCGTTCCGGCACTGGTGCGACCACGGAAAAGGGCTTTGAATAGAAACCGAGACGTGGGTTTCACTCTACATTGAGGTTTGAAAGCAATCAGAGCCCAAATCTTAGATCTTTACAGAAAATCTGAGAGGCGTCGAACGAAGAAGACGATGATGGTATCTGTCTGCTACTGGTAGTGAACTGAAATCAGAAGACAATATTCGAGTGTCAGAAACGTAAAAGTGTGTCGTTTTGCTTCAAACAAACGACAATAACATGTAGCTATACCTCAGCTGACGTTAGTCCACGACCCGGATTTTTTTTTTTGAGACCCGGAGGATCCGGAATCTGGATATCCGGGAAAAAAAAATGTTTTGACGAGCTTGGAGTGAAAAAGAAAATCTTTTGACAATTTGAGCATGTAGTACTTGTATCGCGACTCCAAGATTCCCCAACCCCCGTTTTTTTTTATTATTATTATTATTATAAGAGAGTTCCTGAGGATTTGGAATCCGGGTATCTCGAAAATGAAACGTAGTGATTCGAATGGAATGTAAACAGGACATCTTTTGGAAATTTGAACACCCACTAATTGTATCATGTTTCGTGTCCAAAATAACGACTTATCGTCTCTTAAAGCACAATTTGTTAGCTTAACTATTGTTGATCGTTTTTAAGCTTCGAAAGAACAGCAATAGGCACTAGAAGATCGTAGTGTTCAGTCAAAGAGAAAAAAAAGTTTGTTTACTCCGCGTTACTGTCATGTTGATAAGAAAACCGTCACCAGGCTCGGAAGACATAACAATAGCGAAGTTTACGCTCTTTCTCGGGCACATATGCCTCCTCGGAGATATTCCGGCCCCCTTGTCAAGACTTCCCTTAGAAATCGTACTTGATGAAAAACACGCCCAACGGCTTTTCTAATACAAAACGTAGGGACGTCTTTTTGCAGCGGCTACCACCAGATTTCAGAGTAGTACATTTGAAAAATGTTGAAATATTTTCAGCTGCCATATCTATCGTTCTCTTGAAAAATAAAACAATTAAACAATTACACTTTGCGCCTTCTAGTCTTGTTGAAGCAGAACTATATATTGCCTCCAATCATGTCAGAACCCCAACAGTTCATCTGCATAGAAACAAAAACCTCAGTCCCATAAATCGAGTGTCTTATTATCGCGGTACAACCAGACGTGCGTTGTAAGAAATTTTGACCCAAATTCGTATATTTTGTTTGATACTTTCGGCCCTTTGTGTTTGTGGTGTGGTGCAAGTGGCGGGATCGTTTGGTAGCGGAACCAGGAATTAGCTTTAGTGAGGTTGACGCTGAGGATTTAAGGCACGAGAAAAGAAGAAAAAAAAATCTATGTTTCATATATTTAAACTCCGGGAGGGTATAGCGTATGTCAGCCTATGTAGCCGTTATCTATTTTTCGTACTCTCTCTTCCGTCGTAGTGGATTCGTCCTTTTTCCGTATGGCTTTCTTCTCAAATTGAATTTCTACGTAAATTCTGTAACGACTTCTCTTTATTTGGTTTCTATTAAATAACTAAATGTAAAATCTTTCAGTAAATGCAACTATATCAGATTAAATTTAAAGCATATCAAATAACTAAATGTAAAGCTAAGAGCACAGAAAAGGTATTCTTTCAAATCAACAAACTTTGGTGATGAATGATAGTTAAATTCCCATACCTCGAATCTCTTTGGACGATTTCAAAGACTCAGCTTCTTCTTGTACAATTTCAACAGCTCCGGAACCCTCTTCTCGTACCGCATGACAAACCTCTTAAGAAACTTGTCTTCCGTGGTTAACAAAAGGGTGCTCAGGCTAACGTTTTCACTCTCCAAACCCTTCGAGAGAAGAACCCGGAACACCGAGCACCTCGGGATCAGTCTCCTGTTCAAGCTCAGCGAGAGGATCTTCGAACACGAAGCGACTCGGGTTCCACTCCAGTCCATTTCGTTGACGAAGAAGCTCATGCCCTCGTTGATCTTTGCTTCAGATATCGCCATAGACCACGGATTCTTCCTAAAGGTTTGCAGGACCTCGTCGTCGGACAAACCCCACTTCTTATAGGCGTCGACCTTGCCCTGCCACGTCGATTTTGCCATCGCCACAGACACGAAAACCGCAACGACAAAGTTCGCCTGCCGAACGGTGAACCCCATTTCGGCCACATTCTCGACAACTTTCCGATACCGTTCGGAGCAAACAACGAAAGACCTCGGTTGATAATGCAGCATGTAAGCAATTCTCGAATCGGACACTCCAAATTCTTGCAAAACCTTAATGTTGGGCACCACGTATCTCAAATCGTACCCGAGGATGCTTGGGTACCGTTTAACGGAGGCGATCACCTTCTCATCGCACTGAAAAAACTTCTGAAGGAAATCATACGAAGGAATGATCTGTTTCTCTAAGCTGTACCTGAAAACCGACGGGAAAACCGAGAGCATTTTCGTCAGCTCGAGGCCGGAAATCCCTTTGGACCGCAAAAATTCCAATTTGGGCAAAAGGGTTTTCTCAGTGTTGGATAAGAGTATAATCGGGTATCTCCTAACAATGGTGGAAATCTGGGTGCGAGTGAAATCACAGTTCTCGAGAAACTTGATGACATTGTCCGGCTTCTCGGAAGAATTGAAATCGACGAGCTTAGACGCTGATAAAGCATGATTCGGCGATAACCCAACTGAATTTATGAGGTAAGAAACAGTGTGAGACTGCTCTTGATCTGAATCCGAGTCGCTACTGGAGAACGATCTCAACGAAGAAACAGTGGGGTTTCTGCGAGCACTGGTGCGATGAAGAATGATTTTGCAGATGAATCTAGACATGGGATTCGAATTTCAGAGCCAGAGAGAGAAAGAGACCAACTTACAGGCTTTCGGATTGCGATTTCGTTGTCTTGAAGAAGAGAACACTGAAAACTCACAAATGCTAAGGTTCAAGCCTTAAGGGTTTATGTGCTCCTCTCAACGACGTATCGTTTTTCGGTAATCTTCAAAACCACGTCGTTTTCTTGTAATATTCAAACAAGTGCCGTTTAATCATTTTGGAAAAGAGATTTCCGGTAGTCTAACTAACGAGTGAGTTAGAGTCTAAAAATAATATACTGTACTATCTTTATAAATTAATATTGTTGAATTTATTAATTTATCGAGTATAATTTAGTTGTTAGTTGGAGTCGCACTATATACAAGTAATTTTTAATCGAGGCTATTAGTTCACCGAGTATTAATTTAACAAAATTCTATTGTATATCGGCCCCGTTTAGAATTGTACATTTTTTTATTTTTTATTTTTTTTTTAAAAAGTGAGCCTCATTAAACCCTCAGAGTCCCTCAAAGGGGTGCGGATCTGGAGGAAAGAGTACTCCACATCGAATTAGTAGCAGCAACAGCCAAACAAGCATCCCGAACAAGGGTCATGACTCCCTCATTACAACTAGAATCACGTAGAGATTCAATACTTGGCGGAACATAGTCCAACCAAACTACATTTCCTCTCGACTTACTCGCGAGTCTAGCAAGACCATTCTGACTACCACACGGTCATTGTGCCCGGCCCAAAACGAAGTTATGGGCTGGGCCACTTTTCATGTTGATCCAAAAACGGCATTAACAATTAGTATTACTATTTTTTTTCAAAGTAAAATTGGATAAAATGATATTTTGGGAGAGCCAAATTGATAATGAATTTCAAGATATTGTTTTGGGATTAAATTGATAAGGTATGTGATTTGTATGGATCGTAGATGCCAATAAGTTTTGATTTAAAATTAAATTAAATAAAAATATCTGATTGATAAATCGTTGCAGGAAAACAACAAATTTTGATATGTAATTTATGAAATAAAAAGAACAATGCGCACAGCAATATAATACGTTGAATTAAATGAATATATTTATCCAAATAAGATTTAATAAATAAAATAATTTTAAACTTTTGCATAAGCAATTCGGTGACACGAGAACTAGCACATATCCGATGAAGTGGAATTTGTCTCTATTTAAGGGTGTGTTTGTTTGCACTTGGAGCTGCACATGAACAGGTCGCGACGGAAATCGCCAAAATCGCGAGTTGGCTGGTCGCGATGCGTCGCGACGTGGTCGCGATTTAGCGAGGAGGGGTGATTCTCGACCAAAAATAGGGCTGCGGCAAAAGTTATTTTTTGTTTCCAATGTTTAATTTTAGTAGTTTTTATCCGAATTTAAGTATTAAATTATTTAAAATTATTATTTAAACTTTATTTATTTCAAAATTAATATTTTAGTATGTTATTATTTTGTAACATATTATTAATTTTGATTTATAAGTTAATTTTTAAGTTGTAATATATGTTAATAAGTATTAATTTGTAACATATTAATAATTATTAAAAATCTAAAACAAATAAGTAAATATGATAAAACAAGATATTAAAAAAAAGTTGTATTATTCATTGTGAATATTACAATATGGTGGAAGAAGTTGTAAATATTCAGTGTAAATATTACAAGATGCCTCACTCAAACCTCTCTTGTAAAACCCTCCTTAGGGACATAAAACCAAGAGAGGAAAGAGCACATCATATTGGCGTTTACATTGCGTCACTCGGGGAACCAGTCGTTAAACCTTTGAGTCATAAGCTTTAGCTCGGTTGGCTCGGACCGTTGGGTGAAGTGGATGAATAATTGTGAGAAGAAAGTGGGTGAAAAAATATTGAAATTTGAAATTTTAGGGTTGTAATTCGAGTAAAGTGGGTAATAATTGTGGTTGGGGAATAAATTTCGGGTAAAAATTGTGTTATTTTCGCCACCAACAAACACAAATTTTCACTCCTCTCGGATCGATGACGTGGCGTCATCTCAGCCACACGATCAACGACGCGGATCGAGCCCTGACACGTCGCGATTTCACATGCTCGTCGCGACGAATCGCGATTTTTGCTGCATAGTCGCGACGCATCGCGATTTTCACTGTGGACGTCGCGATGGAGGGCATCATGAACGGCAACGTCGTATGTGCAGCTCTACACTTAATAAACATTTGAATCTTAATCGGTCAGATGCAGGGCTATTAAGTGCATTTGTTTTTTTATTTTAAAACCTCTTAATAAGTCTGAATGACCACTTATTCGGTCAGATGTGAATAGAACTGCACATACGACGTCGCCGTTCACGATGCCCTCCATCGCGACGTCCACAGTGAAAATCGCGATGCGTCGCGACTATGCAGCAAAAATCGCGATTCGTCGCGACGAGCAGGTGAAATCGCGACGTGTCAGGGCTCGATCCGCATCGTTGATCGTGTGGCTGAGATGACGCCACGTCATCGATCCGAGAGGAGTGAAAATTTGTGTTTGTTGGTGGCGAAAATAACACAATTTTTACCCGAAATTTATTCCCCAACCACAATTATTACCCACTTTACTCGAATTACAACCCTAAAATTTCAAATTTCAATATTTTTTCACCCACTTTCTCCTCACAATTATTCATCCACTTCACCCACCACAATAATTATTCACCCACCCCACTCTCTCCTCAAACCCTATAAATACCACCTCTTCCTCCCTCATTTCCTCACCAACAATCTCTCAACTCTCTCTCAAATTCTCTCAACTCTCCAAGTTTTTTCCACTCTCAATCTCCAAAGTTCCAAAGTTCTAAAGTTCCAAATTTCCAATTTTCTAAAATTTTTAAAGTTCTCTCATTATGTCTCGAAGAAGCGGCGGTAGTTCCGGGGGTCGAAGGGCGGCCAGGAATTTGCAACCCCAATTTCTACTGGGGGAACATCGCAGCCTTGTCCCGACGACTACATTCCCGTTATGCTACCCGGAGAAATATTTCCCTCCCCTCCCAATCCAGATTATCCCGACGATACAGTACGGTCTATAAGACCTAGTCTAGTCCGGGCGGTGGCCCAGCACCACGCCAATCCCGAACGTGTGCCCCGAGAGTTGGTCGACGCGGTGGCTCAATCTAGGGGGAAATAACGATCCTTTTTTCAATCTCATGTTACGGGAAGGTGCCGAATACGGAGCTCAAGGTCCCGAAGGTGCCGATCCCGACGAACCTCAAGGTCCCGAAGATGCCGATCCCGACCAAACTCAACGTCCCGACGATGCCGATCCCGACGACTTTCAAACGCCGCCCTCGATCCGTGGTTCAAATGTCGGGGTGTACAACCGCGGTTCTCCTCAACCTTCCAATCAAGATAGCGGTGAAGCCTCCGTTGCTCGTCCTCGACGAGGTCGACGTCCTTCTACCGGGTAATAACCTTTAATCCTTTTTTATTTCATTAATTATTAATTTTTTATTAATTAATAAGTTAGTACTTAATAATAAATAATAATTAATAAGTAATAAATAATAATTAAAAAAATAATTGAAAAAAAATAATTAATTTTTAATAATTAATAATTATTAAATAATAATTACTTGAAAGTCTTAGTATGCTCTGTGGTTGCGGTTCCGACTGATCTTCCACATCAGAAACGATTTTCTTGAGATTTAATAATCATTTAATCATATTATCTTAATTAATTAATTTCATTTAATTTTTTTACGATAAATATTATAGTTTAATTATTTTAGTTTATTTAATTAATTTGTCACGTATCTTGAAAGTCTTAGTATGCTCTGTGGTTGCGGTTCCGACTGATCTTCCACATCAGAAACGATTTTCTTGAGATTTAATAAGTTAACGGGATTAAAAATGGTAATTTGTATGTGTGGTGATTATTATAAAGTTCTTAATGGAATACGGTGTCTTAGAAAGATTGGTTTTTAAATAAGGTTTGCTTTGCAATCTCCTCCAAGCTAGCCTGGGAACCTCGGGGAGTTCTGTCTAGAAAAGCTTGGGCCTAAAGCGAGATCATAGCATTCTTTCCAGTCGATCTGGCCGTGGAACCTCGGGGAGTTCCGTCAAAAAGAGCTTGTTAATGATTTCCACACATAGAAAATACCATTTTTAATTTCGTTAACTCTTTTAATTACCTATATTAAATTTAATTAATTAATATTATTAATATTAATATTTAATCCATGTAAAATTAATACCAGTTTTTATTTTGTTAACCTTTTTTCTCCCTTATATTTTTAATAGGGACAGTCCTCCTGCATTGTTGTGGGGACGACCAAACAAAGCGAAGGTGTGGGATTATTTTCACGAGGAACGACGGGTGGAGAACGGTGTTCGAGTCAAGATCGCCACGTGCAAGAAGTTCCATACAACCCTCGATGCGTTGGGGGACAAAGGAACCGGCTACTTGACGCGACATAAAAAAGCGTGCTACGGAGACGGTAACGAGGTAAACACGGCACAGGTAAGTGCTCTTACCACCGAAAATTTACGGAAATGGACCCTCGAGTGGTTACTGTCTACGGGCGCACCGCTGAGTTTGGTGGAAAACCCTGCGCATACACAATACATGCAAAGGGTTAATCCGTCTTACGAACAGTTTTCCCGTACGACGTATACCAAGGACATGGAAAATGCTTACAAAATAGAAAAAAATTATTTGGTCGAATTTTTTAAAATGTCCAACATAAACGTTGCTTTCACCACCGACTTATGGAGCGGTCCGAGTCTTAACGATTATTTGAGTCTGACCGCCCATTACGTCGACGAGGATTGGGATCCATGTCAAAAACTTTTAAACATGTCACCATTCGAGTGTCGCCATACCGGCAAAAACATTTCCGATAAATTAATAGAATTATTCAATGATTGGGGTTTGCAAAATCGTATTATTTCTATTACGTTAGACAATGCCGCAAACAATAACGCCGATATTACTATCTTAGAAAATATTTTGCCCGGTTCTCCTTTTCGTAATATTTTACATCAAAAGTGTGCTTGTCACATCATTAATTTAATTTCTAGAACGGGCGAACGAAATATTTCAGGGCACGTTGAAAAAATACGCGGCGTTATCGATTGGATTCGGCATTCTCAAACCACCGTTAGGTGGAGACGATTTTGTAAAGAGCACAATCATAAAGCTAATAAGTTTGGTTTAGACAACAATACACGATGGAACTCTACATATCTAATGCTTTCAGTTGTTTGTAGACAGAGGTTACCGTTAAGCGCTTTCCTCCTCACCGAACTAGAGGCCTCGGAGCGGATCACGGAAGCAGAATGGGAAACGGCCCAGAAATTCACCCAATTCCTCAAACCCTTTTACGCTGTTACTTTAAATTTTTCGAACCAAAGACAACCTACCTTGAATCATGGTCTTTCGGGTCTTTATGAAATTACAAACACTTTTTCTGAATTCGCAAATGACCCTGTTATTTCGCCCATGATTGAGGGAATGGTTGCAAAATTCAAAAGTTATTGGGATCCACCCCCTTTTTCGTATTGTTTCGGTGCTATCTTAGATCCCCGTATTATGTTTACGTTCGGGCCGTTGATGTCAGCAATCGGGACAAACTTAGGGGTGGATTACACTGATTATATTAAGGTTGTTAATAAAGCTTTTTATGAACTTTACAGTGAATACGACCGGCGGTTCCCACAGTTCAACGTGGAGGCGGAGCAAAGGGCAGTGATGGAAAGCCCAACCAAGATCGGCCTAGCATTTGTCCGGAGACTGAAGCAAAGACTGGATCGCGGAGAATCATCGGGATCTGGTACGCCACCGGCACGAGCGGAGGAAACGGACGGTGCACCGCAAGAACTGAAGCGGTACTACGGCCTGCGGATCGACGAGGACTCCGTCGAGTTTGATGTGATTGGATGGTGGAAGAATCAACGGGAAAGATTCTCGATATTGGCGAGAATGGCGAGGGATATACTGTCCATCCCCATTTCCACCGTTGCTTCGGAGAGCGCATTCAGTTCGGCTCAGCATATAATCGACGACCGGAGGGCGTCAACAACTCCCACACACCTCGAGGAAGCGGTGGTGTTGAACGATTGGATGTTCCGCAACCCCACCATCGCCCAACGGTCCGAGCCAACCGAGCTAGAGCTTATGACTCAAAGGTTTAACGACTGGTTCCCCGAGTGACGCAATGTAAACGCCAATATGATGTGCTCTTTCCTCTCTTGGTTTTATGTCCCTAAGGAGGGTTTTACAAGAGAGGTTTTACTGAGGCATCTTGTAATATTTACACTGAATATTTACAACTTCTTCCACCATATTGTAATATTCACAATGAATAATACAACTTTTTTTTTTAATATCTTGTTTTATCATATTTACTTATTTGTTTTAGATTTTTAATAATTATTAATGTGTTACAAATTAATACTTATTAACATATATTACAACTTAAAAATTAACTTATAAATCAAAATTAATAATATGTTACAAAATAATAACATACTAAAATATTAATTTTGAAATAAATAAAGTTTAAATAATAATTTTAAATAATTTAATACTTAAATTCGGATAAAAACTAATAAAATTAAACATTGGAAACAAAAAATAACTTTTGCCGCAGCCCTATTTTTGGTCGAGAATCACCCCTCCTCGCTAAATCGCGACCACGTCGCGACGCATCGCGACCAGGCAAGCCACGACGCATCGCGACCAGCCAACTCGCGATTTTGGCGATTTCCGACGCGATTGGTCGCGACCTGTTCATGTGCATAACCCAATCTGAATGAAATTAAGACCTATTATTTTTCTCTCTCTTCTCATTATTTGTCCACATCTTATCTCATTTTCTCTATTTCTCACGTTATATATTATGTTTGGCCAAGTTATTAATTTTTTATTATTATATTTTTCTCTCTCCTCCTCAAAACTTCAAAACTCCATAACTTTTTTTCCGAGCATCGGATTGACTCATATAATACATCATCGGAAAGGTTGCGACGAGACGAATCCAATGATAGGTGGGAAGATATAGTTTTGATGCTTTTTAAAAAACTATGAAATTCGTTTTTTAATAAATAAATCAACTAAATTAAAAATAATAATAATTTATTAAATAAATAATTAACTAAATAATAAATTAATTCATAAAAAAATTATGGATACGTTTATTCAAAAAATAAATTTTTAAATTAGGGATTTATTTTAATAATAAATAATTTCTACTAATTATTTCGTATTAAAATTTTATATAATATTATTTAGGGTAAACTGTGGATACCCAATGTTTCATTTTTTTTATAATTATATACCCAAAGTTTTTTTTTTTGGTGGCTATAATACCCAAAGTTTATTCCGTTAACGCCAAACGTACCCACCGTTAAATCTTTGTTATTGCCATATATTATAAGGGTAAACTGCGGCTAAAATACCCAATGTTTCATTTTTTTAATTATGTACCCAAAGTTTTTTTTGTGTGGCTATAATACCCAAAGTTTATTCCGTTAACGCCAAACGTACCCACCGTTAAATTTCCGTTATTTCGCCCGCGTGGCATATATATATATATATATATATATATATATATATATTTACAGGGCCCACACTCTCCCTCTCTCTCATTGAGACACAAAATTAAAAGCGTACAGGGGTTTCGCTCACACGCCCTCCTTGAACCCGAAGACACACCGAGCCACCCGTCCACCACCCGTCCACTTTCAGTCAACAGAGGAACGCATTCATATTATTATTTGTGTTCTCTTATGATTATCTTTGTGACTGAAAGAGGGTGGTGCAAATCACCCTCAACAATCGACATTTAATTTTTTTTATAAAACAAGTGTACATATATTGTAACATGCAAAAATGTTACATTTAACATATAGTTTGACTTAAAATTGTGACACGTTAAAGTGCCATAAAATTTAATTAAATATAAATTATCCATATTAAAGTGAATGAAATAATATTATATTTTTAAATAATATAATAAGTGGATAATTTATATGTAAAATTTATAAATTATATAATTTATAAAATGTAACATGTAAAATTCAATTACAACTATATAATAAAACATGTAAAAAATATAATAAAATAACATTACATGTAAATATTCATAATTAATAGATTGAAATAAAATTATAAAATATAAAATAACATTATGCTAGATATATTATATATTACATAATCTATAAAATGTGTATATAAATATTATTTTTATAAATATTTATAAACGATATTATAAATTGTCTATTAAACCCTAAACCCTATTAAAAAAAATGCCACGCGGGTGAAATAACGGAAATTTAACGGTGGGTACGTTTCGCGTTAACAGAATAAACTTTGGGTATTATAGCCACACAAAAAAAAACTTTGGGTACATAATTAAAAAAAATGAAACATTGGGTATTTTAGCCGCGGGCGAAATAACGGAGATTTAACGGTGGGTACGTTTGACGTTAACGGAATAAACTTTGGGTATTATAGCCACCAAAAAAAACTTTGGGTACATAATTAAAAAAAATGAAACATTGGGTATTTTAGCCGCAGTTTACCCTTATAATGACGTGAATAAAATCCTAAAAATTGATTAGTTTAAAAATTAATATTATATCATATATTTATATTTTATAATATTTAACATATTATCTTAATATTTATTTATGATAGGAATTTTTAAAATTTTGTCACAAAATAATAATTTTACTTAATAATATTATCTAATAAAACTTAATTAAAAAAATAAATGCTCTTATGAAATATTAATCATGTTATTATAAATATTTTGATTAATTTAAAAATTAATACTATATTTAATATTATATTTCATAGTATTTAAAAAAGTATCTTAAATATTAATTTTTTAATAAGTATAGTACAAATTAGAAAATAAAATTACATTCAGATCTGCATTCAGATCTTAAAAAACAAACAGACTTTAATTTTCAAGCATTCAGATCTAGATGTAAGATCTTAATATTCAGATGTGCATTAAGATTCAGACGTCTGAATCTTAATGCAAACAAACACACCCTAAGATCCACCTTTAACCAATATACAAATATTTCATTCATCAAAATTCAAAACTATATAGTAAATAATAATAATATTTCATTAATCTAAGAAAATAGACCGGAACAAGTTTAAAATCCGATTGTACCAACGGTCAATTACTTTACGAGGATTATAAATATTTACACTAACATTTATTTTCAATACACGAAGAAAATAAATGAGAAGTATACTTAAAATAACACGAATTTAATTCACGTTAAATCTTATACATATAACAACATCATTCCGAAATGGTTCAATATCAAAAGACGGTCATAGTAATAAGATCAATTCTAAAATATATTACAAAAATAATAGAAATATTTTAAAAAAGACTCCGCATATGGGATGATAAAAAAAAAAGTTATTGACGACCACCACGGAAAACCGAACATCATGCATAAGACCAAAACCGACGGAGTTTAGCCCGGGTATCGTGTGCATTCCAATTAACTCTTTTAAAATAGGCCAATAGTAGTAAATTATATACATAACAATTATGGAACCCATGATGCATAGGACCTTGAATTGAATCATTAAATTTATTCTCTGTTGATCTCTCCACAACCAACCCCCGTTTGATTGTCTCTAGATTTTGTTTAATTGAATCACCATACAACTCAAACATGTATAATTATATATATACACAATTATGATACAGACTTTAAATGTGCTTAAGTCCTTAGGTAGGGGCCTAACATGCAATAAAGGCTTTATTTGATAAAGGTTTAGGCCAGCAGATCCTATCAATATTTATATATATAATAACGGTAAAAGTAGTCATGTTACAATCAATTGGCATGGACGGCACGTCGGTACTCGATTCTTCTTATAGTATATAAAGTACCGACAAAAAATAGTATTGTTTAGTTTAATTTATGTTAAAAACGGTAATTGAACAATCCAATTTCTGTAATAAAAAAAAACACGTTAACAAATGGACACGTGTCATCCCCACGCAATCTTATCTTAATTTTAATTTTTAATTTATTTATATAAAACGTTAATGCAGGGACTTATGTATATTTACCTATAAATATATATATATATATATATATAACTTTGGTGTTTTTGCCGATATATCCTTTATTTATATTTAATACACCACGATGCCTTGTTTGTAGTCTAAATTAGTAGCGAAAGCACGTTTTATTTCATCAACAATTAGTACTAAATTTGGATCACAACTTTTCTCTAGATAGAAAAATGGTACTTTTTTATGGTTTGTGTGTGACCAAATGCATTGTTGTCTCACCCTTTTGTTTATATGGAACAATTAAAGTGCCATCTTTTCATGATTCTTTTGCCCATTTGAGGATTAGTCATGCAAGCTCAACAAATTTCTAGTGATGTGGGTTTTATTTCAATCTTTTGCTTTACAACAATATGCCATTTTTCATCAACTTGCCAAAAATAATTACATTTATCTCCCTTTTCAAGCGGTTTTACAATTTAGTAATTCAATTGAATACATATTTTAATAATTATTATAATAATTATAATAATACATTTATGCGTTATATGTCTTCAAGTCCCTAATCAATTAATACTATCAATATCATTTAATACTATATTATATTACATATATACTATTGCCCATACATCACTATCATAGTAGCTCAAGCAATAATGCTTAATTTACACACAAAATTCAATTTTTTTCCCCTATAGTATGACAATAATCCAAATCCCAATAAACTACCATTTTTCACATGGTATATGACTATATGGTGCTATATGGACTTTAATTTTCATCCAATTCCTTAAAAGGAAAGAAAATAAAAACCTAAAGATGAAACTTTAAATGGGCCTAACCTAAATGGGCCACAGTGGCCCAACCCAATTCAGAATATATGTGATGATCCCACCAATCCCACCAACCAAAAACATAAATGCATATATATTATTTATTTATTTATAAATATGAAAATAAATAATTATAATAAAATAATTATAATTATAAAGCTCGCCGACATTTGGATTAAAGTCGATACGGTTGCTACAGTGGAGAGAAAAAAGAGTGATAGTACTAAATCTTAAAAAGTTCCTCTTGTGGCCAAATCTTGTCCATGTCAAACAAAACCACTTTTTATTAATTTCATTTCCAAGGCCTCAAATTTTATTTTTTTCCTTTAAAATCTTCAAAAAAATTAAATAATAACCTTTTTTTTGCTGTTACTGGAATTTGGAAAAAAAATGTACTTTTGCCGTGATTTTGATGATTTTGTTACTCTTATACATTTCTCAATTTAAATTCTAAGTTTTTACCTCACAATTTACACCATCATGATCGGAAATGAAATAGGATAAAAATAATGAATATCAAATTAAATTAAATTAACTGAGTAACAAATTGTAAAGGTATAATATTAACCTATTTATTCAAATATTTATTGATTCAAACATTCAAATCTATAATCCTAGCATTGACATGTTCACAACTCACAAGAGAGGTGAGTCTATAAATGTTATAAGTTAAATAATTGAGGTAATGTTTGAATTGCAGAATATGTTCATTAATTAAAAAGTACCACATCTATAAGTAATTTGAACAAACATAATTAATTTACTAATTAAATTTGTTATGGACAGTGCAACTTCACTACTTAGTTTAGGATACCTTGCACCCCTCGCCCCTCGGACCACATCGACGACGATATAACTACCTCGTCTACCTCCATTTATTATCAACTAA
Organism: Parietaria judaica; assembly: GCA_954871525.1. Classification (NCBI taxonomy): domain Eukaryota; kingdom Viridiplantae; phylum Streptophyta; class Magnoliopsida; order Rosales; family Urticaceae; genus Parietaria; species Parietaria judaica. Next base: position 3,060,496 of record OX940866.1, read on the forward strand.
CGATGAATTACGTGATCACCTGATCCCATTTTAGATACGTAGGCAGCCTTGCAATAAGTGACAAGGTGATGCTTCATACTTTCTTTCTTGCAGGGTCCCGCGGACAACGATACGTCGCCAGGGACATCGATAAGACATCATCATAATTTGCAGAAGACAACGATCCGCCTTCTACGAATCGGATAATTAGTCAATGCTCATTGGCTCCACCCCGACTGTCCATGCGACCATAGAATCCAGCCCTGAGTTCAAACTGTGGAACAGGTTCTACGTTAATTATTTTCGTGCATTAACAGGCGGAGAACATGAAATTCAACATAATTTCACCCTTATTTAGACTTATTAATCGTTAAAAAAAACAAAAAACTACTTAACTATTATTAAGTTTCCATTAAAAAAAAAAGAAGGAAATACGTAATATTTAAGGTCGAGATGATTAATATACACTGTATAGTATATACATTATACTATATAAGAAAATGGTGGTATAAGTATTTAAAGTCTTTGAAAAACTGACATTAATTTTTTTTTTTTTAAGTAACGAAAGTTGCCAAACTCTTATTTTAGTCTGTCATATTTTCATCCAGAATCATCTCACAGGTCACATTTCTAAACCCATTAAATATATAATTGTTTACAATTGATAAAGCAATTTATTTATTTTAATTAAAAATGGTATATTTATTGGGTTTAAAAACGTGACACTTGATGCGGTTCGGGGCGAAAATATGACAGAAGACACAAAGTAAGAGTTTGACAACTTTCACACACAAAAAAATAAAAAATATCGAAACTTAATATCAAATTTTTAAAAACCTTAAATATTTATGCCACTATTTTCCCTATTATATGTGTGGAAATGATTTTGTACGGACGTTACCACATGCCGCGTGGAACACGCTCTCATCTAGAGAGTGGAGATATTTGATAGCAGGTCTGATTGACACGTATCGCAATGTGATTGGCTGAGATTTGAGAATACTTTCAGTGCCGATTAAACTGTCCAAATATTTGTCTGCTACTAACTATATATATATATATATATAAAAACACACACACACACACACATTGTTTTTAAATTATTTAATTAGTTATTCACACAACAACCACACGCTTAATGGAGCTTAATCTAATTTGTAATAAATTAAAATATGGATTAGAATATCACGTTGTTGATTATTACATTAATAAATAACGAATATGTGCCCAAGGCAATAATGTTTTACTTTATAATAAAGGACCAAAACAAAGATAATCAATAAATTTATAGCCATTGACAATGGACTTCATTACATCATTAAAAAATTACATATACAAATTACAATAATTAAATGGAGGTGAAAAAAAAAAGGCTGCTAAAAAGGAGTGTTTATTTTATTTAATTATTATTTAGGTTCACTCTTGACTAACTTTTATGCAATTATTAATCTTTTTAATGAGGTTAAGACGTGATTGACTGGAAATTGAAAAAAGTTACAGATGTCATTCATAATTATGCAAATGGAATTAATTATTATTGCTTTTTCATATTTCTCATATCAATTTTTCCCATGCCTTTGAATAATAACAGAAGAAAAAGATAAAAGAGTGAAAAGTAACATCATGAATGTAGTAGTGTAAAAGTAAAATTAGGAGGTCAACTCAGTTGTTTTTTTGTTACTAATAAAAAAAATCCGAATAGCGTTGTTCCGTGTAAAAAAAATGGATTTGAATTTTTAATAAAAATTTCGTGCATTAAGTTTAAAAACATGGTTACTAAAATTAATCAGATTTTATTAATAAAAAAATCTGGATATCATTTTATTGAATCGATTTTAAAACAGTTAAGGGTTATTACTGGCAAAAGTGCTTAAGTTGTTTGAAAATAAGGCCGTATAGAGCTACTTAAAAAAATAGTGATAAAAGTACATAAGTTACTTTTTTTGGTGAATCGGTAAACCTCATCTACTTTTTGTTAGTTTTTTTTTTTTACTATTTCTTTCAATGATGACGTCAACACAAATCGCAATGCTATTGAGGATATGAAATGTAAACTTGGATACTTTCATTATTTTTTAAGTCGGCTCTATGCCACCTTATTTTAAACAATTTGAGTACTTTTGTCAATAATACCAAAAGTTAATATGGGCTTTGAATAATTTCGGTCAACGATTCAGGTTTATTTTTTTATCATAAAAAAATTGTGTAGGATTGTCCTCAATAATATTACATTACATGTACGAGATTACATGAATATAATGTAATCTCGTTATTTGTAAGTATTAATGATACCGTTAGTTAATTTAATAGATTTACATAACCAAACTGTATTAATTTACTGATCTAAATAGAAAAGTATATTAGTTTACTAACTTAGCTTATCGTTTTTTTTACGATTGATGATTATAGTTGTTATTCATTACGCAATAATGAATCTAAAAATCAATTTAAATCTATAGATCATATGCAAAAATCACGATAATAAGTCATATAACTTTAATTTGTAATTAGCGAAAAGATTTATTTGTTAAACTTTTTAACCAAATTAAAAAGGTTAGAACGAGTTTATCCTCAATCTGATAGTTAATTTTTTTTTTTATAGTTAACACTTAAATTAACATCATTACCTTTTTGTAGTTACAAAAATATATATCTTTCTTAATCACGTGCGAAAATCAACAAGGGCAAGCACGTCATTTCTCAAACTCCACTTAGAACTTGCTCTCTAACTTGTACTTCAGACTTTTAACTCCCTCTCTCAAAGAAAACGTATAAACTAAATTAAAAAACATAATTAATTCACATTAATAATATCTCATAAACTTTCCATGTTTAGCTCTTTAATTTTAATTTTGCCACAAAACTCCCTATTCTTTTAAAAATCACACATTTTCCCCTTTTTTGCGAAAAAAACAACGGAGATTGTAATTTACTCGGAACTTTGCTTTTTAGTGTTTTAATAAAAAAAAAAAAAAATCTCCAATTTCACGAGTAATTAATTGCCAAAAATGTCTTTAATTGTGCAGTGTATTGCACACAACTTTCTATTGATGCATCGAGGCAGTAGGTAATATTTCGAAGCTCTTAAAATATTTTAAAATTTTATTCTTTCAAATTTAGAATACATATAAAAATTTGAGGCATTTCAATACGAGGACTCGAAGCGCCGATCTTAGTCGGGTATGGTCATAGATTTACGCACAATCACTTCAAAAAAAAAAAAAATCTCTCAATTTTATATATATAAAAAAAACGTTGGAAAACTAATTTTGTTTGATTTATTTTTCAATTTATCCTCTTCCAAATTCCAATAAATGTTCAAAATTGCAAACCCCACTTTCATTTCATGTTATAAAGGAACGTATTTTCATTTATTTCGCGTTTTTTCATTAAAGCGGGTAATTGGCGGGTAATAAAACTAACCCTCTCTCTCTCTTCTAATTAAATATATTAAATAAAACCAAACCATTAAAATAATTAATTAAAAAAATAAATAAATAAAGAGACTTTCTCTCTCCTCTTTCTCCTCTTCAGGGTTACGTAATGGGAAAAAACAAAAGCCCTTTGAAACTGATAGAGAGAGAGAGAGACTGTCCGAGACTGAGAAGAAGAAGAAGAAGAAGAAGAAGAAGAAGAAGAGAGAGAAACTCGAAGCTCTTTCTCTCTGCGAGAGAGTGTTTGTTTCTCGAGAAAATTCTCTCTCCTCGCTCTCTCTCTCTACGCTTCCATTTGATCACAGCCTCTCATTCTCGCTCTGTTTGTACAGACTACAGACAAAATTCATACATATATATATATTATATTATATAAACTCGTGAATATATATATATATTCTACAGGACAATCTGTTCGATTAGTGGTGAATCAGTCACTCGCTGGTTCAGTCTCAGCTCGGGAATCGAGAGTCCGTACAATGGAGAGGTACGGACGAGCTACCACGGAAGGTTCTCAGTCCGATCCGTCGCCCGAGGGCCTCGAAGGTGCATTTCGATTTCTTCCTTGGCCGATCGAGAATGCGGTTTCGCTAGGTTTTCGATTCGACCTCCGATTTTGATTTTCTCGGGAAAATGTGCAGAGGCTGTTTGGCCGTTAGGTTTCGGCGGCTCGGAGTCGTACCCGGAGAGGCCGGACGAGGCGGATTGCATCTTCTACTTGAGGACTGGGTACTGCGGCTACGGCCCTCGCTGTCGGTTCAACCATCCTCGTGATCGCAGCGCGGTAATTTCTCTCTCTCTCTCTCTCGGCTGTTTCGCTTTCGCGTTTCTTCAATTTAGGGCTAAAAGTACGGTCTCTGTTCGAGCGTTGATGCGATCGTCGGGTTTTCCCTTTGACCGAAGCGCGCTTCGATTTCACGTTCGTCGCTTGCAGTTTCTGCATGCGACATTCTCGGTTTGAGCGCTTGGTTTCTCGCGATCTCTGAATTTTTCTGTTCTCTTAGTGGTTCTTCACTGCGATCTGTATAATAATCTCTGAATGGAATATGATTGCCCTCTTGTTAGTCCTCGTGTGCGGCTAAATGTGCGGTTTCAGGTTCCGGGGGCGGGTAGAGGCGGTGATGGCGAGTTTCCGGAGCGAACTGGTCAGCCTATATGTCAGGTAAATTGCCGTGTCTTGTTAGGCAATGCACATTTGCCTAACTCTATAAGACAGATAAAATATTGATTTTTCGTTGCATTTTGTCTGAAAATGCTTGTGTACCCGAGTTAATTGTTATGTGGTTTATCGAATTTCAGTATTACATGAGGACAGGGACTTGCAAATTCGGTTCTTCTTGTAAGTACCATCATCCCAGGCAAGGAGGAGGATCAGCCTCTATCCTGCTAAATTATCTCGGATACCCGATGCGACAGGTCTACACTCTCCAACATTTGTTACTATTCTCTCGTGAGGCATTGTTGTTGTAATTCCAGTGCAGCTACTATTTTTTTTATTCTTCTGGTAATTTCAAAACGAGATTCAAGTGATACATAGTCGGTAAGCAACTGCGACGTAAAGCCAACTTATTGTACTGTAAGAAGAAAAGAGTGTCCGAGTTCGGAGAGCTGTAGGGTTTCTCAAACTTACTTCTGTTCATCGTTTGTGTACATCGCCGCTCCCGGTCATCAAGATAGTCTAAATTTCTTATTTCATCACAATTGTTTTGTTAATCACAAAATAATGGTGTCCCGTGACTTTTTATTTCTTTTGACATCTTTGAATCGAACAGGGTGAAAGAGAGTGCTCCTACTATGTGAAGACCGGACAATGCAAGTTTGGTCCGTCGTGTAAATTCCACCACCCACAGCCAGCGAGTCTACAGCTTCCTCTCCAAACACCGGTGCCTCAACCTCCGCCGGCACCGGTTGCGGCACCGGCGATGTTTCCGCCGCCAGTACAGTCTCCGACCGGTTCCTCATCGCAACCGTATAACTTAATGGTCGCGAGGCCTTCCTTGTTGCAAGGCCAATTTGTTCAAAGCCCTTACGGCACTGTGCTGATTTCCCCGGGCATGGTGCCTTATTCTGGTTGGCCTGGTACTCCTTACATGGTTAGTCGAGCTTTCTTTCTTCCACCCTTTTCTTTAATTCAATTTGCGGCTCTAATATATTTATGTATTTATTATAGCCATCTGTAAGCCCGTTACCTTCTCCAAGCTATCAACTACCATCTTCTGCGCCACCGTTTCATGGATCGTATCAGCCAAACCCTTCTCAGTCTGTAAATCAGATGAGTGGCCAAAAGGAGCCTGCTTTTCCCGAGAGACCTGGTCAACCAGAATGCCAGTATTACTTGAGAACAGGGGATTGTAAATTCGGATCTTCGTGTAGATACCATCATCCTCCACCTGAAGCTATTCCACCATCTCCAACTGTTACCCTTAGCCCCGCAGGTCTTCCCATTCGTCAGGTATGTATGAATTCCTCAGAGATCTGTTTTTTTAACTCGATAAACAAAATTGCTTGAATGACTGTATTCCTAAAAGAAATATATTCGTACTCAAATATTAGGGAGATGGCAGAGTTTTTTTGACTCGTCGTCTACGGAATCGATATATAAGTTCGTAATTTTGCGCTTTTAATTCTCTTGTCAAAGTTATGGTGCTTTCTCTTTCCTTATATACATGTACTTTTTCTTACCTTTGCACGTTTACGAACCTTCAAAAGTAAACAAAACGCTGCATTCTTTCATCAAATCTGACCAATATTTAAATGAGAGCATGTATGCGTGGAAAAGATGGTCAATAATGCAATCACTTCAAATGCATTCTCTTGCCACATACCATAATATATTGAATACAGTGCCCGCGTCTGTCTGCGTGTGTTTTTTAGCTTGTTTTGCAGAATTACGCCTTGAACCATCTCTTTTATCGTCTTGTACTCTATATCTTACACCTTTTGAGATATTGGCTGTAAATTTTATGACCCGATTGTCTGTGGATATAACTTTTTTTTTTTTTTAATATATATGAAACAGGGTGCTCCGCTCTGCATTCACTATGCACAACGGGGGGTATGCAAATTCGGCCCCTCCTGCAGATTCGACCACCCTGTCGGAACCCTAAGTTACAGCCCGTCGGCGTCTTCACTCTCCGACATGCCGGTCGCGCCGTACCCGGTCGGATCCTCAGTTGGAACGCTTGCCCCGTCATCGTCATCTTCGGATTTGCATCCTTTGGGAGCCACCAAGGACTCTCCTTCATCGGCCAGAATGTCGTCCTCGATGAGCTCCTCTAGCGGCTCGGTCGGTTCGACGTTCTCCAAGGGCAGCACCGTCCATTCAAGTCCGAATGTCGGAGCCGGTACTGAGTCCCGTACATCAAGCTAAGCATTTCCAAGCGATTTCTCCACTTTTTTTTTTTTATTTATTTATACCCTTTTAAGAAAAATTCCGACCGACGCATCATTTATTTTATCTTTTTGGTGCAAGCCCTTCAAACAAAATAGAGGCTTCATATCTCACTTATCAAGTCTAGCATACACTCAAGCCCTGTTCATCTGTGTCCATATAATCATTATAATGGTCATTCCTTTTTTTTTTTTTTTTTTTTTTTTTTTTTTTTTTCTTCGAATCTTGAATAAGAAATGCCCAATATAGCCCTCCTTAGTTTCTCGTGAATAACCCCGAAAAATCTCGCAGCTTCCCGTTAGGCAAATCTCCCACTCCTTAAACCTGCAAAAGAACCCAAAAAAATTACATGAAGTTCTATCGCAAAGATCGAATTCCACGCTGCTCGCGTTCCAATTTTTTTCCGGAATCGTCCTAGGTTTCGGAATAGGATTGTAGTTCATATCAGGAAATCGCAAGTTTTTCGTTTCCACTTTTTATTTTTTCGGTTCAGGGTGTATTTTGCAGAAGCAATAGAGAGATGAGAAGGAGGCATTCAGAAATGCTGCTTTATATGTACATGTACTATCTTGCGGCAACTGAAAACGCTTGACCTGTTTATTGTTAAATTTACCAAATATATTTTACATTATATATATATATATACATATACCACTCTTGACTACGCAATTTGCTTCCTTGCTTATCATACAATAGAGGGGATTCATTATTATTTTTGCTCCATTTTATTTGTGCATTGGTTATGTTGAGGGGTATTTTGGTCATGACCATCTGGTTCTTATACGTTTTCACTTTTCATGTTGAGTATAACGTCTCCCATCTATTTTAATTGCCATAATTGCCCTTTAAACTTCTTTTGTTGTCAGCAATACCCTTATAATCTTCAAAGGAATAGCACAAAATGACTCTCACAACAATCTCTAATTATACCCGGCAAAGTTCCATCTTTTTTTTTAAGGTCGCATTGTCAGTACTCACTTATTTGAGGTTATTTTTTTATTATTTATTTCTCTAATTTTGCTATAATTTAATCTCAGCGGTTTTTTGAAGATTGAACTCTCCGTACCCGCGAAGTATACTTACACGGTTCAATGCAAAATAAGTTGTGCGTTTTCATTTTTCTTAAACATGGTAGGGGAAGAGTGGTACTTTTGGAAAAATTAGGAGCAATTAGCATCAAAAAATGAAATTGAGGACCAGTGATGAAAAAAGTTTGTCTTTAATCTCAAAGTAGTAGTAACTAGTAGAGCTGTGCACAATTCGTCGCCAATCACGACGCGACGCGTCGCGACGCCTACAGTGCGAGTCGCGACGCGTCGCGACGCAGGCGGCAAAAGTCGCGATTCGTCGCGACGAGGAGTGCGAGTCGCGACGACCACGTCATCGATCCGAGGGGTTGATCGTGTGGCTGAGATTACGCCACGTCATCGATCCGAGGGGAGTGAAAAGTTGTGTTTGTTGGTGGCGAAAATAACACAATTTTTACCCGAAATTTATTCCCCAACCACAATTATTACCCACTTTACTCGAATTCCAACCCTAAAATTTCAAATTTCAAAATTTTTTCACCCACTTTCTCCTCACAATTATTCACCCACTTCACCCACCACAATAATTATTCACCCACCCCACCCTCTCCTAAAACCCTATAAATACCACCTCTTCCTCCCTCATTTCCTCACCAACAATCTCTCAACTCTCTCTCAAATTCTCTCAACTCTCCAAGTTTTTTCCACTCTCAATCTCCAAAGTTCCAAAGTTCTAAAGTTCCAAAGTTCCAAAGTTGTTTGTAGACAGAGATTACCGTTAAGCGCTTTCCTCCTCACCGAACTAGAGGCCTCGGAGCGGATCACGGAGGCAGAATGGGAAATGGCCCAGAAATTCACCCAATTCCTCAAACCCTTTTACGCTGTTACTTTAAATTTTTCAAACCAAAGACAACCTTCCTTGAATCATGGTCTTTCGGGTCTTTACGAAATTACAAACACTTTTTCTGAATTCGCAAATGACCCTGTTATTTCGCCCATGATTGAGGGAATGGTTGCAAAATTCAAAAGTTATTGGGATCCACCCCCTTTTTCGTATTGTTTCGGTGCTATCTTGGATCCCCGTATTATGTTTACGTTCGGGCCTTTGATGTCAGCAATCGGGACAAACTTAGGGGTGGATTACACTGATTATATTAAGGTTGTTAATGAAGCTTTTTATGAACTTTACAATGAATACGACCGGCGGTTCCCACAGTTCAACGTGGAGGCGGAGCAAAGGGCAGTTATGGAAAGCCCAACCAAGACCGGCCTAGCATTTGTCCGGAGACTGAAGCAAAGACTGGATCGCGGAGAAGCATCGGGATCCGGTACGCCACCGGCACGAGCGGAGGAAACGGACGGTGCCCCGCAAGAACTGAAGCGGTACTACGGCCTGCGGATCGACGAGGACTCCGTCGAGTTCGATGTGATTGGATGGTGGAAGAATCAACGGGAAAGATTCCCGATATTGGCGAGAATGGCGAGGGATATACTGTCCATCCCCATTTCCAGCGTTGCTTCGGAGAGCGCGTTCAGCTCGGCTCAGCATATAATCGACGACCGGAGGGCGTCAACAACTCCTACACACCTCGAGCAAGCGGTGGTGTTGAACGATTGGATGTTCCGCAACCCCACCATCGCCCAACGGACCGAGCCAACCGAGCTAGAGCTTATGACGCAAAGGTTTAACGACTGGTTCCCCGAGTGACGCAATGTAAACGCCAATATGATGTGCTCTTTCCTCTCTTGGTTTTATGTCCCTAAGGAGGGTTTTACGAGAGAGGTTTTAGTGAGGCATCTTGTAATATTTACACTGAATTTTTACAACTTCTTCCACCATATTGTAATATTCACAATGAATAATACAACTTTTTTTGTAATATCTTGTTTTATCATATTTACTTATTTGTTTTAGAATTTTAATAATTATTAATATGGTACACGTACATACTTATTAACATATATTACAACTTAAAAATTAACTTATAATTTAAAATTAATAATATGTTACACAATAATAACATACTAAAATATTAATTTTGAAATAAATAAAGTTTAAATAATAAGTTTATATAATTTAATACTTAAATTCGGATAAAAACTAATAAAATTAAACATTGGAAACAAAAAATAACTTTTACCGCACCCTTTTTTTTGGTCCTTCCTCGCTAAATCGCGACCACGTCGCGACGCATCGCGACCAGGCACGCCACGACGCATCGCGACGTGTACAGTCGCGATTTTGGCGACTTTAGTCGCGATCGGTCGCGATTGCTCCATGTGCAGCTCTAGTAACTAGTAACTAGTAACTAGTTTAGGAGTTCGATATTTTGTTGTGTGAAAGTGAAAAGCGAAGCGTTACTGGTTTTGTCGCTTTATGCCGACTCTTTAGTTTACCTACGTGTCTCCCTTGAAGAATCTAAAGCCATCACATTCACATATTTTATTTCATTTTTTACCCTCTCACACAAACTTTTTACTCTTTTCTGTTTGCATTTAAATATTGGTTATCTTGTGCGTTACACTCAAAGAAAAAACTGGCTAAATTTTAGAGATTAATTTATTATTTATAGGATTTTAAAAATCGATATGCTATATAGGCTAAAAAGATCCTCTTACATTAGAACCAATCCAATGGAGGCTGAGTGATTATTATTTTTGTATGGGGTCAATAGAAAGATGAGTCAAAGCTGAATCCATATAATATGCGCATCAAAAGAGTCATTTCATGACGCAAATAAAGGGAGAAAAAGACATTTTATAGGGCAATAAAGCAACTTGATTGGGCCAAACATATATAACAAATAATTTATTTAAAATGCCGTTTCATTTTCGTTTTGAGTTCTACCTTAAAACCAATTCGCTTTGAGGGGAGTAACCCAAAACATTTTAAAACACCGCTAAGTGTTTATATCTCTTTTCTATGTGAAACTTAACATTATTTATGTTCAAAGAGTTAAAATAAAATCATTATTGTTGAAAGTTGCTTAATAATTCGCATGCCAGAAGTTCTAAAAGAACGAAAATAACCGCAAATCAAATTATAAATCGAAAACAAATATACTGATATCGAATTTAAACTAAAAAAAAAATCCGAATATACACTTAATGAAAACAAAATATCCTCAACAGTTATTACAACTAACTCCAACCCAACTACATATTTTACACCATTTTAGTGGGATTCTCCATATTGCTACGGTGTAGCACCAAATTAGGTGCAAGATTGTAGCGAACGGCAAACACATTTTAATATTATTTATTGCTCTTTGCTAGGTATAAAAGTTACAATTAAGAGAATTAGTTTTGTATCTTGTAAATGTGATATGAAAAAAATTAAATGTACCAAGTAATTAACATTATAGAAATTTTATTATAATCAAATGTTAATATTCTATAAATATTTTCATGTAAGTAATATTATTTTTGCCAAAATAATTAATTAGATATAATGACTGATTTTTTATTAATTAACTAATAAGTATTTAATGTTGTTAAAATTGACTGTTCTATGGATGCCTTATATAATATATATAAGTTATTATAAGTATTTAATAATAATAACAACTAAAATAATTAATTAATTTAAAATAATAAAATTCTCAAAATTAATAATTAATAAAAAAAAATCTTTGATTTAATAATATAATAATAGATAATATTCTTTTTAGTGTAAATTTTAGTATTGTGGTTGGAGATGAAAAAGATGTGGTGCTAAAATTACATTAAAATCGGGTAATTTTAACACCGACTATAGTGTTGTGGTTGGAGACGCCTTTAATCGGTGCAATTATCCCATTAATTATATATAATAGGGTCTCCACTTTCATATATAAGAAGAATTACCGTTTCTGTTTATTCAAGCCACAAAGTATATATATATCGTTTGCTTTACTAGCTTTGAACAAACTACTGTTGAAGAGTGGATAAGGAAACATATTATGTTGGAAAATCTTTCAAAGGCTTCTGACTTTTCACTGTGAAACCCTAGCCTCTCTCTCTCTCTATTTATAGCTCGAGCTTTGAGTATTATTACCCTGAATAAGCTATTGCCAGGTAGTTGTACGACAAATAATAAAGAAGAAGAAGAAGAAGAAATCGATTAGATTTTGATCATGATCCTACATATATATATATATATATATTTATATTCCTTAAAAAGTGGGACTATGCTATATGCATCACGCCATGCTCCTAAATTCTTATAAATTCATTTTCATTATTTCGAAACTCAATATATATCAAGCAATTAATTACTTCTCATCAAAGAAAAACATTCCAAACAAGTAATTAATTTTACAACATGAGTTTAAATATATTAATTAGACACTAAAACGTCACTGTTTCATCATAACTTTGAAGATTCAAATCGAAATATTTGATCTTTACCTATATTAATTTTGCATGTGTTTGGTTTCTAGGGTTCTCTGAAAGAGATAAGACACACACAGCAACAAAATACCTTACTTGTAGTATTATATATATTGCCATATAAGAAAAGCCTTACATTCCAACACACAATGAGAGTATTTGCATGTTAATTAATTAAAGCAGTAATACTACACATTCCAAACCCTAATTCTCTCGTCAAGCTTGGAATGATATCTCGGAGTAATTACATATAAATTTAACGTGAAAGAGTAACACTAACATAAACTCAAGACCTAGTTTAAGACTCGAGAAAAGTAACAAAAAAAAAAAAAACTTGCATGGTACGTGAAAAAACATACTGACTATGAATATGATCGCTCATTCATCATCAACGAGTCAAAAGAGCGATCGTCCAGAGTCAACGACGTCACCAAAACTAGGCACCGAAGAAGAAGATGAAGAGTACATCATGTTAGAACAGTACTCGCTGCCCACGTCAGCAGGGAAGAACCCTCCGGCGACGTGGCACCCGAACCCTTGTGCATCTTGATCGCCATAGCTGACGCTGTTTATCACTGCCGAGAGGTCGCCAGAGTTCAACGCGTACTCGTCCCAGAATCCTAGACCGAACTCGTCCATGCACGGAAGGACGATGTTATTACGATCCGGACTGCTGAAAACGACGTCGTTGTTTCCGGTCTTGACGACGTGATCGGAAGACGAAGATGAAGACGAGGAAGGTCTCAAACAGCTGTCTGGAACAATGCAGCCCAAATAGCCATTGTTGTTATCCGAGTCACCGGAGTAGAAGAACGAGTCATTAGGGTTCGGACTCGGAGCGGCGTGGCGGTGCTGAGGCGGCGTGATCGGATTGGCGGGCTTCTGATGCTGCATCAGGAGCGAGAAGCCGCTCTGGGAGGCGCAGATGAAGTGGTCGGAATCAGCGCCGCGGGAGGCTTGAAGCGGCGTTAGGGTTTGGACATCGAAGGGCGTGTGGTGGTCGGTGTAGAGGAAGTTGGTGCGGGCCTGCGTGCCCTTCATGGAGAGGGCGGCGCGGTCGTAGGCCAGAGCGGCTTCCTGCGCTGTGTCGAAGGTGCCCAGCCAGTGCCGCTCCTTCGTCGTCGGGTCACGGATCTCCGCCGCATAGCGGCCCCAAGGCCGGCGCCGAACTCCCAAGAACCTGATGAATAAATTAGGGTTAAAAATTAAGCAAGCGATATATATATAGTAAACACCAACAATATTGAAAAAAATGAGTACTAACCTGCCCGGCTCGGCCTGCTTGCGTCGGCCCCTTCGCTCGCCCGGCTGCGGGGCCAAGTTGTTGCGCTGCAGGATGGCGAAGCCGACTTGGTGGTGGGTTTGAGAGTTTTCAGTGGTTTTGGAGATCATGTGTGACATGGTGATTGAAGAACTTGATGTTGTTTTTGTTTAATATTTGTTAGTATAAAAGAGTCAAAGTGAAAGTGAGAGAGAAGAAGTTTTTGTTTGTTTTGGAATGAGTTTGAGATTTTGTGGGAGAGGTATTTAAAGGCGTTCTGATGATGGGCATATAGGGAAAACGACATTCTTCCTTGTCATTCTTTGTAAGGACATGCTTGATATATTATTTAAAAATATATATATATATATGTTTGGACGCGCCATCTTTTCTTCATGAAATCTTTCTAATGTAATATTCTTTGACTAAGCTAGAACAGTATTGACTTTTATCATTTCCCAATTTAAACTTGTAAAGGAGGGTATGTTCATATTTTATTTCTTTGCAAGTAGTACTCTCTTGGTAACAAAGTATGCATACACTCACTACACGACTTCACGAATGTCCTCGATTCGATCTCAATCAGTGAGACGCAGAAATTGCGTAATATGTATGTACTTGTGGTCAATAAACTCTGCGGTCAGTAGTGCCAAATATTTACACTGCGAATATATCTTGTTACTCAAGTTAATATAATTTTTTGGGTCACTCTACTAAAAAAAATTCAAATTATACTTATTCAACTTCAACAAAGTACCTAAAACATGCAATCTTTACTATGATTAACTGATGAAACTAACACAAAAATATCAATGTATAAGATCTTTTGCTAGCTTAATCTTCTTCCTTTTTTTTTAGTTTTTAGGGGATGATTTTGAGGTTCTTATTGATGAGGTATTTATTACATCATGCCAATGTAAGTGGCAATTGGGATTCACAGCCAAGTAAGAAAAGGCTAAAGCAATATTGGGATTTGTAAAAGATTTATGGATTTGAGCTTAATATATAGTATAAATTAACAGATCATGTGCAAGATTTTCTGACTAATCTTGATCATATCTGACCAAAAACTAGACTTACTAGCTAAGAATTCTTTTTGAGCCTTAGTTATATAATGGCTAATTACTTTGTTCTTTAGTTTTGATAATATATATTTATTTATCCTTAATTAATACCTTAGATTTTAAGATGACATATATATATATATACAATGAAGTATGAACCAAAAAACTTACCAATCCAATAATGCTAGAATTTTAGAATAAAGTCCACTTGAAAACATGCACCACTTTTAATCCCTTTTTATACGTACAACCCTAATATATATATATATATATATATATTATATATATATTATACTAATAATAATAATAATAATAAAGAAAAAAGAAAACAGCTAATAAATGGGGTTTTGTTTACTTGTTCCTAGGAAGCCTAAAAAGCATTTATATTTTGTAAAGAGTAAAGACACCCATAGCCATAGTTGGAATGTCTTTAAGTGCAAGTGCACATGCACGTGCAAATCCGCATTTTCTGCAATATATATACACGTATATATGTAATAATAATATATACATAATATCTGATATTTCAAAGGAGTTGTTAGGTTTATGTGACAAAAAAAAAAACAAACAAACAAAGCAAGTGATAAACAACCAAAACACAAGGGTTTCTTGTCATTGAAATACATATAATAACGGCAAATGGACTAAAGTTAAAAGATAAAATTAGTGATCATATATTCAAATTCGATATGAAGACTTGCTTAAGACGTGTAAAAGCATAAATATTTTATTTTCGTCTCTATTTGGTGACGCGTCGGTGTATCTTCATTTATTATGTATCTTCATTATAAAACGTATATGAATAAAATATATATCGTAAATGAGAAATCAATAACATGTCGTTAGATAAACTATTGCCTATGAAACTTAAATTACATAATCGCTAATTTTGCGTAAACTTAGGTACATCATATGTTCTTTCTTTCTATTTATGCTTTTTCATTCTTATGCCATACATCATGGAAACAACTCCATTTACTCCTATATATTACAAGGTGGCATAAAGTCAAAGTCCTATAATTTCTTCTGGTTTCATGGACTATAAAAATATGTCTTCATATTGTCTTATTGAAGTGTTTTATTAAGCGATGTGATTATAAATGAATTTAATATAAATGTACTAGTCATAGATATAGCAGTAGTTGACCTCGGTCTCTATGCTAGAATGGAATTTTCCCCATATATATATATATATATATATATAAATGATATCGTCAAAGTGGGCTTCACATGGTGCAAATGAATAGTTAAATGATGACTATGTCACGTTGTGTTTGATGATAAGCATAGCACAATCCAAATGATTGAGTTATATATTAATTGCTAATCTATTTATTCATTGAAATCTGTTTATTATAAGCTACAAATTGTATTGGTGTTGAAGCTATGATTGGTGCTATGTATGCTATCTATCAATGAAATATAAATATAAATATAAATAGATTTTAATTAAGCTATCAAATCTGCGAGCCTTCGATTACAAATTTCCACATAATCATTAGAATTTCAAATCGCATATGAATCAAGATTCAAGATTACCTTTGTATAGTATATACCATGTACTCATTCATAGACGTACAAATTAGAATATTGTGCATGAATAAAAAAAAATCTAATAAATTCACAACAATTATTTATCCTTGTGATGTAACTTAACTTTAATGTATTTTTCAGTAACATGCCATTACTCAAGTGACATATTTTTCTAAAAGAATTTCCGTTTAGCTAAGTGATATATATAGAACTCGATACACTATTTGTTACAAATAGTTGATGGCACCATTCATTTTTAATAACATTTCTTTAAAACGTTGTAAATTTACACCCCGCGGCTTATGTTTACAAGAGTTGTGGCTTATATCTTGTCATAACGTCCTCAGGGCGTGATTCAAAAAGCGTGATTAAACGACAAAAATGAAAAATGCTGTGGCCTTTTATCAAACAAACCGCAGCAATATCATTTTACACTAACGTCTTGAAAGCGTCGTTTGATAATAGAGAATTTTCTTTCTAGCCGTGGCTGCTCGTTAATTCCAACCGCGGCATATGCTATGAAAACAATGAACCCAGGACGTGGTAGGAAACCGTTCAAAAAACACTACCAAGCCCGGCCTTATGTTACTTATGTCGCGGCTTAAATCTGAATCAAGCCACGGCTTTGTTTTCAAAATGACAGTTTCGACAAAACCACTAATACTGCGGCGTTTTTTTACAAACAATGTCGAGGCAGATATGCAATATCTAAGACGTCCCAAAAACGTTGTTCAACCAGATCCTCAAAACAAAAAGCCGCAGCCTAACTATGAAATAAGCCGGGACTTTGTTTTCAAAATGAGAGTTTCGACAAAACGACTGATGTCGCGGCGTAATTTACAAACAAAGTCGAGACTGATGTGCAATATCTAAGACATCCCAGAAACGTGGTTGAAAAAGATCCTCAAATAAAAAAAGCCGTGGTGTTGAGTTACTTATGTCGCGGTTTTAATATGATGCACGCCGCGGCTTTGTCATCCAAACGACAGATTCGACAAAACGACACATACCGAGACGTATATAATTCATAAGCTGCAGCGCGATTGTTTAACTTTTTATTCTTATTGTTTCATTTTTTATAGCCACTGTATAAACCCTAGTCACCGCCGTTTCTCACACCGTTTTCGTTCGATCGTTCTTCTCGCTGTTGCCACCGTCCTCGCGCTGTCACCTTTGCCGTCTTCAGTTGTGAGTTACGTTATATGTTTTATGAAAATGGGTTTAGATTTTTGTAATTTTAAATCAAAATTTCGTTTGGATTTTTATTCAAAATTTGCTATTATGATTTTTATTATAGGCAATGGTGTTATCAAAATTTGTTTAAATTTAAGTTTCAAATTGTGTACACCAGGTGTTCGATAAATTATATTTTTAATTTATTAATAATTTCTTATTAATTTGTAGATATCAATGGCTCCTAAAAAGCATCAGAGATCACAAAAATAGGTTTTCGAAGCGTCTGGGCCGATTAATGAACCGGCGTACGATAAAAATATATTCACGAATCTTTGTGAGTGAACGGTTCAAACATCTCGCGGCAAGAGTGTTATGCGACGAACTAGGTTTTGTATTCTCGATGGAGCCTAGGGCATGCGTTGAGATTGAGCACATCACAAACATAATCGAGTCTCATGGATGGAAGACTTTCGCTTCACATCAGAAAGAAAACGGGAACATATCGACATGACAAAGGAGTTCCACTCGAACTTACCCGACACCATTGCAGAGGGATTTGTGATGGTGTGAAAGAAGAAGGTGATGCTCTCTCCGGATATCATCAATAACCATTATGACACGACCAACATTACCGAAATTGTGGACGCATACAAAACACTTAGAACCACTTATTTAGATTACGCAGACATCATGAGCACGTTGAAAAGTCCGGGAATGATTGGCGTGTGTTTGGAGAGGAAAAATGGCTCGTCAAAGGTCAATTGAACCGCGTAGAACGAGATATTTTATACTTATACACGCTCGTCTCGTCCCAAAGCTTCACTACACCGACGTCACGTTACTAATGGTGTTGATGTTGTATTTGGTCATCAAAGGAAAAAATCTTTGATATCGGCAAATTTATTTTCGATACTATGTGCATGCTCACGTATGAGGGCGGGAAGAATTCGTTGCCGAACTCGATGTTGATCACGGAGCTTTGCACAGTCGCCGGTTGCCTCTAAGGAAAGGATACAGAAACTAGACCGGGAGGGAAAATGACGTCCTCAAGTATCGATGCACTGAAAGAGAGGGTGGTTCAACCTCCGCGCCAAGCAGCTAGGCCGACCGTTCGGGGTACTCAGTGAGTGAATATATAGAAGTTATTTATTAATTATTAGTAATATTTAATTTCATGTTATTAAAATTATTTAATTGATTATTTCTAGGGGATTATCGATAAATTAAACTACATTGCTCTAGCCCTCCGCTATTTGATCTGGCACATTCCTTAGCCACATATATTTCTCGAGACCGAGACTTTCGGCCAGGACGATGTCACGGATGTACACGAGAGCGTGAGCCAGGATAATGACGCGGAGCTACTCTCTAGCGCGAGACAGGAAGTTCACACGCTAAATCCCGAGAAGAGGGTCCAGGATGCTCACGTGCAAGCACCTGGTGCCGATGATCCCGATGTTTTATAATATTCTAGAAGTTGTGCATTTTAAAGTAACGCGTATCTATAAAGAATAAAAAAAAAAAATTGTTGATGCATTGACTAGTTCCGATTTTCAGAATAGCGATTTTCCATTAATGAAAGCCGATTTGTAGAATTTAGATTGGCTCTTGAGAATTTCAATTTTCATATTTAATAAAGCTATATTTTGGGCCTTCAATTTGTGTCGTATGAAAATTACTTTTCCAGGGAAAGATATTGATATAAGATAGATAGCAAAATGCAATGAATAAACGGTCATTCATATGATATGGTCTTTGTCCTCAAAAGTACCAAGTAAAGTTAAGTCAAAAGGCAATCAAAAGCTTGTGAAACGATTGTAGAGAAAGGTGGATTAAACTGTCCAAACAATAGCTAATGAGTGGGACATTGCTCTAAAATTTTATCAACACTTTCGGTAGGTTTTTTAAGCATGATTTGTTTGTTTGTTTTTATTTACTATTATTATTATTATTTATTTTCTCACCCCTTTTGATCAAAATTAATACTCAAGAATGTGCCTAAATGGCATTGGGAATGACATAAACTAATGATGAGCAAATAGGTCAACCTATTTTATGGTCTTTTTTGCATTCCAAATGTTGCAATCTTTGTCACTGGTCATTGTCACGGCTTGTTAATAACTTATAATTATGTGATGGACCAAATTATATAATAAATTATTAGGGAAAAAGTGCAAATTTTCAAATGAGATTCCAAAATTATACAGCTTACAAATTAGAATAATTTTGGCTCTTAATAACATGGAACCTATGACCATTGACTCATCCACTAAACATTTTTATAGTGAAGATAATCAGATAGAATTAGGTTCATTATATTAGACCCCATCTTAATCATATACAAAATGTGCATGTAGAACATGGTATCATAATGCACCCATGTTACTCAAAATGTAATTTGTAGAAATAAATAAATTAATAAAACCTTCTCTACATAATACCATTATAGCAATAATCTCTTTTTTCCACATTCAATCAAGCAACTTGAAATGACTGAAATTAAAGAAGCACAATAAGATCATATTCATATCATCCTTAGAGAACTTAAAGGCACTAATAATTTGGTAAAATTAGGAATATATATTCCTTTGTAGGGAAGCTTTTGGTGTAAAGTTTCGGGTACATGAAGAGATGGGAAAGAGAGCAAAAAAAAAAAAAAAACTCAGTCAAGTCTTCATCTGAAAAGGTGTAAGCTACTTGGAATAGAAGACTAGGTAACGTACCAATTTTGAAACACAAATAAATTGGGATCACTTAAAAAAAATGGCAATAAAAGTGACAAGATTGGGGTAGGGGCTCTCTATCTTATATTATTTTTATATATAAATTTGCTCTCTATCTAATAGTTATTTATATAAATTTGATTTTTTTTAAACCAATCTTGTTTGGCCTAGTATTAAATCCACTACATAAAAGTCGCGTCCACTACATAGAAGTCGTGAGCTCAATCTCATCGAGACGCATGAATTGTGTGTATATATGCTATATTGATCAATAGGTGCATGCGGCTAATAGCACTAGTTATTCTTACACTGCGAATATAGTTTGTAATGCGGGCATATGTAATTATAATCAATAATATTATTATAATAAAAAATATGTTTTTAAAAAAATATTATATTTATGAGGATTTTTTTTTTTGAACGATAGTGACACTATTGGCTAATGTTACAATGCACTCTCGCATTATTAGATGTATTCAGAGTAAGAACATGTAACACTATTAGCCAAGTTTAGAATACAGAATTAGAATACAGAATGGTTGCACACATTTGCGTCCCATTGGATTTGAACTCGTGACATCTTCACTATTGGTCAATGTTATAATGCACTCTCGCATTATTAGATGTATTCAGAGTAAGAAAAGATAACACTATTAGCCAAATTTACAACACAAAAAAGGTGACACATATTTGCGTCCCATTAAATTTGAACTCGTGACATCTATTAGAGTTACGTAGAGAACTAATTTGGAGAAAACTTTTGAGTCAGATGAGAATTTTGCACATTCTTCAAAATAGGCACACATTGATATATACATTAATACCTTTCTTTTCTTCTTCTAAGTGTTAAGGTCGTCCGGGATTTAGGGAAAAAGATAAAAATGTGTCTTTCTTAGGACTGTGGACTTTTTGACGAGCAAAATGAAGTACAAAAAATAAAGTAATGGGGTTTAATTAATTAATTATTAAATTAGTTGTCTTTGAGTTTAGTGTAGTGGTCTTTCATATCCAAGAGGCTCTTGTCCTTCCATTGCAATAATTCAATAAAGCAATCAAATCATCATGCACCATGACAAATGTGCTTTCAAAATTAAAATAAATTATTTTATTAGGGTTTATTATCATGGGGTGCAATTTGTGAAGGTGATTGAAGATGATTAAATTTGGGTGCTTTATGGTCATGTTATGTAGCATGCTTAAGCTATGATTGATTTGCCCAATCAGTGTGTGTGGCAGACCATTGCCCTAATTATTTTTAATTAAATTTGTGCTAATTAAGAGGCAAATCCATGCTTTTAAGCGCCCAAAGGAAAGACTGTCTCTGTTTTCACATCCCAAACCAAATTCCATTAGTTTATGCAAAAAAGTGTTGCCTCATTTTAAGTTAAAATACACTTCTTCTTTTTTTTTTTGAAGGACAAAATAAACTTTGTTTATTGGTATATTTGACTCTTAAAGTGAAGAAAGAGAGCACGGCCAACTCTGACTATACGCGTGATTGCTAGGATAGCCTAATGGTAATTCCACACCACTTCCAAAGTGGAGGTCGTGGGTTCGATCCCCACTGCAGCAAAGTTGCTTTCAAAAAAAAAAAAAAAAAAAACTCTGACTATACCCGACCAAGGTCGATGTCTCGGGCCCACAGATTTAGGGGCCTAATTTCTTATATATATTGTTTTATATATAATCATCTGTGAAAAACATATTTTAAAATATTTATAGTGTCCTAAAAATTTACTTAGTCTAGGACCCCGACAAAAAATGATAGGGCCGGCCCTAAAGAAGAGACGTGATGTAGAGGCCTCACAAATATTCCTAGCTTACGTCTCTTCTTTGAGTGTTATTGTTTCATTAGTGATTGAAGTGTCGAATGATGGAATATTTATTTGTTGATAATAAAAATGCACTATTATCCGGGGCAGACATAAGTTCCGACCCATGTTCGATTGTAGTCCTCCTTAATTGAAATATTTTTTTGTGAAATAAACTTGACTTAGTTTCGTCAATTTAGGCCTTTGAATATATATATTATCGTTTTTTTTAAGGATATATATATATATATATATATTATCGTTAATTATGCTTATTCACCTATTTGCACATACTTAGCTCATGTCAAACATTGTATTTAGGTTCGCCATTTCCATTAATATGTTTATCTTGTATATCATTCTAAGATTTTATTAATTTTGTATACACATTGGTCCGATTGGCAAAATTTTGTATAATTTTACCATAAAAGTCCTTTTATAAAATAATAAAACAAAAATAAAACAAAATCGTAGAGTGTAATAAGATTATTAATGTGTCAACAACGGACAAGTCAAGTCGGTTTGTTAAAAACTGAGACCCAATAAGATTTCGACACGTGACGTACGGGAAACACATGAAACCTAGTACGTACGAGTACGACACAGAAAGACTTCCATTCCGACCGACCGATACGACGTCGTGGGTGTGACGTCAGCGAATCCATCCACGTTGATTCTTGGCAGTGGGATTGGACGGCTGCGATTCGTTGATCGGGAGATCGAATCGGAGTGAGACAGACTGAGAGTGGTCAAAGAATGAGAAGATGATTACGATTGATTGAGTTGAGTGTCTCTTCTTTATTTTGGTCCATGTTTTGTGGGCACTATTCTCGATGATCCAAATTCAATGCCAAATTGCTCACAACTCACAACAATATATATATATATATATATATATATATAATAATGGTATATAGAGAAATATTTAAAATATAGGTTCGATTTGCTTTCAGCCATAAGGTAGTCTCTCGGTCGATAATGTTAAATTGTCGTGGTTACTTGTCGAGTGAGAAGAATACCCGGATATCACCGAAAAAAAGTACTTTATAATTAAATACTAGCACCGATTTGATTTTTCTGATATCCAATGACTATTTTATAATGTATTATATAATTTTACATAAACAATTGTATATATATATGTATCGACTAATACCGTGAAACCAATGTATTTGGACCGAGAAAACAAGAATTCTCGTAGAATAAAATTGAGTCTCCGCTCTTTTTTCCGTTTCCAATCGAAATACATATATCATATGTATTTTTCGATATAGCGTACAAAAAATAAACAGTTCCTGATTTTTATTTGGGACATCGAAAAGATATGGGAAAAAATACTTATTTATGTCATGGGGGAGCCTCCTCAATTCTACAGTGCTTAAACGACAATTGTTGGATAAAACGATAAAGGCTTGTCAGAAACGTCAGAAGAACTAAACGACAGTAAAAATGACCCAGGAGCTTTCCGGTTCAAAATAAAACGGGTGAGAAAATACTTTTAATTTAACAACATATTCAAATTAAATTGCTTTAAAAAAATTACACAATTTAGAAACGACAATTGGAAACTACGAGTTACAAGTTGAACATGTCAAAAACGACACCGAAAATATGAAAGAACAAAAAAGTTGTTCACGCTAATGACATGTCAGAAGAAAATTACCAATCCAACAGAGCTTCACTAAACGACAATCATAACCGGAATGCTGGTCAAAACGACAAGAAAAAGGAAACACCAAAACAAAACGACAATTATTTAACTACAACAAAATGTATTAGGAAGTTGAATTAATAAATAAATTTCAAGATAATTAATATTACATTTGGCCTAAACAAATAATTAATATTACATAAGCCCGTATTGGAAAATTCACTTTCTGGTATCCGATTTCGCTCCGGCTTTTCTTCTTTATTTTCCAGCTCGTAGTTTCCGTTGCGAAAATAGCGAACGAAACAAGCTTTAAGTGCTTCATCCTAATACCATAAATACACCATCGGTTTAACATAACTAACAATTATTCGAACCATAACAAAGATAAATCACTTTACTAGTCAATCTGAATCTTAACACACGAGTCGTATTACCTGATTAACGACATAATTTGGACGCGATCGGAACAGCTAGAAGCCAGCTTCTTATGCCTGAATTTCGAATCTCGGCTTTTAGCAACATTAAGACAAGAAATAACGTTGTGAGCAAAAATATTCTCTATTTTCACGGCAAAACGGTAAAGAACCAACGATGTCGAACCTGTGGTCACTTCCATTCTGCCCATTTGTCAGAAACCGCAGATCTTCTTCTCATATTTGACGGTCTTGAACTGTCAACGGCATCATGCCACTCCATTTCCATCTGAAAAACAAATTGATATCAGTCCTTTCCTGTGCATAAAAGAGAAACAATAACATATTTCCGGTAGTCATTGAAACAATCCCGCAATAAGTTTGGCTTTAGACGTAAAGACGCTGTACCTCGCCGACAATCACGGTGTCACCTTCCTTCACGCCAAGTTTAATGAGAGACTTGTTCACCCCACAAGCATCTAGAACATGCTGGAACCTTCTATCGGAATCCAAATATCTGTTCAATATTTCTCATTAATTTCCATGCGCGCCAACAGAAGATCAAATATAGTGTATTATCTATTCTAATAAATTTCGTGATTCAAATTGGGGGCGTACTACCTCATGTTCGGTGCATATTTTTTAAGAATTTAGTGCCGATTACCGCAATGCAGTACATTTGTTTTTGGATGTTCAGTGCCGATTTACCGCATTGCAGTACAACGCCATTCTAAATTCGCTATCAGATTTGGCAGATTTGCAAATTTCTAAAACTATATTTGCAAATTTCAAAGATAAATATGTTTTAGAAGTTCAAAAAGTAAAAATATAACAATTAAACACCATTATAATCATACACATATATTATCTTCAAAATATAAATTATGAAGTATATATTTTAACCACTCAAAATATCTTCGAAATTCAGTCCAAAAATTAAGTAACAGCAGCAGTATATTTGAAATTTATTTGCGGTATTGGAGGACCAAAACTATTTTAGCTGCCAATTACCGCTCACGGCAGCGCCACTTTCTACCGAATTTTCTATTAAAAAAAATACATTTTCGGTACAAAGTTCGTGGTAATCGACACTTAATGCGATATTCAACTAGTTTCTGTACATCCCTAATTCAAACCAGTCATACGTACCTCCAATTTGTCATCTGAACAAAACGCTGTAACCCGGTTCCCGAAACTTGCCAAGTATTAGTGCTACTATCGTGAGAGACTTCAAACTCGTTGATCGAGGCTGTTCTCTGCTTACGAACCATGTCAGCAACATGATTCATATCGAACGCCTCTTCCGTGCCTAAGATGATACGAGTTAGAAACATCATTTAATATGGAAAATTAACGCAATTTCAGAGATTGAAGATAATCAAAATAAAAATTCCAACCATTGAAATTCTCCTCGGACTCTCTTCTTTCTCGAAGGAGCTTGTGAGCAGCACAGATGATTTCATGAGTGCCCTCTCTTTGCACTGCGCTCATGCACATTGGTTCAACGCCACGAGCTCGTAAGCTTTTCTGGAACGATGGCCAGTTCTCACGAGCCTCAGGAAGGTCCATTTTGTTGAAAGCAACAACGTAAGGCTTATCAGCAATTTCGGGGCTAAATAGTTCGAGCTCCAAACGAATGGCCTCAAATTCTAGCTCGGGCTGTTGGGATGAGCCGTCAACGACATGTACCTGAGACAAGTACCGATTTATTTTTACTTATCTCTGATTATGTTAGCATAATGTTAGGGATTAGATGCCCACAATCTATTCAAAGAAAAACAAGCTATTCTTTTCTCTCTTTCTTTCTATGATGGCGCTTTTCTCTCGCTTTCTCATAATTCCTTTCACAAATCCGTCTTCTTCATTTGCAACAGCACCGTTCTTACCGCAATAATGATGAAAACCTCAGCGTAATGTGATAATTTGAGCAGCTAAATAAGACACTCGTCTAGTATATGATGAAAGAAAGCGTACCAATGAGGAACACCTTTCGGTGTGGCGTAAAAACTCATGACCTAAACCGAAACCCCGGTGCGCTCCTTCAAGCAAACCTGGCAGATCCGCTACAACCATGGTGGAGTCGTAGTCAAAAGAAACAACGCCCAGATTGGGAAGCAAAGTGGTAAAAGGGTAATTGGCTATTGCCGGCTGAGCGGCGCTTATGGCACTCAGAAGAGTGCTTTTCCCCGCATTTGGCGCGCCGACTATTCCCACATCTGCAACCAGCTTCAGCTCCAACTCCAACCACCTACTCAAGAACGGCACAACGGGTCGTAAAGATACGACAATCAAGAAGCCATAATTCGCAAGCACGGAACACAATTAGGATGGCCTCTAATTAGACGACGTCGAGTTTCCCTGATTCCGATTCTATAGGGTTCAAGTGCTTACTTCTTATTTTCAAAGGGGTATTTGAAATCAAACTCACATTTCGGGGCCCTCCTCGCCGTTCTCGGCAATCCTTGGCACCTTGTTGGCACCGGACTTGAACGAAGCGTTCCCTCGCCCGCCCCTCCCGCCCGGCAGCAGCAACGCGCGCTGCCCCGGGTGCAGCAACTCCAGCAGCACCTCCTCCGTTCCGGCCTCCCTGAAAATCGTCCCAGGTGCCACCTTAATTACCGCGTCCTCGCCCTTAGCCCCGGCCTGCATCTTGCCCTGCCCGTGGCTGCCCCTTCCCGCCCGGAAATGCACGCTGTTTCGGAACGGCAACAGCGAGTTCATCGACCCGTCGACCTCCACGTACACGTTGCCTATTAAATTAGTTACCGTTAACTGTTAATGCTGTGATTAACGATCAACACTAACTAATTTAAAATTACCTCCTCGCCCTCCGTCTCCGCCGGAAGGACCGCCCAACGGCACGAATTTCTCGCGCCGGAACGCCACCACGCCGTTCCCTCCGTCTCCGGCCCTCGCGAAAATCTTGGCGCGGTCGAAGCACCTCATCACCGCGGGTATCCCCTTCTCTTTACCGCTGATCCCCTCGTCCTCGTCTTCAGCGTCGGCTTCGGTTTCAGCTTCGTCCTCGTCTCCGTTCACCTCGAAGACCTCGAATTTCCCGTAATTCCCCCACTCTTCCGCTTCACCTTCCTCCTCTTCGTCCTCTCCGGTTTCAGCTCCGGCGGAGGCGGAATCTAAGATCCTGAGCTTCTCAATTTCCTTAATGTCTTCGCCACCATCCTCGTCCTCGTCCTCTGAGTCTCCCTCACTCTCATCTTCTTCTCCGCTCACCTCAAACTTCGCGTACTTCTCCCACTCGTTTACACCGCCTTTCTCTTCATCCTCTTCTCCGTCTTGATCATCGACCAGGGTTTCGAGCTCGCGGCGGACCTGCGCGGCTGCGGCAGCGGCAGCGGCATCGGAGAGCCTGACCTCGTCGGAGAAGTGGATGGAAGTTGGGAGAGAGAAGTCGTCCTTGGGAGGCAAGCGAGTGTAGGTGGTGGCTTCGACGCCGATGACGGAGGTGAGGCGCTTCTTCCCGGAACGGAGCTTGAGCTGGGGGATAGGCTTGCGAGGTCCGGTCTGCTTCTTGTTGGAAGAGCGGCGAGTGATTCGCTCCCTGGGAGGTCGAGCCTGGGCGAAGGGGAAGATGCAGGTGGAGAGAGACGCCATTGGAGACTGTGAGAGAGAGCTTGAGCTTGCTCTACT
This sequence comes from Parietaria judaica, assembly GCA_954871525.1. Taxonomy (NCBI): domain Eukaryota; kingdom Viridiplantae; phylum Streptophyta; class Magnoliopsida; order Rosales; family Urticaceae; genus Parietaria; species Parietaria judaica. The sequence continues at coordinate 3,087,979 of OX940866.1, forward strand.
GGGATGGTGAGAATTCGAGAGCGGGAAGAAAGTCCACGTGGCACTGGATTAGATCTCCCAATACGGTGCCGTTTTTGCTTTCCATAATTTATTTATTTGTATGTAAGCTCTGTCTGTCCAGTGATCGGTCACTTTTGTCGTTTTCTTTGTATGCCACGTGTCCACTTTTCTTCATTCACCAAACAATGGTGGAAAACCTTACGGGGACTCCAAATCCCACCCAAATAAAGTATGTGCTTTGGTGAGCGTGGTTCGACACCCTCCCTATGTACGGCGCTCTTAGGGGACACGGGGTTCCTTGCCTCCCTTTTTGTAAATTTTGTGGAGAGGCGCCGGAGGATGCCCTCCACGCGATTTGGGGGTGTGAAAGAGCCCGAGCATTATGGGATGCATCGTCTTTGCATAGATGGGTCGACAAGACGGAGCCGGTTCCTTTCTGGGAACTTTGCTATCGGGCGCTCGATGTTCTCTCGGTGGCGGACTTAGAATTTTTTTGTGGCCTTGTTTGGGCGTCGTGGTCCGATCGGAACACTCGCCTCTTCGACCACAAAGCCCATAAACCGGCGGCGTGGGTTGAGAAGGTGACGTGCTGGTTCCAAAGTTTCAAGACAAGCAACCGCTCTTTGGAGGTTCCGTCGGGGAGCACACCGGTTCGACAAGAAGCTTGGCTCGCCCCGATCCGCGGAGAACTTAGCCTCAATGTGGATGTGGCCTGGGATAAGAGCACGGGTAATGCGGCGATTGGTGGAGTTGTGAGGAACCACCGCGGGGAGCTCCTCGGCTTTGTAGCACGTTTACTTGTGAACGTGGATTCTCCGGTGACCGCGGAATGCCATGCAATTCGTGATGGTCTTTCCTTTGTCCGGGAGCGTTTTGGGACGGTGGCGAGCTTGGAGACCGATTGTCTTAGAGCGTCTCAACTTGTGAACGGGGGTAAGCTTAATAGCGTTCAAGGCCCGGTTATCGCGGACATCGCGCACCTCCTCCACGAGGTTAGGCCGAGACTAGGGTGTCGTTGGATCCCGAGATCTTGTAATGAAGTTGCCAATAGAGTAGCTAAGAACCGTCTATTGGGCCTTATCCCCGACATGTGGTAGAGGGATTGCCCCGAGTGGCTTGGTTCCGTTTTGTCAAGAGATTCTCACTCTGATTTGGTTTAATTAATACAACCAGTTTTCAAAAAAAAAAAATAGTTGAGATTTTATTGCCATGAAAATCAGTCCCGTCGTACTTTTGTTACGAATACAGTCTTACCGACATTAAATATCATCACTTATGCTTACATGTTATATGTGGGCCTCTCTCGGCCGTGAAATTGATGAGCGTCATCGGCCGTGAAAATGGCATTTAATGTCTTAAAGGTGTATTTGTAAACGAAAGTATGATGTGAATAACTTTTACCAAAAAAAAAATTAAGAAAATTTATTCACTTATTTAGAAGAAACCGACAAATTTAATGACTTTGCCGCGAATCCCTAATACATATTGTTAATTTGGCGAAAAGTATTACCGTTTTACATAAGTGAACAGTTGAAACTTCGCATGTGAATCTAGTTAATAAATTTAATATTAACTACAAATATCAGAAGCATAAGTTGAATTAAACTTATATAAAGGAACCTCGTGAATGTCTTTTTTATTTTTTATTAACATTTGATGAGCCGTTGGAATTAATATTATACGTGTATTATATATAATGTCAATGTGTTTTTGTGTAATGAATCATTTCATTTGTGGTTGAATGGTGAAACTATTTGCTGTCAATAATGTTGATGTGCAAATTCGTTCCTTAAATAGGAGTTATAAGATCATTAATTAAATTAATGGTTCAAATTAATTAAAAGCATAAGTCATGAATATAATAGAATATTTATGCAAAATGGGCTTATAAAACACGAAGCTCAGAGGCCCAATGAACATTCGACCACGTTCGGGCCCGAACAAAACCAAGAGCCCACAAGGCAAGAAGTTCACCACGAGCATAAAATGCTCAAAGGAAATCCGAACAGAGCCTTCCAAGGGAAGAAACCCCGAACTGAGCTCAAAGATCCTACTGCAAGACAAAAATCAACACTTGGTCAAAATCCAAACATCAAACAGATTATACGACCTGAAGAACCCAAAAACTCGCCCCGGGCAGAAATTGTCAACAAAGGAATCCGAGCAGAAGCATACGAAACATCCGAGCACGAGCAGACCAAGTCAACCACCTCAATTTAAAACTCCGAGGCCCGACCAGGAAAATCGCCACGATTTAAATTCAAATCCCACGATGACAAGTCAAAGTCCATCACTACGCATATCTCTCAGAACGTGGCCTACGTGTCAGCTCGACAGCAAACCAAGCTCCGAACTCAAAGCCATCACCAACGTACAATTCCAACGGGCAGGAACCAGAAGCCTATAAAAGCAAGGAGACAGTTCCATCATACACACGCAAGCATTGATCCTGAGAGAATAGAGAGATTTGTATTTTCCAGAGTTCTTCATTTTTTACTTTAGATCTACCAAAAATTGGCTTGTGGTTTCGGTTGATCCATCTTTTTCAAAGCAATAAACGTACAGAGGACGTAGTCAACTACCGCATTGGGACAAACCTCTCTAAAAAACCTCGATGTTCTAATCTTTTTCTTTTTCATATTTATTTTGTCACCGTCTAAAGTATTGACGACGCGGAGGTCAGAATCCACAAAATTCAGCAATATCAAATCGAAATCCCATTCACAATTCACGTGCTGTTGGTGTGTGAAAACACGTCATCAAATAATAGAGTAATAAGATTTTGTAATTGGTCTGTTTTCATTTCATGAGCATGAAAAGGACAAAGAAAAGTAGACAACATTAAAAAGCATCTTATGACACACACGAATTTGTTTATCCCATAGACACTTGCCGACCACAAGTTTTAAGAAGAGGAAGTGAAAACTATGCTTGTTTGAGTCTTTCATAAATCTAATACACGACTCTACAAGAAATTATAGATTCGATCTTAGTGAGACGAAGAATTCATTGAGGCAAAGAAATTGTGGTATGTAATTGCAGCCAATAATGTTTGTTGTCCTTACACTCAGAATATATCTTGTGATGTGAGTACATGTAATATTGGTCAAAAGTGTCACTCTCGTCAAGAAGAAGTGAAAAATACTAAATTATCGTGTTTACAAATAAAATAAAATATTAAAACTAATAACATAAACAAGAGTACTCGATTTTTTAAAACAGTTTATAACTAAGGTAAAACGTAGAAAATATTATTGTGCAATTAGTTTCTTTTAGTAATGAAAAAGTTCAAAAATAGTTCATTACAATTATTCTCGCGTTACATGATATATTCAGTATAAGAACATGTAACATAATTGGTCAAGTTTATAATACTTAAAAGGAGCGTACATTTGTGTGTTTCATGAGATTTGAATGTGTAACCTCTTGAAAATATATGTAACGGAGTTAACATTCTAGAAAGCTTGGTTTTATATATGAAGTATAAACTGATGGGTAATATAATGACTATAAATGCTATGAAAATTTAATAGCAAGCAATAGCAGACACAGTGCCATGATTGAGTTCACTGAATCATAAATGACAGTACGACCGATCACTTTCCCTTCTCGTTTTGGTATGTGACTTGTGCATCAGTGAAGAACAAAACTCTGCATATACCAATATATATATATATATATATATTTATTGATAAATATTTACCCCCTCGAAAAAAAAAAAAAAACAGGGTTTAGTAAGACAAGCTAAATCTTGGTGGACCTGTAAAAATAAATAATGAGTGGATCTTAGTAGGAAGAAAAGGAGACAAGGAATCTTGTGGGGCATTACAGCTGCATAACACAAAATGTGTGGCCTTTAGTTGCATTGTCCTGCAACAATCAATGCGTTTATAATCGGAAGCGGAACGAAGAAACCGTTGTTACAGAAGAATGAATATCTAAATCGGGAACGAACACTTTTAAAATGTTTAGATACAAGAGCGGAAGTGGCATAGATCGAGCGGTACGGCGTAGCTATCAATGTTTTAGAGGCAAGTGGAGACAATGCAACAAGTTCACGGGCATATCGGATATTACTTATATAATAATTCATTAATTTAAAAGGTAATTCATGTTTGAACGAGCTAAGTAGATGAATAAGGGATATTTAGTTATTCTTTTTTTAATAGAGGTAATAATATTAATCAATGTTACAATGCATTCAAATTATTACATATATTCAGTGTGAGAATATGGGTAGCTCTTGGTCGAGTTTAAACGTGTAAAGGAGCACACATTTGCGTCCTACGGGATTTAACCCCGGACCTCGTTTAAACAAATCAAGGTTCCGAAAATTGCGATTTTCGTTCGAAAATCGTTCGATTATCGCTGAAAATAGGCTTCTCGGTAAGTTATCTCCCTTAATCGTTTTCGTTTTATAGTTTTCGCGATTTTTTGAGGGGGAAAGTGAACAACTTTTCGTTTTAGGTTTTCAAGTGTTAAATTTCGAAAACTGGAGGACTTATCGCTAAATAACGAAAAGTCATTAGGTTTTTTCCGAATTGTTGTATAATTGCGGCAAAAGTACACATGTTTCAGAAATTGTTGATTTGAGTTAGTTACTCGAATATTTTGATGTAATTTTGTTTTATAAAATTGTATATAATTTTAAAACTAATCGGTTTGCATAATTTTTTTTTTTTGAATTTGAAGTTTTTCTGAATTGTGATATCATTGTGGCAAAAGTACATATGTTTCGGAAATTGTTGATTTGAGCTAGTTACTCAAATATTTTGGTGTAATTTTGTTTTATAAAATTGTATATAATTTAAAAAATAATCGGTTGGCATAATATTTTTTTTAATTTGAAGTTTTCTAAAATATTGCGGCAAAAGTACAATTTTTAGCTAAGTTGTTAAATTGAGCTAGTTGTTCAATCTTGTTTTAAATGAAATCAATTGTGCAGTGCATATTTTATATAAGAATAATTGGTGACTTGTAAATATTTATTTTGGTAAGTAAATAATAATTTATTTTACATATTTTGTAAAGTATTTGTAATTTTGTATGAGACTTAGTTTATGTTTGGCTACATTAGTATGAGACTTGGTTTGTGGCTTATATCTTATATTTTGTATGAGACTTTTATGTTTATATTTTGTGACATTAGTATTTTATGTTATGTTTTTAGTGTAAAATATGTTTGAATTTTTTTATAGGTTTTCCATCGATAAATCCATCGGCAAACGATTAATCCATCGATAAGTTCGATAAGTTTCGATAACGGCAAACGATAATTTTTATAGGTTTTCCATCGATAACGGCATCGGCAAACGATTAATCCATCGATAACGGCAAACGATTTATCGGCCAAAACGGCATTTTGATCCTTGAAACAAATATTAATGCTTAGTTTTAATTTCATTCATGAACTAGTTATAGCAAGAGTAAATCTGGTCAAAGATCCTTTTTCTTCTTTGGACAACCGGAATCAGATTTGGAACTGATTTTTATTAAAAATATTAAATTAAATAGATATTTAAAAAATAGTGTTAATAGAAAATTTCTCTAAAAATAATAACTTGTAAACCCGAAATCATACCCGATTTTAATCCGAATTCGTCTTTTAAAAATCCAAATCATAGGTTAAACTTTATACCGTTTCGAACACGGCTTCAACCTCGATTTTTTATTTTTATTTTCAAAGTCATGTTAAATGCTTATATTAGTCCTATTCTTCGAATCTTGAGAGAGAAATGTGTCACATCATCATCTTTTTGTGGGAGACAGAAAGATTTCCTTACACAAGACTTCCACTAATTTCAAGCTCATACGGAATTTGCTTGGTGTAGATCTCTATATAAACAGTTAAAATTACACTAAATTCCAAGACTTAATTAGCAAAGAGACTAAAAAATCTCTTGATTTATTTTATTTATTCTCTATTTGATGCTTTATTTATTTTGTGGCTTTGCAACATCTCCAAAGCTAGTATAGTTAGAGTCAAGTATTAAATTTTGGGAAATTCGGTGCGAAATTCGAGCGAATTTCGTTTTTCGAGGGTTGGCGGTTCGAAAACCCTTTCGTTTCTTTTTCTTTTTATCAAATTTCGCGAAATCCCATGGGCATACCCCAAAACATTTCGTTTTTCATTTTGGTAGATTTCGGCAAAAATACCAATTAAACTTTTGGCAAAAATAATTATACTAACACAAGAGCACCCCACCCCACCCCGCCACGTCACGTCTGGCCGCGGCGGCGCACGCGTGGTGGTGTAACATTTGTGTGAGTCCTCCCCCATCCACAAAATCCTATGACTCAAAGGGCCCAAGCCCTTGTCCCTAATATTTGGTATATAAACATCACTAAACTCTTGTCATCTATCAATGTGGGACTTTTTGTTATTCATTCAACTAATATCACACCTTCACACTTAACATACACATACACTTCACCTAATAATTAAACTTAATATTATACACTTAGCATACATATTAACTTCATCTAACATACATATACGCTTAATATACATATTCATTTAATATTATACACTTCAACTAATATTAAATTTGTTAACATACATATACAATTAACATGCATATTCACTTAATATTACACACTTAATTAACATACATATTAACTTCACATCATAATTTGACTTAATATTATACACTTCAACTAATAAAGTGAATTAATATTATACATTTCACCTACATATTTAAGTTACAAATATCTTGTATTTATTAAATATGTAGTTTTGAACTTATATAAATATCTTGCTTAAATACTCAAATATTTTTTACAGAATTTCCGTCGAAAACCCCATCGGCATGCGGTATGCCCATGCGAAAAGTGCGGTATATGCGGCATGCGGTATTTCTTTTTTTTACGATTTTTCCATCGGCATACCCATCGGCAAGCGATATCTCCGTAAAACGAAAAATGCGAAACGAAATCGGCAAGCGGTATTTAAAACCTTGGTTAGAGTATTCTGATTTTTTTTTCTTCGAAAAACCAAAAACGGGATTTTGATTCCAATTTTCTCTACTTATAAATTTTGTTTATTAAATACAATTAATTAATAAGGACCGACAGTCCATATAGTCCATATAAAATGTCATTATTAAAATTAATAAAAAATTTAAAAACACCAAATTAAGTAATAACACATACCGAAAAACACAAGGCTAGTCAATTTGTTTTTGGTAATTTATGAGTTACAAGTTACAATTTATTTTGTCTCTATTCTGTCGAAAGCAAAACCCCACAAACTTTTAATTATATATATATATATATAAGTATATAACACAAAATTATGAAAAAATATCTATAGTACAGCTAGACATTGACAAATGCTTAAATTTCATCAATTGATTTATATATTTCCCTTGTGGGCACAAAAAAATACATACAAAAGAATCATTTAGTACAAGTTGAACTTCAAACAGTCATGTTTTGCAGACTAAACTTTTAAGGCTATTATTTTTGCAATAATGTCACATATACCAAAAATATGGAATAATTTACATTTTGTCTCCCCCAAATAATCCCAATTCTTCATAGCTCCATGAAACGACACCAAATCAACTGAAGAGTTGACTTCCAAGAGTGATTGTGGCCGTGCCTTCTCCCAAAACCGTCGTCAGCGCCATTTCCTTCTCTTGGATGCGCTCGAGCTCGAGCACGACGGCTACCATTCTCGGCCTTCTCTTTCCCGGAAAACTCATGCATTGCAGAGTCAGCCTGATCAGATCCCTCATTCCCTCCATTGTGAAGCTCCCGGCGATCCGGTGGTCCACGAAATTGTTTATACTTAGTCGGGATTCGACCTGAAATAAACAAAAACATCACGTGAAGCGCATCTCGCTAGTTTGAGATCTCACGTCAATCGACTTTTTTGGACGGTGTACCGGGAATTGGCCGATACAACAGCGTTTTTTGTGTTTTTGCTTATAAATCCACAAAAAAGTATATTTTTTTGGACAATGTACCGAGATTTAGCCCAATACCGCAGCATTTTTTATGTTTCTTGGGCCCCAAGAAATCCCCTGAAACCAAGTTTAATTAGAAATGTATGTGTTGTACCCACCCATTGAACTAGGCTTCTGTTTGATCCCAAAATGTCGTTGCGCAGCGCCTCCTGCCCGGTTACGAGCTCGAGAAGAAACACTCCGAAGCTGTAAACGTCGCTCGATTCCGATTCTGCACCCGAAGTTCCCACTCTAGACAGAAATTCAAATACTCAACCAGCTAAACGAGCCGAATATCAAAAAAAAAAAAAAACTACTCTGAATGGTCCGATCTTACTCTGGATCCCGGAAAACGTTGACCCCGGCTGAGCGAGACGGGCCCTCCTCCTCAATCCTCTCGAGCAGCCCGACGAGCCCAGTGTCGGAGACCTTAGCGATCAAATTCTCGTCGACTAGCACGTTCGCCGTCTTGAAGCTCCGATGCAGCCTCGGAGGCTTCAGGCCATGCAAGTGGCACAAACCTGCATTGGTTAGAGCTTTTCCTTTTCCATTTAGCTGTTCGGAGAATCTCGTGAAGAAGCTTCGGAGTTTCGCGTCATTACGTACCTTTTGCCGCCCCGAGCGCAATCGAAATCCTCTGCTTGAACTCGAGTTTGGTCGCTGAATCTTTTCCAGAATCTGCCGGAGACAGTTTTCGAACGTTTCAGGGGAAGAGATTTGATAAACTCGGAGTTTTCGAACGGAAGTGACGTACCGTACAAGTGATTACACACATTCCCGTTCGGTAAATACTCGAAAACGAGCATTTGCGATCCGCTTTGCTGGCAGAAACCGAGCAGAGAGACAAGATTCCGGTGATGAATCTCTGACAGCACCGCCACCTAAGAGCACAAAAGAGAATTTAAAAAAATGTCAAAAGAGAGAAAGTTCCGAAATTTTTACATCGGCTACCGGTTTGAATAACGGGTCTAATTAAAAAAAGGGTATTTTGGACTAAAAAAACTGGGAACTGGTATTTGTCTCCCGGTTTTGCAAACCGAGAGTCCTGCGTCAGAACCGTAAATATCAGTTCCATTTTAATATATATATATATATATATATATATATATATTTTAAAGGTTAAAAAATCAGAATTTGTTTTTACGGTACCTAATCGGTACTGATTACTGGTTCAAAAACCGGTAAATATGATTGTTTTTACCTAATCGGTAGTTAGATGCTTATTAATTATGTAATTCTCAATCTCGGTAACAATGTCGAATTCAAGGATATAAAAAACCGGGACGGGGACCGGAATACCTCAGTTTCCAATCCCGGTTTCACCCTAAACCATCTACTCCTCACCGGGCTCGCGCCGTTACCTCAGCAGCGAACTCCGGCCGAGGCTCCCCCGAGCGCAGTTTCACGGCCACAACCGTGCCGTCGTTGAGGAACCCCTTGTAGACCGACCCAAAACTCCCGTAGCCCACCAGATTGCTCTCGCCAAACCCCTTCGTGGCGTTCTCCAGCTCCTCCGCCGCAAACTCCCGCGCTCCCGAGGCCGCCGCCGCCGCGCCGGAGCTCCCTCCGGCGACGGAGAACTCAACTGCGGACGCTGAAAAGCACCAATCAGTCAGCGCCAAGACCAGGGACGAAAACGAAATAGAATTCCATCAAATCGAATTACCCGGCGGGGACGGATCGGAGGAGCCGGTGTCGGAGCCCCGGTGAGCGAGCCGCTTGTGGTGGAGCTTGCAGAGCCACACCACTCCGATTGCCACTGCGGCCAAGGCGATCGCTCCGGCGACTACGGCGCTCACCAACGGCTTCGACATCTCCGATCACTCGGCAAACAGCATTGGCCGATGCCCAACACACAAATCCCAGATACTCTCTCTCTCTCTATATATATATATATAGGAATATTTGTTGTTGGTTGACTAGCGATTTGGTGCCGACAAAGCGGTCATAAATGCCGAGCTTGGCTTGGGATGAGTCTGGTGTTTGGGGTGAGATTTAATACTGATGATGATGATGATGAATATGAGAGATATAAAAATGTAAAACACAAGTGCGTGTGTGTGTGTGTATATATATATATTTAAATATTGGGTTTTGATGGTGTCCCACTTTTGGCTGTATAGCATTGAAGAGCATCCTCAGCAAGCTGACACTAGAGAGAATCTGGCTTCTCCATTAGACAAGAAGGTTTATCTTCATAAGCATGTTAGGGTTTGGCAATATTGCTCAATGAAAACAACAGGGAATTGTTTAAACTTATATGCTTTCCTCATTTACTACTATCGAAATGGTTAAAAGATTTAAAGGCAAAAGTACTTAAGTTATGCGTCTAAGGGTAAAACCATAACTTCGTCGGATTCTGTCAAATTTTTCTTTGGGCAAACTGCAGTTAAAGTACATAATATTTCAAACCGTTTGAATTATGTACTCAAGTTTTTCTGTTGTTGACTATAGTACCTAAAGTTGCTTCTGTTAAGGAATTTGGTTTCTTCCGTCAAACTCCTGGTGTCCTACGTGGCACCACAAATATTGGGCAAATTACGGCTAAAGTACTCAATGTTTCAAAAGATTTGAATTATGTACCTAAACATTTTTTTGGTGGCTAGTACCTAAAGTTGCTTCTCTTATACTTTTAAATTTACATATTACTATAGTTACGCATTAAAGACTAACGGAAATATTTTAATCCATGCATAAAGCATTTATTGAAGGGCATTTATTTAAGCATTTATTTAATAATCTTGAATAACTAAATATTTTTAATGCATCATAATATAATATAAGTTATATAACCACATTAAATAATTTATAATGTTGATTTTAAGTATTATTAAATTATATTAGTTATAATGCTTAAAATAAAAAATAATTATAAAAACTGCCACGTGGAGGTCAAATGCATGTGAATTGACGGAAGAAATCAAATTTTGTAACTGAAGCAACTTTAGGTACTAGCTACCAAAAAAAAAGTTTAAGTACATAATTCAATTTTTTTTTAAACATTGGGTACTTTAGCCACATTTTATCCAATATCCGAAGTGCCACGTAGGACACCGCTAACGGTGTTTGACGGAGGAAACTAAATTCCTTAACAGAAGCAAGTTTACGTACTATAGCCACACAAAAAAAAAACTTGGAACATAATTCAAACAATTTGAAACATTGAGTACTTTAACCGCAATTTAACCTTTTTCTTTTATAGAGGGGGGCCCAACTAATTTAAATAACTGTAAAAAAGAGTAAAATTAAAGTAAAGTTGTATGAAGGTGATATGTCTTCGTTAACGTTTTTAAATAGGAATTGGGCGGGTATTGTTTTGCCGAACCTTTTTTTTTGAATGGGGTGGCACTATCGGCTAAGGTTACAATGCACTCTCGCATCACTAGATATATTCAGTGTAAGAACAGGTGACACTATTAGCCAAATTTACATGTATGTAAAGGGGGCACTCATTTGAGTCCCATGAGGGTTTGAACCCGTGACCTCTTGAATAGAAGAGTAGTGGATTTACCACTAGGCCAAGCTTGCTTGGTTTTGTTTTGCCGAACTTTGATACATATCATGCTACAAAAAAAAATTAAAAAAAAAATTGGTTTATTAAAACTTACGTAATATCGTCGATATTATCTTCAATCAAATTATGTGCATAGTGTAAACGCACATCGATTTATATAGTTGTGGTTGAGTATTTGAACTTGTATTATAAAACTTGATCCTCTTCACCAAGGTTTTAATTTTTTATGGGTAAACTAGTGGTTTACCGATAACTATAAACTCACACAACCCTTTTTTTTTTTATGAGTTACCAAAGGTTTTTCAAAACTAACTCGAAACTAATAATAAATCAAAACAAAAAATAAATCGATGAAAAATAAATTAGCAATTCACAATTTTTGTAAAGTACCGACATTAATAAAAATCTTGTCAATAATCCGCTGCCCGTCAACATATCTAACTGTAAAATCGGACAAATGAATTTTTTTTGGGTAAAAAAAGCGTATTACCATGTGATCATTTTATTTATTTATTTTTTGGCGAGGAAATGATAATATATCAATTTATTTTCCTAGCCGTTTTTTTAGGAATAATTTCCTCGTTGTTACAACTCTGAGAATACTAAGTTGGGTTTTTGTTCTTTTCAACTTAGTATGGTTGAAAAAAAAAAAGGAGTTTAATCAGTGCTGAGTCTGACACAATTATTGAAAGGAGATCAAAAGGAAAAGGTACTTATGTCATTCACTATACTATATTATATAAATGTATCTAATCATCAATTTTTTTTTTTAAACTTATGTATTTAATAAAGCCTTCTCGGATCTTAATGAATATTTCCAACCTGAAACTACTCAACAATAAAAACCACTAAACTTTTTTATTACTTTAGTGATAAAACTAAATGCTTTAAAGAGGAAAATAAATCTTTAATAATAGCATTCACCCCTATTTATTTTCTTTTGATTTTATCTCTTTTATGAAGAGAAAAGAAAGGAATTTTTCAAATTCTTGTAAACAAATGCAAGAGTATTTTTTATTGGGTCATGACAGCTTGGCAAAAACAAATGCATTACCTCGACCAATATATTTTCAACTCTTATTTAGTAGCACCACTCGATAATATATATATATATATATATATATATATTTGAAGAAAAAAAAAAGAAGGAAAGAGTAGTGTTTCCTTTTCTTTCGGCTAAATAAGTAGTGTAGTCGTGCCAAGCCCCTCTCGTAGATGCTGGTGTATAGATTACAAGATAATAAATTTATTTATTTCTCTCTATTTTATTTATATATATTTATATATTTAAGTTGAGATAAATATTTACGATTCACGAGTATATAATTGTTGTTAAATCAGGACCAGTAACGGGAATTTCAGTCTTTTAGTCTATATATTGGAAAACCGAGATGCCGAAGCCATTTCCAAGTCCCGGTGTGGAAAGTTCTCGATTTTTATTACATATTGAGCCATGAAGAAACTATCACTTGAAATATATAAGAATATAAAAAGTATAATTTTATATTTATTAAAATCGATAACCAAAATAGAGACAAGGAGTTTCAACGTTTGTATCGGTCTCACCTCTCTATTTTAATATTAAAATGCCTGATTTTGATATAGAATCGGACCATGGACCATGGAGTTCAACTTTGCGTTTAATTATTTATAATTTAGTCGTTGATAATCGATAAATTCGTAAAATTAAATCATAGATATTTGATCAGTATGGGCATTTTAAACATGAATCCCGCCACGCCTACTTTCACTTGCCTGCATAAGTGGATATTAGAACTCTGTCTCTTATACATATCATATGGCCATATGGGTGTATTCATATGAATATATATGTATTTGTTTTTGGGTTTGCGAGATATATATTGGCCTCTTATATATATATATATATATATATATTATATGGGTGTATTCATATGAATATATATGTATGTATTTGTTGATATAATAAAAGTACAGCCTATCACAACTTCCTTTCCACCAATGCCCTTCTGCTTTCCAGCCGAACTTGCGAACCCAACAATATCACAATACACAACGCAAATATATGTATATATATATATATATATATTATAGAGAGAGGATAATATATTTTGTGAATGGTAATAATATCTTGATTTGCTTGGATCTGCCAGGGATTTTTTCTTTTTCTCAGACACCAAAATATTTACAAAAAAGGTTATATTATTGATATATATTTCAAGTGAATAATTATTCAAATTTCACACTAAAATTTAAATGAATAATATAGTGTGTTTTTAGTTTCCAAAAAAATCATCTCGTTGTCCATTATTCCACTCTATTTCACAACTTAAATTATTAATGGAGATCTTCTTCTCACTTGATTTATTTATTTATACATTCTTAAACCAATTGTTAAAAAATTAGCTTCGAGTTTTCAGATCAAGTCTTTTTATTTTTTTAGAATCGCGACTTCGTAAAAATGTTAATATTATTTATTTAAGTTAAAATGATTTCGAACCAACTAACGTACGAAAAAAAAAAAACTTTTTTTTTTCTCTCTTTCCCTTTTCGGAATCGATCATATGTATTTTAATTTAATCCCCACCTTATTATTAATTGCCTTTCGAAGTTTATACTAATCTTTTTAGTTCGTTTTTATTTTCACATTATTCGAAGAGAGTACGTAGGATTATTCTCTTTGCAAAACCTTTACTATTTTTTAAATATTATTATGGTCACCACTAGTGTGTTAGCGCCGTTTGAGGAATGTCAAATAAATTAATTAAATAAATAAAATTATACTTAATTTGTCTAGGCATGAGTTGACATAGATAGACTCATAGAAGTAGAGCTCAAAAAGTTAAATACAATATACAAGTGACATTTTTCTCATATATATATATATATATATATATATACATACATGTATATGGTTCCAAATAGTTATACAACTCAGCATGTCAGGCATCTTTTTAAAATCCCAAGTGTTAGTGTTTGTCTCTGCAACAAACTGGCTGTACTTTTTATATCTATTGCACACATTTTCCAACATGATTTAGTACAAAACCAGAACAAGATCTTATAGTTATGTATACTATATGCCTGCTTCTTCTTCTTCCTTTTTTTTTTTTTTTTTTATGATTAGAGCTCAAGTAATCCTATTCCTATCTCTGAATGTGTTATTGTGCCTTAATTTTACCACTTTTTATATTAATATTTCACCTCAAATATTCTATTAAATATAAGAGAAATATCAGTAATCAAATTTGTTTGACATACGAGTAAATTCACTACATAACTTTATTAAGCAGTCTTATATTCAATGATAAGAAAACGTTAAAATTGTGTATATATGTAATCTTGATTAATAATGTCTCCGGTCAATGGTCACAACCTCAGAAAAAAAATAAAAAAATATAAGGTGAAATATTTAAGGTTTCACGAAAATGTAATGTTGGTGGGTTTTACCATAAAAATTTTAATATTATATATTTAAGTGAAACAAATTAATAAAAAAATCAGTATTTTTACCGCAAACTAATATTGTTAAAGTATTATTTTCCCCTCCTATATTGGAACATTTTTCAAAAACTTTACTCAACTTTTCTTTTTCTTTCTATGTAGTTTTCTTCTAAAAAAATTTATGTAAAATATTTATGTTGATCTATCCATTAATTTCTATTGCATGTTTGATTTATAACACTTTTTCTAAAAGGAAAAAGTAATTTTGTTACAAGCACATAGCAACATGATTGATTTGCACTTACATTTTTTTAAATATTGATCATACAAAGGCTTTTGTAGGCAAAATAATATGACTAAGTAAGAGTTTATTTATATGACTTTCTTGCTTGCTTATTTTGAGGAGCTTCCACATGGGTGTGGGGCAAACTAGGAAAGGATAGAAAGTCATTTACCAAAAAGAAAATTAGGTTTATTTATTTATTTTTGCTTAAAAAATGTAATGAAAAAAAAAACAACAACAAACAGAACAACATGGGTCCTATAGATAAGGTTTTTTTTTTTCTTCTTTCAAATCCTATGATTAATCTCTTAGATTTTAGTCTTTTACCATACAAGATTGGGCATATCTTTTACCACAACTTGCATTTTTTCTTTATGTCTTTTCCAAAATCCCAAATTTACAAGTGAAAAAGAAAATTGTCTTCTTCTGTATATTGCTTCAATGATTTCTCCTCACCAAGTTGTGCATTTGATAAACAATAAACATATCATATGGTTTTATGTACATGCAAATATTCGTAGAGAAAAAAGAAACAATATATTATTATTATAGTGGTAAGTACACACATATTCTATAATTTTAAATGCAAGCCAAAGAGATACTTGCATTATATTTAATCTCACACCCATCTGAAAATTATGAAAGGGAAGTGCCCATGTCTGTATTTGATGCAGTAATATAAACTATAAAGTATGGTTTAATTATGAAGAACGATATATATATATAGAGAGAGAGATTTTGGTTTTAAAATAGTCGTCGATTATATTCAGTCTCGCAAATACAAAATATGGTATTTTATACTCGTAGAAAAAACTCGTCGCGTATTAGATGATATGAACTTTTTTATTAAACTTATTTGTAGATAATACAATAAAGTAGCAAATGTGTTGGCGAATAAATACACATTTGTAGATCATGGTATTCCTCCCACAATTCATAAAAAAATATCATTTTAATATATTTAAGTTAAGGGTTTCAACAATAATGATCATGACTCTCTTAGTATATATATACATATTTATATATATGAATAAAATCACGAATTAATTAAGATAAGCCAACAACCGACCATCCATTCATTGTTATTTTAATAGTTAGACAAGTTTTGAAGAAAAAAAAAATTCAAATTCCATTTGTTTGTTCCATCAGTGTTTAAATTCAAGCTATCCTATTATAATTCGCTTCAATAATTTTCATGTTCACCAATTTTTTCTGAATTATAGAGTCAATATTGTTTTTCTCATTTAGCATAAAACGATTTATAAATGTAAGAATATAAATTAGTTATCCAATAATACTTTAAAACGTGATAATTAATGCAGCTTCCAAAATTCTAGATCTGATTATACACTAGTGCATCAATTGTATAGGTAGGTGCACCTAATATAAGATTTGAATCTATAGGTTATGCCCATAATTAATTGTTGAAAATTTTAATAAATTGGAATGGTCCAAAAAAAAATATTGTACTAAAAGTAGTCAGTTTTGAGAGACCACAATAAATATGTTTGACCACGAGTGAACTAAAGTTTATGAACATATTGTCTTCTTATATGATTGCTAGTTTATATTTTCCACAAAAATAAAAATATATTATTTTTTATTTTTTTATGGGGTGACAGTATCGGCCAAGGTTACAATGCACTTTCGCACTAGTAGATATATTCAGTGTAAGAACATGTGACACTATTGACCAAATTTATATATGTAAATGGGACACTCATTTGAGTCCCATGGAGTTTGAACACGTAACCTCTTTAATAGAGGTGTAGTGGAGTTACCAGTAGGCCAAACAAGCTTAGTTAAATAAAAATATATTGTTATACAAGCTTGGTTAAATAAAAATATATTGTTAAAAGGTCTTTTTGTTACCCTTAAGTTCGTTCAAATTTATTTCAATATATAGGGATGATTTGAAACAAAATCGGTTTAAATGCTTAGAACCATAAGTTTAAGGTTTAATTGTGGCATAAGTCTTCAATTTTAGGTCAATCAAGGCGGCGTGGGTTCAATTCAATTTAATAATGGTGAAAGTATTAAAATATGATTTCCATCAATATTTTTCTAACGACTGTTAACTCCACCACGTCATCCTCTGTCTTTCGCTACAATACGCGCCACGTAAGCAGCCACGTTATCAGGCAATAAAAAAATTTATGTTTGGCTTTGCGGGGAATCTAACCAGGGACCAGAGCATTATAAATATATAACATAAATCATCTTTTGATACTTTCACCACTATTAAATGAAATTAGATCCGCGCCGCTTCAATTGACCTAAGATTGAGGACTCATGTCGCAATTAACTCTAAATTCAAATGTATATTCTTTTAACTTGTCGATGTGCAAGATTCTAAATATGATGAAATTGATAACACTATGGTTATTGGTTAGTATTATGATTCAATCTCGTCGAAATTATAAGATTTACTTTATACGAAATTTGTGCTAAAAATTGCTAAAAACAGTTTATATCACCTCATATCTTGTAAGCTTAAAAATTCAATATGTATTTATTGTATATTGTGGCATGTCATGACATCTCCTTAATATAATTTTATTATTCAAAAAGTACCAAAAGAGTCTGTAAAAATACAAACGTAACGCTAATATTATAGTACTTAAACCAGAGCAATACTAGAATAATACGTCAAGAATATTAGAAATAAAATACAACACTCGTACCGGTGTTATATTTACTGTTATGGGTGTTTTATTCATAATAATTGGTGTATTACATTAGCGTTATTTTCGTGTATCTTGTATTACAATTTCTGTATGATTAGTCTTCGTAATTCAATCATAACTCGCTCATCTCATGTCTAAATTATAAGATTCAACTATCGTTATAATTTATAAAGATAAAACAAAAAATTACAACTTTAACGAGGGCTCTTTCACTAAGCTTGTCTGGATCATTGTAATAATATGGTTATTAATTTTTCAGAGATATTTTGGTAAGAAAATAGTGTTTATAATTTAAATTCTAGAGAATTTAGGACTAAAAAGTGATGTTTGTAATTAATGTGGGTCAAAGTAACTTTTATCCAAACCCTAGGGGGTGTATCTCCAAAGTTTGTAAAGTTGCGAGACCTTTCTTTAATTTAAGCAAAAATTTACACACAGATCGGAGGAAGCTCGTCGATCAGAGAAGAGGGTTTCGAGTTCTTCTTCTTCTTCTTCTTCTTCTTCTTCGCTTTTCTGGTGGTTTCTCGATCTGCGAAGTCGAAGAACACTGAGCTCCGATTCGCCATTACTCCAGCTCGGAGTCACGCCAGGCGATGTACAGTGGCTCCAGCGACGGCGAAGGCCACGACGCGGCGGCGAGGAAGATCCCGCCGGCGTCGTCCATGGCCTGGGCTCGCAATCTCCGCCGCTTCATCGGATCGGGCGTCGGACTTGGATCCGAGGCACTGATGGGTACGAACTGCTCTTTGCCTAAAACCACGGCGATAGTTTCGTTGAATTCGAAATGTTGGCAACGCATTGTGGAATTTCGTTTGTCTGGTGTTTAGGAATTTGAGTAATCAGGTTAGGAAGTGTAGCTTGTTGAGTTAGGGTTTTAGCTCAATATCATCTGTTTGAGTACTGAGAAAACGGTATAATAAGAATGATGTAGATGTATAGTTTTTGGAAGCATTTGGAAGCTGAGAAATTGTTATGCATTGAGTGTTCTTCTCATATGCTGCTGTGTGTTCGTCATTCTTGTTGGAAATGCAATTTGACATGGTTGTTATTATACTGGAGTTATCAGTAGTGTCTATTCGGTCAGAATAACCGATACAAGCATGTAGTAACCGCAATTCACCAAAGAGATAAATTCCCGATAGTTTTATTGGAATAAGAAAGCCGTTCGTTCGAGAAAACGGGCAGAGCTCTCCCAAAGGATATCTCGAGTCAAACTGATTAAACAAAGCGTAAAACGGCACAAAGCTCTTGGCGCCACTAAATAGAAGAAATTAGGGTTTCCTTATCTTCCCCTTATGCTACTTATCAGAAATAACCCTTTAGTATTTAAAATATAAATAACATAATAATAAATAAAGTGAACCTATCGTCAGGTAATCAGAATTTAAAAGCTTTTTAAGGTCTTGGTCCTGAGAGATTTCATCAGTCTCGTCCGCAAAGCAAACCTAGGAGTGCTTCGTTTCGATAATGCTGTAAATGTTTCTAGATAAGTACCAATTTTTGAGCGTGCACAAGTGCTTTCTGTAGCTTATATTGTAAATTGATGCTTCTGCATTTTCCATTTGCATAGAGCTGGAAACAAAGAGAATTCTGCTGGAGATATTTAAAGAGAAGCAACAGAAAAGTGCAGAAGCTGGAAAAATTCCAAGTTTTTATAAGAAGGCATGTATATCGAACAAGCTTTGCTGCTTCAGACTTTGGCTTTAATTCTTTTATTGTGATTTTCGTTACACTTTTTTGAATCCATATCTTGTTATGTCTCAGAAACCTGAAGAAGGATCCATCAGTAGTAGAGTCCAAAGGCTGGCAAAATACCGGTTCCTAAAGGTACTTCTCGGGTTAGCTTCCTGATTGATTACAGTTTATAGCGTAATAATATTTTCACGCCAAAGCACTTGAAGCATCTTTTGACATAATTTCCTTGTTTTTACAGAAGCAATCAGAACTTTTGCTAAATGCCGATGATCTGGATGCTATTTGGGGTTGCTTGAGAGAAAATTGTGTGATCGATGATGCAACTGGTGCAGAAAAGGTCAGTAGTTTATTGCTTACAGTTGTAATCTGATAGGACCCAAACCAAAAATTAAAGAAACTCACCGTGTTGAGATTCTCGAGAACTCTGTTGATGAATAGAGATAAACGGTTTTTCCTTTGAGAGCAATACCAAAACTCTCCCAAGAGATGTTCTGTAGAAATAAACATCATCTAGATTCTAGACTAAACATATTGAAAACCCTTCAGCCACCTTATATAGGCTTCAAAACCCTGACTAGACCTTAGACATAGAATTACCGAAATATCCCAACACAAGTAAAATACTAGAAGACATGAACAAAAGGTCTAAGTTAAATTCTAAGACCATGACCAGTTAGTTCGTTAATTTCAGCCAATTTTTTCTTTTTCTTTTTGGTATTATGTTATATTTCCTGTCACATTATACATGAGTCCAAATTTATACATCAGCCAATATTATGTTAGGTAAGTCGTAGTTCTCTGTAGTCTGTAGTATACATGAGTCGAAATTTATTGCATAGAGATTTTCATCGCCGTGCTAAATTCCTTTCCTTCATGCTGTAGATGAACTATGAAGACTTCTGCCATATTGCTTCTGTATGTACAGAGCAAATTGGCACAAAATGCCGACAATTCTTTAGCCCTTCCAATTTCATGAAGTTTGAGAAAGACGAACAAGGAAGAATTGCCATTCTGCCATTTTACCTTTATGTGATGCGAACGGTGAGCCACTTCAACTAAATATCGACTAATAATGTGACTATTTTTTAATATGCTTTTACCAAAAATCCATGAACTTCTTTTTGATTTGTTGTTTGCTCAAGATTTCTGCTTGCTGTTTTCGCACATCAGGTTTCGCTTACACAGGCTAGAATTGACATGAGTGAGGTGGATGCAGATTCTGATGGGTTCCTTCAATCAGATGTACTTACTTTTTTGTTTGATGCCTTTTCATCCAGCTTGTTTATCCCTTTACTATAACTTACTTACAACTTGTTTACCACATTTGTAGATTTTGTGATAATGATTAATGATCAGTTAGCTTACACTATATACTCGGATACAATTAAGTAGTCATAATTATTCTAACTAGTGTTATTATAGGACCCAAGCTGTAAATAAACTAGAACCAATGGGAATTCACCAAAGAGATGAATTTCCGAACATTTTATTGACTTAATTGAACCAACTACAAACGCAATGGCCGTTCCTTCGCAACACGACTACCTCTCCCTAAAGACTTGACGATAGGTCAAAACTCATGTGTCATTTCCCTTTGGGATTTAACAAACTGTCGTACCAAGTATCCTAAATAACCTAAGACAAAAATAAATATTATAATTTAACTAATAATAGTATAGTTTAATAAATTAGGGACCTAGTAACTTCCATTCAAAAATACTAGTTTAATGGTTATAATTACACATGATTTAACAAGCTGCTTTCTAACTTTCTACATTTGCACAACATTTTCAGGAAATGGAAGGTTACATACAAGGTCTTATTCCAAATCTAGCTCAGTTGCGGGATATGCCAGCAGCCTTTAACCAAATGTATTGCCGTATTGCAGCACGCAAGTTCTTTTTCTTTTGTGACCCTCATAAACGAGGTTGGTTGTTTTTTTAGTTCAACATTTTGATGGCTCTATACTTTGATCCGTAAACAACAGTGATACTTTTTGTTTAAGTTCCTATCATGATCACTTTGATCGTCGTAATTAGAAGGCTCATGAACTTACCTTATCCCAACAAGTTTTTCTTTATCTTTCTGTAGTTGATAAACTTGATCGTTTCTTCTCCAGTTTCGTAGTTTTTTCTCTCCGCTCTTGGTTGTGATGGCAATTGATAGTGAGTTCTGCTTACAGGAAAAGCATGTATAAAGAAGGTGTTGTTGAGTAATTGTCTACAGGAACTAATGGAACTTCACCAGGTAAATTGTTGTCCTTCGTCATGCCAAACAAAGTTTGGTCTTTCTTATTAACAATAGCCGGAGATCACCCCACTCAAAGGTATCAATAAATCCTTCACGTATAAGAATTTAAGCTAAAACATTCACCACCTGATTCCATTCTTTATATAAATGATTGATCGAATAATCCATAACCTCTTTTACTGTATAAGTTGGTCCAAAAACGCCCTGAAGATACCAAAGATCGCATGTACAAACTGTAAATATTGCACTATTTACTTATTTGTCGTGTAACCACTTTTGCGCTTAACGTGTTTTCTAATGACCTTCTCTCCACAGGAGAGTGAAGAAGAAGTCACGGACACAGAACAGGCTGAAAACTGGTTCTCTTTGACGTCTGCGCAGCGCATTTGTGGTGGGTTCCGTTCACATCTTTAGTCTTTTTGCGACAAGCCTATCGCATTATCGCGTGCATTACATTATTAGAAATAATTAGGGATATTTAATTATTTTTCTCATGCTATTTAATTATGTCTTGTTGTTTTCTAGGTTATTTAATTATGTTTATGCTCGGGGTCATAACACACTTACTTGTATGTAACTATTTTAGGTTTAGTTTACTCGAGATGCCTAACATTGGGAAACTCCAATTCTTTTGCAGATATGTTTCTTGCTCTTGATAAAGATATGAGTGGATCGTTGACCAAGCAAGAGCTCCGAGATTATGCAGACGGAACACTGACAGATATTTTCATCGAGAGAGGTATATAAGTTTCTTCAGTGCTCGGTCAAGCAAGTTGATAGAATTTAAACTTGAATTTTTCAGCCAAAATAATGAATAGATGGCACTTTACTAAATGCATGAACGTAATAGTATACCTAAACAATAATCGGTCTACAAGGGGTAGACTGTTCTCCCAACGTATTCTTTAAAAGTAGCCCTAACTATGGCTGCTGACTTTATTTAAAAACCAAATTACTATAATTTAAAAATTAACAAAAAATATCCTTAATTTATCTAGTTTCCCTAACACAAGTCTTGGAATTGAGTTCCAAATTTACCAAGCGGTCTTGTTCGATCCAGCTAGAACTTGTGAAATAGCTGTATTATAATTTTTCTCTCTTGGTTTAATTCATTCCTCGCTTTCATGACCAGTGTTTGACGAACATGTTCGGCGTGGGAAATCCGGCGGAGGAAAGACAAGGGAGATGGATTTCGACAGCTTCTTGGACTTTGTCCTCGCGCTGGAAAACAAAGATACGCCAGAAGGTTTAACCTATTTGTTCAAGTGCCTTGATCTTCAAGGAAGGGGTTTTCTCACCACAGCCGATATCCATACTCTCTTCAGGTAAACTGTCGTAACACTAGATAGGCTTTTGGGTAGGAAATTAGGGTGTCTCGTCCTATGATGTAATCCCGGAAAGGCCATGGAAGCATAGAAGGGGATCATCTAGAAGTTTAGATGTTACCTGATACGACCTTCCTACAAAAAAAATCTCGGCAATTTTCCTGCTTGTAGTACTCGAGCAAGTTCTACAAGTCTCATATAGCCCGGGACAGCTTAAAGAATTGTATATTTTATAATTCTGTATATCTTATTCAAGGAATAGTTAGTTTATACCTTTATCGAACAGAACAATAATAATTCATAGATTATCGGTTAATTTTCAGACTGTATAGTTAAAACCTTTAAAAGTATTAGAAGCAAAATAGTTAAGAAATTATAACGAAATTATCCCAAGATCTTGACATAAGATTTGGTCTTCCATTGTTGAACAGAGACGTGCATCAGAAGTGGATCGAGGGAGGCAACTATGAGCTGTGCATCGAGGATGTCAGAGACGAGATATGGGATATGGTCAAGCCGGCCGATCCGTTGCACATCACGCTGGACGATCTATTAGGCTGCAAACAAGGCGGGACGGTTGCGAGCATGCTGATCGATGTGCGCGGGTTCTGGGCACACGATAACCGAGAAAACCTACTCCAAGAAGAGGAAGACCCCGAAGAAGAAGCCTAGTGCCTGTCCCAAGACATGGTTAGTGTGTTTAGCTCTTACTAACATAACCGAGGTTCCGACTCCGTGTGTTGTATGGAAGATATAGTTTAATACCTTTGTATTGATGGTGTGAAATGTAACATAAGTTAGGGGTTTTTGACTGAGGAAATGAACAATATGCAATTACGACTATTTAGTTCTTTCTAATATAACCGGGTTCCGAATCCGAGAGTGCCTTGTGAAAAATGTAATTTGAACACTTCATCAATTTTTGTTTTTGGTATCTCGATGCAAGGTTCAAAATGTCGTTTTTGTCGATAAATCGGTTGTCGTTTTTGAGGATTATCGATGGAAAACTAATAAAACTTATCGTTACTGACAGTTATCGATGGAATATCGACACTTATTGAGGATTATCGATGAAAAACCTCTAAAATAGTTTTAAGAATATATTTATTAAGTTTACATATGTAAATAAAATAGTCTCATTCTCACATGTGTAAATACTCAAATAAAACCATCTCATACTAAAATATATATATATATATATTTTTTGCATTGAAGGTACTTTAGTAGAAAATTATTGAAAAATGTAAAAAATTTCAAAAAGTACCTTTTTTTGTGTGTGTTATTTTTGCACTGTTTTTACGATTAATCGATTGACATGGAATATTTGTCAATGACTACCGGTAAGACGGATAATCGAGGAAAATTCGAACCTTGTTTCGATGTACAATTTAACATAAATTACGGGGGTTTTTTTTTTATTATTATTATCAAAGAAACGAACATGATGCAATATGAAAATTGAGTACGAATGGCCACGACAATGTATTATTATGCGAGTGGTACCCTGGGTTACCGTTAAAAGGGAATCTCCGGTAAAAAAAAAAAAAACTAGATCTCGAGAAACCGGAGTCTTGGACTTGGACAATTCAAATTTCACCTTTATTTTCCATTTGGCCGTAGCGAATGTGCGAACTTGCCACAGTTGGCCGATATAGCACCGATGCTTACATGAAATTAAGTGCCCCGAATTCACGAACAGAAAAGTTGCCATTACATCTTATAATATAGGGCTTAAAATCTAAGATGAATCTATAGAAATATTCACGAAAGATGGGGCATAAGTTTCATCACGCCCAATATTTTAAGGGCAAAGACAACGACCGGGTTTCGTTTAAAAACTGATTAAACTAAAAAATACAATTACAATCAAGATTAATATTGTAAAATACTAGAACAAGAACCCGTGGATAGGGGGCCAAACGAACCCCGTACACCCGCAAGATCAATCTTATATCAATGGTGCATACTCAAGCTCTCAATTCTCACAATTACATAAGCTGTTAGCTCTCTAACCGTAATAACTACCTACAAGAATCGTGTATATATAGCACCGAGCACACACACGTGTCTACAGACGGAGGCACTCTCTTGTTCATCGCTCAACATACCCGTAACAGTTTATGCCCAAGCAAAGGAATATACTCATCGCTGAAATGGGTCTTTCGTGTAATCAAGTAAGGTCTCGCGTAACTTGCTCGGCAATTGATGATTACGATCACGGGTTTTGGTCGCCAAACTACTATGTATATTCCACAACGGAGTCGTATGTTTCCATGGTGAATGAGCTCTCTGCAAAACATCTACACATAAAAAAAAAAAAAACTCAATAGAAGTGAATAAAAACCGAAATCACGGAAAAAAAAATGTTTCTGGGAATTATTGGCACAGAGAAACAATCAAAACTCAGATTTCTCTTCTCTTACACAATTTTCCGATTTAGTCATAACCCGAGCATCAATTTTCAAAACAAGACAACGGATTAATTGTGATAAGCATCGTTTACCTCAACTCATGCCAGAACATTTCGGTTTTGTCCAACAGAAAAGGGCGCAGCTCCGCCAAGAACCGATCTTCAGCATTAGCCAGCTCCGAGGAGGAAGCAACCTTCTTCTCGAGCGCTGCAATGTAAGCCGACGACGCCACGTGGACAATCACCGACGGATTAGGGTCCTTGAGAATCGCTTGTAGTTCTCTCCGAATCCATGGCTCTATTCTCCCCGATACCCTTCCTCTCACGCTACCACCACTCCCCAACACATTCTGAGCTTCAAATCCCAGAAACACACACTATAACAGACTGTACAGTGCAATACTATATAGTATATATATATATATATATAAAATATATCATATTATATCAGCATTGTAACAGGGATTCATAGTAGAAGTATGAACCTGTTCACGGCGATCAATCGATGATAAAGGAACAGCTCTCAACCCTCGCTCATATATACTGAAAAATTAAGGTCAATGTGAGTGAATTATATATATAATATACAT
This sequence comes from Parietaria judaica, assembly GCA_954871525.1. Lineage (NCBI taxonomy): Eukaryota > Viridiplantae > Streptophyta > Magnoliopsida > Rosales > Urticaceae > Parietaria > Parietaria judaica. The sequence continues at coordinate 3,114,105 of OX940866.1, forward strand.
ATATATACACAAATAATTCAAAATTCGAACCTTTCACGCCATTGGAGCTTTCTCCGAGCTACGACCTCGGCGCCGACACTTCCCGGCCGTCCGAACGACCGCCGCCACGGCAACGGCATCGTCCTTCGTCGAGTAGAATCGTTCACAAACCTAGAAAGAGAAAAAAGCTCACGAATCAACATGCAATTTCTGCGATCATTGGAGTAGCAGAAGCCAAAAGAGTACTACAGATAATTCAAACCTTCGGCTCCTAAAACTTGCTTCTTCTCTGAATCGGAACCTCCGAGAACTTTGCCTCGCCACGGCCGGAAACCGGTGGCGGCGGAAGGTCCCGGCGGAGAAACTGATCGGCGAGAGCCAGGAATCGAAGGCGGCGTTGCAGAGAGGGCAGTTCCGGCGGAGGCGGCTCCATTTGCCGATGCAGGTCTCGCAGTAAGCGTGGTTGCAGGCTTGCAGGACCGCCGAGGTCCGGCCATGGAGGTTCTCGAGGCAGATTGGACAGGTTTGCCCTCGGATCGCCGGCCAAATTACTCGCCGGAGGAGCTTCGAACTCGTAGAGAATTCCATTGGTTTTGTCCTTTTTGGTCCTTTCCGGTGGAGTCTAGAGTGGACTTTTTATGGGCCGAGAGGGGTTCGTGGCGGTTTGGTTTATGGGCCTTATTGGGCCCATATTTTCAAGCCAATTTTGATACGGGCCCACGAACTTATAAATATTAGCGGCATAAATACCTAAATTTTAAATAATTGAAAGATAGCGACAACAGTATTTAAAGGCGATAAAATTGAGGTGACACATATTTTTCTTCTATTTTTTTTTTGACGTTGGTCAAGTACTGTGGCGTCAAGTTGACTGAAATATGTGCCACATTAATTTTGCCCAATATTCGTCATGTCACGTGACATATAACCAACGCCTGTAAAAAATAATGATAAAATAGCGGCATAAGTATCCAAAGTCTTTAAAAAGTTGACATCAAGTTTTCATTCTTTTTTTGGTGGCGAAAGTTGCCAACCTCTTATTTTGTGTCTTCCGTCATATTTTCGCCCCGAACTACATCACGTGTCACGTTTTTAAACCTATTAAATATACCATTTTTAAAAAAAATTAAATTGATTTATCAATGACAAAAAATAGTATATTTAATGAGTTTTAAAACCGTGACACGTGGCGCGATTCTGGATGCAAATATGACGAAATACACAAAATAAGAATTTGACAATTTTCGCCACAAAATGTCCACTTTTCAAAGGCTATGAGTACTTATGTCGCCATTTTCTAAAGAATAATTGATGAAAATAAACATCGTCTCACTTTTGTTGATTTTGGAGACTTTCGGTTTACATTTAAATACTTTCACCGCTAATAACTTTAGCATATAATCTCAAACATAAGCGGAACTAGGATTTGGACTTTGGGGTGGCGGATTTAAATTTTTAGTGCAAACGGAAGGGGTTTATATGTAATTTTTAAAAAAATTAGTGCTAAAAGTGATCATTTAAAAAAATATAGGGGTGACTGGAACCACACCACAAGTGTGTGTGGTTCCGCCCATGATCTCAAACTAACGTGAATAGGACTATTGTTGCTGGTTTTACTGGTAAAATGAGAGAACAAAACTGAGGAAGAAGATAGTATTAATTGACTGAATACTAATAATTTAGATACTTATACCGCCTTAAACGAAGAAATGGAGGTTAGACCGTAGAAAATGTTGTCGTTTACGGTTTATTACAGAACGACACCGAATAGTTGGAGAGAGAGAGAGAGAGATCTAGTTTACTTGTTGAAGTGAAGTCTCCATTTAAGCACAACAAATTCAAAATTTTCTTGAGAGCTCCAGTTTCAGCCAACAATGGAGGTTCCCAAGGATCAAATCTCTTCTCTCATCGACCTTGGTCTCCACAACTCCGCTCAAATGCTCGTAATCTTCTTCTTCTCCTTCTTCTCCTTCTTCCACTTCGCGATGAAAAACCTAACTCTTCGTCTTCTTGATAGAGTTGCTTTCTGGTATCTTCGCCGGCTGCGAGTGCCGATGCCAACCCGATCCTCAGGGTCGAGAGCTTGGTACTCAATCTCAGTGAACTTCTGCTTTTGAAATTTTCAGGTTTCGTTGTTGTTATCTGATAAGCTCTCTATTTGTTTGGTCATTCGTACAGGCGCTTCTTGGCGATTCATTGTTAAGCAAGAGAGAATTTCGCCGAGCAATTGTATGTGTGTACAATTTATGGCAGATATTACTGAAAGTTCTTAGCTATGTATTGATTGTATTCTTGGGTTTGGAACTTGAAACTCAATGTTTACTTTTCTTTTTGTTTATGATTTTAAGCTGAAAACATAATGTGTATGTACTTGTAGTACACTAGAGTTTTTGGATAGAAATGTATAATTTAAGGTTTTTTTTTTTTTTTTTTTTTCCGGTATCGGTATATACTAGTATAACACTATAACCTTGATAAATTGGTAATGTTCGGACTACAGAAATTTATTATACTATCGAATTTATTAATTATCGAGTATTAAATTGGCCTGTTGGTACTGAGTCGGGACCAAACCGAGCTTATTTAATTTGTTGAGTATTAATTTGACGAGGTTCTACTTCCTTGTCTGTATCTTCTTTCAGCATGCGTTCAAGCAAGCTCTTCAATATCACAAGATTGCTAAACAAAATTCAACCGTTTCTAGAAGCGCGTTGTTATCGAATAGGTCATCCTCTCCGAACTCCATTAACACTTCGGCAATGAATGAGAATGAGGTTTGATATTTGAATCCCTGCGGAATCGATGTATTTCCGTTTTTTGCAGATGTTAATCTTACTAAACGGAGTTTTCTTGTTGTTGTGTTTTATGAGAACAGATAAAATTCAAGATAGCATCTTGTCATTCTGCATTAAACGAGAACAGGCAAGCACTTGTTGAGGTACTAACTATATGAAACGCTCTCGTGTTTTGGGAAATATAAAAAGAGAAAGAATTACCCGAGACAACTTCGCGTGTCTTGTCTATGTACATCTAAAGCAGGAAAGCCTGCTTCGGATTGCATTGCTTACATCTTCTAAGCTTGTGGGATCGGTTTTTCTTTTACTTGACACATCCTTTCGGCCTTTTACGTTTCAGATGGAGCAAATCAACAAGGGAAGAAGTCTGCCAATGCATCTTTTAATGGGAAAGCTTTATCGGTGTTCGAAAAATAACCGTTCCGCTATTGCTTGTTATAAAGAATGTCTCAGGTTAGGAAGTGGAACTCATATACCCGTATTTCCTAATCTTAGTTGTCTATATAGACGTCTATTCTTTGTTCAAGTAGTTTTTCTTTACTGGATTTTTTATACAACAACTGTGGCCCTTCACTTTATGCTTTGTGGCAGGCAATGCCCTTTTGTAATGGAGGCCATAATAGCATTAGCAGAGCTCGGGGTTACTGCCAAAGACATCGTTTCATTGTTTCCGCAGGTTTTTTTTTTTTTTTTTGGTTTTGATTGGCTGAGCAATATTTGCTGAATAATGAACTTATTAGTTATAAATTTTTCTTTCTTTTCGATTGACGATAATCTCTATCCTTTTTGTATTCTGATCTAGACACCTAGCAGAGGTGGAAGAGCTTCATATGACTGTTTTGACTCAAGTCGTTGGCTCCAAGTAAGTACTGGAAATGGTTTTCCTTTTATTCCTTTTATCTTCAGCATTTATAGTCAACAATCTAGGATGGTTTTTGTTAGACCCTTAATACTTTAGGGTAAATCATTGGTATTTTAGGTGCTTTTGCGATTACGATGAATGAGGTTTTTTTCTTCTTCTTTGTGCTCTGCTAAGTTGAATATTGTCTTTCAAGACATCTCGTGGAGAGTGTTTGCCTCTTGAAGGAAAGACATTTGTGATGTTTCTTAATAAAAAAAAAGTGTTTGGTAATTTACTGCTGTGGTGAATTCCCGTTGACCTACAATTTTTTTTATTTTTTTTTTGTTCCTATCAGTTTTCTATGGTAAGTTACGACTTAGGAGTACATTTTATGTGCTTTATGCATTTAACATGGCTATTGGCTTACGTGCTTCTTCTGTTAATGTTTCATGAAAGATGTATCGATTAGAAGTATTTTATCTCCGACAATTTCTTACGAATTTCTAATACAATGATCTGTGCAGCGTTATGTTGAGGCCCAATGTTGCATTGCTGCAAATGATTATAAAGGTAGACCGCTGTGTCCTTTTCTAAGTTGTGTCTTACAATAGTATAAGTCATGGAAAAGCCCTTGTGTGCATAAGAGGCCTTTGTAAATTAGTTGATTATTTGTTTCTTTTTGTTTTTTGTTTTTTTTCTTTGTAGCTTACCGATTGGTCGTGTTTAAAACCAGTATCGCTTCTTCAAAGACTTGTGCAGTTTCTAATCCTCGTTTTTTCTATACGGTTGCAGGTGGTCTGGAATTGTTTTCAGATCTCTTACAACGATTTCCAAATAACTTACACTTATTACTTGAGATTGCAAAGGTAGAAACCCTTCGATTTTGGGGAATGAAATACGTAGTATAGATTAATATTATCATCAAGCTCTCTAATTCACTTACAATAAAGTTGGTTATAAGCTGAAAAATTACATATAAGACATGTACCAAATGACTGCCTTTCCTTTTGATTTTTCCCTGTCTACAGAAAGTAGTATATTTGATTGATTCCTGTAAGAGAAATCCCTAGAACATTGACTTATCTTTATGATAGGATAGGATCTGAGGTAGACATCAAAGACGAACCAACAGAAATTCACCGAAGAGATGAATTCCAGATACTTGTATTGAAAAAATAAACCAAAATAGAAACGTAACGGCCGTTCGTTTGAGAACACGACCCAAGCTCTCCCAAAACACATAAGTGGCAGTATCCAAAACTCACGTACCATCTTTCCTCGTGATAGGCGCTTAATTCAAGGATTAGGAAACCGTGATCGATACTTGTTACAAACTACCAAAAGGCCCCCAATTACTTAACTTAAATTACCTGAAATACCCCTGAATACATAAGACATAAATAGAAAGTTTATTTAATTATTTTTAACTAAAGGTCTAACACTTTGTTTTTTTTTTTGTGAAGGTCTAACACTTTACTTTTCATCATATTTTTAAGGTTGAAGCAATTATTGGAAAGAATGACGAGGCAATAATGAATTTTGAGAAGGTGGTATAAATTTTCTTGTCATGCTGTGCACTATTCTATTTATTTTTTCTAAGTCAAATAAAACTAATGATGGCCTGATATTTGTGACAGGCTCGTTCAATAGATCCGTGTGTGATGACGTATATGGATGAGTATGCAATGCTTCTGAAAATAAAGTCTGATTTTTCAAAGTTGAACAAGTTGGTGCACGATCTACTAATTACTGATCCCACGAGACCAGAAGTTTTTGTAGCGTTGTCGGTTCTGTGTGAAAAGAAAGATGAGAGAGGAGCTTTGACAAGTGCCGAGAAGGTTGGTATACAATTACTAGCATTTTAATTAATGCACCATATTTGACGACTCTCTTTCTTCTACCAGAGCATACGGATAGACGAGAGACATATTCCGGGTTATATAATGAAGGTAATATAAGTCATTACTTGTATAACTGAGAGCAGCCATGTGGGAATATTTTGAATTAATTTGATATAGCCCTTGAGGATTAGGGTCGTAGAGGTTTAAGTGTCGTAAGCGTTAAGCGTCCTTTAGAGAATAGTCAAGTCAGTTCCGTTAATGGTCTTTTAGAGGTTAATTGAGTCCATTAGGTTGTAATATCCTCGTCCTATATAAGGGGGTTCGTGTTAATGAAAAAGGTAGCCAAGAACCAATCACACGACTTAGTCTCTGAATAGGAGATATTAGGTTTTGTGAAGGTTGGCCTTTGTGTTCAATCGTGTTCATCGTGTGTTCATTGTGTGCGTGTTCTTGATTCCGAGAGTGTCGATCTTGGATCATAACATAATTATACTTGTATAACTGAGAGCAGCCATGTGGGAATATTTTGCATTAATTATTCCATAAGACAATAGTCTTCGATAATTATAAAACTATGCTAATTCCCGAAAATGTTGTAATAATAAAGTATTTAATCTAGGAAACATCACTTATAGAAATTACAATGATAACATTTCTAGTTTAGGAATCTAATTTAATAATCTATGTTTACTTTTTCTACATATGTCGTGAAGTTAGGTCTGTGTTCGATGCTTAGGACAGTTAGCTATTTTTCTTCTTTCTGCAGGGCAACTTGTTGCTAACTTTGAAGCGACCAGAAACAGCAGCAATGGCTTTCAGGGTAGCTCAAGAGTTGAGACCTGACATTCGCTCGTACCAAGGTTTGATAATCATTAATTCGCTACTATGTAGTGTAATAATTTGAAGAACAGTTTGAGAATGGAGTTTATAATACTTTGTAGCACTCACATTATCCCCCCAGAAGTTCATCTCCTTGGTGAATTTTTCTGGTTTGAATATTTGCTAGGGTCCTACTTACACGATGAAATTATGACCCTAATCACTGTGATTTTGTCAGTAATTTGCTGTCTATTTTTTGACAACCGCCAACAAATAAGTAAATCTTGAAAATGACAGTAAGCTCATCTTGTTAGGTTTGGTTCATTCCTATTTGGCTCTCTCGAAAGTTAAAGAAGCACTTTACGCCGCCAGGGAAGCAATGAAAGCCATGCCTCACTCTGCTAAGGCACTAAAACTAGTCGGTGACGTGCACGCTAGCAATTCTGGTGGCAGGGAGAAGGTAAATCATGCAACTTTTTTTTTATAAAATTCAAACCTATAATCTTAAGAAACGACGGGTTTGATTTCTATTAGAAAAGAAATATAAGAGCTACTCCTATCTTAAGAGAGACAATAAGTTCAACACGACCAAGTTAAGCCATTTATATAGCTCAAATTAGCTTCACCCTGCCAAAAGACTAAACTGCCCTTGTTATGTACTAACTAAGGATTCAAGGCCAAATTGCCCTTGCAATTTACTTTTACTGTAAGGGAGATTACATTTTCAACTATAAGATCAATGAGCCACTCCTATAGTTTAAATAGGCTTCACCGTACCGAAAGACTAAATTGCCCTTTTCTGCTGCAAGAAAGTTTTAATGGTCTTAATATGTACCAAGTAGACTTCAGTTCGTAGTTAAGAGTTTATGTCGGTGGTGAAACTTGTTACAGGCAAAGAAGTTTTATGAGTCAGCCCTGAGGCTTGAACCTGGGTATCTTGGAGCCGCCTTAGCTCTGGCCGAGCTCCATGTCATCGAAGGTCGGAATGGAGATGCTGTCACTCTGCTTGAGCGGTATCTCAAGGACTGGGCAGATGACTCGCTTCATGTGAAACTCGCTCAAGTATTCGCCGCAACAAACATGCTACAAGAGGCTTTATCACATTATCAAGCGGCCTTGAGGTAGATCACCACTTTTATACACATAAATGTATTCTTTTGCTAGAATTGGAAAGTGGCGCGACATCTTTTTCGTCAACCTCTTTTAATGGCATAAATTCCATGAAAGTTTTTTTTTTTTTTGGGTGAAAATAACGTTTCGCCCTTAAATAAGTTTAAATCTGTTAGTTTATTAACGGAATGAAACAAAAATAGCTAAATGCAGTCTAATCTTTGATTAAGAAGGGTTATGCTAGTAATTTTTCATTTGCACATACAATTTATCGGCGTCACTCTTCGCAGGATAAATTCGCAAAATGAAGCAGCCAAGAAGGGCCTAGATCGCTTGGAAAAACAAATGAAGGTTGGTCAAATCAAGCTCACACAAGCTGCTGAACCTTGCTTCGATCTAACCATTGTGATCGATTTCGTGTATGGAAATTATTTATTAGATCTTTTTGTTTTTGGGGGTAGGGGGTGGATCCAGATGCACCCGAAGAAGACGAAGAAAACGAAGTTGAAGACGTTGATGGAGACCCAGAAGAGACCGACCTTTTGTGAGGCCATTTCTCTATCTGCAGAGATTCTTGAATCCGAGAAAGTAGCACCAAGCCGGAATGTGAGCGCATTCTAGCTGGGTTATATCGGGATTTCTGTGTAAGGCAAGGGCTGAAGAACAAAGGAAATGCTGTTGTAGAAATCCGAGGCAGTGCCAGGAACTTCACTCACCATTTGCAGGTGCCAAGTTTTATCATCCATGTATACCAGTATATGAATTCGGAATTTTGTTGTATTCTGTACTTTCCAACATTTTGAATTCAGTAATTTACTGTAAATGTGATAAACCGCAATGATTTTAAGTTATTAATGATTATTTAATAATTTATAATACTTAACTGCAAGACGGCTTTGGATAGCTTTGACCAAAAAACCGGTCAATTAATTATTTCGATCATAGGAATAAAGTATCAGGAAATTATCACATAAGTAATTACCATCGGTTAATTATTTCGATCATAGGAATAAAGTATCAGGAAATTATCACATAAGTAATTACCATCAGTTTACGGGTTCGGCTCCGGATTTGATCAATATGTCTGATCGGATGAATCTACTGCTTACATTTTACAAGTTCATGAGTTTGAAATAAATGAATGTTCTGCCTTTTATTGATTAATTACCAAAGACGAAAATTATAAGATTATTATTCTATAAAATTATAGAAAACGGATAATGAAAATAGCTTCTGAAAAGTCTCATGTCGTGACGAGTTAATAATATATAACGCGGCATTTGCTTTTTTGAAAAAAAAAATAAAATTCAAAGAGCAAAATGCTCGTTTTCGGGGACGATTTTCGCCAATTGCTCTAGTATCTCATGGGAGAATAAGTAGGCCACTTGACTCGTAAGATTATATAATTAATTATCTTCCGTATATCATTAGCAGTCAGTCTATGGTTATTTACTCTCTGCCTGAAGCCCTGAAAATTACAAAATGCTGCATCTCGCGCTATGTACGAAACACGTTCCCGAACAACTCGAGATCGCAATGCTCGGCTCTCGAAACCTTTCACCAATGCCCATTTGTCTATACTAGCCATTGAAAGGCTTCCGTGGAGTCGGAGCTCGGTTCTCCATGGATTGCAATCTCTGTTTCAGATGGAACACCTCAACCTGCAAGGGGACCAAACTCGGGTGATCGGTTTCAGATAATGTATGAGAACGGTTAACTTTCCGTATAGTTTCGTGAAGATTGTTACCTGTAGCTGAAAGGCCCGAGCTCGTTCTCCGGCGAGGACTCCTCTTGTGGAGTGCAGTTCCTGCAAGAGTTCACCGGGATTCATTCATTCATCAGAGTCGCGCCAGAAAGCATGAAGTAAATGTGAAGACGGTTTTTAGGACTAGTTTCCAGATAATAAGAAAAATTTGGAGGCACAGATAATTATTCTGACTTTATTGTAAAATCCCACTAAGTGTGTAGTTTTTTACCTTCTGCGTATCGTCCAAAACAGCCTTGAGAAATGCCACATCGTGCTCAAGCCTGACGTTGTCGGAGTGGACAATGTTTGAGAGGTTGTTGGCCTCTTCTTGGGCGAGTTCAACTCCGGCGAGCTTCTCCTTCAGAAGCTCCATGCCTTTCATCATCTCGCTAGTCTTTTTCTCAGTCTCTTGCTTGCTCTTCAGAGCGGTCATCAAATTCTTTTCAGCGGTTTCTCGGCTCGCCAGAGCGGCTGCCAGCTGCCCTTCCAACATTGCATTCTTTCTGATCAGCGACGTGATTTTTGATTCGTAAAATTGGGAAACGCTCGAAGAATAAGGAGCCGCGGCTGCTCCTAGTTTTGTTTCGTTTTCTGGAACGCCCGTGTCGTTGCTATGGAGATGTGGATTTTCTGGCTCGTGAGTGGAAACGGAATCAGGAGATAGTTTGCTTCCGGTCGTACTAGAACGGGAATTGATGTCGGTATGGTTCGTCTTGTAATCCGAGGCCTGACAGAAACATAAAAAGCAATATCGTTAAAGGTGAAAGTAGGGAAGTATTTCTAGTCATTATAAATATAAGAGCTGTTTGGAAGTTCAAAACCGAGAAAAAGCAGGGAAAATCAGGGAAGAAAAAGTGAATAATGTTTTTGTTTGGAGCTAAAAAGTAAAAAAAATTAGAAGAATTTCATCACACAAAGTTAATTCGTTTTCTGGAAAAAGAAATAAGGAATAATCTTTTTATTTTATAAGCTCTCATGTTAAAATCGTAATTGAAAAAATTAGCTTCCAAATATAAGCATAGAATCTAAGGTAATAACGGCGAAGTTCATGTCAAATTTTACTTGAGGATGAGGAGTTTCATCTTCTGCTTTCGCCATCTTCATATATTCTTCCTCATTATGAAACTGCTTTCGAAGAGAGACATTGCCGACCGCCTGATTTGACTCATAAAGCGAGGACTCCGACAACGACAACCGTCCAGATCCATGTTGCTCGATCGCAGCCGCAAGATTTTGCCTAGCAGCCGAGTCGATCGTGCGCTGGGAAGAGCCGTTGCTGAGTTGACTATTCAACCCCCTGGAAGACGAGTATTTCTCCAAGAGCGAATTCCCGGGGACTTTACCCGGAAAAGATCGCCGACTCATTGAAGATTCATTAGTTCCCATACCCAATACCTCAACCTGTATAGAGAATTGACCAAAAGAAAAATGTTACGATCAAATTATAAATTCCACCCGATAATTGTAGAATATAGATTTTGAAGAACCTGGTCTGACGGATCCTTTTTACATCCACCAAAAGCGACGAGAAAATCCTTGTCATTGTGCTGCCCAAACACCAGGCTGAAACCCTAAAGGGAAATAACAGAAGGTTTAACGTTTTGTAAGAAGATATGTTCATACTGATTAAATCTAATATTTTGCAATTAATAAGGACAAGAATATATTTCCCATACCCAATTGTTATATTTTTATATTTTGCGATTGACGGTAACTTGCCAAAAGGGTTACATAGGGATAAATTGAGAGGTCAAAGAATATTTTTCCAATTTAAAAAGTAAGCTATACCACAGTATGCTAGTGAATAAACTTTAAAATAAATCATTCCACAGGAAGTACCTTGTTGGTGGTGATGGAAGAAGGAAGTGATGTAACAGCCACCGACCACTCGGCTTTTAAAATATCAAAGACGAGAGTCTCTCCACGTCCTGGATAATCGTAGAACATGAATAAGAAAAAAATGATTAAGGACGATGAAATAATTCCGTATATTTGTTCATTTATTTAATGCCAATTTAATAATACGTACGTTTTTTCCTGCTTCCACCCCCGACAATATACCATTTTGTTCCGCGTAGAACGCTGCAGCAACCGGCCCTAGGCGATGGATGAAAGCCCCGAGCTTTGATTCTCGACCATATCATCTGAGAAAAATAACTACTTGTTTGTCAACCGTACGTGAAGAATATATTTTTTTATATATAACTAGATTGAGCAAGAGTTTACGTACCGTTTCGAAGTCGAGCGAATATAAATCATTTAAAGTTCTGGACTTAGATGCCCCTCCAAATATGTATATAGTTTTATCATCGTAAAGAGCTGCTGTATGGTTTGATCTACCGGATGGTCCAGTTCCTCTACAATTAAATTTTTACAAATAACGTTACAAATTAAAAAAGGATCAAGAATTATGCTTTGAAAAATGCGATAGTCCAGATAAAAGAGTCCACTCACGTGCAATGGAGAGGAAGCCATGTCAAAGATTTAAGGTCGAACATGTGAAGATCATTAAGCTTCCTCCTCTTAGCATCTTCACCTCCGAACATGATCAAAGCCGAACTTCCCCTAACCACAGTATGACCACAACGAGCAACCTGGATATTTAAATTTGTATTTAGGACCTCTTATCTATTTACATTGCAAATCTCCAATATCTACCCAGAGACAGAGAGACAAGGATTTCGAAGCAATGACGGATGTGAATGGAGATAATTGTGTACTCTGAAAAGGAGCTTACGGGTATGTCTCCTTTTGATTCCATTAGCGACCAGCACTCTGTCTCCGTGTCGAATGCCCAAACTGCGGAAACCGAAACAGAAAGATGAATAATTCGATCACAACGAACAGATACTAGCAATTGGAAACTATGAACTTGCGAGAACCATAGACGTTATTTGACCTGAGACTTTGTCACTCCAAGGCTCAGTTTTTCCTCCAATAAGGAGTACTTTTTTACCCCATGGAACCTACATAACAAGCAAGAGATGACGTTTTAATACTGATATTTTTAATAAGGTAATAACTAAATTACCCAAAAGAGTCTTACAGAATGTACTACTTTGTTTTCTCTACTTTCCAGTCATCTCTACATGTAACGGTAAAGTTTAATTACATCCGTTTATATATTACTGTATCGAAATTCCGGACACATTTTTTTATTAATAAAAAAATCCCGTTATTACAAGAAATAAGATGATACGTGTCGCTTCGCCAATTTAATCTTTAGTAGATTGTAGAGATAGCTCTCAAAATTAAGCATACAAACCAAACCCATAACGGCAAACCGAATTATCATTCTCGGAGTACAAAATGTCTTTAACAATAGTACACACGTTCCAAATTGAACATAAAAAAGTTGGAATTACATGGGTTAGTTCAGTCATACCAGGCAATGGCCCTTGCACGCAGGAAATTTTAGCGGCAAACTACTCGGAGACAGATAAAGCTTAGACGAAGCCGTAGTCCAGCTAAAACTGTCAACATTAAGCACCTAACAAGCGAACAGAAGAGCAAAGTCGATCAAATTAATGATTCGCCAAGCTGACGAGCATGAACATGAACACAACGGCGAGAACCGAGAGAGAAATTCTACCTGCACATCATCGAGCAACCCGTTACCCGATTCGCCGCCCACCACTACCATCTTGTTACCTATCACCGTAGCTGCGTGCTTTAAAGAAAAAGAAAAAAACACAGTAAAGATTAAAATAGAAACTTCGAAAACCTATCAACCAATCAAAGACACACAACAAAGATTATACTGTCTTACATTGAATCGAGGAGCGAGTTTGTCGCCGGAAATCGAAAGCACAGTCCAATTCTCCGAGCCGCTCACCAGAGAACCACGGCTCTCGGGTGCAGCCGATGCGCAATGGTCTTCGAGTTCATCGGGCTGAGCACCGCTCGCCGGACCCCCGCACTCACTCTGCAGAGCTAAATCGAGCTTAGCACAACGACGAAGCTCGCCGAGTTGACCGACGGAGCAAGAGAAGACTTACATTTGAGCTTCCGCTTCGCTTAGGTTGCCTCATCGGACTGTACATTCCCTTCGCCGAATCATTGAGTTGAACCTTCAATCTGTACACACACAAACACAAAGCTCCATCATTACAACTCTCGAAAGGCAATGCATTGAAACCGAAGATTCTCACCTTCCGAGCTTCATGCGGCGGCGAGAAAAGCCGAACATTTTCTCTTTCCGTCAAAAAACGCCTCTGCGAACACGAACAACCATGAAAACAGGAAAAGCTTGAAAGAAGATAGAGGAGGTCAGAGTAGGCGAAGAGCCCTAGAAATGGAAGGCCATACGAGCAGACAGAGGTGGAATGGAGACAAAACACTTACCAGCGAGTGAGGCAATCACCTTTTCGATCTCTTTTTGTTTGGTTGCTGAGAAAAGTCAAGAAGCCATTGATGGCGACTCTTCCAGAAACTTTCAAGCTTTCTCTCTCTAACTCTCTCTCTCTCTCTCTCTCTCTCTCTCTCCTCTGAGTTGAACTGAGCTCGTGAACGAGTGGAGCGAGTCAGATAGAGAGAGTGTGCTTGTTAGACGTGGCGTACGTTAGCAAGGCCTGTCTGTTAGGATTGTCATAATTTCAAAAAAATATAAATTTACGTATGTTATTAATTATTTTATGAAATTAATTGTTGCATCCGAGGTTCTAAATATCGATATCGTTTCGCACTCTCCATTTTATGGATATATCGCTTGCCGACGGACATGCCGACGAAGAAATGGGAAGAAATGGATATATCGCTTGCCGATAATACCGCATAAATTTCATTGATATATCACTTGCCGATCGAAATATCGACGGATATTCCGGAAAAAAATATTTTTAGTATTTCAATCATATTTTTATATAGTTTTTAAATTACCTATTTAATAAATATGATACATAGTTATAGCCTAGAAAACACACTCGTAAATCATAACATAACACAAACATATAACATAAAAGTCATAACTCATAACATAATGTCGACATAACATAAAATAAGCTAGCCATCATAATAAAGTCATAGAGTATGAACATAAATACGAACATAGAGTACGAAGTACGAACATAAATACGAACATAGAGTACGAAGTACGAACATAAATACGAAGCAGGTACTAAATGCCAATATCGATGTCGTTTCGCACTCTCCATTTTACGGATATATCGCTTGCCGACAGGTAAATGGGAAGAAATTGATATATCGATTTCTTGCGAATATCGTTTCGCATTTTTCATTTTTTAGGCATGTCGTGGATATATCGAGGATATTTAAAACCATGGTTGCATCCAAGGTTCAACTTACCGAACTTGTCGATAAATCGGTTACCGTTTTCGACGGATTAATCGATAGCTTACCGATTAACCGACAGAAAACCTATAATACTGTAGCTTACCGCTTACCGATACTTTTCGATGATTATCGACGGATTATCGATACTTTTCGATACTTTTCGACGGAAAACTTATAAAATATTTTTATAATATCATACCTCAAATTCAAAACATATGTAGATACGTAAAGTCATACACACACATACAATTTCATCAAAAAGCTCAAATCTAAAACACTAATAACATAGTCTAACAAGTCTCAACTATCAAATACATAGTCTAATATAGTAATATCTCAAACTCAAACACATAATAGAAAGTGTATAATATTTGAGTATTTAAGCAAGATATTTATATAGGTTCAAAACTACATATTTAATAAATACAAGACATAATTGTATACAACAAAACACATTTGTAACTTAAATATGTAGGTGAAATGTATAATATTAAGTCACTTTATTAGTTTAAGTGTATAATATTAAGTCAAATTATTATGTGAAGTGAATATGCATGTTAATTGTATATGTATGTTAACAAATTTAATATTAGTTGAAGTGTATAATATTAAATGAATATACATATTAAGTGTATATGTATGTTAGGTGAAGTTAATATGTATGTTAAGTGTATAATATTATTTGAAGTGTGTAATATTAAGTTAAATTATTAGGTGAAGTGTATGTGTATGTTAAGTGTGAATGTGTGATATTAGTTTAATAACAAAAAGTCCCACATTGATAGATGACAAGAGTTTAGTGATGTTTATATACCAAATATTAGGGACAAGGGCTTGGGCCCTTTGGGTCATAGGATTTTGTGGATGGGGGAGGACTCACACAAATGTTACACCACCACGCGCGCGCGCCGCCGCCGCCAGCCGTCCGGCGTGGCGAGGTGGGGAGGGGAGGTGCTCTTGTGTGAGTATAATTATTTTTGCCGAAAGTTTAATTGGTATTTTTGCTGCAATAAATTTTTTTATTTAACTGAAAAGTCCCTATTTTTTACACACATTTTATCGAAAATCGGTTGGAGAAAGTTTTATCGAAAAGCTCGATAATCGTCGAAAAGTATATAAAACGATAAGTATTAGAGCCGGCAACTTACCGGTAACTATCGAAAAGACCAAAAATCGGCGTTTATCGACGAAAATGTTTATATCATTTACAGTATTAATTATTACATACTTGTTTAATGGAAGATTGTGACAGGATTTGGTAGCTGATTCTAGGATGCGCCGTTGGGCGTGCGGTAAGAGCACATGTAAAAATTGATTGGACTTGTTGAAGTGTCCGTATCGCGAACGGAGAAGAAGGGCGTTTCGGTCTTTTCAGTCGTGGGGGAGTCACAGGCAATTATTTCGTGCGGCAAGGTGGGACCCACCTGCTCAGGTTTTCTCGGGAAAGGGTTGTAAAGCTGCGTTTTAGGCGATCTCGACCGCCACGTGGCGGTCGAGGATTGTTGTGTGTGGCCAAAGTACCAAACCTCGTTGCACCTCAGAAAAAGAAAGAAGCAAAAATACTGAAGAAAATATTGCCAAACATGCCCATACAAGTTCCAACTTTCATTTTAGGGTAAGAGAAAAATCAATGGACCTGTTACATTTGTTGAGTAGCTCGATTTGTTGTAAATCCCATGTTTAAATGCTCGAAAACCGCTAAGATCGATTGGAAGTTTAATTAACGAGTATATTAAAAGTATTATAGGTATATAAATGGAATTTGACTTGAGAACAAGTTTCGACTTTTCGTCGATTTTCGGTCTTATCGGAAGTCATCGGTAAATATTCAGTCATATCAGTTATCGTTTTATGAACTTTTCGGTGAAAATCGCGAAAATCGATAACTTTTTTACGAGTCGATTTTCGCTATTTTTGTAGTGTAAAAATCTAGTAATTTTTCGGTCAATAAAAAAATTAATTTTTAGGTATGGTTATACGATTTTCGAGCTTACCAGTGGAAAACCGATATTTTTCGGTCTTTTCGACAGCCGACGACCAAATCAATAATTTTCGGTCTTTTCGATCAGATGTTAAACCGAGACTACGTGTATCTATTTTATAAGTTTTCCGTCGAAAAGTGTCGATAATCATCGAAAAGTATCGGTAACGATAAGTTACAGTATTATAAGTTTTCCGTCGATTAATCGGCAAGCTATCGATAAATCCGTCGAAAACGACAAGCGATTTATCGGAAAATTCGGTAAGTTGAACCTTGCGTGAGAATATTTATGGGTAAACATCATATTGATGGATATACCGATGAAGAATTTATATTTAAAAAAATATTACTTGAAATTTAAAATATAATTTTATTAATTTTAAGAAATATATCCGAATTTCTTTCTCCAACAGGAGATTTTGGAAAAGATGGAAGGACATTTACAAATGATGTAGGAGTGATGTGAAAAAATTTAAAGAAAATATTAGGTGCCTTTTTTTATGTATTTTAATATCTATTTGTTTATTTTAGAAAACGGATTGAGAATTATATTTTATAATATTTTGAAAAGTTGTTTGGATATTTTTTATATTTAATTGTTTTAAAAATATATTTTTAAATTTATATATAGTATTTAAGAAAAAATGTGTAAAAACTATCGCTTCCTCCTACCATTGGATTTCTCTCATGTCAGGTAAAAGATAATTTCTATTTTATTTTAACTATTTTCAACAATTAAAATAACCAAACTCTAATTTATATATAGAGTTTTAAAATTTTGGGTAAAAAAATAAAATATATATTAAAATAGTAATATCGGAGGACGGAGAAATAAATAAATAAATTAAAATAAAATAGCAAACACTTTTTATTTGTCTTATGTTCCCTATTCAAATTTTAAGTGTAAAAAATATTATTCTAAATTTATTTTCTAAGTAAAAGAACCACACATGTTTTCTAATAAAAATGCAGAAAATAAAACCAAAGGACCCCTTAAGTTTTTTGAACAAAAATCAAATTGAATATTGTTTTTTCAAGGTACATCTGCCCAAAGAAATTATCCAAAAAAATCGCACTTATGCAGCTGTATTAAATATTAGTTAATGATTCGATGTTTCAACGAATTAAATAAACAAATAAATGGTGCTTTGTTTTGTTTCATGCAATTATAGGGTTTTAATAATGAAGAAGAATCGCTCGTAAATCACAAGAACTGTGTCCTTGTTTCAGGGATTAATTTCTATAGGCACGGATTGTCTCCTCAACTTGCGGAGGCTTCAACTATTCGTCGAGGAGTTGAATGGGCGTATGATCAGGGATGGTCGAAGATTCGATTACAGTCAAATTGTCTGGGGGTGGTTAAAACTCTTAAAAGCAAACGCAATCCCTTTTCAGATTTGAACTCCATTACCTTTGATACTCTTCGTATAGCTACTCGGCTGGACTCTGTGGATTTCTACTTTAATCCGAGAAGTTGTAATGAAATCGCGCATGGTCTTGCGAAACTCGCTACTAAGTCTAGAGGCAATATTGTCTGGCTGGAGTATGTTCCACCAAGTGTTGAACCTCTTCTTTTGAAAGATTCGGGATGTAATCAGGGAGTTCCGACCCTTGTTCGGGACGCTCGTATGGCTATGGCCAATGGTAATTTAATGTGGAGTACTCTTCCCTCTCGAGCCGCACCTTTTTAGGGGACTCGAAGGGTTTAACGAGACTCGTCTTTCTATAAAATTAAATAAAAACTAATGAAGAAGATTCTGGCTATTTGTGAAAAAAAAAACTAATGAAGAAGATTCTGGCTATTTGTGTCAATGCATTAAAAAACCATTAAAGTACTAATGTTTGCAAATGAGTAGGTAATGATGCCAACTATATGTGCTTTAGAGAAATGTGCGTTTTGAGAGATGAGACAAAGAAAGGTGGTCATGATAAATGTTCTATTAAATAATTATAAAGAGTTGCTTTTTCATGCATATAAAAGTGTCACAACATCTTTGGGAATAGTATTATCTTTTTCAATTGAGCACAATAATTCATGAAACCAAGAACATAAGTTTGACATACAATTAGTTTTAAAACAGTTAAAAACATACCTAAAGTGCAAAAGAATACTATTTTAGAATACTATTTTATTCCTCAATCGTGTTCGTGTGTTCCTGTTGTAAGTGTTAATTGTGTTCGAGTGGATTGAGCCCGTATCCATATAAAAGCAACCCATACCAAAACACATCGTGTCGTAACCGTTCAGAGACTGTCTCGTATCCGGATTAAGACTGAAACCCCTATGCCGTAGCCTTTTTATATGTTCGGCTATTTATTACAAGTCAATTTTGGCTGATCTTAAAAGTAGTGATGGGCCAAGAAGAAAGTAAAGCTACCCAATACGATACGGGCCTTTGATTGACTTTAGCCCAATAATAATTCTCACGAAGCCCATCCCAATAACTAGCAAGTACACACACACACTAGCAACTTATCTTTTTTTTTTTTTAATTAGCTTTTAATTATCTTCTAATTACCTTCTTTAGTACTAGTTACCTTTTTTATTTTTAAATTGTAGTACTTACTCTTAATTATCACACACACACACACACATATATTTATATGTATATTTCACACATATTTGTATCCATGCATGCAATACTTGACACTCAGTCACTACGCACCGGCTCGCTGGAGCATTGCCATCAAGTTTCTATTCAAATGAAGGGTCAAGACCTCATTGGCTCCTCCCACGAGCTCGCCGCCGATGTACACCGCCGGTACAACAGGGCTGCGCCCAAGATTCACTAGAGCCTGCTCAATCTCCCGCCCCCCCGGAATCTCGTTAAGCTCATAAACGGCCGGATTGACCCCGAAGTCACAGAATAGTTTTATCATGGTGTGGCACATGCAGCACGTGCTCCGGCTGAAGATCACCACTGGCCTCTCCGACACCATCTCCGTCACTCTCTCCATTCTTCTTGGGGAAACTTGGGAAAAGGGTATTCTCTGTCGAGGGTTTTACGCTAATAACCGCGCTGTTGATCGGTCGCTGAGACGTTGACGGTTGGTGTTTGGAAACTTGGTTGTTCGTGGAGAGCAAACTGTGGAGTGTTTGGAAGCCATGGGTGGGGGCATATATAGGGTTTCGGAGGATTGGCATTGAGCTAGCAATGAGAACAAAATATGGCCAACATGGCTCCAAAATTCATAAATAAATAAAGATATAACCAAGGTCCGTGTTATTGTTTTTACCGACATCATATATAACTGCATTGAAAGAAACGTAAAAGATAAAATTAGTATAAAGGACTAGTGGAGAGAATATTGTTCCTTTAGAGTTTAAATAATGAAGCAGATTCTGGCTATTTATTTGTGTTATATATAGCTTATAAATAGCAATATTAATTCTTTGTTATTTTCACCTTAATACAGACTAAGTACATTAGTTTGACATACAAGTAATTTTAAAACAGTTAATAATAAACATAAAGTACAAAAAAAAAAAAAAAACATTTTATTCCTTAATCGTGTTTGTGTGATATTCTTGTGATTGACCATTATGTACTTAGGTTAATTGTGTTTGTCTTAATCGAACCCAGATCCATTTAAAAGCGACCCAAACCGACTCATGTCGTATCGTAGCCATTTATTGTTTGGTACCCGGATCAAGATTGTCACCCCTACAGGCTACACCGAGCCATTTTGTATATTCGGCTATTTATTACAATTTACAAGTCAATTTGGCTGATCCAAAAAATGGTGATGGGCTAAGAAGAAAGGAAAGCTACCCAATATTATACGGGGCTTTAATTGACTTGAGTCTCGACCCAATTGTTAATTCTCAAAAGGGAAAATAGCGGCGAAAGTCCCTGACTCTGCATATTTGTTACAGTTAAGTCCCTATATTTAAATTTTGGTGGTAAAAGTCTCTACCGTTAGAATCTTATTCCACATTAGTCCTTATGCCGTTATCATATCGTTAAGTGCCACATTGGCTGCATACTTGTCATCCATGTCCCAAAAAATTAAGGCAAAAGTACTAAAAGTAAAAAATTCAAAAAATTCAAAATAAATTATATACCGTTAAATCCACATATCATAGTGAAATTAAGCCACATTTTTAATGGATCCACCATTTTAAAAATTCTTGTCGTTTTCTTATTTCTTTGCGATTTAATTTTGTCGTTTACATGTATTTTCATTTTCTTTCTTGAAATTTTGTAATTAACGTTGGAATTGGATCTATAGCTTACAATGGTGGATCCATAAAAAAATGTGGCTTAATTTCACCGCGCTACGTGAATTTAACGGTTTATAATTTTTTAGTATTTTTTACTTTTGGTACTTTTGCCTTAATTTTTTTTCCTGTGACATGGATGACACATATATATAGCCAGCATGACAGTTAACAATATGACAACGGCAGGAGGACTGATGTGCAACAAGATTCTAACGGTAGAGACTTTTACCACCAAAATTTGAGTATAAGGACTAGCTGCAACAAATATACCGAGTTAAAGATTTTCGCCGCTATTTTCCCTTCTCAAAAATCTCGTCCCAATTGAATGGAATAACAAAAGGACCACTAATTGTATGTAAATTCAATTTCACATACAAGCCAATGGCCACGTAGTGCATGCATAAAGAATTATATAGACCCATTTGCCAAGTTTATGGACTGTGGAAATATACTAATATATATACATATTATAATATTTTCCAAAGAGCAAAGTCCACACGAAGTCAAATGACTAAAAAAACTCATATTCCTTCTACACTCAACCATCTTAAACAATTATATTACGATATTCAAATTGGCATCATTTTGACTTTATGGTCAACTGAACCTTGACCCATATTATATGGTTCATTTCATGTTCCAAAAGAAACGAGACTAATCACGCTCTTAATCTTAACACATTCATAATTGTGAAGCTTCAAAGGTAAAAAAAAAAAAGAAAAAAAAAGGAAGAGTACTTAGTTAATTATAATAGACGAAAATGTAGATTTTATTACACTGAAAAGGTCAAAACAAAACACATTAGTACATTACGTTACAAAAAAGCTAGCAAGTACTCGTACTTGATTACATCACAAGTAACTAACTTAACTAACTAACTAAGCTTGCTCGTTAAATAAAACTTCAACGAGCTCTTTAGCTACTTCTCATACATATGTCTCACTCTAACCCTTCAATTACATAATATAACTAGTAATAAATAAAACCACATCTTCTTATTATAGTACTTACTCTTAATTGTTATACTATACATACACATATATATACATATATATGTATGTATATTTGTATCCATGACCATGCATGTAATACTTCAGACCCATAACGCACCGGCACGCTTGAGCATTGGGATCAAGTCTCTCCTGAGATGAAGGCTCATGACCTCATTGGCCCCTCCCACGAGCTCGCCGCCGATGAACACCGCCGGCACAACGGGGCTGCGCCCGAGGTTCGCTAGGGCCTGCTCGATCTCCCGGCCCCTGGGAATCTCGTCGAGCTCGTAAACGGCCGGGTTGACCCCAAAGTCAACGAATAGGGTTTTGATGGTGTGGCACATGCAGCACGAGCTCCGGCTGAAGATCACCACTGGCTTCTCCGAAACCATCTTCGTCACTCTCTCCATTCTTCTCGGGGAAATTCGGGAAAAGGGTCTTCTCTTTCTTGGCCGGTTTACGCTAACCGCGTCGTTGATCAGTCGCTTGAAGGATTGTGTTTGGAAATGGTTGTAGAGAGCAAATGTGTTGTGATTTGTATTCTCAATGAAGTGTTTGTTTTTGGTGTGAGAAAAATTGGAAGCCATGGAAGGGTATATATAGGGTTTAGGAGCCAAGCAATGAGAACAAAATATGACCAACATGGCTCCAAAAAATCACAAATAAATAAATAAAGATATAATTATATGATAAAAGAAAAACAAAAAGTATGAAGGTGGTGAAGGTGAGTGAAGAGAATGTTCCTTTAGATATTTCTGTACGTTTATCCTTCCAAATCACACTTTGATATCATATTATGACAACGATTGATTGATCAATATATATATATATATATATATATATATATATATATTCACAGCACTAAATATAAATAAAACAATGAAAATGAAAATGAAAAAACTTAGCACAACCACGATTCTTTGCATACGGAAGTTAATAGAGACGTGTCTGTAGTACGGCTGTCCAAAACTAATATTATCCATATCTATAATCAATATATAATATATATGTAACGATATAAAGTATAAATATCTAATAATAAATATAAATTTGTTCTTCACTTTCTGCACTTGATTCCCAGTCCAATATTTCACGTTCAACTTTCTCTCTTACTTATCTGCTTTATATATTACTTGCTCGCTAGGGTTTAGAGCTCATACTGTCATACATGCTTAAAAGATAGATTAATATATAAATGAACCGCTTTGTATATTATATTATATAGTTGAATTTATATATATAAACAATTAATTAGAGCATGCTAAAAATGGTAATTTTACTTGCCAAATTTCCTCATTAAGTTATTTAATTTAATTGAGGCATAAATCCTTTGGAATCTAAGCTGAGTTGGAGAAGCAGTTGGATTTATCCAATTGGGACCGCCTTTTTTGCAAATGAAGATTCGAATCCAATTCACCAAAAGGAAAATAGAAAGACAAGTGAAAAAGATATAGAAACAATAGTCCAGATTTGCTCCAGTAAGCAACCATATATATATAAATATATGTATATGTTATACGTGGCATTGTTTGGTGATACAGATTTATATTCACACTAGTTTTTGCACAACCACAATTTTTTTTTTCTTTTTCTCAAAAGTAAATAAGAAAATTACTTGTGGAAGGAAATAAGATTTACCTTGACCATACGTACACTGAATGAAAAGTGAGACTTCTTTTTCTAATCTTTAAATATTATTCCTTTGTAAATGAGCTAAATGAGATTAATTACATGTATGTATATATATATATATCACTATAGGGCAAAAGTTTTGTTTGAAGAAAATTGAGACCGTACCAAGAAAGAGATGCCTTTAATGAGGTCCCCAATATTATCCTTTCACTACTTTTTATTTCCTCTATGTTCTATTTGTGTAGAAGAATGGAATTCATGCTTCAAGAATATATGTTATGTTTGTATCACTATGATCTATTAAAATCTTCGTTACGTGTCAATATTAGTGTACTTTGGTCTAAATGTTGTTACATATATATAGGGTAGGGTGTGTGTTGGAACATGAATTTTTGCTTATTTATGATCTTTTATTCATGTTATATATTGGCTTATTTATGAAAACTATTGACATTTGACATATCTGATGTCATGACAACTGAAAAGATATTTCAGGAAAATCTTCAAGTCGCACATGTCCGGGTCGTGCGCATCCTCAACCAAACAATGATTGAGTCGACCTTTCCTTGCAATGAATGAAGAATTATGTGTTGGATTAAATGCTGAAGATTGCACATGATTGTTTATCGAAGGAGAGAATCAATGAGATGATTTCAGTCATCAAGTCGAGAAGATAGCATCGGACAACTCCTATATGTCCCGGCTGTTGAGGTCCTATTCTGGTAGCGCTGACAGATACATTTAGAGAAAAACCTTCGGGAGAAGCAATAAGCTGCTTCAAGTGCTGGATGTCAAATAACTCTTGGTTGATTAATCTGGGTAAGTGCCCCATAGAAGTAAGACAAATAGTCCGAACTGCATTACAAAAAAATATTGGTGTTCTTTATTTTTATGAGCTCGATTTACTTTCCTACCGTTCTACGCTTATCACATTATCATCTAAGTACGTAAAACGAGAAAATATGTCTTAACAATTTGTATTTACTATTTCATATTACTTCGCACTCGCGATGATTATTTATCCGAAATCCGATTCGATCCAATATTGAGAAGGGTATAAAAGTAAATGAAGTGGGTTTGGAATTCGACCGAAAATCAAGAACGGTATTATGTATAGATAGGCCACACATTTTGTGTGTGGATTTTAGTATAAAAAATGCATGTTTGCCACTATTAATAATGCCCAAAATATGAATCCGGGTTAAACCCGGATTCATTAAAAAAAAATTAAAAACCCGGATACCGAAATATCCGGATCCGGGTTTTTCCGGAACCGGATATTTCGGTATCCAGGAAAGAAACAACCCGGATAAATTATTATCCGGGTTTTTTTTAAAAAAAAAAAAACGAGCCAATGGCTCTTTAATCTGGGCCGTTGGATCAGATTAAAGGGCCGTTGGCTCGTTTTGGTCTGAAGAAAAATTGCATGGGGGCCCTCAAAAATAGCCGTTGGAGCTATAATTACACCTCTTACTCGAATTCCTACACATTTTTCCCTATAAATACACCATTTCACTCCCATTTTTTTTCACACATCCTCTTCTCTTCATCTCCAACTCTCCCAAACTCTCTCAAGCTCTCAAAGATCCGATTTTACTCTATAGTTTAGCTACTTTATAATTATATAAATACTCTCTATTGTTAGTTTAATATATTGTTTAGGTATTTTAGTTGTTATTACTTTAGTTTATATAGTTGTTATTATTAGTATTTTAGTTTATTATTAGTTGTTATTAATTATTTATTATTAGTAATTTAGTTTATTTAATTGTTATTATTAGTTTAATTTGTCGTTAATATGTCGAGTGGCAACAACCGTTCTCGAGGACGTCCCGATGTCCGAGGAAAAGGACGGTCCACTATTCCGTCGCCGCGGTCGATTAATAGCGGGACGGCTTTTAGTCAACATAACTATAATGTCGGAGTTATGAATCAACACAATGTTCCCGGTTCTTCTAGCCAACCGTTACCGGTTCATGGTCAACATAACTATAGTTTAATTATTTTAGTTTAATTAATTAATTTGTCACGTCTTTTGAAAGTCTTAGTATGCTCTGTGGTTGCGGTTCCGGCTGATCTTCCACATCAGAAACGAATTTCTTGAGATTTTTTGTTAGCTAATAATCATTTAATCATATTAGTTTAATTAAACTTTAAATAGTTACTTAAATAAGTTAAAAAAATTAAAAATGGTATTTTTTTATGTGTGGTGATAATTATAAAGTTTTTACGGATTATGGTGTCTTAGAAAGATTGGTTTTTAAATAAGGTTTGCTTTGCAATCTCCTCCAAGCTAGCCTGGGAACCTCGGGGAGTTCTGTCTAGAAAATCTTGGGCCTAAAGCGAGATCATAGCATCCTTTCCAGTCGATCTGGCCGTGGAACCTCGGGGAGTTCCGTCCAAAAGAGCTTGATAATTATTTCCACACATAGAAAATACCATTTTTAATTTTGTTAACTTTTTTATTTAACTATATGAAATTTAATTAAATCAATATGATTGATATGAAAATGATTAATATTAAAATTTAATAATTGTACTATTCCTTTGTAATATTTAAATTAATATTAAACTCTTGTAATATTTCTTTGTTTTTTCAGGAAACGAGGTCGAGGAACCAATCCAACGACCCCGATGACGAGTATGATGGTGGTGGTGATGATGAGAACGATGATGCGGAGGACCCGAACTACGTTCAAGGCCAAGGCGAGGAGGAGGAAGTTGACGAAGTTCTACCAACGCCGCCGCCAGCTAGACGTGGACGTGGACGTGCCCAACAACAACCCTTAGTTCCGGGTGAGCATGGTCGGCCCCCCCATCCGCCGGCGAGGAAGCGAAAGAAATTAACGGGAGCGGTTTGGCAGCACGACTTCATACCCGACTACAGATACAACTACGAAACCGGCTTGGAAGATAGGTGGGGGATTTGCCGACACTGCAGTGAGGAATTTCCGGCCCACCCGAAGAACCACGGCAACAGCCGTCTAGAAAACCACGTCAAGACATGTCTGAAGAAAAAGCGGGCGGAGGAGGTAAGTCGCTTACCCGATGATTTATATAGAATGTATATTGCTCAGTGGACTATACGCGATGGTTTGCCTATATCGGCGCCCGAGGGAGAAGGTTTTAACGAAATGATGATGAAAGTGGCGCCGATAAACTATAGGGAAATCTCGTATTATATAAACCACGAGACAATTCTCAAATTTTATAACCAGCAAAAGGCCGCTTTACAAGAAATGTTCCAACAATCTTCTTACAAAGTGTCTTTAACGTCGGATTGTTGGAAAGGCCATGCTAATTATGATTATATTACGGTCGTAGCTCATTTTATTAACGATAATTGGAAGATGGAAAAGCGTATCATAGGTTTTAAGCCGATGAGGGTTAGGCACACATCAGTAAACCTAGCCGAGGCTATACTAGAAGTTTTGTCGGATTGGAACCTTAAGGATAGAGTAGTTTCCATTACGTTAGATAACGCTAGTGCCCACGCCAATGCCGTAGAAATAATGAAGGAAAGTTTGACCAATTTTAGGGACGATTGTTTTCATCAAAGGTGTGCATGTCATATTATAAACTTGATAGTTCAATCCGGTCTTCGCCTTATTTCAGATAGTATCGCCAAAATTAGGGACATTATTTTGTATATACGAGCATCAACTATGCGTACAGTTTCTTGGGAAGATTATTGCAGGGCTCACGGTTACCAGGTAAGAACGTTTCAACCGGATATGGCGATCCGCTGGAACTCGACCTACATGATGTTGGATGCTGTCTTACCATACAAGGAGCTTCCTACGAACTGGATCAACAGCCTCAAGCAAGACGACCGCGAAGAAATTACTCCGGACGATTGGCTAAAAGCCATCCAATTCCAGGCTTTTCTACACCTTTTTAATCAAATTACTATTGATTTATCTCATGTTTACTCACCCACGTCTCAGAGAGCTTTGCCCGCTATTTTTGATATACTTTGTCATTTTGAAACCGCAAAACGTAATACTTTATTTACCGATGTACTAACCCCGATGACTGCAAAGTTCGAATATTATTGGAGTCCTGACAAGCTCCCATTTCTATATTGCGCCGCTGTGATCGTGGATCCGACACTTAAGCTTTCCAAACTGCAGGAAGTCTTAACGGCCATGCAAGAAATCACGGGGGAGCCCTATATGACGCACAATTACTTCGATGCGGATCAGAAGATGAAGGCCCTTTACCAAGAGTACGAGCAAAAATATAACGACTTGGAAGATCAGATGGAGGAAACGAATCAACAACAACAACAAACTCATGTAGTTTTTTTAACTTTATTTTTTAAGATTAGTTATTTTAATTTCCTAACATTACTCTAATAAACAATATTTTTTGTTTAATATAGGGCGGACGCGGGGCCGGTGGTTCACCATACGTGTACAATCACCGTTTATTCTACAACCTTACGTCTATAGGGCGCGGCAATACGTATACTTCTTCACCGGGTTCACAAGGAAGTGGCGCTTCGGGATCTCGAGTTCTTGGTCGACGTCGACGGCGCAACACCATCGACGAGTACGCCCGATTCTGCAACCTTCCTCCGACACCGTGCCCTAACGAAGGCCTCGACATTCTTCAATGGTGGCACGCAAATCGATCAGAATATCCGGTTTTATCCTTGTTGGCTCGTGACATTCTCACAATCCCAGTCTCAACGGTATCATCGGAGGCGGCATTCTCAATGGCCGGAAGAATGTTAGAGCCTCGCCGGAAGTCTACAAAATCATTGATGGTCGAGATCCTTATGCTTTCGAGAGATTGGATTATGGCCAACAAGCGACAACAAGAAAACGATATGTTCGACCGAGAAATGGCGAATTACTTTTCACAGATTCAAATGTAATTCGTTTTCAATTGTTCGTTTTCTTATTGTACTTTGAATTTGTAACTTCGTTTGCCGTTCGAAATTTGGTTGTAGTTGTACTTTCTCGTATCCGACCTTCGAGTTTGTTGAATAAAAACGCATATTTACTTTCTTTTGTTGTTGTATGTTTTATTTATTTCATAATTATTTTTTAAATATTTAAAACACTTAAAATAATTTAAAATTTTAAAATTTTATTTTTTTCATAACCGAACTTAAGTACCAAAATGTTAGATTTGAACAACTAAACGAAACGAGGGACTAAACAATAAATAACACAATTTAAAAAAAAAACAAAACAAAAAAAAACCCGGATCCGGATATATCCGGGATTTTTTTTTCCCGGACCCGGATATATCCGTATCCGGGTTATGGTAAAAAAAAAAAAATTACCGGTCGGATGTGAAATAAGGGGACATTTTGGGGACTAACTATTAATATGAATTATAAATATTAGGAATAATATCAGCAAAACTACCTAAGTTGTAGTTAACACTCATGTTTTTTAGTGAAAAAAGTACAATAAAATAAAATAAAACAGGAGCTTAATCCGATTTCTGTTAAAAAAAAAAAAATTGAACCGTCAAATTTGAATAAAAATGTCAATTAAAGGACAAGGGTCAACTCCATACAAATTTAATTTAATTTTAACTTTTACCAAAAAAACTATTCGAGTATTATCAATTTTCTTTTCATTTAAAGAAATTAGATGGAATTGGACAGACAGAAGAACTATTGTTTCGCTGAACTTCGATACTTTTCCTACTATATATATAATATATTTAAGAGCTTTTGCCGCTACTTTCCCTTATTATATTACTATTATACAATAATAGGGAAAATGGCGGCGATAATACCGAAGTTTTTTATATTGGTGCACTTTAATACCTAAGTCTTTTTTTTTACGGTAATAATACCTAACTTCACAAACCGTTAGCACCAGTTGATACTTCTCCGTTAGTGTGCTCTATTTAATACCATATTTAATATTTTAAGTGCCAAATCACACATAAAATTGCCACCTATTAATGCTAAACTAATTAAATAATATAAAACAAAAACAAAAAATAACGTGTATAGTGGATACTTTAATTAGTATTCTAATTTGATTTTTTTTCTAGATAAATATGTATAATCCTTATAATTTATTATTTCGATTAAGGGTACAAGCGGGCCGGGTTCCCGGATTTTTTTTGCCAAAATTGGAACTTGGATCCGGAATTTGGAGTTTCTAAAATCCAAGTACTCGTATCCGGATTTAAATGTTTTAAAACTGGATTTCTGGATGCGGGTTAAACCCGAATTTAATATCAAAACCCGACTTTTAAAACCCGGATCCGGATTAGTTAAGAAAAAATTAAAATAAACAGGAAAAAATCTTATTTTTTATTAATAGAAAAATAGTTTTTAATGCTAAATTCTTTACTAAAATATATGTATTATGTGACAAAATAAGAAGGGAAAAGTACTAAAAAATTAAAAATAAATTAAAAATGCGAGTTTGAGTAACCTATCGGTTCTCGCTCTCGTCGTCGCTGGGACTCGGCTCTCGCCGTCGTTACGACTCGGTCCTCGTCGTCGGTTCTCGTCAAAAGGATTTGTCACAAAATACACAATACCATACTCAAATCAAAAGAGCATTGGTCATTTGGTCTAACACATATACAAAAGGCAATGCATCACAATATAACATTGCCAAAATGCATATAGGCTACAGGTGCGAGCGGGCAAGATACTCGGATTTTTTACTAAAATTCAAGCCCAAATCCATAATTTGGGTTTCCTAAATCAAAACACGCATCCAGATTTTTAATATTTTAAACTTGAATTTTTGGATGCGGGTTTAAACCCGAATTTAATATCAAAACCCTGACTTAAAACTTTGATCTAGATTCATAAAATGGAAAATAAAATAGAAAAACCTTATTTTTTTAATACAAAAATAGTATTCAATGCTAAATCTTTTACTAAAATATATGTATTAATTAATAAAATATGAGAAATAGCATAAGAATATTAAATGGTATAAAGAAGAGAAAAGTTCATTAAAAAAAAAACAGGTTTGAGTAACGTATTATCCGGGCTCGGTGTTTTTTAACCCCTAAATTCAAAATCGGGTTTAATGCAGATGCAATTTTGAAAAATCGATTCCTGTTTAATACGGTTGCGGGTCCTTTTTAAAAGCAGCCCTGGTCCGGATACAATGCTTTATATACTTAGTTATCAACTCAAACCCTATTTATTTGAAGAAATTAAAAAAATCAAAATAAAATTGTAATTACACTCCCAGTATACACGTTAAACTTTTTTTTTTGTGGATTTTTATGTTATTTAATTATTTTAGGATTAATTGATGATACTTTTATGTGTGATGTGGCACTTAAAATATTAAATATGGTACAAATAGAGCCCACTAACGGAGAAGTATCAACTGCCGCTAACGGTTTGTGAAGTTAGGTATTATTACCGTAAAAAAAAAGACTTAGGTATTAAAGTGCACCAATATAAAGAACTTCAGTATTATCGCCGCAATTTTCCCTACAATAATATATACCTTATTCTCGAAAGGTCGAGATATATATAGTACTATGTCATAATTCGAGAAAAATGGTAGGAAAATCAAAAGCCATTTCACTTTCTGGTGTTGTTCTCTTTCATCACCAAAAAATCGAATCTGTGGGAGTGTAAGTTGATCGTAACATGAAAAGCAAAAGCATGCATGCGTATATATTGCAGAGATACGCATATATACTTACATATGTACAACTTTATGTGACTTTCTTCAATTAGGCCTTCTCTCAAGTATGGCCTGTGCAGCAAAAGGGTCAAATACTTGTATATTTGGTGTGCCCATAACCGGCTCAATTGACACTCCAAAGGCCACATTTCATTTCATAGCCCGACTTCTTCATGTCGACCGTACATATCTATTACACGCCTCTATTACACGCCTCTATCTATCTATCTATCTATCTCGTACTCTTTTTCTTTATTTTTTATTCATTTTTCTCTGGAATTCTCTCGTACTTGCTGGCTAGGGCATCAAATCTTTAAAGTTCAAACATGTGTGCATGCCTTTTTCTCTCTCCGCGTATAATATTTATATATGTGTACATATATAATATATATGTGCGTGCATGCATGCATGCATGCATGACCATGTAGATATATTTACACTATTCGAGTAAATTTTGCATGCAATGCATTAACTTTCAATGCCAACGTATCACTCATCAATGTTTATTATTTTGATCTTCGTATTAAATTTTTATTTAAAGAGCACGAGATATAATAATTGGAATATGGGGGTTATTAAGACTTAAGAGAATATAGTTTACTAATATAAATCTAAAAGGTTAATCATATATCTAATTAAAGTTCTCGAACTTTATTTGAGTGTCACTAAACTTGACTTTGAACTTAAGAGATCTAAATTTATATATTACATTGTGTTCTAGGCTTTATTAAAGGATGGTCCTCCAATCGTAAAATCCATTTGTCGAAATCCTTGAACGCCACGAGTGCGGAAGTACGTAGCAATAAGGTGGGGTGCAAACCCCCCACGCAAAAAATAAAATAAATTACGTGTTTTGATCTTTCAATTTATTTTTTTAGTGTAACTTCTCATAAAATTTCAACTCAATCCCCTTAATTTTGAGTAATATTTAATGTAATCATATCAAATATAATCTTTGGCACAAAATTTAATCGAGCCCATCCAGATTGTAATTCTTGGTTCCGCGAATGGCCACGAGAGGATTTAGTTTTCATTACGAGAGTTACACTGACAGTCTCTCGGGTTCGATCGGGTGGCTCGGGCCATCGATACCAAGCCCGTGCGTGTTCTCTAACTTGATCAATTTCATTATCATTTTAATCGTGAGGTATTTTATACATACGTAATTATGATTATATTCATGATTAAATCATTTTTACTAGAATTCTCTCAAGTATCTTATGTTTAGAATTTAGACATGAGTTATATATACTAATTTTTTTCAATGAATACGGAAGTTAATCAATATATAATGCATGCATGCATGCATGCATATGGATACGGAAATACTTGGAGATAATTACATATATATGAAAGGGAGTGATAAGGATTAGGTCATCCATAATCTCTTCATATGAGAGAGAGAGAGAGAGAGAGAGAGAGAGAGAGAGAGAGAGAGAGAGAGAGAGAGAGAGAGAGAGAGAGAGAGAGAGAGAGAGAGAGAGAGGTGGGAATAGAATAGTCAACTTTAATGGAAATTGAAAAAGGAAGAAAGATGATAAAGAGATAAACAAAAACGCAATGGCGGATCCTGGCATCACAATGTGATATATATATATATATATATATATACACTTTAGTTTGGTGAGATACAGATCTATGCACAAATTGGCCCCAAAAATAAGATAATTAATTAATATAGTAAGTTATATACGAGCATGACCATATAAATCCTATACAGCATACGTGCTTTATTGCTTTAATAGATACTCACAGTGTAGACACACCGAATACTTGTCAATTATATGCACGTGAAAATCTTCATCCAAAATCCCTTAAAGCATCAACACACAAACGTACCAGCCCAATTGAGAATTTATAATAATTAATTATTTTGATTATAATATATGATCAACCACCTAGCAGAATTAATGTGATTTGATCTCATTATAATACGATCGAACAAAATCACCTATAATATTGTGCTCTTTCTCCACATATCTAATTCTAAACTACAACGTCCATTATATCATTTTAATAATATTCTCCAACTTTATCTTTTTTGATATATCATTAAATTTATGAGTTTATCATCATTATCATACAATGGAACAAAATCATGTAATAATATATTCGGATTTTAACATCATAAGACTTTTGTTGGCAATCAAATTACCGGTTTGATAAAGTGTGAAAATAGGAATTTGTGTTTTCTCTTATGGGTTGGGTTGGGTCAGACCCGGCCGTACAAAAAGAGAGCGGGATAGGTTATGCTTTCATATATCCGAGCCCGGTTCGCTGACACCACTGATCATTTAGAGACATCTTGACTTACATACCCGTGCCATAACGAACCTGGGCCTGCCCAGGCTTCAACATTTTTGCGCCGGACTTATCCAGCCCGCCCGTCCCAGTCAACGGACATCACTGACTTAGAAACATTTTTTCGCTCTCAATAAAAAAAATTAAATTCAGATTTAATGTATTCTGCCATGATCATATTCCAATTTTTTGTACCCGGTCGTATAGTTATTCACCATTAATCTTTTAATTTGATGCTATATGCTTCAAAAATGTGCATAATATAAATAGTGATATTTTGTTTCTTATGGTTACTTTATAATGTTTGTGGTCATGAATTTACGAAATGGGATAATAATCTTTTTATATTGGATTTTGATTATGACAAACACTAGTGAATCTTCATGTATATATCATGATATCGAGAATATGTTTTCTATCTTTCTATACACCTAATTAACAGCGAAGAAGGAAGACAGAATTCTTGTAATAAATAAGTATATAGATATTTAAAAATAAATATATATCACATCTCAATGTCTCTTGCCTTATATGGATTTTGAGCTTCTAAGTATTTACTGTATTAGTAACTAATTCTAACTTGTGATTCAAGTAATCCTAACGATAAGTGATGTGATGGCATATATATTTTTACCGATTGCTGTCAAAAGGGTTATTCCGTAAATTCCGATTTTGACCGTTAAGTTTTCACCGTTACATATACCACGTGTATGACTCTGAATGCTTCACATTTTAAGAGTTTTTTCTAGATAATTGAAAGTGACTTTGTCCAAGCCTACACAAAAGTTACCAAACAACATGATATATAAACTTCATTAAATCAAATCAATCTACATAATTGTCCCTACGATGTAGAGTGTACATTTTACTATTATATCATACATGTTTTCACTCGCGTGTTGTATATATATATATACTCACATATATATACACATATACTAGAGCCAATGCTCTCAAAAGTCAAAACATACAGACATATATTCATACTTATGCCACTTATTTCCCTAATCCGTGTGACATATATATGTAGAAATCATCACGGAAAAGAACGTTTCTAAACTTTAAAAATATTTACCTTGCAGAGAAAAGTTTGGAAATATCCGTCCAATTTTCTTATACTTGTAAAAAATTACGCCGCTAATTTTATTTTTATTTATTAGTACACGAAACGATCTTGTGTGAGGATGAATAAATATAATAAACTTAAATCGGTCCGTAATTTGAAACAAAAATGCCCTCGACCCGATTGTAAAAAGGGCGAAACCCTAATTGCTCTCCCTCTCTCTTAATAGAAGTTAGGAATAGTGATCGATCGATCGCTATAAAAAAAATGATATCAAAGTGTGATTTGCAAGCATACACGTATAGAAATATCTATCGGCATATTCTCTTCACAGACCGCTTGATCACCTTCAAATATACTTTGTTTTTATTTCAACATAATAATATATATGTAATTTATTTATTTATCTATAATTTGTTGTGGAGCCATGCATGTTGGTCATATTTTGTTCTCATTGCTTGGCTGAAAATGCCAATTCACCGAAACCCTATAAATACCCTTCCATGGCACCAAATATTTCTCACTCAACAACAAACACTTTCTCATTCAACACTGCTTAAACACTTTCCTAGGAAGCAAACACTCCAAATTTTCTCTCTACAACTCAGCGAGGGCGTTCGTAAAACCCTAGAAAGAGAATACCCTTTTCCCGAATTCTCCCAAGAGAAATGGACAGCGTGACGAGGATGGTATCGGAGAAGCCGGTGGTGATCTTCAGCCGGAGCACGTGCTGCATGTGCCACACCATCAAAACCCTATTCGTTGACTTCGGGGCCAACCCGGTCGTTTACGAGCTTGATGAGATTCCCAGAGGCCGGGAGATCGAGCAGGCCCTAGCAAATCTCGGGCGCAACCCCGTCGTACCGGCGGTGTTCATTGGCGGCAACCTCGTGGGAGGTACCAGTGAGGTTATGAGTCTTCATCTCAGTAGAACCTTGATCCCAATGCTCATGCAAGCCGGTGCGTTGTGGGTATGAAGTTTGACATGCATGGATACAATAATGTGTGAAATATACATACATACTTATATACATACATATATATGTATATATGTGTATGTCTATAAAACTAAGAGTAACTAGAGAAGGTAATAAGAATATGTGGCTTTATTTATTACTAGCTATAATATGTAATTGAAGGGTTAGAGTGAGACATATGTATGAGAAATAGCTAAAGAGCTCGTTGAAGTTTTATTTAACGAGCAGGCTTAGTTAGTTTGTCATATTATTGTAATGAACTAATCAAGTACGATCGAGTACTTGCTTATAGCTTTTTTGTAACTTATAAATGTGTTATGTTTAATTAGCCTTTTGAGAGTAATAAAAATAAGTTGCATTTTCCTCTCTCTCTCTCTCTCTCTCTCTCTCTCTCTGTATATATATATATATCACCTTGCCAATCATGTGCTAATTATTCCTTGCATGCACTCGACAACTTTAATTAATTCCTTCCGGTGAAATTAAAACCTTTGATCGGTGAAACTATCACCGGTTTTCAATGATATACAAACATCTTTAATCACCAATATTTGGTGGTAGTATCACCAATATTGGTGATAGTTCACCCAGTGGCGGAACCAGGATTCCGAGGCAGGGGTTCAAATTTTTTATCTCTAAAGTTATATAGTAAATATAGAGTTAAATACAAAAATGTGGGGGTGGTTCAAGTTTTCAAGAATTTTAGGCTTTGGGATGGTTGACATTGACTTAGGACTAGGAGGGGGGTTTATTTGAATAAGTTTTAAAAAATAGGGTCATATTAATTCATTTTCACATATATGGAGGGTGGTTTCAACCCCACCCACATTGTTCATACATCCGCCACTGGTTTCACCGATCGACGGTATTATTAAAAAATTATCGACGGTATTATTAAAAAAAACAACACTCAAAAGTCAACGACAAAAGCAAAATTATACACTTATA
Source organism: Parietaria judaica (assembly GCA_954871525.1). Classification (NCBI taxonomy): domain Eukaryota; kingdom Viridiplantae; phylum Streptophyta; class Magnoliopsida; order Rosales; family Urticaceae; genus Parietaria; species Parietaria judaica. Next base: position 3,150,288 of record OX940866.1, read on the forward strand.
TGTTGGAATTTATTAAAAATAAATGACCAATAAATGTTCTAATAAATGAGCTAGTATATTGAGTTGAGTGGAGAGTAAATGTGGGAATGTGAAAAGTCTCACATGGATTAATTACAAAGAGTTTGTGCAATATATAAGGAAAACAATAGTGATGTGAGCTCAACATGTGGCATAGTGATGAGTATGCCACATGAGTGCCGTGTGGAGGCGAGGTGGCGAGACCATGCCACCTCACGCTTTCGCAACGCTGCCCTCGCCGGTGGCACACAGGCTCGGGATCGGGGTCGGGTGTGTGGGCTTAGAGGCGCTAGTGGCGTCTTGTAGGCGCACTTGAGGCACTTCGCCTCGGGCGAGCGGCGTAGGCTCGGGTCTCGGGCTTTCTCGCGGCGATTCTCGCCTTGCCACGTGTCGGTCGGCAGTTACTAGCCATTGGGGGCGGTTTCTGACCGTTTTCCGTTTTCAGACCATTAACTGCCGCTGAGAAGCGTCGCTACCTTCTCAGCGTAACTGTTTTTGTGTCTTTAAAATTTCGTTTCTAATACAGAAACGTTAATTGCTCTCTGAATCATTTTCTACTCTCAAAAAACACTTCCAGAAACGTGTTCTTGCTTACGGTCGGAACTTCGCTTCGTCTTGCGATTTCCCGGCCAAAGGCTTGTCTTATCCTGGGTGTTCTTGCAAGCAGACTCGAAGACGTTTTTGAGTGCTCGAAACACTATTAGGAAAGTGATCATATGCACGATTCAAGCCGTGACGTTTTCAACCTCGAAGAAATTTCCAACATTATATCGTAGATAAGTTCACATATTGGAAATTTAAATGATGTCAGTGAAATTAACACCGATAAAAATTAGTTTGGAAATTGATCACCTAACTAAGAAAATAACTGTATATGCAAAATGTTAATACGGAATATAAAATTATTTATTGCATGGATTATATGTTGTAGTACTTGAAAATAACGTTGAAAGCGGCTACAACAACCAGTATGACGTGATTTAAATTACTGGAAAAAAAAAAAAAAAAACATACAACACATTGTAATTAAATATTGATACAGAAATTCGAACATAAAAATAAACAAACAATTCTTGCAAGGTTCGAAGATACTATATCTTTGTGGTTTTGCTTCCTCGTCAAATCTCGAGTGCTCCAATCTTCAATGCCTACGTGAGACATTTTTTCTATGACAACGCATTTAGTATAAATGAATTCATACTAGACTTGACGTGAAGTTCGTCATAAAAAGTTTCATTAACGATCAAAATATAGTTGTAAAAGATTATCAAATGACAATCAACTTAAATCTTAAGTTTTCGTATGCTAATGTAATCAATCTTATAATAATCAATCTTAGGGTGTGTTTGTTTGCTCTTAATGAGCATCTGGATCTTAATGGGTAAGATTTAGAGCCATTAAGTGCATTTGTTTTTTTCATGATAAAGATCTTAATGAATCTGAATAAGCACTTAATCGGTCAGACCTAGCATCAAGTCTTAACCATTAAGAGCTACAATTTTGGTTCTCACGTTCATATCTCCACTCATTTTCACTCTCCTATTTTATTTTTCTCTTTCCTCATCAAAACTTCAAAACTCCATAACTCTTTGACCGAACATCGGATTTACGCAAATAATATACTGTTGGAAAGCTTGCGACGAGATGAATCCAATGACAGGTGGAAAGATATAGTTTTGATATTTTTTTTAATGTACGAATTTATTAATGAAATAAAACAAAAACAAAATAAATTAATATAAAATATAAATAACGAACATATTTTTATTAAATCATTAGAATGTTAATTAAAATAAATTATAAAACTAATAAATTAAAATAATAATTAATTAAATTATCAAATTAGTTAATTCGTGATAACATTTATACAAATACATTATTGATTTTTTAAAATCAAATTTGTGAATTCATTTATTCATAAATTGATTTATATTAATTATATTAATGAAATAGACTTAAATTTAATTAAAATTTATATATAATATTATTTGATGTTATGAAAACATTGAAATTTAATTAGTTTAAAAGTTATTACTATATAAATATTGTTTTTCATAATATTTATTAAATTAGCTTAAATATTTATTTTATGATATATATTGTCCAAATTTACAATAAATATAATAATTTTTATTTAATATTGTATAGTTAAATTCAATTAAAAAATAAAACTACATTCAGATCTTAAAAAACAAACACACTTAATTATCTGTCATTCAGATTCAAATGTCACATCTTATTATTCATATGTGCATTCAGATTCAGACGTCTTAATCTTAATGTAAACAAACGGACCCTAAATGATCAAGATATTTTGGGATGGAAATAATTCTTGTCTTAGGATTTGAATACAACCACAAAATCATATATGATTCCCTAGTGTTAGTTTTAAGCTATATATAAGATAACCAAGAGGGACAAAGCATGTTTTAGTTGTCAAATTAATCATCAATAAATGGTCAAAAATTGCAATTGATTGTGTAAGAGATCAAACCCGGACCTAGCTATAGCGGAATAGTGTAGGGATGGTTAACTAAATTGGTTTTTGGTTAATAAATGATTAACTAAATTGGCGGATTTTATAAGAGCATGAGTTCATTTTGTACATTAAGTAATGTTTACTCGCTGTTAAAATGTGTTAAATCCAAGGATTTGAATGCCGTTTTTGCCAAAAAATCGTTTGCCGTTATCGACAGAGTAATCGTTTATCGATGGAAAACCTATAAAAATTATCGTTTGCCGTTATCGAAACTTATCGAACTTATCGATGGATTAATCGGTTATCGATGAATTTATCGATGGAAAACCTATAAAAAAATAAATTATAATAACAATTATTATTTACAAATTATAAGTTGTAACTTGTAAGTCAAACTGCTCTCTTTAGTTATTTACTATTAGATAAAATATGTTTATTTGATAAATTTTGGAAAGAGTCAAAGTCATATTTTACTAAAATAAAATATTTTAAAATCACCAATTGTTAATTATATAAAATCTGCCCACTTGAAGTTGTATCAAAAAAATTGTAGAACTAGCTCGATTTAACCAATTTCCTAAAAAAATGTATTTTTGCCTCAATAGTTGGAAAACGTCAAATTACAAAACAAATTATGTCGACCACACAATTTATGAATTATATACAATATTATTAAATGAAATTACACCAAAAAAGTCGATTAACTAGCTCAATTAACCAATTTCTGAAACATATGTACTTTTGCCGCAATAATTGGACAATTCGGGAAAACGTCAAATTGCAAAAAAAATTATGTCAAACTCACTGTTTCCTAATTATATACATTGTTAAACAATGAAATTACATCAAAAATATTAAAAATATAGCTCAAGTTCAACAATTTCTGAAAAATAAATACTTTTACCGCAATTATATAACAATTCGAACAAACACTAAAATCACCCCAAATCTGCAAAAAAAAATAACAAAAATCACACAAACTATTATAATTCATCCATATTCCTTAATAAACCTAAAAAAATCAAATTCAACAATAACATTTGATTCAAAACCTAAAATGTACAATCAAAGTATCATGAAACTCAAACTTGAACTTTCATTCAACCTAATAGCTTTCTATGTAACTATATAAAATATAGAATCAAACTGTGAAAATTTGACATGATTCATACATATACAACATTTAAACTTCAAACACTCAAGATCCACTAAAAAAACCATAAAAATACCTTTATATTCCAAAATTAAAAGAAATTGGAACTTTTGCCGCGAAAAAGAAAAAACTATACTGGGGTTGACTTATCGTTTTTGACCGAAAAGTAACAAGCTTTTCGAAAAAATACACTTGAAAACTTTGCTCGATAAGTGACTTGCTTTTTGAATCGAAAAATCGCGATAAGTATAAAACGACAACGATTAGAGGAGATAAGTTACCGAAAAGTGGTTTTCAACGATTAATCGCTCGATTATCGCGAAATTTTGATGCTTGGTTAAATCTATAGAAACCGATTTTTTATGTGACACAATTATTGTTTTATTATCTCATATATATATATTGTGATACCATACCATGTATAGAGATATACAACACGTAGTCACGCACTGTAAATTTTAACATCTTACATTCTTACTACACTGCAAAGTTATTGCAACGTAGTTACATGCATTATTTGCAACTTGCAAGCCCAATTCTTTTGATGAGCTTTGGCAAGTGTCATCGACACCAAGCTTTTAAATTTCGCAATATCTGGCCGACGAATACTCAGTTTTTCTGACTTATTGACTTTTTTTTTTCTTCTTCAAGTTTTCACAGAGTACTCGCATTTCATATTGTCGTTTTCTTTTCCAGCCTATAAAGCTCGAAAATTTAGGACAACTTTTTCACAAAATCTGAATTTTTTCACTAATTTGCGTTTTAATATTTTTAATATTTTTAAAATTACAATAATACCTTTATTTTTATATAAAATTACTGTTGTACTCTTTATTTGTTTTAAACTTGTATTTAAAACCCTTATTTTTACATAAAATTACATTTATATATATAAAGTATAAATATTATTATTATATAAAAAATAATCGGTAAATGTTAAAAAAAAAAAAACTCATAATCGGAAAACCCTTAAAATAGAGCCATCGATTTTTCTTCGATAACGGTATCTAAAACAATGATCGACACATAACTATATATGTTGTATAGATATATACGTGTGTGTATATAAACATGCCTTTCGAGACCGTATAAAAAAATATGAAAGTATGTATCTTTAGATGACCCAGAAATTAAAGGTCCTTTTATTTTCTTCATAATTAGAACTCGTATATGAAAACTAATTATAAGCTCCTCATTCAATGAACAAGGAACTCACATCGTAAAACCAGCCAAGTACGTAGCTTTCAAAGATCAAGAAGCATATAATTTATGCAGTGATTTTCCAATTTCATAGATAGCAATGAAGAAGCACCATATTAAACGACAACATACATAAAGTTTGAAGCCATGTGTGATATGCAACTAGTACCAATTTTGTTCTCTGAGTCCAAATCTATATTACCTTTCTAATCACACGTTATCAAATTCTGTTCTATCCAAAGTTGACATTCTTTTTCATACGTGTTCGTTCACTATTAGGAAGTTATACGTTACATATTTTTACTATGGGAAAATAGCAGCAATAGTCCCTGATTTTATAACTGTTGCAACTAAGTCTCTATACACAAATTTCGGTGGAAAAATCCTCCCTAGCTATTACAATTTTGTAGCAAATATACGGAGCCCAACCTTAATTATATGTCGTGTGTCAAGCCCCAAACCTCACGGGAAAAGTCGTTGAGTTTGCATATATATTGTTATTAAGTGTCTATGCACAAATTTTTATAGCAAAATTCCCCACCCTCTCAACTTTGAAAGGAGTCCGTCGTTAAATGTCACATGTCGTTCAGCATATCTAGCCATGTTAGACACATCTTACATGCTCGACCGGTGGAGGGTCACAAATTATTTGACTTTGCGCTCGGTCCATTTGTTACAAAATTTTAGTGCATGGTTGGTGATGACTATGGCTGGTAAAATGTCTGTATATAGACTTAACTGCAATAAAGACGCAAATTCAAATACTTTGCTTTAGGGTTACGTGTCTGACGTGGCATTTAACGTTATGCAACCGTTTCCCTCCAAATTCATTTTTTATAAGATTTTGATTGCAACAAACATATAATAATTCGGGTCTTTCCCCGCTATTTTCCTTTTTTATTATAATTATTGTTACTATATAAAAACAATAAGCTCTCGCTCTGGCTCCTTATCTTTCACAATCTCTAAGATTCTTGGAAAAGCTACATATCGCCAAGTCTCAAGGGCATTCTGGGAATATATGCATCCAATTAAATATCTAGAGGAACCTTGAGCTTTCCAATCCAATATATTATCTCCTTATATATTCCTTTCCTTTTCTTCTTTTTCTATATTTGCTTTGTCCTCAAGGATTAAACAAATGCAAGTATGTTTATCTTCAAACCAACCATCACACCTTTCTCTCAATATATATATCAAGCTCATAACCTCTCAATTCCCATCACAAAACACACTTATTAGCTATACATCTCACAAGCTATATTTACACTTGAAAAACTCCAAAACCCTAATCTTTTTCTCTCCAATATTTTTCTTCCTCTTTTATTCAAACCTTTAACTAACTAACAACTAACTAGGAAAAAGCCAAATACACACACTTCAGCTGTCGAAGAAGACGAAGAAACCCTAGAAAGCTCGGAGCCGTTGTCAAATATGGAGAGGGTCACGAAGCTGGCATCGCAGAAGGCGGTGGTGATCTTCAGCAAGAGCTCGTGTTGCATGTCGCATGCGATAAAGATTCTGTTCTACGATCAGGGCGTGAGCCCCGCTGTGTACGAGCTCGACGAGGAACCGCAAGGCAAGGAGATGGAGCGGGCCCTGATCCGCCTCGGCTGCAGCCCTGCCGTCCCTGCTGTCTTCATTGGCGGCAACCTTGTTGGCTCCGCCAACAACGTCATGAGCCGCCACCTCAACGGCTCCCTCAAGACCCTCCTCAGGGACGCCGGAGCCATCTGGCTCTGAACTGTATATATACATACATATGTTCATTGAATAAGGTCATGTACTCATGCAGTACTTACTCGTTTTTGTTTATGATCTTCTGTTTCCTCTTTTGAGTTTCTTGTTTTGATCATGATGATCAAGCTTGATCATACGATCACCGGCTTCAGAAAGTACATTGTGTGTACTGGGAAAAACAAACTCTCTATTTTGTATTAGTCTTGAAGAAGTGTATATTATTAACATTTTGATGCACAAGTGCTCCTTTGAAGTTTGAATGTCAATTTTAATGCCTTTTTTTATATTTATTATTAACTTTAAATGAGTCTGTGTGTATCAAGAAATTGATGAGAAAATGTTATGGAACAGACTATGTAGTATAAGAGACAAAACATACACGTATAATATTATTGGATCACAATCACATACAGAATCTTCTAATTAATTTGCTATTGGATTTAGTTTTTTCAGATTGAAATTAAAGTTAGGTGCATTATTAAACAAAAAGTCGTGACATCTATATATCTATATATATATATATATATATATATAAATTGAAAAGTTCGAAAATTAGAAGGTTGGTATCATCACATGGTCTTGACTTGTGACGACAGATAAGTGAAATATATGCGCCTAATATACGTGTCATATATTATCAGGCCAACAAAATGTTCCATTTCTAAATTCTACGTCAAGTACAGAAAATAATGGATATATTCTACGAAGAAGTGGATTAATTTTTTTATGGATGCCAAAAGTACCTTAACGATATATAGATTTGCGGCATAAGTATTTTCAAACTTGTGGTAAGGGTGTACCCATATTCCTAATGTAACATTTTAGCGACAATATCGTACTTATAAAACGTTGTCGAGGTCCAATTCCGTCTATATTTTTTTAAAGTTTGTTACATGAAGAACGAGTACGATTAAACTCTAGATTAATTATCAAGTAGGCAACACCTTAATAATACTTGAGATATATGTGTGTCTCTGACTTAATACACCTAAATCAATACGAACAGATTGGACTTAATTTGAAACTCATTTGCGGCCTTGGGTACTAGTGCCGCTAAAAAAGAAATAAAAAATATATCTACACACTTGTATAAAATTGAATACTTATGTCACAAATACATAGTTATATACAATGCATGCAGACGCAGTTATATATATATATATATATATTCCTATTTGGCCTTTGGAGTGCTTATGGGGTTCTCTATTAACCAACGCCGGGGTCACACACAAGACATTCTTTACGTTAGAGTTTTTATTTATACACCCATGATCATGTTAAGCTTTATTTATATTTATTACTACAATTAATATAATGGTTTCCGAATAATTATTTATAGTTACATACTCATACGTACATAACATACTGAAAGCAAAAAAAAAAAAATCGTGATCAAATATTGTTTAAAGAGAGAGAAAGTCAAAATATATATTTTTGGGAGCAATCTTATAATTGCATACGTGATTGCTTGGCCAAAAGCTAACGACGATAAGATCAAGAGAGTAATGAAAAATGAAAAAAGGTACAATTATATATTTAGAGCGTCACATCCACGTTAAAGTGTGATATATAATATATACATATATATATATGATAAGATGGTATATAATAAACGTGAGGTTCAAATTGCCAATATCATTAAGGCTTATGCAATGTAGATTCTCTTTGTCTCGGATTTTTGCATTTTTGGCAACGTGGGATTGATTCTATTCACTGATTATTATAATAAAATTAAATTGACAATATATATATATATATATATATATATATATGAAAAGGCGCTTTGTTTTCCAAAAATGGCATTACTACTAGCTATTATATATAATGATCTTGTTAACTTTGTAGACCTCATTCCTTTTTTTTTAATCATGTTATTTATTCTTCATCGTTTTATGTTTTAATTCACTTTTCTCTTTATTAATTTTTTAATTCCATTATGGAAAATTCATACATACATGCGTCTAATATTAGACCAGGAAAAAAAAAACTATAGACACCCGTTTTTGCATTGATCTAATTCTGAATTAAAAAAAAAAACTTTTCATAACCTTAATATATAGTCCAGCAGCACAACTAGCTTTTTGCTTAAGGTTAAGCACCTTATAAGAAACCAAAAATTAGAAGAAAAATATTTTGATATAAAAGTTATTTAGCTATTTTGAAAAAAAAATATATGATTTATAAAAAAAAGTTATTTAGCTATTTTGAAAAATAAAGAGATAATTGTTGTATTATAAATACCTCATATTCACGTCGTAGTAGACATATTAATATATTTTTTTTTTTTACAAAGACCCAATGTTTTTTTATAACTTTAAGTTTCTTCATTAAATTAAAGTTAATGTTATGTTTTGCAACGTACTCGGCGGTGTTGGCAACACACTCGGTATTCTCGACGGTATCAGTGACGTACTCGACTGTATCGGTGACAAACTCAGAGTTTTTGATGTTATTGGTGACGTACTCGGCGGTGTTGACGACGCACTCGGTGTTCTTGGTGCTGATGATGTATACTTGTGATCGACTACGTCGTCGACATCGCCAAGTACGTCACGGACATCATCGGGATCATTGAGTGCATCGCCAATATTGTCGAGTATTCACAAAAACTTAATGGTTATTTTAGTTTAGTGACAAGAACTCAAAGTTATACAGAAAATAAAACATTAAATCTTTATATCGGTAAAAAAAAATATTTAGTATATATTTTAAACAAAATACAAATATGAGGTTCTTATGCCGTAAATATTTAATAAATCGTAAATTATAATACTAATTTATTGATTATGTATATATATATACACATATGGACAGATGTATAAACTTGCAGGTAGAGCTGCACACTCGTGCATCGCGTCCAGTCGCGACGAAAGTCGCCAAAATCGCGAGCAGGGTGGTCGCAATGCGTCGTGGCTTGGCTGGTCGCGATTTAGCGAGGAAGGGTGAAGCTCGACCAAAAAAAGGGCTGCGGCAAAAGTTATTTTTTGTTTCCAATGTTTAATTTTATTAGTTTTTATCCGAATTTAAGTATTAAATTATTTAAAATTATTATTTAAACTTTATTTATTTCAAAATTAATATTTTAGTATGTTATAATTTATTATTTTGTAACATATTATTAATTTCTCTTTATATGTTAATTTTTAATTTGTAAGATATGTTAATAAGTATTAATTTGTAACATATTAATAATTATAAAAAAAATCTAAACACCTAAAAATAAATATGATAAAACGAGATATTAAAAAAAAAGTTGTATTATTCATTGTGAATATTACAATAAGGTGGAAGAAGTTGTAAATATTCAGTGTAAATATTACAAGATGTCTCATTAAAACCTCTCTTGAAAAACCCTCCTTAGGGACATAAAACCAAGAGAGGAAAGAGCACATTATATTGGCGTTTACATTGCGTCACTCGGGGAACCAGTCGTTAAACTTTTCAGTCATCCTCTCCAGATCGGTTGGTTCGTTCCATTGGGAGATGGTGGGGTTGCGGAACATCCAATCGTTCAAGACCACCGCTTTCTCGAGGTGTGTGTTGGTAATTGACGCCCTCCGGTCATCGATTATATGCTGAGCCGAACTGAATGCGCTCTCCGAAGCAACACTTGAAATGGGGATGGACAGTATATCCCTCGCCAATATCCCGAAAGACCATGATTCAAGGAAGGTTGTCTTTGGTTAGAAAAATTTAAAGTAACAGCGTAAAAGGGTTTGAGGAATTGGGTGAATTTCTGGGCCGTTTCCCATTCTGTCTCCGTGATCCGCTCCGAGGCCTCTAGTTCGGTGAGGAGGAAAGCGCTTAACGGTACCCTCTGTCTACACACAACTGAAAGCATTAGATACGTAGAGTTCCATCGTGTATTGTTGTCTAAACCAAACTTATTAGCTTTATGATTGTGCTCTTTACAAAATCGTCTCCACCTAGCGGTGGTTTGAGAATGCTGGATCCAATCGATAACGCCGCGTATTTTTTCAACGTGCCCTGAAATATTTCGTTCGCCCGTTCTAGCAATTAAATTAATAATGTGACAACCACACTTTTGATGTAAAATATTACGAAAAGGAGAACCGGGCAAACTATTTTCTAAGATAGTAATAGCGGCGTTATTGTTTGCGGCATTGTCTAATGTAATAGAAATAATACGATTTTGCAAACCCCAATCATTGAATAATTCTATTAATTTATCGGAAATGTTTATGCCGGTATGGTGACACTCGAATGGTGACATATTTAAAAGTTTTTTACATGGAACCCAATCATCGTCGACGTAATGGGCGGTCAGACTCAAATAATCGTTTAGACTCGGACCGCTCCACAAGTCGGTGGTGAAAGCAACGTTTATGTTTGACATTTTAAAAAACTCGATCAAATAATTTTTTTTGCATTTTGTAAGCCTTTTCCATGTCCCTGGTATACGTCGTACGGGAAAACTGTTCGTAAGACGGATTAATCCTTTGCATGTATTGTGTATGCGCAGGATTTTCCATCAAACTCATCGGTGCGCCCGTAGACAGTAACCACTCGAGGGTCCATTTCCGTAAATTTTTGGTGGTAAGAGCACTTACTTGTGCTGTGTTTACCTCGTCATCGTCTCCGTAGCACGCTTTTTTATGTCGCATCAAGTAGCCGGTTCCTTTGTCCCCCGGCGCATCTAGGGTTGTATGGCACTTCTTGCACGTGGCGATCTTGACTCGAATACCGTTCTCCACACGTCGTTCTTCGTGAAAATATTCCCACACTTTCGCTCTGTTTGGTCGTCCCCACAACAAGGCCGTAGGATTTTCCCTATTAAAAATATAAGGGAGAAAAATGATTAACAAAATAAAGACTGGTATTAATTTTACATGGATTAAATATTAATATTAATCATATTAATTAATTAAATTTCATATAGTTAATTAAAAAGGTTAACAAAATAAAAAATGCTATTTTCTATGTGTGGAAATAATTATCAAGCTCTTTTGGACGGAACTCCCCGAGGTTCCACGGCCAGATCGACTGGAAAGGATGTTATGATCTCGCTTTAGGCCCAAACTTTTCTAGACAGAACTCCTCGAGGTTCCCAGGCTAGCTTGGAGGAGATTGCAAAGCAAACCTTATTTAAAAACCAATCTTTCTAAGACACCATAATCCGTAAAAACTTTATAATTATCACCACACATAAAAAATACCATTTTAATTTCTTTAACTTATTTAAGTAACTATTTAAAGTTTAATTAAACTAATATGATTAATTGATTATTAAGTAATTGAGATCGAAAATTAAATAACAAAAAATATCAAGAAATTCGTTTCTGATGTGGAAGATCAGTTGGAACCGCAACCACAGAGCATACTAAGACTTTCAAGTGACGTGACAACAACACTTACAAATTGATTATTAAACTAGTATGATTAAATGATTATTAACTAATTGAAAAAATTAAACTAAAATGATTAAATGATTATTAACTAACAAAAAATCTCAAGAAAGTCGTTTCTGATGTGGAAGATCAGTCGGAACCGCAACCACAGAGCATACTAAGACTTTCAAGAAATTCGTTATTGATTATTAATTATTAATATTGAATTATTGGTTATTAATTATTATTTATTACTAAGTACTAACTTATTAATTATTAAATATTATTAATTAATAAAATAGAAAAATGACTAATAGCTATACATAGAGAAATGACTAAATGTTATTACCCGGTTGAAGGACGTCGATCTCGTCGAGGACGGGCAACGGAGGCTTCACCGCTATCTTGATTGGAAGGTAGAGGAGAACCGCGGTTGTACACCCCAACATTTGAACCACGGACCGAGGGCGGCGTTTGAAAGTCGTCGGGATCGGAATCGTGGGGACGTTGACTTTAGTCGGGATCGGCATCTTCGGGACCTTGAGGTTCGTCGGGATCGGCACCTTCGGGACCTTGAACTCTGTAATCGGCGTGTTCCCGTAACATGAGATCGAAAAAAGGATCGTTATTTCCCCCCTAGATTGAGCCACCGCCTCCACCATTTCTCGGGACACACGTTGGGGGTCGGCGTCGTGCTGGCCCATCGCCCGGACTAGACTAGGTCTTAGAGACTGTACTGTATCGTCGGGATAATTTGGATTGGGAGGGGAGGGAAATATTTCTTGGGGTAGCATAAGGGGAATGTAGCCCTCGGGCGTAGGCTGCGATGTTCCCCCTAGTTGAAATTGGGGTTGCAAATTCCTAGCCGCCCTTCGACCCCCGGAACTACCGCCGCTTCTTCGAGACATAATGAGAGAACTTGCGAACTTGAGAAATTTAGAACTTTAGAACTTGAGAACTTTGGAGCTTTAGAGAGAAAAAACTTAGAGAGTTGAGAGAATTTGAGAGAGAGATGGAAGATTGTTGGTGAGGAAATGAGGGAGGAATGGTGGTATTTATAGGGTTTGAGGAGAGAGTGTGGTGGGTGAATAATTATTGTGGTGGGTGAATAATAGTGGGTAAAAAAAATAAAAATTTGAAATTTTAGGGTTGAATTCGAATAAAGTAGGTAAAAATTGTGGTTGGGCATTAATTTTCGGGCGAAAACGTGTTATTATTACCACAAACAAACACATCACACGGATCGATGACGTGGCACCATCCTGGCCGTTGGATGGAAAGTTCGGATCACCCTCCCACGCGTCGCGACGCATGCCCAGAATCGCGATGAATCGCGACTTTTGCCGCAAAATCGCGACGCATCGCGATTCCTCCCGAACACGTCGCGACACGTCGAATCGCGAGTGGCGACGCGTGGTGTGCAGCTCTACTTGCAGGGTTTATAAAAATAATAAAATAAACATAGCAGCAAGCCAGCAACTACATCTATACCTAGTAATAGGAACTTATCAAACTCAGTGTATGCACGTGCTAACACTAGTGCAGTAGTGCCTCCGCCAGCCGCTTAGTCGGTCTCGAATATTTATAGTCGTAGACGGAAAAAAGAAGACTAGAACCTTCACTACAAGTAAAGAAGAAATGAGATAAAATAAGAGAAAAAAGAAGAGTAAAAAAAAACATTTTAAGAGCAAGAAAATAAAATATATTAGCAAGATAGATCAAATTCAGCTTTATTCTTATGAGGGTTGAAGTAAGAAAATTAGTCATTCAACATACTCTTGCTTTGAACATGTTCGATGCCATTTTGACTCACTAGGCTAGTAATCAATCATCAATTTTAAAATCTATCTTATAATATTTTGGGTTAATTGCGGAGAAAAATATCCAAACTTTGGTCAAATGCTCTGCTGTGTACCCAACCTCCGTAAATGACGGCAAAAGTACCCAAATTTGGCATTTGAGAGTTGACCGAGAAAATTTGTCCATGTGGCTATTAGTCTTTGTCACATGGCACTTGGCCGTCACGTGGCATGCCACGTAATTATTACTTTTTAAATAATTTTTATAAAAAAAATTATTTTTATTTTTTTAAAAAAATATTTTTTAATTTTAATTTTAATTTTATTTTTAATAAATTTGTTTTCCAATAATAAAAAATAATGAATATTAAAATTTAAATATTCATTATTGGTTATAATTATTTATTTTTTAAAAAATGGGTAGAACGAAATAAAAATCACCGCTCACGGTTCACTTGAACTCCGTTAACGATTCGGTTCACGCATCGAATAAAATTGTTTAATATGTTTAATAATAATAACCAATAAACACATACATATTGTTTAAAAAGTCAAGACATAATTAAATACACGCCACTTATTAAAAAAAATAGGAGTCATATTTATATTTAACAAAAAATTGTTTTTATTTGTTTGCATGATATTTTTTTTTTGTGTTTGCATTTTATAATAATAATTGTTTAATATGTTTTTTTTTATATTATTATTTTTTAAAAAATTGTCATTAAATAATCATATGATTATTATTATTAAACATATTAAGCAATTTCGTTCCACCCGTGAACCGGATCGGAGGCGGAGCTTGAGTGAACCATGAACGGTGATTTTTTTATTTATTTATTTATTTCGTTTGACCCACTTTTCTAAAATGAATAATTATTTAATAATAATAACCAATAATGAATATTTAAATTTAAATATTTTTTATTGAAAAATAATTTAATTTTTTAAGAAAATTAAAAAGTTCTTAAAAAATAGAAATAATTTTTTTATAAAAAATATTTAAAAAGTAATAATTACGTGGCATGCCACGTGGCGGCTAACTGCTATGTGGCATGCCACGTGGCAAAGGCTAATAGCCACATGGACAAACTTCCTAAGTCAACTCCCAATTGCCGAGTTTGGGTACTTTTGCCGCCATTTACAGAGATTGGATACACGGAGAGAATTTGATCAAAGTTTGGGTCTTTTTGCCGCAATTAATCCTAATATTTTAGATAAAAAAAATTAATTAATTGAGGAAAAAAAAAAGATTAAATTCTGAAACCAGTCCATTGAATCTACTCTAAAATAAAAATGGGCCAAAATTAGGTGTGAAGTTTGACGGGCCTCTACTAGGCTTTAGAGAAAGGTCTATGGTATGAGCGGTGGAGACTAGAGCAGCTTATAATTACTCAATGTGGATAATCTTACTTTACAATTTTATTTTATTTTATTTTAATTTTTATTTAAGTGTTGAGAAAATCTAACAACCCGAAGAGACCAAATCCAAAAGTAGATCTTTGATGTTTGACTCACTCACTTTGGTCTTCGTTCTTCGATTAATCCATCTAGATTATTTTATTTATTTAATTACGTAATATTGAGACAAATACAATTATTATGGCATGTATGTATTTTAATTAATACACGTATAAGCTAATCAACGTTTGTGATTATTAGCTAGTTGACTTGCGTTACCAACTTAATGCCTACCATAATTATACAGCAATTAATACGGTGTAACTTATTATTTTTATATTCGAAAAATTAATATTACATCATGGTCTCATCTAGAATACAAATTTCAAAAGGGTAATTTTAAGGAAGGGTTGAATAAGTGTTAATGACAAAAAAACAAAAAATAATAAAGTTTAAGTGTAAACGTTTAAGAATAAAAAATGTGATAAATTTAAAATGTTTTTTTTTTTTAATGGGGTGGTTAAACGCAAGGTTTTAAATTGTCAGAAATCCGCATTTTTCCGGTTACCATTTTTGAACATCGAGCGGCCAAAGCCGGTTGCTAGAGCTATTAGTTTACAAAAACTCCGTCGGTATACCTATTAGTTATTGATATACCCATAAAATTAAATAGGCACAATTGATTTCTTAAAATCTTACGGAAACTTCATCAATTGAATTGTGAGACCATTCTCGGTTTCTAAACTCTTAAACATTGGTTATATGTAGGCTCTTGGCCTTAGTTCAAAAAATCAATATTTCTAATCGGATGAAATAAATTTAAAAAATGGCTATACGGAAGTATTTGCTAATTATCGTTCAATACTTTTTATCATGAATTTGTAAGTTCTGATGAAAAAGCAAAAGTATATGTAGCCATATAAATTTTTTTTTTTTTTTTTTTGGGGCCTCTATTCAAGAAAAATGACAATATTTGGTAAAAGTGTATATAGATTATAGATGCATGTGTGAAGAGGGAAGTGATTCAAAAACAAAACACTTTAAATTTAGAATAAATAAATAAATAAATACTTTTGTAATGATAATACCCAACATGTCCTTTTTGTCCAACCAAATAAATATATGCATTATTATATGATTAGTATGTGAAAGCAGATTTGATCTGAAGTTCCTAAGCTATGATATTGATAATATGGTGACTTTGCATTTACATATATATATATATATATATATATATTATTTATCTGAATAATTGGATAAAAACCATATGATGAATTATTCATGATTGTGCCAGAAAAAAACAGTACTTAATATTGTAACTCCATGTGAGATATGCACTATATTATGTTCTGGCAATCTGTACCCAAAAAAAAAATATGATAGACTTTATCATGTAATGTGGGGTATATTATTTCCCATTATGCCATTTTCTTTGTTTTTTTTTCTTTTTCGTATTACTTCATTTTTATATACTATGACTTGGAACACAATTTATTTTTGTACAATATGGTATCTAAAAGAAGAAAGAAAAACCTAGATTACGGGTGGCCGTAGGCCGGAAATGTCTTGTCGTAGCCATTTTCCGCGATTCTCGTGCCTGCTGGAAAACCTAGCTGAAGTAAATTAAACTAACCAGGCGTGTGACAATGTCGATAAATTAAAATTTTTGAATTTTTTTTTTCTTTTTTATTATATTTTTAAATTAATTTTTTTTCAATGAAAAATATTCAGTGCTTCTTGTAAGCTAGATGTACAGTTTCGTGCACGGGACAAGGCCTTTTTACGCTCAATTCGTGCCCACAATAACCGTGACTGCAGATTTAGTGGCCGTGCCTGCATTTCGAAAGGGAATCTGGCCCTTCAATTTTTATAGAATGTTCAAAATTTATTCTACAATTTAATAATTATCATTTTTATACTCTTAATTTTAATTACGCTTAATTAGGAAGCCGCCAATTCACTCGACCATGTATTAGATTGTTCTTCCTTCTCTAATACTCAGGCCATAATTTTTTTTAATTTGATCAATTATAAGAAGAAAACTTAGCTTTGATGATTTTCAGTACAATTGTACCATACAAGTAAATTGACATGGTTTTAATTTATTTATTTTTCTAACTAGAAAATCTTAATTTCAAAGCAACAATGTTCACAAAATAAATAGTAAATAGATATCTGTTATATATTATTTTATGTTTTCTGTCAGACTCAGAGGTGTACTGGATTTGCTCCTGAGTTTCCCACAAGGTTGGATCAAGAACCATGACGTCATACACGTGTAGCAGCCATTCAGATCAGCTTGTGATAGCTCGCCTTTGATCGGACGGCTGAGAGGCCATAGGCAGACGGGGCTATCATAGACACGACCGCAGCGAATAACTTTGGCGTATTAATAGATTTTATTAAACATGTGTTTAAGAATGTCCATCGCAAGTGTGGAAGCACATCCTCACGGGCCAAAGGTGGGACCCACTTTTCACCACAAGCTGACGTGTCTTTTTAATTATATATTTATTTATTTGTCTTTATTAACCGCGTCGGCTGTAATTTAGTGAAATTTATGGATTAAATATAAAAGGAAAAAAAAAAAAAACTAAAGTCTCACTTAACTTGTAAGAAAAAAGAAAACCTTCTCCTACCATTTAATATGAATAATGTAGATATAATACATATATATATATAATTCATTTTATTGAAATTTAACTCCCACTATTAAATTTTATATTTAATACTAGTTTAAGTTTAATATTTTAAATTTGTGGATGATAAAAGTGAAAAAACAAATTAAAAAGATAGCTAAAGTAACATAATTTGTAAAAAAAAAAAAAAAAAAAAACTTCTATGCAAAGACCAAATCCGAACAATGTAGACATTAATTCTATATATATTATATATAGAAAAAAGACCAATCTCTCCTTTATTGGAATTTTACCCCCACAATTCATTATATTTCGGTATTCAATCCTCAAAGATAAAGTCACATTTATTTTTCAAAATTCAAAAGATTAAAATTGAACCATTGCATTTTCCTTGTTTGAAAATAATACTACTTTCAAGACTAAAAAAAATCATAAGAAAAATGAAAAGAAAAAAAGACAAAACAAATATAAATTATGAAAATAAAAAAAAAACCATTAAAATAGCTTCTTTGCTTCCATCATAATAATAATAATAATAATAATTAATATGAATTTTAACCCCCACTATATAATAAGAGTTTTATTATTAATATTAATATTAATATTGTCTTTACCTTCTTCTTCTTCGCTTGAACTGAACCACATCACTTTCTTCTGCGATTTCTTCTTCGTCTGTTTGGCTCCCATGTCGCTCTCGATCTTCCTCTCCAGTGCCCCTTGAACATCGCACCCACAGTTCCACCACCCTCTCACTCACTCACAGACCGCCCGCCATGGCCACGATGAGCGAGAGGAGAATCGGGCATTGAATCTTCGCGAGCCCTCTCTCCGAGCCTGGGATTGCCGTTCCGTTTGATTCGCTTGGCGATTTGATCATGGGTGGGTGTTTTCCTTGCTTCGGATCGTCCAACAGCAAGGACGGGAATGGCGTCAAGGAACTGGCGAAGAAGGATTCGGTCAAAGAGGGCGCGACTGGTCACTCGCACCGTATCACTAGGGTTGGCTCAGGTTGAATTATGGATTATTCGAGCTTATTATTTTTATTATTTATTTATTTTGTTTAGTTCGTACTGGTTTTTCGCAGATTGCTGTGGTTTTTGAGAGTCTGTTTGCTTTGATTGTGCTGAATTATGCGTTCTAGGTCTTCACTTCGCTGTACGGTGTGTGCTAGGGTTTTGATCTGGTGCGTTTAGGGTTGTGAAATGGTGGGTTTTGGGTTGTTCTGTGTACTCTCGATTGAGGTTTTCTCGTGGCGGTTTCGGGTTGTGTTTGGGTTTTGATTTGAATTCTGGTGGAAAATTTGTTTGGGATCGGCCAAATGGGGTTTTTGATCTTATAGTGTGCATGGATATAGGACGGTTCATTAGGAAAAATGATTAGGGTTCTTCGGAGGAACGTGACGTTGAAGAAGCGAGAGAGATTATGATTTTGGAGAAGATTCTTTCTGTGTATTGATTGTTTGATATGTAATTCACAACGAGATAGATTTTCGGGCTATTGGATTTTGTAGTTCTTTTAAGTGAAACTACCAGCTTGTAGTGTGTGCCTTGTTTTTTATTTGTTTACGTAATCGTGTACATTATAAATGGAACTGATTTATCAAGCTCGAGTTTAGTAATTTGCAGTTTTCTACTCTTTTCGACTGTTTGAAATCTCGACGTGGTTTTTTATTCCAAGAAAGTTGGCAGTTTCAAAGAGTATGATTGTCGTTTATCGGATTTGGTAGTTCGTAATTATTTAAGTGATACTACTACTAGCTTGTTATAAATATGTGATTAATGAGTTGCCTTGTTGATGATTTGTTTACATAATAGTTTACGTTATAAAAGCTACCGGTTACTGTGCCCGAGTTCAGTAAATACTAAATTGGATTTTATACTCTTTTAGAAAATTTGAATTCTCGGAGTGGTTTTATTCCAGGAAGGAGTTGGCAGTTTAAAAGAGTATGATTTTTGGATAATCTGATTTGGTTGTCGGTAGTTCTTTAAGTGATACAACTAGGTTGTTATAAATATGTTGTGAGTTTTCTTAATGATGGTTTGTTTAAGTGATTGTATACGTTACGGATTATAAAAGGAATCATTTTCTCATTGCCGAGTTTGGTAAATTGCCTTTTCATATTCTTTTAGAAAAATCAAAATCGCGAAATGGAAATGATTCGAAGAGGGAGGTGGCACTTTCCAAAGATGGATCTACAGCTCACATTGCCGCACAAACTTTTACGTTTCGGGAGTTGGCTACTGCCACCAAGAATTTTAGACCAGAATCATTGCTTGGAGAAGGTGGATTCGGCCGTGTGTACAAAGGTCGTTTGGAAAGCACAAACCAGGTATATATATATATATATATATAATTATATACCATTTACACCATTAACAAGTATTTTCCCGTGGTTAAATGTTAGCTGAAGTATTTACAATTCTATATTCTAATGTGAGGTACACCATTCATGCTGTACATGACCGTTTCTAGACCCCGTCAGTGAACCAGTTGTAATGATCTGAAAGTCGAAAAACAGAGTCTAGAAGCAACTTAAACCGCAGAGAGAGAGAGAAGAGAGACGAACAATTCTTATTATGTTTATAATGATAATAATCGGCACATATAGGATTAGTGAAAACTATTTGTTTCCACTATTCTAGAATCCTATCCTATATCTTTAATTAGCGAAAAAGTAAATCAGCATAATCTTCTACCTAATTTACACTAAATAAAATGCCGAAACAAACATTAATAAATTTATGTAATAAAGGCTCTTAAGTTAATACAAAATGTACTTTTGTACTTTCCTTATCTGATCTTTGGTCGCATTCGGTTCGTAATTAATTGTTTGTTGCCAGGTAGTAGCTGTGAAGCAACTTGACCGAAACGGCCTTCAAGGAAATAGAGAATTCTTGGTCGAGGTTCTTATGCTTAGCCTCTTACACCACCCGAACCTTGTCAACCTCATTGGATATTGTGCTGACGGAGATCAGCGCCTTCTTGTTTACGAATTCATGCCTCTGGGGTCCTTGGAGGACCATTTACATGGTAAATATCTTTTCTTAGTTATGGTGATGATAAGTTTTACATTTACGGTTCCATTGCTTAATGCCTCGTAGATTATGGTTGAGAATCACTCAAGATTAATCAACCTAACTAAACTCTAATATCCCACTTGAGTTCGATATTCACATTGGCAAAACCGTTTTCTTGTTTATCCATGGTCAAGATGGACAGGGTGAGAAAACAGGGTAATCAGGGTTTTTGGAGTAAATTTTAATATAACTTTTAACATGTTTATTATTTTTCCCATTCAGTGAAAACCTGATATTTATGTTTGGGTAGTGCATAAAAATGTTTAATTAAAAGAGTTAGAATAGTTTACAATCATACGCTTTCAATCATATGATAATCAATCTGATACGGCCCCGGAGTTTAGGATTAAGTCGTTTATTTAATAAGAGTCGTTATTTAATTATGTGGGTTATTTCATTATGCAATTAGGTTAATTTAAATTGAGTTGTCGTTTAGATTTATTAGTTGTGTCGTAAGATAATTAATTATGTTAGAGAGTTAATTTAGTCGGGCCCGGTCCGGCCCATTAGGGTGTAATTTCATGCTCTATTTAAGAGAGCTTCGATTAATGAAAACGCAGCCAAAAATCATTCAAAAACTTAATCTCTCAGAGATTGGGTTTGTGAGTGTTTGGCCGGTATTTTCTATAATTCCATTTCGAGTTATCGATATTTCGGGCACGTATCAATTTGGTATCAGAGCCGCTCGAAATGGGAGGTGTTTCAAAGACGTTCATGGAGGAATTACGAGGATTCATGGCGGAGCAACAAGCGGCGACGAAGCGACAAGAGGCGGTGATAACGGCGTTGGCGGCGACGGTCAAGCAGCAAGGGGCAGCGATAGAGGCTCTGGCGAGGAAGGTCGAAACCCTAGCCGCTGCAATTCCGTCACAAGCGCAAGCTATTGAAACGGCCAGAGAGGCAGCGCCGAGGGTGGCGCTGGACGCGCTGGAGCTACGCGTGGCGGCGCTTGAAGGATCGCCGGAGAATTTTTCGGCGGAGGGAGCCCCACCAGCACGGACAGTGGCAGGAAGTACGGCGACGCTGAGTGACAACATCCTTCACGGGAAAGGAAGTTGCAATGGGGAGAAGTATCTCGACCCAGATCCACCGGAGAAGGAGAAAGGCGAAGAAAAGGGCGGAGCGCCGGCGGGTGGTCACGGCGGTGGGTCAGGAACCGACGAGAAACAGCCGGCAATTGGAGGCGGCGCAAGTAGGTTTCATCGCGAAATCCTAAATTCAGAACTGTTGGGGAAGACAGATCTGTCGACTAGCAGCGACTTGGGGCTGAAATACCGCAGTGATGTGTCGCCGGATTTCGCCGGCGACTGGAAGAGAGGAGGCTCCGGCGGATCAAGCGGCGGAAGCGAGAAGAGAAGTGGCAATGAGAAGGGAGGTGGCGGCAGAGCTGATCGAGAAGAAAGATTGACAAAATTAGGGTTTGATGATATTGCGGCAGAAGTACCTAAAGCTGAAAAGAGTTATTTGACGGCAAAAGTACCTGAAGCTGAAAAGTGTTGTTTGCTTTATGAGAAGAAAGGGTTTCCTGGTGGAGATGTCGGGTTTGGGTTTCGGCAAGCGAGTACCGGCGTGGAGGGCCTAAGACGAGCCACGAATGAATATTACGAGAACGGTGAACGTCAAATTTGGGCATCGTCGGAGCAAGTTAAGAGACAAGATCACCGAAGCACTGAGAGAATGAGGTTTGCACAAGAAAGTGTTTATGATCCAAATTCATGGAAGGGCGGCCTCTACAGGGTTACACAGGATCCGTGGGGCATCGATGATGATGCAACATTTCGAGCCCGTTGTATAGCGAAGGAGAGAGAAGAGTTCGAGAAACGTGCTCGAGGCTATATAAGCGTGTGGGACTAGGATTGAGCTTGAGGACAAGCTCAAAGTGGAGAAGGGGAGTAATGATACGGCCCCGGAGTTTAGGATTAAGTCGTTTATTTAATAAGAGTCGTTATTTAATTATGTGGGTTATTTCATTATGCAATTAGGTTAATTTAAATTGAGTTGTCGTTTAGATTTATTAGTTGTGTCGTAAGATAATTAATTATGTTAGAGAGTTAATTTAGTCGGGCCCGGTCCGGCCCATTAGGGTGTAATTCCATGCTCTATTTAAGAGAGCTTCGATTAATGAAAACGCAGCCAAAAATCATTCAAAAACTTAATCTCTCAGAGATTGGGTTTGTGAGTGTTTGGCCGGTATTTTCTATTATTCCATTTCGAGTTATCGATATTTCGGGCACGTATCACAATCATAAATTGTAAAGTTGACAAGCGTAGGCTTTCAGAATTTTATTTTTTGTTGAATGCTTAGTACAAATGTTGTTTGTGGGTGGTAATTTATTGTGCATAATGTTATTGACATATAAATAAATTTTTTTTATACTATATATTTTATTTTATAGAATAGATATTGAAGTGTTATGTATATATATATACTTATATAATATAAATATTAATATTTTATTACAAAAAACCTTTGATAAACCCATCGATCGGGTATCGGTTAGCCTATAAAATCTGATTGGTAAATATATTTTCGATAAACCCATTGCTTATGAAAACCCTTTGATAAAACCTGTAAAGGCCATTTTTGTAACCGACCCAGTTTTTTATAATACTATAATGAAAATTAGTTACTTATAAGGTAAAGATACAAATCAGATAATAAACGTAGTCTAAATTCAAATAATACATGATTTGAGGCCAAAATAAAACTCTAAAAGCTAAAACCAGGATTTGCTAGGTTCCCGGGTTCTTGGAAAAAAATAAATCCGGACTGAAACCGGGCCGCGACTGAGCCAAAACCATTCTTAGGGGCCAAAAAATTCACTGGTAGCTAGCAATGCTTGCTTGAGAATTTGCAAACCTAGTACTTTTATCATTATTTGTAATGTATAAATCTGGTACTGTAGATAAATACTCCACTTCACTTATCGTACTGTAGAAAGCTCTTGCTAACTTTGATTAAAAAAGTTTTTTCAGTTCCGGTTATTTTCTTTGGTTAGTTTTTTAGAAGTACGCTACCATTACAGCAGAGTCATATTAAGCCATCACGAATTGATTTCCGTTCGGTTTAGTACTAGTAGGACCGAAATCCGTAACTTACATGATGATGTTATAGCCTGAATATCTCTTATCACTGATAAGGTGTCATGCTGATGAGATACCGGAAAATGAACATAAATTATGAAATAATTTTTAGATACCCCTTGTGATCTAATGTATAATCTTCCATAACTACCCGAAAATTAAATCTAATTATCTTATATATTCCAGAATTGCCTAGTGACAAGGAGCCGTTGGACTGGAGCACAAGAATGAAGATCGCCGCCGGTGCCGCGAAGGGGTTGGAGTATTTGCATGACAAAGCAAACCCGCCGGTTATTTACCGAGACTTGAAATCGTCCAATATCCTTCTCGATGAAGGCTACCATCCTAAGTTATCTGATTTTGGGCTTGCGAAACTGGGCCCGGTTGGCGATAAGACGCACGTCTCGACCCGTGTGATGGGAACGTACGGATATTGCGCCCCTGAGTACGCAATGACCGGTCAACTCACCCTAAAATCTGATGTTTACAGCTTTGGAGTCGTTTTTCTCGAGCTTATCACGGGACGCAAGGCCATTGATAATACTCGAGCTCCCGGAGAGCATAACCTCGTGGCATGGGTAAGTCTTTCGAGTAAACTATGTGCTTTTATAGTTTGAGAAACATCTGATAATTAGAATTCAGAGCTTCTGGTGCAAATACCCCCTAATCTTGATTTCTTGGAGCAAAAACTCAAAATTGGGGGGGCTATTGCAACAATTGGGGATATAATCTGGTAATAAACTTTAGTTAAGGGGGCAGCTGTACAAAAAAAACATATTGGGGATGATATGAGCAAAAAAAATCGAGTCAGTGGCCATTTGCTCCAGACACCCTAATAATCACGAAGAATTTCGGTCCTTGTTTTTGGTTAAGGATTCCGGTCTTTGTTTTGTTATGTCTGTTATATATCGTTAATTAATGTTTTTGCAGGCACGGCCGCTCTTCAAGGACCGTAGGAAGTTCCCGAAGATGGCGGACCCGCTCCTCCAAGGCCGCTATCCGATGCGCGGCCTCTACCAAGCCCTAGCCGTGGCCGCCATGTGCTTACAAGAGCAAGCCGCCACTAGGCCTCTCATCGGCGACGTCGTGACCGCCCTGACCTACTTAGCATCCCAAACCTACGACCCTAACGCACCACCGGCCCACAGCAACCGAGTCGGAACTCCGAGGAGCCGAGACGGGCTTGACAGCCCGTTGCTCAACGGTTCTCCGTCCACGCACCGAAACTCACCAGATTTTCGGAAGCGGGACCTCGTGAAGGAGCTGAGCATCGGCGCAGAGCTGAGCCGGGTCGAAACCAGCGGTGGGTCGGGGAGAAGGTGGGGCTTGGAGGAATCAGAGCGACCTGGATCCCAGAGAGACAGCCCAGTGAGCGCCGGAAGAGCAAGAAACCGGGATCTGGATCGAGAGCGGGAGGTGGCGGAGGCGAAAGTGTGGGGCGAGAATTGGAGAGAGAAGAAGCGGGCAAACGCTGTGGGTAGCTTTGACGGGACGAACGAGTAAAAAAATCTTGAAAAAAAAAAAAGAAAAAAAAAAACTGTGCATACATATGGTGATCGGCGGTTATCGCCTTTGGTTTTTCTTGCGCGGAAGGAGAGGAACTCGTCTGTGTTCTCCCGCATTTGACTGTTGTTTTTTATCCTATATTTCATTCTTGTAGTTTTGAGCATGGACGTGACGCTTCGGTAGAGGGACTAGGGAGAGGCGTTCTCGGTGAACGGAACGACATTTTTCCGGTGCGCTGGCGCCGGAGATGTTTGCCCGTTATGTATTTAGGGCTTTCAGCTTCCTTTGCAAGCTGGTGTTACAGAGGGAGTCAGGACTGTAATTTTGGGGCTCATATATTATTATAATTATTATTATTATTATTATGATTATTAGTGGGGTTTACATAGGGAATTTGGTGGATTTAATTTGGATGATATATGCTTTATATATATATATATTCTCTCTTCTGCTTATTGTTATGGATTTCTGGAACGAATGTTGTTGAATGATACTTAAACAAAATATACAAGTTAAATAAAAATATATTTATCTATCTCATTGCGAAGATGATGAGCAGTGGATTAAAATGGGGTCTTAATAGTTTCACAATATTGAAAATGATTAAACAAAAACAGAAGTTTTGGACTTGTGCCAAGGAAAAAGAAAATAGAGAAGAATCCAAAGAAATTAACTGAAAGAAAAGAAATCAATTAGCTTTTCATCAAAAAATTTATTTATTTATTCTAGGGGTGAACAAAAGAAACCGTAAACCGAATTTTTAACCGAGAACCGATCAAACCGATACCGATTAAACCGCAACCGCTATTAAAGCGGTTAAAACCGAATATACCGAGAAAAAAACCGAATACCGAATTAGGTTAAAACGGGGTTTTCGGTTTTAATGTGAAAACCGCAACCGCTTACCCGATTTTACCGCTTTAACTAAATCTAATATTATATTTTATTTACCATAACTATCAACACATCAAAAATATTTTTCTTATCTAATCTCTCGGTGTAATATTGTGTAATATTAATATTTAGTAATTCGTTTATGTGTAATAATTTATAATATTAACATATAGTAGTATGTTTATATGTAATATTAGTAGTCAGTTTATGGAGATGCGGATATTAATTTAAAAGCGGTTAATGTGGGCAAAAAACCGATAATACCGCAACCGGACACCGAATACCGATTATATGGTAAATGCGGTTTTCATCTTTAAAAATAGGGTATTCGGTTATCATTTCTAAAATACCGAAATGCGGTATTCGGTCTATTATTTGTCAAAAACCGCACCGAATACCCGCTTGTTCACCCCTAATTTATTCAATGACTAAAATTAAACAAGGATATATAGCTCAAAGACGTAAAAACAAATTCGTTTATTTGCATCAAGTTTCCGAGGGGCTCGTTCGAGACTTTCTCGAACCAAGCTCAAGGTGGTTAAAGAAAAGATTGGCTGATGAAAAACTACAAAAATGGCTTGTCAATATATCTGCAATACTGAGAAGCCTATCATCATATTATGATTAGGTCTTAGATGATGTCTCAGCTCAGTTATGTTAAAATGGCTAAAAAAGATCTCCAAAAAGTGAAGAAGCAAGTGACCAAATTCATATTCCAAGTCAGTCATTTTCAGTTCATTAAGGACTACATTTAGAGGACACCAAATTGAACTTGATGGATTACATCAATGGTTGATGTAATATATATATATATATATATATATATATTAGGAAGAGTCTCATCAAAAGTGCTCGAGCGAGAAAGAGCGCCCAACGATTATTATTCAAATTTTTTAAGTAAATGTTTAATGTAATATGAAGATACATTAATAAAAATAAACCAATTTCTCTTTTTTCATTTTAGGTTCGTTTGTTTCTAAAATAACATTTGTATTTAAACGGCAATATTGTTCAATTACAAAACAAAATGTGAACATCTATAGCCTGATAAAAATCTATTAGTTTCATATTTTGTTACTATTTAGATTATTTCAAAAAATCAACATTTTATTTGCACATCTATCCTCTAATTTATAATTGTTGTCCATGTTTACATCGAGTGTTCAGTGAAAAAGATCATATTAACTTACAAAGTAAAATGAGTAGCTAAGTTGCAACAAAACCAAAAACAATTTTTTACAAGATAATTAGACAAAATTTAGTTGTAAATTGTTCAATTAACGACAAAGAGCACTATATTTTAGAATAGATTACATCACATTACACTTGGATAACATCCAAAGCTCTCTTACTAGATTAGCTAATTACCTACTAATATATTGATTACCCATCTAAATCATTAAAATGTGTTTAAGTTGATTTATACAGCTTCTGAGAGACTTTAAAAACACCTCCAATCCACAAAAACGAAGCAGAAATGCATAACCCTGCAAACCCTTCCTCCAAAAGAATCGAAAAACCGACTTCCTAACTCAGCATCACTTCCTTCTCTTTCCCTGCAAGAATACGGTTTTGGTCCGATTTCAGAATTACTAATCATTTTCATGATTCAGAGTATGGGGAAACAAAACCGGTACCCGATACTCGTTTTTTAAGATATATCGGAACTGGTTTTTTCATGATGAAAACCATGTTTTCTTTGAAACTGGGTATTAAATTAGTTTGTGAGATCCGAAAAATCATTACTCGAGCCAATAAAACGAATTACATGTAAATTGTCCTCAAAATTGTTTTTGATGTTCCGTGTTTTCAAAATTGTGGTTGTTTTCAGTTTAAGGAGAGCAGGAGGTTACCGCGCTAACATAGTCATCCATAGTTAACTGTTTCCTCCTCTTCAACGAGCTTGGGCTGTTCTCAGTGGCCTGCCTAGAGAGGCTTCTCTTAGACGGGGTGGTCATGCTCTGAGATGAAACAAAAATGACATAATGAGATTCTGCAAAATGAGTTATTTAAGATTTGACTTTTCAAAAAAACCAAAGTCAACCTTGGCGAGCTTTTTCTCTTTGCGAGCCTGCCTCTCTCTCTCATCGTATTCTTGGTTTTCTTTCTCAACCAAACGGATTAATGTGTCGCATCTCCTAGCGAGTTCTTGAGTTGTGCGGGACTTCACAAACCAATCGAAACGGAACAATGGTGATGTACGAAAAGCTGCCTTCAACTCGTCCCAGTTTCCGTAGCCAAGCTTGTGAACCATGCAAATCTGGGTTACAAGCAAAAGGATGTTTGATATAAATACGTGGAAATATATAAAGACAGGTGTAAATTAGCTATACATATTTAAATATTTTCCATTTTAGAGGGTTAGTCCTAAATTAATTTTTTATACATCCCATTAGATTATTATTAAACGTGTATATTGAGATATTACCATGAAACGGTCACATTCTTCGTTGTACAGCTTCCCTTTGTTCTGACCGTATTGGATTTTCAGTTCCAGCCAGGGATTTTTGTAGCGGTCTAGTTTTTTCCCAATAGCTTTCATTATCTCGTCCTTCCGAGAAATTCTAGCTTCACCTCTTTCGATGTTCTTGATGATGCGATCGTAATCTGTGGTGAGGAACTTGTATGCAAGTTAATGTTTATTTCAAGAGTAAATATGTTGTGCATGAATGATACACTTTTAAGGAATTTATTTGTATGCAAAGCAAATGTTTAATCTTGACCATAAAATAGAACTGCTGTATTTTCAAATTCAAGAATCCTGAATTCCGACTCCGGAAGAAAATCAAAACAGGAACTCTGAACTCCTTTTTCCCAGAACCGGAATTAAAAAATAGATACTATTAACATCACTAATCCAGAAATATCAAAAAATGACTTACCATTTAATTCCTTGTATCTTTCTTTGAAGACTTTGGCATATCTTTCAACTTCCTCTTCTGTTTTTCCTTCCATTTCGGAAGCAATACTCTTTATGTCATTCCGACCGTACTTCTCACAAGCCCTAATGAACGTATTAAAATCTCTTCGACTCCATGCCGAAAAGCCCTGTGTTGTCAAAAATCAGGTCATGATTGAAAGTTGAAAGAATAATGAAAAGGGATATGAAACCTTGTTGCTTAAAATTAGGATCAACATACATCCTCCAAAAGGCGTTCTTTTTCCTCCAACTCTTCCGCGGTCAATGGATCTCCCACTTCTAATGATTTGTTTCACACAACAAATGAAATATAATTACTCATTAGATATCACAGAAGTAAAAAAAAAAAAAAGGAATTCAAACAATGGCTCACAAAAGAAATTACCTTCCGTTTCATCAACGTCAATGGTATCTTTCAACTGATTCTTTTGATGTGTTTGCTGGAAAATGTGACAATCGCAACCTTAATAATGTAAAAATAAATTCTCAAACAATACTAGAACATCTTCGAGGGCAGAGAAGCTCATTGATTCTTACCATCAGGAAGCGTACTTCTTTCTCATACAGCTCACTCAATCTCTGAGTATTAAAAAACTGAAAATCGTGTCTGTAGAGAGAAACAACAAAAGTATTTTAATTAACCGTGAAGTTAAGAACACGTCGCATAAGAATGAAACCCCATCTAATGGACTTACAGTTGAGGCATACGAGGAATCCTTGGCTCTTTTGGTTTTGTTGGACCGCCTTGGCGCATTGTTTGCTTAAAATACTCAGATTCCGAGTAGCTAGCAAAACAATAAAAGTTCATTTTTTTGCAAAATATATAAATAAAAATTTGTTATGCAATTCACTAATTGAGAGAGATCTTACTTGCGCTTCCGCTCTCTTTTTGGTGGCTCAATCCAATTGTCACTAACAATTTTCTTGAAGTCAAACTTGTTATCATCCTACACGTAAAACATAAATGAAGTGCATGAGAATCAAACAAAGCCCTACATGCAAGTAAAAGTTCGATCAAACACCTCTTAAGATCCTACCTTCTCATCATCAAAATCGTATAATTCAGCCGCTGCAGAAATTAAAATCAAATATGAAACAAGGTTAAAAGCTGATATGGAAAGGGAAAAGCTAAAAATATTATAAGAATTATAGGGCAATCGTTGCATTACTATCATCCATTTTAAATTTAATAGCGTCTTCAGTAAACTTCTTCATCTTTGCATCGAGTGCAGCTGTTGCCTCTTCTCCTTTAGCAATAATCCGATCAATGTCCTCATCGGTAATTGTGCTATCCTTGGAACTAAAAACCATTTCAGCCCCAAACCTCACCATCTGAAGAAGCTCATCTTTGTTCACGGCTGCATTACTCAAGACAAAAAGGGTGTTAAATATATTATTTTCTTGAGCATGCTATCTGCTTTTAACATGAATTTTTTTTATACTAACTTATCTGCTCGGCTAATCGGCCTTGTTGAATCACCAAGGCATCAAGTGCAAGCTTCTTATAAGCCCTCTCGATGACTTTCTCCTCAATTGTATACTGTTTCACAAAGTGATAAATAGAAGGACCTTGGCGCACACTGGTTTTCTTAAATAAAATGAATCCAAAAGGTGAATATGTATTATTACCTCTGTGCAGAATCGGAACACTTGAACTTCTTTCTTTTGACCAATTCTGTGAGCCCGGTCCTGTGCTTGCAGATCCACTTGTGGGTTCCTGAAACAAATCCTTACAGCTTTAGCAAACACAAACTTTCCTCTAATTTTTCTATTCATCGCCACCTTTTAAGCAAAAGTATTTTCTCAACATTTTCTGGGTTTCAAACAGAACCGCAATGTCAAGAGAAAAGAGAAAATAGGAAAAGTGAAAGGAAACTCACCAATCACTATCATAGATAATGACAACATCTGCAGTTGCAAGGTTGATACCAAGACCTCCCGCTCGGGTTGATAATAAGAAAACAAATTTTTCACTTCCGGGTTTATTATAAGCCTCAATTGAAGCATCACGCTCCTCTCCTCCAGTGTTTCCATCGATACGACAATAAAGGTAGCCTCGGAGCATTAAATAATCTTCAAGAATGTCAAGCAGCCTTGTCATCTGGTTATACACACAAGCAACAATCAGAAAACAAAACATAATATAACATATTAGGCCACGGAAATTAAATAATTTAAAGAATAATCTAAGCCATTACAAAAGAAAAATGTGATGTAAAATCATACAGCCAACCTGGGAAAATATTAAAACCCTCGAGTCACGCTCCTTAAGCTTCGGGAGCAACTTATCCAAAAGAACCATTTTACCTATCAAACATTGAAATAAGGTAGAAAGAAATATTCTTTCTTCATTAGTTATTGAATTTTAAAATTACATCCTAAGTGTAGTGTAGGAGCTGAATCAAAACAGCAAACGAAATCTAAAAACAATTCGAACTAAACTTTAGGAATTAATAAAAAGCTTGAAATTAACTCTGAACAAATAAAATGTAAACAAAAACAGAAATAAATCAGCATCCGCGAAAAAAATGAATCAATAGTTTTAAACTATTCAGTACAATTTTCTTAGGAAATTTCAACCTTACCAGCATTTTCAATAAGATGGTCTCCGGTAGTGTACGGTGGGCCAGGTTCAGCCCCTTGGAAAAGATAAGGATGATTGCAGCATTTACGCAACTGCATTGCAATATTTAGAAGCCTCTTACGCTCTCCACCCGCATTAACAACTTCAAGATCCTTCTGCAGCAAAGCCTTGTAATACTGCTTCTGCATCTGTGACATACCTACTTTGAGTATAGTTTCCTTCTTTGGAGGTAAGCCTTTCTCAACGTCTGATTTCAATCTTCTAAGCAGAAACGGTCTCAAAACCTTAGAGATAAAAACAAAGATGACATACTGAGTTAGCTCAAAGTGGAGACGGTTAACATCGATATTACGTGAATAAGGGTAGACATATCTACTATTTTGTTACTAGCGTAGAAATAATCAATCAGTTTAAAGTTAGCTCCCTGATTAGAGGTTCCTTTAGCTATTTTCTCCTATTAGTAGATTGTATAAGTTACGGTGATGATCGTCAGAGAATATTTCAATCAAATTCTCACATAAAAATAAGCTGAATATGGAGAAGATGAAGGATGATACCTTGTGGAGCTGTTGAACGACCTCTTGTTGGTCATTCTCACCGGAGATTTGGAACCACTCGTCAAATGTTTCAGCTGAGCTGAATATCTCAGGCAAGAGAAAGTTAAGCAGAGCCCAAAGCTCATGAAGATTGTTCTACAAATGAAAAAGAAATAGCTATCAAGCATCATAATTAACTTAATCAGCTTAACAATCAATAAAAATAATTGTACCTGAAGTGGGGTTCCAGTAATTAGAAGTCGATAGTTTGTACTATAAAGTCTCATTGTTTTGGAAAGGAGGGAGTTCTCGTTCTTTATTCGATGGGCTTCATCGATAATGATGTAGCGCCAACTGAACCGTCGTAAGGAAGTCTTCTCTTTAATGGCCATTTCAAAACTTGTGACACAGACATCAAACTTTCCAGCCACCAGTAACTCCTCTCGTATATGTTTCTACAGAAATTAAATTACAGGATTATTGGAAAGTGTATAAAGTCTGAACAAGTTCAAACATCAGAGCCTAAAATCCTCACCCTTTCATCAGGATTGCCAAGAAACTTCACAGCTCGCAGAACAGGGCAAAAACGCCGAATCTCATTCATCCAGTTTCCAAGAGTAGATTTAGGAGCAACTACCATATGAGGCCCATTAATTCCCCTAAACTCGTGGAGGTAGCCCATCAAGGAAATAGTTTGCAGCGTTTTACCAAGACCCTGTAAAAGGACAGGTATAATTACGTAACTAGAGAAAAAACTAACAGCTTATTTTTCGTGACCATACCACTCACAGAGCTTGCAACAAGAGCAAGCAAGCAACCAACAAACACAGCAATAGAAAAGATATAGTACAGTACAAAAACAAATACTTACCATCTCATCTGCAAGGATTCCATTTATACCATTCTCATAGAGTCGTATAAGCCAGTTTAACCCGGCAAGTTGGTAATCCCTCATTTTTCCCTGGATACCTACATAATAAGAGAAGGGAAAATCAAACCTTCAGATTTCAGGTACATCTGAGTTCCCAAACTTTATATTAGCTTGCATTATGTAGGGAAATAAAAATAAAAAATTGGGAAATCAATTTTTATAAACAATTAAAAAATAAATTCAGTTTTATATATTAAAATTGTTGACAGTTAAGGAAAACAGATTTGATGTTTAGTTTGGTGTTACAATGTATAATCCTACAACCAAAGATTGACTCATAATTTCATCTAGTGATAAGTTTTTCCACATCTTTTTAGTTCTCTTCAAGCATGATTAGATGTCATCATTTCATAGTGGGCTACAATTATTAAAAAGCCAAACTGGCACGACAGATCTCGAGTCGCTGCAATGGATATACAAATTTACAAACTGAGAATCGATTATGCAGACGAGCGTAATACAGAGATTAGCCTTTACATCAATGCAGCCAAGCATAACTTTAGATCATATAAAACAGCAGAAAACTTACAAGAAGGCTGTGTCAATAACCTTGTGTTCCCACCCCCTGCTAATCCATCTTCTTCTTCCTTGAGACACTCTTCGTCTTCCTCCTCTTCAGTAAGTTTTGATGCATGCCGACCCCTTAAGTATGACGAATAATATTAAGTTCCATGGTCAATAAATAAGACACCATACACACTTCAGAAGAGAAAGGGAAACACAAACACTATTGAACGCACTTTCCCTTAGCCTTCTTCTGGGATGAAGAAGGATCGCCTTTCGCAAAATGCGCAAACAACTCAGTCTGCTGCAATAGATACTTCAAGCGCCCCTTTCCCCTATTATTCTGCAGTAAAACGAACCGACACATTTAGCTACCACCATAACGATGGTCGAAATATGCACAAGACAACTCCCGAACCAGACCCACCATGTCAGCTTCTATAGCAGCGTTCTGGGAATCCAATATCTCCTGCACTTTTTGTCTCTTCAGCTTCTCCATTTCTTTCAGTCTAGCCCTCTCCCGCTTGCCAACTTCAGCAGTAGCTTCATCATCCTGTCCACAGGCAAAGTAACGAAACATATATCAGGGCAAAATATTGCAGAAGTGTGAGCTCAAATTAACATTTCCATTTGGCATTGTTCACACTCTAAAAGCCTTGAAGTGAAGCGAAATCAATCATTCGAAGGGCATTGTTTCATGAGGCTAAACAAGTTCAATGCATGACAAAGAATAACTATCCAAACAAAGTATACTACCCAAGTCAACCATTTTCATTCACCAAAACATGCATACGAACTTCAAAAGCCAACATTTTAGCTCGAAATCATTCCACCCAAATCCCCAAATGTTCCAAACCCTAACGAACTGAACGCGACAGTCAACCCCTCTGCAAAACACAGACCTCGAAACCAGCAAAGATCGAATGAAGCTTACCTCCTCCTCTTCCTCCCCAGCAGCGGCATCCTCATCGGATCCCTGAGCTTTGCCGTCGTCATCCTCGTCGGAAGCCGCGGAGCGAGCCACGGCCTCGAGCTCCTCGTCGTCGTCCTCCCCGATCGGCTCGTTGAGCTGCTCCTCCTCGGCCTCCGACGCCGAGGGCGAGGAGTTGGAGAGCGCCTCGTCGGAGGACTCCTGGGGCTTGGTGGTTCTCGCCATGGGAGAAGCTCGGATCGAGGGTTTCGTCTGAGAGAGAGAGAGAGAGTTTGGGAATGAATTTGGCTTGATTGAGAATTGGGAAAAGTTTATACAAAAACGAGTGTGGGAGTAATCTCAGCCGTCCGATCAGATGAACGATCTAAAGGCAGTTTATTTATTTATTAATTATTTAATTGGAAAATAATCAGGTTTTTATTTCCCGCCAACGACGTGGAAATGTTGAATTCCCGCCTCCTAGCTAAATGGGCTTCTTTTAGGCCTGTCTTTCTGTATTGGGCTTTCCAAAAAGCCCACTATGCCTGCTTTTTGGTATTTTTCTTTTTAAGATAAGTAAATTTTTCAAGCCTTTATAACATTTAAAGTTACATTACACCCTCTATAAATTAATACTGTTGGGACCGGCAAAAAATATTATCTTATCGGATTATTAATTAACATATAAATTAATAATTTATTAATTTATACATCAATGAAGAAAAAAAAATTAATCAACTATAATTATATAAACATCTTTACTAACAAAAATTTATTTTAATTTATTTTATCGAGAATATTAAAGTATCAATATTAAGAATATCAAGAGAGACCATTGTGATTTAAAAATATGTTGGATAATTATTGGTGATCGAAGACTTCCGGGCTTGAATCACGCATGAAATCGTACTGCACAAGACGTTTGTGAAGCACGAAATAGCGCAGGATACAACAAGCCTTAAATCGTACTACACAAGACGTTTGTGAAGCACGAAATAGGCAAGAACAGTTTTCTGGAAATTGTTGAGAGAGATTTTGGTATTATCTATCATGTATCGTATTTCGTATGTCATATATTAAACTCGAAATATGGAGTGTGTTTTATAGGCAAAAGTAACTGTCATTTCCAAAGGTAGCGACCCTTTTGAAAAGACAGTAACCGACGATAACCGCCCTGTAGCCGTTAACTTTACCGCTATGCGAAAGTCATTACCGCTAGCCAAGTACTGCTACCGCTAGGCGAGAATCGCCGCGGGCCGTTACCTTTACCGCCATGTTGAGTTTGTCATGAATACCACTCTATTTAAACATCATCAACTCTTTGTGTTTAATCAATGTGGGACTCTTCTCATTCTCACACTCTTCAACAACTATGTCTTTATTATAACACTAGTGGACATCACTGCGCTTCGCGCGGTGGCAATAAATAATATTTATAAATTTAGATAGAATATATTGAATAGTTTTATTATTTAGAATGTGTGTTTTAATAAATAAAAATTACATGCACATTAAACGAATTTGTGAGTTTTTTTTTAATACAATTAGCTCTTTTAAGTTAATATTTTCCTTATATTGGCACCGATGAGGGATTTAAAAAAATATATATATATATATTGTCTATAACATAAGTTTTTCTTTCCTTTTTTCTACCAAATTTTTATTAATAAAACCTTGAAAACTCTGAAAATTAAGAAGTAAATCATTTTAAACATCTAAATAAATCCAAGCGATTTTAATATAAAATACTGTAATTACTCGAATTATAAAAGAAATTATCTTATTTTTAAAAAGGTTACTTACAACGAACATATGTGTTATATATGTTTTGAGTGGTATTATTAAAAAGTTATTCTTTAGATGTATGTTGTATAATCGACCGGCATAATATTTATACCCACATCGAACTTAACAAACCACTTACCAAGATAACTATGTTCTTTATTTATTTTTAGATTAACAAATTTACGTTAAGAAAGTTATCAAAAAAAAAATCTTAATTAATTAAGAAATACCTATTTTTATACAAATTTACGTTGAAAAGTTTTCTATAGAATGTAATTTTTCCACTTAGCTAGAGAAATACCGATCCTACATTATTTGTTAATCTGCTTAAAAAAATCTTATTCTCTTCAAGAATATTATAATGTGCGACAGCTTCAATTAATTCCCAAATTTCTAAACAATTACGATTAAAACACTCAATTCCTAAATTTCTAAACAACTACAAAGTATAAATGTATCTCTTTGCAAGCCTTAATAATTTGAATTCTCAACTCTTTTAAATTTTAAAGTGTCACAAAAAGATAAAATAAAATACAGTAATTTTTTTAATAAAAAAACCCACGATATAAACAGTTAAAATTACATACACGAAAAAAGGCCTACATAATATATAACAGAAAACATGTTTGTATATGCATGCGTGTGAATTCACGCTAATAACAAAATAAAAATAAAAAGAATAATTTACACAATATATGAGTAAAAAATTTGAAAATAAACGGGAATACAGATAAATCACCCAATCGTTTAACATAGTGTAGACTGTAGATGAAGAAGTAGTCCATTGTGCTCTTTGTGGTCAACCTAGCTAGATATTCTCATGATAATAACTTTCGTGGAACTCTTTTGAATTCTTATTATGATGCCATTTCTTAGAAGAATAAAACACATATATCGACCGATGACGGCTGATAGAAAACAAAAAGTACAATAAAAATTATTTTAAATAGATTTAAAACACAAAATCGCAAAAAACTTAAAAATTTATAAATAAAAAAAATATATAGACCATTGCAAACACTCACAGGAAATGCGATTAAAACAAAGAGGGTTGTGCAAGGTCATCGAGTCAATTGGAGAGAAGCCGATGTCGAGTTCCGAGGATAACCAAACTAAGTCTGAAGAATTGCGTGCTCCGGTAGAGGACTCACCGGAGAACAATTAGAGAGAATTGAATACATGGATAGTTTTTTGTTCCATGGAACCTCCTAGAGGGTCGAGAAAGCTTTAGGATTGGCATAGGAAAAATAAGTGATAATACATATAAATTTTTAAAGAAACACTTGATTTTCCATAACATTCGTTGCACATGAAACTTGAAAGGGCAGATGAACGGAAATGAATAACTATAAGTTCGTATTTAAATGCTATATATTTAATCACCATTAACTCTAAAGGTGGCATGAAAGAAAAAAAAAAAGACGTTAAATAAATAAATAGTCATTAAATTCTTCCTTAATGCTATATAAGAATAGAAGAGTCTGCATAAATTTAATTGATCAAATTGATAATTTATTTGTCTGTTGTCATAGTAATTTAATTGTAAGATTTTTTAATAAATGTGATGTATATGTGTATGTAAGAATAGAAGAGTCCGCCTAAATTATATACTTGTTTAAAATTCTTATACGATTTTACATACAAACACACATATATATATATATATATATGTTATAAATTTCCCCAAAACATTATTGAAGAAGGCAGTGAAAAAAAAGCCTTAAAAATATGATGTTAAATAATGCGTGTTTTAATTACTTATTTAGTAACTACTTAGAGTAAGTGGTTCTAGATCAACAAAATGCTTGGATGTTAACTTTAGATACCACGACTATTAACTGATATATTGTTTGCAGTTCAATATCAAAATAATCTCATAACATATATACTATAAAATTAAAATTCGAACACAACTTACTAAAAGATTGACAATAAGCATACACTTCTGAAATAAAAACAATTCTTGCGACATTGTAAATATTTAAACCACCATATTTTGGAATTATCTAATGCAAACTGGAGTTCAATCATAAAATATTTCCTTCGGGTCAATTTCCTCAAAACGAAATTGTTAATCTGAAATTGCCAAGCAGCTTGTTCTATTATAGGGACCATTTAGTAGATATTTCTACTTAAATTTGAATAGCTACAAAATTAGATAAGGAGTTGGAACAATACCGATCTTCATATGTAG
The DNA here is from genome assembly GCA_954871525.1 of Parietaria judaica. Classification (NCBI taxonomy): domain Eukaryota; kingdom Viridiplantae; phylum Streptophyta; class Magnoliopsida; order Rosales; family Urticaceae; genus Parietaria; species Parietaria judaica. Next base: position 3,188,990 of record OX940866.1, read on the forward strand.
ATGCTCACATCTGTCAGAGATGGCCATGGTGCTTGTTGCTATTTCTCGAACTTCCCTGCAAACAAAACACTAAAATACGACAAAACAATAAAAACCATCAAAAATTTACCAAAATCGAATAGAGGAATATAAAGTGCATCTTTGTATTATATGTGTGTTTCATCTAAAAAATAATAATTTATAGGAAAACAAAGATAAAGTGAAAAGACACGATTTTAATATGTGTAATTAATGATAGTAAATGAATTTAAACATTAAGATTGAAAATCAAAAGTCTAAAAATGATTATATGGAGTCAAAAAGACAAAAGTTCATCTAAAAATAGTATGTATATATAAATCTACATTATTCAAACACTTATATATCTAAATAGATACAAACGTACTAAATAAGTTCATGAAACATCAAGATGCAGTAAAGCAGGTTAATACTAAAAGGCATCATCAATAGCTCTTAAATGAGAATAAATAATAAAAGAGGAATGAAGTTGGAATATTTCTTGGACTTCCCTGCAAAACATTAATAATAACTAATTGGCACTATTAAGTATTAACTACATGAGAATAATAATTGCATGGTGATGTAGCGAACAACGTGTGTATTCATAGTTTCATGCTTAGTAAAATTGAGAAAATCTAAAAAATTAGGAAATGAAAATTCGTGTTTTTCCTTTTACCATGTCATTGTTGAAAAATTGTCCTTTTATATATATATAGATTATTGGACATGCATTTATTGATGCATTTATTCCAACAAAATATTTTATTAGAGTACCAATGTCAGAAATATTAAAGAGCTCAATGATATTAAAGATGAAGTTCAAGAAGACATCAATTTAAAAAAGAAACAAATTAATTATGGAAAATGGGCCCGGTCTTCCTTCGGGCATAGAGAGGAACGAATTCGGGCTCTCACGGTTGATTTAGAGCGGTTGAACAAGGCGGTTTTCTCACCGGATAAATGAAGTGAAGCTAAGAGGGTGGGATCCGAGCTCGAATCGCTTATCATGGTCGAAGAACATTATTGGAAGCAAAGAGCCCGTGCGGATTGGCTCAAAGGAGGAGATAAAAAATCGGCTTATTTCCACTCGAGAGCGGTTCGTCGGAAGTCTCAAAACGCCATCTGCGGCATCTTCAACGATCAAGGGGTGAGGGTCACGGAGGAGCGGGAGGTCCGGGGCGTTTTTGAAAGGTACTTCTCGGACATTTTCAATTCCAATGGTGCCACCGGGAATGATTTCCGAGCAATTACACGTGAAGATGTTAGATCGATATCAGGGACTCAAAAAGCCTTCACGGAAGATGAGTTCTCCGGAAAGGAGGTAGATAAGGCCCTCTTTTCTATGGGTTCTCGGAAGGCTCCGGGACCCGACGGGTTCCATGCTCTATTCTTCCAAAAGTTTTAGGATATCGTAGGACCAAGGGTTCGGAAAGAATGCGTGGATGTTCTCAATGAGAGAGCTAGTGCGAGAGCTTGGAATGCCACCAATGTAGTCCTTATTCCAAAAGTCAAGAACCCACAATATGTCAAGGATTTCCGCCTCACAAGCCTTTGCAACGTCCTTTTCAAAATTGTAACAAAGGTGGTGGCAAATCGGATCAAAGGAGCCCTCACCTCTGTCATCTCCGAATCTCAAAGTGCCTTCGTCCCCGGTAGGTTAATCACGGACAATGCCGCTATAGCTTTCGAACTTCTTCACTCCCTTAAGAAAAGGACTAAGCGCATAAAAGGAGCATTGGCGTTTAAGCTTGAAATGAGCAAGATCTATGACCGGGTGGAATGGGGTTTTCTGTTGGCTATGTTGGATAGAATGGGCTTTGGAGTGAGAGTTATTGAATTTGTCCGAGATTGCATCTCCACCCCGATGTTCTCCGTGGTCATCAACAGTAGGGTGGGAGGGTCTTTTACACCGACGAGAGGGCTTAGGCAAGGTTGTCCCCTCTCCCCGTACCTTTTCCTTGTATGCACGGAAGGCCTATCCGCACTAATAAAGGGGCAAGAGCGCTTGGGGCTACTTCATGGGTTCTCGTGCCGACCCGCGGCTCCCGCTGTTACTCACTTTTTTTTTCTTTTTCTTTTTTTTTTTGCGGACGATAGCATTGTCTTTTGCGAAGCTAGTGACATGTGTTGCAATGCTATTTGCTCCATCCTCGATGATTATGATAAAGGCTCGGGGCAAAGGGTGAATATGGACAAGTCGATGTTATGTTGTTCGAGCAACATTCCGGTGGACGCGGCGACTAACTTCTCGAGGCTCCTCAATATCCCCGTGGTAAAGGACCTTGAGTATTATCTAGGCCTTCCAACCCATGTCGGGAGGAACAAAGTGTCGGTATTTAACAAGATCACTAAAATGGTGCACAAACTTCTTAGGGAGTGGAAGGCTAAGATGTTCTCAGCGGGAGGTCGTGAAGTTCTTGTGAAAGCGGTAATCCAAGCAATCCCGACCTACACCGTGAGTCTCTTTAGAATTCCAACCACTACTATTAATGAGTTACATCGGCTCATTGCTCGTTTTTGGTGGGGTGGAACGGAAGATAAGAGGAAGATTCATTGGAAGCGGTGGGAGTTGATTGCTAAACCAAAGGGAGAGGGCGGCCTCGGTTTTAAAGACCTTGGCGATTTTAACCGAGCTCTTGTGGGCCGGCTTACTTGGCGTATTATTCAAAATCCGGAGTGCTTAATGGCTATAATTCTCAAGGCAAAGTATTTCCCGAACTCCTCGGTGTTAGATATGGTATGTAAACCCCACTTTTCCTTTCTTGGTAAGAGTCTTTGTTGGGGGAGGGATTTGGTTAGCCGAGGCCTCCGTTGGCAAGTCGGGGAGGGGAACATCCGGGCTTTCTCACAACCTTGGATACTGAGAGCGGGGGCTTTTGCGGTGGTCACCAAGGAGCCGGAGGATGGCTTCCCGTGGAGGGTGGCCGATTTTATCACGAATGGGTCTTGGAACCGGGATCTTGTCTCAAACATAATGACACATTAAGACGCCGAGACAATCCTTAAAATCTCTTTAAGAGAAGCGGGGTACATGGACCGATGGGTGTGACACTTTGAAGAAGACGGAACTTACACCGTTCGATCGGGTTATCGCCTCGCAAGAGCGGATGTTCATGGGGGCCCATCAAGCTCGGCCTCCGCGGATCCAAGGTGGTGGAAGAAACTTTGGGGACTCCAAATCCCACCCAAAGTCAAACACTTGATTTGGTGTGTGTGGTTTGAGGCCCTCCCGACGTATGGAGCGCTTCGGGGCCGAGGTGTGGATTGTCTCCCCTTTTTATAGGTTTTGTGGAGCACTACCGGAAGATGCTCTCCACGCGGTATGGAGTTGCGAGAGAGCCCAAGAAGGGTGGAGGAGTTCGTCGCTTTGCCGATGGGTTGGAAAAATGGAGCCGGCCCCTTTTAGAGAGATTTGCCTTCGGGCGCTTGAAGGTCTTTCGACGCTGGACTTGGAGCTCTTTTGTGGCATCATTTGGGCAACTTGGACCGATCGAAATAAGTGGATCTTTGAGGACTACACCAAAACGCCGGAGGCTTGGATTAACGAAGTGGTGAGTTGGTTTACAAGCTTCAAAATGTGCGCTCATCTTTCGGACTCAACTACGGCAAGCAAAGTGTCACAACATTCCGCTTGGGAAGGAGCCAAGGATGGCGGGCTTAAACTTAATGTGGACGCGGCGTGGGACTCGAGGACGGGCCGAGCGGCGATTGGGGGAGTTGTGCGGGATTACCGAGGAAATGTCATCGGGGTGACAACTCGGCTATTTGAACATGTCGACACGGCGTTGACGGCCGAATGTAGAGCTTTTCTCCACGGCTTAGAGTTTGTTCGTTATCGGGGATGGGTTGTCTCGGAAGTCGACTCATCGTCACGGCTTTAAGAGCGGTTGGCACCCATGGCGGGTGTCGATGGAGCCCTCGATCTTGTAATGGGGTGGCCAATTGTCTTGCCAAGACCCGCTTTTCCGTTTTACTTTCGGACTTTTCGTCGGACGTATGTCCACCTTGGCTTGTAAACTGTGTTAAAAAGGGATTTACTCCTTGATTCAATGAATGTTTATGTTTCCAAAAAAAAACTCCCAATTTATCTCTCTCTCACACGTTCTCTCTCTCAAACACATATTTCTCTCTCTCAAACAACGCTTACACACAGTTATAACATATAGGGATAATTACGGCAAATATATCCAACCTTTGGTCAAACTTCCTCCCGTGTACTCAACCTTTAAAATTGGCGGCAAAAGTACCCAACCAGCGTTGACTGTGTCTTTGGCTAAAAAACGTTAACTTTTGCTGTTAGCATAGTACACGTGTCCGTTGCAATGACATATTTTTTCAATGTTGTTTAATATGTATGAAATTTGATTAGTTCATGTGTGTGTTTTGGTAGATTATTTGCTGATTAATTTGTTGATTAATCTAATAGATAGATTAATTCAGTTAGTTTAACCATTAATTCAGTTAAAAATGATAGTAATAAATTTCGGGTGGCTTATGTGGCATGTACACGTGTACTATGCTAACAACAAAAGTTAACGTTTTTTAGCCAAAGTCACAGTCAACGCTGGTTGAGTACTTTTGCCGCCAATTTTAAAGGTTGGGTGCACGGGAGGAAGTTTGACCAAAGGTTGAGTATATTTGCCGTAATTTTCCCTAACATAGATATAGCTTTATATAAAAAGACACATAATCAAATTTTGACATACGCACAATACGTATTAGATATAGTTTATTACAATATAATAAATAATAATAAACATACACACAACATAATTTTCAGACGCACACACACAACATGATTTACATAATATACAATTTAAAATAATAAATATTATAATAAACATACACATAAAAATAAATAATAATAAATATTTAAAAGATGTAATGGGGACTCGAGGAGCTTGTTAGGAATAGTTTTAAACTTAAAATAAATAAAATATTATAAATTTAAGGGTATTTAGGTAAATATTTAGTGATTACGTTGTATATTGTGTCCTACTAAACAATGTAATGATCATTCATTTCTTCATTACAATTGTACAAGTAAACATTGTAATCAATTACGATTACGATTATGTGGTTGCTAGGATAGCCTAATGGTAATTTCACACCACCTCCAAAGTGGAGGTCGTGGGTTCGATCCCCACTGCAGCAAAGCTGCCTTAAAAAAAAAAATTACGATTACGATTACGATTCCAATCTATTACGATTACGATTACAATTACAATAAACCAATTACAACGAAGTGAACGCTACTTAAGTGATATAAATTGATTGATGGTCTTTAATTTATATATTTATTTTTAACATAGCTACTGGGCTTATGTCTTGAATTTTTCTTAAGTATTTTTATTCGTCCTTGCTTCATAAGTTCTTATTTCTTTATTGATACTGTTGTACAATAAATTTCGAATTTAAACAGAGTATCAACTTAGTAGCGCGCATATAGCATCAATATTTAAATTTACAATTATATTTACGATAGGAGTCTCAAAATTGATATCGCTAAGGCTTCGCCAAACTCGGAGCCAAAATCGTATGATAATATAAATATTAGAGACAAAAAGTTAATTGCATGACATGTGTTACGATCAACGATTTTTATTTTATTTATTTTTTATGAAAAACGTTATACAAGTAGACACGAATCCAAACTGATATATTCAGCTGTTTATAAATGAATGAGCTTTCGTAATGAACTTGTTACCTTTAAAATTTTTTTTTCCACGCAAATATATTATTATTATTTAACTAGCTGAATCACAAAATTGAATCATCAAGGAATATGCTTCATAAAAATAAAAATATAAAAGTTTTTGGTGGTTGAATTTCAACGACCAAAACTTTACTTTATTTAATTACACATACAATTATTAAAATAAATAAAAATTCAAAATAAGCCACGTCGTGATAAGATAATCGTGGGTCCCACCTGATCTACCCAAATCCCACGTCAGCAATCGGAGTCCCACGCCCCAACACGTTTCTGCTCACCGCCGCCGAGTTCCCATAAATACCCCCACCCGCCAAGCCACGGAAACGACACTGAAAAGTAAAAAAACACAATCGAGATTGAGGGTACTTTCGACAATTCGTCCTTAGTCGTCTTCGTTGACTATTTTTCTCTGTCCGCACGATTCGGCTCCGCGATCGAAGCTAGGGTTCTTGCAGGAACCAGCGATTCGATTTCCGCTTCGGATTCGTCGCATGATCTCGAAGCATCCGGGTATGTCTATCGCCAATCTGTTACCTGATCATTTCGAATCTTCTCAATCAAGCTTCTGTGTTTCTTCGGCACTGTTGTAGAGATTCTCTTCGTTTCTGCATTTAATAATGAAGTTTCTCACGGTTCTTGGTTCAGAATATGGAGAGAAACAGAGGAAGATGGTTCGTATTAGCATTGATTGCTTGTCTGGTTCTTTGTTCCGATGCAAGAGGTAAATTTTGTGGCGCCATTGAAATGGGGCTTATCGGATTTTCGATCGTTTTGTTAATTGAATTTGGAGACACCAAACTATGTGGAAGATGGGTTTTTGCTTTATCTTTTAGCAAATTGTGTGAACTTGCTGATTGGGGTTTTGCTTCTGGTTTGCAGAATTCAAAATCAAGCATAAACTAGAGAATTTTCAGTACAATCATACACTGGCCACTATAATGGTTCATTATGCCGCTGCGGTAATTTTCTCGATAATATTACTTTGATTTTGTTGATATCAAGTGTAGAGAACTTTAAGATTCTTCATTTTAGTTGATACGATACGAGGCGTTAATCAAAGATAGATAACAGTTTCGATGCATATCGTTTACTATTATAGTGTTAATCGGTGATGAATTAACGTAGTTTGTCCCCACAGGTTTACATATCCGATTTGACGGAGCTGTTTGCATGGACTTGCTCAAAATGTGACGGTGTAACTGAGGTACTTTTTAGATGTATGTATTTGATTTTTTTAATTATGTTTGATTCGATGAAAGAACACCAAAGGCGAAGAAGAATGTCGTTTTGTTTGTGGTATGCCTTACTTTGAAGATATTTTAACGGAATGTTCAAATGGAACAGGGATTCGAAGTGATTGAGCTGGTTGTTGACGTCCAAAATTGCTTACAGGTGCATACCGATAGACTTATATGAATAATACCATTTACTTGTGTTTCCTGTTATTTGCTAATTATACAACAGAAACTTATGGGTTTTTCTTATTTCTTCTGATACTCAGGCATTTGTCGGGGTCGCACAAGATCCTAATGCCATCGTAATTGCTTTCAGGGGAACACAAGAACATAGGTATCGTCTTCGATTGTCCAAAATGCACTTTGTTAATTATTTCACTCAAAGGAAAGTTTTTTTTTTCTCAATAGCTCTAGAGAGCTGGTCAACTACCTGATTAAAGTTGTTTCACCTAGGTTGACATGTCCACTGTTTGATTTTATTTATTTAGTAAAGATCACACTAATTCGATTTAATATCAGTAAAAGATCACTATGTAATATTTCCCGCTCGTCTAATGTTCTGAATTGACGGGCTTATAATTTTATATTGCAGCATACAGAACTGGATCGAGGACTTATACTGGAAACAACTTGATATAAGCTACCCTGGCATGCCTGACACAATGGTACGAGTTAATAATAAAAGTATTTTTATTGATCTCTTCCTAAATGAAATCAGTTATCCGGTTCTTTTTTTTTTTTTTTTGATTTTTCAGAACAGGAATCGGATACTCGGTTTAATAAATAATAATAATAATAAATATCCAAATTGTTTTCTTAATATGAAAACAGAAAACTGCTGTTTCCTGGTGTTATTATATAAACCAATTCCAGTGTACAGGTTTTAAAAAATTTATAATAAAAAAAGCTTGAAAAAACTTCGAGATTTTAAAAAAAGAAGCGCCTTATTGGTTTCTTGTTACACAGTTTTTGTCCTCAGTAAACAAATTTTCCCAGTTTCCCGGGTTTAATCCAGTTTCCATCCCGTCTTAAACATTTACCCCATTCGTGTTGTAGGTTCACCATGGGTTTTATTCTGCATACCACAATACAACCATGCGGCCTGGTATTTTAAATGCTGTCAAAAGAGCTCAGGAATACTATGGAGATATTGACGTCGTCGTAACAGGACATTCAATGGGAGGGGCAATGGCTGCATTTTGTGGTCTCGATCTCATGGTAAAAAAAAGTGTTCCATATTTTTGTTAGACTTGTAAATTGGGCTCCTTAATGTTTTTTATTAATAAGGGTAGAAGAGGTACTTTATCCATAATTCGGCTTCAGGTTAGGCAATATAGTGCCCACTATCTTGTTTGAGATTATGTGTTGTTTGTTTGGCTTTGACCCTCAAGACATCATTGGAGAACTTGTGGCTTGCTCTCGAAGGAAAGCAGTGTTTTTTCTTTATATATAGTTTCGGTAATTAAGTATCCGGTCATCATCATCTTAGTGATTGCTGCTGGCCGATTTGTTCGTGTTTGTTTCATTTTCATGATCCGTTCCTATTAGTTTTCTTGTCTTTGACATGCATAATTTTTTGCCCCATTTTCTTTTCAACATGTTGAAAATTGGCTTTTTGCTTATTTTTTTCAGGTCAGCAAAAAAGCACAGAACGTGCAGGTTATAACGTTTGGGCAACCTCGCATCGGTAATGCGGCTTTTGCAACGTACTTCGACCAAGTCTTACCGAATACTTTGCGAGTTACACACGGAAATGATATTGTACCTCATTTGCCTCCTTACTACCATTTTTTCCCTCAAAAAACATACCACCACTTTGCAACAGAGGTATTTTTTTTCACTTTTATTTATTTTGAATAATTATTTAGCTTTATGTTGGAAACTACGTACTTTCTAGAAACTGTCACGATTCAGTTCCCATCTACATCTAGTGATTTGAGATTATTTTATTCATTTTTCTTCTTCTCGAATGACAGGTGTGGCTCCACAACGTTGGACTGCAATTTTTCGTTTACCAAGTTGAGACGATATGCGATAATACAGGGGAAGACCCAAACTGTAGCAGGTTAGCTCTTACTTAATCACGAGCATCGCTTTATGAACTCGGAAATCGGGATATAAGATTTGTTTGATACTGAATTGGTCATTTCAATATTCTCGAAGTTCCGGTTGAGAAACTGATCTGAGAGTGGCTTTGATAGAACTCAAACCGATAAGCTCGAGAAACGCTGAGTTCTGTTGGCAATGGAAACAAGTTACAAGTACCACTCGGAGGTCTTAGCCATTCCTGTAGCTTAAATAGGCTTTGCCTTACCAAAAGACTAAACTGCCCTTCCTAAGCTTAAACTAAGGGCCCACGCCCCAACGTCCGTTTTCTCTCGCATCATGTTTTAAAAGTTACTTAAAGCTACTTTTACTCGAAGAGAGCACTAACTTCAATTAGCCTTGAATTGGCTTCACCCTACCAAAAGACTTAAATACCCGTCCCGATTCTTTTCTCTTGCAATATACTTTTAAATGTCTAACGAGCTTTCCTTGCCGTGGGAATTGGGGGCAGATCGGTGAGCGGGAACAGCATATCGGACCATCTTGAGTACTATGGCGTCGAGCTGATGTGCAAGGAGTGGCAATCTTGCAGGATCGTGATGCAGCCTCCTTTGCTAGAACACGGCCGGAAGGACAGCGGAGGTAATTTGTTCTTTTCCAGAGACCCTTCTACCCATCTCATCAAGTTGAATTCACAGCCAAATGCTCGTGCCGGCCATCTTTAAACTCGACCCCAGGCAGACGGTAATTAAAAGCCGCTAGGGCCAGCCACTGGATTTGTGCATGCGATTTATTAAGGGGTTTGGGTCTAAAAGGAATTTCTGTACATTATTGTGATAGATATGGATATGAATCTATTCCACTATTGTAATAACAATATTCATTGTAAATAAATATTTAATTTTCTGATTCCGTCTTTTGTTTTGTATTTTAGCAAATTATTTTAGAAACATGTTAAGAAAAAAAAATTATTATTTCTCATTCTTTTTCTTTTCTTGCTCTAGAGTCTAGTATGTCATCAGTCTTAATGATTAGTTCTGTCATTAGCAAACAAATACCACTGCTTATGGAATTCCAGAACCGGGATTCCGACATTCGGATTCTCGATCTTTTAATTAATTCGAATAATGGTTATATAATATGGACCATCAAATCGAGATCTGACCGTCCATATTAATTACTTTTTTTATGATAAAAAAGGATATCTCGAGAAAAAAATGTAGTACTGGGAATTCTGGTTTCGGTTTTCTGTGGAATGGAAAGAACCGGAACCGGAATTTTGATCCTATTCGCAACACACTAGTGAATAGTGATTGATAAATGGGCACTAATCGATGATTCTTATTAGCAGTTGAGTTGGAACAAATAATAAACACATTATGATTAAAGCAAGCAATTATAAGCAACATACAACAATAATACATTATATAATATTATACACCACAAATCAATCACATTCAAAATGCTTCAATCTTCTTCATTTTCCTCATCATGCTGTTTCTACTTCCTTTGTCGCTGACTCAAACTCGTCTTTCTTCTGCATATACATATGCATATATACACCCCTTTTAATCATCACATAACGATGATGATGATAATAATAATAATAATAATATAGTATTATTTTTTAATTAAATAAAATAAATTACCTCCTCAGTGGTGCTCTCTTCTTCAGCAGGAATGGAAACTTCCAATTCTTCCTTCTCTGTCTCCACATTTTCAGACTTCTCTGCCTCTATACATATATATCAAATTAAATACTACACCATATAATAACACAATTATGCATGTCATGATCTTATAATATAGTGATCATTATAAATTAAATTCATATATAAATGATCACGAACCGGGTTGATCTTCTTTCTCCGGTTTTGATTGATCCGAATCGTCAACAACGACGACTTCTTCAGTCACATTATTCTCCTTAGCAGCCTCTTCATTTTCGATGACCTCGTCGTCGGGTTTCGCCTCCGCAACCGCCGGATCGGTCGGCCCTGCTGCCTCCTCGACTGCCGGATCGGTTGACCCCACAGAAGACTCGGGTGGAGGCGCTCCCGACGCTGCGTCAGGGACGACCGTATCAGCCTCGGGATCTTTTTTTTCTTCGGTATTCTCGCCCTCGGGAATGGCATCGACCTTGTCGTCGTCCTTCACGTCTCTCACGGCCACCACCGTCGAGGCGACCTCGTTTTCGTTGCTGTTGACCACATCCTTGGCACGTAACTCGTCGGGGGCGACGCTTTCGCTCGCGTTGTCGGCCACGGGATTCGGCTGATGGACGGTGGGATCTTCGACGGCGTCCTTGGGGGGAGTGTTCCGGCTCGACTTCCGCCGGAACATCTTGGTCAAGTTTCCGGTGGCGACCGAGTCGAGCTTGGATTCTCCGCAACCCATGTTTAACTCTCTTGAATTGCCGTGTTCTTGCAATCGAAATCGGAGTGCTTCTTATACAACGGAATGGGAAGATCGAGATGGTTTTTTTGTTGGAGTTTTCGTGGTTTTTGTTTGGATTTGGTTTGGTTTTGCATGGATGTTGGTCTACGTGCATTGCCTAATTAAAGCATTAACGCGCTTATTCTGTTAATTATTCTTAATTTTAATTATTTTCGCTAATAAACTTCTAGTCCAAAAGAGAATTTTTCTACTTATTAATTTTCACAAAAATATACTTTCAAAGTTCAATGATCAAAAACAACCACGGTCTATTTATTATGTGATTTAACAATATTACCTTCTATTTTTTTTTAATAAGGAATATTTGCTGCATAAGTACTAATATCGCACTGTTTTAAGGCGATATAATTTTATTATTTGTTTATCACGGATTAAATATCCATTGTTACGATATTTACTTGAACCGAACATGAAGTCACGTAAATCATGATATTGTTGAGTACTTATAATTTAAAGAGAAAACTAAAGTATATTTTATTATTATTATTATTATTATTATTATTATTATTATTATATATATATAATATAGGGCGGAATCGAGAATTACATATGAGGGATTATATTTAAATACTTGTCAAGAATTATAATTGTGGGTTAAATTAAAATTTTATAAATAGTTAGGGGGGTTACAATAAAAAAATTACAATCAGAAAAGAAAATAGGCTAAAAATGTACAAATTACTGAAATGGAGTTGATAATAAATATTTAGAAAATTAAATAGCTTTCAATATTACATGTACAAATTAATAATTTTATTTATGAATACGATTTTGAAGAGATCTGATACTAAAATACATTATCTGTATTCATTTCAGTGACGTTTACTTTAATATGCTTGTGCATGCACTTGTTTAATTAATAAATGAGGTCACATGGAAGCTTTATCACAAACTTTGGTCTTTTCTGAAATAACCCACCTAAAAAATAAGTATCATTCATCTAATATATTAAATAAGTAAGATCAGAATAACAAGGGACTTAAACTCAATAAAATTACATTCTGTAAATTCTAATGCCTACAATGAAGGAAGCCGAATTTATATATCGACACGTGTATATAGTGTTTTCTTTGACTAAATATAGCATATTGCATAAGATATATATAAAATATGAAATGACCTGTTTAAAATTCATTAGTAAAAAAAAAGAAACTTAGAGGTTATTATGATATATATCATATACAAATGATAAATATAGAGTATAGTGAAACAAAATAGATTCACAAGATAAATTCAAAAGCTATTGGTAATATTTTTCAAGGAAATTATATGAAATACTTAATTAACTGTAAACTTTTTTAAGAATTACTCATTGTGTGTGTTAAAGGAGTAATTTTTTATATAAAAAAAATATACAAAATAAAATTTTCATTAATAAATTATTTTGTATATAGATTTTATTGTCCTATATTACTTTTCAAAAGGGCAATAGATATTTTTATTATTTCAAATTTATAATTATAAAATGAATTTTTAAAATTACTTTATCATAACTATTATCATAAACTGTTATAAACAATCATAAATTATCATAAACATTGTTGACGTGATTTCCCACCTCAAATAGTCAATACGACTTGTGAGTGTATGATATTTTCAATATTGATTTTGGTGGAATTCGATCCTTCGCGTTGTAAACTCTCGAGCACTCTATACGTATATTTATATGTATATGAAAGCAAGTAAATGAGACGATTTTTTTTTGTATATAGAGGTTCGTCCGAAGGCGGTAGTTGACTACGTCCTCTGTTAGTTTATTGCGACAATGAACATGGACGAACATCTACAAGTAGCAAATCACGTCTAAGAAAAGAAGGAAGAGAAGAAGTAGAAAAAATACAAGGAAAATTCTCAAGAATGACAATAATGCCGAACAGAAAAGCTCTCGATGTATTATCTCACGAATGTGTATCTCCGTTGGTCTTCGTCTGAAGTTGGTATTTTTAGCTTTCAGTCCTCCCGTTGGACTTCCTGAAATCTTGGAGTCGTCCTTCCGGGCTGACTGGCTTGCTTTGCTGGCACGTACCCCACGACCGCACGTTCTACGCCGAGCTGGATTCTTGACCAGATAGATCCGTTGAGGATTTGACTTCGTATTCCTGGTCTTCCGTCTCGCTTTGAATTGGTGAAGCCGAATAGAAGATGTGACGATTTTGTCCTTCCTTTCTTCTGGGTGACGACAGTTAGCTTTTGAGCTTTTTACCAGAGTAGATTCCTATTCATGGGCTTTACGACGGCCAGGTGTTATAATAGGCTTTGGGCCTCGTAAATGGGCGTATGTGAATATTAAATATTCTTTAAAACCTTTTATTTATTTAGTTATAAATTTAATTAATTCATAACCTTATGCGACATGTCGTATTAATAAAACGACGAATTTGCACATCAACAATTGTCATAAACGATCACAAATATTATCATAATTTATCATGAATATTACCATAAACCACATTAATGTGAGAGTATTTTGGACTTAAAATTTGTAAGAAGAATGATTTTAGAATTATAAAATTTGAGAAAAATAGAAGAAAAAAAATAGAAATAAAAGAATAGAAAAAAAAAGTTTTCATACAAATTCCAAACTGCACAAACGATTTTAAAGGGCATTTAGTGTAATTATGTAACAAACACAATTATATAAAAGAATTGAAATCAAGTCTAAGTTGAAGATTGTATTTAATTATAATGGTGCATTAATTTATGGTGAAGTAAATTCATCGCACAAATCTCAAGATGTGTGTATATCTATAAGTATAATAATATATATGCATGTGGGACACACTTGAAAGTGGAAGTTGGAAATGTACAAAGAATTGTGTGATGAAACTGATGATTGATGAATGGAGAGTTACAATTTACAAACCCAAGACTCCAATAGAGTGATGTCACTTTTTGGGAATCAACTGGGCCTATAGTTACTGACTTAATTCCATAGTCAGTTAATTCAATGTTTCTCTCTCTTTTTGAAAAACTAAATAAAAATTAAATTTTATAGGGCTCATATAAATATACATATATTTATATGATTGATATGTAATGTTGAAAATCAATGATTTTTCAACTGATTTCTGTTTGAGTGGTTGCCTCTAAATTGAAGTCTATGGTTCAGTTTTCATATATATATTAATTGGAAAATTTATGTACACTATTTGTTCCTATTCTATATGACATATATATATATATATATTAATATACATAGAAAAATGCTTTTGCTTTTAATTAAGTCGTTATTTAGAAAACATTATATAAATGATTATATTCTTTGCTGATTTTTGCAGATTCAATAAGGAGCAATTCCATCGTCAGAATGAAAATTCTCTTTTGGGTTTTTTCAATCTTGTTTTTTTCTTTAAAAAAGATAACAACTTGCAAGAGTTTCATGAAGAATTGCATATCACTCAAGTTGCTCTCTTTTTTCTTTGTATTTGAGTAGTTTACACGCGTGTAAAATTTTAAAATATATTTCTTCATTTGATTAATTAATCAACTAAGCATTATTACTATTAGTTATTAGTTTTTACCATAAGTATTTCTTAAGAATAACTTTTATGTACCTTTTAAGTTAACATGATTTTTTTTTATTTTAAAATACTTAATACATAAATATACACATTTAAATAACTTAACTTTAAACCAAGCTTGTTTGGCCTAATGGTAACCACGACACCTTTATTCAAGCAAGCTTGCTTGGCCTAGTGATAACTCAACTATACCTCTGTTCAAGAGGTCACATGTTCAAACTCCATGAGACTCAAATGAATGCCCCATTTACTAGGGGTGAAAGCGGGCCGGGTACCCGTTTTTTTTTTCTTTCCAAATCCTGTACCCGGATCCGGAATCCGGGTTTCTTGATATTGAAACCCGGATCTGGATATTAAAAAAAAAAAACATGAAATACGGATCCGGGTTAAAAACCGGTTTTTGTATTGAAAAATCGGTTTTTGTATTGAAAAATCAGTTTTTAAAGCCGGATCCGGATTTCATGCAATTTTAATTTTAAAATAAAGTTTTGCGTAATAACCTGCATTTGAACTTGCATTAATATTTTAAAAAAAACTTGAAATAATTATAATCAAAGTTCATATATCATACTAAAACATTTAACGACATCATTTTGGGTTAAATAAAACGACATCAGTTTATACTAAAACATGACTAATCTACTTAGAGAAATAATGAGGTACTTTTTGGGTTAAAAAATTCTAAATATATATATATTTAATAAGCGGGTTTTAGTAACAAACTATCCGGGTTCCGGGGTTTTTATTCTCTAAATCCGAGACCCGGACGCAGTTTTTTCAATAAACCGGTTCCGCTTTAACCCATATTAATACGGTTCCGGGTTTTATTTACACCCCTATTTACATATGTAAACTTGGTCAATTATGCCACTTGTTCTTACACTGAATATATTTAGTAATGCGAGAGTGCATTATAACCTTGACCGATAGTGCCATGCCCTATTAAAAAAATAAAATAAAAACTTAACGTTAATAATATAAATACGTGAGACAAAATTAATTAAAAATACAAATTTTCACAAGTTCAAATATTTAATAAGAACAATTTAAAGTTTTATTATTAATACTTTTTCTTCTTAATATTATTATTTTATTATTATCTCCAAGTTTCTAGTGCCACGTCATTCGTCAACATCAATTAATTTCAAGCTGTAATTTTTTAATTACTATTAATTAATAAATAGCCTTACGTGTTTTAGACTTTCTCTTGTTAATTAGTTACAATACAATTACAAACAGCAAGTCATGGCTGAAAAAATATAAATATTAAATATTAATTAATGAATGAAAAAGGGTTATCTGAAACTGAAATCCAATTCGCTAATCTCACGGCTCTCTGTCTCGCTTTCATTCAAAGTCTCTCTCGCCATCACCCCTGCCCTGCCACACCTTATCCTCTCTCTCTCTCCTCTCTCTATATCTATACATGCATATACACAAGTGGGTGTGAATATAAATGCTCTTTACAAGAGAAGAATATATATCAAAGATTGCAGAGAGAGAAAGAGAAAAGCGAACAAAGCCATATCCCATAAATCATAACCATTCTTCCCAAATCAGGAAACTCCAGAATTCTCTCTCCAAATCTCATGGAAGGCTCAACCAATGAACGTCTTGATTTCGGGAAGATGGGTTATGGGTAATCACGTTATCTATATACATATACATATATATATATATGTATGTATCATTCTTTTCATCGATCGTTTTTTCTGAGTCCTCTTGTATTTGGATTCGTTCAGATGCCAACATTACAGAAGGAGGTGCCAAATCAGAACTCCGTGTTGCAACGAGATCTACGCTTGTCGCCATTGTCACAATGAAGCCACGGTATATATATATATACATATATATATAATATGTATATTATCAAATATATATGTATATGTATGTGTTTTATTGATTTCTTGATCTGGGTTTTCGCTAATTTCTGTGTGTTGGATCTATACAGAACATGCTGAAGAATCCCTTTGACCGGCACGAGCTCGTTCGCCAGGATGTTAATCAAGTAAGCTCTTTTAGTCGTGTATACATACTGATTCGCATATGTTGTTTGTTGATTTGTCACTGAGAGTTCCGACTTTGAAGCTTTACTATAATCATGGCGTTTCAGGTCGTTTGTTCAGTTTGTGATACAGAACAACCGGTATGTTTTGAACTTTGTCGATGGGATTTGAGTTTTTGACTGCTTTTCTTGTGTGGGGTTAGGTTTTGATGACTTTGACTTATACATATGTATGTATATGTGTATATATGGGTGTTTCAGGTTGCTAAAGTTTGTACCAATTGTGGCGTCAACATGGGGGAGTATTTCTGTGAAAAATGCAAATTCTTCGACGACGATGTAACGTTCCTTAGTTAGATCTAAAGCTAGCGTTTCATCGAATATTGATTTATTATTCGATTGATTGGCTAATCAGCATATTGAAACTAATTCGATCATTCTTTTGTGCTAATAAGCTCTGTTTGAATCCTCTATGCAGACCGATAAGGGTCAATTTCACTGCGATGATTGTGGAATCTGCAGGTTACAAGCTCTCAGCTCTTCTATGTCTGAATGATTTATCTTTGTTTAAATTCGGCGAATTTAACGAGCGTTTGTTTGATTAATTCCCGGAACAGAGTCGGCAGCCGCGAGAATTTCTTCCACTGCAAGAAATGCGGTAAGCATTTCATCTACTCAACTAGAACCGAACTCGAAAAGTTGCATTGAGATTATGCGGGTGTTCACTTAAACACGTCCATATCCTTAATCTATATTGTGTAATTTACCATCCATTGTAATGAAGAGAAATATTGTCACTTCACTACGAGCAAATTTCACTCAAAATTGCTCGGAAATTTGACAGGCTCGTGCTATTCAATTAGTCTGCGGGATAATCACTTGTGTGTCGAGAACTCCATGAGGCACCATTGCCCCATATGTTATGAGGTTTGAATTGATTACATTCCTTCTCTCGGAACAGATTCCTATCACTTTCTTTCTGTCAACACGAATATTTTTTTATATTAAATTATTTTGTTTAATTTTGCAGTACCTTTTTGACTCTTTGAAAGACACCACCGTTATGAAATGTGGGCACACGATGCATTGCGAGTGTTACTCCGAAATGATTAAGCGTGAGAAGTAAGAGCCAACCATAAATCAAAATCCTGTGAATAATCTCTAAGATGTTTTTCTTTCTTCTGCTTAATAAGCTTGTTCTTAACATGAATTTGGTGAATAATCCCTCAGTTATTGTTGTCCCATTTGCTCCAAGTCCGTTATCGATATGTCGAAGGCATGGAAGAGAATCGATGAGGAGGTACTTTTGAGCTATAGCTCGTTCGGGTTTACCTGAATCGTAGCTACAGAAATCATCAAGTTCATTTCATTTTCTTCCAAAATTGAGGCTATTTTCTCGTGCTTATTTTTCAGATAGAAGAGACAATCATGCCCGAGGATTATCGTTCTAGAAAGGTTGGAACTTTGATTCTTCATGTCCTTGTTTTCCGTTTTCAGTCTCTAATAGATTAATTTCACTTTTTTATAGCTCTTGCTTGGAAACTGCTCACTATCTATTCTACTTTAAAATCATATTTTTTGTGCCATAAAAGTCGATAATATCTACTCCACCCCTGAAATTAAATGTCGAAACCAAGTCGCCCCACGGAAGAACTTCAGAGACCACTAAAAGGGTGTCAAGAGACAAAACCCGAAACATAGATCGATCAATCAATTGACCCTGATCAAATCTAAATCAAAAGAATGAACAAACTAACTATGAAGACATCACCACAGAACATACTAGTTCTTACACGACTCTTACGACCGTCTTTCTAGTAGACCCCTTAAAAGTCTGCTTTTATTTTATTTTTTTATTGCTTTTTTCTTCATCGGATCTTATTATAATTAATTGGTTAGT
Organism: Parietaria judaica; assembly: GCA_954871525.1. Lineage (NCBI taxonomy): Eukaryota > Viridiplantae > Streptophyta > Magnoliopsida > Rosales > Urticaceae > Parietaria > Parietaria judaica. Next base: position 3,207,870 of record OX940866.1, read on the forward strand.
ATTTTATTATCGCTATTAGGATTTAAATAGGCAGATTTTCTGTCTTAATTGCTGAATAAAAACATGCGGAATATCAAAAAAATTAAATTCTTCTTGGTTCAAGAGGTTTAATTAGGTCAAACTCTGCTGGGGCAAGGTCCAAACCGAAGGAACGGGAATCTGGGTGATAAACGGGGTTCAGAAGCTCATGAGGAGATCTGAACCATGGGTTCCTAACAGGCTCAAGAAACCTGAGTATTTGGAGTATCTAGACTGCTAATACCGTTATTAAATTAGGTGTCATAATCGGAAAACAGGCGTGCATGTACGTTAACTGAATTGTGTATTAAGATTGACACTCTTTAAATAGTGGATTTAGGTAAGGTATATCAGATGTCATAGCGGAACTTAGATGAGAAACTTGAGTTTTTGCAGTCTATAGATCTCGTGACGTGAGAGTTTCGGTTTTGCAGGTTTGGATTCTGTGCAACGATTGCAACGACACAACAGAGGTGTTCTTCCACATAATCGGGCAGAAATGCAGCCACTGCCAATCGTACAACACGCGCATGATCGCGCCACCCGTTCTTCCCCAATGACTGACCAGATTCGTTTCGCTTCGAAGATGCTTTTGTGAGCAGAAAAAAACTTCTCGAAATCGCATCTTCAGATCAATACACACAGGATATGGAGAACTATTGGTGTGATTTTTACATAAATACATCTTCTTTTGAACTTTCATGCGTGCCTTCCAAGACTTTTGTGCAGGCTAGGCTAATATTCATACATTCTTCCTCCAAATGAATTTAATTTGAGCCTTGAAACCCAAGTTAGTGAGATTTATGTGTAAACAAACACCGTCATATACAAGGAAATGGTGATGAATTATAATTGCTGCTATTTATTTATTTATGATCAAATATGGCTATTGAGGGTGGAAAATCGCCTTGTCAACATCTTCGGTACTTTGTTTTTATTTTGAAAACTGGCATCGACGTTTCATTTAGACCGAATACTCTATTTAATTTCAACTTGAATCGTTAATAATTGACTAAGCTAAGCTTATTTGTAAGCGATATGTCGTCGATAAAAAATAAAAAATCATTCATTAATTATTTTTTATTTTACTTTTTTTCACATGAGGAAGAAATGACTTACAATTTTCTATCTTTTTATTTTTTATATACAAACTCATGGTCCAACAAAATCGAAAATCAAATTTATGACGGATTTTCAGCCACAAATAGATCTCCCGTGCAGTCTATCAAAGGTCCAAAAAAAATCTCTGGTTTTAAATTTTTAGATTTCGTTGTCTTTGTGGTGGACTACCTTGTGGGGACTCCAAATCCCACCCAAAGTCAAGCACGTGGTGTGGAGAGCGTGGTTTAACTCCTTACCGACTTACGGTGCACTCCGGGGACGAGGTGTTCCATGCTTACCTTTTTGCGTCTTTTGTGTTGAGATGCCGGAAGACTCTCTCCACGCGGTGTGGAGTTGTGACCGGGCTCGGACGATTTGGGAGTGCTCATCGCTCCATCGGTGGGTTGAAAAGACGAGCCCGGGTCCGTTCAAGGATCTTTGTCTTCGGGCGCTCGACACCCTCACAACGAAGGACTTGAGTTGTTTTGTGGTATTATTTGGGCAGCGTGGAGTGACCGCAACGACAGGATATTCGATCACCATATACAAATCCCGACCACGTGGGTCGAAAAAGTGGCGATTTGGTTCACAATCTTTCATGAGAGCAACCGCACCACGGAGACCCTCGCGAAACCCAACCCGGTTCGGCAACGTTCTTGGAGTGTAGCGGCAAATGGTGGCTTGAAGCTTAATGTGGACGCGGCATGGGAAAAAGCCTCGGGGCGAGCGGCACTTGGTGTGATTGTCCGAGACCACCGCGGGAACCTTGTTGGGATCAAGGCTTTGCTCATTGACGGAGTGGACTCGCCTTTAACCGCGGAATGCCAAGCAATCTTCCATGGGCTTCGCTTTGTCAAAGAGCAAGGTTGGCGGGTGACGGAGGTAGAAACCGATTGTCAAAAAGCCTCCCTTTTGGCGAATGGGGCGAACTTTAATTGCTTGCAAGGTCCGATCTTAGCGGGCATTGATGCCTTAGCCCGGGAGGTCGTTCTATCCGGTGGATGTCGTTGGACCCTAAGATCTTGTAACGAAGTAGCGAATTTTATTGCTAAGTCCCACCTCTCGGATCTAATTCCCGATATGTGGTCGAATAGATGCCCCGAGTGGCTTGTAATCCCCCTTCAAAGGGACTTGATCCCATGTTCCCGTTCTTAACGAAGTTTTCTTATTTTCAAAAAAAAAAAAAGAGTAAACCAAAACCGAAACCGAAGACCTTGTTGTACAATATATAGCATGATGATACTAATTTAATTTGTTAATTGTTATGATCATTATAAGACCTCTAAATTCAGCTTTTTGTTCATTTGAGCACCTCGAAAAAAAAAACATTAGATAACATAAAATAGTCACTTTATTGATGGATTATTTTACAAATAACAATTATTTGGCGGCATAAATTTGATTAAACCAACCGAGATTAAAATAGATAACATGTAACATCACAAATTAGTTGATACTTGATACTATTATTCTTTTTTGACATAAATTTAGTTACTAATAAATATCATGTTTATTTTATTATAAACTCAATCAATATCGAATCAGTTGATGCTCCGGCAGTTGAGCCTGATCTCACCCGCGTCCCCGGTCAGAACCCCGATCTTGCCCATGTTGACCATGGACGCCGCGAAGGCCTTGGAGAAGGTCCTCGGGTTCTTGAACCGGGTGACGAGGTTTCGGGACTTTTTGTCCTTGAGCAGCGCCGCGTCGGACGTCAAGAGGCCCTCCTTGCGCGTGAGGCCATAGTAGTAGTGCGAGTCGAACGAGAGCGAGCTGTCCCGGTCGAGCCCTGCGGTCACACCCGGGCCCGTGCATTGGGTCTTCAAAACCTGTGCATACTCGGGGCTCAGATCGGGGTCCGCATCCCCGACGCCGGTGAAGTTCAACACTCTCCTCTGGAACACAACACAACGCGCCACTCCGATCGTGTGGGCCCCTTTTCAACAAAAATAAATAGCATACATAATTAATTGATAAATTTAGCTCACAATATTATTTTTGGTTTAATCTATTAATTATATAGTGATCTTTATTAACATGTCTATTTCAAGATGACGACTCATTTCATGTCACTCTCGAGTGAGATCTCATTATTTGAGAAGATTCTTTATTATGTTATTTAATCAAATAATACTATCCTAATTTTCGGTGCCGATTCATCGAATTATATCCGTAAGAAATTCGTGTAGCCCGTGTCGGCCCTGAGACTAAAGAGAGCATACATTTTCTATAAATATATATATAAAAAAAACCTATTGAATTTTAAATACATGCATATATCATATAGTTTAAGAGAATTTTGCCTAGAGCCTATATTTATGATTATATATTATAGATAGATAGATAGATATACCTGAGAGAGCGACGAGATCAACTTTGTTGAGGTTGAATCTCTTGAAAAGGTTAAGGAGAGTGGTGAAGTTGGAGCCTCCGGAAGGCAAGTCCCTGGAAGCCTCGGCGGAGAGAGACACACTCCCATCTCTCCTCCCAGTGTAAACTGGCCACAACGGCGCCTTTTTCTGTTGTATATATTTTCATAATTATCATCACTATCTATAAATATATACATACACACAATACTACTCTCTATATTGTCACTGATTATATACATATACACGAGGTAACTTGCTGATTTAGGGGATTTGAGAAAAAGAAAAAAGAATTACGCTCGCTTAAAATAATATGATTTTTTTTCCATTAAGATATAGGGTAAACTGCGGCTAATGTACCCAATGTTTGATTTTTTGCGGATTATATACCCAATGTTTATTTTTGGCGGCTAATGTACCCAATGTTTGATCCGTTAGATATTTTTGGGTTTTCCGTCAGTTGACCGTTAGAGAGTTATATGTACACTTTTCGTATTTTTGACATAACTCACTCATTTTTTGTCCAAATTTTATGCACGACCTATGGTTGGAAAGATAAGAGATAGATCTACAACTTTAATGTTTTAAGTTTTGTAAAATCAGTTTTAAAAAAATACGAAATTTCAAGTACAACGTAAAACTGGACATTAGTTTAATGCAAAATATTTGTTTCGAGCAAATTTTAATATACTTAATGACTTTTTATGATGAAACGTAAAACTAAAAAGTTGTAGATAAACTTTTTATCTTTCCAACGATTGTTTATTTATAAATTTTGGACAAAAAATGAGTGAGTTATGCCAAAAATATAAAAGATGTGATGTGAAATAATATTTCATATTTTTGGCATAACTCACTCGTTTTTTATCCAAAATTTATAAATAAACATCCGTTAGAAAGATAAAACATTTATGTACAACTTTTTACTTTTACGTTTCATCATAAAAAGTCATTAAGTATATTAAAATTTGCTCGAAACAAATATTTTGCATTAAACTAATGTCCAGTTTTACGTTGTACTTGAAATTTCGTATTTTTTTAAAACTGATTTTACAAAACTTAAAACATTAAAGTTGTATATCTATCTCTTATCTTTCCAACCATAGGTCGTGCATAAAATTTGGACAAAAAATGAGTGAGTTATGTCAAAAATACGAAAAGTGTATATATAACTCTCTAACGGTCAACTGACGGAAAACCCAAAAATATCTAACGGATCAAACATTGAGTACATTAGCCGCCAAAAATAAACATTGGGTACATAATCCGCAGAAAATCAAACATTAGGTACATTAGCCGCAGTTTACCCTAAGATATATTATAATATAAACATTTTATTAAGAAATCTTGCATATATATAACTTTTATTTTATAATTGTGTTGTGTGTGTTGGGCGACCACCAAAATTTTTTGTCAATATTGCGGTCTAGCTATATAAATATTGGTTCCGTCACCGGTCGTACCTTATACGAGACAGCGTCTCTAGCAGCGACAGCGACTATATCGGCGCAAGACACGTTGCGGGGACACACTTGTTCAAGCTTGGCCTTGATCTCATCGATAACCTCATACCCTGCAATGGATCTGTTCGGGCCTGCGGTTTTCTCGGTTGCATTGTTGCCGTTAACCTCATCCAGCAGTATGGAAGCATCACATCCCTGATAAATTATATATAGTTAAGTACATATTTTCATATCATCTTCTTCACACTATATATATAAGTGAAACTTTATATTAACTTAATTAGCACATATGCGAGCTTACAAAAATAAAAACATCGTTAAGTCAGGAATCAGGATATAGTAGATTTACGTACTTGCCTAGCATGCATGCATGCACCGTTACACGTACGACTTGGACCTACTTAGCTTCTTTTTTTTATTTTTTTTTTATATACTATTATATAGTTCTTGGTTAACCAATTTGTTAATACCTTGATTATTATATCAAATTATATACAATTTGATCTGTACGCACTATGCAGTGATAATTATGGCGACTCCAATTTATTATTATATCAAATTATGTACGTAATAACATAATAAATATAAACTATAATATAAATTAAGATCATATTCTAACCAATACTTTTCTCAATAATTATCAATATATGCTGTCAAAAAAGGACTATATATTCTAAATTTTATTATGTCCAAATAGAAATTATGATTACCAAACTGAATCATATGCACATGATGATATGTAGCTTAGGTATGTATATTCTCATATTATTTATCTTGATTGATAAATTAATAAACATGTTATAAGTTATTAGTATTTTAATAATGAAAATAATTATTTGCATACCCTGACGAAACAATCGTGGTAATGAAGCCTGAGTAGCTTGGCGGCCATGGTAGCGTCGTCTTTGACCTTGCTCCACGTGATATCTCGCACGATCTCTTCGAACTGAGGGCAACGGCGGCGGTAGAAGTTCATCTTGAGCCCTTTCGCCTTTCTGTTCTTTGACCTACCGTTGTTTCCGCGATCACCATTGACGACAATAGCGAGCAGAGCAAGAACAAGAAGAAGCACTCGAACTCGCATTTTCAATGTATTATCAAAATTGCTTAGCTTTCAGTTGAATATGTTGATGTTGATGCCACATATGAAAGTAGATATATAGCAAATCTTTTCGTTACATTGAAGTAAGTTAGACATAATTATATATAAACATACTATTATTATACATTATTATATTACTTAATCTGTTTCTTCACGCGGCATACCGGCAACTTCCTGCATAATATTTAACATGAGTAAATAATTAGTCAAGTCAACTAATATTATTTTTTACAACTTTAGCCAATCATTTGGTACTTAATACATTTTAATCTTAAGGATTGACCAGAAATTAGGAGGAAAAAAGGGAGAGTTCTGGGAAGGCAATAAAGACATAAAAAAAAATAAAGACATAGATAATTGCAGTAAAAATACCAAAAGTCGTTCGAATAATGTTGCATATTCTCAAACTTTCAATTGCGTTAAAATCCAATGTCGTGAAAGTTATTTTTGACTAATTTTGTCATATGTGTCTATTAATGTAAGTTATTTTTGACTAATTTTGTCATATGTGTCTATTAATGTTGAGTTTTTTGTTTTTGTTTTTTTTTATGCGTGTACAACTCTAACTAACACTGATTTTTCACGTTTTGATATTCCTAATGGTAAATTCTCTTTAAGGTATAAATGTCTTGAGAGGCATGCAATTAAACCAATCAAAATACAATTTCACGATCGTGAATATTTAATCAGCGTCATTGAAAACTTGATAATATATCGCGCCATTTTGAATATATTTTAAATCTTTTTATTGCAATTATTCCACCTAAAAATATTATATAGTTATTTCCACGTTCCTACATGTACATTTAAATTAAATTTCTTATTTAATCTTATCTTTTGATTTATTTTGATAAGATTCCTCAATGTTAGTAGTTTAATTATAAGGATTGGTTCGTTGACCTTTCAGATGGCGTAAGAATTAGGAATCGTCTCATATTCTATATATTATATTTGTCGGTGCAAATTTAGATATATATATATATATATATATATATTTGCATATTCCCCATAGTGTATTAAATTTTGAAGCACCGAAATATTTTGTTGTATAATATATATTGCTTTAGTGAAATAATAATTTGTTTAGTCGCAACTAATTTGGGAGAGAAAAATCATATCAGTTTGATGCAATGTATATAAGTTTGTAATAAGAATAATTAACTTTTATTTAAATGATCAAATTTCATTAGAAAATATGTATTACATCTTTAATCGAGAAATGTATCGGATTCGTCATATATTAGTTTATTACATTAGTTCGTTAGACTGCACATGGATTATTCCATATAATAAATATATACTTAAATCTTAAGGTTTTAAAATATACTCAGTGAAGGCTAGCAATGTGTATATACATGAAATTTTGGAGTCTAATTCATCTATATTTATTAATATCTTAAAATTTGCTGGTCTCCTAGATTTTTAAATGACGCGTATTAGCTGTAATCTTAATGTGTGTGCTTTGCTTAAACTCTGGTTTAAGCAAAATAGTAGCGTTAACGGGTCGGTAATCGCCAAAAAAAAAAAAAAACACAATCCTATACAAAAATCTCAAAATCATGTAGTGCTCTATTTTAATTTTAGTTGAAATCAATTTTAGAGAAACTAACACCCCATATATTTTTATATCAATATTAATCTTCAAAATAAATATTTTTATAATTTATGTAGAGCTATTACGTATTCTTTGGTTATCGATACACCCTTAAAATCTACAGAAATCTCGTCGATGTACTAAAAATCGGACAATCGAGCGGTTACCGGTTGCTATCCGTAAACACTCTCGTACAAACATCATTATTTAATTATAAAAAAATACTATAACATTGATCAGTGCCCAATTAAATCGGCTTAATCTATGAATAGAATAGGTGTTAGTCATCTATCAGCGTTGTACTTGAAGACACCAAACTTTTTCAATAATAAGCTATTAAAATTTCATTTTCCTTTGGTTTAAAAAACTTTTGTTGAACAAAGTTTAAGTTCATATTAAATCTTAATTAGTTTATCAGTATATTAAGGAATGAGAAAACGTATTGCTATGTATGATTATAGAAATGAGATTAATAATGTAACATCATATTGTATAGTATACAGAGAAAATACTTTTAATGGAGTAAAGAAGCTGCAATGCTTTACAGATAATCAAATTGTGATTAATTATTAACTTAACAATATTAATTCAATGGTCGTATTCTTTTCTCGTACGTCTCATGATAATCAATTCAAAGTCGACGCTATTAATTAAGTTTATCGAGAGTTGCGAATCTAATTAATCTCCATATATTTATAATAAATATGTATTGACAATCATACGTTAATTGTTTAAGCAAATAATTCACGAAGTCTACCAGTATTTAGGTTTGACAATTCAAACAATATTTTATAACAATTCAAAAACTAATAGTTGTATACAAGGTTCAAAATGTTGTTTCTTGCTCATAAATCGGTTGTCGTTTTCGAGGATTATCGATGGAAAACTAATATAACTGTAGCTTATCGTTACCGACCCTTGTCGAGGATTATCGACACTTATCGATGATTATCGATGAAAAACCAATAATACACATGTAATTTGTAAATATAGTCTCACTCTCACACATGTAAATCGAGGATTATAGTCTCACTCTCACACATGTAAATATTCAAATAAAATAATGTCATACTCAAACAAATGTAAATAAAATCATGTCATGTTCAAACACAAGAAAATAAAAACAAGATTAAAAGACATTACATAATTTAATAATACACATTGTAGAGGGGGTTTTTCACCACCATTTTCCAGTCACAAAGACAATCACCAAATAACAAATAAATAAGAATAATTGACGAATGTCTCTGTTTTATTATATTTTCCGAAACGAGCTCGGTTTTCTTCCAGTGAATAGCTGGACAGATGAAGGATCATGAGCATAAAGTTTTCTCTGTTTCCTTAGCTTTTTCTCTTACAAGATTTCTCTTTCCGGGCCTTTCTTCTATATTTTTCCCAACCTTTACAAATGAGGCTTATTTTGCCTTTTATAGAGTTTTACCCAGCCTTCCCTTCGCATCTTTCCCGCATTTTTCCCTTTAATCATTTCTTCTCTGGCGCGATTGGAGAGCAGCATGGTAAATCTTTACTTTATGTCACTTCCGAGCACGCTGCCGTTATGGGTAGGTGCGCCGCATTAAATACGCATCTCGTCAGCCGTCATTCGGCTCTGCAAGCCTCGTCGCTGACGCTCTCATCGAGTGAGTAGGTCGGCTTCATTAAATGCACGTCTAGTCAAGGGTCACTCGACCCTGCACAATCATCATGAAGAAGTTCCTCGTCGGGCGTGATGGGACGCCTCGTCGCAACTTGCTCTCGCGTGGCTGCGTCTCCTCGTGGATGAACCTCCTCGGGAGTACTCTTCCTCGGGGATGTTCCTCCACGAGGATAATCCCCCCTCGGGTGATGCACTTCCTCGCCTCCTCTCATGTCGTTTATGGGCAAAACGACACGAGTTGTGTTGAGGATGGATTTGACCAAATCCGACCTTAACAGTTAGTCCCCCATTTTATCAAGTGTATACACTTGGTAAAATAAAGTATAACTGCCCCGGGGGTCGGCCCTAGCCGGCACCGGTTGGCTCTTGGTCGGTGATTTCTTCTTCGGCTCCTCGCGTGGTTTATATTGTTAAATTGCTCATTTTCCTCGCCAAATCTCCTTTGCGTCCCCCTCGGTTGTTTCCGATTGCTCCCTTCCGGGCTTGCTTGCCTGCTTAATCGTATATATATATATATATATATATATCTCTTTATATTATTCTTGGCTCTCTAGCCGGACCGGGCTTGCTCTGCACTCTTAGCCGTATATAGGGTCTCGGCCTGTTTTGCCGGACCGGGTTTGCTCGGCACCCTTAGCCGTATATAGGGTCTCGACATGTTTTGCCGGACCGGGTTTGCTCGGCACCCTTAGCCGTATATATGTATATGGTTATACATTATAATTTTCTCGAAGCTTTCATCGGTGCGTGTGTAGAAATGTAGAAATTACTCCCTCCGACGAGCCTGAGATAAGAAAAGGGTCGTACGTAGCAAAAATTTCAAATCAGTTCAATCAAAAGTCGAGGTTATGCAAAGAAAAATAGCCCCGAACAAGAGAGGGTCGGGACTCCCCCAACTGGCAAGAAAGATGAGATTTATATTCATAAAGAAGAGAGCGAATCAGTGAGATGGGGCTACTGGTAGAACTTTTTTAAGTGTTTCACGTTCCAACTCCGTATTACTTTTGCTCCTTCCGTGTTCTTGAGCTCATAGACTCCCGGTTTGACGACATTGGTGACCATGTAAGGGCCTTCCCAGGTTTGCCCTAGCTTCCCGGCATTTGCTTCGGCGGTATTCTGGAAGACTCGTCGGAGGACCATCTCCCCGACTCTGAACCTTCTCGGGCGCACTTTCTTGTTGTAAAAGCGCGCGATCGTGTTTTGATAGTTGGCCACGTGCGTGCTTGCTCGCTCACGCCTCTCGTCGATGTGGTCGAGCTGATGGAGGAGACCCTGCTCGTTATCCTCTTCGCCGCTAGGGGCTAGCGTTCGACGAAGGCTCGGAATGTCAACCTCTGCTGGGATCACAGCCTCCACTCCAAAGGCCAAGGCGAAAGGCGTCTCGCCGGTCGCAGAATGAGGGGTGGTCCGATAAGCCCATAGCACTCCTGGTAGCTCGTCCGCCCACAGTCCTTTCTTTTCGCCGAGCCTCCTCTTGATATTGTCGACGATGGTTCGGTTGACCGCCTCGGCGTTCCCGTTGCCTTGGGGGTACCGCGGAGTCGATGTGTTGAGTTTTATCCTCCATCGCTTGCAGAAATCTCCGAACCTCTTCGAGATGAACTGGGACCCGTTATCGGCGATTATCTCTCGGGGCAATCCGAAGCGAGTAATAATGTTCTTCCAAACGTAGCTCTCGACATCGGAATCCTTGATGTTGGCATATGCCTCCGCCTCCGTCCATTTGGTGAAGAAATCCGTGACGACGAGCATGAACCTCTTCTGTCGTGTGCCGATGGGCATGGGGCCGACGATGTCCATCGACCATTTCATGAAAGGGTAAGGAACCGAGACCACTGAGAGTTCTTCGGCCGCGTGGTTGATTGCTGGTGCATGCCGCTGACATTTCTCGCATTTCTTGACATTTCCCAGAAGAAACCTTGCCGCTTAGTCTTTTTAAGCAGGGATCGCCCGCCAGAGTGATTTCCGCAATCCCCGCTATGGATTTCCCGCATGACGTATGTGGCCTCCCTTTTGCCCAGGCATCTTAGGTAGGGACCCGCGAAGCTTCTTCGGTAAAGTATGTTGTCGAGGACGGTGTACCTGGAACTTTTTGACTTGATCTTCCGGGATTCTTTCGGGTCTTCGGGCAGCGTCCCTTCAAGGATGTACTTTCGGAAGGGCGTCCTCCAATCTTCGGTTTCATCGTCGTCCACAACTCCCCGCTCCCTTTCCTCGTCCTCATTCTCTTCGATCTCGTTTATGTTAGCCTCGTCCGCACTTGCCTCCTCGGCTTCCTCTTTTCCTCTAGCTTTCTTCTTTGCTGGGAATTTTATGCTCTGGTGGTAGGTTGACGGCACGGCCCTCATGGAGTGGATCCAAGGTCTCCCCAGGATAATGTTGAAATGTGACGGGACGTTTAGCACCATGAACTCCGTCATCCGGTTGATGCTCCCCGCACGGACCGGGAGGTGGGCTGTCCCCATCGAGACGGCGACGTCCCCGTTGAAACCCGATACCTTGCGGGGTCGTCCCCCTATCGCGAGCCCCTCGATGCCCATCTTCGTCAAGCATTCATAGAAAATGACGTCGACCGAGCTTCCGTTGTCAACGAGGACGCGGCACACCTCGCACCCGCCGACGCTGAGTTCGAGGACCAGAGCGTCGTCGTGCATGTCAGCGCAATCCTCATTTTTCACGAATTATATCCTTGCGCTTGCGGCGCCCATCTTCACGTCTTCTTGGCCGTGCTCCTTCCCCCTCCGCTGGTAAGCTTTTATGCTGTTGACCGAATCCTCGCAGAACCGTGATCCGCCCATGATCACCTCGATTCTCGTTCTCGAGGCCGGTCGGTCTTCCTCGCTACGCCTTGCCGGTGGCGGCTCGATTGCCAGGTTCCTCTTTGCCCCGTCTCGACCGTCCCTCCCGTCGTACGTAGGTTCCTCTTGTCGGCCCTGCCATGCCCTGTTTCCATTATTCCAAGGCACGGGAGGTTTGTATGTGAGGTCCTTGATCTCCCCTGTCGCGTATCTTCTCTGGAGCTCCTTCTTTAGCATGGCACAATCTTCAGTGGCATGGCCATTATAGTTGTGGTAAGCGCATAATTTGCTCATATCTTTTGGCCAAAACTTCGCCCCGAAGCTTCCTCGGCCTCCCGAGAAGCCCCCTCGGCCTCCAGACCCCGAGGATCCCCCTTGGTTTCCAGCAAATCTTCCTTGGTCGTTGGAAAATCCTCCCTGGCTCCCCGGGTATCATCCTCGATCATCGGAGAACCGTCCTCGGTCCCCCGAGAATTCTCCTTGATCACCGGAGAACCGTCCTCGGTCTCCCGAGAATCTTCCTCGATCATCGGAGAATCGTCCTCGGTTTTCCGAGGATCCTCCTCGATCATCGGAGAATCGTCCTCGGTTTTTCGAGGATCCTCCTCGGTAGCGGTCTCTTCGATCATAGTCGCGATCTTTGTGCTCGTCAACGTGATACACTTCTTGCCTTGGAGCTTCCCGACCTCGTCGCTCACCGGGATTTCCTCGGTCTTCTTCTCCCTTCCTCGCTCGGTATGATGAGGCGTCTCCTCCGTCCCCATTTTCCCTTTTTCCATGTTGCCTTCCTTTGCTTCCACCTTCGTGGATCTTCTTCTGGGCCAAAGTCTCTTCCTCTATTTCCATGAAGAGCGTTGCCCTGTGAAGCGCGTCCTCGATCGTCAATGGGCGCATTTTTATTAACTCCTCTCGGAAAGGGGCCAAATACCACAACCCATGCTTCAGCGCCTGGATAGCGACGACGCTATCGAGCCCCTGGATTTTGACCATAATGTCTTTGAACCTTCCGACGTACTGTCGGAGGGTTTCTTCTCGCCCCTGCGAGAGGTTCCACAGGGTCGTAACGGTTGCCTCGTTCTGGACGTACATTGAATAGTGCCGTAGGAAACATGCGACGAGCTCATCGGAGTCGCCGATGGATTGCGATGGTAGCCTAGCGAACCAGTCGCTCGCCGGGCCCTGCAAGCTTTCGACAAAGAGGTGGCACAGTATGGCCTCCAGCTTTGCTTCCTCGCCGCCTACGCGCTCCGTGGCGATCCGAAATGACTTCACGTGGGTGTTTGGGTCCGAAGCTCCTCTGTACTGCGAGAGCTTGACCTTTGGCAATTCTCCTAGCTCCACGTTGCGGATCTTTGCAGAGAAAGGTGTCACCCTGGCCTCCTTGACCAACCTATCGATTTCGGGCGCCGCGCTCGTGGCCTTATGAACCTACGAGGCTACGTATCCCATTTTCGCCTCCATGGTTGAGGATATTTCCCTCATCGCTCTCTGGACCTCCTCCTGGATCGTCTCCGCTATGGTGGTTGTCAAGCCTCCCGGCGGGTTCGTCGCATTCACCGGTGTCACGCCGGCGGCATTGAAAAGATCCCTAATGATCGGCGGCGCCTGAGGCGTCAGGTTGCCTTGCTCTCCCTCAGCCGCCATTCCAACCGCTCTCCGAGCTGACGATCCCACGATTGCGCTCTCCGGGCCTTCCCTTCTTTGACTCACCCGCTCCAGAAGGGCGGTAAGTCGTCCGTTCCGCTCTTCCTGTTCTTCCGCCTTCCTGGCCGCCTCTTCGGCCGCCCGTGTTGCCTCCATCACTTACGCGTTGGCCTCGGCCAACTGCTGCTGGAGTCTCTCCATGGCTGGGACTTCGTCCCCTTCTACGGTGATGACGTTGTCTCTTGACGACATCTCGCTCCTTCAAATTCCTGGCTGTGAGTTAGAAAGAAAACAAAGCCCCTCGGTGGGCGCCAAACTGTAAAGGGGGTTTTTCACCACCCTTTTCCAGTCACAAAAACAATCACCAAATAACAAATAAATAAGAATAATTGACGAATGTCTCTGTTTTATTATATTTTCCGAAACGAGCTCGGTTTTCTTCCAGTGAATAGCTGGACAGATGAAGGATCATGAGCATAAAGTTTTCTCTGTTTCCTTAGCTTTTTCTCTTACAAGATTTCTCTTTCCGGGCCTTTCTTCTATATTTTTCCCAACCTTTACAAATGAGGCTTATTTTGCCTTTTATAGAGTTTTACCCAGCCTTCCTTTCGCATCTTTCTCGCCTTTTTCCCTTTAATCATTTCTTCTCTGGCGCGATTGGAGAGCAGCATGGTAAATCTTTACTTTATGTCACTTCCGAGCACGCTGCCGTTATGGGTAGGTGCGCCGCATTAAATACGCATCTCGTCAGCCGTCATTCAGCTCTGCAAGCCTCGTCGCTGACGCTCTCATCGAGTGAGTAGGTCGGCTTCATTAAATGCACGTCTAGTCAAGGGTCACTCGACCCTGCACAATCATCATGACGAAGTTCCTCGTCGGGCGTGATGGGACGCCTCGTCGCAACTTGCTCTCGCGTGGCTGCGTCTCCTCGTGGATGAACCTCCTCGGGAGTACTCTTCCTCGGGGATGTTCCTCCACGAGGATAATCCCCCCTCGGGTGATGCACTTCCTCGCCTCCTCTCATGTCGTTTATGGGCAAAACGACACGAGTTGTGTTGAGGATGGACCTTAACACACATAATTAACTATTTGACTTTGTAGAGAAATCTCACATGGAGCAAATATAAATGAATAAAAAAAATACACATTTGTTTGGATTTGGAAAGTCCCACATAGAACAAATACAAAGAAAACAATAACATTGCTAGTATATAAATAGTAATGTTCCATGTAAGATACTTAGTAGGCCATGCATATTTGAATTTTTTCTTGAAAAATACATTTTTTGTTTTTTGCATTTAAGGTAATTTTGTCGAAAATTGTTGAAAAGTGCAATTTTTTTTCAAAAAATACCCAATTTTTGTTCTTTTTACATAGTTTACGTGGATAATTTATTGGTATGCAATATTTGCCGATGACTACCCGCAAGACGGTTAATTAACGATTATCGAGGATAATTGAGGAAAATTCGAACCTTGGTTGTATACATTGAAATTGTTTATAATCATTGGAATCATGAACCAACTTCATTTTAATATATGTCAATTTTTAGAAGATAAACCACGAGTCGTTTATAATTGAAGGACAAAGTCCATGATTAACAGCTATTTTCAGTTATGTAGTCTTTTTACGATATAATGTCAAGTTACGTAGTCTTTTTACGATATAATGTCATTTCCAACGTTGTTTATATTTCATTTTCCGATTTTGTTGTTGTTATTTATATTTCATTTTCCAATTATGTTGTCACGTATATATATATATATATATAATATACTATATAGTATATATATATATATATAAATATAATGTCATTTCAAGTTATATTGTCGTTTCATATGGCGTTTCCAGTTATGTCGTCGTTTATTTGTTTTCGTAGCTACCATATTCAGCTATAACCATCTCACATTCACCAACCAATCCAAATTATCTGATGAATAAATAATAATTAAAATAAAAACCCCACAAAGAATATTCCAATATTCAGATTCCTTATTCATCTCACAAGAAAATCTACCAAGCTAAAATAATGGCTTATACAATCTTATGATAAAATCCTACTAAGTCTATCTTACCAAAGCATGAAGCTAATTAAACCAACAAAAGAAGAAAACCATGTGATTTCATGGCTCGGGAAATCGTCGAAAACTAGCGAATGCAGATCGAAGAATCTCTATTGCGATCGGAAAACTGTAACAGAAGAATACAAATGCAAATCCACGAAAGTATACGAGAGAACGAACTAACTACGAATGTCAAGATCGTTGCTTTGCTTCTGCATCATGTTTTCTCCAAGGATTCAGCGCTTCCCTCATCGCCAGCGCCTCCGGGGAGTCCTCCTGTGCGCGTTTTTCCGACTCCAAAACCGTAACTTTCTCGTCTACAAACACGAAAGCGGAAAAAGGGAATTCACAACTCAATCAAACTAACAAAAGAGCACAACACAAACATCACTACAAGTAATATGAAAAATCATGAGAGTAAAATGAGAAACATTCAAATTCTCAAACCTCTT
Organism: Parietaria judaica; assembly: GCA_954871525.1. Lineage (NCBI taxonomy): Eukaryota > Viridiplantae > Streptophyta > Magnoliopsida > Rosales > Urticaceae > Parietaria > Parietaria judaica. The sequence goes on from OX940866.1 coordinate 3,224,131, forward strand.
TCACCAAAATCACACAAAACTACAAAATTCAAGATTGAAGTCAAGAAAGTCAAACTAGTCATCGATGGACATTTCTGCAAGTTTTATATTTTTATGGGGGAGAATTGAACAATTGGAGAGAAAAAAGAAGAAGCCATTTTCCCCAAAATTCACAAGAGAATAACGATAGTCGAAACTGGAGGAATGAAGGGTCACTCACAAAAACCAGTCTTGATCATGAAGAACTCCATGGAAGCTCCGATTAGAGCCGCTCCGACGAAAATCTTCAAATACCAGTTTAAATGCTTCATACTGAAAAATAAAATAAAATAAAAAGTCACGCGTAAGATAAGAAGAAATTGAGCTTGGATTTGATTGAATATCTGTTCATGATTTCATATAATAAACATACCTGAAGGCGAGTAGCTTTCAAAGTTGGAGCTTCGAAGACGCATCGATTTCTTGAACAACAATGAGGAGCAGAGAATGAAAGAGGTTTGTTTTCCAAGCAAATTACATGTCGCTTTTGCTTGCCACTACTTTTTTTAATTGTCGTTTTTAATTTTGTCAAGTGATTTCAAAACGTGTAGTTTCTTTTCTTTTCATTTAATTGATTTTGTGTTAAATTATCTTGTTTTTATTAGTGTGAGGCGGCGGGCGAAGCCAGAAAATGTAACGAGAAGTGGCGAAAAAATAATTTTCCGGGCCACTAGTAACAAGTGAGAACTCATTTGAATGTACATCCGTTGAACTTGATCAACTATATTAACGAGATTAATATAACTTGATAATTTATTTATTTTTATATAATTTTTAATATTTATGAAGCAATATGCTACTTGTCGTGGATTTACTTTTACTCATGTTTCGGTTTTATGTCTCTTTGATTTCTATTGTTTCTTTACACCTTAAATGTCGTTTTTGTTCCTTGTGTTGACACGTCAGATTTCTTCATATTTGTTTCCATCATGATCATATGATGGTTTCAGTCTCAGAAATGGTTTGGTTTCATAATCATTGTCAATTGATCATATTGCTGTCGTTTTTATATATCATCTTCATGCTGATGCTATTTAATGTCGTTTACTTTCAGTGCAAGTTTGTTGTCGTTTATAGTTTTACCTTATGTATACACGTTAATACTGTCGTTTTTTTGTTATATTTTGTTTCATATGCTACTGATTCTTTGTGTGTGTGAGACTTTTTCATTTTGAATATCGCTTCTTGAATGTGGTCTTAGCGATCGTTACTTTTTCGGTCTTAGGTTTGATATCCAACATCATGATAAATTTTGACATTTTTTTTATATATAAAAAAGGTAAATATTGAACTCAGATTTACCGGCGAGGCGATGAAGAACACAAACAAAAGAAAATTTTATTCAGTTACTATACAGTTTAGTTTATATTTTTAATCCGTCACTTATATTATATAAAGCAAGGCTTAAAATACCGAACCAATGAAGTTAAGTAAAAAAAAAAATTGCATACAAATAGAGTATTAGACTACATATTGTATTCGACAAGATGTGATTGGTCTAGTGATAACACATATATCACTTAAGACATTAGAGGTCTTGAACTCGAGTCACCATGGGAGTAGGACTTCTGGTGAATATTTTGGGCGAAATTGATTATATTAATAAAATAAAAATTGATTTAACTAATTTTTCTTTTAATAATTAAGAAAAACCAATTACGTAAAATACCCGTAACACTTTCTTTTATCACTAGATAATTAATTGACCAACAATATTTTTTTATAACTATTTATTTTAAATTTTACTAAATATACATGATCTTATTGATTAAAAAAAAAACGTGAACATAACATGAATTAAACATCTGTTGAATCGAATTTGATGTATTTATTTCAATTACATCACACAATTTACATCACACAATTGAATTAATAAAATAAGGGATTATTAGCATAATACTCATTTAGGGTCAAACTTTTTAAAAAACTATTCAAAGTTTGATTAAATTATATTGTACTCATTTAGAACAAATATTTCCTAAAGAATCATGTTGTTCAAACCGAGCCAAAGAATCTGCTTCTTTGTTCATTATACATTTAACTGTGAAAAATTCATAAAGATTTGAAAAGTTAGAGACATGGTACATGTGTATTACAGACATTCGTATCATTATATGGTGAAGTTCATTCAAATGTAACGTAGTCATTAACATGTTTGAACTTTCGGTCTTTGACCAATTTGTCTCCTTTACATTTTATTCCTTTTAAACTCTTATGACTCTAGGATTACATTTGTTTAAATAGAAGCATGCAGAATTGATGTTACATAGTTAAGACATTAAACCTCATCTAATTGAAGCAATTTTTTTTTGAAACTCTCGGATTGTAATTGTATGTCACTATTCTTTGAATATATTGAATTGAAATTCAATTATGTAACTTTAATTACGTGAAATTACTGCTATATACTTTTAGATGGAGACTCAATTAATATAATTATATGTAACATAAGTGTAATTATATGTAACTAGAATTACAAAATTGTAACTCCGGTTACATAAGTGTAACTCCAGTTACAAAGTGTAACTCCAGCTTCATAAGTGTAAATCTAATGACATAAGTTTAACTCTAGTTACATTGTGTAACTCTTATTATATATATAATTATAAATGTAATTACATATGTGAAATTACGGTAATGTAACTACAATTACATAATTGTATTATGTAATTAGCAATTGTATGTCACTATTTTTTGAAAATATTGAATTTAAATTCATTTATGTAACTCCAATTACGTGAAATTACTGCTATCTACTTTTAGATGGAGACTCAATTAATATAATTATATTTAACATAAGTGTAATTATATATAACTAGAATTGCGAAATTGTAACTCCAGTTACATAAATATAACTCTAATGAAAGTATATATTATAAATGTAACTTCAGTTACATAAGTGTAACTCTAATGAACTCTAATGAACGTATATATTATAAATGTAATTGTATATATCATAAATGTAAAGTCAGTTACATTATTCTAACTTGTGTCATGGTGTAAAGAAATAATCAATGTTGTGGCCTTTGAAAATGTTACAACGATTAAATCATTTCGGGAACTTAAGGCAAGAACGTTTGTTATGGCCTAATTTTCCACGTGCTCCACAATGAACTGACTTCTTGAATTGTTCACCATTGAAGGAAATCTTTATTTCTTCGGTTTTCCTACTGGCCTTCTTACTTCAGGTGGTAAAATATCTGGAAAAATGGGTCCGGAACACTTGAAGTGTAACATATGATTCGGACCTACCGAATCGTCCTGTAACAATTGTAATTTTCAAAGTTATTATATAAATACCAGCTTTGAAATATGTAATTGTAGTTACATAAATGTAACTATAGTTACACTTTTGTAACTGTAGTTACGCTTGTGTAACTGGAGTTACATAAGTGTAACTACAGTTTTACAATTGTGTACAAAAATGAATTCTTAATAAATACATACATATAAAGGTTAGAATACCTTGGTTGGTTGAATTTTGAGTATGTGACGTTCTCGATGTTCCTTCCAAAGCCAACATTAATGAACCTGCACGAAACAAAGTTTGCTAACACATTTATAGCTATGTATATTATATACCAATATAATATGCTGATAATATGCTTTATTTTGCCACACTACAACAACAAACTATTTCATATTTTGGGATTTGCCGAGGAAGAAAAATGTTGTTCTGATTTAATAAAGTCTGGGTTGAGATCTACTCTAAAAACTATCACAAGTCGCTTGACCATCATAGTTTCTACTTGAAACAACAAGATACAAAATATCACCTCCCTGAAATTTATAACATCATCGAATAAATGTAGTACACATCCTAAAGACAATAGACTAATGAAATAATGAAAACAATATTTATGCTTGCAATTTAAAAATCCTAGTATAACTGCATAATGTTTTAAGCTTTTTTGGCGAAAACAACTTCAAAAAAATCACCAATTGCACTGATCAACAAAGAAACAACACAGGTAAGCTTTGATGAACTCTAATTTTTCGCTCACTCCATAATTTCATTTGACATTCGAAGCAGCCAACAAAAAAATCAAAGAAAAAAGGCGAAGGATTTGCCTCGTTTATTACTCGAAACTTAACAAAACGCCAAATCAGAGTTGAAGAAGAAGAACAAGAAGAAGACGATTGAAGCATGAAAGTTGCATAGATTACTGTTCAAGGTAACGAAAGGGCTTTGAATGTACCAGAATTGGGATTCACAGAAATCTGCAGAGCTTGGAGAATTGGAGTGCGAAAACCCTAGAAATCTGCAGCCATCGTCGACGAAGCTACAACATCGGAGTGCGAACAGCACAGTGTCGGGAAGGGGAGCGAGCTCGTCGGATGAACGTGGTTGAACAACAATGGAGGAAGAAGAGTCGAACGTGAGATCATGAATGTTGATGTACAAATTCGTCATTATTTAATGTGACATAAAGTGCTAAGGTTGTGAATTAATTAAATTTACAAACCATGATAAAAGGCTTTAAAGAAATAAACTGGTATTCGTAAAAGCCCATTTGAGAAGCCCAAAGAGATTCTCAATCAGACCAAGAACCTACGGACATAGGCTACTCGGCCCAATGAGTTCTAAAGCCCAAATCCACTCAGTAGCAGCCCAGAAAGACGAGGGTAGAGTCGTCATATTCTCTACCCGGCATCCCATTTCAAACTCAGACGGAAGACCAGGAGCACAGAGTCAAGTATCCAACGGGCATAATTCAAACACGACGACGAGAACGAAGTCATGGGACACGTGTAGCCAGATCGTCCATTAAACCCGGTCAGCACGGAGTGAAGACCCCTCGATTCCCGGAAGTTCAACGGGAAGAATTGAAGTCTATAAATGCCAAGCTCAAGCTCAGATCAACACATACGCACACTTACAACCTCGAGAGAATACATTGAAGAGTTTCTACCCGGCATTCTTGTCATTTTGAGATCTTATTGTGTTCTTTCTTTCTTTCTCCATTTCTTCCTACTCTCAGACGTGATCTGGCTGCCTGTAGCTATCCGTCTATGTTCATTGTCGCAATAAACTAACAGAGGAAGTAGTCAACTACCGCATTGGGACGAACCTCTATAAAAAATCCCTCGTCTCATTTATATCGCTTATATACTTATACATATATCGTGAGTGAATCGTGAGCTTGCAACGTGAGAGATCGAATTCCACCAAATTGCTTCATCCAAAAATATCATACACTCACAAGTCACACTTGACGGATTGAGGTGGGAAACCACGTCAACAGTTTGGCGCCGTCTGTGGGAAATTGATCTCGCTAACTCCTAAAAGCTCAAAGCACTCCGCGAACATGAGCAACAACGAAGTCGTAACCGTGAACGGGTCTGAGGTGAACAACCCGGATCCAAACACGGAATCAAACAACCTACAATCTCAGCTAGAGGCTAGCGCTGCGGAGAATCGAGAGCTGCGCCAGCGACTCGACTCTCTGGAAGCCAACCAAGCCCGAAATGAGCGTCGTCAGAACACCAACCGGATTGATCCGGGACAAAACTCTGGGTATCAAGGCAGGACCGGGCTCGACGCTGTCCACTTCGACTTTGCCGACGTGGACAATCCGCAAGCGCCAAGGCAAAACCAGCCCCGACTACCCAGCGGCCCTAGGCCCGCGACACCTCCCCCGCCTCCTGAAACAGGAACACCCCTTTTCACCCCCCTGACGGGTCTCTACCCGTCTAACGCGGGGAATGTTTCTTCGAGCAGTTACCAACGCCCGGGACCCCAAAACCGACAATCGGGGTACGAGCAAAGCCGTAACATCAGCCAGGCCCTCAACGGCCACCCTGTCGCGTATCCGAGGTATCCCAGCCCGGTATACGGACAGGAACCCCTCCAAGCTGAGCGTCCCGAACAAGCTCCCCAACGCACAGAACTGGAGGAGCTCAAACGCTCAATGGCCGAAATGAATGAGAAGCTCATTCACGTGCGCTCCCGCGTGCACAGCGCCACTACCGCTGCCCCCGAGATAGAACGTCTAGTGGAGGAGGCAGAAAGGACACCCTTTAAGCCCGTCATAACTAACGTTATACTCAGGGAAGGCGGACGAGTATATGTGCATAAGTACGACGGGACAACCGATCCCAAAGTGCACTTGAGGTCCTTCAGGATTGCGATGGGGCGAGCCCATCTGGAAGCGCACGAATTGGATGCCGGGCGCTGCCAATACTTCTCTGAGAATTTGGTCGGCCCGGCGATGGAATGGTTCTCGAAACTTGAACCGCGTTCCATAGACAACTTCGGACAGCTAACGACCCTTTTTCTCAAACATTTTTCCATGTTTATGGAAACTGAGATCACGGCGGCGAACCTCTATGCTTTGCAGCAAGAGAGAGGAGAGCCCCTCAGAGCTTTCATGACCAGGTTCAAAAATACCATGGTCAAAATAAACGGGATCAGTGACGAAACCGCCATAGCCGCTCTCACGGCCGGATTATGGTACGATTCGAAGTTCAAAACGGACATCGTCGTGAATCGTTACGACTCCATCGAAGACGTAATCCATAGATCATCCAACTGGATCAGGCATGACGAAGAACTCGAAGCCATGCGAAGGAGACATGGGTCTCTACCCGTCCACCAGCGGAATACCGGGCCACCCGGGCAGCAGCCGCCGCCTAGGGCCGGGAATCACAGCATCCCGTTCAGGGGACAAAGGAATCCCCCTCCAGTCCAGAAGCACCCATTCCAAACCCAGAATCCGAGGGCCAACAACGGACCCAACCCGCGAAGCCCGTACGTTTTCAACGTAAATTCGGAAACTGCGGAGTTCGAAGAACAGATCGAGGCAGAAGAAACTCCTGGAGAAGTCCTGGTCAGCTCGAGAGACTTCCCACCATACAGCCACGAAGGTTTCCCAAAGCACGACCCAAAAGCGTGGTGTAACTTCCACAAGGTATTCGGACATCATACGAAGAATTGTATGGTACTCCGTGCTCGCCTAGCGGAAAAGTACGTCAATGGAGAATTGGGGGAAATAAACTTCGGCAATGAGCTGAAAGGTGGGCAACCGATCGAGCAAAGCCCTCCCCAAAATCAACACCAAACCGGCCAGAAAAGAGAAGAGCAACACAGAACGCCGCGCGAAAGCATACAGCCTAGCAAAAGAGGATGAGTACACATGCTCGAGGAATCAGACGAGCAAACGTACGAAGAAACGGAGAATTCCGGAGAGCAGCTCACCGACATCCCCGAGCCCATCGGTAGAATCTGCACTATCGTGGGAGGTTCCCAACTACATGGTAACTCGGTAAATTCCATCAAGGCCCATCAGAGGAGGCTCAAGGCCGGACCGGTAATCGTACCGAGGCAAGAGCCAGACTTCGAGATCTCATTCAAAGATAGTGAAGCGGCCACACTGATTGGTCCGCACGACGATGCGTTGGTCGTCACACTCCTAGTTTCCTCGTATACGATGGACAGGATCCTAATCGATAACGGGAGCTCAGTCGACGTGATCTTCCTGGAGCCATTGCTAAAACTGGGAGTAGAAGAAACAGAGATCAACAGAGAAGCCATCCCGCTAACCGGCTTCGATGGAGGAACCATCAATGCCATTGGCACGGTGCGACTGTCCATCGCAGCAGCAGGGGTCGGGAAGACCAAAAATTTCCTAGTGTTGGACTGCCCGTCAGTTTACAACATGATATTAGGAAGACCTTGGCTGCACATGATGAAGGCCGTACCGTCAACCAACCATCAACTAATACGCTTCCCGAATAGGGCGGGAAAAATCGTTGAAATCAAGGGAAATCAAAAGCAATCCAGAATTTGCTACATGAGCGCGTTCCGGAACATCCAGGCCGCCAAAGCCGGAAAGGAGCGATCTACCGCGTAGCAATTAATGGCGATAGACGAAAAAGAGGACGACGGACAGGAAAGGACCACCGATACGGACAGACCTAACCTGGAAATGACAGTCCAGGTCCAGATCGACCCCGACAACCCGGACCACCGGGTAGGAATCGGGAAAGGACTAGACAATAACGTCAGAAAAGATCTCCTCAAATTCCTGACCAAAAATCGGGATTGTTTTGCTTGGTCTCACAAGGACATGCCCGGCATTGACCCAAGCATCACAACCCATCGCTTAAATGTAGATCCGAGCTACAAGCCGGTGAAGCAAAAAAGGCGAAAGCTAGGCCCGGACAGGGCCCAAGCCGTAAACGAAGAAGTCACAAAACTGCTGCAAACCGGATCCATCAGGGAAGTCAAATACCCGGACTGGTTAGCAAATACAGTGGTCGTGAAGAAGAAAAACGGGAAGGCTAGAGTTTGCATCGACTTTACCGACCTGAACAAAGCTTGTCCAAAAGACAGTTTCCCAATGCCCCATATCGACCGTCTGGTCGAAGCAACATGTGGGCACGAACTACTGTCATTCATGGACGCATTCTCGGGATACAATCAGATCCTAATGCACCCCGAGGACCAAGAAAAAACGGCATTCATAACCGATAGAGGAATATACTGTTACAAAGTTATGCCCTTCGGATTGAAAAACGCCGGAGCCACATATCAAAGATTAGTCAACCAAATGTTCGCCGAACAACTCGGTAAAACTATGGAAGTCTACATCGATGATATGCTGGTAAAGTCCTCCCAAGCAACGGATCACGTGACCCACCTAGAAGACTGCTTCAACATACTACGAAAGTATCAAATGAAGCTCAACCCGACGAAATGCACCTTCGGGGTAACTTCAGAAAAATTCCTAGGTTATCTGGTCACACAGCGAGGTATAGAAGCCAATCCCGACCAGATAAATGCCCTCCAGAACATGCCCTCCCCAAGGACTGTTCGAGAGACGCAAAGGCTGACTGGGAGAATCGCCGCTCTTAACCGGTTCATATCAAGAGCCACGGACAAATGTTTGCCCTTCTACAAACTTTTAAAAGGTAATAAAAAGTTCGAATGGACCGAAGAGTGCGAAGAGGCCTTCCAAAAGCTGAAAAGGTACCTCTCCACCCCACCAATACTCACCAGACCAATCTTGGGAGAGCCATTGTTTTTATATCTGGCTGTCTCACCATCGGCGGTGAGTGGAGTAATCGTGAGAGAGGACCGCGGAGAGCAAAAGCCGATCTTCTACATCAGCAAATCTTTGGAAGACGCTGAAACCAGATACCCGGCAATAGAAAAACTCGCGCTAGCAATGATAACCGCAGCGAGGAAGCTTCGGCCTTACTTTCAGTCCCATACCATCATGGTAATGACGACCCAACCTTTGAGAATCATCCTCCACAGCCCGAATCAATCGGGAAGGCTCACGAAATGGGCCGTCGAATTAAGCGAATTCGACATAGAATACAAGATCCGAACCTGTGCGAAATCACAAGTATTGGCTGACTTTCTCATCGAATTACCAGCCGACGGTTCAAAAGAGGGCCACGAGGACGGAGAATGGAAACTCAAAGTCGACGGCGCGTCGAACCAAGGCGGATCCGGGATCGGAATTCGTTTGATATCCCCCACGGGAGAAGTGTTGGAACAATCATTTCGACTGAAATTCCACGCGAAAAACAATGAGACCGAGTACGAGGCCCTCATCGCCGGCCTCAAACTAGCAAAAGCCGTGGGAGCCCGGAAAGTAAGGGCCCACTCCGACTCAAAACTAGTTACCAGTCAGATCAGTGGCGAGTATGCTACCCGAGATGACAGGATGGAAAAATACCTCTCGGTAGTAAAAGGCTTAATTCAACAATTCGAACACGTCGAAATAGTCCAAATACCGAGGAGTGAAAACGCGTCAGCAGACGCACTGGCGGGATTAGCTTCGACTTCGGACCCCGAGGTCAAAAGGATAATCCCGGTCGAAACGATAGACGAACCCAGCTTAACCCGCGAAGTTTGCAATATCCGAATAGAAGGGGATGATTGGAGGACCCCAATCATTAACTACATCCTAACCGGAGCCAAACCTCGAGACAAGCAAAAAGCTAGGAAACTAAGGATCCAGAGCGCTAGATTTTGCATGATCGGGGAAAAACTGTACAAACGTAGCTACACCGGACCCTACCTAAGGTGCCTAGGGAAGACCGAGGCTCAAATAGTACTTCACGAAATCCATTCGGGAGAATGCGGCAACCATTCGGGAGGAAGATCTTTAGCAAACAAAGCAAAAATGCAAGGTTTTTTTTGGGCCACTATGTTGGCGGACAGTGAAAACTACGCCAAAAGGTGCGACAAATGCCAAAGACACTCCCCGTCCATACATAGACCAGCAGAAGAACTCTCGTCAGTTTCAGTCCCATACCCGTTCATGAAATGGTCCATGGACATAGTAGGACCGTTCCCCCTGGCCCCGGCCGGGAAGAGGTTCCTACTCGTCGTGACCGACTACTTCTCAAAATGGGTGGAGGCAGAATCATACGCAAACATTAAGGATGTCGATGTAGAAAATTTCCTATGGAAAAACATCATCAGTAGATTCGGCCTCCCAAAAGAGATAATAGCTGACAATGGACCACAATTCATTTCAACGAGATTCCAGAACTTCTGCATAAACTGGAAAATATCCTTGAACACGTCCACTCCGAGATATCCTCAAGGCAATGGTCAAGCCGAAGTAGCTAACCGGGTAATAGTGGACGGAATAAAGAGACGCCTAGACACCAAAAAAGGACGATGGGCAGACGAGCTCATAGGAGTCCTCTGGTCCTACAGAACTACCCCGCGTAGGGCCACCGGGGAAACCCCTTTCTCAATGGTACACGGCACTGAGGCCGTAATACCAGCAGAGATAGAGACACCCAGCCTTCGAAGGGAATTCGCCCCTTTGGACACAAAACTCAACGACGAAATGAGGGAAGACCAGCTCGACTACATCGACGAAAGACGAGAACAAGCTTTGATAAGAATTGCTAACTATCAAAACTCGATAGCTAGGTACTATAATTCAAAGGTCAAACGTCGAAAATTCATGGTGGGAGAGTTGGTCCTCAGAAAAGTTTTCCAGAACACCGCCGAGCTGAATGCGGGCAAGCTCGGGGCTAACTGGGAAGGACCTTACATCGTCACCGAAGTAGTAAAACCTGGAGTATACCGGCTAGCCACCCCGGATGGAACAAGAGTCCTCCGCAACTGGAATGCCATGCACTTAAGGAAATACTACGCCTAACCCGACCTACCCGGTCTCCCCTGAACTACGTAATGACTTGATCCCCAAATTTGGGGTACGTAGGCAGCCCATCCTAAACGATGGGCGCAGTCTCAATCCAAACCCAAAACCAAATAGGCCCGAGAACCATGAATCGCAAGACTCAATAGAACCGGCCTAAAAGGAAAAATGTCCCAAAACCCCCGTCAAGGCGACAGGCCTACCCGGGTAACAGACCCATCACCTAAGGTAACAAACCTACCCGGGTAACAGACCTATCACAGAAGGTAACAAACCTATCCGGGTAACAAACCCCCACATAAGGTAACAAACCTACCCGGGTAACAAACCCATTGCATAAGGCAACAAGCCTACCCGGGTAACTAACCCGTCATATAGGGCAACAAGCCTATCCGGGTAACAAACCTAAACGGGCATCCAACCCGTCCCTTAAGGCAACAAGCCTAACCCTCTTGAAAAAATATGTAACAACATACGTCTGGCTTTTACAAATGTGTTTTTCAGAAAGCACGACCTGCGGAATATTGTGATGGACGGACAGAACAGACTAGACGAGAAGTGTCAAAGGAGCGCAACGACAAAAGGTACCCGTGCATTTTTTATACTTAGCAGATTCCAAACCTTCAATCTTTTGTTATTTATCTTGGCATACGATAGGACATTCGAAACCTCAGATAGAAAAGCATATATAGAAAAGTACGATTAGAAAATTAACTTAAAAACACAGACGATTAGAGTATGGCAAAAAAATTACGAGCATAGCATAAAATAGAAATAAGCAAAGGCCCTAACCGCGGGCATATCCAAAACCTTACAAAAAAGGGTTCAAGTCGCCGTAGACTTGCCCATAGAAATTGTTTTGGCCTGAGGCCTTATTAATTGAAAAAAAATAAAAAAAAATGGGGGACACTCTATGTGTCGACCCCGGGTACCCCCACGACCTCTCGGTCCTCCTCCTCCTCATTCTCTTCTCCTTCTCCTTCGCCGGCTTGGGCTCCATGCTCGGCAGTCTCCTCGACGACGGCGGGCCCGTCCAGGATTGGCTCTTCAAGGGCGACGGTCTCCTCGGCAGCAACGGGCTCGTTCAGGGTCGGCTCCTCGAGGATCACCTCCTCGGTGTCAGCAATGGCGGGCAAGGTGGGCTCATCGACGATGGTCACTCCGGCCACGGGATCTTCAACGACGGGCTCGATGGCGGGATCTTCGGAGGCAGACTCCTTGGCGGACGATTGCTCGGACCGAAGGCTCAAATCTACAAGAGGAACACCGGTCAGCTCGGCATCTGGAGACAGAGCCGGAGACCCTATCAGCGGTGCCGGAACCGCGTCCAAGAGAGCTTGGTAGCGAGCAGCGTTGCCTTCTAGGACCTCCTTCTCAGCCTCGAAATCTTGGACGTTGCCGTCAATGATGTCTTGGATCAGCTCGAGGCAACCTTCGGCTTGATCCAAGCAACTGTTGTCGGCAGCCGTACCTTTGTACCACGCGATTAGCGCGTCCCTTTCCTCCACCTTTCGGCGATATCGGGCACGGACAGCTTTCTTCTCAGCCTCGCGATCGGCAGATCGTTGCCGGGCTTCAGCCAGCTCGGCAGCAAGGCGCTGCACGTCCTCCTTCAAGGCCAAGGCCTCCTCCTCCTTCCTCTTGGCCAACTCCTCTGCCCGTCCTTTGGCCGCGTCAGAGGCCAGCATCTGCCTGGCGGCCGCTTCGCTCACGCCTTGAGCCTCCTCAATCGTCCGGGTAGCGTTTGACAGCTTCTCCCGGAGATCGACGATCGTATTCCCGAGCCCCTTGATCCGAGCATCGCAAGCGGCAACCTTCTTGCCCATGACGACGATCTGCTCCGCCTTCACCCGGATGCCCTCCACGGCATCAGCCAACTCCCTCTCCTTCAGCGCAAGCTGCTCGGAGGCTTGCGCGCCCTCTTTAGCCTCATATAATTGGTCCTCATAATCGAGGACCATGTCATTAATGGAGGCGACGAGCTGCACGTCCAAAAATTAAAGTTAGAAAAAATTAGGAAATAAAGCAAACACCCAAACCTAAAGCCGGCAATGCTTACCAGGGTTGTAGCCGCGGCCATATCCTTGTACGGCCTCTTCTCCGCAATACTCCTGGGGACCCTGCCGACCCCACCATTCGTAATCTGCCGGAGAAGACCGGCCGCCACCTTAGGTGCCTTGTGGAGACCCTTGTCCCCCATCCAAGTGCACCCCGCCTTCCGGGAGACCATCTTCTCCCTAGCCTGCCCTTCAACCACCGGGGGAGCCAACCCCGTCTCCCTCGCCTCACCTCGGGAGGCCTCCTTCGGGCGCTCACTCTCCTGAGCAACCCCCTTACCCTTCTCCAAGGCCCTCGCGCCTCCTTTCGGGACTGAGTCCCTCCTCACCACCTCCTTCGGGGCCGGATCCCCCTTCGCCTTCTTCCGGACCCCAGAGTCCCTTCCTTCGTGCGGCCTCTTCGCGGCCGCCTCTGAGCCCGTCCTCGGAGCAGCTCCATCCTGAGAAGGATGGATCACGCCCTTGGAAGGACGAGCAGGAGCAGAAGGAGGGACAACCTCCCTCTCCGAAGTCTTCGCCAAAGGCGTGACCTCCGGGGTGCTCTCCCCGTCGTCGGAAAGTTCGACGACATCCTTCTTCTTGGTCGCGCCAGAGGCGACCTCAGCAAGAGACTCCCGAGCAGGAGTCTCATCATTCCTTCTACTCGTCTCCTGACGAGCAGCCTTGGCCGGCGCAGACGCGCCAGGCCCCCTCTCCTCAACCCGTCTGCTCGTCTCCTGACGAGCAGCTCCAGCAGAGGCCGAACCTCCGGTCTGACCCTCCTGTCTCCGCCTCTGACGAAGACTCTGACCCTTCGGGCGAAGAGCGTCCATATCCTCTACACGTCAAAAATCCACACTTAGAAAAAATAAAGTAGACAAATACAAAACAAAGCCAAAGAGACAGATTTAGGATTTATACCCGGAAATTCTTCCTCGTCAGGCTCAACCCAAAGCCCGGCAGCTTCGAACCTCTCCTTCGTGAAGTTCGACCACAGCTCCGGACCGTTAGGAAACAACTTCCTCTTCAAAGCCTTTCACTCCTCTGTAATCGGACGAGACTTAGGCTTCTCAGGGTCCTCGACTGCATAAGATGAAGACAAAAAATTAGCAAACATACAAAAACAACCGAATAGGAAAAATTAGAAAACCCAACCCAGAACCTTACCTATCTCGTGGACCCATTCATTCCTATAGCCCAGCCAAGAACCGAGCGTTTCCTGACCGGCCATGAAGAAGAAATACTTGTGGGTCCAAGCACTCTCCTTCTTGGGAAGACCGGTTATGATCTCCCCTTCCTTGACGGATAGGAAAAACCTACCCTTGGCCTGACCGTTGGCCTTGATGACCAAGCCCGTCAACAAGTCCCAGATTGTAAGCGAATACAAACATTCGTGGGATCGGACAAGCAAGGCCATCAAGATCCGGATAGAATTCGGGCTAAGTTGCCCGATAGAAACCCCTAGGTAACTAAGGTACCTTAGGATGAGCTCGGGAATAGGAAATCTAAGCCCCCCGGACTCAAAAAACCTCTGGTATACACAGATCCAACCGTCCGAGTTCTGCTCGTCGGCATGTTCATCCGGACCCGGCAATCTAAGCTCTATCGATTGGGGAATCTTATACTCTACCCGGATCCTAACCAGATCCATAGGTTTCAGAACTGACTTAGGAGAATCTGTAGTCAGAAACTCCGTTTGCCATTTCGAGACCGTCTTCTTAGGACCCATCTTATAAAGATAGTTTAGGAAAAACCGAAAGAAATCTAGACGAGCACAAAAACCCAGAAACTGGAAAGCACGAAGATTTAAGAAAATAGAGAGAACAATATCTAGAAACCTAGAACAATCCCCAAACAGACTCTCAGAGAAGAACGGAGAAGAAACTAGAACCTGATTCCCCACGAGAATGATGAAGAAGACGACGAAGGTAAAGACCTCAGAGCACCTCCAATGGCGATTCGCAGAGTTTATCTCACTAGAACTTGAAGTATTTCTCTCTCTAAAAATTCGAAAATAGTATTCGAATACCACACAGAGTATAAATAGAGGAAAGAGAAAGAGGTTACCTTCAAAAGACGTGCGACGGGTTGAAGCTGAAGAGACGTGCCCATTTAATGCGAATCACTCGAGTGTTTATACTCGAAAATTGTCGCTGATCCTACGGTTAGGGTTTCTTCGAAAAACGCAACAAACCTCATCCTACGGTTGAGATCAGCGAGCTATCCGGCGACACGTCAGCACGACAGCTGTGTCAGGAGAATGTGAAGAGTTTATTCCCTTCGAACTCCGCAAAATGGGACACGTGTTGTAACTGTTCCCGCCCAAAATTCGAAGCGACGGTTACAACTTCAAGACCCTATCCGTCCATCTGATCTCGAAATTATCCAAAATCCTGCCCGGATTATGCAGATTTGCGGCAAAAGTCACAAATTTAATTAATCCTATCCGGCACGAATTTTACATGATTTCATCGAGTAAATACTATAAAATTTACTTCGTATTTTTTATAGTAGGGGGCTAACTGTTGATGTACAAATTCGTCATTATTTAATATGACATAAAGTGCTAAGGTTGTGAATTAATTAAATTTACAAACCATGATAAAAGGCTTTAAAGAAATAAACTGGTATTCGTAAAAGCCCATTTGAGAAGCCCAAAGAGATTCTCAATCAGACCAAGAACCTACGGACATAGGCTACTCGGCCCAATGAGTTCTAAAGCCCAAATCCACTCAGTAGCAGCCCAGAAAGACGAGGGTAGAGTCGTCATATTCTCTACCCGGCATCCCATTTCAAACTCAGACGGAAGACCAGGAGCACAGAGTCAAGTCTCCAACGGGCATAATTCAAACACGACGACGAGAACGAAGTCATGGGACACGTGTAGCCAGATCGTCCATTCAACCCGGTCAGCACGGAGTGAAGACCCCTCGATTCCCGGAAGTTCAACGAGAAGAATTGAAGTCTATAAATGCCAAGCTCAAGCTCAGATCAACACATACGCACACTTACAACCTCGAGAGAATACATTGAAGAGTTTCTACCCGGCATTCTTGTCATTTTGAGATCTTATTGTGTTCTTTCTTTCTTTCTCCATTTCTTCCTACTCTCAGACGTGATCTGGCTGCCTGTAGCTATCCGTCTATGTTCATTGTCGCAATAAACTAACAGAGGAAGTAGTCAACTACCGCATTGGGACGAACCTCTATAAAAAATCCCTCGTCTCATTTATATCGCTTATATACTTATACATATATCGTGAGTGAATCGTGAGCTTGCAACGTGAGAGATCGAATTCCACCAAATTGCTTCATCCAAAAATATCATACACTCACAAGTCACACTTGACTGATTGAGGTGGGAAACCACGTCAACAATGAAGACGAGGGTATATTTGTACCTAAAAGAGCAAATGTGTATATTTTTAATTTTATCAAATTTTTGAGTACTTGAAAAAAAAAAAATTAACCCTAAAAGAGAGTATTTTGCTAATAATCCCATAAAATAATTCAAGAATTACAGAACTTAATTATTTGTTCGATATTTTTAATCCGCGCGGTGCCGTCCACTGATAATTATAAAACAATTTCTTTTAGCCAATTCTTTCGTACAAACGCCAGCACACTCTCTCAACTCAGCCATCGAAACCCGAACTCACTCTGCTTCGCTCTCTGCTTCCGCTTCTTCAAGCTCATTGTGGTAAGCCTTCTCTCTCTCTCTCTCTCTCTCTCTGGATTCGATTCTTCTTTTTGCCGGAAATGGAGCGAAAACCCTAGTCTTTTTCTCTCTCCGCCGAGGTTTTCCGATCAAGATGACGAACGTCGATTTCACAAATGTAATAGATTTATTTTGGAGTACGTTAACTGACTGACAGCAATGGGATATATATATATATGTATATATATATATTATCATATTATGCTCCGTGACTGACAGCAAACTGAAGTGACAGCCACTACTATCAGCGATGGCGGCTTCTCAACTTCACGGCGTCAAGGGGTTCAACTTGAATCCTCTTCTCCGGCCAAACTCCGTCTCCAGAAAATCCGGCAGGATTAGGTGTTCCGCGGCCTCATCACCAACGCGGTACACCATCACTCTCCTCCCCGGCGACGGCATCGGCCCCGAGGTCATCTCCGTCACCAAGGACGTCCTAAACCTCGCCGCTTCGCTCGAAGGTAACCAATTTCTTCTTTAGTTTCCGAGAAACACATAAAAAGTGTCATTTTCTCGCGAGCCAAAAAGACTTTCTCGTGCTCTATTGAGCCTATAGAATTTTGGTTTCGTTATGAATCTGTATTTCAGGTTTTAGATTTGTAATTTATGTCTAGTTATACAATTTTTTCAATGTTGAATTAGGGATTGAATTTAGGTTTCAAAAGATGCCAATGGGTGGAGCGGCATTGGACTTGACCGGCGTGCCGTTGCCGGACGAGACTCTTGCTGCGGCTAAGCAATCCGATGCGGTCCTTCTTGGGGCGATCGGAGGGTAATAATACTCTTCTTCCTCGTTGATTGTTCGGAAGTGTGTGTTCTTTAATTCGATGCGTTGATTTCGTAAGGTATAAGTGGGATGCGAATGAGAAGCATTTGAAACCAGAAACAGGTCTTCTTCAGCTCAGGGAGGGCCTTCAAGTTTTTGCGAATTTGAGGCCGGCGACAGTTTTTCCACAAGTAAATTTTTTAATTTTTTATCCCGTGTTTCCGTGAAGAATCTTACCAAGTTGACACATTTGCAGTTGGTGGATGCTTCGACTTTGAAGAAGGAAGTCGTTGAAGGCGTTGACATTATGGTCGTGAGGGAGCTCACCGGAGGTATACACTTGATTTATTATAAATATGTTTGATAAGTATTCAAGTTTTGCTATTTCTCCGAGCTTTTTGCCGCTCTTGTTCACTATAGCTTCTCTGCCCCATATAGGTATTTATTTTGGGAAGCCTAGGGGATTTGGAACAGATGAAAATGGCGACGAGATTGGGTTCAACACTGAGATTTACCCGGGCTATCAGGTGATTATATCCTCATACTTCAGCATCTGGTTATTGCCTTGTGTGAATCCCTTAAAGACATGTTTTCGTTTCAAATATTATGTTTCTAGATTGATCGCATAGCTCGTGTTGCATTTGAGGCAGCTCGGAAGAGAGGAGGGAAACTTTGCTCGGTTGACAAAGCAAATGTGTTGGAGGTACTTATCTCTTCTCTTTTTTTTTATTTCCGCCGAGAATGTCAAAGTGTTCATCACATAAGTTCTGAAGTATGTCAACTTTCTAAATATATTTATCGTTTTTTTCTCTCCATATAATTCGTTTGATACAATTGGTTTCTCAAGGCTTCGATGTTTTGGAGAAAAAGAGTTGTGGAGATCTCCGCTGAGTATCCGGATGTTGAGCTCTCACACATGTACGTCGATAACGCTGCAATGCAACTTGTTCGCAATCCGAAGCAGGTTTTGCCTCGGCCTTATAAAGTCACTGCATTTCACCGTTCGGAGATTGTTTAGCTATTTATTCAAAAACTTATTGCAGTTTGACACGATTGTGACGAACAACATATTTGGCGATATTCTATCCGACGAGGCTTCTATGATCACCGGAAGTATTGGGATGCTTCCATCCGCTAGTCTTGGGAAATCGGTAAGGCCTATCGCTTGATCTTGTCCAGTTGATTCTAGTTGGCTTTTATTATATATACATATAGAGAGAGAATTTGAGCTTAATCATTTTGTTATGTATAGGGACCCGGTCTCTTTGAACCGATTCACGGCTCGGCTCCTGATATTGCTGGACAGGTTGGTTCTGTGCAATTATTTTCTTCATCTGGTGTTACATGCTAACAAGGCCCCTTAATTTATCTATTTGTTCACTTCAATCGCTTAATTTTATTTTGATTCAGAAAGTCTATTGATTAAAAAAATGTGTGTTAAAGTGCAATACTATAGTTATAGTGAATGTAAGACGAGAAAAGTATACTTTTTTTGCTCAATTTATAACAAAAAAGGGGATAGATGTTTGCTTTGTGTTAAAGTGCAATATTATAATTATAGTGAATGTAAGACGAGAAAAATATACTTTTGCTCAATTTATAACAAAAATAGGGGTATCCTTCACTAAAATGAAAGTCCAAGGAGCAAACTACACAAGAATAAAATTCAGGGAGCAAAATGCACTAACGAGCAAAGTTCAAGGGGAATTTTGTTAATTACTCAATTTTAAGTAGGGGTGAACAAACGAGTCTTCGGTTCGGTTTTCATAACTATTTATACAGATTACCGCATTTTCGGTTTTTTCAATTTTAAAACCGAAAGCCGCACTGTTGAAGTTTAAAACCATTTGTACCAATTACCGCTATATCGGTTTTAAATTCGGTTTAAATTCGGTTTTAACCGCATTTTGACAAGATGTTATATAATCATCGTATATTTGAAAAATCAAATTACTATTAGATAATCTAAAGTAAGAAAATAATTAGTAATGAACAAATCGATTAAATTAAAAATAATGGAGTCAATTCTCTTACGGCCTTTATTCATTATTTTTCAAACAGAAAGAAATAATTGCAATAAAAACACACTATTTAAAATAAAATAAGACTAAATGAATCAATGAATGAAAAATTCATGCCAAAACATTATTATATAGATATTAAATGCTAAAGGCCAAACATTTATCTATTTTTAAATATATAAAATATTTAAATTTATTATCGGGGTTAATCGGTAATCGGTAGCGGTTTTTATTGTGAAAACCGTAACCGCTACCATTTAGCAAAAAGCGATAGCGGTTTAAACCGCATTTTTTGGTATTTCAAAAAAAGCATAAATTTTCGGTAGTGAAAAAATCGGTAAATTAATGTTATCGGTTTTAGATTCGGTTTAGGGTCTTTTTTGTACACCCCTAATTTTAAGCTTAATCGATTACATTTCAGGATAAGGCAAACCCATTGGCAACGATACTGAGTGCAGCAATGCTTTTGAGGTACGGCCTCGGAGAAGAGAACGCTGCAAAGAGAATCGAGGCGGCTGTTCTCGACGCTTTGAATAGAGGATTACGAACGGGTGATATTTATTCATCGGGAACCGTAAGTTTGAACTCTTTGTTCTTACGTTTCTACTCTTTTTTTCGACCAAGCTTTGGATTATTAAAAATAATTTTCGATGTTCGGTTTTGTTGATACATGATATACCATTGTTTTTATTACTATTGTCTATTGCAGAAGTTGGTTGGGTGTAAAGAAATGGGAGAAGAGGTGTTGAAATCGGTTGATTCTCAAGTTCCAACTGCCGCTTGAAGTGGTTGACCCGAGTTTGGTCGTTGATTTCTAATTCGGCGAAACGACACTTGAATTGTTTGAGGATTGTTTTTTTGTGCTTTGGTAGTGTCAAACCATTCCAACTTTTGTATTGTAATATCTTTGGAATAAGATCGTTTATTGCATTGAAATGTCTTTGATTTCAGTTTCCTCGCAACATGCTCTTATGGGCTCGTTCTTATGGCTTTATCGACGGGTTTTTCATAAGATTTAGCGATGAGATTTTGATAAAATGATAGTATTTATATAACACAGAAATGTCCGAATTTGAAAATAACCAAAATGATTTGTATTTGTTAATTTTACACGTAAAGTAATTCATGTAGTTTACTCACAAAAGTTCATTGTCGTTTGTAAAACAAACAGCACACCTTAGATATTGAAACTACTTGTCGTTTGTCCAAGGTATCTAGTTGTCGTTTTGTTCATACCTTGGAATACATGCAGCAAAAATACTTTATATTTGCGAAAGATATGACTTGACGTTTCATACACCAGTATGATTTGTTATGATACGTGTGTTAAAAAGTACCACGAAATAGCATCTTATGCGCAACATATTCTAAATTTTATTTTGTCGTGGCAAAGTTCTAAAAAACTAAGTAAATCTTACCGTAAGTTTTAAAATTTATTTTTATCATGGAAAAAAATTCTAAAAACCGAAAATTAGTGCTGCCTTAAGATCCAAATTTCAAACGGCTGAACCATATTTTAAATTATGGTACTTTTACCGCAAATATTCTTAATTTTTTAAAAAACTTATAAGTATATTTGCCGGAAATATCCCTACAAAATTCAACGACCGAACGAAGCTCCCGCTAAACTCAGACGAGTTATCAATTTTCCCGGCGACACAGCCATGTCGACCAGCTCCAGCGCCGCCGTCGCCGTCGCTACCTCCTCCGGCGATGAGACCGGCGTTTTCCGTCAGCCATCGGACATGGCCTCCGTGGAGCCTCACGATTCTTCTTCGTCTTCTTCGATCTCGAGCATCACGCAGGCCTTCCCTTTCTACTCCGGAAACCCTAGAATCGAGGAAACCAGAGGCGTCGTGCTTCTCTACCGCGACGACGTCGCTTCGCTCCCTCCGTCGGCTCTTCCCGTAAGTCCAGGCTCCTGAATTTCGGCTGCGAATTCTCATTTGATCATGAATTCCATCGTATTGTGTAGATAGAGAGAAAACCGCTCGTCTGCGTGCTTGGGGTTCCAAATCACATGACATATGCAGATTTCTGCCAATTCTGCGGTTCGTTTATTCAGCACGTCCTTGAGATGCGAATCGTCAGGTCTTAATTTCTCCTAAATTTATTAATCAATGTTTCGAGCTTGTCACTGATTTGCTTTCTCTGTTTCCATGGATTCTGGTTCAGGAATGATGGAATGGAGGACAGTTATAGCATTTTGATCAGGTTTGATGGTCAAGACTCTGCCGATAACTTCTACAAGCACTTCAAAGGAAGAAGGTTTTCATCTCTAGAGGTATTGTTGCGGGCTTGTTCGTACACTAGTGCCGTTATCCATCACTATTCATTCACGATCTTACGGCGTGATTATAGGCCGAGGTATGCCGGATTCTGTTCACCGTGGACGTGCAATACACCGGTTCAATTGAACATGGGCAACCATCCCCCGGAAGCGTATCAGCTGAACAACCCACTTGTCCCGTTTGTCTTGGTAATGCTTTCAGTCTCAATCTTAATTCTTGAAGAGTTTGGTTCTTTGATCGATTTGAAGTTCTTAGAATAGATGGTTATCAATAATTTCCTTTTTCCAACTGATACGTAATGAATTGTATATGTATCTGGAAGATAACGGGATTGAAATTAGATTTTTTCATTATTTTTGTATTATATCTTCTATTATCTTTGTGCTACAGAAAAGTTAGATCAAGACACGAGTGGAATTCTCACGACGATCTGCAACCACTCTTTTCATTGCTCGTGTATTTCAAACTGGACAGATTCTTCTTGTCCGGTAAGTTTGCATTTCTGAATCAATGGTCTTGTTTTTCCTCGTTCGGTAGCCATTAGCCTCTGTTAAGCAAGCGAACATGTCTTTTTGCAGGTGTGTCGATATTGTCAGCAACAGTCTGAAAAATCTATCTGTTCCGTTTGTCAAACATCTGAGAATCTTTGGATGTGTGTTATCTGCGGGTTTGTTGGTTGTGGAAGGTAATAATCTCACTATAATAGTTGTCTTTTTCTTCCTTTTTTCCCCCTGAAGAAGGGTGTTTAATGGCATAGGTACAAAGAAGGCCATGCTGTCCGACATTGGAAAGAAACGCAGCATTGCTATTCTCTTGAATTGGAAACTCGGCGAGTGTGGGATCACGCTGGAGACAATTATGTTCACCGTTTAATTCAATCTAAAACAGATGGGAAGTTGATTGAGCTGAGTGTTCATGCTAATGATGGATGTGGCGCTGGAGATTCTGGGTTCAGTGAGACACTTTTGAACAGTAAAGTCGAAGCTGTAATGCCTATATTATTTTTAAAATAATTTATTTTTCTTATTGTTTCTTTGCTGATATGTCTTGGGTTATGCGTCAATACCCTGAGTTCCTTATTTTTATCTGCAGATCGTATCCGAATACAATGAACTGCTTACCGCCCAACTTGAGAACCAAAAACTAGTAAAGCTATTTCATCAAATTTCTAACAGTTCGTATACTTGAAATTTATTATGATGATTTATATAGTGTATTTTGGATAGGCTTCGGATTATAATAATGTCCCTCTTATCTTTGTACCATTGGGTGAAACTATATAAAGTTGTTTGGAACAATTGCAGTATTATGAATCTTTACTGCAAGAAGTCAATGAAGAAACTGAAAGGGAAATTTCTAGTGCTGTTGAAAAAGCCGTGACGCTTAAGCTTCAGAAGCTGCATGTTAAGCTTGATAGATGTCTCAAAGAAATTAACATTCTGAACGATGTAAGTTTACTCTGTGTGGTATTTCTTTTTTCTTTTTATAAAGAATTTTGTAATTTTTGAACGCTTCATTTTTTGCCTGTTGGTAACGATATTCTTGCTCCTGCATGCAGCTTAATGAAAATTTGGTGCGGAACCGGGAGTTTTGGAAAGAAAAGATAATTCAAATCGAAGAAAGGTGCTTAACTCTCTTTTTCGTGCTTCACCTTTGCTATTTTTGTTAGTAATTTATATTTAATTTGATACAAAATATTTTTTTCTGTGTAATTTGTTAACGAACACTGAATCTTTGTTTCTAATTTCACTTTGTTTAACGAAGGGAGAAAACGTCTTTGAAGCTGAAGGACGATAAAATAGAGGCGTTGGAGGTACAGGTAATGATACAATAGCTAATAATATACACGAAAAGCAAAAAAAATCCGGTTAATCGTAGAAAACGAGAACAAATCCTAAGATTAATTTCCGGATAAATACTGTTTTATTTTTTCTTTCTTTTCTTCTCACAGCTTCAAGATTTGATGGCACGTTTAGAAGCTGGAAAGACAACGGAGTAACTGTCTAAGTGACGAGACGACGGGGAACTACATGTCGGGTCATTTTCAGAAATCGTATTTTTCGGAAGGAGTCAGATGTGTGCATTATTACATACAGCCCCACAAGATTATGACCTAATGAGTCAATTTGTAACCTTGAGAAGCAAAGTATATTATGAAGTATCTGTAGTATGTTGAATCCAAAACCAGTGAATGGGTATTTGCATATTTATATATACTATCTTGTGACATCTAAGTATATATGAATAAGAATGTCTATATATATATATATAAAACTGTGTGTATATAGCCATGTTATAAACGACAAGATTAAACGACAACACTAAAAACGACAAGTTTTTTTAATCATCGATCGCAAAGTTCAAATCTTGTTCTTTGCTTGGGTTCATGGTGATTCTTGCTTGATCTGGATTGAGCGATGGATGGTTTGCCCGACCAGATAATCTGGGAGATTCTCGCCAGAATCAGGACAACGAACAGAAGCACTACCTTCTCACCGGTTCCGGATTGCACCCCGCGAACGGAGCCTTGGCTTCGCTCTGCTACCAGTTTCGCAACTCGACGGAAGTTGAAATTAGCTACTCGGGTTGGGTTTCGAAACTCGGGAAACAGATGGACGACCATGGCCTGTTGATTCTCACTGACCAATCTCTCCTTGAGCTTCTGCGCGTTTATCACCGACGCGGGCTTGTGCAACTTGGCCTCGTGCTCCAAGCTTTCGGCTCTGAGATTGAATTTCACGCCAAGGATAACCGGCTTCGGGATATTGTCTCTCGCTGTCGGATGCAAAAACCTGAGGCTACTCCATCTGGTGCGGTGCTTGAATGTCAACAGCATCGAATGGCTCAAGTACGTTGGCAAACACGGATCGCTGGAAGATCTTTCGATCAGGAAATGTAGGGCCGTCGGGGAAGGAGGTTCGATCAAGCTTGAACTGACTTGGCAGAGAATCAAACGGTTTCGATTCGAAGTCGATGCAAATTATCGGTACATGAAGGTGTACGACCGTTTGGCTGTTGATCGATGGCAAAAGCAGTTGGTTCCGTGCAAAAATTTGCAAGAGCTTAGCTTGGTAAACTGCATAATTTACCCCGGGCGAGGGCTCGCTTGTGTGCTTGGAAAGTGCAAGGTCTTGGAGAAGATTCACTTAGACATGTGTATCGGCTTAAGAGATTGTGACATTGTCAATCTCGCCAGAAAATCGAGAAATCTCCGGTCTTTGTCACTTCGCTTTCCCTCAGATTTTTCCCTTCCTTTACTACTCAACAACCCCCGTGGGGTTGATCGATTTGTGTCTAAAACCCGTGGCTGAAAACTACTCGAAGCTCGAATGTGTAAGGATTCCGTACTCCGAGGGCGAATTCCTTTCGCTTTCCGCGTTCACTCTCGACGGGCTTCTCGCTCTGATTCAGAGCTGCCGGTAAAGATTACAAACGAGGTAGGCGTAGGCCTATAATAATTTTTTGTTTATTGAAACGAGGGTCCCCGAGTAATGCAATAGAATTTTTATTTACGCACATGAATAATATACATGTTAAGTAATCGACGATTACTCGATGGCTTATAAGTTGGACCAATTTAGTTTTTGGTTCTAATAAATGGCGCGTGATGTCCGCACGCGTGGCATTAAAGCAATGAATGTGCTGTGTTATTAACTTATTATGCATTTGAAGAAGCAAAGTTACAAAAGCAACGAACTTTCTTGGCAATTGATTTGATTGACGAGAAAAACAAGAGCTTAATTGATTTCTTCTTCACTGCCATAATACATGAAAACAACTTGATTGCATTATTTTCCACTAAATTAAATGGGGAAAATTTTAATTAATCCAGAATTTGTCAAAAGTTTTGTTAATTATTATTATTATCAAGCCAACAACCGTCTTTACTTAAATTATTTATAGCGAGATATATTCTTTTCCAAATAAATTTTGTTTGGATAATCAGCTGATTATCGTTAGAACCAAGGTTCAAAATGTCGTTTTTGCCAATAACTTTACAAGACATGACTCTCGTGAATTACTCGCTCGAAAGGTTGCAGCTCAATAGCACTTTTCACTATTTTGTACGCTCTCATCATTGAAGAGCTTTCTTTGTAAATTTTTTTTTTATAGAAAATATAGTAAAATTCCCGTGAACTAAAAACTTCGTGAATGAGTCGTAACACTCGCGTTTTACCCATCAATTTTGTTTTAATTACATGTTCACCTCACACATTTAATGTTCAACGAAAAAATTGCGTAGACAATTAGTTTATATTGATTACTAACACGTTAATTAACTCTTCTAAACATCGGTCTAACTGTAAATTGATGGCAAAAAAATGATCCAACAATGTCTAAATGAAAAATATTTTTTGTAGGAAAACTCACGTATCTACATTTTTTTTAAATTACCCATTGTGTTTATTAAAATATGTATTTTTATTATGTTTATACAAAATGAATGTGTTAATATTACAAAAAATTAGTTTTAATTTTTTTTTTTCTCGCCACAGAAATTTTCGGTGGTCTATTATGTTAATTCTTTAATTTTAAATATTTGAGAATTTAGAACGACTTCAAGTATTTTGATATATGTTAAAATTTGACTATATAAATAAATAAAATAATAATTTGACGTTCATGTAATTTTTTTTAATTACAACACACATTATAAATTGTAAATTTTTTCTATATATTTTTTACTTCTTCTTCGGCACCATAATACATGAAAACAACTTGATTGCATTATTTTCCACTAAATCGAATCACGGAACACTCGCGTGTATTAATCTTATTTTACCCGTCAATTTAGTTTTAGTTACATCTTCACCTCACACATTCAATATTAAACGAAAAAATTGCAGACAATTAGTGCATAGTGATTACTAACACACTAATTAACTCTTCTAAACACCTGTCTGACTATAGATTGATGGCAAAAAAACGTTCTAATAATGCTTATATGAAAATATTTTTTTTACGAAATACTCATTTATCTACAATTTTTTTAAAAATTACCCACTGTAGATTAAAATAGGTATTTTTTTTAAAAAATATACAAAATAAATAAATATTTATTAATATTAATTTTTTTAAAAATAGTTTTAATTTTTTTTTTCTCGCCACGAAAATTTTCGTTGGTCTATTATGTTAACATATTCTATAACTTTGTCTAAACTCTATAGCATAATTTTTTATTTTTTTTAGAAGATCTAATTTAGCCTACAAGTAGACTGTAAAAGTCTCACGAGTCTCCTCTCTCTGACCAAACCCCACTCTCTCTCTCTGAAGTTGAGGTTTCAACTTTCAAGGAAGACTCTTTTCAAACGTAAAAGCTATTCTGTTTGTTTCTTAGCTGACCCGAAAGAGATTGTATTTTAACAAAGCAAAATTAAAACCACAACGACTTGTGTCGTGAGGATTGAGAGTTCTATAGCCTTACCTAAGCATAAAAAAACCCAGTTTTTTATTCGAATCCCTGATTCTCTCGTTTCAGAATATTGGTCAGATTCTCCATTTTTATAATAATTTTATTTTAATTCCCTTTTTGGGCATCTGGGTTCACGAAAGTTTCTACCTTTATGCTCGTTTGCTTGCTCTTATAATAATGCTAGAAGCTCAAGCTGTCGACCATGGAGTCTCAGAGATAACTTTACAGGTTTGTTCTACTGACTAATGAATATTACATTCCACTCAGTTGATTATCTATCTGGGTTTTGCAATTTATGGATTATACTCAAAAGGGTATTTATGGAAAATATTTTTTTTTTTAAAAGGAATCTTGGGTTTATAGAATGTTACGCGTAATTTTTTTTTCTTATAATATAGTGGAAGCTTTGTATCTTTGTATGGATATTGAGATCTAGTTTAGCTGTTAGTGTACTTCTCTTAGTGATGATTTTGTTGTTTTGGGTTTGATTGAGGAAGGAATTAGGGTTTGTAAGGTATTTGCAGATCTTGATCAATCCAGTTTTAGCCACTGTATCCTTACGTCATTGTTGATCTTTAATCTTTATGGTTGATAAAAAAATTGAAGGAGTACTGTTAGTACTCATTGACAATTAGGGGTGAAACCGGAACCAGGTTTTTAGCAAGTTTTCTTCTTGTGCCCGTCCGGTATTCGCATTTTTGGGAAACTGGTAAAAAACTGATGTTTTACCGGTTTCAAACCGAGACAGGTAAACATACGGGGTTAGATAAGTTTCAGAGTTATTAGTTCGCGAAATAAAATACATTTCAATATTGTATGGCAAAAATAGCACTGATCTAAAGTACAATACTTCTAATAATCACTCCAATAATAGGCGCTTACTAATACGAGCTCTTAGCAATCCATGATTTGAGATTAAAGTAAACTAATTTGATTACTGCAGGCTGATCTGCAGAGAGGGGTAGCTGACCTTGGATCGACTGCAAAACGGCCAGATATTTCTCTTCAAATCCCCCCAAGACCTCAAGGCTTTGGAGCCAGCCATAGCGGCAATGGGTTGCTTCAATCCCAAGGTTCTTCCAGGGTTAGTTCGGGAAGTTTCATGCGTGGAATCAGCTTCAAGAAGAAAAGTTTTGTGCCGGATGGTGAGAAGAGCTCTCTCCTCGAAAATCGTAGAACTCCCGAAGCCCCTATGATGGCCAACCTGAAATCCGTG
Organism: Parietaria judaica; assembly: GCA_954871525.1. Lineage (NCBI taxonomy): Eukaryota > Viridiplantae > Streptophyta > Magnoliopsida > Rosales > Urticaceae > Parietaria > Parietaria judaica. The sequence continues at coordinate 3,252,744 of OX940866.1, forward strand.
TTAGCTTGGCAAAGATGTTTGTCGCTCCCCGTGAGAAGAGAAGCGAGCTTACCGTCACCTTCGGTGTCAACGCCTCTTTCGGCAAGAATGTCTACCGACCGACCGAAACAAGTTATATGTTCTATACACTTATCTTTGCTTCATCTTACTCACAAACCCTATGTAGACAGTACAATTCGGAACTATGGTTAACCACAATTTTTCTTAAATATCTTTCTTTTTTTTCCAATAATCTTCCTACCAAATATGATAGTTGACTTATATACTTTATGGCGATTATATGCAGAAAGCAGAAGACACTGCCACGGTTTCGAGGTCGATGTCAATTCCCGGGAAAAACACTGTCATAGTACGATCCATGTCCTTCGCTACTCGGAGTGAGCACTCAGCCACGGATGCCGGTGATGGTAGGCAGTGAAACTCATTGGATATAGTTCATTAACATATTTAGCAACTTTGTTTCCCTAATATATTTAAAAAAAATCTTGTTCTTTTTTCTTTCCCTATATTTATTTGTCATGCTGTTAGCATTGAAAACAAAACAAAATCTCAAGTTTTTATTTTTATTTTATTTTTAAGTTTTTTGCTGAACTCGCAAATGAATTTCCTTTTGGCTTCCACTTTGAGACATTTTTTCCCATGTGAGTTAATCCCGGCGCAGAGAACTTTGTTGGTTATAATTTCCTTTACGTACTCACCAACTTTGTCATCTCTTAATTTTGTTGCCCTTGTAATTTTAGATTTCACTTTCAGCACATTTTTCGCCTTATGAGTTGATACTTGGTTCATATACACATTTTGCTATATAAATATCAAGTCCTCTCAATTTTTTTCTAATAATATCAGAACAAATAACTCCGGCTCCAACCGAAGAAGACGACGAAGAGATTCCGGAAGAGGAAGCGGTGTGCAGGATCTGTCTTGAACCGTGTGACGAAGATAACACGCTGAAGATGGAGTGCAGCTGCAAGGGCGCCCTCCGGCTCGTGCACAGAGATTGTGCGGTGAAGTGGTTTAGCTTGAAAGGAAACAAGAAATGCGAGGTGTGTCAGCAGGAGGTTCAGAATTTGCCCGTCACCCTTCTTCGAGTGCCCACTATGCTCCGGAGGGGTAACGGGACTAACGGTCAGCAAATTCAACAGTCCGAGTCAATTAGGTTTGACTTTGCTTCAACGATTATTATTTTGGTTTATTTTATTAGAGTAATTTGCAGATATGCCCCCAAGCCTAAGCTGTTTTGTAGTATTTACCTGAAACGTTAATGAGAGCTTCCCCAAATATTAAACGAGCCCGATATCCCCTATTTTTAGAGAGATTAAAATTAGTGGATGATTATTGGCTAGTTTTTCATTAGCTTTAAGGTTTCTTATTTACACCAAGGGAATACAACTTAATGTGCGTACCGTGCCTGACCAACTGAAACCGTAAAACGTACCTAACCAAACTCAAAAACATAATTAGACAATGAGAGAGACATATTTAAATAGCTTAAAACAACTTAATTAAACAACTCAAAGTTTGCAGCCGTATACAATGTTCTTCATAGTTCATTTGTGATTTTTTTTTTCTAGAGCACTAGTATGTGCATTGCACTAGCTTTAAAATTTGACGATAACAGTCGATCGTTACAAATAATGTTCATGAAAAAAAACTGCGATAATATGATGAGTTAAAGGTGCTTTTACTATAATTTTTTACTTTTATTTTCCGCGAATTTTTCGCTGCCTAGAAGCTAATTATGTGCGTTGTTGTTTCCAACCCAGTGCTTGGCAGGATTTTGTGATACTGTTCTTGATTAGCACCATTTGCTATTTCTTCTTCCTTGAGCAGCTGCTGGTACGTCGACATCGTTTTTTTCATTACAATAAAGCTTCAAAGATTCAACAGAAGACTAGAAAATCTGATTTTTTTTTTATTAATGCCGATTTAATATTGTTTGAATTTTTTTTGGCCACTTCCATCATAAATTGAGGGTTGAAAAATATCTGACCTTTGAATCTGCAGATTCATGACATGAGAGGTGAAGCTATTATAATAGCGGCCCCGTTTGCATTCACTCTTGGACTTTTATCATCGCTTTTCGCATGTACACTTGGTAAGCCCGAGATTTTTAGATTTTTGTCTGCTTCTCGCTTTGTGGAAAAGCTGAGATCGAGTTTTGATTCGCTTTTCCTTTTCTTCAGCAATTAAAGAGTACATATGGACTTATGCTGCTCTGGAATTTGCGCTCGTGGCCATCACGGTTCACATTTTGTACAGTCTGGTTAGTGAAGAAGCGTTTTTCAGATCAAAATGGTATTAAATAAAGCAGAATTAATGTTCAGTTTTCACCAATTTTCTTTGGCAGCTTCATCTCAATGCGATATTTGCGCTGATTATTGCTTCTGTTCTGGGTTTCGGGATATCAATGGGACTGAACGCACTATACATACAGTATTATTCATGGAGAGTCCGGGTTGCGGGAAATGCGAGTCTGACTTGACCAATAAGCCGTAGCCATGTCGTGCCGGATTGTTTAGTAATACGCAAGAAATTTTGTGTAAAATAAAGATAAAAGGCGTGTATTATATTAACGAGACATAATTGAGTCATGTTTCTTATCAGTGGCTCCTTTGTTTAACTACAGAGAGTAGAGGTGTAACCAGAACCGGGTATCAATCAAGCTTTTGGCCTTTTCAACCTTGCCCCAATTTTCCGTTTACGAAAAGCCCTTTTTTTTAAACCTGGGTCGGAACCAAACATTTCATCTCAAAATTTTCTATAATTAAAAAAATACGGCTTTTAAAGTTAGAACTGGGATCAGACTTTCACCGTCAGGCAAGTTGGTTTTTTGGCAGGAAATCGCGAAACTTGAAGAGAAAATGACCCAAAAGCAAGTAATGGTACAGAACGGACTAGAAGATCAAGATATGTACAGCAAGAAAACTAAAATTGCTCAAGTACAAAACTACCCTTTATCTACAAAACCCTAAACCCTATACAGACAGCTAAATTGCACTGGACTTTACACAAGGAAACTAATTTTTGATGCTTTTAGCCACGGGAAGAAACTTGCTGCCGTCTTTATTCAGCCAGACTGTCGACCGGGTTTTCCGAACATGTTCTGTAAATAACCGGTACCTGTCATTGGAAGAGACAAAGCGCAAACTGTGTTAAAAGAATAAGACCGAGAAAAATCTTTAATCCTAATACCGTTCACAATTTGTTTCTCAGAATCAAACCCGTACAGCGATTTCATTATCGGTTGCTACGTTCGATCAGGTCATACAAACCTGATCTTACCAGATGGCATTTGGTCGAACAGGACAGACATACTGGAGAATACATGATAAAATCCACAAATACCTGTCATACTCAAGCTTCTGTGTGACTATCCCATTCAGAAGGAGCTCCGAGCTGTAAATTGTTGCTCCTGCGAGTATTATACAATGCCGCGTCATTAACATCGCCTCTTTTTTCTTAGCGTCTTTCTTTCGTGTTTTAAAATATTCAGAAATCACCTACGATCTTGTTGAAGGAAGATTTAATATTTATAGAATCGAGTACCATCATTTGTAACCTTGTTCTTACTAGTCTCTTTTCTTTTATGATCTAACAAAATATATAAATGCGATCGTTCTAACCTTGTTCAAGGAAGGGGAGACAGATTGCGTAATCTTCTTCACAAGAGAGAACCAACAGATTGTCGGGAAATACACCGTCTTTCAGCAGAAATCTGCTGATTCTCTCAACTACCTAATAGATAAAAGCAAACCACTTAATTAGAAATATATTATCAATTGCACCAAAAAGTATTGAATAAACTTTGCATTTAAAACAAATGGAATATTACGATTCATACTTTTCATGTAGACTAAATACCTGGCCTTGAACCGCCATAACGAGGCTCACAATTGTTTCTATTCCGGGCTTTGTATTTGGAGTGATCAAAACTTTCAAACCCTGCAAAATGTTACATTTCTGATAAGAAAAGTACCCAAGTACTGGATATAGATTTATTAGAGGTGAACTTTCTGCAGTAAGTTGTATTTATGTGCATATGTAATTTACCTGTAAAAGTGGATGCCGTGACGCACAAGTCAATGAAGTTAACATACTAAACCCAAATTCCTTCTCCTTTTTGGCATCTCTCAGTATGTAGTTCTTCTCATCGACGAAACAATTAGCTTGCCCACAACTCTCAAGCCATACATGTGTAACCACCGGTTTTCCAGAAGCGATAGCTTCCAACATATTTCTCGTGCGCACAAACTGATCGGCTATGAAGTGCGTTGCGTCAGCCATGGAGGATACCACAGAAACACCAAGACGCGCCAAAATCTGAAAGCAAAAAAAAATATTGTTGAAATTCTCAAGGTAAAATCCATTTAAAAGGTATTAAACAATAATAATTACCTTCTTCTGTTGCTTAATTACACCGTTGTCGAGATGTTGACTGTACAGTACTCGGACATCGGTTATTTCTCTTCTCTTCCTTAACTCCTTTGATGGGCTTATCGGTAGAGGTACACTGGTGCGTAAATTGCGGATTTCTCTAAGAACCGGCTTCTTTTCACCTCCCTTCACACATAATTGTTTGAAGTATTCATCACCCATACAAATAGGAGAAATGTCCCTAATTGGTATTTTACAGTTCACTGGTGTGGAACACAATGAATCCGACGGCTTTGACTTCATTTGAGGTGACTCGTTTTCAGCAATGCCCAAAACTATTCCATCGAAGCATTGTGATGGATCATCAACATTACGAGACTTTTTGATCTGAGGAGATAAATTTCTTTTAGCTTTTCTCAGAGATCTTCTTCTCTTGGGAGAAAAAGTATGAAGCGTTTTGCTGTGAGTAAAATCTGCTACCATTTCAAATTCCTTATTTAGGTCTGTAGTCAACGTTTTCAAACCCCGAATTCCACTGCTCGTGCGCTTCTTAGAACCCTCTTCAACGTGAATTGTAGTTGAAGATTGTCTAGTCCGATGAGCAATGGGCATCACTGAACTTCTAATTCGATGGGCTACGTTTTCTGACCGAGTAATCTTCTTTTGGACTCTTTTTCTGTCAAGGCTTTCAAACCCATTTGGCTTCCCTGAACTTCTGGTACAATGTGCTACATTTTCTGGATGACTAGTCATCTTTTGCACTCTTTTTCTTTCGATGCTTTCGAACCCATTTGCTTTCGGTTTTGCTTGAACAGTTTTCCTGCCCTTCTTTGAGTTTGACTGTTCTGTATCTTTGACTTCGTTCTTCCGTCTCATTTCAGATTTAACAGGAGTATCGTCTAAGATGGCATCAAGCTTTCTTGTTCTCTTGGACCGCCTTGAAGGGATATTTACGACATTTACACCTGCTCGCTTCCTAGATGACGGTTGTTTTGTAGCTTTACAAGAAGTGGACGGTTCTTCTAGTGTGTCGCCACCATGAAATAGAGCTTCCATAGCTTCAGCAGCAATCTGAGTATCGGGTCCCACATCTAAAATATCTGGCTCGTCCGATTTTTCAGCATTCTTTTCCAGCTGTGAGTGAAAGTCATTGGCGAGATTCTTTTGAACTTCACTTATTGTCTTATCAGTGATTTTCGGTTTGCGGAACAGCAGTTTTGAATCTGAGTTAAAAACGTCCATTCTTCTGCCGTTGCCATCTTGTAGTCCCCTAGCTTCAGAATTCAAGTATTTCTTCCCGAGTCTTCCCCCGCCGAAAAAGTCAACCTTTCTTCTGCAGAAAATGTCACCCCCTCCTTCATCTTCTTTGCAATCATCCCAATCGTAAATGCCTAACTCTCCAGCTATGCTTTTTCTGATGACCTTATTTGCCAACTCTTGAGGCCCTTTAGCATTAACAGCGGGTGTGTTTTTTCCTCGAGAGAGTTTTCCATGCTCGGTTTCTTTATCAAACTCTGCTACACTCTCTTTAAGAAACCGGTCAACAAAATCAAGCGCATTTGCTTGTGATAAGTCTCCCGGTTCCTGAGAGTCAATGTAGCTGAGACCAGCGTCATAAGTAAGTTCGTCTTTTTCGTTCTCGACATTGTCATAACAAAGTTTCCTCATTGCCTGATTTCCACCTCTGCAAGTGGTGTCGTTTCTCGAGCTATTCACATTTCCATTATTCCATTCTACATATTGCTCTGGCTGACAAGCTTTTTCAAGTTCCATTGCAAATTGCCCTGTGGTCAGATTAGTGGTTGGAAGAGAAGAAGCAACACCTTTGTTTCTACGAGCAGCTAGACCAGAAGCCCGCAAAGACGCAGTCCGGAGAGAGGTAAATCGGGGTGGCCCAGAACCTGAATTCACACGAGATAAGCAAAAAATAAAAATAAAATAAAAAAATAGCCAAGATGATATAGAAATAAAGAGTGATTATCACTTGTTCCTCCTAAACTTGTTGCATTCTCTCAATTTGCTCCGTAAACTTTTATTTGGTATCAATTAGCCCTTTGAACCTATGACATTATCTTACTATACCTTATTTTTTGATATTTTGATTTCATCAATTCACCTCTTGAACTTGTTGCATTGTCTCGGCTTTCCCCTCTCGGTTGAATATATGACAATTCTGTTAAATTCTTAGCCATGTGCGTTAAATCTCATTCGATTTCCATCTACTTTAAATCGCTACTTGACATGTAGCGCACATGGCTTAAGATTGACGGAAATCGCCAGATAATTAACTTAAGGGGGCAGCTTGAGACAACACGACATATTCAGAGATAATTGATACAAGTAAACTTTCCGGGGAAGGAAACGATACAAAAGAGAAAGCAAACTGAGACAATGTGATAAATTTATCGGGCGCAACTTGTCATCATCTACAACAGAACTTCGAGCGCAGTTGAAGAGGCTAACCAGAATTCTTCTTCTCACCACATGAAGTACCTGGTCGCTCCATTGACCCTCCCGTGTTGTCCCCGCTTACAGAAGGACTATGAACCTTCTGAGTCTCCACGAATTTATCACAACTTTTCGATTCTCTCTCATCACTGTCAGATACAATTTCCGTGCTATCACTAACTTCACTGTCATCGTCACTTCCAAACACATCTAACAACTGGGTCCCGATATGCTCCGTGCAGTTGACATCATCCAACACCTGTGTTTCACCACCAATATCCACCAACTGGGCCTCATCGTCAAAATCCATGACCTGTGTCTCCCCGAAATCTTGAGCTTCGCCATCGAAATCCACGACCTGGGTTTCCCCGGGAAGATCAAGAAGTTGAGTCTCAAAGGCTTCTTCGAATATTACAGTATCATCCATAGGAATGGTACTCTGCGACGACGCGCCATTATCCCCAAATTCATCATCTTTGCCTGTTTGTCATACATGGAGTGTAATCAACAAACAATCATGTTCTATTCTATAGTAATCTACAAGGTCTCCACACATATATATATCCAGAAAAATCCATTACAGTGTTGAAATTTTCAATTGAGTGTCGCATGAATCATGAGAAAACACACATATAGATTACAGAGTCGAATGGAGACACCGAAGAACGAAGAAAGGAATTGAAAAGACGCCATTACCGAGAGCTTTCCGGGTGGAAGACTGGCTATCGAAGAACTCAGTCTCGCAATCAGAAGTTCCGGCAGTTGAGTCCGAATCGAAGGCACCATCGTCGTCCCCAAGAGAGCTCATTTCTTCCCCCAAAGATACGAAGCGAAATGCGAATCAGACAGCTAGAAGAGCAAGAGATTTTCGAGCTCCGATCATTCGGTGGAGAGAGAGAGAGACTAGGGTTGAGGATTCCACTGTTCTGGATTTTTGGAGGGAAAAAAATAAAAGGAAATGGGAATATTGTATTTATAGTTTTTTAAATAGCGGCAAATGTACTTAAATCTAAGCAGGTACTCAAGTTTCATTTACATGAGGTACCAACATTCTAGAGTTTATGCCAGGTTTTATATATATATATATATATATAAATAAATAGCAGCATAAGTCCTTGTAGAGGGCGATTTTCACCACCCTTTTCCAGTCACAAAGACAATCACATATAACAAATAAACAAGAATAAATGATGAATATCTCTGTTTTATTATATTTTCCGAAATGAGCTCGGTTTTCTTCCGTTGAATAGCTGGACAGATGAAGGATCATGAACATCACTCTCTCTACTTCCTCTCTATTTTTCCTTAGCCTTTTCTATTACAAGACCTATTTTTCTTCTTTTCGGGGCTTTCTTCTCTAATTTTTCGAACCCTTCCCAATGAGGCTTATCTTGCCTTTTATAGAGTTTTACAATGCCCTTCTTTTCCGCGTCTTTCCCGCTTTTTTCCCTTTAATCATTCATTTTTTGGCGTGATTGGAGGGCAGCATGGTCAATTCTTGTTTTATGTCGCTTCCGAGCAGGCTGCTGTTATGGGTAGGTGCGCCTCATTAAATGCGCATCCCGTCAGCCGTCATTCGGCTCTGCAAGCCTCGTCGCTGACGCTCTCATCGAGTGAGTAGGTCGGCTTCATTAAATGCACGTCTCGTTAAGGGTCATTCGACCCTGCACAATCATCATGACGAAGTTCCTCGTCGGGTGCGATGGGACGCTTCATCGCAACTCGCTCTCGTGTGGATGCGTCTCCTCGTGGATGAACCTCCTCAGGGGTATTCTTCCTCGGGGATGTTCCTCTTCGGGGATAATCCCCCTTGGGTGATGAACTTCCTCGCCTCCTCACATGTCGTTTATGGGCAAAACGACACGAGTTGTGTTGAGGATGGATTTGACCAAATCCGACCTTAACAGTTCTCATATTTTAATAGCTAGTACAAATAAATTTTAAGTTTTGTTTTTTACGGTATAAGTTATCACGTTTTAGTAATTAATGTTGATATTTGTTTTTGACCACTTAAGTCTTCTTGCAATGTAGATAGGAATTAAATTGCAAACCGACCTCCATTGGGATTTCATTTAGAAACAAACCCTCCAAATACTCCCTGTTAAGAAACAAAACATTGTTCACTGAGGGTCAAAACCCTTTTAAGATTACAATTGCAAAAAGACCATGTAGATAAGCCCTCATGTAATATTTCTCGTAGCACCTCAAGTACCTAGATATTACATTTCACGTTACTTTTAAGTAACTGAAACCGCAAATTTTACATATCTGAATAAAAAAAATGAGTGGTCGCATAGCACCTCAAGTACCTAGATATTCCTTAATTGGTTTTTAGAAAAAATAAAAACAACAACGTTGTTCGCTATTTTTTTATTTTATTTTTAGTTTCTTGACTAATATCGGAGAAAACAAAAATTGACCAATATTCATCGTTTCAGTTTCACTACAAGAGATTTAAATTGGAAACACAAACCAAACCGAGCCATGCTAGTTAAATTTTTCGAGGGGCAAGGACCAAGAGGCACTTGCATTGAGTAATTGGCAGCAACGCTCCTTCAACTTTACGCGCCATGCCGCCTTAGCTGTAGCGTTTCAGACTCTAATCTTTTAATTTTGTGCACAATGTCCCCTTTAACTTTTAGAAAGGATTGAAAATGTAATATTATTTAGTAGGGAGAGCTACACTGGGACGCTCTTGCCAATTTCGATGAGTACACCAATAATAATAGTACTTTCATTTTTCTACCAGGTAAATAACACCTAAATACTATTATTTTATGTGTTGGTTTTTGTTAGAAAATTGATAGACGGATTTTTTGTTATCTGTTGTTTTCAAATTGTTCATAATTTTCTTAGTTTTTCTGTTTTTATATTTATTTTTGTAAACGGACAAACCCGAACTGCTAGTTCCGTCAACACTCAATTTCGGTTTCTAAAAAAATCTCCACTGAAAATAAAAAGCCTTGCTTCTTTGTGGATGGTTCAGTTCCGGTTCTGTTTTCTTCCGGCAGCCATGAGTTGGTCGGACAGATACTCAGCTTCATCTTCATCAGCATCGTCGATACCGAAGTTAGTTCCAGGAGGCAAAGCAACACTCACGCTCTTAATCGGAATCGCTGGATCTATAATCATTTCTGAGCTCGTTGAGAAGCTTGGACACGCCTAATTTGAAACAAAAAAATGTTATTTTTTAATTAATTTATCTAGCTATTTAAAACCGTGTAAATGGTAGGCTATTTGAATCGAAATCCAATGCCTGAGAATTAGAATGAAAGTTCATTTGACCTTTGCTCTCAAATGCTTCGTAACTTTTCGCAATTACAAATATGAGTTTACACGGCAGACTTTTCACGAAGATAGGTTGTAAAGCCCGTTAAAGAAACGACCTTGAAATGCTTAACATTAGAACTCGTTGATCGACCGATATGAACCGCCGGATGATGAGTTGATTGTACGGTTGTGACTTGTGTTCTTAAATCCTTTGTTCTTTCTCTTTCGAAGGTTCTTTTTACCTGTCTTCTCTAGTGAAACATGTATGTATAGGAGAGGATTATGATGGTACAATCGACGAACATCAGATATTTTGTGCAATGCTTTCGGGGTTTTACATCGGAACAAGAGCGGACAACGTCGGAGATCAGTCTTTGATCTCTGCTCGAACCATCTCTAAATATGGTTGCGTTTGATTTTACTTGTTTTATGCTTTCGCTTGATTCGCTCATAATCCGTGTTCCAAGCAAAAATCAATGGAAGAAATTCCTTTGAGAGAAGAGAATAAGGAAATTGTTCAAATGAGACTAACAAATGAAAAACCTTCCATTATTATATACAGAAGAAAAAGATTGCCTTGGTCAAAACAATTAGACATCGAGTTATTTCCTTCGAACTTTTCTTAACTTGAATGTGATTCCGGTGTTTAAGTTAAGGGCTGAACTTACTTGCAAGAATTTCGGGCGACCGTCCAAAATTTTCATGATTAAAAAATTTTTAATTATAAAATTTCCAATAAAAGCAAAGCACCATATTATACGATGCTTAACTTAATTTTTTTCACCCCAAGCATTAAAAATTATTGGGCCGAGCTAGATGTTATATACGATGCTACCGGTCGGCGCTAGCAAATTGTTTACCTATACCCTGTTTTTTTACCTACGCATCGCTATTTATGTTTATGCATTCGATTTGTTACTTGCTTTTCTACTGAATTGAAAGAGATTTAAATTTTAGAAAATTAGAAACTCACTACTTTTCTAAAATGGCAACTCCTTAGGCCAAAGATATATTATTTTATACAATCTTGAAATGGCAAATATATTCAATATAAAAATGGATAATTACAATAATCACATTTGTAAACTCTCAATGACATAGAACATTACATAAAACTACACTTTACAATTTACTTGTAAAAAAAACATAGCAAAATTTTATATTCCAAGTTCAAACAATCTAAATTGAACTGGCATAGACATATACATGTAAAAAAAACATAGCAAAATTTTATATTCCAAGTTCCAACAATCTAAATTGAACTGGCATAGACATATACAGTATAAAAATGGATAATTACAATTATCACACTTGTAAATGCATTTGTAAACTCTCAATGAGATAGAACATTACAAATAAAACTGTACTTTACAATTTACTTATAAAAAAAAAAACATAGCAAAATTTTATATTCTGACAATTTCTTAGATGAGTCTATTTTGCCATAAGCTACTAAATAAGCAAAAAAAAAACTAAAAGAATTGTCGATTTTAATCTTCAATAGGCGACCCAACGAACTTTCACCGAGACATAGACGACTCGAAGGCCATGTGGCTCATTGACATCATGATGATTATCTCCGTAATCATGTGACTTTAAATAACTTTGAGGGAATAACTAAAGTTACCCGTTGTTGTCTTTGACCACTTTGTTGGTTTATCGCACAATGTCTTGAAAATTCGGAGTTTTCACGAATTTTGTGTACCTTGAATTGGATATATTGGGTAAACGGTAAATACGGTTAATCGTCTACCATCATCGCTAGTCATCTTATTAAACACTTTCCTAGCCATGCTGAAGACTCAGCAAAACGTGAAATAAGCTATCACGTTAAGATTGATGCCTATGCTCGGACCAAACTTCAAAAAGCATCTTTTACTTATCATTCCATCGAATAAACGCATAGCATCTTCACTAGATGTTAAGAGTATACTCGACGGATTTTGGTTCAAGCATACCCAAACTCTTGTCCATGGAAACGACAACAGAGTGATTCTCAGTTATCATAATTTGACTCGTTAAATGAGTGAAACGCATTCGAAGAATCCTAAGAAACGAACTCAAAAAGCCTTCACCACTATCTTCGATCTCTCTACGAGTAGATAAGTTCATACCTCCGAATCGGGATCTGAAAATCCCAGCGAGCCTTTCGAAGAACCCGCCACGGCGATAAGAAACAACCCTCTGAAAGCTCAACATATCTCTCGGCCCAGAAAACTGAAATGGCGATCGTGAAGCTCTCGAACCAGAGAGAGGTTAAACGAGAAAACCCAGAAGGCGAGTCTGAACGGCTTCAGTCTCTCTCATCCCGAACAAAAAGCCATTGAAAGGAGAAGAAAAGCTTGGATTTGGATATGAGAGTGGAGTTTCGGCTAGGGTTTTCAGAGAGAGGCGATTTTATATTAGATCAGTCTTTTAGGGTTTAGTCCTACAAAAAAAAAAAAAAAAAGTCTTTTAGGGTTTAGGTATATTAAATAAATAAATGAAAAATTGTTATTATCAGCATATGTACCCGTTCTTTTGTAAACATTCAAGTTATGTTCTCGTTCTTTTTTTCGCGGGATATATTTCATAAGTTTTAAAATGTACTCAGAGTTAACCTCCAGTATGTCTGTTAATTTTTGCCATGTGTCATGTACACCTCGACAAACTTCATCTTCACCAATCCGTTCGAGCAGAGCTCGAGACATGTTGAACGCTATCCTTAAAGCTTGATTACGAGCTTGTGGTTCGTTTGGTGATTAGTTTCCTAGGATATAACGGGACGACCCCAAACCTTGTAACACTTCAAAGGTCGCGCGGCGAACTGAAACTCCTTGAGCTTTGTTACCCAAAGACTCGTGACATAAAACAATGAGAAGCATAAAAGATTGAATTTGCAGAGTGAAAAAATGAGAAGCAAATTCATAGTATTTAGATATTTTTTGGTACTTGGTTTTGCAATGGTTTTTTTGAATAGGTTCGAGGTCACTGTCAATTTATAGCAACCGAACGGATACAATGAATTGATTTCCAATCAAGTCTATACCGTTAATAATTAATTGCAATTAATTCAAAACGTAATAAATTGAAATCAATGTTTCGTAACACTCATAATTAATATCATCGTTTTATGTAACGTTTGAACATCGGATGAAATCCCGATAATTAAAGAAAGTGTTCGTCTTTAGTGTTCGACGTTTCGACCCACTTGACGTTATCTCAATTTTATTTTAACTGTAATTTTTTCCGACACTTCGGAGACAGGTCAACGATGCTTTCCTCCGGTCTCGGTCATGGCAATCCTGACATCGGTACAGTAGATCCTCCTCCGTGTCTTCTCTATTTCTGCCCAATGTCGATGATCCTCGGCACCGAACCCTCCCATGGCGGAAGCCTAGGGGTGTTAGCGAGAACCGAAATTTTGTGGCAATTCAATTGGTTGGTGCGTTGGCAAATAAGTCACGAAACTCATATTTTGGGGAAGAAAGTCACCAAACTCATTAATTTCTTACCGATAAATCACTAAACTCATTTTTTCGCAGCGAAAATCACTAACGTCACACTTTTATTGCAAATACACACTTACAATGTTAAATGCCATGTTATTTTTCTTCATGTTAGACGAGTCACATCACTACATACTTACATGCCATATGTGAGCCTTTCTCGATCATCCTCTCGATCGCCTTCAACTGCCCGTATTGGGGCGTATTCCGGCGATGAGAGTTACTACGGGTAATAGGCTGCGTTCGGGAGGACGATTAAGTGATATGACGCGTACGTCTAACATTGTGAAAAATATAAAATTTAACGTTGTAATGGTGTATTTCCAATGAAAGTATGACGATAGTGACTTTTGTCGCAAAAAATGAATATAGTAACTTATCTGTAAAAAATAATAATTGATGAGTTCGATGACTTACGCCACAAATTACCCTTTTTAATTACTATAATACGTGGACTTATGCCGCTATTTTTTAATATTAAATGGGGTATTTTTTGAAAGAAAAAAAAAATAGAAATAAGGTGTATACAAAATCAAATTATAAAAACAAAGCAGGCAGAAAATTAAATTGAAAGAAAAAAATCGTTTAGGCAATTAAGCACATCAAATTATCAATCAAGGAGTATATAAATTATAATAAAAAAATATTAAGAAAGTTTTGGACTCGGAAAATATTTCCCTCAATCTTAGTCAAATCAATATTTCAAATATCAATATATATAGGTTTCAGAAAAATATACACTCCTCGAATAAAAAAATAAAAAAAAATAACTCTCCAACGATGACGGCGAAATTCGTCTTCGCGAGTCTCCTTCTTCTCGCCCTCGCAAGCGCTCCGCGAGCCGAGCCGGCCGGCACCGGCGAGAGCCGTGTGCTGTGTCCGTCCAGCCTCCGGCTTCGGTACTGTCACCGCCATATCTCCAACCTTCTCCGCCATGGACGGCCACTGAATGAGCTCTGCTGTGCAGTCGTCAACGACGTCTCCGAGTCTTGCGGTTATCTCTTCCGGTTCGAACATTGGTTTATCGTTTCCCGCAACAGCTGCGCTGCACATTCTCAGCCGCCTCCGGCCCCGACGCCGCTGATCAAACCCAGAAAGCATTCGCCGCCGTCAGGTAAATAATGTGTAATATTTTTGAGTTTCACGATTAATTATGTAGATTAAACTTACTATGCATTCTACTAAAGATTGAAGTATATACGATTATATATATGTATTATATGCATGCACGATGAGACCCTGCATGTGTATGTCAAACTTAGGATGTGAAAAGAGATTAACCGTGAATTATTATATTTTCGATTTTTCAACCGGAATTTGCACCGGAATTTTTTATTTACCGGCGGTTTTTTGAACGTGCAAATAAATTTAACAGTATTAACTAATTGAACCGGGATAATTTTTATTGTTTCAGCTGCTCCTGCCCCCGAAGTGTCCCCGGATATGGATCCTCCTCCGGCCCCGGTAAGTAATTACTTTCGGATAATCGGATTAATACTCTAATAAGCCTATATGCCTATTTAATCCATTCAATACAAATTAAATAGTCGATAATAAATTGAGAATATATATACGTTTTTTGTTTGTCTAGGGATTTTATACAAATTCACCACCCGCTTTTGCGCCTTCTCCGGCACCAGAACCCTCACCGGCAGTGCTGACTTCTACGGCTGCTCCCGCGCCGGGGCCAGTGACTCCTCAACAGGTTCACGATCTGCCGAAGCGCATGCTCGTGACTCTGCGATCCGGACCACATTGTCGTGAGTCCATCAAGCGGTTTGATGCGTGTGAAGTCAACTTTGCCGAAAACCATCTCTTCAGCGACGCCATCAGTAAGACGTGCTGTGACGCCGTGAAGGATGTCGTCTACATTTGCAGCCCCTGGGATTGGCCTCCGGTTCCGTGGTTAATTCCTTCCGCGGACCGATGCATCAACCCTGCTCAACACTAGTGCCAACCACAGTATAATCTCGATAAATTAACGAAACTAAGCGTTACTGCAGATCTTACCTAAGTTCCTTTTCTTCATTTCTTTTAGGAATTTTTTTATTAGGCAATATGGGTGAGATTAGATTTACACATGTATAGAATATAGTTCAAAACGTCTAATTAATATAATTTAAGGGTTTTTTTTTTCAGCATAAAATACGAATATGCATATTCACTTATGTCTTTATATAAAGATTCGGGTAAACTGCGGCTAATGTACCCAATGTTTGATTTTCTGCGGATTATATACTCAATGTTTATTTTTGGCGGCTAATGTACCCAATGTTTGATCCGTTAGATATTTTTGGGTTTTTCGTCAGTTGACCGTTAAAGAGTTATATGTACACTTTTCGTATTTTTGACATATCTCACTCATTTTTTGTCCAAATTTTAAGCACGACCTATGGTTGGAAAGATAAGAGATAGATCTACAACTTTAATGTTTTAAGTTTTGTAAAATCAGTTTTAAAAAAATACGAAATTTCAAGTACAACGTAAAACTGGACATTAGTTTAATGCAAAATATTTGTTTCGAGCAAATTTTAATATACTTAATGACTTTTTATGATGAAACGTAAAACTAAAAAGTTGTAGATAAACTTTTTATCTTTCCAACGGTTATTTATTTATAAATTTTGGACAAAAAATGAGTGAGTTATGCCAAAAATATAAAAGATGTGATGTGAAATAATATTTCATATTTTTGGCATAACTCACTCGTTTTTTATCAGAAATTTATAAATAAACATCCGTTGGAAAGATAAAACATTTATCTACAACTTTTTACTTTTACACTTCATCATAAAAAGTCATTAAGTATATTAAAATTTGCTCGAAACAAATATTTTGCATTAAACTAATGTCCAGTTTTACGTTGTACTTGAAATTTCGTATTTTTTTAAAACTAATTTTACAAAACTTAAAACATTAAAGTTGTAGATTTATCTCTTATCTTTCCAACCATAGGTCGTGCATAAAATTTGGACAAAAAATGAGTGAGTTATGTCAAAAATACGAAAAGTGTACATATAACTCTCTAACGGTCAACTGACGGAAAACCCAAAAATATCTAACGGATCAAACATTGAGTACATTAGCCGCCAAAAATAAACATTGGGTACATAATCCGCAGAAAATCAAACATTGGGTACATTAGCCGCAGTTTACCCTAAAGATTCAGAAGTTTCATACGCATATTGTTTAGTATATTTTAAGGGTAAACTGCGGCTAATGTACTTAATGTTTGATTTTCTGCGGATTATATACCCAATGTTTTTTTTTGGCGGCTAATGTACCCAATGTTTGATCCGTTAGATATTTTTGGGTTTTCCGTCAGTTGACCGTTAGAGAGTTATATGTACACTTTTCGTATTTTTGACATAACTCACTCATTTTTTGTCCAAATTTTAAGCACGACCTATGGTTGGAAAGATAAGAGATAGATCTACAACTTTAATGTTTTAAGTTTTGTAAAATCAGTTTTAAAAAAATACGAAATTTCAAGTACAACGTAAAACTGGACATTAGTTTAATGCAAAATATTTGTTTCGAGCAAATTTTAATATACTTAATGACTTTTTATGATGAAACGTAAAACTAAAAAGTTGTAGATAAACTTTTTATCTTTCCAACGGTTATTTATTTATAAATTTTGGACAAAAAATGAGTGAGTTATGCCAAAAATATAAAAGATGTGATGTGAAATAATATTTCATATTTTTGGCATAACTCACTCGTTTTTTATCCGAAATTTATAAATAAACATCCGTTGGAAAGATAAAACATTTATCTACAACTTTTTACTTTTACATTTCATCATAAAAAGTCATTAAGTATATTAAAATTTGCTCGAAACAAATATTTTGCATTAAACTAATGTCCAGTTTTACGTTGTACTTGAAATTTCGTATTTTTTTAAAACTAATTTTACAAAACTTAAAACATTAAAGTTGTAGATTTATCTCTTATCTTTCCAACCATAGGTCGTGCATAAAATTTGGACAAAAAATGAGTGAGTTATGTCAAAAATACGAAAAGTGTACATATAACTCTCTAACGGTCAACTGACGGAAAACCCAAAAATATCTAACGGATCAAACATTGAGTACATTAGCCGCCAAAAATAAACATTGGGTACATAATCCGCAGAAAATCAAACATTGGGTACATTAGCCGCAGTTTACCCATATTTTAATGTCGAATTGTCTAATTTGGGTGTTTCTTTTGACATATCAGATTTTTATAACGCATTGTTTAGAATAATTTTTCTTATTATAATTTGTATTTTGCTTCGAATAAATGAAGGTTTGAGTTGCCGATAAAGATGAAATATTGAAAGAAAAAATTAAACTCTAAGTTTTCAAAAACATTAAAGTATACTCTTAGTGTATAATTTGATAATTTTACCTTCCATCTTCCTATGATTTTAGTTAATCATTTAAATAATTTAAAAAATAAAACTCTAAATAAAAAGTATATTTTGGTAAAGAATGAAATTAGAAAAATTAGAAAAATAAAAATAAAAATTAATTTGAATTTTTTTAAAATTAAATTTATTAGAGAATATTTATATAAAAAATAGACTTTGAAAATATGCTTTAGCTGTTTTCGAAAGTGAGCATTTTTTTTTTTTGGACCTTAGTCGTTTTAGTGATTTTTTTGCCCCAATTTATTTCAGTTGAAAAACCCCATAATTATAAAACCATTTCATATAAGAAAACAAGGCTAAAAAATTTCTTCACAATTTTCAGATATTTTTTTATCTTATTATCATCGAAATCCAGACAAATCCGCTTTTGTAGAATAGCATAAACACTTCCGCCAGTTTCCGTAAAAAGACGAGCCGGACAGCAGGTGCCCGTTACCCGTTTTGCCCCTGTCCCAACATTAGCATAAGCATCATAAATTTCAATGAGATATGAACAATTAAATATACATAAATTTCATAAATTTCCACATGAAGTCCCCAGTACTAAAAGCCTACCATCTACTTAATATACCACTGTGCTTAACAAGACATACACATTAATTCTTCAAATTAATAATATAATGTAACTTCTCCTTCCTACTCTTAATTGGCCAAAAATTAAGCCAATCACAAAGGATACAAGCCGAAACGGCACCGGAATTGACCGGTTTGATAAACTGCAGAGAAAAGCTACCAAACTACGCACCTTTCATGGGCGGAGTGTGATTCACTGGAAATGAATCCCATCGCCGAAAACTGGTTAATTTTTACGGAGTATATTGACCGGCAAAGCGGCGGGATCAAGCTCCCAACATCCCCAAAGAGCGCCGCCTTTCTCGTCTGTCAAACGAAAAGCTGGAATCTGATGCGAGAATTTGACGAGCTCGAGATGGGAAACCATTTTGGTGACAGGTGATATCCCCTGTGTTTGCAGCTTGAAAACAGAGTTATAGTTGGGAACACGTTCCAAAACCGCAACCTCGATCTTCGAATCCTGATCGCCGAGGATCTCAACTATGTCATAATGGCAGTCTTTCAGGTCGGAAAGTTTCAAGTCGGCTTTCCAGTTTTTGTACAATGCCCAAACCTCACCTTCGGTTGGAAGGATTTTGAATTCTTTCTTTTTATGAGAAGTTTCGATAACTTTAACTTGATGAGAGAAAGAATCCAGGGATTCATATGCAATCGGACGGATCTTCGGACAGTGGAATGTTCCACAGCCTACGAGCATGTCCTTGTCGTTCCACCCGATACAATCCGCGGACCGCGAAGGATTGAGCCACGAAATATGCACACTGAATCCAGGGGATAGTTTGAGTTTCTTAATCTGAGCATAGTATTTTGGCATTTCATCTTCGTCGCTATATAACGCCCAAATCTGACCAATCTGAAACTTCTCTTTTGATTTATTGGCAACAAAGTTGAAGAAATCTGGTTCTGGAACTTCAAGCGATTCCAATTCTTCTGATTCTGGAATATCTGATGACTCCGAACTGCTCACCTGAACATAACTGCTCTCTGAATTACCGTTTACACCCTTCTGTCTGGAACCGAAAAACTCAAGTGGCAAAGCAGCAGGATCGAGTTCGAACGACTCTCTAGGCACTCTTTCGTCAGCATTGATCTTCCGGGATGGAACCATGTGAGAGAATTTGAAAACTTCATTAGCCGGAATAAACACCTCTTTAATATTCTCCGCCCGACAAAAAAGACTTACAAACCCTTTGACCTTTGTCAACGGACCAACGTAAATTCCAGTAGCTTGGAAATAATTGGTTAAGACCACTACAAAATCATATTCAAACTGTCTCTTACGGCTCGCAACCAGATCACGGCTCCACTTGATATCCCAATTCTTGAATACAGCCCAAATCTCCGCCTTTTTTGGATATATAACGGTAGTATTATCTACATCAACCCCTCCAGGACACGTCATTACATGAGAGAACATAGGAAGATGATCTGTTTCTTCTGTTTTTTGGAGCCGAAATTTACCACAAAAAATCGGCATATTCTTGGAAAGCCACAGCTTTCCGTTCTCGTCATCTGGATCTGGCTCTAGCCACCTTATCTGCAGCTTGAATCTAGGAGAAAATACCTTCTTGATACTTGCATAGAATCTGGGCAGGGCTCCTTTATCGTCATAACACGCCCAAATCTGCCCCTCTGAAAAACACTCGGGTTTTCTGTCCTCCTCAAAGTTGCTGAATTCGGGATCAGGGTAGCTGAGTAATGGTTTTCTGTCCTCATCACTGACTTCAATCTCTTCGCCATCTTTGGATTTATCTCCATTCTCCTCTTTGATAGACCCGGGTGAACTTTTTCCCTTTGCCCTTTTCGAAGCCCGATCATCATCATCATCATCATCTAAATCAACATCACCATTATCGTCGTCACCCACAGCCTCATCAACATCATCATCGCTTTTGTTTTCCTTGTAAGAGACTTTTTGCTTATGCCTTGACGACCTCCGAACATTTTCTTCACGATTTCGAGAGTTCTTCTCAGCTTGAACGTCTTCGTCGTCACTCTCGATCTCTTCTTCGGAATCACTGCCGGAATCGGATATTTCAGACTCGGAAAGGTCGATATGAACCCTAGTTCGCTTCTTTGTTGTCTTGTGACTCATCTTCCCCGTGTTGGCTCGAGGATTTGTACGGTCCACACACTTACCCTTCGTTTGAGTTGGCTTTGCGCTTGAAGTTGCAGTTCCAAAAACCATATTAGGGTGAGCTTCTGTTTTGCAAGTGTTGTTCACCTGTTGCTGAGGAAATACCGGTTTAGCAAAATTTGTTGCTGATACTCTGGTCATATCGAATGCAACAAAGGGATTCGCGCATTTTTGGCAGCGAATAGACCGATTCAGAACTTCTTTATGGTACTGATACCTGTAGGATTTATTGACAGACAATGATTATGAAATATCAAAACGGAGGTTGCATCTGATACACTCGGCCGCTAATAAAAAATAATGATAACAACAACAATTAAATTAACTAATCCTTATATGGATACTAACATGAATAATGTTTACACAATTATCCCTAACTTGCTATATTTTTACAGTACCTCACTTGGCAAAAGTTGCAGATCGTCCAGAAAGTCCCAATGGTGTTTGGAACCACGGTAGTGTAGTGTTGAGGACGAAGAGAAGCATGCCCGTTTTTCATGTCATAGAGTCTGCGTTTCTCTTGGTCCAAAAGGAATCTGTGAGCTTCACCGACCAGCTTAAAGGCACCCTCTGCGCCGGATAATTTGTTTTTGTCGGGATGAAGGAGCAGCGCGAACTTTCTGTACTGCTTTCTGATCACCGCCTCGTCGGCGGTTCTCTCGACTTGAAGGATCCCGTACCAGTCCATATCACCGCCCAATAATTTCTTAGTGGAAGCACAATGCACGTCGCATATCAGAAGCATCTGAGAAATATTCTCGGTGTCGGGATAGAGCTTCTTGACCCTCAGAGCCATCTTATGAGCTGCTACAAAATCCTTGCTCTCCATCTTCTTCTCCGCCATCACCTTGGCCCTCATGGCCTCTTCCTTATTGCAGTCCATTGCCGATCACGAGAATCAAAGTCAAAACCCGTCAGCCTCAGATAGTGCCCATCAATGACTACATTACCGCGCCATATGATTCGTCAATTCTTCCCTGTACGACAAAAAAAAAACAGAATTATTATTTTTATTTATACATTGAAAAAGGAAACTATAAAATTCAAGCCATGCCCTTAAATTGAATATATAAATAAAGTCTGATAATCACAAGCAAAGTTACAATTTTTACGAAACACTGAACCTCATGAGCATCACTACAAACTATTCAAGCGAGAAGCGAACTAAATCGTGAACTAAACCCCAAATGAATACACTAAAATGTCATCGAATTTGGTACTTCAAAACCCAGACCCATTAGAGCCCTTTAAACCTAGAAGAAGAAGAAGAAAAACAAAACAAAAAAACAAAAACAAAAAACCCAAAATTCTTCTGAGGCGAGCGAAGCACCGATTGTTTACAGAAGAGAGAAGTACTTACTTGATTATCAAGCATGAGGAACTGAAACGAATTTCAGAGCGAGAATCTCCGGTGGTTTCTTAGGGCGTTCGTGAGAGGAGACGACGAAGAGACTAATGATTTTGGGTTTTTTAATTACGAAATGATTCAATTGGTGTCTCCTCGCACGCTTTTGTGATGTAATTTATGGAGTTAATTTTTGTTTTTGAAGTTGAATTATGAAATGACTATTATACCCCTAGTGAAAAGAAGACGTCTTTTGAATTCCAACTACCCTTAGGAGTCAATTAGGTTGGGTTGGGCCGGGCCGGGCCGGGATGGGACGGGCTTATAATTATCGAATTTGACCGGACACGGCCCATGACATGGGTGGGGTCGGTCTAGGAAAATATTTTTTTTAAGGCCACCCCTCTTCGAAGGGCGTAGTTCACAATATCACGAATTTTTTTCAAGCCTGGTCCTGCACTTTTTTTTTATTGATATCATGATCGGCTTTTGTGTAATGCTATGTTTAAAATTTCTCATAATAATTAGATTTTTATTAGCAAATGTAGCTTATACAAGCACATTAAGAAATCAATTGATGTTTTGACTAACTTTTGTGTTATTCCATGTATTTGGAATTCAAGTAATTATCACTAAATAAGTAAAAAAAAAGATATAGATTAAAAAAAATTTAAAATTAATTTTTTTCAAAAAAAAAAATTGCGTATTTTCGCCATCAACAGCCACATGACTGATGTTAACGGAAAAATTAACGTTATCATGCCAAAGTCACGGTCAACGTACATTGGGTATTTTTGCCGCCAATTTTAAAAGTTAGGTACACAGGAGACACGTTGACCAAAGATTTGGTATTTTTGCCATAATTTTTCCTTGACTTTATTTAACCTAAGTTTTCTCTCGCTCCCTCGTATTAAATTTAGCTACCAATTTTAAAGGTAGAAAATACCATTTCTCAGCACAAAAGATGATGATACATTCTTCTAAAGTATGTTTAGTGAAAATAATCTATTTTGTAGACTAATAAATTATATATAGCTTTTGTACAAACCAAAAGAGATGTTGATTACATAACTGGTTCTACGCTTCCTATTGCATCTGTACAACAAAATACCATGTCCAATCATTTCCCATCTCGGGACACGTCACTTTCTTCCGTGCTTGCTGCAGGCGGATCTTTCTTCTCACATTCCGGTGCCGTTTCACCGACCGGAGAAGAATCTTCCGGCTCTTTGGCATGAGCTTCGGAACTCTCCGGAGTAGACTTCAGAGCAGCCATGGTTACCGATACATTATCTAATACCTTAGAAGCGTCAGACTCATCAGCTGGCCCTCCCTCTAATGCTACGTCGCCTGATAAATTATCTTTTCCCGTTAAGCTATCCGTTGGGTCTGCGTTTCTATCTGAAGTTGCCTCCTCCATCGCAGCCAAAGATGCAGACACATCGGTGTCCGGAAGTACCCAAGTTACCTGAATGCGAACACATCATCAAAATACAAGTCAAGAGAGAAAGAATAAGTGTCGGTTCGTAATTTTAAACGTTATAGGCATGCGCCAAATTTCTCTTGCTGCGGTTAAATTTATGAAACATTTTTTCTAGTAAACGAAAAGCAGCGGATTAAAAGTCAGTTAAAAAACTTTCATGAATTCTTTTGTCTTAAGAAATATTTTACTTACAATGAAAGGCTATGAGGATTTAATTCAAGAAATCAGTCCCTTTGGAAAGCCTTAAAGACCTTAGAAAACATGGATTTGAGTTCTGGCAGAACCCCACCAACCTCGGATGTATCCCTTTCATCGGAGACCGCCATCTCCACCGCTACCGAGGAGCTAACTTCTTGCTTTTTCTCAGATGAACCGGCGGTCTCTTCCGTTTTCTCCGATGACAATGGCATATCTGCTTTCTCAGATGTGCTCTCGTTTTCTTTGATTTTCTCCAACGACACTGACGTATATACTTTCTCCGTCTTGTCAGTTTTCTCCGGAGACAGTGGAAGATCATCAGATTGATGCTTCTCAGACGGCTCGATCTCTTCAGTCTGCTCCAATGACAATGTCGCATCAACTTGCTCCGATTGAACCTTCTCAGATATGCCCTCGATTTCTTCAGTTTTCTCCAATGGCAATGGCAAATCTACTTTCTCCAATCGATCATTCTCAGATGTGCCCTCAATTTCTTCAGTTTTCTCCAATTGCAATGGCAGATCGACTTTCTCCGATCGATCCTCCTCAGACGTGCCCTCCATTTCTGCAGTTTTCTCCAATGGCAATGCCAAATCGACTTTCTCGGATCGATCCTCCTCAGACATGCCCTCCATTTCTGCAGTTTTCTCCAACGGCACTGGCAAATTGACTTTCTCGGATCGATCCTCCTCTGACGTGCCCTCCATTTCTTCAGTTTTCTCCGATGGCAATGGCAAATGTACTTTCCCAGACCGATCCTTTTCAGAGATGCCCTCGATATTTTCAGTAGACTCCAATGGACAATCTACTTTCTCAGATTCTTCCTTCTCGGACG
Organism: Parietaria judaica; assembly: GCA_954871525.1. Taxonomy (NCBI): domain Eukaryota; kingdom Viridiplantae; phylum Streptophyta; class Magnoliopsida; order Rosales; family Urticaceae; genus Parietaria; species Parietaria judaica. The sequence goes on from OX940866.1 coordinate 3,277,312, forward strand.
TGCACTCAATTTCTTCAGTTTTCTCCGATGGCAAATCTACTTTCTCAGATTCTTCCTTCTCGGATGAAGAATTCTCCAACGGCAATGGCAAATCTAGTTTCCCAGATTGTTCCGTCTCAGATTTGCCATCTATTTCTTCATTTTTCTTCGAAGACGATGGCAGATCTACATTCCCAGATTCATGCTCCTCAGATTTACCGACTATTTCTTCAGTTATCTGCGAAGAAACTGCCGTAACTACCTTCTCGGACACAGGGCTACTAGGTTGAAGCTTCTCAGAAGTACCCTCGATCTCAATCTTCTCCAATAACACCAAATCCACTTTCTCAGACTGAACCTTCTCATCTTCAATTTCCTCCACCGACGATGGAAAATCTACTTTATCAGACTGAGGCTTCTCGTCTTCATTTTTCTCCAAAGACAATGGCATATCTACCTTCTCGGACACAGGGCTGCTAGATCGATGCTTCTCAGATTCCATCTCTTCGTTTTTCTGAGAAGACGAGGGAAGATCAACGTTCTCAGATACAGAGCTGCTAGCTTGAAGCTTCTCGGGTGTACACCTTATCTCTTCAGGTTTCTCCAAAGACAATGGAAGATCTACTTCCATAGCCACAGGGCAGTCGGCTTGAAGCTTCTCCGACGAGGACTCAAGCTCGTCATTTTTCTCCGATGACAAGGGAAGATCTACTTTATCCAACACAGGGCTGCCAGCAGGATTTCTTTCAGATGAACCCTTAATCTCTTCAATTTCCTGCATAGAGGAGCATTCGTCTATGATCTCTTTCACGGTATCATTCGATTGAGACTCGTCCATCTTTAGCTCATCGTCAGCTCCGCGCTTTTCTACAACTACAATGGTCTCACATGCATCCATCGGATCGCTATCATCAGCTTCGTGCTTTTCTACAACTTCAACGGCATCACACACATCCATCGGATCGCTACCATCAGCTTCGGAAACTTTCCCTTCCTCTTGTCCTTCTTTGCTTCCACCTGGGCTTTCCATAGATGCAGCTTCTTGCTTTTCCGTGTCAGTGTCCGTGGCAACCGAACAAACTTGCACTTGATCCCTGACTTCTGCTACTGTAACTTTTGACTCCTCTTCGGTTACCCTTGCTTCTTTAGAGGGAGATGAAGATAGAATTGCAGAGTCTACTGTATCTCGAGGTGAAATCTCAGGATCTAGTGATTCATTTGTTTGATTGGTAACTTCATATCCCGATTTTAGGTCATTCAACGGCTCCGTAAAGGCAAGTACACTTTTGACCGTGGACTCTTCAATCTTTGCTTCCTCTGATACTGAAGAAGAAGATGGTAGATCCAGAAGCTGAGAATCCTTATTTTCTGGACAATCTTGAGCATCAAGTGCATCGGTAATAGTTTCCTTCTCCGTCTCAACCTCTTTTGACTCTTCAAGCTGTACAGGGAGGTCTTCTGTAACTGTTTTGACCGATCCGTCTATCGTTTCTTCCTCGGATACTAAAGAAGAGCATGGTAGATCGAGAGTCTTTGAATCCTTGGTTTCTGGGCAATCTCGATCATCAAATGCATCTGCAATAATTTCCCTCTCAGCTGGTTCTTCTGTACCTTTTACGGTAACACCCTCCACAATTTCAGCCACCATAGCTGAAGACGAGGGTTGGATACTTGTAATATCAGATGCAACAGTTTCTAGCAACACCCCGCCAACCTCAGATGAATCAGCCTTAATGATATTGTGATCAGACGTTTCAGAGTCCATCGGTTTATCATCTTCTTCAGCTTTGTTTTCTTTCCTTTCGTCTGGTAGATTCTGTTCAACTGGACTGATGATTTCCTCTTCACCTGTCAATTCTGAAGGCGGGAGCCCCGGTTTTGCCTCATCAGAAGCAGAATCACCATCTGGAATTCTCTCAAATGCACTAGCCTGTTAAGAGGAAGAAGAATATTTAGCCGTCTTTTCGGGCAAAATGTCATTACTCTCAGACAGAATATTTACTTCGGGCAAGTCATCATTACTCTCAGACAGAAAATTTATTTTGGTTCAGAATTTACCAGATCTTGCGGGGAGTCTCGGCTCTGTATTTTATCCGTCTGAGAAGGGCATTCAACCTTCTCTCCAGACAATGAAGAAGAATCCAATGGAGCAGGCATCTCTACTTCGGAATCTTCGAGAGAAATTGGTTGACCAGAGGAATCAAGCTGAATATCCATGTCCACTTCAGAATCCTTTCGTGCCTCGGAAGGTAATGAGCTGCTAGGTGCCTTCTCAGTTTCTGTCAATAACAGAGAAGAAGGCTCTAAAGCTTTTACTGGAAAAATCACTGTATCGCCATCAGAGCTTTTCGATGGCTCTAATGGTGACAAACCAAATATTACGTCCTTTTCCTTAGTGTCATCAATCTTCTGCTCTTCTTCCACTGGAAGCGCTTTTTCAGATGTATTTTTGGAACAATCACTGGTGGTCGGAACATCCAATTTATCATCACATTGAGCAAGAGACCCTTTTGGTTCCTCGGGCACTGCAGAACTTTCAAGCGCATCACACTTCTCTCCATCAGCCATCAGAGAAGACGAACCACCTGCATCAGAATTTACCAATAACTTTTGTCTATCACCTTCAATCTGATCGACTAGCATGCTGCTTACATGATCTTTTGTGATATCATGATCCTGATTTCTTCTACTAGACGACGCATCATGTAGACTTGAATCCTGAAAATTGGCCACAGCGGATTCGGGACCTACTCCAAGATCTTCAGCCTTTGACAAAGGTTCCGGACCTGTGATAATTGTTTCACTGGTGCTTTTTACAGCTTCAGAATCCACAGATGGCAGAACAGATGCTAGTAAAATCTGGGGACCAGAGTTGTCGGTGCCGCTGACAACGTCGTGTTCATTGGAAATGTGGGGCCCGCCGTGGCTGCTAAAATCACGTACGTGTGGTTCAATAGCCCCACAAGAATTGTCATCTTTTTCAGCTTTATCCTTTGCCAACGGTTCAGTCTTGTTTTCAGAATCATTTGGTTTCACGTCAAGCTCCATGGAAGTCGCCGAAGAAAAATATGGATCAGCAGCGAGCGGTTGTACCTGAGAAATCGCAGCACGGTTTTCTCCAACAAGTGGAGCGGCACAAGAAGCTTCCATACTATCCACCGTAGTTGACTCTGGCTCAGAAGTTTGACCTCGCACGGGTTTCATACCGTCTTCCCCAGTTAAATCTTCCTGAGAAGTTTGAACAGGATCTATCTTCTTATCAGAAACCGAGCTAGTCTTGATTTCAGGATTAGCCGTTTCATCTTGTTTAACCAAAGTCTCATTAGAAACAGCAGTCGGGGATTGTATACCATACTTCAACGGAAAACCTGGGGCACCCATGTCCATATTTGCAGCACCGGAATGCACTTTCTCTTCCACAATCGGATTTTTGGCCACTTCAGGAGCACTCAGTCTTGACAAAGAAATACTAGGGGCACCCTTGCCTTCTTTACCAGTCAGCTCTGCAGTCTTTGACCTTGAGGAGCGGGTACCAGAAAACATTTCCTTCATCACCCGAGCAACGTCGCTGACATCAGCGGTCTGTATTCGACCTTTGGCACTGTCAATTGTAGCGGGAGAGTTAGTTGGCTGCTTCGCTTGGGAAGTGAGGCTAGATTGGTCTTTCTTCTTGGGATCATACACAGCGCTTAGGTGCTGTGACTCAGCACCTAGAGTCACAGCAGATTCACTAAGAGATTGAGAAGTTAATCTTGGATCCGGAATTGCTGACGTATTATCAGGTGTAATAGGCAATGCTGAAGCCAATCTTCTCCCTCTTCGGCGAGGGGTTTCTGTTCTGACTGGAGTCTTTCGACCTGACCTTCGACCCGGTGGTCCCGCGGGAGGTGTAGATTGACTCACTGGAGGAGCTATAGGAACAGCAGGATAAGGAGCAGGTTGACTGACTGGCGAAGCTGTGGGAACTGCAGGGAAAGTTGGAGTAGGAGCTGCCACGGGCAAATGAGAAGAAACTGGAAGAGATTTATCCTCCAAATGTTGGTTCTTACAGACTTCGGGGACGGTTTTATCCAATAAAGTTGCAGCAGATGAAACCCCGCTCGTTTCTGGTTTGGATAATGAGCTGTTTTCCGGCAAAGTTTCTTTAGAAACAGAAACAACCTTACCGATATCAGCACTTTGACTCTCTCCCAATGCAGCACCTGCACCGAAAAATAAATTACTCTTTGATCCTTGGAATTTGATAGCAGAAAATAGTTGACGTCTTGAAAGCAGTGAAACGAACTGAGAGAAAAGCACCACAGGAGAGAGGAAAGTAATTGCTTAAATATTTATAGGTCTCACAAATTATATGGAGCTAGTATAACCCTAAGATTATGCAACAAAATGTAACAATAAATCAGAAACACTAGAACATCAAAAAAGAAATTACTCTCTTATCCTTTTATTTGGTGGCAGAAAATAATTGACATTTTGAAAACAGTGAAGAGATACTGCTCGATTGCTATATAGATCTCTCATACAAATTATAGAGGGCTAGTATAAGAATCCAAACCCAAATATTATGAACATAATTGGTAACAAATAAACAGAGCGAATCCATAATTAATCTCCCAACACATTTAAACATCGATAGTGCTTACCTAAGGAATTGCCTGACTGTTTTCCTTGGGCTAAGTCAACTGTCTGTTCAGCTGTTTTAACATTTTGACCTGCCACATCATCCGGTAATCGAACAGCTACTTCCGAGAGAGCATTTTCTTGCTTACTTGTTACGGTTTTACCCTGTGATGAATCATCAGCTTTATGCTCTGTCTCGGGAGTTTGTTTTAATTCATCGGCAGCTGAAACAAGAGGAAGAGGAGCAGAAACCAGCGCCTGTTTTCTACCCCTACGACGAGAGCCAGAACCGCCACTTTGTGGTTTCCGACTTTGCCCTTTGGTTTGAAGGGGTGGAGCAGGAGAAGAAGACACGGGCTGAATGACAGGTGGGGGATTTATTATAGCACCAACAATAGGCTGAAGGTCTGTTCCGCCAGTAACTACCGAAGCAGAAGAACCTGTGTAGACAAATAGAAAGTTAGGCATTATAGTAATATAATTTAATATTACAGTTAGATTCAATGCTTATGATTTATTTCCTCGCTTATGTATATGTTAAAGACTTTTTACTTGGAAACTTTATTAAGTCTTTAGGTATTTCTATTATATAGGGCTATTATTGCTTATGTATGTTTATGGGCTTATTAGGGTTTCTAAAACTTATATAAGGCAGCCAGCACCACTAAGAGAGTTTTGTCTTGCTCCCGGAAGAAAGACCGTCGTCAATTGTTTATGAATATTATTTCCTGAAATTCATCATCATGACAAGTTTCTGATTTGATTATCTATCTGGGTCCTATAAGTATGTGCGTTGAGATGTTTTATTAGTAAGGATAGTTAAATATCATTATTCCAGAAACTAGAACCAGACAAAGGAACAGAACCTTGGGCAGCAGGAACACTAGCAGCTGGGACGGTGACACCAGGAGCTTGATTTACAGGCGAAACCACCGGAACATTCTGTGTAACATCGTCCGGCTTTGGGTCAGGGATAACTACGCCGCCAGTACCCAGTGTATATACTGCCACCTGTCGTTTTCCCCTGCGCCGAGGCGCTTCTGCACCGCTTTGACTTTTCCGACCTTGCCCTCTTCCCTGAGGGGGCATGGGAACTTGAGCGACAGAGGCGAAACCGGGAGGAGCGGCTGCATTTACTGTTGAAGAATCTGTGTTAGCATGAATAGTTTAGATGTGTCACCCTAGTCTAAGTAGCTAGCCAGTTTTCTTAGATAAATCAGAGATATTCTAATAAATATAACCCGTCTCGAAACTCACAATCTGGATTGGTGAGTGTTTGCGAGGAAGGTGTTCCTCCTGGCGAAGCCGTGTCTGTAATTGCCGTCACAGGTGCTTGAAGTTGGGCCACTACTCTTTTTGGTCTGCCTCTTCCTCGCTTAGGTGGTGGAGTCACAACGCTGCTCGGCTGCAATACCTGTGGCTGCACCACAGGGGGCTGTTGCTGCACCGTGGGCGGTGACAGCATGGCAGGCGGTGACGTCACGGCAGCGGGTGGTGCTGTCACAGTGGCGGGCGGTGATGTCACAGTGGGGGCTGGTGGTGTCATATTGACTGGCAGTGATGTCACTGTGGTGGGTGGTGATGTCACAGTGCTGGGCGGTGATGTCACGGTGGGAAGTGGTAGTATGGGTGGAATTGGAAGTTCTGTCTTTACAACAGCTGTTACAGCCTGACTGGAATCTGTCGGTGGCAACGTTGTGTCATCTACTTCTTCCTTTGATTTGGAAGGAGAATCAGGCGACTCGGCTTGACACAACTTTTCAAATTCCTCTTCTGTCCATTGTTCCTCGTAGGATCGAACCTATAAAGCATTAATAGTAAGGAAATAAATCAAAACAGAAGAGAAGAGATCGTGCTACGAGGATGAACACACGATCAGGACAAAGATAACCGTAGAATTTCGATATAGGTATTCTCTCTTAATCCATTCTTGACATCTATTATTACACCCTATTTGTAGTCTATCAGGTAGATCAAAATAATAAACCAAGCATAGAAATAATAGGAACAAGTCCCTATAGTTTAGGGATTTCTGATACAGCTAGAAATTAGCTCTAAAGTAAAACGCAACTAATAAACAAAGAAATTATAATAAAACAGGTGAAACTAGACAGTCCAGACAGATCCAGCTCAGTTTCGATCTCATAACAGGACTCGTGATGAAAATAATTCAAACATACAATTTTGGAAGAACAAGCTAAACCGAAACACAGCCATATTTTGATTAGGGTTGAAATCCTTAACATAAATTAAATGGACCAATTGTAGCTACGTTATTATAAGGCTCAAAACAGAAATAACCAAATAATGAGAAGACATAATAAATAAATAGCCTAATAACTGAATTGTAGCTACGTCATGGCACCAATTCCTCCTTGGGCCAAGACTGGCTCGTGTTTCGGGTTACGGATCAGTCTTAATTTAGTCTTACTGAACAGAACAATTTTTTTAAAAAAGAGAACGATTATATTGGTAAAAGCAAATTTACAATGCAAGGTCCGAGAACGGTTTTCGATCAGCCAGCCCATATACCAAACTCTACCACGAAAAAGATAGAAAATACCGAACAGAACATATTACATACCTCTCTTGTTCTTTTTCCCCTTCCATAATGTTGGGTGTCAGCACCCCCAAGACTTGCGCCTTTCCTTTTGACCCCACCAAGACTCGGGGGTTCAGTAGCCTTTGGCACATCATATATTTTCATAGCTTCAACAAACTCCTTCAAGTCATCTTCTGTGACAAGACGAGGAGGCAACAAAACCGGAGTTTCAAAATTGCTTGTCCCCGGTGCACATGCAAGCTTTCTCCAAGTTGCCTGCATCGTCGAAATCTCAATCACTTCATTAGAAATCCATGATAAAAACCGATACAAGAATACAATAAAAATAACAAAGGTACTCACTAAGAGCATTACTACCGATTCTTTATTATTATTTTTTTGAGAGACGATTCTTTATTATTCAAACCACCAAAACACAAATGAAACATAATCACCAAACCTAACCCTAGACGCCTTTAAATACCCATATACAGTTAAGTTAAATAAAGCAAAAGACAAGAACGGACTTAATTAAATGAAGCAAACCTCTAACCACCTTTGCCCATGAGCAAGTGCTTATCATAAACAGTACAAGTACTTACCACCTCTGCTTCTCGCCTTTGCTTGTCAACTGATTCAAATACATCAATCTCCGACCCACTGCAGATCGAAAACAAAACCAAGAACTTCATATATGGTTAGGGGCAAAAGAAGTAAGTAGGTGAAAAAGTGTAAATATTTCCAGGCAACCGAAGACGCTAGTATGAAAGAGCACTACGATATATTGGTGTCAATCAAAGAAGAAAAAACCCAGATCCTATCTTCAATAAACAAACCCATTTATTATTAGCAAAAACGGAATGGAAAGAAAATAGTAATTAATAATATATCAACAGCTACTAATAGTCAAGTCCAAACCTATCTAATTAATTGTTTACCTGCGAGCTAAGATATCATTTAGAGCATCATCATCTAATACAGGTGCAGCTTCCTCCTTTTTACATTCTCGCAGAAGGGCCTCTAGATATTCCCTTCGATCTTCAGCACTGTAGTACATAAATGTCAGAACCTTGAAAATCGCATAACTTTTAATGTTCGTAATACAAAATCGAGTTAGATATTAGCGAGCCTTTTATATCTGCAATCAAAATCAATTTTCTTCCTGGGACACGAAAATCTGGGGCTTTTATATTTAATCTGAGAAAGATTTTTTTATGTGAACATGAACGATCATTTGGTAGAAATGAAGAGGTTTAATTTTTTACCCTCAAATTTTCACCAAATAGAAAAGGCTTCAATGAATCCGAAGAATCAAATTGTTAATGACAAGATCCAAGGCGTCAATTCTAAGACTAACAAGAAAATATTTTTGCACCTTAATTTTTTTTTTACCTTGTATTATTGTCAAAAAAACCAGCAGTGATACTCTGATTTGCAACTCCAAGTTTATGCTCAGCTGAAGCTCTGACTTGCTCTTCAACAGTTTGGACCTTATTACGAAACAGAAATATAATTATAAGAATTATCCATTTATCAGAATTTAGAGGCATCGAACTTCAGAACTAATGCATTTGAAATCTCAAAGAGGCAACATTTCGAGAAGTAAAAGAACGGACCACAAGGAAAACTGAAGCTAAATAATCAATTAAAAGAAGCACAATATCTTACCGTTTCAAAACGAAGAACAAGCACATCCCTTTTCTGACCAATTCTGTGAGCCCTCGCCTGTGCTTGCAGATCAACCTGAATAATTATAGTATATATTAGCCAATCAGAATTCAATCCATTTCAAGCAAGAGCATGAGACTTTAATTGGGAGTGAACTTATTACCTGTGGATTCCAGTCAGTGTCGAATATAATGACTGTATCAGCAGCTTGAAGATTTACTCCAACACCGCCCGCTCGAATGCTAAAACGTACAATAATCAAAGAAAATGTCACTACAATTAATCAGCCTATATTATTTAGAGGAAATAGTGGAGAGGTAAAGATCCCGAGCGAGCTTGAATGATATTTTCCAAATCTCCTGAGCAATTATGGGTGAATGATTATACCGGAAACTGGAAAATCCTGTTCTTGGATTAAAATCTGTGTAGCCGGTATTTTAACAGTACCAGTTTTCAGTCCACACCGAAATTCAGTTACCTGTTTTTCTATATTTTTAATTAACTGAAGTTAATATTATGATTTCGACGTGTTATTGTCAATGTTCTGATTTGAGGTATAATTTACAATTTAACATGTATTTTATTTGGAAAACTCTACTATTTAAAAAGTTTTCTATATCACTTTTAATGAAAACCTTGTTCTTTTCCCGAGTCCACCATTTCACTTCCAGTCACCAGCTTATGACAAGTAAATTAGAAAAGGTACAAACGAGGTATTTATAGGACATCATAATCACCTGAGAAGTTCAAGCAAAAAAAAATCACCTGAGAAGAAATATGAAATATGGCGAGTCTGGTTTGTTGAATGCATCGATGAGGGCCCCACGATCACCGCCAGATGTATGTCCGTCCAGACGAAGGTAGCGATATTGTTTCCAGTGGAGATATTCCTCCATAACATCAAGTAGTCGCGTCATTGTGGAAAAGAAAAGAATCTGAAGAAATTTGAGAAAATAAGGTTGTTATTCTCATTAATTTTGAATAGCTGAATACATCATAATAAGTAGCCTCGGGAAGTAGAATAAAAATAAATAATATTCTAATCTGGAAACATATGTATCTGATGTATAAGCAATCACCTCATTAACTGAATATATTATCCATTTATGAGATAGTAATTACATGAAAAAGAAGCCACAGAAAATACGAAAAGCCATACCCTGTGATCAGCTGCTTTCAATTTCGGTAGCAGTCGGTCTAACATCTCAAGCTTCCCACAATGTCTTATAATAGGTGGAAGATAATGCTTAGGTAGGTAATTATCCACCTAAAAATATACAAATTTAATCATCACTAAACCTACATAATTAAGAAATTCCCAAATGAAATAGTGACAAACATGCCTGATCTGCATGAAGCTGGCTCAGGTAAGGATGGTTGCATATATTACGAAGCTCCATAACAGAGTTGTGCACAGATCGAGACTGACATTCAAATTATATCAGGTCAGATAACAATAATATTTTTCGCTTTTGGGAAATTCTTTCAAATTGATTCCATACAAAAGGAACATATCTTCTTAGCTACAATTATACTAGATAATTTCATATAATTACTGATACGAACTAAACCCTAACTTTCTATGATATTACACTATGTAATTACATATAATATTTTTCATTAATACAAAAATATATGATTAATTAATAAACATCAATACGAACAATTCCTTACACCCCCGATATACAAAACTAATAATCCAGATACAACATGGCAAACAATAATCCCCCCGAATATTATTGTTACACGTATAGCATATTAATGATGTTCCTGCTTCAATAAGTAAATAAGAAAATTTATCTTTATCAATATAATCGGTGCTCCTTTAAAATTAAAAAAAAAAGTAAATAAGAACAAAGGTACCTTCGTACTCCCAATTGCTCCAAGATTATCTTCCACCCTTTTCATTAAAAGCTTCTGATAAGCCGAAGCCTCGCATCTAATAAGTCTCTCAATTTTCTCAGGTAGTTCATTCTCAACCTACCAAAAAGTGTCAACTCAAAAGTCAAAACCATAATTATTAAAAATATTTTTCCAGTTAATTAAATCAAATATGTTATAAATATATTTGTCAACATTTGCAGCACAAATGTTTCAGAAATTTTTGTGTACTCCATCGAACAACCTTTATCTAAGAACTGATTGTTCAGTGACACTTAACAGCAAATGGTTATTTAATGATTAAGTTAGAAGATAATGGATCTTAAATACAATATTTATTTCATATATGATAATACATGCATATTCTACACAGATTATCAACCTGATAGATAAATATAGCGATCAAGTCTCAGTGGCAGACAAACTACAAAACTGCTTAATGAACTATATTTTTATACCTTGTGCTTCAGCCTTCGAAGTACAAATGGTCGAAGTACTTGGTGAAGACGGTTAATAATCAAAAGATTCTCCTCCTCGGAGAGTAAGGCCTTCATCATGATAAACAACCAATGAAAAGAAAAAAATTAGCAACTCAGTCTATTATATGATATTAATTGGAATAACAAAAGGAGAAAATGAATGTTTCGACACCACTCACTTGATCCGCGGAATTATCACCGTTACTCTCAAATGGTTTGTTGAACCATTGAGAGAAATCCTCAGATGAGTTAAAAATATTAGGCAACAAAAAGTTTAGCAACGCCCACAACTCCTCGAGATTGTTCTGCAGGAAAGGGAGAAACAGCATGTCATAAAATTGCAAAGTGAAGTCACAAACATCGCCTATACGTCACAATGCAATTAGGATTACAGTGCATTACATTGTACAGTAGCGACAACTTCCTAATTGTGATTATGCTGTAATTATAATTCCCCACTTTGCTGGCATCGCTATAACAATCTTACACATGGAATCGTAAATGTGCAAACTAGAGTGTGACTTCGATAAACTAATAAATAATTATATCATATTTTTGTCTCTTACGTCTTGGGAACCAATGTATAAATTAATAATTCGCTAAAATTGTAAGATAATAAATATTCAGAAAAACACATATATTGGTCTCACATATATATAAATTAATAATCCCCTAATAAAAAATTAAACCGGAGGATTAACCTGTAGGGGAGTCCCAGTCAACAACAAGCGGTGTGAGCTCTGATAATACTTTAAGTCAGCATTCAGCTTGCAAGAGGCGTTCTTGATACGATGACCCTCATCAATGATCACATAATGCCAATGAATTTTACTTAGTTTTGGTCTGTCATGCTTGTTCATCAGATATTCGTACGTTGTGAGAAGGACGTTGAATTTCTGATGCACAATCCTTTCCCTGCAACAAAGAGGAAACAAAACTATGTATATTTGAAAAGAGAAGAAGGAAAAAATGAGAGAGGGTATTCTGCCATTTACTTGAACAGTTTGCGCCTCTCTTCTGGAGGGCCAGAATAGACTATTTTATTTATAGTTGGGGCCCAGAATTCAATTTCGGATGCCCATCCGGGTAAAACTGAAGATGGCACTACCACTAGAAAAGGGCCTCGGTCATTTTTTGCTTCCATCAGGTAACAGATTAAAGAAATAACCTGCAAAACAAATATGTGAAACTTTAATTTCAATTAATTTTGAAAATGGATTTTTATTATTTTCTCTATATTTCTTCTGTAAACATGTCAACTGGATATTAACTATACCTGCACAGTTTTACCGAGGCCCATTTCATCAGCCAGAATACCATTCAAATGATTATTATATAGTGACACCAGCCATCTTAATCCATTCATTTGATACCTGAAACCCAAAATTCCATTATAAGTCAACTCTAAATAAATAGTAGCAACAGTGAGGTTTTTTGTAACACATGAATTATTAAGAATGACATAGCACATAAGCGAAAAACAATGCTATTAACAATGTTAGCTTTGACTTACTCCCTTAAGGTTCCACCCTGAAGAGTATTGGGCTGCTCTGAAATGCTCTCTTTTACGCTGCACAAAACCAAGTTGACACCGGTCACTTTAAAACTTATAATATCATAGAGGGACAAAAGACGGAATCTATATATATTGATATAGGATAGAATAACAGGAAGAGGACGATCAATTTATGGTGAAAAAATTTGTGAATACTAATACAGAGGACACAAAATACAGTGAACCAAACGAAAGTTTAGACTGGTTTGTCAACTACTTAAAACTTTATCTGAAAAAGAAGTGACAAGAGACACGAGGACAAAGATTTATCAAGAATGAAATATATTGTAATCATTAAGAATCGATACCTATGAGCCATCAAATAGTATTTTTCATTGCTTTCCAGATAATGCTGCAACCACATGAAATAAAATGAAGTATTAGTCTTATTTGTGATAGTAATTTTGATTGGTAATTAAATAATATTCCTATGCATATGGAAGTAATTAGCTAGTGTAATTATGATTGTTTTGAAATTAGCGACCTATTAAAGACGCAGTATCATTTCTGATAAATGGAAATTATCATTTATCGCAAAACCTACTTTCCTTGATTTGGTAATGATGATTACCATTTATCAGAAATAATACTAACACATAAGCAGAACTAAATATTCTTAATAACTAAAGTAGATGACATAATACTTGATTTAAACGATGACTATTAAATGTCGATTTGACCTAATAACATATTCTTAATACCTAAATGTAGAACATGTATCAGGTAATTAAGAAGGTTGAGTAAGAGAAACTTGCCTTTGCCTGATCGCTTTCGTCTTCATTTTCAACAGCAGTTTCACTCTTATCAACCAGGCTTGCAGATCCTGACTCATCCCCTTCGCACCGTGTAGTTTTTGCTTGTTGCAGCTTCGATCCAAGCTTCTGAAGATACTTCTCTGTCTCTTTCAATAGTTGCTTAACACGGTCAGATTTCGCATCCTAAAACATATACAGGTGTCAGGAGAAAAGAAAATTAAGAAGATGTTCTAATAATACCACTTCCATCATTCATTTATTTTATTCGGTTAATGAGAAGTTTTATCTAATTCTCGTCCATTAGATGTGAGTCACAATTAATTAAGGAACTGTAGAAATACGGAAAGTTCTGGAAGTATTTATTTTATTTTTTAAGAAACATCGATTATATTAATAAAAATAAAATTACAATGCAAGGCTAGAGAATGATTTACGATCAACCATTCCAAAATTTGACAGGTGTCAGGAGAAAAGAAAATTAAGAAGATGTTCTAATAATACCACTTCCATCATTCATTTATTTTATTCGGTTAATGAGAAGCTTTATCTAATTCTCGTTCATTAGATGTGAGTCACAATTAATTAAGAAACTGTAGAAATACGGAAAGTTCTGGAAGTATTTTTTTTTTTTTAAGAAACATCGATTATATTAATAAAAATAAAATTACAATGCAATGCTAGAGAATGATTTACGATCAACCATTCCAAAATTTGGTCCGGCTGGAAGTATTTCATTAATAAAATAGTAATAATTACGTGTGATTATTTATTTTAATAATATTAATTACATAGGTTTAGAGTTGATTACTATAATTATCTTTACTATATGCTGATATTCGATATTGCTTTCTATATCATTGATTAACCAAAAACTTTCCCAAAATCAACAGGAACAGTAAGACAAACCTGAACCATTCGTAAATATCCCTCGACATCATTGATCTTCAATAAATTAATCTTTTCACGCTGTATTCTATCAATTTTCTCACGATGGATTCGTTCCTTCTTTTTGTGGAACTCTTTTGCATATTTATTAAATCCCTTCAGCCGTTCTCTCTTGAACTTGAATACATCATCAAGCCTTTCCCTGCATTTGTTAGATAATAAGTAATTAAGCATATATCTAAACATCTATTACAATCAAGCACATATCTTTAACAATATTACAAAAACAGTGTTAAGAAGAAAAAAGCACATACTTGTGAACCTCTATCTCGCTGAAGAATTCCTTTTGCCTCTCCCTTATTCTCTTTTGCCGCTCTTCCTTCATTTTCTGCTCAAACTTTTCCAGTTGTTTTACTCTCCTACCATGTTTATGTTTCTTGCATGATTTTAAGCGATCAACTTCGACATATATCGGCTTAAAAAAATCATTGAGGAAATCACTGCAACAAAACCAAAACAGCACCATCAGATAATTTGTTAATAAAAAAAAAAGTTATGGGTAAAATTACAAAAGTTTAATGCAGCCAGGCAAGATTGTATTAAGTAAAAACTGTGGAGAACGTATTCTTATTTAAAAGATAAATAAAGAAGAGGTAACACAGAGCTGAAAACACTTGCGCACTTTGACTAAGCTTTACCAATAAACTCCAAGACCAATTTCAAAATTCCTTCTCTAAACTATCCAGCAAAGAGGAATACAAGCTTGCTAATATAAACATTATAGGTATTACAACTTTTGATTTATCATATACCTAATAACAAAGACTATAAAATGGAATAATACATCTATTTTTTAAACTAGTTATAAACTATTTCGTAATATAATATGGAATAATATATAGCAAATAAAAATAACATATAACAAAAGATCATTATGACTGCATAAATATAGCTCTTCCTGAGAGAAACACCTCGCATTTTTCCTTTAAAAGATTCACATAAACCCACAGATGGTTTTTATTTTGATCAAAAAAATAATAATATAAGTTGAGAGTGAAGGGGATGTAAAGTAACTAATTGAGCATTTCACAACCATCTTCTAGTAATGGAAGAGAAATGCAGAAAAGACTAAGTCTCAACTCTCAAGGTAACAGACTGAGTGATTTATAGAAGGTTTAACCTTCTGAGACGCCGTTGAAGCTCCAAAAGCTGCAGCTTCTTGAGTTCTATAACGCTCTTTGTTTTTGCTGATATATCTTCAGATGAGTTTGCATTTTCCTAGATATGTCATGAATAAAAAATATCAAGAAACATCACAATATCTCGGAAGTAAATGCATTTTTTACACATTGATGAACCTGCAGAATCATTACCGTGTATATATCTAAATCTAAGCAATCCATAGTAATAAATAAAACAAATAAATATTTAAGAAAACAGTTTATGATAGCATAAGCCTCATGCTCAGTGCACGACTATGTGAATGTATGTCCACAGTAGCAATGCCAAAATAAAATCCAATTATTTAAAGCACAAACCTTTAACTTGTAAAAACATGTTGCAATCCTGTGTCTCGTTTTCTGTTGTTTCATATGCCATTTCTGGTCTTTCAGGTGTTTCTTTTGTTGGTGATCCAGAATCCATTTTTCAGACATTGTATACTTCGGAGAAGCTGACAATTCAATAGGCATAAAGTTATCTTCCTCTCTTTGCTCTGCACAAAAAATTAACAAAATTTACTTCAACAATGCAGTAGTTATCTTCGCCATCTAAAAACCGTCAAAACTAAAACCATTTGTGCAACTATTCTTTGTTCAATGAAGTTTTGCAGTACGCTTCCCACCTTGGTGCACATGTTTTGTCATGGTGTTAGCATCCCTAAAAGGGCCCAGCCCATGATGATTATTATCAACTCCTGAAACCGGTTTCCAACGATCTCTTATAGCTAAAGCCGGCATATTATTATCGGGATGTGAATTCCCCAAGTTACCCATGTTGCTGAAACTTTGAACCTGTCCTGCATTATCTTTTCCTTCAGGAACCATATTCTGCTGAATAGAGGATGCTTGAAGAACTGCCCTAGAAATCTCATCGTGATTATTTCCAGGAGCATTCCAGCTACCGGGCCCCATCACGGAGACGCCATGGTGAATCCTTCCACCTTGGGGATGGCCGTTTTCCATCTTTTCTCCAGGAGCACCCACTGCTAAACTGTTCCTTGCTCTAGAAAAATCATGCTGAGTCGGCAATTCCACATCTGGTTTTCTCAGCATTTGGAATTGTTTTCTTTCCTCCGAAGGCAATCCTTCTTTGTCATCGGCTTCTTTAGGCAAGGAATCGGCATCTTGAAATCTGCCTGTGGATGAAGTGCCCGGATGACTTTTATCGGTTTCCCTTGCAATGTTTGGATCACTAGAAAATGGTACTTTTCCTTTCTGGTCAACTAGTTCCTTATGGGGCCCATCTGCACTACCAACTGGAGAATGAGTCAACAATAAACAACTACTTTACTTGCAACACAGGAAACAGCAAACTAAAAAATGTTTCTCTTACTATGATTGAAAAGAACAAAATAAATGGAACCACTGTTCATACCTTCTTTAGGAAAAACGCTACCAAGTGCAATATCGAGATGCATCTTCTTTGGAATCAAACCATTTCTGCACATTCATACAGAAAACTATAATAAAATAAAATAAAAAATCGTGAGGTTAAATTGAAAGGAGTGAAGAAAAAATCAAGGGGTTTCAACCTGAAAGCTAAAAAGACAAGGCACTGTGCTCTCAGCTGTTTCAATTGTTGTTCTCTGAAAGGCTGCCCAGAACCTACAGGTGATTTTCCTGTATTTCTAGGTGCCGCATTTCTAAGCATGCTCATTTCAGAAGCACTGTTTTGCCGGCCCGCCTACACGATGCATTAAAATAAATTTAATTTGTTTTAATGTCTTAGAATCCCAAATCGATATTTGAAATCTAGATTTCGTATAAATTTGAAATATTATTGATTAAAAAAAAAACAAAAACAAAAAACAGAACTAAAGCATCTAGAATCTACATAGACACACAATAAACTAATAAGTGTTTAGCAAAATTATTCACCATCAAAGAAACACGGGTCCTTTTACGTTATTTAGAAAACCCTAAGTCTGTTTCAAATCCTCCTCTAATTAGGTTTCCTAGGCCTTTTCTAAACAGGTTTACTATTCTGAATCCCGGTCTGATTTTTCGTGCTTCTCCTCACGTCGACTTTGAGTAAGAGTCTTAACGACTAGTAAATGCAAGCATTAAATAAAATGTATTCAGAACCAAATAGCAGGAAATGTCATCCATATCAAACAACAAAGTTGGTGACTTTACTGAGCATTTGTAATGTAATTTACCAGGGCAAGTTTGCCTGAATCAGTCAGCTTATTTGAAGCTCCTCCATCATGTTCCAAACCCTTTCCAGCGGTAAGATTTGAGCCAACAAATTGCATTGCGTTACCGAATCCGGGATCAGCTGTTGGAAATGAACCAGAAGAAGCTATAGGGACACTTCCATGAACCATTCCAAAAGAACCTAAGAAGTATGTGTTGTTACCAACTGAGTAGAAATTCAGCTCATAATAACCTTTCAAGGGGTGAAACCGGTTCCGAGATTTTCGATAATTTTTTTTTTTTTCATGAACAGGTTTTTGTGTAAGAACCGATTCCAGAACCCATTTATAAATATATAATATAAATTATAAATTGATAAACCTGAAAACAAAAACCCTTACAATAAAAAAATGATAAAATCAACCTATTTTCGGAGTGAACCAAAAAAGGGTACCGGAAGATTTATCCTAAAACGGATTTTTTTCAATTTTCGCTTTCCGGATAAGTTTCAATCGTAGTTCTTAATTCTTTCACTAATCTATACACGAAAATAAACAATGGATTTTAAAAATAAGAGTCAAAATATGGACTAATCTAAAAGCTTCAAACCAATATTTATATTAAAAGGAGGAGCGGAATAAATCTTACCGCATACGCATTGATACAGTATAAATCTTACCTGTTCCAGGAGATGGAGCAGCTGGCAGTAACATAGTATCTGCATTGCCTGGGCCCGGGGCAACATTAGATGAAAACCGAGGAACTTGAGGTTTTTCAAACTGCAAACCGCTTTTATTTTGGTTCCATAATCCCATATTCTCGTGTGAAACAGAGGGCATTTGCTGACTATGCGTAGAATTGACTTCTGAGCCTTCTGGGAGTTTTATATTGGAACCCCAAGGCATTGAACTGCTTGCAGGTTCAACCTGTTTTTCCACAAGATGTTGGCTTTCTTGCTTGGGCCTAAGTGTCGGACGATTGCTACCAGACATCGATGCAAACTGTTCCATAGGGTTGCTACTAGGGTGCACATTAAAATTACCATGCTCCCCAGCTTTGATTGCAGAACCAGAAGAAGCATCAACCTTGTTGATCTTCCCCTTTCTTGTATTGCGAGGCTCGGATTGCTGAGCATTATCACTAGGTGGTTCCGACGTATTTCCCCTCTTTCTCTTAGTAGCATTCTTCTTACCTTCTTTTTGATTAATTTGTTTTCCTCTATTTGTCGTCTCACGCATTTCCTGTGACTGAGAATTACCTGACCTAGAATCCAAACTAGATGGACTTTCGTGGTCAAAGGTTTGACTATTGTGCTGAGATCCAGGCCCTTGAAAATATTCATGCCCTGTACCAGTTGGACCGACGGGTGGCTTGCTCGAAGAAAATGGATCCATTTTGGGTATTTCATTTTCAGGCAAAACCGCGTTGGAATCTTTTGCAACCCCAGCAGGTGGAGAAGGTCCTGTACATTGTTTTCAGTATAATAAATGCAATACAGACGCATTAACTAAACAAATTGTCAACGTAATATATATCAAACAATGTTTACATGAGCATTTTAGTACCTCTAAATTGTGAGGTAGCCGAATCAGCTCCTTGTACTCCACTGGGCATAGGAAGGCGCGATGATTTCAAGGCTTCAATGTCAAGACCATGCTGATTGATAACCGTCTCCATGGCCCTAAATGAAAGATAATAAAAACAAATGGTCCCAAAGTATAAAGATGAAAGATTCGAAGGGTATTAATTAAGTAAACACAATTGCCTAAATTTATTCAAAACCGTATGTGCATTGGCCATTATTACAAAAATAATATTAGCAAGAGTATTATGAATCCTTGCCGAAGGCGAAGAGTATCTAATGAGACTTTGCAGCATGCAGTAAGCAAACACTGACCTCTAATCTCGAGGAACCAAATCATAGCAAATGGCACGCTCGATTTTTTGTATTTCACACTAAAATTTATGTATGTAAACGGACATAAATCTTTAAATATATTATCTCAATAACCATGAGTCACAAACCGAGAAAGTTACCAAAGGTCGAAAGTTAAAAGTATTCTTACAAGCATGTAAGTAGTATTTTTTTTCTTTTTCCAAGGAATTATTCAAAACAAAATCCTTCTTATTCGCTTAAAGTTTAAACCAAAGAAATTTCGAAGAGATAAAATAGAAAGCATGGTCATATCACTCAGATGTATTAGAAACTTTTACCTTGATATAACCTGAAATGGCATGGTACTCTCCTTTCCACTTGACTTCATGTGTTGCAGTATCTGAAATCCAAAATACATAACAATAAGTTAGCTAAATAACAATTAAATACTAGTATAATCAGGTAACTTCACTCACCACAAAAAGTTTAGTAGCCAATTTAGCAGGCTCATCTTTAGAGTCTTGGATGAGTTTGTGCAGGAACTTTGCTGCCTCTAATTCGATATTCTGAGACGGCCCCGCCATCTCGTTTGACCTGTAAACAACAGAAACATCCAAAAATTATGTTATAGAAATTTCTCGATGCATCTCGGCTCTAGCTCAGAGCTTCTTCTAGAAATGCAAGCATTTAATACTTCCCAATGAGTCTATGAAACAGAATACTTCTCATACCAAGCCACAAGGTACATTCCATAAA
This sequence comes from Parietaria judaica, assembly GCA_954871525.1. Classification (NCBI taxonomy): domain Eukaryota; kingdom Viridiplantae; phylum Streptophyta; class Magnoliopsida; order Rosales; family Urticaceae; genus Parietaria; species Parietaria judaica. Next base: position 3,297,664 of record OX940866.1, read on the forward strand.
CAATCGCACAAAAAAAACGTAAACACTCCGCAAATTGCAATTGGCAATTAACATTCCAAACAAATCTATGTTGCAGTTAAAAGCTCTAGATATCTCAAACACACTAACTGTTCACCGAAACAACCCCTTCAAAATTCGATACAAATTTCTTTTTCAGCCTGAAGTATTAAGCTCTGGATATCGCCGACTGCTACCGGAACAACGAACAAACCCCTCGAAATACCATCATTTCACCATTGTAATTCACTAGATTTTGCTCGGTTTCTCAGAAAAACACAACACAGTTACACTGCATGAACTGTTTCCGACTTGAACCCGGTTACTCCGAACTAGCTCGAGCACATAAATGCTAGAGGAAACCCTAGAAGACTCAGACCAGAAACAACCGCGTTCAGAACAGCGCCATCACTCACCAGATCACGTTTGATCACTCGAAAAAACAAAACAATCAGAAATTCGGCAAGACTGTGCACCTTGAGGCGTTGCTTGGAAGCTAAAATCTCACCTAAAAAATTACGCCAAACGAGAAGAAGAAGAGGAGGCAAATGGGTCAACCAAATGCCACCATTGACTCGAGCGATCCACAGTCGATGAATCGACGAAGCTGGGTGTGTTCGATCGAGCTCTGGGCGAGGGTTGGGTTGATTTTAGGGCTTTTCTCTGACGAGGAAGAAGAAGAAAGCATGAGAATGGAGAAATGACGAAGACGATGAGTTTCAACGAAACGATGTCGTTTCGTTAATCGTTTCAATTTTGTGGCATAAGTATTTGATATTTAATTTTGTGACAATCACGGCACAAGTACCAACAATTTGATCTACTAAGTTCTAAAGTTTAATATAGCGGCATACACTCAAAGTTTACAAATAGGAAGCGATGTATTTTTGGTCACAGATGTACCCAACGTCAACGATATATGGTCACATCCATTATATTTTTCGCACGGTATATTTGTAACTTTGTGCACCTACGACGATCATTTATCAGAACCAGGGGCGGAGCTAGAACTTTGACTAAGAGGGGGCGAAAATTAATAGACCCTAAATTTTAAAATAAAATGAACTTTAAAATTTGTAACTGTTTTATGATGAACTTTCGGTATATGAAAATAGTTCATTAGAATCTATATGATTAGAATTCTACATATTACGCTTTCAAAATATTAATTTAATTTTTTTTCCAATATTTTAAATTTTGCACGTTTTTATTCTTTAGTTTTGTAAGTTGTAATCATTTTAGTATACTTATAATTAAGTAAAGTACAAAAGACCACGAAAAAAAATTATAACCATAAAAACTGTTGTTAAAAAAAATTGTTGGGATTGGGAATTGAACCCAGTGCTTTAAGTTGGAAGAGCAACAAAAGTTCACTATACTGCAGTGACATTTAGTTTACAAATGTTATGTTTACTATTTATATAGAAACTTATAGTAATATGACCAAATTAAAACCAAAATAACAAGCTCGGACTAAGTGGGGCGGTTGTTGGCGTGGTTTCCCACCTCAAACAGTCAAGTATGACTTGTGAGTGTATGATGGTTAAATGAACAATTTGGTGGAATTCGATCTCTCACGTTGCAAGCTCTCGATTCACTCTAAATATATATATATATATAATATATATATATATGTGTGTATGTATAAGCAATGTAAATAAGACGAGGGATTTTTTAGAGAGGTTCGTCCCAAGGCGGTAGTTGACTACGTCCTCTGTATGTTTATTGCGACAAATAACATGTACGGACAGCTACAAACAGCAAATCACGACTAAAGCGAAGGAGAGAACAAAAGAGAATAGAAAGAATACAACAGAATCTTCAAGTGAGCAAAAATGACGGATAGAAAACTCTCGATGTATTCTCTCCAGGATATCTCTCTTGATCTGAGACTGAGCTTGGTATTTATAGACTTCAGTTCTTCTCGTTGGACTTTCAGTAATCTTAGAATCTTCTCTCCGGGCTGACCGAGTTGAATGGCTCGTCTTGTGGCACGTGTCCCACGACTGCGTTCTCTTCGTTAAGTTTGAATTGTGCCCGTTGTGGAGTAGTCTTCATGCTTCTGGTCTTTCGCTTGGGTTTGAATTAGGATGACAGGTAGAGTATGTGACAATTCTACCCTTCTTTTACTGGACTAGCGACGGATTGCTTTTGGGCTTTTGGGCCGAGTAGCTTCCTGTTCGTTGGGCTTTATTCTTCTGAGATAATGGGCTCCTTGAATGGGCTTTTATGAATTAGGGATTTAATTCCTTTAAAGCCTTTTATTTATTATTTGTAAATTTAATTAATTCACAACTTAATACTTTATGTCATATTAAAAAATGACGAATTTGTACATCAACAGCGGCCGCTCCCGCTCGGCCCCTGATCAGAACTATTGTCATGGATGTATCCGAAGCACATCACTACTCCTCCAATTATTGACGTATTATTGTATTTTTAGTCTTTACTTACATGTGATATATGTGTATATGTGATTGTAGAAATTATGACTTATTTATATTCAGACGTGATATATAAATTATGAATGTATATTTGTAGAAAGTTTTCCATTTACATCTATAATCTAGGAATGCAATAATAACAGGGTAAAGGTACCAACTTTATGTTGATGTCGGATTTTGTCAAATACATCCACAACACAACACGTGTCATTATGGCGCAAAACGACGTCGAATAGGGGCAAGGAGAGGCTCTGACGAAGGGCCTGAGACAATATGGTTCTCTCGACGAGGTTGCTCGGGGAAGTGAACCGCGACGAAGTCCACCGCGAGGAAGTTCAACCCGCGACGAAGTTCAATCAGCATAAAAGTAATCTGCGATGAAATACTTCATCGCACCTCGACGAAGAATCCTCGAGGAGGAGTCCATGAAGAAGAGTTCATCGCAGGAGAGCTCATCGCAGAGCAGCTCATCGCATGGAAGCTTATCGGGGGAAAGTTCATCGCAAAACCCCAACGAATTAAATAAAGGAAGAAGTAAAAATCGCACGAAAAAAAGGAGAATCAGTTAATCAAGTGAGGAAATCATGGGAAAATCAGCGTATTCAAGGAAAGTCAGCAAAAAATCAAGCAAGAAGAAAGGAAACCCTAGCGAGATTCAAGGAACAAGAAGGGAAACGAATTTATAAACTTTAAGCCTATAAATACACATGTAAACCTCATTAAAGGGGGGGAGAAATTATCTCAGAAGAGAGATTCGGCCAGGAGAGAGATGGTGGAGATTCGGCTAAGAGAAACCACCAAGAGAAACCATAAAGAAAGAAGAAAGAAAGAGAGAAAGAAGAAAGAGAACGCTAACCACATTGAACTACGTGATGACCTGATCCCGGTATACCGGGTACGTAGGCAGCCTCGCTGAAGCTGGCGAGGCGTGGCATCAAATCATATCATATTTTTATCCTTTTCCTTCAATTTTCCAGCTATCAAACGGGAAAAACCGAGTCCTTTTCGGGAATATAATAAATCAGGAATATTCGTGTTCATATCATTATTATGTTCTTTCGATTATTCTTGTGACTGAAAAGGGTGGTGCAAATCGCCCTCAACAGTTTGGCACCCACCATGGGGCTTTGTTTTTATCTATCTCAATCGCCGTCAACAGTTTGGCGCCCACCATGGGGCTTTGTTTTTATCTATCTCACAACCAGGAACTTGGAGGAAAAAGATATCTCAGCGAACGATGGAATCATCTCCAACGATGGGGAAGAAGGTACAGTGGCAAGTCTTCAACAACTGCTAGCTGAGGCGAATGCAGCAAAAATGACGGCGAAAGCCGAGGAAGCAAAAGAGGAGGCGGAAGAAGAAGCTGAGGGGAACCGACGGCTCATCATCCTCATGGATTACGCCTCTGCCGATCAAAGGAGAGACGCCAAGAAAATACGGTGGCTGAAACCTTATATCCGTGGAAGAAGAGGGGTTGTGACCGGAGGAGGAAGCGTGAGTCGAGAGGCAAAAGGAAGCAATTTGAGAAGAAGGAAAACTAAGAAGGAAGAGATGGTCCATCGATGAGACCAAGAGGAGTCGAAAAAGATCGAAGAATCTCGAATAAACCACGCGCGCGAGAAATTTCGAGGCGTGGGGCCTACCACGTCGCCAAGAAGAAAAACCACGTCGGTAACCGAAGAGGTCGAGACCGAGGAGACTTCCCCGACAGCCGAGGAGGTCCTGATCGACGAAGCTTCCTCGACAACCAAAGAGGTCAGGAGCGAGGAGACTTCCTCGATAACCGAAGAAATCATGAGCAAGGAGGCCCCATCGAGGAATTCATCACCAAGAGAGCCCGATGAGCTCGTCACCAAGAGAGGTCGAGGATCTCGTCACCAAGAAGAGCTCGAGGAGCTCGTCACCAAGAGAACTCGAGGAACTCGTCACCAAAGAAAACCCGTCATCACCAAAGGACGCCCGACGCTAACCGGAGACCATCTTTGAGGATCAACGGAGACGTCACCACCAGAAGCTCGAAGATGGTCGACAAGGCCAAGAGCATAAAGATGGTCGACAAGACCAGAAGCTCGAAGATGGCCGACAAGGCCAAGAGCATGAAGATGGTCGACAAGACCAGAAGCTGGAAGATGGTCGACAAGACCAGGGGCTTAAAGATGGCGGAGGATGCCCAGAAGCTTAAAGATGGCGGAGGATGCCCAGAAGCTTGAAGACGGCCGACAAGGCCAAGAGCATGAAGATGGTCGACAAGACCAGAAGCTGGAAGATGGTCGACAAGACCAGGGGCTTAAAGATGGCGGAGGATGCCCATAAGCTTAAAGATGGCGGAGGATGCCCAGAAGCTCGAAGACGGCCGACAAGGCCAAGAGCATGAAGATGGTCGACAAGACCAGAAGCTAGAAGATGGTCGACAAGACCAAGGGCTTAAAGATGGTGGAGGATGCCCATAAGCATAAAGATGGCGGAGGATGCCCAGAAGCTCGAAGACGGCCGACAAGGCCAAGAGCATGAAGATATGAAGATGGTTGACAAGACCAGAAGCTAGAAGATGGTCGACAAGACCAGGAGCTTAAAGATGACGGAGGATGCCCAGAAGCTTAAAGATGGCGGAGGATGCCCAGAAGCGCGAAGATGGCTGACAAGGCCAAAAGCATGAAGATGGTCGCCAAGACCAGAAGCGAGAAGACGGTCGACGATACCGGAGGAAAGAAGATGGTCGCCAAGACCAGAAGTGAGAAGACGGTCGACGAGTCCGGAGGAAAGAAGACGGTCGATGAGACCGGATGATAGAAGACGGTGAACGATACCGGAAACAAGAAGACGGTCGGCGAGGCTAGACCAGAAGCAAGAAGACGAGGCCAACGTGCCCATGAAGCAAAAAAATATATATACATATATATATATATATATATACACGGCTAGGGTGCCGAGCAAACCCAAAACAGCGAGAGTGCCGAGAAAATATAAAAGGTGAGAGTGCCGAGACAAAAGAGGCGAGAGTGCCCAAACAAAAGGCGAGAGTGCCTACGGCGAGAGTGCCGAGATAAAAGAGGCGAGAATGCCCAAACAAAAGGCGAGAGTGCCTATGGGACTAATCGGCATCCCTGATAAAGCCCAGCGACACCCACAAATATTAACTACGGCGAGAGTGCCGAGCAAAAATAAAAGAGGCGAGAGTGCCCACGGCGAGAGTGCCAAGAAAAGAGATACGGCGAGAGTGCCGTTCAAAAAATATACGGCTAGGGTGTCGAGCAAACCCAAAATGGCAAGAGTGCCGAGAAAATATAAAAGGCGAGAGTGCCTACGGCGAGAGTGCCGAGATAAAAGAGGCGATAGTGCCCAAACAAAAGGCGAGAGTGCCTATGGGATCCTGGGAACTAATCGGCATCCCCGATAAAGCCCAGCGACACCCACAAATATTAACTACGGCGAGAGTGCCGAGCAAAAATAAAAGAGGGGAGAGTGCCGAGCAAAAAAATATACGGCTAAGGTGCCGAGCAAACCCAAAACGGCGAGAGTGCCAAGAAAATATAAAAGGCGAGAGTGCCGAGATAAAAGAGGCCAGAGTGTCGAGATAAAAGAGGCGAGAGTGCCCAAAAAAAAGGCGAGAGTGCCTATGGGATCCTGGGAACTAATCGGCATCCCCGATAAAGCCCAGCGACACCCACAAATATTAACTACGGCGAGAGTACCGAGCAAAAATAAAAGAGACGAGAGTGCCCACGGCGAGAGTGCCAAGAAAAGAGATACGGCGAGAGTGCCATTCAAAAAATATACGGCTAGGGTGCCGAGCAAACCCAAAACGGCGAGAGTGCTGAGAAAATATAAAAGGCGAGAGTGCCGAGATAAAAGAGGCGAGAATGCCCAAACAAAAGGCGAGAGTGCCGAGATAAAAGAGGCAAGAGTGCCCAAACAAAAGACGAGAGTGCCTATGGGATCCTGAGAACTAATCGGCATCCCCGTCTGTCAATTGCTTCATCAAGTTCCCAGCTACTTTGGGAGCCTCATGAAGACCCCCCTCGCCATACCAAGCAACCTTGGCGACCCTCTTAACCTCGGGCTGAGGGTTCGAACTCCCTGCTTGCACAGGCTGAATCCCACGACCTGGGTTCTCTGTGCGCTGATCAGAGATATTCCCGACCACGACCCGGTCGCGACCAACCGTCTTCTTATAGACAACTCCTTTCTTCCCCGAACCATGGACTGGGGTCGGAGGTTTGGAGCTGCTTGATCGAAGCGCCTCTGAGAAAGACTTGGTCACAGTCTCCCCCTCGACCTCTTGAAGCTTGTCCCCCTTTGGCTTTTTGCGAGCCACCTCCTCCTCGGCGGAGCGAACCCGCTTACCCTGGCTCTCTGGGCTTGCGACCTCAGCCGGTGCGAGTCCGGAAGAAGACAGGGGCTCGGAAGCCCCAGTTGGCTTCAGGGTCGACTCTTCGTCAGAAATCTCAACGAACTCCCTCTCAGCGACAGCCCGGGCAGCCTCTTGCTCGGCTGCCGAAAGAACTGTCCTCTCCAGAACTTGCTCCGACGCGACCTCCAGGCTGGGAGTCGCCTTGGGCCCCTCAGCGGGCAGAGTGGGAACCGACCTCCGGGTCTCCCTCTCTTTAGGAACCTCCTGAACCTTCTCAGAGACCTTTTTAACTCCCTTGTCGACCTCAGGCCGACCAGAAGTCTTCTCGGTCGACTGAGTGACCTTCTCATTCCCCTTTCCTAGGACCACTTTGGCCCGATCAGGAACCTTTCCGACCACTTGAGTGGTCTTCTCCTTCCCTTTCCCTGACGCGGCAGCCTTGGCAGCTGCACGCTGAGCCCTCAATTCCCGATAATTGAGCTCGACAGTCATATCTGACGAGCAGAATCTATTAATGAATTTTTGGAACTAAAAATAAAATAAAAAATAAACAAGATCTAGTTTAGAAAATCTACCTTCCTCCTCGGAACTGCTCGAATCTGGATCGTACTCGACAAATGTGCAACCGAGCCCGGGATGCCAAACCCCATAAGCAATGAATCTCTCCTCGGTGAGATCCTTCCACTCAATACCGCCCCCAGGGAACAGAACTTCGTTCTTAGCAATCCACTCCTCCCCGAGAGACCTCGACCTCACTTTCTTCCCTTCCCGATCTGAGAAATACAACGAGCAAATGTCAGAAAAAAGGAAGAGTGAATAAAGAAAAACCTGAGCAAAAGACAAAACAAAATTACCAATCTTATGAGCCCATTTATTCACATAGGAATCCCAAGTGGCAAGTACCAAAAGACCCGGGGAAGGCTTAAAAAAGAAATATTTATCCTGCCACCTGTCATCTTTGTTCGGAATGCCCCTAATGAAATCACCCTTACGACCCTTGACCGAAATATAAAACCTACCCTTAGCCCTAGAATTCTTCTTAACCGTGAACACTTCGAGCATATCGAAAAGTGACAGGTTGCAGCCCTCTTCCCTACATCTAACTAGACTACACTACCCTTAATTATTAATGATATAAATTACCAAATATTTTGTAATTAATATACGTAATTAAGTTAACATGTTAATCGATTTTTTTTAATTAAATATGGAAATGATAAATACTATTTTAAATTAGGTAACAATAATTTGAATATCCCCACAATGCATGCCAAAATTAAAACGTGGTTGACCAAACTAAATCTCACAATTCATGCCATTTTTTATTCCTCCAATTATTATTTTTATATTAATATCTGTAGTGTATATACATAGTTAATATATGCTAATATACATGGTTAATATGTATTTTCACGTTAATATGCACATTAATATCTGTTAATGTGTATTTTAACGTAGATATGCACGTTAATACATGTTAATATGCACGTTAACATTAACACATATTTAACATATATCAATTCGAACACATAAATCAAAATTAACACATTTAAACCAATATATGCGCAATATAAGTATCATAAAGGAAAATGAATCAATATGATCGACAAAATATTGAAAAAACAACAAAAATCAAGTCTGAATAAAATGACATTAGTCTATATCAAATTTATACAGAAAGCAAACGACCATAAAATATGAAGAAAAAAAATAATAGACGAACATTTAAATAGGGCTCTGTAGCACGCCGGTGAGATCTTTCTCGCGCCGCATCGTGGCCTTCACCATCGCTGGAGCCACTATACATAGCATGGTGCGACTCCAACCGTCGTGGAGCGAAGTCGCATCGGCGATGCCTTTGGTGCTGACAGAGTGTGACTCGGACGATCTGACGCCTCAGATAAGAGCATCATCGTGCGACTCGGGCCGTCAGATTTGCGAAAGATAGAGCGCGTTGGACGACGACGATTGACGTCTGCTGCGATTGATTAGGAGGAAAATAAGTTGTGGTAAGGCTCCATGGAAGAGTAGCCGTTCGTGTGTGTAGGGAGAGAACCACAAAGGAGAAATATATTGGGTGCGTTTGGCACAACTTATTTTACCCTGTTTTTTTTTTAAAATAAACTTAACCGCTTTTCAACAAAATTGTTTTCCAAAAAACACAAAATTGATTTTAGATTTTTGTACATGAATCGTAAAAGCTAGAATTAGTAGCTTTTGTTTTTTTTTTTCTAAAAACAAAAGTACGGTTTTATTTTATTTTAGTCTCTTTAGCCTACTTTTTTTTTACGAAACGCTAAATTAATTTTTGTTACCATCAACAACTGTTTTATAAACAATTTACCAAACACCTGTAAGTTTTTTTTAAAAACAGTTTGTTTTTTTAAACTAAAACTAAAAACAATTTTTGTAAAAATTAAGCTCTGCCAAACAGGCCCATTAAGAGGAAAGAAAGATAGTTAGATGAGAGATTGAAAGTGAGCATTTTCAAATTTAATACCTAAATTTTTGCATAGTTAATAGCAAAACTGTTAAAAAATAAAAAATAAATAAAAAGGGCAAAGTCTAAATAAAATACATGTTGAAAACGCCACGTCATAAAAAATTACTATTTCCTAAAAATAAATCAAAAGTTGACTATTTTGTAATATCAGTGTTTGTTATTGGCCATTATGTTCAATTTTTCTATAAAAAAAACTTTTAGTGTAAAATTTATCTTACACCGCCACAAAATCCAAACATCAACATCTAATTACAGTATTACACTATTATTGGGTGCGTTTGGTTCAGTTTAAAAAGTCATGTTTTTTGTTCTTAAAATAAACTAAACTGTTTTTTATGTGTTTAATAAAATTGTTTTTGCGATTTTTGTACATGAGTCGTAAAAGCTAGAACTCGTAGCTTTTTTTTTTCTTCTAAAAACCAAAACACGGAATTAGTTTATTTTAGTCTTTTTAGCCTAAATAATTTTTTTAACCAAACGTTAAATCAGTTTTTGTTACCATTAACAAAGTCAATTTTTTAAAACTATTTCTCTTTTAAATCAAAATTAAAAACAATGTAAAAAAAATTAAGTCCTGCAAACGGTTCATTAACGACACAAATATCTTATTGTACTTCGTTGTGATCTTCGATTCGAATAGCTTGGGAACTGCACAACTCGCCACATGTCGAGATCTCATTAGTTCATCTATAGATATATCTGAGCCTTCCCGTACTCTATCTCCGCTCTCGACTAGCGATCCTGTTTGGACACAGTGTTGAAGTAAACCCATCCCGGGATTTGTTTATCCCAACATTATTCTGCTTAGCGTTCAATCTATTCGACATTTCATTTCAATTTTCCCGCTCGCTCTCACTCTCCAACAGTTCTTCAATTCAATCAAATCAATATCTTCCCGTTTTCGAATCTCTCATCGCACTTCGTAGATTCTTTCTCTCTCTCTCGGATCGACGATGAACCAGTATCACATCTACGAAGCCATTGGGCGAGGCAAATACTCGGTAACAGAGCTTCAATCTCTCTCGGATCTCCCTAGTTTTCGATTTTCATCTCATCATTCGCGCGATTCAGTTGATTGAGGCCGTATCGTGCAATGGCTTTCGGATTTCCTAGTTTTCGACCTTCAATTCGGTGGATTTGAGTGTTTGATTTTTGAATTTTGATGGGTTTGGCGTAGAATGTGTACAAAGGGAGAAAGAAGAAGACGATCGAGTATTTCGCCATCAAGAGCGTCGATAAATCTCAGAAGAACAAGATACTTCAGGAAGTGAGCTCAATTACTTTGATTTTACTGGTTTTTTCTTCGCCTTTCGATGTCTCGGAAATAGCTATTTTTAGGGTTTTAATGGCTCTCTGTACTGGTTTCCGCAGGTTAGGATTCTTCATTCGCTTGACCACGCCAACGTTTTGAGATTCCATGCATGGTAAGAGTCGCAAATGCTGTAGAATTGGGTATTTTATATTTATATACGTTTTTATATATTGTGTTTATTTGTTTATATAAGCATTGGCTTTTGTGTTAGGTACGAAACTTCTGCTCATTTGTGGTTAGTTTTGGAGTACTGTGTTGGAGGAGATCTCAGAACATTATTACAACAGGTATTTGATCTTAAAGTTAGGTCGGTGTTCGCGAATTGTGAGTAATTTTTTTTTTATGTTAAATCAAAGCACAGACTGCTGATAATTCAATTGGGTTTTGTTTATGGAAAGATGCTATTAGCTATATAGTAACGACAATTGTATTCATAAAGGAAAAATTACACTAATTGTTGCGACTTGTTAACTCATACCAGACTTTGCGTCGCATATTAGTTGAAAAATGTGATGACATCTTGTATTATTTATTAAACATTATGTACTTTTGGTTGCTGGGAAGGAACCAAAGGCCTGTAATATTGATTAAAACACAAGCTTTCGGGCGTATACTTAACTTATGATTGGATTACAGGATACTAAGCTACCCGAAGATTCTATTCATGATATGGCTTATGATCTTCTAAAAGCTTTGCAGTAAGTAACATTGACTTGCTTCATTGTTTTTTCAGCTTCTATTTAGTATTGCACATCTTAGTCTTCTTATTCATGTACTGAGTGCTCTCATTGCTTTCAGATTTCTACATTCCAAAGGAATCATCTACTGTGATTTGAAGCCTCCAAACATCTTATTGGATGAGAATGGGCACACAAAGGTAGCAACAGGCTGTTCTTGTTCGTGTTTTCTTTGTACTGCAAAATTATCTTTCGACATAAACGTAATATCCGTGTACTTTGTCCAATGCAGCTATGCGATTTTGGCTTAGCTAGAAGGTTGAGTGATATATCGAAAGTCCCTTCTCTCTCGGTACATAGTTTATTCTCTTTCATTCAATAGTTAGCTAAACTGCAGATGGCTTGATCAAAATCAATACGGATCAGATTTTTGGTATTTTATTTGTAACTTTAAGTTGTATTGCATATGTTCAGTTGCCACAAGCAAAGCGCGGAACACCTTGTTACATGGCTCCCGAGTTGTTTGAAGACGGAGGAGTTCATTCATATGCATCTGATTTTTGGGCCCTTGGTTGTGTACTATACGAGTGCTATACGGGTAGACCTCCATTTATCGCAAAAGAATTAACTCAGCTAGGAAAGTCCATCATTTCAGATCCAACTCCGCCGTTACCAGGTTCTCCGAGCCGTCCTTTTGTAAATTTAGTAAACTCTTTACTGGTGAAAGATCCGGCTGAGAGAATACAATGGTCAGAAATTTGTGGGCATGCTTTCTGGAAAAGCAAGTTGAATCCATTGGCACTGCCACCTCAGCCTGCTTTCGATAACATGATAGGAGTAATCAAGAAGCCGTGTTTGTCAGAGCGTAATGGTGAGAAACCTTCTCAGAACAGAACCCCTCCCAAATCCCGTGAAAGAGACGCAAAAGGAGCTACTAAGCAGGGCGAGACACCTGTTAAAAGTACACCAACTAGCCGTAGACCTCAACCAAAGGGATCTCAGAGGGTAAATGAAGAGAAGAAGCAAAAAGTTGTAAATTTGTTAAGACTCTCGAGAATAGCAAAAACGAATCTACAGAGGGAGAATGAGAAGGAAAATTACCGAAGACCCATGTGTACTGGCTCTGAAAATGATGCTGAAGTCAAAATCGAGAATACTGACATGGAACTAGATTTTGATGAGAACGCTGAAGATGATAATGGACACGACGAAGGTGATGGACCTGAAGATAAGTTGTCTTCTCTTGATCAACATCATGAAAAAGTTGAAGAGGCTGTTGAACAATCAGATGATTCAAGAGCATTTGAACGTGAACCATCTCAAGAACAGACAGAAGTACCTGCAACTCCACCAGCTGTTAGTCCTCAATTGAAAAACCAAAGAATCAAAGACGGCGTGGGATCGATTCTGGAGACGGAGACTAACAAACCATCTGATAAGCTTTCGCAGATTCTTTGGCACCCAACAGATTTATCGGTGAGGCCGGTAATGCCCAACAGAAAATCAGACAAAATGCTAGAGGTGATTCCTTCACTACCCTTTGAGGCGTTGCATACCTCGGAGTTCTCAAAGATGTCCAAGGACCATTTAGATGTTGTTATTAATAAAATCGTCGCCGTTTTACACGGGGGTAGTAGCGTTTCAGACAAACAAAATGTGATCAGATACCTTGAGATGTTGAGCACTAATGCTGAGGCAGCCAATATCTTAACCAACGGGCCAATAATGCTTCTCCTAGTTAAAATGCTCCGACAGTGCAAAACTCCGACTCTGCGTATTCAACTGGCTTCATTGATGGGTTTACTTATTCGACACTCTACTTTTATTGAAGAAAGTCTGGCCAATTCTGGGATACTTGGTTCACTTACCGATGGGTTAAGAGATAAGCAAGAGAAAGTAAGGAGGTTTTCTATGGCTGCATTGGGTGAATTGATATTTTATATATCCACTCAAAATGATAAAGATAAGATACCGTTGGAATCTCCTTCTAAAGATAGTCGGACATCTTCTGGTTGGCAGGTTAGATTCCAAGCTTGTTGTAAAAAAATTCAATTCTTTACGCATTAAAAAACCAGTTTAAACTTTAATGATTTAATATTTCATCTCATTTGTATTTTGATCATGTAAATTCCACTCATGATCTGCATCTTGAAGGGTGTGTCAATGTAATCTTCTTCCCTAAATATTCCGTTTTTTTACTTGACAACTCAGTTTCTTGAACACAGGTACCAAACTCACTGATCTCATTGGTTTCATCAATCCTGCGAAAAGGCGAGGACGACATGACTCAACTCTACGCGCTAAGAACGATCGAAAACATTTTCAGCCAAGGCGTTTACTGGGTGTCTCGCTTCACCAGTCAGGATTTGATAAACAACTTGTGTTACATTTACAGAGCTGTTACCAAACAAGAGAGCATAAGGCTCACAGCCGGTTCATGTCTCGTCCGTCTTGTGTGCTTTAACCCTCACAGCATTCAATCAGTCATAGAGAAACTCTCGTTGAAAGACATCGCGTCTTCTCTCGTCAAAGGCAGTCTTCGCGAACAACAAATCAGCTTAAACCTTTTGAATACGGCCATGATCGGAAGCCACACGTTCACAAACATAAACAAGTACCTTTCGCCATTGTCAGAGGACAAGAACCTCGTACCGGGTCTCTTGTCTCTAATCGAGCAGGGAAGCGAGGTTCTGAAGGGAAAAGCGCTCGTCTTTGTTGCTCTCCTTTGCAAGAACGGAAGAAGATGGCTTCCATTGTTTTTTTGCAACGCAAGGTTTGTCTCGGTGGTGGATAGGCTTGCCAAAGAGAAAGATCAGTTCGTGCAACAGTGTTGGGACGCGTTTGTAAACGTCGTCGCTTCGACTATATCGGGTTTGTTAGACGTCATAACCGGAGAGATTCAGCAAATGATCGGAGGTGGAAGACGACAAGGGACTTTCAGTGGTCGAGCTATTCCAAAGAGTAATATTCAGTTGCTTCCGGTTGTTCTTCATTTTCTGAAAAGCTCGTCGTTCAAACACAAGGTGGTTAATATTCAGGTGTTACAGCAGTTGGGGAATCTAATCAAACTCACGGAGAGTCCATTCCAGGTATGTAGTGAATATTCCCTGTAACTAGATTCTTGTTTTCATTAGGTTAATTGGTGATTGACCCTCTTAATTTTTTACACTCGAGAAAATTTCTTTTGAGTACATTTCTCTTATAATTTATTTTAGAGGCTCTTTTAACCTTTTTAATTTGTATTATATATCACAACGTCTTATTAAATATCTATTACTCACAATTTAAACGTTATAGTCATATGCCTCCTCTCAGCTTGTATATGTTGCACATTATTCATCTCCATAATTTCAATTTGAAAATAATTAATTGTAAAGAATGAAATTATAGCTAGAATATAGTTTAAATTTTAAACAATTTTCTTTTTTCCTTTTTCTGGCTTTTTTTTTAAGCTCCACTAAATAAATATACCATCTTTATCTTTATGTCTTTTTTTTTAATATCAAAATTTTATAAATAACATGTACTTTTAAAAAACCTTAGATTGTTACTTTTGAAGAATCAAAAGGATCGACACTTTTTTTTTGAGAGAGGATTGACACTTTCACTATAGTATTCTTCTATTTCTCTGAGATCCAAGTACTATGGTTATCTTAATTCTGATGTTAAACATGTCGCTTATTAAGAACCCAAAGACAAATAATGCATGTTACTAATTTAAAATGAAGTTAAAATTCATTCAACTATATAGGTTTCTGAGTTCTTTGCCCCTGTTTGAATTCCAGGGCAGGGATGATTTCCAAATAACTCTCCTTCGCATATTGGAATCCGTTTCAGAGGAGTCACCTGTGATCGTTGAAAGCCCCGACATTTTCACCCGAGAAATTCTCCCGAGTTTGGCTGTTCTGTACAAGGGCAACAAGGACGGTGACGCCAGATTCTTGTGTCTAAAAGTTTTGTTCGATGTCATGGTGACCCTTTTAAATGAGCGTTTCGAGGATCAACATAGAGTAAAGGATTTAGAAACCATTTCCAACAAGCATTTCCTTCCTCTCTACCCTTCCTTGATTGAAGACGAAGATCCCATTCCCATGTACGCGCAAAAGCTTCTTGTGATGTTGATCGAGTTTGATTACGTCAAAATCCCTGACATTTTACACATCAAGGCAATATCACAGTGTTTCAAGTTCTTGCTTGGTGATCTCTCAAGTGCAAATGTCAGTAACGTAAATCTCTGTTTGGCTCTGGCTTCTGCTCCGGAATTGGATTCGAAATTACTCTCTGACTTAAATGTCGTTAGGAATATTGGAGATCTCTTGGCATTTGTCTACGCCAAAAATATGGAAGATTTTCTAGAACCGACTCTCGGTCTTTGCAAGGCTTTTCTTCTCCGTGCAGTAAACGGCAAGAAAGAATTATCCAGCGATGGGGAACCTACCCTTTTGGGAATCACTACAGGGGATCAACCGCAGGGAATAAGAGACATCGCAGACTTCGGAAGCAAAATCTCGGTGTTGCTCGATCTTTGTCAGCTCACGGGAGCGAACATGGAAGATGTAGCCTCCGAGTGTGTGGTTTTGCTTTTCCGGGCAGCTCCGAGGGAAGCAACAGCCCGTTTTTTGACCAATCTTCCAAAAGTCAATGCGATAATGAAGTCTTGGAACAGAGGCGTCTCTCAGTTATTGGTGCAGAGAATGCTACATTCGTTGGGCTATGCTTGTAAGCACTACTTGTCTCAGGCGATGATTTTGTCTATATCTATACCAGAGGTGTCAAAGATCCAAACGGTCGTCTCCGAAATCAAAGCCTCGGGAATTCCTGCTCTGGCTAATGCTGCTTCGTTGGTCGCCATGGAGTTACAGCGCCTGCCTCGCTGTTTGTGAAGTCCGAAGGTCTGTTTCTCATCCCTCAAGTGTTGATTATTTCAATATTATGCCAAAATCTCATAAACCGAGCCTCACTAATCCGTATCTTATGAAGGAAAATATTTGTACACACTAACGATTCGTCGTTTCGGTACGCTGCAATCGAGATCAGAACTCAGAAGACTCAGTTGGGAAGAGCAGGAGAGCGACACGCTACATTCTCAGACGGTTATTCCGGTGAGTCCAAATCTCTTCTATATTTGCTTAAGCTTGATTCAGGCTGTTCTTTTAGTCCTTGTGTACTGTATGTATAAGTGAACTATTTTTTAACGTTGGCTTATTGGAATTTACCATAAGCCATTTTGATGACAATATTGTACACTTGTTTTCTATTATTATAATTGATCTTAATTTATTTCCCAGTTTTTACTTTCCTTCATAAATTATCCAGCGAGCTCAGTCTAAACATGAAACTAACAAACCACGTCCTTTCAGTCGGTTTACTTAAATCATTTGCAGAGGTCCCCGAAATTTATATAATATGTTTAATATTTACCCTAAATTTTCATTCTTTATCTTTAATTCATAATTTTTTATATACAGAATTATTTGGTTAGTTGTTGCACTCCCTTTTGGAGTTTGGTACTTCTCTTCTATCACCCCACTAATTTCTCTAATAGTAGTCAGTCACCATTTCAAGAGTTGGTGAAAAAAAAGAGACTAGGGTTTATACTCTCCTATATATATATATATATATATATGAAATGGTTCTTAAGTCTTAATAGCTAAATTGAAACGTTTAATTAGCCAAATAGCCAACCTTTCCTTTTTCTTTGCAAAATAGCCAAATTGATGAGGTGGTTATTTAATAACATATTTTATACCTATAATACTCTTTTAACATATTAACGTGTATTAACAAAGTTAATTTTTCTTAAAAATAAGAACATTTACTTTTGTTTACAGAAAATCTATATTAACGTGTATTAACTGAGTTAATTTGTTTAAAAATAAAAAATCGTGATTAAAATTTTAACAAAAAAATAATTTATTTCTAAACAAATTAAATTGGTTAATACACGTTAATACAAGGGTAATACGGTCTTTCGTGATTTATTAATGTGGTTGATTGGCTATTTGGCAATATTAATAAAAAAAGTTGGTTATTTTGCAAAATAGTTTTTCTAGTTTGGCTATATGGCTATAGAGCCCTATATATATTTGTCTCAATCAAAGTTGCAAAAAGAAAAAAAAAAGACTAGAATTTTGTGAGTGAATATAGCTTTTTACTGAGTAAATAAATGAAGTTCTAGGGGTTAAATTGCACGATTAATATGATATAGAGTTGGAACACACCCTTTGAAAAGTAAGTGGTCACCAACTACCTGCTTTTTCCTTGTGAACACATCCATAATTTTCAATTATTTCCAAATTAGAGATTAATTAGTGTGAGAAAATGAGGGGTCACTTTTGACCTTTTGAGTTACATCCTAACTCAATCTAGTTCCTTTGATTCCGGGCCATCATAAGAAGCCAAGACTCACGTGCCAAAAAAGAGGGTAAAAAGAACAGAGAAAAATCACCCCCTCTTAAACAATAGTAATTGCCACAAATGTCCTTGAACTATGTAAACCCATATTATTTGAGAAAGTAGCACAGTGCCTCTGCGAAAAATGACCGTAGGGAACTACTAATGTGTGCACAACACTTGAATTATTTGAGAGTATTTATTTCTTCAATCTTATACGACTTTTATCTTAATTGTTCTTAGAGAACTAGACTCTTAAATTGCATCACAATAGCCCAATACTTTTTGCGTCACAATCTGTATTAATAAAAAAAAAAAGAGGTTAAAGTGCAAAGACAGAGAGTGAGTTATGGTCAGCCGAACCAAAAATTGGCCCGACCGTCGTAACCCAAACTAAATTTAGAGAGAAAAGAAAAATCAGATCGATGCTTGTTATAGAGAGCTAGCTTAGTCTCTCGTATGGTAGATTGTGCACATTTTTCGTCATTGAGATAATGTCTTCTTTTTTATATATAAATTTAAGGGGGGGCATTTCTGCCAAAATTTTAAGTTCAGAGGCTAATATGCAACAACATGCAAAGTTCAGGGGCGGTATTATTTCTAAAAGGATAGGTTCTAAGGGTAAAATTCAACAACATGCAAACTTCAGGGGCATCATTGCCCATCGCTCTAAATTGAAAAGAAAAGCAAAAAGATTTCTATCCCAAAATGATTCCAACTTTATCTTTTTTACCTTCTCATGATCACCCAATTTTCACCCGCCACGTGGCAGTCATCCTTTTTAAAAGCTCCAAATCATAACTCCCACCAAAAAGGCCACACACAAAATACACTCACTCAGTCTCCACTAAGCCACCAAAAAACATTGATACATTCATCATTGAAAAAATGGCCTCTTTTTGGTTTCACTCAGCACTAATCATCCCCTTCTTCCTCTCCTCCCTTCTCAATTCTTCACCTTCCTCTTTCCAACAGCTCTCCCCTGAGATCACACCCCTCTTGCCTTCCCCCGGCCGGGCCGTCCCCACTCCGACCACTTCCTCCGTCTCCACCATTCCCTCCAACCCGAGCCCCCCCAATCCCGACTGGCCCACGGCCGCCGGGCCCGCCTTCCTGGCCTTTGGGCCGATGCCGGCCTCGTCGTCTGAAGCTTCCGTTAGAGGCTCCCCTCGACGCTACTTGGCGGGTTTAGCAGGGTGTGTGTGGATGTGGTGAAGCCAATGTATGTATGAATGCGATTTTGTTTGTGCTATATAGCAAAATTCAAAGATTCAATCTTTTTCTTGGTGTTTGTTCTTTTTACTATTATTCATAGCCTATGATATGTGTAGTTTCTTTTACTTCCATTTTTTCCCTTCGAAATCCCTTGTAACAATAATGTATGTAATTCTAATTAGTGTCTCCCGGGTAGGGGTGAAACCGGTATTTTAAGGTTTTCTTGTCCTGATCATGATTTTTTCCAGTAGTACAGAATTCCGTAGCAATACTAGTTTTGTAAAAACCGATTTTTTTTTATTGGTATTGGGATGGGTAAAAAATGGTATATATCCGTAACTAGTACTAGTAAATCTCATTTTAACCGGTATTTACCATCTCATGGTTTCGTGAAACCAATCCCATTCATGATTGTTATAAACAACCGATGCCGGTTCCAATTCTCAAAATCGATACTCATAAATACCCCATCGACCTCGGCCGCGATATCTCGGGAAGCCAATTTCCGGCCGCTCGGCAAGTATAGATGATGAAATGCGTTTTTAGGTGAGCTGTTTTATCTGTTTGTATGATATGTTTGGCACCAACCTGGCACATTTTAGCCATCCTTTTCTGGAACCACATGACACAGTCGTGAGATGTCTGACAATTGAGACATGTTGTGTCGCTTTTTTTCTTCAATGATAGACCTAACTTCGTGCCACTATGCTACTTTCAAACGCTTTATTTGTATCAATATCACACTTAGTCGTTTAGTTTTTTTTAATGGGGTGACATGTAACATTATTATTGATCAAGTTTATATACGTAAAGAGGGCACTCATTTGAGTCTCATCGAGTTTAAACTCGTGACGTCTTGAATATGTATGTAGTAAGGTTACTACTAGGCCAAACAAATTTAGTTCACTTAGTCGGTTAGTTTCAATGTGTTAAATCTTGAATTTTCATTTAAAATCGACGAGTTCAATTTCCGTGACGCTAAAAAAAAAAATGTTGTAGGAGTTTATATATTTTTCAATAATTGAATATGTTTTTAGTGGGTTTATTTTATTTTCCCTTGGATTCTTACATTTTAAATCATAAAGCAAGAAAAGTAGAAAAAGCCCAAATTAAGATCGTGATTAGACCTCCGGCGGGTAACCCTTACTGTGGGCGGAAGGGCCCTCGGACTTCCCAAACCCAAGCATAATATAGTGTTCGGGCAGGCTCGGGAAAGGTGAACCCCCACTTTTATGATTTCAGATTTTTTTTTTAATAAAAAATATTAATACTTCCAAATGAGTTGATTACTAAACCCTTTTGTGTTGATCCAATGGAAATGTGGCACGATCAATTAGGTGCAAACAATGTACAATATTACCTATAAAGAAAAACGGATTCTAGAAATTCAATTGCTTAAAGAAGAGCTACAAACGACATATTTCCACTGTGAGAAGCCAGATTAAAATTAAAGTGTGTACGGAACGACACGATTGAAGAAAAACGACATTTTCGAGAATCAACAATGAATTGGAAAACGATGATGATTATAATAAAACGACATTCGAATTTAGAAGAGGGCAATCGTTACAACAGAAGAACGACATACTTGTTAAAAACGACAATGGAATAAAAAGTATGCTCTATTTTTTACTTGTTAAAAACGACAACGGAATAAAAAGTATGCTCTATTTTTTACTTCCATATATTAAAAACAAATTTTCTGTCACCCTACATACCCTACACTTAATATACATATATATATATATATATATTAATCCAAGGGCTGACAATTTCAGCCCGATTCAGGCCGACCCGGTTCCCAGTTTCCAAATCGGGAACCACGACCGAGTGTGGTCGATAAAAAGGCCCAATTAATCTCCCAAGCAACCGAATTCTCAAAACGACAACATCGTTATCAACGATAGTACTGTGTATGAGTCACAATTAGCTTAATTTTAAGGGACAATTAGTTATATACGACAGCACTTGGCAAAGCAGACAGCGAAATAATAACTATAACACCAACACAAAACTAATTCCAATGATCTCATAAACACATGTTCTTTTCTCTAGAAACATTCCGAAATTACTTGCACATTTTCTGAATGAAAATTTGTAAAAAACGACAATAAAACTACCCTTTCAACACAAGATGACAAAATGAAGAAAGCACCTTCCTTCTTCTGAGACTAGTAATTGTTTTAAGCACACTTCTTGGCCTCGATGAGCTTCTCGATCAGATCGGCGGCGTCTTGAACAGTCGCTATGGTCTGCGCGCTTTCTTCTTCCACAGTGATATCGAACTCTTCTTCAAGTCCCATCACAATCTCAACCTGTATTCATCACAAAAAATAAAATAAATTAATCTCAAGAAGACGAAATCGGCATGTCCGAAGAAACTGGTAAAAAAAGTGCAGTTAAAGGCAGTGGTGTATCTGGATAAAATAAAATTCCCCGGGGCTGAGTCCGTATAACTTAGAGTAAATTTGAACCTTAGAGGCCTACAACACCCTTTCGGGTTGTAGTAGGTCCGCCCATAAATTTAAGTTTAATTAGCGTCGAGCGGTTCATAACGTCCTAAATCATTTTTTCCGATGTAAAATTTCAAATCATTTTACAATGAGGGCACTTTTTACAATGAGGGCAAAGATTACCGTGTCGAGGGAGTCAGCTCCGAGGGTCGCGAATTTGGATTCACCGGTGACTTCGGATTCATTGGAAAGAGCGAGCTGCTTCTTCACTATGGCGGATACCTTCTCAACAGTCTCTGGTTTGGCCTGAGACAAGGAAAACAGTTCAAAAACCTATTCGACACCTATTGATTCGAAACCTACGTCATTTCATCGGCGGACTCACCGCACAACAAACTTGGAGGCGCCTCGGCTGTGACCTGGTCGAAAACGAAACCGAGCTCACGCTAACGATTCTGGCGCCAGGAGCCTGTTCAGACATTCGCGAGAACAAGAGATCGATCACTACACATGTTCATACATTGCAAAGGACCACATTGTGCATCGAAGAAAGCAATCTCAAACCCTTTGCACACAAAAAATGATCATAAATAGCGAATTCGATGTACTAAATCAACGAAAATCAGCCCCACCGAAATCAATCGACATGCAAATCAAGTCCGAGCTTGAAAATGGAAAACAAAAAACGAAACGTATACATAAATACACAAAGCAAGAAACTTTACTGAATCGTATGAAATCGAAAACGCAGAAATGGATTCAAACGAACGAACACTGCATTTTTTTCACAAATTCACGAAGAACACTCACAAGGCAGGGCTTGAGGAAGGTGCAGGAGATCGAGGATCCGGTGATGGAGGCCATTGTCGTCGAGATCTGAGATCGATCGATCGATCGACGGAGAGAGAGAGGGAGAGATTTGAGAGAGAGACGGAGAGCACGAAGAGTGTGAGTGAGTGATTTTCTGGAGAGAGATAAATGAGTATAAATAGCCTTGCTTTTTATTTATTTATTTAATTAAATAAATAATTAAATGTTTCTTCTTTGTTTTCTTCGTTGTTTGTTGGGAATTGTTGGATGGGTGTTTGGCTTTGTTTTCATCGAAATCATCTGCTGTTTGGGACTCGGGATTGCTCTATCCCGGCTTTGCTATTCCTGCTCTTTGGTTTATGAATTTTACTTGCTGATTAAAACCCTTCTCATTCAAATTTAATTAACTTTTTCCTTGAGATTTTATACTTGATAAACATATAAAAAAATCTAGAAAGAAAAATATATATATATATCTAGAAACCAAATTCAAATTCGAAAAAAACGATCATTGGTGATAACCGTATTTTGGTTAAATTAAATAAAAACGAAGTCGTGCGACTATTAATTTATTGATTTCATTTAAAAATCATTGGTAAAAACTGACTATAATGCTTAAAAGATATGTGTTTTTGAGTATTAATAATATATCTCATCTTTTAAGTAATATGTCAACCGGCCGGGCATTATATTTTTATCACTTAAAATTTACGTGTGTATTTGCGGGGAGGGGGAGGGGGAGGGGGATGTGCTTTTCGTCGCTTAAATTACTCGTACATTAGCGGAGTCTTTAAGTAATATGTCAACCGGTCGGGCATTATATTTTTATCACTTAAAATTTATGTGTATTTGAGGGGAGAGGAGATGCTGGGTGATGTGTGTTGACGTGGTTTCCCACCTCAAACAGTCAAGTGTGACTTGTGAGTGTATGATATTTGTTGAATGAACAAGTTGGTGGAATTCGATCTCTCACGTTGCAAGCTCTCGATTCACTCTAAATATATATATATATATATATATATATATATATAAGCAATATAAATAAGACGAGTGATTTTTTAGAGAGGTTCGTCCCAAGGCGGTAGTTGACTACGTCCTCTGTATGTTTATTGCGACAAATAGCATGAACGGATAGCTACAAACAGCAAATCACGTTTTAAGCAAGAGAAAGAAAAAGAGAGAATGAAAAGAATACAACAGAATCTTCAAGTAGACAAAAATGACGGGTAGAAATCTCTTGATGTATTCTCTCAGGGATGCCTATATATTGATCCGAGATTGAGCTTGGTATTTATAGGCTTCAATTCTTCCCGTTGAACTTCCAGGAATCGTGGAGTCTTCCCTCCGGGCTGACCGGGCTGAATAGCTTGTCTTGTGACACGTATCCCACGACTCCGTCTTCTTCGTTGAGTTTGAATTGTGCCCGTTGAAGGCTTGACTTTGTACTTCTGGTCTTCAGCTGGTGTTTGAATTGAGATGACGGGTAGGATGTGTGACGATCCTATCCTTACTCTCTTGGGCTAGCGACGGACTGCTTTTGGGCTTTTGGGCCGAGTAGCTTCCTGCTAATTGGGCTTTATTCTTCTGACAGAATGAGCTTCTCGAATGGGCTTTTATGAATTAGAGATTTAATTTTTTTTAAAGCCTTTTATTTATTATTTGTAAATTTAATTAATTTACAACTTAGTACTTTATGTCATATTAAATAATGACGAATTTGCACATCAACAATGTGCTTTTTATCGCTCAAATTACTCGTACATTAGCGGAGTCTTTGATATGTTTAGTTTACAACACTTAATTTATATTGTTTCATTTCATAATGTATTAAGAAGTTAAAACCACCAGTTCGACATTAATGAACATTGGTGAGTCGTTAATAATAATAATAATAAATTAATGAAGAGGTCGATGAACTGTTTTTTTGTTTTGTTAAAACCGCCCATATTAGTTGATCTTCTTTATGAAAATGTTGTCAAATTGCATGATGTTTGTCTCCTTAATAAAATCCAAACACTTTCATAAACATTTATTAATTTAGGCTTTTAGGCCTTTGCTTGTAAATTGAAATTAAAATATCGATTAAATTATAGATCTCACAAAGATGAAATTCAGAGAGAAAACTTAAAAAATAATATTAAAATTTTCACAGTTTGGTAAAGATGTAGAGTAACACCAAAAAAATGCTCGAATATTTTGCCAAACTAGATATATGAAATAGGGTTAAAGATAGGTTTGTTTATTTTCTTTGTTAATAATTTTTTATTATTAATTGTTGGGGGTATTTTTATAAAGTTTATTTAATAAAGAAAGATTATTTAAGTAATTATTTCTTTATTAAATAAATCATTTTCAACCCCAAAACGCCTTCTGGAGGCCCGTTTTCGCAAAAAAAAAAAAGTGTCTAGATGTTCCTAAAAATATCGAGATACTAAAAAACGCCATAAAATTTATAAAAAAGGGCCTCGGAACGCACCCGCAACCTTAAAAAGGGCCGGGAACACTTCGGGTACGCGCCTCCACGCGCTGCCACATGGCACCAGGCGCCTCCATGCGCCCTGCAGGTCTCCCCCCGCACGCCCACGCGCCTAGCAGCATTGAACAGCTCGCTGCCACGTGGACCAGGAGCTCTCCCCCACTCGCCGCACGTGAACAAGCGTCAGGGACAAAAACGTCGCGCGTGAGGACGCATGGAGGCTCCAACAGACACGTGGCTTGCGGCAAATGGTCGACACGTTCGAGGGACCCGAAAAACTATATTATTTTGCCCCGGGGGATTATCGGAGCAATTTTTAATTGCATAAACACCCCCGGACCCTCCTATAAATAGGAAGTCAGTTCATTCAAACGGTAACTCACTGGAACTCTTTCAAAACCGCTCTCTACTACCCATAAAACGCCTCTCCCTCAAATATTCCACTAATGTTGAGCGTCGGAGGTGAATACGGGGGTACCCCCCCCGGTTCTCCCTAACCTCGAGTGTTCTTTTCCCCTGGTTTGGATACGGAGGAGTCAGCTAGAGCGGGAGCCCTGAAGAAAATTCTGGCACGATCTACGACCCTCCCTGCTAAGGTTATGGTTCCGTGCGGTGCTCGTTCTATCCCTCAGTCTTGTATCTTAGAGCAGATATATTGACTTTGTGGATAGACCGTGAGACCCGAACCAGGATCAGTGACACGGGTAGAGGGTCTGATCTACTAGGATTCACTGAAAGGTCAAAATTGTGATCTTCCATACGTGGAGACCTGATCTGAGTGGCGCCCCAAACCTGCAACCCGGGCCTTGTGGTTACAGGTAACGGTGTGGCCCAGATTGTTGGTCCACGGTCAATGGAGGTTCCGTTTGACCTAAGGGTGTCAGGAATCCATGCCCAAAGCCCACAAAAGTAAACAAAACGACATTAGGCCCGGTCCAACACAAGCAATTGGGCCGCTACAGTGTGTGATCTAAATTTCAGCATCAATATTACTTATGTAAATTTTGATGAATTTAAAGAAATAGTGAAAATTTTATTATATTTTTTTTCAAGCTTTTCAATCCAAAGGATTATAAAATATAATTCTTCTAGGTTTTTTATTCTATATGTATATTTGTTGTTTGCCTACCCTATTATTATTATTCACCCGTAACCTTTTTTCTACTTGTTTTTGTCGCCGTGTCACCCCAATAAATGCGATTTATATATGTTGTTTATATATGT
This sequence comes from Parietaria judaica, assembly GCA_954871525.1. Lineage (NCBI taxonomy): Eukaryota > Viridiplantae > Streptophyta > Magnoliopsida > Rosales > Urticaceae > Parietaria > Parietaria judaica. Next base: position 3,323,519 of record OX940866.1, read on the forward strand.
ATAGACATTACTTATTTCTCGAATGTTTGAGAAGAAAAGCTATATCATATTCTCTCTAGAAGTTTTAAGCCTTGAATCAAACCCCCAAAACCTACATTAACCTAGTGGAATAATGATTACAAAGGTTTAAACCCTGAATCTAATTGAAATTGTCTAAAGTTAAGAGTATTTTAGGATTATCTTATCAAGTTGTCATTCTTTAATCAAGCCCATTAATTACTATATTGTTTCAAGCTAACTTGAATAATCCTTAGAACACAAGGAAGCAATGCTCCCTATGTTAGGATTTTGATGACTCATACAAAACGAAGATGCTCAACAACATGGAAAGGTCAAATGCCCAAAAGAAATTTTGCTCAATAGGATGATCAATAGTAATGCTGTAAATATAGCAGAAAATATGATTTCTGATTGTTTAACATAGATCCAGTAAAAATCGGAACCATAATTTTTCTGGTTCCGGATTTTTTTGGGAACCGAAATTATGATTCCGGTTTTTATCCGGAACCCAATATCTGGTTCCGTTTTCATTTTGTATTTTTTTTTAAATTGACCGTCGGATTTAACCGGAACCAGGACTTCTGAATCCGGAAAAATCCGGAATCATAAAGTTCTAGTTTTGGATTTTTTCCGGATTTTTGAGTACTGTTTTTACAAGATTAATCAATAGTGGGTTGAAAATAGTTTGTCACGTGAAAAAGGAGTTTATTTAAATAGGTGTTTAGTTTATTCTTTTGTAGGATTTTGATTGTAACGACGGAGTTCCGACCTTTGTTTAAGTCATTTATTTAGCTGTTGCTAATGATAATTTTAAGTACAATATTCTTCTGTCGCACTTGTTTAAAAGACTCTCCTCCTAAGGGCAAAGCTACAGAGGACAGAGAGTACATGCCCTGACTGCACCTGAAAATGACGAGTGATTTTTTTTTTGTTTTTAAATAAAAAGTTCTAATTTAGTATTGTAATTTTAGCCAACAGAATTATTTTTTAAATAATAAAATAAAAAATTTAAAACTTGAATCCAATCGAAATTATTTAAAGCTAAGAGTATTTTAGCCCACTAGAGGACTATCTTATCAAGTTTTATTTCTTCAATCAAGCCCATTACTCTAAAGTTTCAAGCTAACTCGAATGTTCCTTAGAACACAAGGAAACAATGCTCCCTATGTTGAGGATTGTGATGACTTGTACGACACGAAGATGCTCACAACATGAAATGGTCAAATGCTCAAAGGATGATCAATAGTCGTCTGAGATGGTTTTTTTTTTTTTTTTTTAAAGGAAATGTAAGATGGGTTTTTTTAAAAGGAAATATAATTTGGTTAGAGCCGGTGTTAAAAATTTTCTTTCCAATTGTTTTTTATTATAATAAGAGAGTCTGGATTTTTGTTTAAGACACTCACTTGATCGTTGTGAATGATAATTTAAAATGGAGTATAAAACAAACCCTCTCGAGTCAAACCCGTTTAAAAGATGAGGGGTTTAATGAAACTCATTTTTTTTCCTCAAAAAATAGAAGAAAAGAGTTTGATGTCAACGAAAAAGAATGAGAAAGAATGAGAAGAAAGAACACAAATGAACAAAGATAGTGCCTTGATTTTTTTTCTATTTTTTCTCTAATAATTCCATGCATACTTTATAAAAGCTACACGTTTGTGTGAGATCCAGAATTGATTCGGTTCACTTTACTCACTTTTTGACCATCTTAAGAAAAAAGGGGGAAATTAAAAGGAGAAAAGGTGGTTCTGTTATGGTGATGCAATTATTTAATTACTAATTTTGTTTATGTAATAATTAATTTCACCTATTTTTCTTGCCATGGAATGGAAGAGCTTAGAGGAAAGAAAATATTTTGTTGGTGTGAACATTGGATGCCAAGTGGCACCAAAGAAGCCTTAAGAAAAGCATTAACGATCAAATACAACTCTAAACCGAACATTACATCCTTAATATTTTACATTAAAATTTGCCAAAAGGCCCTTCAATAATTGCATAGTTTTTACTTTTTACCCAAAAAGAACTACTTTCTCTCTTTGTTACTATAATCAAAATCACAATTGAAGTTATTGGTGAGTTCCTTCTCGATGACAAACATGTTTACTTGAGAAAAATGGCATGTTTTGCAATATTTTCTTAGTAGTAATATAAACTTAATTTGATTAAGAGTTATTGGCATTTATGCTCTCTGAATTTGAATTTGCATGTTGTTACATTTTTTTATTTATTAAATTTCACTTTTTTTTGTTTTAATAAAATAGTACATTGCCTCTACGTATAAAAAATAATAAAACATTCTTTGAGTACATATGATTGAATAATGTTTTTTTTTCAATTATCTTCCGAAAACTAAAAACATATTAGAATGAGAGATTGTTCCGAAGAAAGTGGAGCCCACGAGTCTAGTTATTTGGACGGAGACCGAAAAATGCACTGCTTCAAATTTGCTGTCTTTTATTGAGTTAGGATTTATTCTTAGTTTTATTATCATAATTAATAAGTATTTTATTGTAAACTTGTTAATTGTGATAATCGGTTTTCTAAGATTAGTCATTTTATGTTGTATAGGATAAGACGGGCAATTTAGTATTTTCTCTGTAATTTGTTAAAGTCAGTTAAGTTGCGAATATATAATTCCAACTCTTTAATTCTTCGTCATTCAATCAATTCAATACAATATTTTCTTTTTCTCGGAGTTCTTCACAAAATCTCGAACTCGATTATCTTTAAATATTTTTGTCACTATTTTTTCGCTTAAACTCTTAATTGCTTAGATTAATTAAAATTTAAATATTTTTGTCGCGATCATTTCAAATATAAATATTCAAATTCCAAAATATATAAAGCGAAATGATAAAAAAAAAAAAAAAGTTCACAGAAGAGAGAGAGAGAGTCGTTGGTTGCTTTATAAGTGCAACGGTGTGCGAGTGGGTTTCTCTCTCTCTCTCTTAATTTCTTTGCTTTCACTTCTCTCTTCTTCTTCTTCTTCTTCTTCTTCTTATTCAGATCACCAACAATTCAGTGCTTTTCTTCATCTTTCGAACTTCTCTTCTCTTGGGATCGTCTGGGATTCTCTCAATTCAGGTTTCTCTCTCTCTCTCTCTCTCTCTCTCTCTCTCTCTCTCTCTCTCTCTCTCTCTCTCTTCTTCTTCAGATCACCAACAATTCAGTGCTTTTCTTCATCTTTCGAACTTCTCTTCACTTGGGATCTTCTGGGATTCTCTCAATTCAGGTCTCTCTCTCTCTCTCTCTGCATTTCGATTATTTGAATGCATTTGGGTTCTGGGTTTGATCGTGTCAGTTACAATGTCGTCGTTGTTGACTTAATCTTATGGTTCCAGAATTCTAGTACACTTTAAGGTTTCAGATTCGGATCCAAGTTTTTTTTTTTCTTTCATTCTTCGCTTTTGATGGGTTGTTTCCAAAAGTTACAAAGTTTTGTGGGTGTTCAAGCATTTGTGTGCTGGTCACGGAATTTGGTGAAGGAATTTAATGCAGAAACATGATGGAATTTAATAAAAGAGGAGGCTTTAGCGTACTTCTCAAATATAAAATTTTGCAATAAAATAAGGAGAATTTTCTTTTATATATCCTCTATTTCAAATTTTGCAGAAATATACCCTTCATTTTCAAAAGCAGTAAACTAGTACTCCTCAAAGTGTATTTAAGTTTCCATTTTTCAAAAACTCAGAGTTATCCCTTATTCATGATTTTAGAATTTTGGATTTATGTGCCCTCAAGTTCCATTTTTGATAAAAATAAAATAAAAAATATACCGTATGCTTTTCAAGAAGCCAAAACATTACCACTCTTCAATTTTGGGGTTTTAAATTTTCTAAGTAATTAATAAAAAATTAGAAAATGGAGGGTATATTTTGGTTGTTTAAAATAATAGAGGGTATGAAAAAGGAAATCTCTTTAAGAATAATTCCACTCTGTAAGTCCATGACATAATAATTTTCTGCATCATTTGTCTTCTCAGTGGAGTTTGTTTTTGTTTGATTTTATTTGTTTGATTTTTTTTTTTATTAGTTTCTGATTATTACATGTAGTTAACTGAACTTCATTAACTTGTAATCTTTTGTTTTTAGTATGCATTCTCGTTTCATGATAATATGGATTAATCTTAAATTATTCAAACTTTCCACCGAGATCGCCCGACTAAAACGCGTCTTACCTTGATATAAGTTAGCCTGTACCGAGAATGGCCTCATATCGTTTTAATTCTCTTATTATTAAGTTAGATTTAGCCTATGGGAAATAAATTAAAAATGATAATTTCTGTAAACATGGCAAACTTTGATAATCTACATACAAATTACACAACAGGCTGGGAAGTCATGTCTCATATATATCATAATGTGTCATTATAAGTGAATTCTTTCATATATATATATATAGAAGAGGTAATAAGTACGACTTATTTGAGTATGATTGTTCTTTAATTATTTAATAATGCTTCTTAAATGGTACTGTATGGATACATTATACAATAATGATTCTTAATTTGTATATTATTATTCTTAAGTTTTACAGTGATAAGAGAAATATGGCTACCGAGCTCTTGGAAATCCAACCGCGTGAACTCAAGTTTACTTGTAAGTCAAGTCAAGTCAAGTCAAGTTTAAGAGTTCTTGTTCCTTTTTTTTTTTTTACTCTTTTCCAATTTTTTTAATAAAAAGTTAACTTTGTTCTATAATTTACTGACGTGGTCTTCTCGGGTTCTCTCTCTCTTTCTTCAGTTGAGCTGAAGAAACAAAGTTCTTGCTCGATTCAACTAGGCAACAAGTCTACCAACCATGTCGCTTTTAAGGTATGTCACCGTGAAAATTCTTGTTTATGTTTTCACTTTTGTTACATGGATAATTAAACTGTCAAATTGGGAAAATAGGTAAAAACTACTTCTCCCAAGAAATACTGTGTCCGACCAAACACCGGTATTATAAAACCCAACGCAACATACGATTTCACAGGTACAAGTAGTTCTTGTCATTATTGCAAATCTGAATTTTTACTATATTTAACTAAGGCATTTGGATTATTATCTGCATATAACTAATGGGAAACTGTTATTTTGCTTTTCGATTTCGATGTGGGCAGTGACGATGCAAGCTCAGAGCGTAGCTCCACTTGATTTCCAGTGCAAGGATAAGTTTTTGATCCAAAGCACGGTCGTTTCCAGTGGAACAACTGAAGAGGAGATCACTTCTGCAATGGTGGGAATTTAGGTTTTGCTTTTAAATTTTCTTATAAATATTTTGAGAGGATTTGCTTTCGAATAATCTAGAATGAAAAATAAAACAAAATCAAATAAAATCTTATCACATATTAAGATTCTCTACACATGAGTTAATTTCTTTCAGTTTTTCATTATTTGCTTCCTTTTGTTTCCCTCCTTGTACACGCAGTTTTCGAAAGACGGGGAGAATTACGTTGAAGAGAAGAAGTTGCGAGTGTTGCTCGTGAGCCCACCCGCTTCACCGGTATTGCTACAGAGAAATGGAGAATTAAAGCAAGACCAGTCACATGAAACATCGGTGCAAAAAGATGGTAAAGTCCTTAGGGGAGTTGAAAACATTCCACCACCTCATAAGGTATGTTAAACTTAACTCCGGAATATCTTTAGATTTTCGTAGTTAAATCGATATTGCTATAAAAATATAAAAATACAACTTTTTTTTTTCTTTGATGGGGCAGGCTGTGAAGGATGTTGAGGGATTTGAAGAGCCTAGTAAGATTAAGAGCGAGTCAAGACCGGAAGTCGATATCGATTCGGCCCCGATAAACATTTCTTTCGATGAACTTCATGGAAGTACAAAAGAGGGCTTGGAAGAATTGAAGCCGGGAAAGGACGGTGTAGTCCCGATTTTGTCTAAGGATTTCGGGGAATTGGCATCAAAGTTGAATTTGGTGGATTTAAAGCTAAAAGAGGTGATAATTCCTTACTAGTTAAGCATCTTATTCCGTGATTTATTATTGTTCAATCATTAAGGAATTGTGTGTCGTGATTTTTTTAAGTTTGAATTCCCGAATTTGATATTAGCTAAATGGTTATTTCAACGCTTTTTTGAAATTTCAAGTTAATGGTATTTTTTTTTTCAGGCCGAACTTATCATCAAGAAGCTGACAGAAGAGAAGAGCAAGAACATACTCGAGAAAAATATTCTTAAAAACGAATTGGTGAGTGAATTATTTTCCGTTCTTAAGCAAGCTTTCAAGGCGTTCCCGGTAAATTGATTACTTGCAGCTTAAGTTTTGTTGAATTTGCTTACTCTATTTCAGGAGATGTTGAAGAGCAAAAGCAATGTAAAAAATGTACAGGTTGGGTTTCCTCTTTTTTATGTTTTCATGGTTGCTCTCATCGGCTTGGCGATCGGATATTTCGTTCATCCTTAGAAGCTATAAATATAATTTGAAATCGAATCTTTGATCATTCTTGTTCTGGAGATGTTTGTTTATGTTGTATTGTATCTTTTCTTTTTCTGTGTAGAGTATGATTTGTTGTTGTTCTATGTGAACATGTTTTTCTTAATAAAAAGTTATTTAAAGTTACTTTTCTGACTTTATTACATTATTTGTGAATAATTAGACATGTTTGGTAGTAAACTACTTAATTTTGTCCAAGTCAGAAACTGCCCCGTAGTGCGTAGTGCTCCGTTCCGACTGTCATTTCAGTGCCGTGCTCCGGGCACACCGGCACCGAAACAGCTTCCAGTTGACATATTCTGGTCATCAAAAGCTCATTCATCCAAACTCTTATTTGAGTATATAAATAAGGGTTAATTAATAGTTGCTTAACTACTCAATGTTTTAATTTTAGTAGTGACATATTTATTCACTTGTTAAAGTCTCCATTACAAAATCGTAAAAGAAAAATGTTTGAAAATACAAAGCTTAATGGAACACCCAAAATAAAATATTGAATGCTTATGCCGCTATTTCCCAAAAAGTAATGGAGGTCAATGTTTGAAAGTGTTTCTTTATGGCATTATTAACAAACGACATGTTATTGATTCCTCTCGCTTGCTGGTGTTACTTAAACGACGTGTTACATTCACGCACAAACCACGTCGTTTACGTTGAACAAATTAAAAAAAGTAGACTTTTTTTTTTTTTTTTGAGGGAAAAAAAAAGTAGACTTATTACAACTGATACATCAAAATAAAAAATCCGAAAATGTATAGAATTTAAATCACATCAAAAAAATCATGCACTAGAATCTCGTCAATAAAAAATGTTGTATACAATTACAAACACAATGATATAATATATATATATATATATATATATATATTATTGCAGCCATTAAAAAAAAAAAAAAACACTGCCAAAAATGAAACCCTCTCAAAACCTATATCACCCACCTATACAATACACAAATCAGAAAATCCCCAAAACAAGTAATCTTAAAAAAAATTGTTAATAAAAAAACCAAACTCTATACATATATATACTATATAGAAAATCCCAAACCAACACTATAAAACCTTTTTTTCTTTTTCTATATTAGTGATTTCTCTAAGAACAAAAAAAAAAAAAAAAAAAACCATGAACAAACACTGTTGTTATAAATCACCCTTCACTTTTAGTTTTGGTAAATCCCTTTGTATTTTCGAAGTGGGATCCTTAAGAAATGCTGACCTTGACGGGTTTTTTAATGGCAAAAACTGATCGCGGTTGTCATTCAGTTGGCGATCCGGGGACAAAGGGCGCGAAACCCCTTCCACCGAAAACGGGCCTCATGAAGCCGTTATCGAGTTTCCGCCAGTAATGGTGGACGGTGTGAGACGGGACGCTCAGGAGCATCCTCAGGCTGGTCGGGCGGGGAGTGTTGAGCGGGCCCTCGCAGAGCAGAGGGCACGTCAAGCTCTTCGGAGTGGATGGTTCCGAGGATATAATGCCGCCATATTTTGAACAGGGAAGGAGGAGTCTCACTAGGGGCTTCGTCATCAACCCGAAAACCTGCACAAACCAATGGAAATATTGTTCTTGCTGTAAGTTTTGTAACTTCCTTAGAAGCAAAAATGAGATGGTAAAGAGAAAGATTCAATATGTATTTTGTCACTTATGTAATTATGTATTTTTATTATTTTATCATACTTTTCAAAGGTTTATGTAGAAAATAGGATTTTCTCGATTCTAGTCCGGGGACGAGATCAATATTTTGAGATCGTAACATATATTGACTTGGGAGTGCAATATGGAGTTTCTGTCAATGTTTTATTTCATATGTAAAATGCTTACCGTTGTGCTGAAGAGGACGACAGTGATGGTACTCGTGATCATGATCGCGTTTTTACGCATATGTGTGTGGCCGGATCTTGTGAACTGCATCAAAACATGTTGTAATTGGTGAAGCCCATTTGAAGTCCCAAGCCCAAATACGACAAAGAGATGCCAAAGAACGACATGTCGTTTACTACTTGTGTTAGAACGACTTTGAGCCACACGATAAAGCCTAATCCAACGGCTGTGGAGCAGCCTTCTTCAACCTCTTATCTGGGTTGTTCTCAGATTGGAATTCGACAGAGTGAGAAGGAAGAGAAAAAGGGGTTTTTCTCTTGGGGGTTTCAGGGTTCTTTCTCTCTAGGGTTTCTAGCTTCATCTACTCTCTGGTTTGTTTCTCTTGGTTTCGAATTCACTATGTAAAGCTTATCTAGGGATTGTACGGGTTTGATCGGATCGATCGATGTACGGTGAGAGATAGGCGTAGATGAGTGTGTAATCGGAACTCGAAGATCCTATAGTGCATGGCATCCGGTTATATTCGCCGGAGCGAAAGAGAGGACGTACGTCGGAGATCGGATTTTGATCTCCGGCAGAACCTCTCTCTAAAACTGTGTCTTGATTCGTTTTTCGTTTTCAGTTTATGTTTATTTGATATATCTCGATGATTGTTTAAGAATCGGAAGAAATCGCTAGGTCAATCGATTAGAATTAGGGTGAGAATCCCAACAAAACAGAATCAAGAATCAATTCACCACTCCTCTAAAATATGTATGAACATATATGGTTTCTCTCTCACCTGATTATAGGTTAGTGCCATGGAAACAGCCCCGCGCATCAGACCGGCCCACCAAATTGTTACCTGCAAAACAGAGCACGTTGACAAATTGGAACCGATTTTATATATATATATAGTAATTATCAGTTATACCCCGTGAACTTGTTGCACTAGTTTCTCCCTAAACTTGTAGTTTATTTAAGTAAAGTCTGCCTTGATTGTTGAAAAATCGAAGGTTTTTGCCAAATTTTAAGTCGTGTGCAATTCACGTATACATTAGTGTCGAGGGACATAAACATCGTAAATATAATAACGGGTGCATAGCACGTGACTTAAAATTTGGCGAAAACCGTTGATTATTTCAGTCGTGAGTATTTAACAATTAAGGAGATAACCGCAATAAAACGGCAAGTTCAGAAGGCATAAATGCAAATTATTATAAAAAGGATTCAACGTTAAGAAACTCTTACTTGTTGCTTCAAGTTGACTTTCTCATAAGGAGAGTTTTTTGTCAAGTTGGAGAGGAAAGATAGAGGGAAAACGAATGCTGCTCGTCCGACGAGAATAAGAGCCAAAAGGATCGAGCTCACACCGATCGGTGTTCCAGGGCTGCAAATAAAAGTAATTGATTTTTTAAAAATGATTGCAAAATGTACTTGGTTTGTGGAAAGAAGCGTTTCATACCTATCGCTAACCATTTTCCACTTCTCGATGTCCAAAGCATCCATGCCCACGTAAAGAAAGATAAAAATCTCCGCAACAAATGATAGCGTTGCAAAAGCGTGCCTGCAATTGGTAAAAGTGAATATGTTAGTAAGAAAAATATAAAATGTTAATCGTTATACGTGAGACGTGTAGTCTGAACATAAACATACTTGGTTGTTACGCGCGAGTTTTCGTTCACGTTGTACCATGCGTAATGAGACATTACGATCCCGCAAAAGAATACTGTGAGAATCGCGCTCAAGTTAAACAGCTGCAAAATGGATCATGTATGTAAATCATCAGATTTATATTATATATTATATAAAAGAAAAGGACAAGTAAGAATGAATCTTACTTCAGCTAGCATATAGGATAAGTAGGCCATGAGTATCATCAAAGCGACCTCACGATCAGTGGAGTGTCTGCTTTTTGTGGAAACACCAGAAAAAAAGATATATATATATATATAAGCCTTTGAAACACTGCACTTACGAGTAGGGTGTAAACTGATAAAAAAAAAAGGCTCAAGTGGCCAATTTTGACAATGCGATAAGTTCAAACGGGCAATTGCGATCAATAACGACAATGGGAACTTATTTACTAACCTTCCACGGTAGAGCTTTTTGATAGTGTAAGCGCTAAGTAATCCAGCCTGCGAGAACCATGGCGGTGAAGAGTTCCTTTAGGATCACGAATAGTACAAAACTAGCAAGAAACGATGCAAATATACAGAGAGAGAATCTTACTATTGCTCCGAGCAATGTACTTGCAACGAATAAATACATAAAATTTACAACCAACTCCAAAGCAATGACTGAGTTGATATGAGAAAGATCAAATCTCTGGATTGCATTAAAAAGCACCACCGATGTAGCGTCGTTAACTACACCTTCCCCGAACACCAGGCTGTATAGCAAGGGTGTCTCGTCCTGATTAAGCACCTACGACCATGACATAATTGCAAACGTAAATTCTTCTTCTTCTTCTTCTTTTTTGTCATTTAAACTCGTAAAAAGACGAGGTGATAAGTACCTGTAATGTGCACACAGAATCCGTGGCAGAAAATATTGCTCCAATTGCTGCAATGCAACAAAGGAGCTAATTAAGACATCAAAAGTAAAATTATCTGAATCCAGAGTATAAATTGTAAAAAAAGTGTTTACCGAGATAGTCTCCGATCTTAAGGGGACCGACATTCATTTTCTCAAAGAAGTGCATTGCACCTGGGTAAATATAAGATAAGATAGAAATAAAAACATCAACTAACGCATAGCGGAATTTTCTTCACGCGTGGCGAATGCATCACTCGCATCGTAGTATGAAGAACAAACGGAACAGATTTTTTTCCGGCCTTCTGTGCCTTCAATTCATGCTCAGGTTTTTAGAGCTAAGAGCTCAGTGTACATTTGAATCCAAAGACATAATCCCGGATTTCGAAATACATGAACTAAAAGAATTCCTAGTTTGCTCAGCATACCTAAGGAAATTATGGCAAACGATATAAGAGTGCCGACGACACCAAACAGCATAATCGTCGTGAAATTGCGAAAAAACTGCTTCTTCTTCACCTGGAACCTAGTAAAGTTGGCAAGAGAACCATCTTATAACACTTATATCAAACTGAGTAGCTTCTAAGCTATACCAAAAAAATTGAATCCAAAACCATGAAGCGAAATAACACGGATGGACCGTTGTCCCGAATCGGAACCTGCATACCCGGCGTTAAAAATAATCGGCGGAAGAAGGTAATTGAAGAAAAGATCTTCACTGAATTGCAACAAATGAGAGCTTTCCCCCCCGGTTGTAAGCAATATGACTCCTCCGCTACACAGACCCTGCCATTCAACAGATTTCAATCCAATGCTTTGTATCATTGTATGTGTGTATCTATATGTTCAAAAATACTCACGATGACTAAGGCAGTAATGGACTCGTTCATCCACCGATTCTCCTCCAGCAAATGGCCGACGATTATGCAAGCGCAGAGAAGCGCGACGAACAGGTTCATCGACACCACTGAGCTGTGGTCTTGACTCGCAAGCATTCTCAGCGAGAGTGGAACGAGTGAGCTCAGTTCTATCGCCATTCTTGATCGGATTCAAATACTGTTTGGTTGATGAGAAACTGAAAAGGAGAATGAATTGCGCAACGAAATCAATCAGAAGAAGCTCGATTCTCAAAATTCGAAACGAGTTCTCTCAACTCACTCACTCTATTCGACTGTTGATCGTCTCTGTTCCGAAGCTTCAAACTCCATGAACACTTTCTTCACTGAGAAGCTAAACAGCGAAAGATTTCTGAGTTCCGAGTTCGAATTCTTCGCCTACACAGACAGAGAGTAACTATCATCAGCTTTTAGCTGAAATGCAGGAGCTGATTGCTGGAATTACACTCCAAAAACGAAGACGAAAGCAGAATCTCGGAAAATTCTGCAGAATTTTCCCGAGAAAATCTGTCAATCAGCATAAATGTTAGAGAAAAGTTCTTAGTAGAGAGAGACAGAGACCGCGAATGAAGTGTATTTATACTGCTCAATTTGAAGAGGAAGCTGAACCGGGAGAGGATCCTGGCCGCTGATTTCTCATGATGAGAGATCGACGGTTGATATGAAGTGCTTTTCCTAGGCGTGTTGTAGGGGATCTCTGTTGATTTTATTTACTTTAAAGGTCCACCTTTATGATTATGTCGTCCAATGGAATCCTATTTGTCGTATCTTTACTTCCTCTGATCTATTTGACTGTAAGAAACATCATATATTCAATAAATTAATAAACTGACACCAATGTATAGTGTATTTTTTTTTAAAATCTTAAATTTTATGTCTTATGGAACTTAATCTTTTATTCTTATGAAGTAGGAAATATCATAATGTTATTTTTTTTAAAATTTATTGGCATCGAAGTTTCATAAAATCGATTTAAAAAATTAAACATAAATTTTTAAAATTTAATAGTATATTCAAAATTTTATTAAATCGACTTAAAAAATAAAAAATAAAAATAGTAAAAAGTGCACCTTTTAGCTATGAAAAATAAATTTATACCAATATATATTATTTTAAGCATTAAATATTTATATTGTTATTAACCGTTTATGTTATAATTCCCACTTGCAAGAAAAGGTTGGAATTGTACGGTGAGCGTGGTAAATATCATATAAAAAGGTTTCAACGAAATAATTTAAGATTTCAACGAAATATATAACTATATATTATAGAGAATAAAAAGGTAAAGATTGTCGCGAATATAGAATATATATTTGGGAGCACTCTTTGTACATATAGTGAGGCGCAAAGCTATAATGACTGCTTGGATTAATGGCGACAACTCTAATTAATTACACAACAAAGAATGTTTGTGCTTGGTGGTGGGATGGGATTCATCCACATTTTGACAGTTTATAATATTCCACGTCACTACCATTCTCCAATTGCCACGTGTCCCTTCCACATTCGAGTACTAGACCAACCCTTAAATTTGTACATGGGGTGGACCCACGGACCTTAGCCGGAGCCCACCCGGCCCAAACCATTTCCATGGCCTTGGTGGCCCTTGGATCAGCCAGCGTGTGGGCTGGCTGCTCCGACCCCCATTGCATCTCGAGTTGCCCAACCAATATAGCTAATATTTTTTTTAATAATATATCAATCTGCGAGCCCGTTGCCAGCCTCAGACAGGCCCGTGCAGGCTTGGGCTGGTCTGGGCGGCTGAGCCTGAGTCAGGGGTGCAAGTAGGCGGGATACCTGAATTTTTTGCCAAAACCGGAATCCGGGTTTTCCAAAATCCGGGTACCCGTATCCGGATTTAAATGTATTAAACTCGGATTCCAAATGCGGGTTTAAACCCGATTTAATTATAAAACCTGGCTTTAAAAGCAGATCCAGATTAATTAATAAAAAGTAAAAATAAAATAGAAAAATCATATTTTCTAATAGAAAAATAGTTTTTAATGTTAAATCTTTTACGAAAATATATGTATTAAGTTACAGAAATATGAAAAATAACATAAGAATACTAAGTGGTGTAAAGAAGAGAAAAGTTCATTAGAAAAAAAGAGAGAAAAATTAAAAATTAATTAAGAACAGATTTTAATAACCTTTAACATGGGTTCCAAGCTTTTAATCCCTAAACCTGAAACCTAGAACCCGGAACCGGTTTTGAAAAAATCGATTTAACCCGGTTTAATACTGTTGTGGTTTAAAACCCACATTTTCGATTTTTTTTGTGCAACCCTAGATCGAGTGGCCTCAGGACTGAAGCCCTCAAAACTTCGGGTCGGGCGGGCAGCCCGCAGTGGGCTCGTCCCAAAATGCCCAGGATTACCCTTAATATACTTCTCAATCTTTACAAATTGTTATGAAAGATATTTGTTTCTAGGGTTAATTGCGACAAAAAGACCCAACCTTTGGTCAAATGCTCAGCTGTGTATACAACCTCTGTAAATAGCGGCAAAAGTATCCAAACTCGGCATTTGGGAGTTGACCGAGAAAATTTGTCCATGTGGCTATTAGCCTTTGCCACGTGGCATGCCACATGGCACTTGGCCGCCACGTGGCATGCCACGTAATTATTATTATTTTAAATAATTTAAAAAATATTATTTTTAAAAACTTTTTAATTTTTTTTAAATTAAATTATTTTCAATAATAACCAATAATGAATATTTAAATTTAAATATTCATAATTGGTTATTATTATTAAATATAATTATTCATTTTAGAAAAGTGGGTCAAACGAAATAAATAAAGAAAAAAAATCACCGTTCACGGTTCACTCAAGCTCCGCCTCCGATCCGGTTCACGGGTGGAACAAAATCGCTTAATATGTTTAACAATAATAATCATATGATTATTTAATGACAATTTTAAAAAAAAGAATAATACATAAATAAAAAAACATATTGAACAATTATTATTATGTAATGCAAACGCAAAAAAAATATCATGCAAACAAATAAAAATAATTTTTCGTTAAATATAAATATGACTACTTTTTTTTAATAAGTGGTGTGTATTTAATTATGTCTTGACTTTTTAAACAATATGTATGTGTTTATTGGTTATTATTATTAAACATATTAAACATTTTTATCCGACGAGTGAACCGGATCGGAAACGGAGTTCAAGTGAACCGTCAACCATGATTTTTATTTCGTTCTACTCACTTTTTTAAAAAGTAAATAATTACAACCAATAATGAATTTTTAAATTTAAATATTCAATATTTGTTATTGTTGGGAAAAAATTTTAAAAAAATTTATTAAAAAAAATAAAAAAATAAATTTAAAATAAATTTATAATAAATAAAAAGTATTTAAAATAATAATTACGTGGCATGCCACGTGGCGGTCAAGTGCCATGCCACATGGAAAAGGCTAATAGCCACATGGACAAATTTTCTCGGTCAACTCCCAAATGCCAAGTTTGGACACTTTTGCCGCCATTTACGGAGATTGTATGCACATGAGAGCATTTGACCAAAAGTTGGGTCTTTTTGCCGCAATTAACCCTTTGTTTCTATTTCCTTTTTTAACTTCTTAATACTTCTTCGATTTTATATGGGGAAAAAATGATTAAAAAGGATGAAGACTTGCTCTCCTATTTCTTCCTCGGATTTATGATTTATTTGGCAAGTTCTGGCATGGATGGCGTTATAATAATGTCCATGTTGTGTTTAAGCTTTTTTCTCTCTCTCACTTTAAAGCCACATGGCTTAACTAACAACAACTCATGACAGACACTCAATATATTGTGTTTCTAAATCCAAGAATAAGATTGATTATTCTCCATCTCATATGTTGTTAAGTGCTTAAAATCCATTGCCATCTTCTAAGCATGTCGAGCTTTTCTTTGTGCAAACCTATTTTGTGGGACCTACATTGTCCTGCTAAGGAAATTATTCTGCTTTTCTCAAATATTTGTAAAATATTAATGGCACACTTTTTATTTTATCATATAATATACCTCTTATATTATTAATTTTCACAAAAATATATCCGGGTTAATAGCGGCAAAAATACTCAAAGTTTGGTCAAAGATACCTAAAGTTTAAAAGTGGTGGCAAAAATACCCAAAGTCGCATTTCGAGAGTTGACCGCTCCATTCTCGTGACGCCGTTAATTTACCCGTTAACTCTGGCCACGTGGACAAATCTGTTTTGCTAAGTGTAATCATTAGGGGTTCAATTAGTTGAATTAAATAGTATTAATTAGGGGTTTAATTCGTTGTTTTGTCGTAAACGAGACTGATGTGGGCTCGTCCACGTGTCAAATATTGTTATGTCAGCAACCCACGTTTGTCCACATGGCCAGAGTTAACGGATAAATTAACGGCGTTGCGAGAATGGAGTGGTCAACTCCCCAAATGTAACTTTGGGTATTTTTGCCACCACTTTTAAACTTTGGGTACACGAGGGGTTCCTTGACCAAAATTTGGGTATTTTTGCCGTCATTAACCCAATATATCCTCTATTTTAGAAACAGTTAAAAATATACAAAATGTATTAATTTTATTTTTAAACAATCCAAGAATACTTTTAATACAGCGCATATAGGATAATTATGAATTTGGTATATTTTAAGATTTATATATTATGTTTATATATATATATGGGTAAACTGTGGCTAAAATACCCAATGTTTCATTTTTTTTAATTACATACCCAAAGTTTTTTTTTGGTGGCTATAATACCCAAAGTTTATTCCGTTAACGCCAAACGTACCCACCGTTAAATCTCCGTTATTGGCATATATTATAAGGGTAAACTGCGGCTAAAATACCCAATGTTTCATTTTTTTTATTATGTACCCAAAGTTTTTTTTGTGTGGCTATAATACCCAAAGTTTATTCCGTTAACGCCAAACGTACCCACCGTTAAATTTCCGTTATTTCGCCCGCGTGGCATATATATATATATATATAAATATATACATATTTACATTGCCCACACTCTCTCTCTCTCTCACTGAGACACAAAATTAAAAGCGTACAGGGGTTTCGATCACACGCCATCCTTGAACCCGAAGACACACCGAGCCACCCGTCCACTTTCAGTCAACAGAGGAACACATTCATATTATTATTTGTGTTCTCTTGTGATTATCTTTGTGACTGAAAGAGGGTGGTGCAAATCGCCTTCAACAACCGACATTTAATTTTTTTTATAAAACAAGTGTACATATATTGTAACATGCAAAAATGTTACATTTAACATATAGTTGGACTTAAAATTGTGACATGTTAAAGTGCCATAAAATTTAATTAAATATAAATTATCCATATTAAAGTGAATGAAGTAATATTATATTTTTAAATAATATAATAAGTGGATAATTTATATGTAAAATTTATAAATTATATAATTTATAAAATGTAACATGTAAAATTCAATTACAACTATATAATAAAACATGTAAAAAATATAATAAAATAACATTACATGTAAATATTCATAATTAATAGATTGAAATAAAATTATAAAATATAAAATAACATTATGCTAGATATATTATATATTACATAATCTATAAAATGTGTATATAAATATTATTTTTATAAATATTTATAAACGATATTATAAATTGTCTATTAAACCCTAAACCCTATTAAAAAAATTGCCACGCGGGTGAAATAACGGAAATTTAACGGTGGGTACGTTTCGCGTTAACAGAATAAACTTTGGGTATTATAGCCACAAAAAAAAAACTTTGGGTACATAATTAAAAAAAATGAAACATTGGGTATTTTAGCCGCGGGCGAAATAACGGAGATTTAACGGTGGGTACGTTTGGCGTTAACGGAATAAACTTTGGGTATTATAGCCACCAAAAAAAAACTTTGGGTACATAATTAAAAAAAAATGAAACATTGGGTATTTTAGCCGCAGTTTACCCTATATATATATATAACATTTAATTCAAAACTATACTCGATTGAGGTATTTTATGCTATCTATGAAGTTTCATCTTGCATAAGTATCTCACGAGTCATGTGCTGACCTATTTACTAAGAATCTTGTGACCAAAAACGCATCATGTGTGTTTGATTTGGACTTCACTTGATGAAACGCACTGTGTTTCCACAATGGATGGAATTTTAGTAGAATTTCCACTATTTTCCCATCATATGTTGCCTACCAAATTGCATAAAAAGTCACGTCAATTCGTGTGCATGTATTTTAGCCTAAAGAGCCACTATGAATGCATTATATTTGGCTGATGCAGTATTTTATTATTAAGAGTCTTAAATCTAATTTGGAATTTTTATCACGGTGCAACCGCCCGGTTAACTTTTTTTCTTCTTCTCATTATTTGGTATCTTTAACCTAATTCCGGTTATTCGTATTTTAATATCCTTAACTTGTTTTTAAAACCGGTTAACCGGTAATCTAATAACTTGTTTTAATAACTTTAACCTGTTTTGAAATTGGTTCCGAATATGAAACCAATTAACCAGTAACCTAATAACTGGTTTTAATAACTTTAACATGTTCTGAAACCGGTTAACCGGATCCGGTTATTAAATTTTCTTTTAGAAAATATAATATACAACACATTTTATCGTAAAAGTAAAATATATCGGTCCAAATAACACATACCGGTTCAAAAAAATCGCAAATACAACAAACCAGTTCAAATAAAACATATTGGTCCAAATAAAACGTACGGTCTGTTGGAAATTTCTTCGAGGTTGAAAACATCACGGCTTGAATCGCGCATAAGATCACTTTCGTAATAGTGTTTCGAGCACTCAAAAACGTCTTTGAGTCTGCTTGCAAAAACACTCAGGATAAGACAAGCCTTTGGCCGGGAAATCGCAATGAAGTGTTTTTCAGAGAGCAAAATGATACAGAGAACTGATTTTTTTTTTCCTGACTCAAACACAAAAATTAAATAGACCCGAAAACATCTATTTTAGAAAAGTAGCGATCCTTCAAAAAACAATAGTTACTGGTCTGAAAACGGAAAACAAAAAATGGTCAGAAATCGCCCCAACGGCCAGTAACTACCGACCAACATGTGGCGAGGCGAGAATCGCCACGAGATAACCCGAGATCCGAGCCTACGCCACTCGCCCGATGCCACGTGCTTAAGTGCCTCATGTGCGCCTACAAGACGCCACTAGTGCCTCTACGCCCACGCACCCAACCCCAAGCCGGTGTCGTCGGTGGTGACACCAGCGAGGGCGGCGTTGCAAAAGCGTGAAGTGGCATGGTCTCGCCACCTTGCCTCCACACGGCATCCATGTGGCATACTTATCACTATGCCACATGTTGAGCTCACATCATTAATGCTTTCCTTATATATTGCACAAACTCTTTGTACTTAACCAATATGGGACTTTCCATATTCCCACATTTACTCTCTTCATAATACATTACACTTGGTAATTATTAGAACAATTATTAGACATTTATTATAATAATAAATTCTAACACATAACTCTCTAACTTAATTTTAAAATATATATTTTAAAATATTTAATATTAAAAACCGGTTAAAAAATAATCGGTAACCGTATCCGGTTTGAAACCGGATACGAGTAACCTTAATCTTCTGAAGAAAAAATAATCAGTTACGGTTATTTTAAACCTGATAGTTTTCGATTGCGATTTTTAAATTTGATTATCATTTCGCACACCCCTAATTTTTATAAAGAAAAATTGAATATCTTATTTTAGAGTGTAAAACTCGCATTTATCGAATACTTAGTATTTGTGATCAAAGTAAAGTAAAAATGCATTGTGCAATACAAAAATATAAAAATAAAGTAAAACATTATATTAAAAGTAAAAGTTATAACTATTATACGAGCAGAGGGGGGTGTAATAAATGCATCGTGCAATACAAACTATACAAATTAAAAATTCAATTCTAGTAGTAAGCAATAAATGTGATTTGTATTTTGTGGTTCAGTTGATAATCAAATATCGTTATTGTACGATGTGTGAGTATTCAATTTTTATTAAAATATGCAAGAAATAGTTCAACTTTTTTTTCTTTTTCCATAAATTCCCATCGATAAAAATATTTTGCAATTTGTACTTTTTTTTTAGCAGAACGAATATGCAAATGGTATAAGAATTGGGCCTTCTTTCAAAATATTATTGGCCCAATCTATGACATAAGATCCCATTACAATCGGCCCAAGGATCAATCCACCTCTTAGTTGGCTCAAGTTGATTGTCTTGCATGTTAGCCCATCCCAATTCCAAAGTTATGTGATTCCCTCATTCATTATAACGCCTCAAAGAGGTGTATTTTACTAGAGTAATTTTTACGGGTGAAACCGGTTCGAGGACTCGATTATTTTCAAGATTCGAAAACCGGAGCTGGGGTTTGAGTGTTCAAAATTAGGAATTGGATCGAGTTTCTTAGTACTGAATATCCAGAAACCCGCTTTATAGATCTTATATTCGGATTCGATTTTCAACAATTGGAAGAATTTGATTTATGTTAACATGTTTGGTGTATGTAGGTACTTATGCAACCATTACACGAGTTCTCATTCGATCGGTAAACTTCCTGCATATAACATATACGTTCGTAAAACCAACCGGTATGTTCTTGAAGTGTGATTTTTGTATAATAACAAGATTAAACCAACGACGAGTCAACACTTCCATACAACGGACAACATCAATTGAGTTTGCCGATCTTAATAGCCCGTTTAACGGTTCTAGCTCCCAACCAACCCTAGAACGTAGCACGCATTTGTATTGTGTAATTGTGTTCATGCGGTCTTTTGTCCATAAACCGCTCTAATGCGCCTAGATTTCCCGCGAAACGAACATGTTTCGGGTATCAATTTCAAGAAATTGATTAAAGTAAACTATATATCTTTATTAATGAAGTCGTGGGATTAACGTTCTTCTATCTACTTAACAACAAGGGAGAGATTAGTCAATGAAATCCAATCACTTCATAATCAACTTGTGTTAA
The DNA here is from genome assembly GCA_954871525.1 of Parietaria judaica. Classification (NCBI taxonomy): domain Eukaryota; kingdom Viridiplantae; phylum Streptophyta; class Magnoliopsida; order Rosales; family Urticaceae; genus Parietaria; species Parietaria judaica. The sequence continues at coordinate 3,344,163 of OX940866.1, forward strand.
GAGAATGAGCGCGTGCGAGTCACGTGCAGGAATACGAACGCACAGTATAAATTGTTACGCGCGGCCAGAAAGCCAGAGACAGACGCACCACAATCATCATCAGAATCACAACACGAAGAAGAAGAAGAAGAAGAAGATGATGAAAGCAATGGCGGATTTCAGTCCTCGTTGATTTTCTAGGTTTTCTTCTGGCTATATCGCACCTCTCTCCTCTCTCCAGGGAGAGAGTAGAGAGACACGGAAAGAGCAGACACGAAGCGAGCTTTCAGTCCGCTTGTCTGATTCGCTAGGGTTTCCAATCCACGCCATCGCATCGCATTGTCGAAGATCGGATGCTTCTTGTCGTCCTCTCGTTTCGGTTTCGAAATCGTAAGTATATATATTTTCGTTTTCCTTCCGCTTTGTACGGATTGAGTTTCCCTGGTCCAATTTGGTTGGTCGATCCATCTGTTTGGTTGGATTTCGGCTTGCATTGTATAGTTTTTCTCCATTTCGAATGTTAGGGTTCGTTTCTTGTATCGTGACGATGAATGTGTGCTTAACTGTAGCTGCTCCCACAAGTTTCTGGTTCTCTCTGTTCATTGTGAGTTGATTCTGCGTGATTTAGTATATAATATATATATATATATATATATGTAATGCGATCTTTATGTTAACTTTTTCGATGTCATATTGATCCGTACATTTCCTCCATTATTTTATAAGAAGTTGAAGTGTAAAGCTGTCAAGACTCGACAATGGCTGATTCATTTAGGCATATACCTTATAAATAAATGTGGAAATGCAGTAGTTTGGTGCAATTTTGTGACAATAAAGCACATGTGTTTCGTTTTAAGTGACAGGTATAAAGCTACGATATAATGGTATGCTCATTTGGAAGTGGGAGGATGGCGGTGATGGCGAGGCTTTTGGCGGCGGGGACGTTCTCTCAAAGTGTGTCGGGTACGTCGAGGAAAATAGAGGGCTTTTGTTGCCATCTCGGTGAAGTTGGACATTTTTTTGCGATAATTGTGGTTACTACTGGTGACTCCTTTGTTACCCGTCATGCTATTTTCTTCAGCAGAGGAAGTTGGGCATCAGAAATTAGCTGCTCAATTGGTGTTCAGGCAATTGAACGAGGCAGTCGAGCCAAATTTGCTTGACGAAGAAGGTGATTTTTTAATGAGAAATCTGTAATCTTATTCTTTTCTTATCTCATCTCGGTGGTCTCTGACTTGCAGATATGCATGTATTCGGGTTGAAGCCTATGGCTGATACATTGCATTTGGTGAGACTAGTTTAGAATGGTATTTTTATTTGCTTTTTCTTCCAACAAAATTCAGACATGTACAGCTTATGGTATGTAATGGCTACAGATGTAGCGTTAATACATGAGAAACGCTGCATGATTCCAATTTTAACGTACACTAGTACAAGACTTCTTGGGAGTTAAGAAAGAAGAAGTAGATAATAATATTTGACATTTGTCGTATCAAGACATTTATTTTGTTGAGGCTTGAATTTGCATAGTAGGCTTATTATCATCACTTAAATTTATCTGATTTCTGTATGTTAATTTGAAGGTATGCTGCAATAATTGTAAGAAACCAATCAAGGCTAGTCAATACGCTTCTCATGCAGGTTTGAAGAGGGTTTCAATTATTATATTTTGCTTATGTTTTTGTAACATATATAACAGCTTCTAAATCTCCATAAAGCGTAAATCGCCTCTTTAAGATCCAAACACGCAATAAGATAATTATTTGAACCTTTAAGAAGTGTTTTTTTTTTCCTTTAAAAAACTCGTTGTCTTGCATAACTATTTTGTTTTAACTTGATATTGTGTACCTTCATGTGACTTTGATTATATGTGGCTATTTTTTTTGCATTTTCTGTTATGTACTTCTATAGAACACTGTAAGATATCGAAATCCACACAAGAATCTATGCTGAACATTAATGGCAGCATTCGGCAGAGGAAACCTGCAAGGAAAGACCGAAAAAAGTCAGTAACCGCTTATGCCAGTATCCAATATTACAGGCTTTATCTAATTCTTTATATTTTGCAATATGGTTGTCATGTTTTATTTTTTTGTCCTAACGGAATGTAGTTGGAAATGATTAGTTTATACTTTATTCAATTTTACTTTATGCCTTAACCTATATTAGACCAGGCTATGCCAGTTCAGGAGTTAGAAAGATCTGTAGATGAAGGTGAAACAGCTGTTTCAGAATCCCGATTAAATGGACATACTGGGACGAACCCTTCTTGCCCTATTGAGACAGAGAGTAATTCTTTTCCTTTGTTTCGTGTTTTCTATATATTTTAGTTTGTTGTTTTGTGTCTGTTGGATTATTAATATGATTATCTTCATCCAGTTTTATCATTAACTTATTATCACATTTGGATTCATGCAGATACTAAATCTTGGGTGGATGGTTCAGGTGCTAGTCCCGGTTATACGTACAACTCAATCAATGTAAAGCCACGACCAACAAAACGCTTCAAATTGTATGTTTCACTATATTTTTGCATAACTTCGTTTTTTCCCTTCGTGTTTTTTGTTTTTGTTCTTCTTCTTCTTCTTCTTCTTCTATCTTTGAGTCATATTTTCTATGCTCAATCAGACAGTTACTGTACCCCCATTTAGGAATTGACATACAGAATTAAATAACTTAATGTGTTGGAAACGACCATGGTTTTGATAAACGCTTGTGATGCCATTATTCTAGTTATTATGTCGCACATCGATCTACACACAAATACAATAGTTCATTTCATACTTTGTTTTTTTTTTTACATTACTGAGCCTATAATTTCACATTGTTGGGTCTAGACCTTGCCAAAATTTCCTTTCAAGTTTATATATTATATAATTGAAGTTCCTTTTTCTTATTGTAGGAAACCAGGTGAGTGTCTATTACCACCTTCCGGTGATCTACAATCAACATACGCTGTCATGTAATTGGACGAATGTATCTGTGAGGCCGTATTTTTAGTTGATTCCTTAGTATATAGTATACCACATAACTTATTAGGAATACATCTTGCAAACATTAAGCTTCTTCATAGGTTACTATACTGTCAAAAATCGTAATACGGAGTAAGCAACGTTATCGGGAGTTTTTTCCTTCATTAATACATTCTAAGTTAATTTTAAAGTGGTAAAAAATCACGAATTTTTGGTAAAAGCCTATTTTTGGGTTTACCATCTTATTAATACATAAACATGATATCCGAGCAAATAAAACTTTCAAAACTTCCCCTTTCCAAATTAATCATCGTGATTTGATTTTTATTAGTAGGAAAAGCAGAAAATTGAATATTATATACTTCGTTGTTCTTAACTCTCGAGTTATTTACGTGTGTGCGATGCTTAATGCATGTTTTCAGGCCTTGTCTCGCCTAAAGGAATTACTTCCCAGAGCGAACCTCTTAGTGATTTTGGTGTTGAATATATTACAAAAGATAAGCAAGCCCTTTGCTCTCTGCCTGCAGAAGGTACTATATTAAAATCTGTATATTAGTATTTTTTTCAAAATTTCATATAATTTCTTTTATTGAATAAAATATTAGACCATTTTATTCATCAAAAACTGCAACTGTCCATGTTGAAGCTGGAATAAGTACTCTTTACTGTCCTTAATTTTTCTTTAATAAATTTATAGTACTCAACTTTGATTGCTTTAATGTTATAAACTAGTTGCTCCAGCTCCTCTTGCTACAAAGATCTATTACTCCCAAAGAACCAATCGGCTGCGTTCTGCACTTTGTCATCTCTACCACGGGACAGTGGCATCGTGTAATGAGTCGAGCAGTGAGGCAGTGAATTCTGAATTCTCTTATGGAAGTTTGCACCAATCAGAGACCTTAAAACCGAAGGTAACGTCACCTGAGCAATTACATATTCTGTTCAACAAACCAGTTCTTTGTTGTCTTTCTATCTCATTTTCTTTTCATCCTATTAGTTGCTTATAACTTCCTCCTAGATAGTACTCTACTCAGGATTGTGCATTGTTGTGGAGACTAGTTAATAATTATACCATGCATTACCCGGTAAATATTTGAATATGAAGCCGCTAATGTCAGGCACACGACCCTGTTAATGACAATATTACATCCGACCATTACTAGTGTTAACAAAGAAAAATAGAGAGGAAAATGTTGTGTAGATTTCATTGAGATTGGAAGACTATTTATACATGTACAAGAGTTCTAGATTATTCTACTTCTACATTATTCTAAGAGTAATAAATACTTTCTAGATAATTCTTATTCTAGGTGATTCTAATTAAATATAACTTAGATTGTTCTAGATAAACTTTAATCTATAATATACTAAATAAATCTAGAATATTCTAATTTAACACTCCCCCTCAAGCTGGAGCATATATGTTAATCATGCCCAGCTTGTTACAAAGATATTCGACCCGTACCCCGTTAAGAGCCTTTGTGAAAATATCTCCTATTTGGTTGTCCGTCTTCACATATGATGTGGAAACCAAGCCTTGTTGAATCTTCTCGCGAACAAAGTGACAGTCGATCTCAATGTGTTTTGTCCTCTCATGAAATACTGGATTAGATGCGATATGAATAGCCGCTTGGTTGTCGCACCATAACTTTGCCGGCAAAGAGACTTTGAGACCTATCTCTGTCAGTAGTTGATGTATCCACATTATTTCGCATGTTGCTTGTGCCATTGCTCTGTACTCTGACTCAGCACTGGATCTTGACACAACATGTTGCTTCTTGCTTTTCCATGAGATCAAGTTCCCTCCTACAAAGACGCAATAGCCAGTGGTTGATCTCCTGTCAATCTTGGATCCTGCCCAATCTGCATCTGTAAAACATTCAATGGAAGTATGACCATGATTTGAGTATAAGATTCCACGCCCTGGTGCTCCCTTCAAATAGCACAAGATCTGCTCTAATGCTGCCCAATGTTCATCTGTCGGAGATGCCAAGAATTGGCTTACTATGCTGACGGAGTATGCAATGTCTGGGCGTGTTACAGTGAGGTAGTTCAATTTGCCGACCAATCTTCTGTACCGTTCGGGATCATCCATTGGTTTCCCCTCTTTCGTAAGCTGCATATTGGGAGTCATTGGGGCACTACACGACTTGGCCCCTAGTTTTCCTGTCTCGGAAAGCAAATCAAGTACATACTTTCTCTGAGACAAGTATATACCTTTTTTGCTTCTCATTATTTCAACGCCCAGAAAGTATTTTAATGTCCCCAAGTCTTTTGTGTGGAATTGAGTGTGGAGGAAGGTTTTGAGAGACGAAATACCAACAGTATCATTTCCTGTAATTACGATGTCATCAACGTAAACGACAAGGAGAATGATACCATCTTTCGTATTCCTGAAAAACACAGAGTTGTCAGATTTGCTTTTAAACAGTCCAAATTGTTCAAGGGCCTGACTGAACCTTCCGAACCAAGCACGGGGACTTTGTTTTAGCCCATATAATGCTTTTCGAAGACGACACACTTTGCCGTACTCCCCCTGAGCAACAAAACCAGGTGGTTGCTCCATGTATACCTCTTCATGTAAGTCCCCATGTAGAAATGCATTCTTAATGTCGAGTTGGTGTAGGTGCCAATTATAAGTTGCCGCTAAAGAGATGAAAAGTCGAACGGACGGCAACTTGGCAACTGGAGAGAAGGTATCGGAATAGTCAACACCATAGGTTTGGGCAAAACCTTTGGCTACTAAGCGAGCCTTCAATCGAGCAAGCGTTCCATCTGGATTCATCTTGACCGTGAAGACCCATTTACATCCAATTGCTCGTTTTCCTGAAGGAAGAGTAACAAGTTCCCAAGTACCATTGTCATCTAAGGCATTCATTTTCTCTGTCATTGCTTTCTGCCAACCAGGATGATCTAAGGTTTCGCGAATAGTTTTAGGAATGGTGATGGAGTCAAGGGATGAAACAAAATTACGTGAAGAAGATGACAAAAGATTATATGAGATAGACGAAGAAATAGGATAGGTACACTGACGTTTACCTTTACGTAATGCGATGGGAAGATCATCGGTCAGAGATGGATCTGATGACGAGGAACCTGGTGCAGGACATGTCTCTGGAGGATTGATGAGTGTGCGTCGAGTGTAGACGATAGGTGGTCGAGGAATGGAAGGTGGTGCAACACTAGGAGCAGGTTCGGTGGTGTCCGTGGTGGGGTTCGGTGCTAAAGGGGGGCCAATAGGTTGATTCAAAGTCGCAGATGCTTCTGGTGAAGTGATTGAATAGACTAAGAAGTCATCGTCGTCAAGTATTGGTGAGGTCGGTCTCTCAGATGTAAAGTACGGTTTATGCTCCAGAAATGTGACATCAATGGATACAAGGTATTTTTGAAGACTAGGACAATAGCATCGATACCCTTTTTGAAGGCGAGAGTACCCCAAAAACACACATTTTAAAGACTTTGGATCTAATTTTGTGATACCGGGACGAACATCTCGAACAAAACATGTACTACCAAAGATTTTGGAGCTAACCGGGAATAGAGATTTATGGGAAAACAATGTCTTATAGGGAATTGCACCTTGAAGAACAGATGATGGCATTCGATTAATGAGGAAACAGGCCGTAGAGACAGCGTCGGCCCAAAAACATTTTGGAACACCTGTTTGAAAAAGTAAGGCACGTGCAGTTTCGAGAAGGTGTCGATTTTTGCGTTCGGCAACTCTATTTTGGGACGGAGTGTCAACGCAAGATGTTTCGTGGAGAATGCCATTTTGGGCCATGTAAGTATCAAATTGACTTGACGTGTATTTTTTGGCATTATCACTACGGAGCGTGTGAATTGAGACGTTAAATTGAGTACGGACCTCCGCACAAAACGAACAGAACAATGAGAATAACTCTGAACGACTTTTCATTAAAAACAACCAGGTTACACGAGTAAAATCATCCACAAAAGTTACGAAGTATCTGAATCCTGGTTTTGACACAATAGGACAAGGACCCCAAACATCTGTATGAACTAATTCAAAGGGAGCGTTGGAACGCTTATTGACTCTAGGACTAGAGCTAAGGCGATGATGTTTAGCTAACTGACATGACTCACAATCTAAAGAGGACACTGAACTAAACTGCGGACAAAGTTGCTTGAGAAGAGGAAGAGAATGATGACCTAACCGACAATGTTCTTCAAAAGCTGATGTGACGGTGGAACACGCTATAGGTTTAGATGTGTTAAGAATGTAGAGACCTCCAGATTCATGTCCTTTACCAATAATCCGTTTCGTCACAAGATCCTGGAAAATACAAGAGTCGGGAAAAAATGAGATTGAGCATTTCAATTTTTTTGTGAGTTGGCTAACAGACAAAAGGTTGAATGATAAGTTGGGCAAATGTAAAACATTAGACAGTGGTAGAGAAGGAGTGAGTGTGATAGTGCCTGATCCACTAACATTAGAGGGAGATCCATCGGCTAAAGTGACCGTGGATGTGGAAGCATGAGGTGTAAGAGTCGAAAAGAATTTGGAATTACCTGTCATATGATCTGTGGCACCAGAATCAATGACCCATTTGGAGGATGAGGAAAGAAGACACGCATTCGAATTACCTGATTCAGCAATGGCAGTGACAGAGGGTTTTGAATTCTTTAGTGATTCCTGGTACTCGGAAAATTTGGCATACTCATCGGCAGGAACACGAATTAAGTCATCAGAGGCGGACGCAACGTGGGCCGAGTGGTTATTTTGATTCTTGTACATGAGCTTCCGGCACTCGTGCTTAGCATACAAATGATTGTGATTGTGCTAAACTCTTTAGGGCGAGAGTCAAGAGTTCGTGGACGTCCATGTTTGTAGTTAGCAGAGCGGCTTGAGTCATACATGTTTCGAGATACCAAAGCTCCACTGTCATGAGTAGGTGGGGATCCCTCTGTACGAAGAACACGGCTGAATACTTCTTGGAGAGAAGAAATATTGGTGCCAGAGATAATCTAGGACCTTGCGGTTTCAAAGGTCAAAGGGAGTCCTGCAAGAAAGCTCATAATGGCCATTTGCTCCCGTTGTTGTTGCTGAATCTTCACATCGGGGCTAAAAGGCAGCAACATGTTAAGTTCCTCATATGTCTTCTTGAACTCCATGAAATAAGTGGTGAGTGATTGGTCTTGCTTTTCAGCTTTATAGAAAGCTTTGCACACATCAAACATGCGAGATAGATTTCCTTTTCCAGAGTAAAGGAAATCCAAATAATCCATTAATTCCTTGACGTACTCGCAATGATTGACCAGACCAATTACCTCACTATCAATGGAGTTTCGGATTTGTAGAAAAAGGCGAGCATCCTCGCGAAGCCATGCTAACAAAGAAAAATAGAGAGGAAAATGTTGTGTAGATTTCATTGAGATTGGAAGACTATTTATACATGTACAAGAGTTCTAGATTATTCTACTTCTACATTATTTTAAGAGTAATAAATACTTTCTAGATAATTCTTATTCTAGGTGATTCTAATTAAATATAACTTAGATTGTTCTAGATAAACTTTAATCTATAATATACTAAATAAATCTAGAATATTCTAATTTAACAACTAGCTCTAGCATTAGGATTTAGAGCATGTATTTGTATATATCAAACATGAATATTCATAACGAATAAGGACTGAATGAGTCATATGATTTCCTGTGAAATAGACGGACCCAGTTCCTGTTCATTCCGTGCAAACTCCTGAACAAATTATGGGACAAAGCTCAGAGATGTGCCCGCAAGTTTCTGGCGTTTGCTCACCTGCGGCTTGCAGCGACTTCTCGAATCACTTTCCTGGTGATCAGGTCCCTCGGCCTCAGGTTGCTCCGATTGGTTTAGAGAGGAACAAATACCTTTCAACACCTTACTCATTCGCAGGCAATCCAGGTACTCCTGCATATATATATATATATATATATATATTGTAGTAATACTGGAGAGCGTTTCTCGTTTATATAATATAGAATAAATTGTAATGGTTTCCCGAGTTATGAAGTTACTATTTGCAAAGTTTTTGCCTTGTTTCGTAGAAATATTAGCAGCAAAAGACAATATGTTTTTTCAAATTCTTCTTTGCATTAGTTATGTGCAAGTTAATATGTTTCTGTACTTCTGCTCGTTCCACGAAGCCGTTGTTGACAAGAAATCTAGAGACTGACTTTGTCGAATGACCTTTAAAGACGAAATATGTTGCAGGACAACCACTTGTGGCGGTGCAGCAGCAAAATGGCAGCGTTCCGGTTTTGTAAAAAGGTAGGGCTGTGATTCTTTTGTTTTTTTGGAGGGGGAAAGTGTAATTAGCCTATACCCGAGATTAGGTCTTACGATCCCATTTTGATAGTTACCGAGGTCCAAGCAATTTAATCAAATTGTTCATTCTCACCTTAGCCAGTGTACAACCCCGTCACCGCCTCCTGTTTATAGCCATCGTTCGAACGAACCGAAAGGGATTAGTCTTTTTTCTTTCGGGTTTCCGATCCCGAGTGTTAAGTTGTAGTTGGAATAGTTGTAAATCTCTCTTCAGTAAAGACAACATCTACTTATAATTGCTTCAATGAGTTTTTGTCATTTCTTTTTATCTATTTAGCTGATTTTAGAACATGGAAATTGGAAAATTGCCTCTCTTTATGGCAAAATCGTTCTCTTTGTAGACAATGTAGAGAGGTGTATTTCATACATACAACGCGCGTTTTGAGTTTGACGAGAGGTTAGAAGCTTATTACATTTTTGGGACACGATAAAATCCCGGCAAAATCATTTAAGACATTATTTAATTTATAAAAAGTAAAATTTTATAAAACTATGACATGTTCGTATAAAGTAAAACTAAATTATATTTATTTATTATAATAAGAGCACGGAGAGACATGAGAGTGGTAATTGAGGGTAGGGGTGGCAATTTGAGTTTCGTGTCGTATTCGTGTCGGGTCTTAATCGTTTTTTTACTTATTTTATGTAGACCCAGACCCGTTCCATTTGTTAATTGTGTTAGAAGATGAGATCCAAAACCGCCCCATTTAAATACCGTGTTTATCGTGTCTACCCGTTTAACCCATTTAGCATATTCATGTATTTTAAAATGTTAAAGTAATTCAATTTATACCCAATTAACTTAATTTATTTAATTGTATTATCTAAGATTTTATAGTTTACGAACATTTTTTTATGTTCATCTATGTAAGATGTAATGAATAAGTAAAAAACATAAATGTTATATATAGTAAGTATTAAAATACTTAATAGCATATATAAAATGTGACATTTTGCTCCTTAATCGTGTCTAATTGGGTGCCATCGTGTTATCGTGTTCGTGCCGTGTTTACCCGTTATTTAATCGTGTTCGACACGGTTGGACCCAGATCCATTTACAATAAACCCAAACCCATTTAAATCGTGTCGTAACCGTTTCGTGCTTCGTGTCCGTCCGACCCCAAATTGCCACACCTAATCGAGGGAGAGTCATAGCTGAGAGAAGAAGACTGAGAAAAAACCTAAATTAAAGTACAACACTAATAACATTTAAAAATAATAATATCAAGAACCGGACAAAAATTGGGAATTTTAGGTTAGAATTAAATTGAGAGGACACCTTATATTCTCCAAACGAGAAACGGTATAGGAATTAGGAATTTTAGAATTTTTGGTTTAAAATTAAAATTCTTAATTTTAGGCTAGAATTGGATTGGGCCCGGCGTCAACTCTTCTAATTGGTCGCAAGTACCATCTTAACTTTTTTATTCTCCAATAGAAGTGGAAGAGTTGATAGTTGTCACACTTGCACCAGTTAAAAACACACTAATGTTTGTTTTGTTTACTTTGTAACTAGTTCTCAACTTCCTAATTTCCACGGCTTCGTGGAAACATAGATATACATTTTTTTTTAAAAATAAAAATAAAATGTATAAGAAAAAGACTTGATCTAGTTATGAAGTCTTTGGTCATCAATGCAATGTGATGAAGAAGCCCCGAAAGAGAGGACAAGGATGTCCCCCCTTTGGATAGCGAGAGATTGTAGGTTTTGTCTTTGCAAAATGAATGAGAAAGCAAGTGCTGGAATTCCCATTCTCAATTATGGCATGAGACTAACACACACGAGGGACACCTTCTTCAGTGCCATTCCCGTGCAGTAATGCAAGGGTCGGGTCGGGCAACGTTCGTGGACCTCAACAAAAGGTCGCCGTAGTGGGCCCATCCCTTATAAAAATAAATTTAATATCATTCACACATTTTTTTTTTATATAAAATATCAACAATTTAAAATTAAATTAAATTTATTTTTGTTAAAAAATTTCAATGAAACTCTAAATCACCAAAAGGTGTTTTGGTTTCATCAAACTTCACTCGATGACACATAATTTAGTGCAAGCAACACTATAATACTTCACTAAACAATAAAACTTATGCCGTCTTATTAGGTGAAATTTGGTGTAAAAAATATAATATTTAATTTGAGTTGTTCTCCTTAAGCATATATTTTTTATTATTTATACAATATACTTTTTAATGTATTTTTTTTTTATATATTTCGAGTGGAATAGGAAAAAAAAATTGTGGTGAAATAAAAAAAACATCCTAAACTAAAATGAAGTTTAGACTTTAGATGGCCTTGGTTTGCTCTAAAATATCTTCTATAGATGACGTGAGTGTGACTCGTGGATGTTTGGTTGGACTTATCTTTACCAAAATAACCAAAATAATAGAATGCTTCTAGTTCTATCTACTTCAATTATGGTCGAATTCTCCATTATCAATCATGTTTTTACTATTCCATGAGAAAATGCTACCATTGAAATACCAAAAAAAAAAAGGTCTACTTAAGGATTGATTCATCCGTACACATTGAAAATAGTTTCAATTAGCTTTATATCTGTTTGTATTAAGCTTTTAAACAGTTGTTGAGCAATTCTGTAAGCATAAAAGTAACCTATGCTTTGCCACATTAGAGTATTTGCTTTTGGCTATTTTTTTTTTTTTGTTGTTGAAGAATTTAATAAGATTTTATCTTCAACTTTAGTTTGCTACACTTATTAATAGAATTTTAATTCATCCTTTTTCTTAAACCATATTAAGAAGGATTTATTAGTCTTACTACCTTTAAGTGTAACTGTATATTGTAGAGTATATTATACAAATGCAAGTTGAGAGATTGAATTTAGAAAGGGTTAACGAGGGAAATACTTATTTTGCACATTTTTTTTTCAAAAACTAACAACTTTAGTGCATTTACACACAATTGCTAATTTTTAAAAAGATTATCACTACACCTCCATTCAAGAGGTCACAAGTTCGAACCCCATGAGACTCAAAAGAGTGCCCCCTTTACATATATGTAAACTTGGCCAATAGTGTCACTTGTTCTTACACTGAATATATCTACTAATGTGAGAGTGCATTATAACCGTGGCCGATAGCGCCATCCCATTTAAAAAAAATTGTACAAAAATGAGTATTTTGTATAGGAAAAATAATTTTTTTCAAAAACTATTGCATTTACACACTATTGCTAGTTTTTAAAAAGATTTGTACAAAAATGAATGTTTCGTACAATTTTTTAAATAAAAAATTTGCTGAGCAAATATATATATATATATATATATATATTAATTTTCATTCACGCGTTACTATCTTTTTTTTCTTCGAAGCAAAGGCTTATGCTTCTGTTGATGAATCCTTCGCCTCCGATAAAAAAAGAGTAACAAATTTGTTAAAACATGTTTGATGTTTTTCTTATAACAAATACACTTCATTTGGCGTTGGTTCTCACGTTCGAGTACATAGTAAAAAAGAACACATGCCTACAACGACGACACATATAGCTATAAAAGAAGTTTGTCTCGATGTGGGCATGACCAGCCTTGAGTTTAGCGTGTCTTAACGGGGCCTTAGGCTAAGTTGTTTTTTTGCGGCTCTTAAAGTATTTTGAAATTAATTATTTTTTTCTTCACATTTAGTTAAGTATAAAATAATTATTTACATAAATATTTTATTATTATTTTAAAGGCTCAAGTACCGGCTTTACTTGCTTATAATCAAGACCGGCCCACTCTAATAGCACTACTTTGTAATTTCATCTCTTTCTAATTTCCATTTGTGAGTGTCATATGATACGATACCCATAAAAATTATGATAAAATACTACTTGGAATAATATTTGACCAAATTGTATGTACTTGTTATCTTGGCTGCAACTATTAATGCACATGGGATATTGACATTTTAAAAATTAAAACAAGCACACGTGATCTTTTTTTTAATATTTTTTTTAGTAAAAGTGTAAAACCATATCTTCAAAACTTTAGTTTGGTACCTATCTTGATAGAAATTATGCCTTTATTTATCAAGGCTTGCATCTTAAACCATATTGACAAGGTTTTGTTAAGAGGTACTTTTCAATGTAATTATATTTACATATATAGTAATGAGATTTTATTCTTGAGCACTTATAATTTTGTATTTTTTTTTATGTGGCATCTCATCTCATCTCATCTCATCTCATTTCATAAAATAATATTATATAAAACTCCTAATAAATTTTATATAAGAAAGCATCTATTTCTACTTTCCATTTGTGGATGTCATATGTTACACATGAAAATTGTGAATTTTTGTAATAAAATACTACTTTAAATCTTGACCCATTTGTATCTCCAGTTGCAATCTTGGGCATTTGACATTTAAAAACAAAACAAGCACATGTGAAGATTTAATAATTCAATTATATATACAGGGGCGGACCCAGAAAATGCCATCGGGGGTGACGAACAATAAAATAAAGACCAATACGATAGACGCGGGGTGACATTTAAGTGAGAGATGAATTTTTTTAGTCGTTCTTTTATTATTTTAAATAAAAGTACTATTAATTTTTTTTTTCCTGAAATCATGGGGGTGACATCTGCCACCCCATAGTCCAACATAGGTCCGCCGTTGTATATATATATATATATCATATGTAATATGTATATTATAGTATTGTCTGCATGATAAAGATAAAAAATAAAATAAAATTGACGATGATAGTACTAAACTTGTCCATTCTAGTGATAATATTCCTCTCTCTCAATTTGAGGAAGTTGGGTATCATATATATATATATATATATATTTTTGCTTAAATTAGGAAAACGACAAAAAATGCAATGTGACAAGGTATATGATCAGAATATTTTACTGAATTAATTCGATTGTCTAACTTTTTGTATTATTCCTAACAAAATGAATAATACCATTCCCTCCCCGGAAAATAGTTTAACTAATTTATAATATAGGAAATATTCATAAGTTAATATTTTATATTTAATATTATTTTTATAAAATAATATTATTTTTATCTAGTCCCAATTCAAAATTCGAACTAACTTATTAATTTAATATTAATAAATTAATATTACAACCATCCATCTAAAGTAAAATTTTACTTCAAGGATATGTTTGAAATGTTTTATGTTTGAGCACACTGTATCTACCTTCCTCTCACCAACAATAATAATCATTATTAATAATAAATATTACCATTAATAGGTATATAAACCTTATCTGAAAACCTCTTGAGCACACTGTATTTTTGCCCCGTTTGAGCACACTGTATTTTTGCATTATATATCATATACTATAATGTATAGAAAAATATATGAACATATATTTCTATGTATAGTTACGAATATGATGACACTACTATGTGTAAAAATTAAAAAAATGAACGAAATTATATGGGTCCCACAAATGATGCAAAAACAAATATATATATAAAAATATGGCACATTATATTTTTATCGTATTAATCCCGACTTGGATGTTACGGTTTCAATTTTTTTTATTATATTATAAATAAATTTTATTTGTAAATTTTAAATCTTAAAATAAGTTTGAAAAAAAAAATACAAAAACCAGAATAAGAACTTCCGGTTCTGATAAAAGTTTGGAATTTGGATTTTTAAATCCGATTTTTTTTTATTAAAAAAATCCAGACGCGAAAACCAGTTTTATACTCATATTTACAACATCAGGTCCCACTATAATTGAGATTCTCACTCCAAAATGCACATCCATACTCCAAATCCATAAAAGGTGAAAATTGACTTCGATATTCGAATTTTCAATTTTCAATTTAAGATCTTAAATCTAATCTGAAATATGTATATCTAAAAATATAGAGAAATATCATATATTTTTTTATTGAGTTTACTAGAACTTATTAAAATGATATTTCTTTTGATAAATATGAGAATAATGAGTCAAAATAAAATAATGGATGTGATAAAGTTACATGGAGTTTTAGGAAGATGACTTTTTCTGTCGGTTGTTAAACCTCAGCGATTCTTGTTTAAATCAAAATTTGCCAAGAAAAGAGGTTTTCAGATAAGGTTTATACCTATTAATGGTAATATTTATTATTAATAATGATTATTATTGTTGGTGAGAGGAAGGTAGATACAGTGTGCTCAAACATAAAACATTTCAAACATATCCTTGAAGTAAAATTTTACTTTAGACGGATGGTTGTAACATATTTAATATTTTTTCGAAAAAACATTAACTAATTATTTTATTATTAATTTATTAATATTAAATTAATAATTTAGTTCAAATTTTGAATTGAGACTAGATAAAAAAAATATTATTTTATAAAAATAATATTAACTTATGAATATTTTCCTATATTATAAATTAGTTAAACTATTTTCCGGGAAGGGAATGGTATGGTATTATTCATTTTGTTAGGAATAATACAAAAAGTTAGACAATCGAATTAATTCAGTAAAATATTCTGATCATATACCTTGTCTTGTCACATTGCATTTTTTGTCGTTTTCCTAATTTAAGCAAAAAAAAAATGATACCCAACTTCCTCAAATTGAGAGAAAGGAATATTATCACTAGTATGGACAAGTTTAGTACTACTATCATCGTCAATTTTATTTTTTATCTTTATCATGCAGACAATACTATAATATACATATGATATATATAGTATATGTAGATAGGCACACTGTATTAATATGTTCAAGTGGCCCGGCCGGGCCCGGCCCGCATGTTAAATGGGACAGGCTTGACCCGCCCCGTTCAATGTGCGGGGCGGGTTTTGGAAAAGCCATCAAGGCCCACCTCGGCCCATGAACCCGAACCCACAATGTCACGGGGCGGGCTTTTACGAGTCGAATTTAGTGGGCTTTTACGGGTTGAATTTAGTGGGCTTTTCAGAAACCATAACGGGTTGGGTTTTTGCGGAGAGCGATACGTTTTTACGAAACCATTTTATTAAGAATTTTACAAGATATCATGGGCCTTTAACGAACAATAATACCTCTATTTTTTTTTTGTATTTGCTCGATATTTGAATATTTATTTTGAAAGTCGAGTAATGTAAATGTAAATAAATTCAATGGCATATTTAGAAATTCAAAGTTCAACATAGTCTTTAGACATTTAAAAATAAGATACACACTGCGTATATTAGAATTAATGAACGTTGAATTGATTCATGAATTTCAAGATATAGATGTTAAATAGTGAATATGAAAGTGATAAGTGAATAATAAAATGAGAATAAGTGATTTTTAAATAAATTATTGTATATAAAATTAGAATAGTATTTAATGAAAGTGGCTAGTAATTATAAAGTGGAAACTAGTGAATTAAGAAATTATGTTTTATACATGAAATCAATCAATGTTGTAATTGATTAATTCATTTTCAAACAAAAATTAAAATAAAAAAATGTTCAAATCGATTACCGAATTTTTAAATTGATTAATAAAGTTAAAATTGTTTAATTGAAAAATTAAAGAGCTACATAGAGTAATTAGTATTACAACTTAATAATTTTTTAATAGGGTTAATGACGGCAAAAATACCCAAAGTTTGGTCAAAGAACCCTTCGTGTACCCAAAGTTTAAAAGTGGTGGTAAAAGTACCAAAAGTCGTATTTGGGGAGTTGGCCACTCCATTCTCGTAACGCAAGTAACTTACCCGTTAACTCTGACTACGTGGACAAACGTGGGTTGCTGATATGACAATTTTTTGCCATGTGGACGAGCTCAATTAGGGGGTTTAATTCGTTGTTTTGTCGTACACGAGGCTGATGTGGGCTCATCCACGTGGCAAAAAATTGCTTGTTAGCAACCCACATTTGTCCACGTGAACAAGTAAGTCAACTACGTAACGAGAATGGAATGGTCAACGCCCCAAATATGACTTTGGGTACTTTTGCCACCACTTTTAGACTTTGGGTACACGAGGGGTTCTTTGACCAAACTTTGGGTATTTTCACCGTCATTAACCCTTTTTTAATATAATAATATGGTTTATGTGGGCTTTTAAACGGGGCGGGGCGGGTTTATGTGGGCTTCGGGGCGGGGCGGGCGTGCTTTTGAACGGGGTGGGGCGGGCCTTTTGGGCGGGGCGAGGCGGGTTCGAGGCGGGCCTAAGAGAGCATAATCCAGCCTGACCCTTTTGATAGGGGCGAGCCTAGCCCAGCCCACAAAAAAAAAAAGGCGGGACGGGGCGAATCCGCTTTTTTTACGAGTCGGTGTGGGTGGGCCCGGCCGGGCCCACTTGACACCCCTAGTGGAATCTATACTTGATGGATGTGGGCCCATCTACTTTTTCTTTATCAATATTTATCTTGTTGAAACCTCTTTGAATAATAAAAATAAAATAATGCAATTTGTGTTGATTAAGTTTCACACTATTTCAACATTTCCATTAATTATCATTTAAGAGCCTCCCGCAAATAATGTAACGATCCGTTTTTAATCCTTATCCATAAAGATTGATTTTTTTTAAAAAATTTAATTTTGGTTTCTTTGAGTCGTGTAATTTCACCAACTTTTTTTTTTGTCTCGTGATCTTGTATAATTAGAACCAATGTTAAAAAACTTCTCGTTTATCAAATACTTACTAAAATTCAAAAAATTCATTACTTCGATATAAATTTTACCATAATTTTTTTTATAATAACTTATTAGTAACCATATAATAACTCAAAAACTCTACAAAACCCTATAATTTTTTTTATTATTATGAAAACTCTAAAATTCTATAAATATAAAAAATCACGAAAAATCGTACAACACTAGAAAACTATTTTTTTATATATTAAAATTCCATACTTTTTAATTTATAAAATTTTAAAAATATTTTAATTACATAAAATTTATTAAAATTCACAATAATTAGTTTTTAAAATTTTATTAGTACACCCATCAGTTATCGATATAAAATTCAAAAAATTCATTATTTGGATATAAAATTTTCGTAATCTAAAACATCGTTTAGTACTCTTCAGTGTTACAAAACTTAAATTTAAATTATACTAAAGCATGTGTTAGCTTTAGTATAATTTAAATTTTACAGATAAAAGTTTCACGTGTTAACTTTTTTTTTTGTTAAAGATGGAGGCCTGAAATCTCGCTAAGTGAACTCGAATCCCAACTAGGTTGGCACCCAAGGAACACAAAGCAAGAATCGGGACTCTGAATGATATAAATGAAAATTTCAGAGTTTGCAGAATCAAAAGAGAAGAGAACTATCTAAGTTAAAGTTCTCTCTCGAACATATATCGTCGTTTACAAGAGATGAAGAAAAAATCCGGGTGTGAAGTCCACCAATGATGACTTAAATTTTGAGCACCGAAACTAGCTAATGCATCGGCTACTCTATTTCCTTCACGAAAGATATGAGATACTCTAAAATTAATGACTTCCACGTAGCGGATGGATTTGGACCAACAAGCTCGTAAATTCCAAGGAACCGAGCTCGATTTCTTCTTAAAAAGTTGAACGACGTATGTAGAATCGCACTCGAGCCATAGGTTATCCCAATGAAATTCCATAGCCTTCTCCACCGTAAATACTGCAGCCATCACTTTAGCTTCATACGCGAAAGCGGAGCCAATATGGAAATAGAACAAACCGTGAGCGTGAGGAAATCCACGACATGTTCTAAAAATGCCTCCAGCTCCCGCCACTCCTAGCATGCCCATAGAAGAACCGTCCGTGTTGCATTTTAACCACGTTATAGAAGTGAAACGCCATACAACATGAATGATTTTTGGAGCTTCTCTGGGTTGAATGTCAGTGCCGAAAACCTTCAAAACTTTAAGATCTTCCAAAGTGCTTCCCGTCCCCAGCTTGAAGAAATTAGCTTATTTAATTAGTCGCAAGACATGCCTCGAAAAAGTATGGATGTTAGGAATCTCGTCATCAAATACACAAGCATTTCTAGTGCGCAAGATTAGCCAAATTGTCGAAATAATAGCAGTATTCCGAAGCGAAAAAACATGGGGGTTCAGTTTAACAAAAGCGGCGTCAGAAAGCAACAAGGCTAGCGACTCTCTTCTATTAATAGGTTTAATAAAAATACTAGAAATAGCAGCTCAAACCGAACCCGCAAAAATGCAATGAACAAAGATATGGTTAGAGTGTTCAACCTGGTTATGGCATAAATGACATACATAGGCTAAAGAGAATCAATTTTTTTTTTTTGTGTGCAAAATTTGCTCCGTTGGAAGAAAGCCTAAGAAAGCTCTCCAACAAGTAATAGACCTCGATGGCGGGAGAAATTCTTTCCATAAAAACTTTTGCCATTGAGGAAACAAATTATGGTTAGAACAAAATTTATTGTACATGGATTTCACCAAAAACTGACCATCAATTTGGGGCTGCTAAACACACATATCATCCCAATCCTCGATAAAAATGTAATTCTTGATTTCATCAACGAGTGTGGTCGACTAGCTCAGAGGCAAATTCCAACTGTTATCAACTCGGTAATCCGATACTTTAGCCGTGAGATTGATTCTATTTTGCAAAGAAATATTTTCTCTATCCGCTACACAAGGATACAACCAATTATGAAGCCAAAAGTTCTTATTCGATTGTTTATTTATCAACCAAACAACATTATTTGCAACAAACGAGAAACAAGGTTTCAGCGAACGCCAAATGGAAGAGGAAATAACGCTAGTTCTCAAAGAACTATTGTCACTAAAAATTCAATTTTTCATTAAACTCAAAGGGAAAGAACTTGAGCTTATGAATTGCCAAGAAAGCTTCCCAAGCATGGCCTTATCGAGAGCACTCAATTTCTTCACATCGATGCCACCATATGAAATAGATAAACAACAAATATCCCTGGGCATAGTTACCAATTTTCTACAATCAATTGAGCTCGACCAAATAAAGTTTCTCACATATTTTTCCTATTTCTATAAAAGACTTTTTGGCCAAGCATATACCGAGAAAGAGTGGAAAAAAGAATTTTGAACTACCGATTTAATAAGAGTGATCCTACCCGCCAAAGATAAAGAAGAGTCTTCCCAATTAGCAAACTTACTCAAGATTTTATTTGCCACCAGTTGCAACCATTTTTTTTTTCCTTGGAACACCTTTAAATAAAGGGACTCCGAGATATTGAAACGGCAATGAAATTTGTTTAAACTTTAGCGAATTAACAATGCTAAGCTTCCTATGATTGCATACTTTATCGCTAAAAATAACACCAGATTTTGATCAATTAACAACTTGACCATAAATATATTAAAAACCTCCGTGATTGAGCGCACATTACTTTTAGTGGCGGCACTAAATAACAGAACGTCATCCACATATAGTAAATGAGAGGTGAACAGAGTATTAACTGTGTATCTTATGGCTTTTCATTTATTGTCCACCACATATTTGCTAATAAGCCGGTTTAACTTTACTTGTTTTTCTTCGTCATTTTGCCTAACCAAAATAAAATTTAAATATAATATAATTGAATTAAATAGTTTATTTCGGTCCACGCAACAATCACTGACGATACACGCGTCGCACTAAAACTCTTGTCTCTATTCATTGAATAAGTTAATCTAATATCTACTTTTCTTTTCTTTTTCTTTTTTACTAGTGGATTGGCACCGCGCTTCGCGCGGTGTCGATATAAATTACTTTTAAATTTAGATTGAAATATTGAAATAAAAACATATACATTTATTTAATTTCATTGTATGTTATTATTAAAAATATGAACATCAACATCGAGTTTAATAATCGTTCAATTTTATTATATAATGTTATTGATGATTTTTTTTAAGCACGATTATATAAATATATATGTTTATAAGTTTGAATAGAAGTTGGACATAACAATTATTTTCAAATTATATGTGCAATAGTATTGTCCGCCCAAATTTAACGCGGATACTCTTAAACATGTAAGAATATGCAGATAATAACAATAGTAAAATAGGTAATGAATAAAATTCTATAAATTTTAATTTTTGTATATTATTTACGAGACTAACATTGAAATTAAATTCCGATAGTAATTTAACAATCAATTGTAATAAAGCACATACCAACTGGTTTTAATAAACAATAGCTATTTTTCAAATAATATACAGTTGCATAAAAACAAAGAAAAAACCTTTTATTTAGACTTATTTAAATAATAGAACATAAATTAAACATATGCATAAGTTGTCAAAAAAAAATGACAAACTCGACTTTGAAATATAAGCTCACAAAACAGAACTAAGAAGTAGTTACAGATAAATAATGTATATGTTCTCATTGAGGTTCACCTATTAAAATCCCTGAAACGTTACTAATTTTCATACTAAGAAGTAAGAACAAATGAATGATAAAGGCAATCACTTTCATATATCATACAGTATATAAAAGCCATTTGAGATTACTATTTCATACAACAACAAATAATGAAAAAATAAAACTCATAAAAAATCTTCTTTATTATGAACAACGAAAAGAAACCTGGAAAACTAATCGGCTTTTAGATGTGAAAGTCAGTAACTATAGAAATTACGTTTTACAACTTTTCATCAAAATTACGATTTATCTTTGTCCATATATATAAACAATGTAATTATATGTAAAGATAGAAAGAAATATTGAATAGTGCAACATGTTTCGTTTCACGTAATCATGTCTGTAAACAACGAAATATTGTACCTTTTCATGAATGACGATTGATATTATCTTTGTTTTACCCTTGAAAATTAGTGAAAAAATAAGTACGTATTTTATTTTATTTTTTCGCATTGCCAGAAAAAAGAATGAAGAAAGAAGAAAAAAATACATGTTCTCCTTGCTTCATTCTCCATGACCATGTGTGTGTATATATTATATACACTGTAATTATGAGTAAAAATAGAAAGAAATAGTGAATAGTGAAGCATGTTTTTTTTTTTCTCGCGAAAATCATGTATATAAAATACGAAACATTGTACCTTTTAATGAAAATCTCGTTACTTTACACTGCTTTAAAAAAGAATGAAAAAGAACTAAATTTTATTTACATATCCTCCCTGCTTCACATTGCTGGAAAAATAAATAAAAAGAATGAAAAAGAACGAAGAAAAATTACATATTCTTCTTATATTATAATATTTGAAAAAGAACAAAGAAGAAAATGATAAAAAAAAATATTACAAAGAATTAAAAACTTGCGAACAATTAAGACACCCAAGAACTTGACGAATTATTAATTTTCAATAACAAATATTGTATTTCGAATTAGTAGATAGTAATATGACTGTTTATATTTACTCACTTCATTAAATGTTAAAAAATAGTGGCTCCTGCTTTTTGTTTCTCATAACAATTAAATGTTACTTATGTTGGTGTAAATATATTTAGTGTATTTATATAATTATATTTATCTTTAAAATAGTTGAATTGATTATGAATGCAATTAACTTTGAATGCATTTATATATAAATAATTAACACAAAAACTTTTCAGTGAGATAGTCTCCTCCACTTACAATTGAATGAATTAGTAAGTAATTTTTTTGGGTTAAAAATTTATAAAAATTAGTAACATTAGAAAGCAAAGATAATTTTATTCTCACTGTGCGACATCGATCACTCAATATTTTTCCTAAATATATGACATCTCATCTAATAGTACACCACCACATGTATTCTCAAAAATTAATCAATTACATCTTGCTGTGCATGTCTCTGGTTGGATTGAAATTTCTTATGTGGTAATATAGTTCACATAGAATATATTTCACTGTTCATATTCTTGAATAAATATATACATGCTTTAATTTATTATTCATAAACTAAGTTTATTTGATTTTACCAAATGACCACATTATATAAATTATGTGTTGCTTAGATGGAAAATAAGTTCAAATTTGCAAATAAATTATTTTTCTTTTCATTCTAAAAAAATATCTTAAAAAGAATATGTATATGAGTTGATATATGTAAAAGACATGATATAAAAATATTTTTAAAAAATTAACTAATGATTGTGTTCATGTGTTTTGACATTTTCTTCTATAATTTTTTTTTTTCAACGATTCCGTGTATAAAAAGTAAAAAACTTTAAAATCTGCCCTTGACACTCTCACAATTCACGTTACAAATTCTAAGATAAATATACAATATATAACTCATATATGTTGCACTCTCTTAAATTTAATCATGGTTCCAAAATAGTATATATATAGATATATATTTCAATATATCGGTTTTATAAATGGTATATAATACATAGATGGTAACAATAATTGACACTACTGTCATATGAATTTGATATTAAAAGCCAACTTAATTTTGCCAATCACAAACTCATTCTTCTAGCATGAGTTCAAAATTCTATAATAATATAAGTGAATTTTGTTATATACAAATAATAATGAATCCTTTTCCATGTAATTCAATTCGAAATTGTGGCAGCAAGTATTGCATAAAAAAGGCCTTCCTAAAATTTGGTGAACTTAAAAAAAAAAAAAACTAACTTCCCTACTATACATTCCTGACTTATAAATAAATTGTTCAAATAACATTAATTTTTATAATTATTATTTTTTGTATAATTAAAAAAAATAACGAAATTATACGATACTAATACAACACATAAAAATGAAAAAAGAATACTACAAAGAAGAAATAAATAATTATATGATATTTTTACTCTCCTATATATTTCTCTGGCATGCATATACATAATTTTAATATTTTTCTTAATACTATCTTCATCATGGCCTACCCAATTGAAAACAACTTACTATCTCAGCATCTCATTTCTTATGCCTCGCTAATCAGCAGAGCGTATTGGCCTACCTTATTCAGCAAAGTTCGCATCAAGAGTTAGAAATGGAGTCAAAACCAAAATGACGACATGAATACATATGGTAAAAAGATGCGGAAATATGATATATGCAAACTAATTGATGTCATAAACCAAAATTTGATAAAGTAAAGTGCAGAATAATAAAATTATATCCAACATAAAGACAGTACCTCTTGAAGTTGTTTTTTGGAAGTGATCTTTTTTCTTTTAAGCATGGAATAAAACAATATTTGTTCATTTATAGATATTTGTGTGCTATATAAAAGATTAAACACACAATATTTGTTTTTCTAATGGAAATCTGTTAGTATTTATATATATAGTTTGATTGCAGTCTCTACTAATTTTCATTATACAAATTAATTGACTCAAGAACCTAATAAATATTGTGTGCGTTTCTTTTATTGATTGAGTTTGAGTGGGTAATAAATAGTGAATTTTTTAATTTAAAAAATTAAAAATTTGAGAAATTTGGAAATGAGGATTCCTTGATTTGTAGCATGCCATGTCATGTAGGTGAGATTTTCCTTTTATATATATATAGATTTTTTATGAGGCATTTCTATTATTATCGAGACATATTTATATTAGTCTAGAAACTTTTTATAAATTTATAATAACATTATGAAAAAAAAATCGTTCTTATTTCAGGCGACATTAAAAACTTCTCGACAATATATTTCTCTTTCACTTTATTAAAAGAAAATAATCTATACCGAATATAATAAAACAATATTTTTATGTATATTTTTATTAAATCTTCCCCGAGTGTCTTAGGATAATATCATCCTCTATTTTTAAGCTTTAATTTGTTTTTTAAAAATTAAAATCTACATTTCTAAAATTGACTTGGCAATATTTCAATTTTGTAGAATATAATTGGTACATTGATATATAATATTGAAAATTCACCTTTTTTTATATACAAAATTATAAATTATGGACTATTATAAGTTTTGTAACTTAAAAAAATAACTGCATAAATATATAAAAAAAAATTTATTGAACGGGATAACATATCCTTAAGTTTAAATTTATTGAACTCAATAAATACTCAGAAGTTGAATAATTGTATTTTAAATAAAACTAGAATGTGGAAGCTCGAAATTATCCCACATAAACGGGTTGTGACAAATCCTAAAGATTGACGGTAAAGACACGGGATTTATGTCGAATAATCTCGATTCTCGAGTTTCTAGTACGACCGGCGATGACATAGGCATTGTGACTGAAAAATCTTAAAACCAATACAAAACTACTCATCTTTCAGTTACTTATTCAACGGAATTAGAACGTTGGGAATATGCCGCCTCGTTTCATATAGCTTTCAGGTATTTATGCCTCTATTGTAACTTTGAGATATTTTTGTTTTAAAACCAAAACAGTAAATTCCAAAATAAATAAATAATAAAAATAAACAAAATTAAAAAGCCAGATCCTAGACGCACTCGATTCTGATTCAACAACAAAGATAAAGTAAAACTAAATTTACGGAAAATAAATAAATAAATAAAAAAGTATAAATACTAAATTCCATACCAAACATTCATTCTCTTTCACACTCACCATTTCTCTCTTCTCTCTCTCAACAACTCAGCGAGTAATTTCCTAGATATTTTTATATTTATATATATATATGTATACAGTATATGCAGCTATAGATTTCTGAGAATTGTGGATCGCGATCGTCGTCTTCGTCGTGAAATGTCGATCAGGAGTATGATTCAGGAGATGCGGATTTCGTCGTCGGCGAGGTCACACAGGGAGGCGTCGTTCGCCGGAGCTCCGGCGCCGGCGAAGGTGGTGGACGGGACGAGCGAGAGCCGGTGGTCGATGATGCCGCAGGAGCTGCTCCGGGAGGTTCTGGCGAGGATCGAGGCGTCGGAGGCGACGTGGCCGCCGCGGAAGAGCGTGGTGGCGTGCGCCGGAGTCTGCCGGAGCTGGCGGAAGATCACGAAGGACATCGTCGGCACTCCCGAGCTCTCCGGCCTCGTCACCTTCCCTATCTCCGTCAAGCAGGTTCGCTTTCCTCTGATGTTTCTTTACTAGATTTTCAACTGCTTTGTGAAGAAAAGTATTGTTTTACTGGTTGATCTTTGTATTATTGTTATTGAATCGTATGAGTTTGTTGCAAATTCATCGGAGATTCTGTTTGTGCTCTGTAGACTGTATATGCTTGTGAAAATGGAAGTTTTATTTGGAGAAAGCTATGAAAAATCACACTCATTCACTTGTTTGGAAAGCATTTTAGAGCAACTCTTTTGTTTGGGATGACTGTGGACTGGATTTAGCTCTGAATCTGTTATAATAGTCTTGGTTATCGAGACATCCGAAGCGTTCATATAAAGTATAAGGATTCTCCGCCTGAATTTGTTTGGCATATTGTCCGATTTTTGGGCTTTTATGTGGCCAAATTACTCGGGAGTTTCGATTTCTCTAATTAATTCTCTTTGGAGTTCCAATATTTGTTGTCAATGATGCTTAATCCAGTGAAGAATATAAGCTCAGTCCTTGGCTTTTCGTTTGCTCTAGGCTCCTTCCAAGTAAGAAATGACTCACTTAAGATCGCAATGTACGGAATTAGCAACAAGCCGTGTTATTATTCATTACGTTTGATTTGGGATTTTTTTTTTTTCAATTTTCGTTTTTGTGAATTGCTTACCATTAGAATCTTCTTCTCTCCTAGTTTCACTTCTAATTTGTTATGTTTTTATTTACTTGCAGCCTGGCCCAAGAGATGTCCTCATCAAGTGCTTTATAAAGCGGGACCGTTCCTCTCAAACGTATTTCCTTTTCCTTAACGTGACCGACGGTGAGCTATATAGTTGAAAGACATAGCCATGACAGAATTCTCTGAGCTTTTCGCACCATAACGAACTATCATAATCTCATCATTTGCAGCGCTACATGATGAGGGAAAGTTCCTTCTCGCCGCCCGCAAGTGCAGACGCGCCACTTGCACGGATTACATCGTCTCTCTCAATGCCGATGACATGTCTAAGGGAAGTGGAACCTACATCGGGAGACTTAGGTATGCGCCAGAAACTCCCTAAGGAATATGTGGTAGTCCTGTTCTTCTTGTTAACATGAGATCATTAATGGAGTATTTTATTTTTCTAGGTCAAATTTTCTGGGAACCAAGTTCACAATCTATGATGGACAGCCGCCGCATTCGGGAGCAAAGATTGCAAAAAGCCGCTCCACAAGGCATGTGAATTTGAAACAAGTTTCGCCCCGAGTTCCTGCAGGGAACTACCCAGTTTCGCATATTTCATATGAATTAAACGTGTTGGGCTCCAGGTACGAAATTATCTCAGGCCACATGGCAGAATTCTCTCTCATTAAAATGAAAAAAATCGAGAAAAAAACTGTTTTTAGTCTTTCTTTGTCGTTTATTTTTGTCCCGGGTAGGGATGATGTTTTTATCTGGTCACTCTCAGTTTAATTTAACTACTTAAAATTTGATATTTCATGAACATGATTTGTGCAAACTAGAACCGTAACACGGCTATATTTGTTAAACAGAGGTCCAAGAAGAATGCAATGTGTGATGGACGCCATTCCGGCTGCCTCGATCGAGCCTGGAGGAGCAGCCCCAACCCAGACGGAATTATCCACCACCTATCCCGATTCCTTGTCATCGTTCTCGTTTTTCCGCTCGAGATCAAATCGGGTTTGTAATCACCTTTCTGGCCCTCTGATCGGTCAGAAAGACGGGGTCCTGACCTTGAGGAACAAGTCTCCAAGGTGGCACGATCAGCTGCAGTGCTGGTGCTTAAACTTCCATGGACGGGTCACCGTTGCTTCGGTCAAGAACTTCCAGCTCGTCGCTTCTCCCGAGAACGGGCCCGCGGGCCCTGAACATGAAAAGATCATCCTCCAGTTCGGAAAAGTCGGGAAAGATCTCTTCACCATGGATTTCCGGTACCCCATTTCAGCGTTTCAGGCTTTCGGGATCTGCCTGAGCAGCTTCGACACGAAGATCGCCTGTGAATAATGCATTTAAGATCAGTTTTTCTCGCCTTTCCTCTCTTAAGTTTCATCCGACCCCGGTCTCTTTTATCTTTCTAGGATTCGTTGTAGGTTGTTTTTGAGTCTTTGTTCGGTTTCCGACTTTCGACGTCTTGAGTGATCCGAATGGGAAGGAAGTTTGCGGAAGTCAAGAGGTAAGTTTAGATTTTGCTAGGACATAGCCATAAATGTGGTGTAAATCTTGTGCTATGTTCTTCAGTTCTTGTAAATAGTAGTAACCATATTTATAAATAAACGAATGTGCCTTTCTCTGTGTTGCCAATTTAATTGTGTTTGCTATGCAAATATGAGACGACCGGTGTTATATGGGACTCCGGAAACTGAAAGTCCCGGTTTTTATTTTCAAAATCTGGAATAGGAATTTCAGTTCTTGATTTTCTAAAATTAATTTCTACTTTTGATATTTTATTAATATTTGTTAATATTAGTTCATTTGGACCTATCAAATTTAGATAGAACGCTAAATATTTGTAACATGAGAAAAACCGAAATCGATAAATCTGGATTTGGAAATTTGGTTCCTAGTGTATGTACACTATTACCCCTACTTAGTCATGTAGTCATATCCGTGTTTTTTTTTTCTATCTCCAGGAAAATATTTCAAAAGTTATGTCAAGATTCAACAAAGAAATATACGGGTTTGTGCTAGGACAGAAAAAATATTTTTGAGCGGCATAAGGTCTCTAATGAGATATTTGGCCACATGTTCATATGAGATAAATGCAGTTTGCCGTTTAGCTTAGTATAATAACATAATAGCCGCTATTATATTATGCATTCAATTTTCATCTTTTAAATTCTATATTCGGTATATTCTGTTGAAATTTTGTAATTCAAGTTAGTGTGAAATTTGTTACACATGGTATTCCTCTCTTTCAAAGAGTCTCTCATTGCTAGATTACACGAATTTGAAATGATTTAAATACCAAAAAATTGGTCCAAGGACTCGGGCCCTTGGGGTCGCCCAGTTTTGTGGAAAGGAGAAGATTCACACAAATTTACCACCACCACACGCGCGCATGCCGGCCGGCCAAACGTGGCGAGGTGCTGTACAGTGTGCAACTCAGCCGTCCCGACGTTTTTCCGCTAACCTTTGTGTGTGCACGTACCGAACCACAACGAACGCTCAGGCGGCAACATATTCACTATCATTATATGCAGTTTTTTGACTCAAAAGTCAGTTTACATTTTTGTTTAACCTCATATGCAGTTAGAGCCGCGTCATAAGTGTCAACCAAAATATTGATGTATTATTTACTTACTGCTATATCCCTTGTCTCTAACTTTACTAACACGTATTTAAATCTGTTAATACAGAATCCGCAAACATTAGATTCTGTATTTTTTTCTGACTAAAATTCAGAATTAAAAAAAAAAAAATTGGTTTTGTTTTTAAAACAACAACCATAATTCTTATTCTGCTTTTTAATCAGAATCGAGTTCTGGATTTCACGGTCGATTAATCTTGGCCGTTGGATCTTGTGATCTAACAGCCGAGATTTTAAGTTTTTTTTTTTATGTAAGAAAAAAGAAATCGAATATTGACTTTATTATTTTTCCGTTCCATATATAGCCGTTGTATTTCCAACTTATCATTTTTAACCCAATTCATAAAATCTTATCATTTCTAACCTATAAATACTACACTTCAACACCCCAAAATTCACTCAACTCAATTCTCTCAACTCCAGTTCTCTCCCAATTATTCATACTCTCTCAATCTGATTTTTAACAGATAGTTATTCTCGATGTATTTCTCACCTATAATTTTTATATTTTGATGTATTGAACGATTAAATAAATTCCCGTCTTACAAATTTACTAAATTCAATTTGGACAATTTTGTAAAGATTTATAATATATAGGGTTAAAAGTTAAAAAATAATTATTTATTATTTTTAAGGACTAAAAAAGAATTAAACAAAAAAAGAAAACCAGAATGTTCCGGTTTAACTACTTAAAATTTGATATTTCATGAATATGATTCGGGCAAACTAGAACCGTAACACGACTATATTTGTAAAACAGAGTTCCAAGAAGAATGCAATGTGTGATGGACGCCATTCCGGCAGCCTCGATCGAGCCCGGAGGAGCAGCCCCAACCCAGACAGAATTATCCACCACCTATCCCGATTTCTTGTCATCGTTCTCGTTTTTCCGCTCGAGATCAAACCGGGTTTATAATCACCTTTCTGGCCCTCTGATCGGTCAGAAAGACAGGGTCCTGACCCTGAGGAACAAGTCTCCAATGTGGCACGATCAGCTGCAGTGCTGGTGCTTGAACTTCCATGGACGTATCACTGTTGCTTCGGTCAAAAACTTCCAGCTCGTCGCTTCTCCCGAGAACGGGCCCCCGGGCCCTGAACATGAAAAGATCATCCTCCAGTTCGGGAAAGTCGGGAAAGATCTCTTCACCATGGATTTCCGGTACCCCATTTCAGCTTTTCAGGATTTTGGGATCTGCCTGAGCAGCTTCGACACGAAGATCGCCTGCGAATAATCCATTTAAGATCAGTTTTTCTCGCCTTTCCTCTCTTAAGTTTCGTCCGACCCCGGTTTCTTTTATCTTTCTAGGATTCGTTGTAGGTTGTTTTTGAGTCTTTGTTCGGTTTCCGGATTTCGACTCCTGGAATGTTCCGAACAGGAAGAAAGTTTGCGGAAATCAAAATTAAGACGAACGGTGTTATACGGGACTCCGGAAACTGAGAGTCCCGGTTTTATTTTCAAAATCTGGAATCAGATTCCCGTTCTTGATTTTCTAAAACTAATTTTGACTTTTAATTTTTTTATTCATATTTATAAATATTAGTTAATCTGGACCGACATATTTAGATCGGATGCTAAATATTTAGAT
This sequence comes from Parietaria judaica, assembly GCA_954871525.1. Lineage (NCBI taxonomy): Eukaryota > Viridiplantae > Streptophyta > Magnoliopsida > Rosales > Urticaceae > Parietaria > Parietaria judaica. Next base: position 3,375,110 of record OX940866.1, read on the forward strand.
AGGACAAATGGTGTAATATGGGACTCCGGAAACTTATATTGTTTGGAAGCGTCTTTTATTTTCATTTTGTGTTTGTATTATTGAAAAGTAAAATTAAATTGTTTTTATTTTTTCTACTAAACTGTTTTTGAAAAGAACATCAATAATTTGAGGCGTTGTACATCAGCTAATAACAACTATTTTAAGCCACTTATTATATATATGTGTGTACATTTGATATTCTAATAATGTTTTTCCATATAAACTAATAAGTCACTTAATCCGATATAACCCATTAAAACTAAAATTTAATATATATTATTGTCTCATATTATATATATGTGTGTACATTTCAAGTGCATGTAACATTTTTTTGTTGTTGATATTCTATAATGTTTTTCCATATAATATAAACTATAGTAAATCCACGAACTGCCAAAAAAAACTCAAAAATGCCCATAGTTTCAGAAAATTATTTTATACCCATTAATGAAATATTTTGGATCATTTTATCCCTAAACAGTTATTATTTTTCATTTTATTTTTTATTTATTTTTATTTGAAAATTATCCAATCAATATTTGACGGTTGACGTAATCACCCATTTATTTCGTTTTAAATATATTTTATATTATGTAATTAATTCAAAATCTACCTACCCCTCTTTCCCTTTTTCATTAATGCTTCGACCTTATTTTTTAAACTCGGCCACTGTTTGTTCCGCTTGTACCTCGCCGCTTTCATCGCGTTCCGCCGTCTTCCTCGCACCTTCGCCGTCGTCCTCTGTTCGCCGTCGTCTTCTGTTCGCCGTCGTCCTCTGTTCGCCGTCGTACACAAGTGGTAAAATATATGGTTTCTTCCCCCATTTTGATTTATGGTTTCTGAAAAATCATATATCTATATATATAATTTTTTTTTTACTATGCAAGTTGATTTAGTCCACTTTTTTTTATTGAAAATAGTCGATTTTGAACTCTGCATGTTTATATTGATATATTTTCGATTATTAAGTGTTGCTTGAATTTTCTGGGTTATGAAACCTTTTAAACCTCTGTAATTTTTTTTCGATTATGTTTGTTTGATGTTCGTTGTTTTGATTATGATGATGTTAAGGGTTTTTATGGTTGTGTTTTAGTTTCGTAATTTTATTTAAAGATTAAATTGGTAATTTGATATACAGTTTACACCAATCATATGTAATCAATACAATTGTATATACATTTACAGTTTTGAATGTTTTTAAATTACAAGTGTGTATTGTAAATGATATTATAGTTTGTTATTATAGAGTTTTTTCAATATTTGGTATTTCTAATTACAATTACCGATTTAAGCTACAATGTTAAATTGTCCTCATTGATTTCTTATGATTTTAGGAAATGAAATCAAGTAATCCACCAAAGGCGCCAAGAAGTTCTAATGTGAGAGGCAACGAGGTTGAATTGCGATGAATATTCGAGCCCAGATTACAAGAAAGTGGCAGAAACACTGAACACCTTACGGGACAAGTTTTTTGCTGATTCATCAAAGATTACAGTTTATGTCTTCGATAATCTATTATTATAATCGCACCGCATGAGCGAAGTGGATTTATTGAAGCTTTTTATTACTAATAAAATTGACAATATTAATTACAAAAAAATTACAATTTATTATTTTTCAGTTGCGCAATCTTATAATTAAAGGAAACAAATGGTAAATACATATACGATTTCTAGTTAATAAATTGAGAAGGAGTACTGGTAAATATATATATGATCAATATAAGGTAAATAATTATACGAGTAGTAAAAACTAATCTTGTACAAAACCAACAACATGAAACTGGGATAATTTAATTGTAAATATATAAACAATCGATAAATGGTAAATACTTATACATTAAACTGGGATGACTTAACTGTAAATATATATAAAATCAGTAAATGATAAATACTTATACGATTTAATAAAAATCAATCATTAGTTAATTCAAATCATCCGTATATCATTTCGTAAATATATTTACAAGTTCAATAGGTTCAACATGTTGGTATATATATATATATATATATATATATATAATTTTGGTCATTAAATTTACGAAAATTCAAGTTCTGGTATATGCATACAAATTTATTTAGTATATTTTTTGTATTATAATTGCTAAAAAATATGAGGGATCAAAATTTGTTATTGATATTTTTTAACTTTAAAAAAATAACGCATATTTGATTTTATTAAAATGAAGTTATTCAAATATTCTTACTTAATAGGGAAGACTAAAAGTAGGGTTTTTTAAAAGGCTTAAAAGTAGGGTTTTTGAACGCATATGTGATATATATTTGAATTATTTTTTTAAATATAATCATTTTAAAAGGCTTAAAAGTAGGTTTTTCATTTATATTTAATTATGGTGGATAAATATTGCAGTTATATTTACTACTTTTTAGGATTTTAACTGTTTTTTTTTTTTCAAATTCAACGTGTTATACATAATTTTGTTAAATATAATTAATTAAAATAAAAACACGTCATTATTTACTGCTTTACAAAAAATAACGCCAGAAAATAATAAGGGTATTTTGGTCTTCGATTTATTTTGTTAGTGGTTATTTTTACCAAATATAGTAATGGGCATTTTTTTGAAACGTTGTGTTACTAATGGGCATTTCTTTCATTTGTCCTATAAACTAATAAGTCACTTAATCCGATATAACCCATTAAAACTAAAATTTAATACATATTATTGTCTCATATTATATACATAGAGAGGCTAATATAAAGTTCTACATATTTTTTTAGTTAAAGATGTCACTTAATCCGATATAACCCATTAAAACTAAAATTTAATACATATTATTGTCTCATATTATATACATAGAGAGGCTAATATAAAGTTCTACATATTTTTTTAGTTAAAGATGGAGGCTCGAAATCTTGCCGAGTGAATTTGAATCCCAACTAGGTTGGCACCCAAAGAACACAAAGTAAGAACCGAGGCTCATAATAATATAAATAAAATATCAAAGATTACAAACGAAACCAAAATAGAAGAGAACTATCAAAACCTAAAGCTCTCTCTCGAACAAATGTCGTCGTTTACAAAACACGAAGAAAAATCCGGGAGCGAAGGCCACTAATGATGACCCAAATTTTGAGCACCAAAACTAGCTAATGCGTCGGCTACTCTATTTTCTTCGCGGAAGATATGAGAAACTCTGAAATTGATGACATCTACATATCGGATGCATTTGGACCAGCGAGCCCGTAACTTCCAAGGAACCGAACTCGATTTCTTCTGAAAAAGTTGAACAACGTATCTAGAATCACACTCGAGCCATATGTTTTCCCAGTGAAATTCCATAGCCTTTTCTACCGCAAATATTGCAGTCATCACATTAGCTACATACGCGTAAGCGGAGTCAATATGGAAAGAGAACGAGCCATGATGAAATCCACGACATGTTCTAAAAATGTCTCCAGCTCCCGCCACTCCCGGGGTGCCCATAGAAGAGCCGTCCGTGTTACATTTCAACCACGTTGTAGGAGGGAACCGCCACACAACATGAATGATTCTTGGAACTTCTCTGGGTTGAATGTCAATGCCAAAAATCTTCAAAACTCTGAGATCCTCCAAGGTGCTTCCCGTCCCCAACTTGAAAAAATTCACTTCCTTAATAAGTCGCCAAACATGTCTAAAAAAAAGTGTGAATGTTAGGGATCTCGTCATCAAATACACATGCATTTCTAGTTCGTCAAATTAACCAAATTGTCGAAATAATAGCAATATTCCAAAGCGCAAAAACCTGGGGGTTTAGATTAACTGAAGCGGCGTCGGAGAGCAATAAGGCTAGGGACCCTCTTCTATTAACAGGTTTAAGAAAAATACCAGAAATAGCAGACCAAACCGAACCAGCAAAATTGCAATGAACAAAGATATATGGTCAGAGTCTTCCACCTGATTATGGCATAAATGACACATAGAGGCTAAAGAGATTCCCTTTTTCTGCAAAATTAGCTCCGTTGGGAGGAAACCTAAGAAAGCTCTCCAACAAGTAATAGACCTCGATGGCTGGAGAAATTCTTTCCATAAAAACTTTTGCCACTGAGGAAACAAATAATGGTTAGAGCAAAATTTATTATACATGGATTTGATCGAAAACTTACCATTATTCTGGGGTTTCCCGACACACACATCATCTAGTTCCTCGATAAATATGTAATTCTTGATTTCATCTGAGAGAGTGGCCGCCAAGTTCAGAGGCAAATTCCAACTGTCATCCATTCGTGTAATCAGATACTTTGCTGTGAGATTGATTCTATTTTTCAAAGGAATGTTTTATCTATCCGCTACACAAAGATACAACCAATTATCAAGCCAAAAGTTCTTGTTAGATTGTTTATTTATCAACCAAACAACACTATTAGCAACAAACGAGAAACAAGGTTTCAACGATCGCCATATGGAAGATGAAATGGCGCTAGTTCTCAATGAACCGTTGTCATTATAATATAAAGTTCTACATGAAATACCATTAATTATAGTTAAGGCTAAGTAAGAAAATAAGGTTAATAACTATATAAGTAATTATGTTTTAATTTTCTTAGTGACATAAACGTTTCATTTATTCTTTTTCACGATCAAAATTTGCAATGTATGTTAATAAAAATTTCCTCTCTCGCAAGTATCATGTGTTCAAGATTTAAACACATCAAAAAAACTAAAAAATACTTATGTTGTTATTAACTAATTAAAAAAAGAGAAACTTAACTGTCATATAAAACGAAAACACGTGTTTTCGTTTTTATGTGTAAACGTTTTATAATGAAAATATTTTTAGGAAAATATTTTATATAAACAACATGCCAATTACATTTTAAAGGCAATTTTCATAATAATATTTTCCCGAAACGGAATATATTTTTACCAAAAGGCTTCCAAACACCCCCTCTAGAGAGTCGCGGTTTTATTTTCAAAATTTAGAATTGGATTCCTGTTCTTGATTTCTAAAACTAATTTCTACTTTTGATTTTTGTTTCATATTTATAAATATTAGTTAAACTGGGTAAATTTGAAGGTTTTTTAAAAGTTTGAAGTGAAATATGTGTAATTTAATGACGTTAGAGACTCTATATGATAATTTTGTAATTTTATCCACAAACTCTACATATTTTATATGTGGTAATAACCTAAGTACTTATATCGCTAATAAATAATAATTTAAGTACTGATATCGTCAATAATAACTTAAGTACTTATACCATAATAAATATTAATATTTTGTGAAAGTTAACGTATACTTTTGATTCTAATAAATATTAAAACTTTGGGAAAGTTAACGTATACTTATAATATTATTGTCACTTGCTATCAGATGAGATGAGAGCATTGACCCGGTGCGACGACCGAAGCTAGACGGAGCATCTGGTAACCATTTTTGCAGCTTTTGCTTGTGTTGATTGTTGATCACTTTTATTCTATTTTTTTTTAGCTGATTTCATTCCAATTTCTTAATGATTTGCTGCTTTTAATAAAAAAAAAAATAAAAAATTATGTTCTGAATTTGGTCAGTCAGAATTATGTGAAGACTCAAAAGAGTCAGTTGTATTTGCATTCATCTTTGTCTTTGATCGCTAGATGTTGATTATTTGTATCTTTATTTTAGGAGATCGATCTCTAGACACAATCACTTTCCATCAACATCAATCCAACAAATTTGGGATGGCGGAACTGGCTTATGGCGTTGCAACCAGTATCTTGGAGAAGCTCGGCTCCGTTGCTCTTGAAGAGATTAGCTTGGCGTATGGCTTGAGGAAAGACTTGGAGAAGCTCCAAGACAAGACTTTGCTGCTACGATCTGTTCTGAATGACGCCGAAAAGAAAAAGGCGCACAATGAGCGGCTGAAGATGTGGCTGGGCCGTGTCAAAGACGTATTCACCGACACTGTTGGCGTGCTCGATGAGTTCGAGTGCGAGATGTTAAGGCGCCAAGTGGTGAAGGAATATGGCAACAGTAGAGGGAAGGTACATCGCTTCTTTTCACGGGACAATCCCGTTGTTTTCCGTTTCAGCATCGCTCATAAAGTCAAGGGTATCAGAGAAAGGCTTGAGGACATTGGTCGGGACATGGCCCAGTTCCAATGATCAGCTCTCAGTTGAACGTTGATGAGCAAATGACTCAGCTCTCTGATCGCATGACACACTCCTACGTAAAGGCCTCGGAAATCATCGGAAGAGACATTGACAAAGCTGCAATCACGGATATGTTGCTTAGCCAAGATGACATAGGCTGCGTAGAAGATATCTCTGTCGTCCCCATTGTCGGAATCGGAGGTTTGGGAAAAACGACACTTGCTAAGTTAGTGTACAACGATTCCGAAGTTAGGGACCAATTTGATTTGAAGCTTTGGGTGTGCGTGTCCCTGGATTTCGATGTTACTCGTTTACTAAGAGAAATTCTTAGGGGAATTAAGACAGGGGAAGATGTTAGTAAAATGTCGATAGAAGAGTTGCAAATTTCCATGCGAAGCAATATAGAGGGTAAGAAGTTGTTGCTAGTGTTGGATGATGTATGGAACGAAAACCGGAGCAAGTGGATCAAATTAAGAGAGCTCTTAGCCGTCGCCGCAAAAGGAAGCAGAATGATCGTGACGACGCGTAGCACTTTGGTTTCTGATATCATGACAAGAACCCCAGCATACCACTTGAAAGGTCTCTCTAAAGATCTTTCTTTGTCTTTGTTCTTCACTTGTGCATTCGGTGACGAAAAGTTAGCCGAACAACATCCGAGGCTCAAAGATATCGGCAAGGTGATTGCACGAAAATGTGGTGGTGTTCCTCTAGCATTGAAGACCTTGGGGTTCCTACTTTACTCAAAGGCCGAACGTGAATGGGCGCGTGTGAGAGATCACAAAATATGGGAATTGAAGCAAGAGGACGATCACATCTTGCCTGCATTGCGTTTGAGTTATGATACAATGTCTCCATGCTTGAGACAATGTTTTGCTTATTGTTCAATGTTCCCGGAATATGCGGAAATGAACGAGATTGAATTGGTTTCAATTTGGATGGCACTGGGAATCCTTCACGCATCAAACGGAGATACGGAGCTGGAAGATATCGCCCAGGTACAGCTCAAAGAGTTACGTGCTAGATCTTTATTTCAATATAACGCTTACTTGCAGTCAGACTTGATGAAGTTGTTACACATTGAACTCTTTAGTCGCTATTCAATGCATGATTTGGTTCATGAACTAGCATGTTCTGTCTCCGAAATCGAGTGCTGCATCGTAGAATCTGGAAGGGGAACCTTATCTAATGGAGTTAAGCATTTGAGGATATATTTGGATCAAAATAACCTAACAAGTCTACGGAGTTTAAAAAAATTATGGAGCCTCCACATTGAAGGTTCTTCAGAGTATCACATATTAAAGTCTTTCGTTTCAACAGGCATCACACGGTCGAGACATTAACGAGTGCTTGATTTAAAAAAATTAGACATCAATGCGTTGCCAAGTTCTTTTGGAACCCTTAAGCATTTAAGATATCTCAATTTGTCAAGAAACCGATGGATGAAGAGACTCCCTGATTCAATATGTGAGCTGCAAAGTTTGCAAACTCTCTTACTTCATGATTGTTATGGTCTTGAGGAGTTACCAACAGACATTAGGAAGCTGGTAAGCCTACGAACTCTGACCGTAACAACAAAGCAATCGTATTTTCCAGAAAATGGAATTGGATGCTTAAAATCTCTCCGCACGCTTCTTATTGGGAGATGCGAAAATCTGAAAGCCTTACCGCAAGATATGAAATATTGTACCACGCTGAGTAGTCTTTTGCTGATGAGATGTGGTAAACTTAACCTTGCATGCGAATCTGATCAAGTTGTTGCTGAGCTAAGCCTTCAAAAGTTGTTTATATGGAGACTACCGAGGACAACCGAGATTCCGCGGTGGCTGAAAGGAGCTTCCGGTACCCTTAGGATTTTGGGAATTTCAAATTGCAGGAGCTTGGTTATTTCACCGGAATGGTTAGCAGTGTTCACTTCGCTTGAAAAGCTCTACATCAGCGATTGTCCGGAGTTGTCGTCTCTGCCAGAGGGAATGTCGCACTTCACATCCTTAACATATTTGGAAATTTACGGGCCATCCTCCGCATTTTATGAGAGATATCAACCTGAAGTCGGCAGCGCTTGGGCGTCCATATCTCACATTCCAAACATTCATATCGCTCTTCCATGGGATTATCTGGTAAACATACGAACCGACTCGTTTAGCGGCTCTCTGTTGTAATATGAATCTGATCAAATAATGTCTGTCTCATGCTTGTTTACTCTTTGAATTTGATTTCTCTGTTGTAATATTTCGTGTGGGATTTCTCAGTTGTACTGGAGATTAAGCCTGTGAATTTCCAGGTTTTATAATATCCGTGGCTGGATATATATTTTTTTTAACCCAGACCCGGCTAGTCTGGGTCCGGATTTTTTTTTTTTTATTTGTTCTTGAATAAACTGAGTTTTTCCAACAAAAAAAAAAAATCCCGGACCCGGATCAGTCCTAGTCCGCGTTTTTTTTTTCTTCTATAAAAATTATCAGTATTAGATACTCGTTTTTATGCATGTATCAGACATTGCCACCTCGTCAGGCAAGGTACCTCGTCATGCAGGGGTCGTCGGGCCATGGTACCTCGTCACGCAAGGTACCTCGTCAGGCCGGGGTCGTCGGGCCATGCCACCTCGTCAGGCTAGGGTCGTCAGGCCATGACACCTGGTCAGGTCGGGGTCGTCGGGCCATGGCACCTCGTCATACAAGGTACCTCGTCAGGCCGGGGTCGTCGGGCCATGGTACCTAGGCAGCCCAGGGTCGTCAGGCCCTGGCACCTCGTCAGGCAAGGTACCTCGTCAGGCCGGGGTCGTCGGGCCATAGTACCCGCCAAGCAAGGTACCTCGCCAGGCCGGGGTCGTCGGGCCATGGTACCTTGTCAGGCAAGGTACCCTGTCAGGCCAGGGTGCCTTTCAAGGACTTTGTCTTCTTCGTCTTTTTTACTCCGGGCCTCGCCAATGTCTTGGTTCGTGGTCCTCTGATCTTTGACTTCGCTAGCGGGCTTTGACTTTTTGCCAAAAGAGGCCGAATTTTTATATGTTCCAAAAAATGCATATAATGTATTTTTCTTATTCAGTAATTATAGTTTATTCTAATTAGCTAAATATGAACAACTGGACTCTTTCGTACGACTTCGGATAGTGTAGGTTGCCGTTGATCTTTTAATTTTGGGAGGAGGTTATGCTATGGCCTAATATATATTATCGGAAGCTTTTACTTTGTATTTTTATTATTGTTTAGGCTCTAACTTTTGGAAATTAACTATACCACATCTTCGATATTCTCGCTTAATTTTTATCGAAATCTTAGATTTTGAATACTTAGCAGATTAGAAAGAAAAAAAGTTTTCCCTTTTTTTTTATTATCCATTTATAACTCTACACTTTATAATTTTGTCCTCTGTTTTCATTTTTTTTATCCACATATTTTTTAGTTACGTAATTTTTTGTCTCTATTTGGCCCCTCAATTTTTAGTAGAAGGATTACATAAAAATAAAATACAAAGCCAGAACCCTGATATAGTGGGTTGAAAACGGAGTTACATCAAGTAAAAAATACAAAGTTAGAGGGCGTCTAAGAATATTTGTCCTTAATTAAACCACAACTTAATAACATTTAATTGGTTTCTTTTCTAATTAGCTGGTGAGACTTGTGACATGGATCTTGGAATTGATTATGAAAGTATTAGCTACAGAGCAAAATAAGAAGTATTAGCTAATCAACTGTTTAATGATTTATTGTTGAGGAGCTAATCCAATGCTCCGTTTGTTAGGAGGAGGGTACATGATGAGAGAGTTGATGGATACAGACATTAAACAAAAATCATTTTTGTTTTTTGAAAAACTTAGAAGATTAATACATGATTACGGAAGTTTATATATACTAGCAGACAAAATATATAAGTAAATTTCGAAGAAAATATTTACTATTATTTTAAAATGGAAGGAAAAGCCGATCTATGGACGCCATTGAATTGTCTAGTGGAGGCGCGAACAGAAGAACTTCAAGTCTCAAGCGCAAGTCCCTAAATCGGAAAGTCAACTGCATTCAGCCGAAGTCAAGAATAAAGGAAGCGGAAGCGACAAGAGTTAAACACGGAAGTTACGGACTTGGTGGACCGATCAAACGGAGGCGAATGCGAGCGGGGTCAAACCGAGTGGCAGTGACCGGAGATCGGTCTGCCTCGGCTCAGGTGCTGCTTGACGCTTCTGGAGTCGCTCGGAATCGGCGTAACAGTCCTATTTGGTTCTCACTAGTTGCTTCCGAGGATCGGTATGGTTTCGTTGTGATTGGATAATGAAAATATTGAGAATTACATTCTAGTCTATTAGGTTCCAAACAGACAATTAAAGAAAAACGAGAAACTCTTTATTGATAACGAAACCCTGGTCTCTGAATAGAGAGTTAGACCGAGAAACTCTCCTTAATTAATTAATGGTATATCCATTTGGAGTTATGTCCAAGTTTATGTTATTTTCCTTTTTTGTTGTTTGCATATTAATTATGTCATTGCGTAAGTTAAAAGGAAACAAACCGATCCTTAGCCTTGGTATTTATTTAAGTGTCAATGTGACAACATTTTAGGTAGGGCTGCAACCGGTCGGTTAACCTGTTTATTTTTCATTATTTGGTATCCTTAACCTAATTTCGGTTAGTCATGTTTTAATAACCTAAACCTGTTTTTGAAACCGGTTAACCGGAAACCGGTTAACCTAATTTCCGGCTATCAAAATCTAATTAACCTGTTTAATAACCTTAACCTGTTTTTTTGTTAAAAAATATAGCAGTCAACAGAGTTTATCGCAACGATAAAACATATCGATCCAAATGAACAATAATAATAAAATTTGAATAAATAATATGAAGCATAACAATAATAGATAATGAACAAGATCAAGTAGAGAACGATAAAACAATTAAAGAAGATTAGGCGAGAAAAAAAAAAGGAAGTCGAGGAGAAGGAAAGAAGAAAGGGTAAGCAAGAAAAGAAGGAGAAAGAAGTCGAAGAGATTTTGATAGTAGAGAGAAAACCCTACTTAATTTAATATTAGAATATTTAAATAAAAAAATTAATATTAAAACCGGTTACAAAAATCGGTTACTAAAATAACCTGATTTGAAAAATAAATAACCTGTAACCTTATCCTGTTTAAAACCGGATACGGTTAACCTTAACCTGTTTTCAAAAGAATTCAGTTACGGCTATTTTAAACCGGATAATTTTCGGTTACGGTTTTAAAATGCGGTTACCGGTTATTTTATGTTTTGACTTTTGATTGTCTAGTTTTGTACCTCCAAGACATCACAGATTTTTAGGGGTATTTTGCACTTATGATCGGTTGAGTTCCCCATTTAAGACATCTGGAACACTGTTTTTTGTTGTCGGGTTGATCATAAAATGTTTGGGAATCTCCGGGTTTTTTTTTCTTTTCTTTTCTTATCGTAGGTCGAGATTTTGTGCCGAGCCCAACCGGTGCTTCCGACGCTTGAGCTGCAAAACCTGGTCGATCTCTGGTTTCGAACGGCATCGACATCGAAGAAGGTTCCGGCGTCGGTGGGTTCGTCGGCGAAGGACTTTGTGATGCTTCTCTCGTACTGTCGAAAGCTCTGAAACGACATGAAAGGGTTACACTAGAGTTTTTAGTCTTGGTTTTATCGGAGTTGATATTACAAGTTTTTTGTTTTCCGACACAGAGAGAGAGAGTCTTGTCTTCGTGGCTATACTGAGTTTTTTAAGATTCTGGTTAGGGTAAACTGTGGCTAAAATACCCAATGTTTTATTTTTTTTTAATTATATACCCAAAGTTTTTTTTGTGTGGCTATAATACCCAAAGTTTATTCCGTTAACGCCAAACGTACCCACCGTTAAATCTCCGTTATTGGCATATATTATAAGGGTAAACTGCGGCTAAAATACCCAATGTTTCATTTTTTTTAATTATGTACCCAAAGTTTTTTTTGTGTGGCTATAATACCCAAAGTTTATTCTGTTAACGCCAAACGTACCCACCGTTAAATTTCCGTTATTTCGCCCGCGTGGCATATATATATATATATATTTTTACAGGGCCCACACTCTCTCTCTCTCTCACTGAGACACAAAATTAAAAGCGTACAGGGGTTTCGATCACAAGCCCTCCTTGAACCCGAAGACACACTGAGCCACCCGTCCACCCGTCCACTTTCAGACAACAGAGGAACGCATTCATATTATTATTTGTGTTCTCTTGTGAATCGCGTGAAGAAAGAAAAAACAAACCTGTATCTAGATGAAGACGCGATTCAAACCCCATTCGAACACGAGCATTGCAGATTTCACTCTTATCGACTTTTCCCTTGTTCTTGACATCCAAGTCGATGAAGAGATTCTTCGCTTTCATCGCAATATCATCCTCGTCCTCCAAAAGTTCCCTGATCGTTTTTCCGTCCAAGACCACAACAACAATAGGATCATCTGCAAATCGAAACGCAATGCGAATCATGAATCATCCTCGATTCGAACAACTACTTACGAAAAGATCATTAGGACTCGCAATTCATGCAAAACAAACAGAGTAGCTCGATAGAATCACACACCAGATAGAGATCCCTAAATTCAATTCAAACGCACTTTAAATCAAGAATCACGCACCAGATCTAGATTTCTATGTAGCAACTACTAACGAAAATGTCAATAGAAACACTCAGACTTCGTACTAAGCAGCAAGAATCACACACTCGATACAGATTTCTAAGCTCAGAATCGAAAGAAACCTCAAGATCAAAACTCACGAGCAATGTAAATCGCGAGACGTACCTTGCAACAAATCGGCGATCGCGGTGACGTAGCGGTTGAGCGTCTGCGAAGCCTGATCGCGATCGAGCTCGGGGCTAAGGAAAACGTCGTCGTCGTCTGAAACGCCGATGCGTCTGAGAGCGGAGGATTTGATGTCGGCAGGCAGAGACAAGGTGTAGAGATAGTCGGACACAATGCCATCGGCGGTGACAGCTGCGTTGAAGTTCGACGGAACGCGCTGTCGACGAAATCTCCGTCCGCCATTTTTGCTTTGCTTTGGCAGTGACCAGTGCGTGTTTGGTTTGAAATTGAATATTTGATTTATGTAATTTAGTGTTTGTCTGAAAATCTAGCGTTAGCGCTTGGATTTCTTTCAGAAATGACTCCAAACTTTGTTCGTTGGTCATTTTCGCCCTTTGAATTTAATATTTTCACAGTTATACCCTCCAATTTATTCTTATTTTATTTTTAGATTAGAGAGCATAATTTGATCGTTGGTACTTTTATTTTTTTTTAGTTTTTTTATTTTTGTAGAATTTAGTTTGTGAGAAATTTAGGTTGCCATTTTTAGTTTGTTAGCACTTATAAAAAATAATAACTGGCATAAATGGCTGTTAAATTTTGTTTGTCGGTGTATTTTGCCTTTTGAATTTTAAGTGCAATCTAATTAAGGGATTTATTTGAAGTATTTTTTCAATTTTGTTATCTTTTCAATTTTTGAGGAACTTCCATTATATCTGATCTTCGAGAGCTAAAATATTTGATTGCTTCACATTGTCCCATAATCTAATACACTGATCATGTTCGATGATCAATGTATGGAGTATAGTATACCTTCGTATAATGTTAGGACTTTGATCATATATTAATCAGAGTCATTGAGTTGGGTTATGCAATTTTTTTTTTTTCTTCAATTTATCTGATTTTTGATAAATATGAGTGCATATGTGTTGAGTGTTAAAACATTGTACAGGAATGTAAAGCCCGTTATGACTGTCACAAGCCCAATAATAATAATAAAAAAACCAAATCTAACTGGTGAAGGGGAAATATGATGTGTCATCATGCTACGTGGCGTGTTTGTTGTCGATTCTAACGACTTGTCGTTTCTTTCTAAACTGAGCTTCATGCCACGTGGTGTGTTTGTTGAAGCGAAAAGAGATCGAGAGAGAGTGAAATTGTTCGGGTTAACGAGTGGAATGACACCGCGCTTCACCCGGTGGCCAAAAAAAAATCTTATTTATAAATTTCGAGGGATACTTTTTGTACGCTTTTATTGATCAAATTTACTATTTAAATTGGGTGTTATAATCCAAAAACATAAATTACTTTGAATATTTATTTATGTAGGATGCTATAATAATAATAAAAATATACAAATGACTTAAATTGAGTATTATTTGTGAGTAATGTTGGATTTGTTTTTTTATTAAGCATGATTACATACACCACAACATCTTCAACATATTCTACTTAGACTTTTACTAATCGTCACTGTTAGTGCGAAACAATGTACCTTATTTTAAATCAATCACAAGTTTACTTGAAATAATCGTAAGCATAATATGTACGAGAAATTCTTGGTGTGCGTGTCCCTGGATTTCGATGTTACTCGCTTACTACGAGAAATTCTTGGGGGAATCAAGACAGGGGAAGATGTTCGATAGAAAAGTTGCAAATTATATCTTTGCGAAGCAATATTGAGGGTAAGAAGTTGTTGCTCGTATTGGATGATGTATGGAACGAAGACCGGAGCAAGTGGATCGAATTGAGAGAGCTCTTAGCCGTCGCCGAAAAAGGAAGCAGAATGATTGTGACGACGCGTAGCACTTCGGTCTCTGATATCATGACAAGAACCCCACCATACCGGTTGAAAGGTCTCTCTGAAGAAGGTTCTTAATTTGTCTTTGTTCTTCACCTGTGCATTTGACGACGAAAAGTTAGCCGACCAACATCCGACGCTCAAAGATATCGGCAAGGTGATTGCAGGTAAATGTGGTGGTGTTCCTCTAGCGTTGAAGACCTTGGGGAGCATACTTTACTCAAAGGCCGAACCTGAATGGGTGCATTTGAGAGATCACAAAACATGGGAATTGAAGCGAGAGGACGATCACGTCTTGCCTGCATTGCGTTTGAGTTATGATACAATGTCTCCGTGCTTGAGACAATGTTTTGCTTATTGTTCAACGTTCCCGGAAGATGCGCGAATGAACGGGACTGTGAATCCTTCACACATCAAGCCGAGATATGGGGTTGGAAGATGTCGCGAGGGTACAGCTCAAAGAGTTGCGTGCTTGATCTTTCTTTCAATATACCGATTACGAGAATGCAGACTGCACCAAGTTTTTTGATATTGAACTCGTCGCCAACTATTCAATGCATGATTTGATTCATGATCTAGCATGTTCTGTCACCGAAACCGAGCTTCCCCAGTGGCTGAAAGGAGCTTCCGGAACCCTTGGGATTTTGATACTTGCAGGTTGCAAGAACTTGGTTATTTCACCAGAGTGGTTAACGGCGTTCACTTCGCTCGAAAAGCTCCACATCAACAATTGTCCGCAGATGTGGTCTCTGCCGGAGGGAAAGGCGCACCTCACGTCCTTAACACATTTGAGAATTGAAGCTCCGTTCTATGCGTGTTATGAAAGGTCTCAACCTGAAGTCCGCAGGGATTGGGCGTCTATATCTCACATTCCAAACATTTATATCAGAAGTCCATGGATTTATTAGGTAACATATGAACCCACTTTAAATAAAAAGTTAAAGGAGATTTATGTAATTCCAAACTTAAACTTGTATATGCAGATTGTGCCAAGACCAGAGGCGATGGAAGTCCCAAGTACAAGTCAATGGAGTTGCGTTTCTTTTGGCATCAAATAATGATTGTCTCGTGCTTGTTTAGTACTCTCTCGATTTGATTTCTATGTTGTAATATGAATCTGATCAAATAAGCTTTGTCTCGTGCTTGTTTATTACTCTTTGAATTTGATTTCTCAGTTGTACTACAGAACAGAACAGATATGCGTGTATGTATCAGACATTGCTTTTGAATAATTCTATCAGACAGTGCTTTAAGTCATATGTGGTGATTTAGAGAAAGATGGGAGTGATAACGAAGCAACTCACAATTCTCAAACCTCGTCACGAAACTCTGAAACGTCGTCGTTCCTAACACATAGAGGTACGTTTACAACGATGCAGATGCTTCATTGAGATCGTAAGCGAACTTCTTGAGCAAGAGCAAACCCTCCCTCGTTTTATCGGCCACCAAGCTCTTTTGAATTTGCTCAAACATATTAATGGCACCCGAAATGTCTTGTTATGTCCGGGGAGCTCAACGACATGTTGGCAATGCATTCGGCTTCGAGCGATGCGCAGTCGGGCATGTCCAGTCTGGCACGACTCGGCGGCGTGCAAACTAAATGAATCGAACATATTTTGGAACATTTGCAATACCGAAATGGTGAACCGTTTCTAGACTTATTCAATTCGAGACTATATGAACATTTGCCAAAAATAATTTGTAAACCATATGAACACACTTTTTCAATTCGAGATTTTATTCATATAATTCATATACAAAGACTTATGAAAGCTCCGCAAAAACCTGAGCTTCACTTATCTTTGAATGAAGAAACCTGTTAAACTTCGGTTTCTAACTAATAAATACTAAAATAAATCTAACTATTTAAACAGATATTTAGCTCTAACTTATTCCTTCACCGCGAAAATGGTTGAACCACAAAATCGTCACCGGAAGTATGTCCCAACCTGAGCTCAGTGAGATTCATAGCGAACTCCTGGAACTTCGGATAATGCTCCGGCGAGAACAGTTCATGCCCCATTCTATGGTAAGTGAACATTTCCGAGCTTCTCTCCGTCGCCAACTTCTTCCGAATCCCCTCGAACTTGTTTATTGCGCCCGAGTTCGTCCCGTCCTGCCCGGAGAGCTCCACGCCGTGCTTCCGGCAGCTCTGCGTTATCTGCCGGAACAACGTCTCAGGCTTCGAGCAAGCCTCGGCCGCGAGGATCTCATCCGTCAGGTCCATTCCCGGTAAGATCACGCTGCACGCGTGTTTCGCGAAGATGTGCGCCACCGCATCGTAGCCGTCTCTGACGCAGGTGTTGTAGAATCCGGCGGCGAGCTCGGCGGCGTGCGATCGGGTGTTGTACCATGCGTGCACGAGTGGGAGGTTTCCGTAGATGTTGACTGAAGAGTCCTCAAAAACCGAGGCAGCCATGGAGAGGAGGCGGTCGGCATGGTTCAGGAGCTGGTCGGAGTACCACGAGAGGAAGAACTCGCCGTAGGGAGATTCCCACGAGCCTTTCTCGTTGTTGAAGAAGCCGGTCGAGTCCGGGGACTGGCCGTAGCTCGGAGCGTCATGAGGTCCCGCGAGGCCCCACAAAGGTTGCCCAGTTTCTTCGGCGTGGCACTTCAGGTTCTTGAGCATGTACTTGTCGTAGCATTGGAACTCTCCGACTCCGGCGATTCTGCTTCTCTTCATCTTCTGGTTAGAAGGGTACTGGAGTTGGCCGTTCGGTCCCAGGCCGACTGAAACGCCCTGAAATGGGTACAAATGCAATCTGAGTACGGATTTTAAATGGAATAGAATGTCGCAGCGTATATGAAACGGGACACGGTATTAGAGCTTCAGAGAAACCGGATAGAATGTCGCTACGTCTATGAAACGAGGCACGAAATAAGTGTTTCGGAGAAACGTAATAGAATGTCACTACGTATATGAAACGAAACACGAAATAAGAGCTTCGAAGAAACGGAATAGAATGTCGCTACGTATATGTGGTGCTGCAAATATCGGGGATCCGAACCAACCGTTTCCCCAAAAAATTTTAAGAAAATCCGGACCTAGACTGTCCGGATCCGGAAAAACACGGACCGGAAAGATCTGGGTCCGGAATTTAAAAAAAAAAACTCAGTTTAGTCTAAAAATGAAATATATATATATATATATATATATATACGGATCCGGACTGATCCGGGTCCGGGAAAAAAGGACCCGTACCAATCCGGGTTTATATAAAAAAAAAAAAGCCCGAGTCGGTCTTTCGGTTTGCCAGATATTTACAGGCTTATGTATATGAAACGAGACACGAAATAATAGCTTCAGAGAAACGGAATAGAATATCGCTAAGGCACGAAATAAAAGCTTTAGAGAATCGAAAAAGTCACCAACCTTGACAATGGAGCCATACTGCGACAAGAACGAATTCTTGAAGCTCTCGCAGAAGTTCCGGTACACCTGAACCGGGGTGGCCCCATCGAGCACCGGGACTTCATCGACGGCCAGCGACAAGCACTCCTTGCAGTGATTGACATTGCTGTCGGCGAAGAAGATGTCAGGGTTCGATCTCCCTATCTTAGACACCCATGTCGGAAGCGGGATCCCCGGGCACTTTGATGCGTGGAAGTTGAGCGACACGTGGAGCTTAAGGCCCGCATTCTTAACGGTCTCGGCGATAGCGAAGTATCCCGACCAGTCGTATTGCCCCATGGCTTCCCCTTCGACGTTGCCCCACCAGACCGGGAGCTCAACGCCATCCACGCCCGTGAGCTGAAGCGCCCCGAGGCCGGGCTCAATTCCGTTCGGTCTGGTTAACGTGTTTTCCTTCGAGACAGCATCCATGGGCAACCCCACGAACAGCTTCACTGAATCAAACTGCAACAAAACGACATGAAATTGTTAAAAATATTATCAAAAATATAATCCAAAGAAATGTTATTTATTTAATTTTGCATGATGAATATTTCTTCTACGTTTTTTGCAAAAGTATGTGAAACGTGATTAATTTGAAGGAAATTTGCCTTTTGAAATCCCTCTATTTCTAAATTTTAAAAAAATATAGCGTTTATTTTTCTTAGAAAAAAGCCAAAATATACTACATAAGTGTAGTTTAACGACATTATTTTATTTAACAATTTTTTTAATAATTTTTTTAAAGTTAAAATCCCTAGAATTAAAAATTAGTAATATTTAATTTTAAAAAAATATGTGGTCTTGTTTGTTTTAAATGTAACTACTAACTAGAGAGTAGAGAATATATAAAAATAAAATTATAAATAAAGGACAATTTGGGTTCTTAAAATAATTAAAATAGTAGACCGTTTAAAAACGACACTAAAATACACTTTAAAGTATATTTTAGGGTATTTTTTTCTTCCGAAAATTGAAAATAAAAAGTTTATAAAAAGAAAAATTCCCTAATTTCAATTATGAAGATAATGCACAATTTGAGATTACATGTAGTCGTAAGAATATATAAATATAATATATATATATGAACGCAGTTTAGATTTTCCCTTCAAGTTTCGAGACTCATATGATCACATACATATATAATCAAATCAATATACGATTAGCATAATAATAATAATGTTCTATCATATATTAAACCAACATAAGAAACACGAGAGAGACTCACCGATTTAGATTTTCCGGAGAAAGGAACTCGCTTGGCCGACTGTACGGCCACCGGAGCCGTAAAGCGCGTGGCAGAATATCGCCATGATCTCCGGCTCGAAGAAGCGAAGCTCAAGTTGTTCTTCAGACTGAGAGACCCGATGCCATGAGAGTTCGAGCTGCGAAAGCCGAGCTCTCTCTGCCCTAACCTGGTCGAAAGAGCCTTCGCTTGCGAGTACTGTATCGTAGAGACCTCCATGTTCAGATGACTGGAAATTTTCAATAAAGAAGAAGAAGAAGAAAGCGAGTGATATGGTGAAGTATTTATAGATTGTGAAGATATTCTTTAATATCTTTAAGCAATTGAAAACACAACTGAACGCGCGCTTTTATATATATATATATATATATATATATATATATATATATATATATATATATATATATCTTTTGAGTTTGACCAAATCGACACGAGCTTAACTATAATTTATTTGGATAATACATAATTAATTTTATTTTATTACTCAATTTTGTTAATTAAAACTAAACTTATGTTTTCGTATAATATATATATATATATATATATTTTAATTGGATTTTCATAATTTATTGAGTTAATTTTATAACTTGATTCTGTTAGTTAAAACTAACTAAGCTAGATTTTCGTATATTTCTTTACTTGTGGATATATATATATATATATATATATATATATATATATATATATTTACGATGTAAATCTGAGTTTAATTTTCGAGTTTTTTATAAAAGGGAATTCTTCTTCATAAGAGCCTAAAATTGGGGTAAAATTTTCTTCACAAGGAACTAATGTTACTAAAACTTTCCTTTTTAAGGTCGCAATTTTTTGTGTGGCATGACATGAGTACCGAATATCTTTGTTTACACATAAACACTCACTCACTGACGCTAAAACAAATAATTCTTTTCCGTGGTCGTTGTGTTAAGACCTAATAGTCCTTCGTCACTGTGGAACGGGGCTCCGAAAAGTGGTCGATCGAGCTGAGCAATCGCCGCATAATTTTCTAATGTCGCTAAAACTATGCTTTTACTTTCCGTCCTTGTACCCATTAATGTGTAGGAACTTTGAGCCTCCAAGATTGGGATTGGCAATTGGGCCATACGAATTAATGTGATTAATTAATTGGTTAATGGGCTTAATTAAGAGAAATGGCATGAGATAGCCTAATTGACATGTTTGTTTAGCCAAATAGTCAAACTTTCTCATATCTTTGCAAAACATCAAATTAAGTGATGTGACTTTTTATTTTCATATTTTATACCTAAAATATCCTTTTGAAATATATTTTCAGATTTTAATATTATTCAAATTTATATTCGTTTTTAATTACTAATTAATAAAAAAACTGAAAATAAATTATATTTTCTTCCTCTGTTCATCGTCATCGAGAGCTTCCCAAAGAACACAAAAATTTCAGCTCCGTTCTCGACGACGCCGGCGATTCTCTCGACGACGCCGGCGATTCTCTCAGCTTCGTTCGTTGCGATTCTCTCAGCTCCGTTCGCCGGCGATTCTCTCAGCTCCGTTCGCCGGTGATTCTTTCATCCTCGGTAAGTGCTTTGTAACTTGTTCTGATTTTGTTTGGTTTCATGTTTTCAATGAGAAATTGAAAAGCAGAAGAAATCGAAAGTAGTTCAAAGAAGAACGAGACTGAAAATTATTCTTAACATACCGGAATTGCTCTTGGCTGTGGCTGTAATTCTTTCATCAGTTCGATCCGAACTCGATTGGATCGCATTAATGTTTCAATTTGTTTTTGTTGATTTAAGTAAAAATTGGTGATGAATTTCAATTTATGGAGATAATGAATGGTTCCATTACAAGTCGTCTTTTATCAATGAAGGATTAGAATCAGTGTGTGAATTGTGTGAATTGTTCTCAGTCAGCGCATCAAGCCTTCATCGTCCTGGATTCGCGGCCGTTATTCCGACGCGCCAAAAGCTCCCACTCAATGAGCACTGAAGAGATATCAAATGGAGCGGATCACTCGACCGGTACTTCTGTGTTTGAATCAGGTTCGCGATAATTTCATTTTTTCCCCTATGTTCGATTGTTGTTTTGGGATTGAATTTTAACGTTTTAGTAATGTGATGCTAAGTTAAGCCACTATATTGGTTCTTATTCCGTTAATCTCGTTCATATGTTTGTTTCGATCCCGTGAATATTAGCATATAAATGTTTGAACTGGGATTTTCTAGTAATGTGATTCTAAGTTAAGCCACTGTATTAATGAGGCAGGGTTCTTAATAAAAATGAGACCAGGTTTGGTTTGAAAAGTCCTGGTGGCCGGTCTCGATTTTAGCACGAGCTAGTTCATATACTAATGTAGTCTGTTTGTGTGGTCTATTACCAGCTTTCTTACCAGCTTTCTATAACCAGATTTGTTAATAATGAGGTGTATTAACGTGGTTAATACTTAATAGATGGATTAGTTAACCACATTTTGTGATGTATTAACGTGGTTAATAGATGGATTAGTTAATAATGGGTGTATTAATTTGGTTAATTCGGGTTATTATTAATTCATATAGGTTGTATGATTGTTGTAGCTACGTATTCACTGAACGTTATTCCGGTTGCACACGACGGTGATTGGGATTTTCCAAGTGACGCTTCAGTAATCAATCCTCCGGTTCAAAAACGCCAAGCAAGAAGACCAAAGATGAAGAGATTTCGTTCAAAAGATGAGATGCCTCATCCATACCGCAATCGTTGTGGGAATTGTGGAAAGGCGGATCACAATAAGAGGACTTGTCTAGCCTAGTTACTTTGTGGAGCGTTTTGGTTATGTTTTGTGTGTAAATTTTTTCTTATTAACGTGGTTAATTCCTGATATTCATTGTTTCTCATATTTTTTAAGTCATTTGTCACTTGTGCCAATTGTTTAGACCGTGAATTATCATATTTTTGGTTACTTTCGAATATTTCTTGTTTCTCATATTTCTTGTTACTTTGTGGAGCGTTTTGGTTATGTTTTTGTGTGTAAATTTCTTCTTATTAACGCGGTTAATTCCTGTTAATTCCTCATACAATATTGTATTAACTTCGTTAATACAAGTTAATTCTTTTCCAAATCCAATTTACTCAACATTTTCACAAGATAGGCATATTATTTCCAAATCAACATTGTATAAACGATGGAAATACACGTTAATATGAGATTTTTTTTTTAAAAATGAAATACAAGTTAATTGTGATCGATGAACCAATTTATATTTCACGTTAATAAAACATCAATATTATCAACAATAACAAAAAAACATAAACGATATTGTGGAAAGGCGGGTCACAATAAGAGGATTTGTCTAGCCTATAGTTACTTTGGGGAGCGTTTTGGTTATGTTTTTGTGTGTAAATTTCTTCTTATTAACGCGGTTAATTCCTGTTAATTCCTCATACAATATTGTATTAACTTTGTTAATACAAGTTAATTATTTTCCAAATCCAATTTACTCAACATTTTCACAAGATAGGCATATTATTTCCAAATCAACATTGTATAAACGATGGAAATACACGTTAATATGAGAATTTTTTTTAAAAATGAAATACAAGTTAATTGTGATTGATGAACCAATTTATATTTCACGTTAATAAAACATCAATATTATCAACAATAACAAAAAAACATAAACGATATTGTGGAAAGGCGGGTCACAATAAGAGGATTTGTCTAGCCTATAGTTACTTTGGGGAGCGTTTTGGTTATGTTTTTGTGTGTAAATTTCTTCTTATTAACGCGGTTAATTCCTCATACAATATTGTATTAACTTTGTTAATACAAGTTAATTCTTTTCCAAATCCAATTTACTCAACATTTTCACAAGATAGGCATATTATTTCGAAATCAACATTGTATAAACGATGGAGATACACGTTAATATGAGTTTTTTTTTTTTTAATGAAATACAAGTTGATTGTGATCGATGAACCAAGTTATTTGATTAATTCCTAACATAAACAAGTAATTAACCACATTAATACAAGTATATTAACCAAATTAATACGTTAATACATGAAACCGATTAACCATAAAATCGATGAATACTTGAAACCAAAACCTTTAATCTTGAATGGCAATGGATCCTTTGTATCGGATTCCAAAATTGCTTATCAACAACATACTTACAAACCTGCAAAAAATAATAACATACTTAATGTTAGTGAACGTTATGCATACATATGTTACGATCCAAGATCGACACTCTCGGAATCAAGAACACGCACACAACGAACACACACGAACACGCGATGAACACTATTGAACACAAAGACCAACCGTCACAAAACTTAATCTCTCCTCTTGAGAGACTAAGTCTTGTGCTTGGTTCTTGGCTACCCTTCTCATTACATGAACTACCTTATATAGGGAAAGAAGTTTACAACCTAATGGACTCGATTAACGACATTGATTCGACTAACTCTCTAAACGACGCTTAACAACATTTACTCGCTTACGACACTTAGAACACTAAACCACAAAATACATCGACGCTCGGGATGTATCATTACTCCCCTTCTCCAAATTGAGCTTGTCCTCAAGCTCAAAACTTGGTATTTTGACCTCTTCGGCTCCTGGTTTGAACGTCAACAACGCTGCTCGGTCCACTTCTCCGCTCAAAGGCTCTTTCAAAAGTAGTCCCTCCCGTACTTGTCCCTTTCGTTGAACTTTCGATAGCTGCGATTGCGTGAATCGGAGCAACGACGATCGCCTCGGTCGCGTGACTCGAAGCTATTGCGATTCCCAGAGCTAGAACTCCAAGTACTTTGCGAATCGTAGCGGTTCACCGAATCATCCTTCGGAAAGCGATTCTCTGCCCCTCGTCGGTTTCGATCCCCGGGGCTAGGGCTAGGACTCCGACTCCACGAATCGAAGCGATTGCGCGAATCAGCCCGAGTTTTTCGAAAGCGCTCCTCCGCCCTTCGCCGGCTCCGATGGCTCTGGCTCGACCCACTGCTGCTGCCACTTGAGTCGCGCGACCCGTGGCTCCTCCTTCCATTGCGATTGTGCGGGCTACGGCTTAAATCGCGTCTGTTTGGTACATTTGCCTCCAAATACCCTGTTTTCAGCTTTTGGTACTTTTGCCCAAAAATCCCAAACCCTAGCTTCTCTCTGTCCACCACCTTCTTCTTACTGCCACCGCCAGCAGATCCGCTACCGCCGCCAACTCCATCGCCGGCGACACCGCCGCCGATTCCGGTCGCCGGAAAACGACTAACCTCACGTGAACCAGATCTGTATCGCCGTTTCTGAGGGGGATCTAGGGCTCGCGAATACTCTCGGCGATCTGGAGAACCGCAGCGGCCTAGGGTTCCGTCACTCGACTTTCCGGTGTAGATTCCCCGCCGTTCGCCGCCACTCCGGTCGGATCCGTGCGATTTCGGGTCTGATCTCCTCTTCTCTCTCCGTGGTCGCGATTTTCCCCTTCGTGGTCTCAATTCTCCATATCTGCTCCAAGATCCGCTGCTGTTCGAATCGGAGCTACGGTTCCGGTCGCTCGGACTGCCTGAACCTCCTCGCCGATGATCGGCGCCGCCGCGCGGGCTTAGGATTCCGGCGGTCCCTTCCTTCCTCGAGATTTGGCGGCTGTTTGGCTCTGCGATTTTGGCAGCCAACTTCTCTTCCGTGGATGCGAATTTGGCCGTAAATTCAGATTTCAGATCGGACATCGACTTCATCATCAAGATCGCTACCGATTGCAAATCTTGCGCCGCCATGGATTGAAGGTCAGCCACCACTGGAGTTGCCGTCGGCGCTGCGTTTTCTTGGTGCTCGTCCTTTCTATGGCGATTCGCTCGCTGAATTTCGAGCGCCTCCTAACGTTCTTCAAGATTCCGTGCTTCGGTTGGATCGTCATCACCGCTCCCTTCAACTCGATGTTTTGAGCAGTTTGTAGAGCGATGAATCCTTCGAGTTTCGATAGGAAACCTGTCGCCTTTGCTTCCGCCCGAGCAGCCGATGCCTTCCATTCCGCCGCTGATTCGGCCATTAACGCCCTCATCTCCACCAAGAAATCGAGTTGTGTCGCTGCCATTCCGAGATCGGCTCTGATACCAATTTGTTACGATCCATGATCGACACTCTCGGAATCAAGAACACACACACAACGAACACACACGAACACGCGATGAACAGTATTGAACACAAAGGCCAACCGTCACAAAACTTAATCTCTCCTCTTGAGAGACTAAGTCTTGTGCTTGGTTCTTGGCTACCCTTCTCATTACATGAACTCCCTTATATAGGGAAAGAAGTTTACAACCTAATGGACTCGATTAACGACATTGATTCGACTAACTCTCTAAACGACGCTTAACAACATTTACTCGCTTACGACACTTAGACCACTAAACCACAAAATACATCGACGCTCGGGATGTATCAACATAATAAAGAAAATTAACGGAATTATTATTTGTAACCCACCACAGCTGTAGCATTATCAGTTCTCAATGGCGATTTTGATACCATTTCTGTTGCCGGTATATTTGACGTTTCCTCTGCCATCGATATCGTTTCCGCTGCCGGCACAGCTACGGTTTCCACTGCCGGTTCCGCATCTGTTTCTTTATTTGCAACTGATCTCGTTCTCCTCATTATATCTACCATGAACATTAATTAAACAAATTAATACATGCTAAATTCAAACATTAATACCACATTCTATCTAACATAAACAAGCAATTAACCACATTAATACAAGTATATTAACCACATTAATACGTTAATACATGAAACCGATTAATCATAATATCGATTGATACATGAAGAGGCTCTTCTCCCTGAAACGACGCAGTTTCGACGACGAAGACTTCGCCGCAGCCCCGAGCCTCGACATCTCCGAGCCTTTCCAGCGACCTCTGGAGATGCTTCTCCTTCCACGAACTCTCCTACGCCACGGACTCTTTCGCTCCAGGTCTCTCTCTCTCTCCCTCTCTCCAGATCAATCAAGCGAAATAGGCGAGGATTGAAAGCATTACCGTACGATGATGTCAGCGCACGGATGTCGGCGACGGAGACGGCACTGAGGTCGGCGACAGAGACGGCACGGAAGTCGGCGACGGAGAAGGGGTCGTGAAAAATATTAGGTCGAAGAGAGAAACGGGGTTATCGAATAGAGGAAGAAAGGCAATATTAATATAAAATTAAAAAAAATGATTATTATTAATTATGAGGGTAAAACGGTATTTGTGATTTATCAAAGTTGTTTATTGGCTATTTGACCATTTTAATCAAAACATTGGCTGTTTGACTAATTAATTTTTTAATATTGGCTATATCCCTCTAACGCCCCTTAATTAATATGATTCATGAAGCTCATTTAGAGTAAACCATATTCCTATATATGGTGATTAAGAGAAAGGGAAGTAAGTGATTAAGGCAATTCATAAACCCTAAAGGAAGTTTCTCATTCTCTCCACACCACCTTGAATTCGACATCACCCTTGCCCAAGGAGGTTTTCGAATTCTCAAGGCTTTCTCAAAGATTCTTGGTTCGTTTCTAATCACCGGATAAGCTCTAGCAATCCTTGTTCGGTGGTTTCCGGCGTGAAGCGTTCCGTTGACGACGTGGTGTACGAAATACAGTGCCGTGCATATTGACGGCTACGGGATCGGCATCTAGGCGTGGACAAGCATCTCAGAGAAAGCTCGACGTGTTCGTGGGATCGGATCATCAAGACGGATACGAGAAGCGTTCTGTAAAGACTATGTCTTATCCGGTAACGAATAATAATAATAGCGTGATTATCTAGATCGTATGATTTCTTTGATTTCCCGGAATTTCCGCTTCCGGGAATATGCATAATCTTAGAAATATTCAACATAATGTCCATTAATTAAGTAAATTATTTTTCATTGTCATTGTTTTTATCATTTTTCAGGTACCGAAAAAACACAGTTTATGTGACACTGGGTACTTCCGCAGCGAAAAAAGACATTAATTATCTGCAGAAAAATAAAATAAACAGGACAGGCCCAGAAAAAAAAAAATTAGGACCTTAACTAGTATAGTTTTAGTAATGTTGTCTATGCCGCGGGAAAAAAAATCGAGACCTTAACCATAGTTTTAAAAACATTGGATCTTTATACTAAAAAAAAAACACCTCTAGAGCCGTATCGCTATACGTTGAACTTTGGGCCCTTATACCGCAAATATTACTATAAACCAAGGAGTTGGAACATACTTAAGACTTTGTTCATACTTGGACTCATTCACATGAAACATATTTGATTAGGAAATTATTTGCAAAAGCACATACATATTATTTTTAACCTCTAATTCTTAATACATATTTAGGGACTAAATACACTCACCATATGTTTATATATATGTATACGATAGTAATGAGTAATAAGCTAGCTTGTTATTTTCAATCAATGAAAACACAAATATGAATAGGAACTATATACACATAATCTTAACCCTAATTAAGCCGCCCGCGAGCTCAACTTAGTCTCGAATGACGGAACCATGAAATCCTCATTGCCGCCGTCGATCAGATCGTCGCTAGCCGACTTCATCTCGCTCAGATTCCTCACAAACTTGTTGAACACCGGAAAATGCTCCGGCGAGAAGAAATGCTCCCCCATCCGCTGGTAAGTGAACGTATGAGCGCCTTTCTCTGCTGTCAAGCTCTTCTGAATCTGCCTGAACCCATTAAAGGCGTTCGAGAACGTCGCGTTCTGTCCGGAAATCTCAACACCGTGCTTATGGCAGCTCTCCACTATCTGCCGGAGCAGTGTCTCCGGCTTTGAGCAAGCCTCGGCAGGGAGGTTCTCGTCCGACAGGTCCATTCCGGGGAGGATCATCTTGCATGAGTGTTTGGCGAAGATCTGTGATACTGCGTCGTAGCCATCTCTGTAGCACGTGTTGTAGAATCCGGCAAGAAGCTCAGCAGCGTGCGATCTCGTGTTGTACCACGAGTGCACGAGCGGGAGCTTTCCACAGATATTCACTGGAGTGTCCTGGAAGACCGAGGCGGCCATGGAGAGGACACGGTCGGCGTGGTTCAGGAGCTGGTCGGAGTACCAGGAGAGGAAGAACTCGGCGTAGGGAGACTCCCACGAGCCCTCTTCGTTGTTGAAGAAGCGGGTCGAGTTCGGGGATTGGCCGTAAGTGGGTGCATCGTGGGGTCCAGCGAGGCCCCACAGAGGTTGCCCGGCTTCTCCGGCACGGTGCTTCAGGCTCTTGAGGATGTACTTGTCGTAGCACTGAAACTCTCCGACCCCGGGGACTATGTTGTTTTCTTTTTTCATCATCTGCTCAGAAGGGTACCAGAGCTCGCCGTCCGGCCCCAGCCCGATGGACACGTCCTGAAACGGGAACAAGCGCAAATTAAACATAATGTCTTACGGATAGGAAACATGTTAGCATTTCAAGAATTCCAAAGAATCAAAGTTCTAACCTTGACAATGGAGCCATACTGGGACAAGAACGACGTCTTGAAGCTCTCGCAGAAATCGCGGTACACCTGGATCGGAGTCACCCCATCGAGCACGGGGACTTCATCGACGGCCAGCGACAAGCACTCCTTGAAGTGATTGATATTGTAGTCAGTGAAGAAGATGTCCGGGTCCGATTTCCCGATCTCAGACACCCATTTCGGGAGCGGGATCCCCGGTCTCTCAGATCCGTGGAAGCAGAGCGACACGTTGAGTTTCAGTCCCGCTTTCTGAACAATCTCAGCGAGAGCAAGGTATCCCGACCAGTCGTAGTGTCCCATGGCTTCTCCTTCAACGACGCCCCACCAGACAGGGAGCTCCACGCCTTCAATGCCTAAGAGCTTCAGCGCCTTCAGCCCGGCAGTGATCGCCCTCGGGTGGCTAATCGTATTGCCGTTCGAGATCACGTCTAGAGGCAACCCGACAAACAGCTTCACGGCATCATACTGCGAAATCGATTGCACGAATTGGTGAGAAAACATGATCTACGAAGCCTCATCGGTTTCAGTTCAGGAGATTAGTGTTGTAGCAAGAAAGAAAAAAAATCTGAAATGGTGCTTAAAATAGTTTCATCTCATCACGAAATTCAAACAAGATACAAATAACCAAATTCAACAGATGGAAACCCTAGAAAGAATCAACAATTTCTTCAGGAACAGCCAAAAACGAGTCAATGAATGAAAAATCAACGAAATATGATCAGAGACTCCATTTCTAACCATAAAAACTTGAAAAATTCGATTGCTCTCTGATTTCGCTACAAAAATTCTCAAAACGAAGAACACTCACCGATTTAGATTCTCTGGAGACAGAGCGAAGTGTGTCGGCCTGTACGGCCATCGGAGGAGTGAAACGGATCCCAGTCGACCGCCTTTTCCGGCAACAAGCGAAGCTCAAGCTGTTCTTCGAGCTCAGAGCTCCGATTCCGTGAGATCTGGAGCTGCAAAAGCCAAGCTCTGTCGCCATAGCCTTCGCTTGCGAGCACTGTGCCATAGAAACCTCCATTTTCAGCGATTCTCAGCAGAGACGAAGATCAAACCTCGAGTTTCCGAAATCGAGAGAGAATTTTCAGAGAAGGATCGAGAATTCCTTGGGAAATAGGAAGAATTTGTGAGATCAGGAAACAGTTGAAGATGACGAACACGAAGAACAAGGAATGAGAGGCTTGTGTGAAAGTGTAACGTCTATTTATACAAAGCGAAATTATTTTCGAAATTAAAAATAGAGACGCGCTTTATCTTTATGGACCACTGGATTATACTTTCTGAAATATATTTTTATTATTAAATTTCTGTTCTGTTTGGATAACCCAGATTTAAAATATATTAATAATTTGATTAAAATTATAAGGATTTAATTAAAATTATTCCTTGATTTATGGGGATTAGGGATAAACTGAAATTATTTAACGACTTTACCTCACGGTCATCATTATTTTAGATTAAAGTCTAAATTTAAGGAGATATAATGGGAAAATAAACTAACCTTATCCACAGACCACAGTTTTATATAGGGTTAATTGCGGCGAAAAGACCCAAACTTTGGTCAAATTCTCTCCCGTGTACCCAATCTCCGTAAATGACGGCAAAAGTACCCAAACTCAGCATTTGGGAGTTGATCGAGGAAATTTGTCCACGTGGCATGCCACATAGCACTTGGCCGCCACGTGGAATGCCACGTAATTATTACTTTTTAAATAATTTTTATAAAAAAAATTATTCTTATTTTTTAAGAACTTTTTAAATTTTTTTAAAAACTTAAATAATTTTTCAATAATAAATATTTAAATTTAAATATTCATTATTAGTTATTATTATTAAATATAATTATTCATTTTAGACAAGTGGCTCAAACGAAATAAATAAAGAAAAAAATCACCGTTCATGGTTCACTCGAGCTCCGCCTCCGATCCGGTTCACGGGTGGAACAAAATTGCTTAACATGTTTAATAATAATAACCAATAATAATCATATGATTATTTAATGATATTTAAAAAAAAAGAATAATATATAAAAAAAACATATTAAACAATTATTATAAAATGCAAACACAAAAAAAAAAATCATGCAAACAAATAAAAATAATTTTTTGTTAAAAATAAATATGACTACTATTTATTTTTTTGAATAGGTAGTGTGTATTTAATTATGGCTTGACTTTTTAAACGATATGTATATGTTTATTGGTTATTATTATTAAACATATTACAACATTTTTATTCGACCCGTGAACTGGATCGTAAACAGAGTTAAAGTGAACCGTGAACGGTGATTTTTATTTTGTTCTACCGACTTTTTTAAATATAAATAATTATAACCAATAATGAATATTTAAATTTCAATATTCATTATTTGTTATTATTGGAAAACAAATTTATTAAAAATAAAAATAAAATTTAAATTTAAATTAAAAAAATAAAAAATAAAAAATAATTTTTTAAAAAAATAAAAATATTTTTTATAAAAATTATTTAAAAATAATAATTACGTGGCATGCCACGTGGCGGCCAAGTGCCATGTGGCAAAGGCTAATAGTCACATGGATAAATTTTCTCGGTCAACTCCCAAATGCGAAGTTTGGGTACTTTTGCCGTCATTTACGAAGGTTGGGTACACAGCATAACATTTGACCGAAGTTTGGGTATTTTTGCCGCAATAAACCCTTATATATATACATAATATTTAGCTAAAAAAGATTTAAATTTGTGGTGGAAGTACCTGTCTTATACGTGTACTTAAACCTAAAAAAGTTTATAATATAGATATATTTGTGCGTAAATACTCAAAATATTTTTGACATTTTAATAGTATAATTTAAATTAATTATAAAAAAATAAGCATTTTTTTTTTCTATTGGAAAAGGCTTGGTACTTTAGAATCCCATTGGTCCACCCACTCAAAAAAAAAAAAAAATAGATTGGTCCATAAATTATATAAAATATAAATAGCCAAAATAAAGAATGCGGCAATAAACATTATATGAATTCAAGTGAGTGGTCCTTATATAAGCTAATTGTCATTGTCGATTTTATCAATAAATAAACACTTTTTATTGTTATATATTTTTATCTATGTTTAAAATAGATAGTTTTCATCTACTAATAAGTTAGATATTTTATTATTCAAGCAATATATAGTGACATATTGTTTTGAATGAATAGTGGTATTTTCTCTCATCTCATGTACATTGTTTACTAAAATTTGAAGCTTGATAAATAGCGAGTGTGAATTGCACTTGAATACGACGTGAATTTTTTAAAATATAATACTTTAGAAAAATAAAAAGACACTATAAAGAAATGTGAATTCAAATCGACAATTCTTTAAAAATCATCAAAGGACTTGATTTTCCCGAAACCGGAGTATTAATGTAAGTAAAAACGGGTTGACCAAATATTCCATCAAAAAGTATTTAATTGTATATAAAAAATAAAAAACTATTTTTTCCGCATTTTTTCGAGGAATGATTTATGCGTATTAAGTTGGGAGGTAGATAAGCCTTATCCATTAAATTGTGACAAGTCTATTCTAACTATTGAAAAGGGTAATTCGAAATTTGATAAAGTTCGTAGAATTTGAGAAATAAGCCAAGTGGTCTATTTCTTTATTTTTCAATCAAACTTGTAATGATTTAGTGGCAAAGAAAGAAACAAAAATGTGTGGCTCAATTATTACAAAGTGGTCTCCCAATTGCTTTGTACTAGCCAAACCCTAAACACGTGGATGAACTATACTCGCCATCTCTACTCCAAATCAAATTTCAAGACTCCTTTTATTTTATCTTTAATTTAAAATCCATATATATATATGTATATATATATATATATATATACTTGTAAAAAATTTCAATCCCATAACAATCTTTATAATTCCATAATTCGGTCTATGTTATGATTTATCATTCATGGGATTCTCAAGTAATCACGTATCGAAAGTACTTCTTCTTGGAAAATTATTGAATTTTTGAACATACATGGCCTAAAATATTTTTAGAGTTTATAAATTATATTATTTGTCAATAATAGTTGAAACTCGAAATAGAGAAAAAGATAGGGGGAAATAAAAAAAAAAAAAAAAACAGACGTGGAAAGATAGGGAGGAAATGATTTTATTAGGTGACGTGGAAAGTTAAAAAGCCAATAAGGCTGCTATTTTATGTTGTTATATTTTAATTGTAATTTTTTCGCTCCGAAATATATATAATTTCAGGGTACAAAATATCGTGAAAATCGAACGAAATTCGCACCGATTTTCGTTTTTCGGTGATTTGCGGAACGACAACCCTTTCGTTTCGCTGTCGTTTTACCAAATTTCGCGAAAAATGAAACGACATTCGGAAAGAAAATCTCTTGTCGTTTTTTGCCTTCAAAACGATGAAATGGTGCTTGAATTTCGCATTTTTGGTAGATTTCGGCAAAAATAATTATACTCACACAAGACCTCGCCCCGCCACGTCCGGTCGGGCGGCGGCGGCGCGCGCGTGTGGTGGTGTAACATTTGTGTGAGTCCTCCCCCATCCACAAAATCTATGACCCTAAGGGCCCAAGCCCTTATCCCTAATATTTGATATATAAACATCACCAAACTCTTGTCATCTATCAATGTGGGACTTTTTGTTTTCAACTAATATCACACATTCACACTTAACATACACATACACTTCACCTAATAATTTAACTTAATATTACACACTTCAAATAATATTATACACTTAACATACATATTAACTTCACCTAACATACATATACACTTAATATACATATTCATTTAATATTATACACTTCAACTAATATTAAATTTGTTAACATACCTATACAATTAACATGCATATTCACTTAATATTACACACTTAATTAACATACATATTCACTTCACATAATAATTTGACTTAATATTATACACTTAAACTAAGAAAGTGACTTAATATTATACATTTCACCTACATATTTAAGTTACAAATGTGTTTTGTTGTATACAATTATGTCTTGTATTTATTAAATATGTAGTTTTGAACCTATATAAATATCGTGCTTAAATACTCAAATATTTTTTACAAAATATCCATGCGAAAAGTGCGGTAAATGCGGTATGTCCATGCGAAAAGTGCGGTAAATGCGGTATGCGGCATGCCCTTTTTTTCCCCTTTGCCCATCGACATACCCATCGACAAGCGATATATCCGTAAAACGGAAAATGCGAAACGAGAACAGCAAGCGGTATTTTAAACCTTGTATAATTTGGCTCAAAAAATAAATCAATAATTTGGTTGAATCAAATGAATGCAACATAATTGAGTGGCCACGTGGCATCATATGAATGCAGGTTGCCGTGTGTGCTGAGTCATATCCAAGAAGGATTGACGTATTGTCTACCTTGAAATTAGAGATTCAGAATTTGTGGATAACCCTAAATGTACGTACCATCTTCTTGATTCTTCGATATCTTATTTTTAATTTTTTTTTTTATGGAGATTTCGAGGAAAAATAATAAACAATTAAACAGATATATGTAAATTAACTAGAAATTCGATTTCGAAACTCCAAGTCTTATAGCTAGGCTGAAGAATATAAATAAAATACTTTAATGGGTTTGGAATTTGTTTTCCATGCATAATCACATTTTCCATACCAATAATCCTCACATTTTGCTTACGGTTTAGGGTTAAATTTTCATCAAATGTGTAGAAAACTGGCAATTTTAAGCGGAAAAAATAGTTACGATTATGATCATATATTCATATATAATCATATTAATTGTGGAAAAAAAGCACACACACACATTTTGTGTAAGTGACCAATAATAAACATGTGGTTGGTCTATGTTTCTATTGGTTGGGTTTTCTCGATCGGCATGCTATGAATTTTCAACCAAGAAAAGTTGTTTACCATTTTTGTCTTGGCATATCATTTTTCCTCACTTTGTTTTGTCTAATTATGATTTTTGAATACTTTCTTTAACTTCTTTTTTTTTTCTTTCTTTCTTTCACGTTGAATTTATTTTTAATCTGATTTTTGCCGACCAAACAGATTCGTAAAAGTAAGTATATTAGAACTTAACTACTAGCTGGCTTTTTGGTCCCTATGTGTGTGACCTTTGAAGCTTGGACCAATACGGTGGTGATGAAAAATATTGTAGTTAAATTAAAATTGAGATACAATCGAGTGGGTTGAAATGTCGAACACTCGAGACGAACGTTTTATCCAATTACAGGGATTTTTTTCGACGTTCGAGCTTTACGTAAAACGGTCATATTGATTATGACAGTTATGAATATTGAATTCAATTTATTACGTTTCGAAATAATTTTAATTTGGTATTAGCCGTTATAGAATTAATTGAATATTAATTCTTTGTCTCACTCATGCATCTACAAATTGAGGTGAACTCGACCATTTTCGACACAACATTGCTAAACCGTCTTCGAAAACTCTCTTGATACTTTGAATCCGCTTCTCGATTTTTCACTCCACGGATTCGATCTTTTATGCTTTCCAATGTTTTTATATTGTGAGTCTTTCGGTAACAGAGTTCAAGAAGGTTCAGTTCGCCGTTAGACTTCGAAGTGCTACGAAGTTCACAGTTGTCCCGTTGTATCCTGGGAAGCTAGTCGCCTAACGAACCTCAAGCACATAGATGAGGCGAATCAAGCTTTAAGGAGAGCGTCCAACGCGTCTCGGGATTAGCTAACGGTTTTCTCTTTTACAGGATATCAAGAACCTTTTTCCTGTTCAAAGCGAAAGCCGGTGCTTGTCAATTTCAAGATTCAATCGATATGTATCAATAATTCTACTCGCTATTATTATTATTATTATTATTATTATTATTTATTTTTTTTAATTTAGTTCTCATTATATCATCTATAAAAAAAAATATACTAACACACGGCATGTTGAACATAATTGACGAGACCATCTCTGGCCGCACCATGAGTGTGGCGGCTGCAAGCAAAGTCTCGCCTATGGCTTGCCTTTTCGTCATGAAACAAATAACGGTCACCGTCCAATGCAAATGCGGATAATAATTGACCATGATACTTAAAGCTTGAAGGTACCGTCCACACACAACGATACGACTTAAATCTACGGAATCAAACTCCAATGATGAAGAGATAAATTTGTGATGGGGTAAGTAAATTTTTTTGGACAGGTCATATGTCTAATTGTCCAATGCACCTAAATTTTGATAAAAAAAAAGACACTTATAATACACATAATCGTCACCCTATTAAAAAAAATACATCACAACACGGATAAAAAATACACATAATATGAATATCACAACACGGATGATACTCGATTTGTAAAAATTAAATATATATTTTTAAAAAAATGTCCTCAGTCCTGACACCACAGAGTGATACCAGTTATGAATGATTTATGATCATGAATTTCAAATTTAATTTATATCCGTGTAGGACCATTCTCATAATATACTTCTCTGGTATATATTTATTTAGTGAATTACTGTGTGCTTCTTTA
This sequence comes from Parietaria judaica, assembly GCA_954871525.1. NCBI lineage: Eukaryota > Viridiplantae > Streptophyta > Magnoliopsida > Rosales > Urticaceae > Parietaria > Parietaria judaica. The sequence continues at coordinate 3,411,330 of OX940866.1, forward strand.
TTTTATTGTCCAATATTTCTAGAAACAGTGGGCTAGAAGAACTCTTGAGCAAGGTTCGCATTTTCGACGATAATCGTCGATAATCGCCGATTTTCGGTCTTTTCGATAGTTGCCGGCTCTAATGCTTATCGTTTTATATACTTTCCGACGATTTTTGAGCTTTTCGATATGTTAGGTGAAGTTAATATGTATGCCGGCTCTAATGCTTATCGTTTTATATACTTTTCGAGCTTTTCGGTTAAATAAAAAAAATTATCGCGGCAAAAATACCAATTAAACTTTCGGCAAAAATATTTTATAAGTTTTCCGTCGAAAAGTATCGAAAAGTATCGATAACCGTCGATAATCATCGAAAAGTATCGGTAAGCGGTAAGCTACAGTATTATAGGTTTTCCGTCGGTTAATCGGTAAGCTATCGATTAATCCGTAGAAAACGGTAACCGATTTATCGACAAGTTCGGTAAGTTGAACCTTGCTCTTGAGTATGTTTTTTTTTTTAATTAGGGATTTTTACTCTTTTATACCCTCAACTTCTAATTTTAACGAAAATATACCCTCAAGTTTATAAAACAACTAAAGTATACCCTCAATGTATGAATTGACAATTTTACCCTTTATTTTCTTTTTCATCGATGGAAAATAATTAAAACCCTAAAATATTCATCTCTGTAATTTGAACTCGTTGGTTTTTGTTTCAGCTCGCAAGTCGCCACTGTCTCCGTCACGTCGCCGCCGCGTCGCTTCCGTTTCTGCCGCGTCGCATCTATCTCCGTCGCATCGCCTCTGTCTCTGCCGCATCGCCTCCATGTATGTCGTGTTGCCTCCTTACGCCGCCACTTCGCCTCTCTGCGCCACGACGAGCGCCTTATCCATCGTAGTGCTTCTGTTTTCGCCGCAAGTTCCGTCGCTCCAGTCTGCCGTATTTCCGTGTTGTTTCTCCGACCTCTCCGCAAACATTGACTTCTCGCTGCCGTCGTCGAGACAAAATTTTTACTAAACCTGGTTCGTAGTCAATATTCTTGATAAATTTTGTGTTTATTAAAACTAGCTAAGTTTTAATACTAACAATATTTTTTTTATTTTTTTTCGAGCAATAATGACAAGGATGGATAGGTTTGATTGTCAATACTAAGAAAAGATTCTTCTTCTGATGAAGATTATTTTAGCCTTTTTGTAATAGAGCGTATATTGTGTAAAATAAATAAATAAACTAGAGGGTATATAAAAGCAAATTTTGAAACTTGTGAATAAGGGGGTACTTATGGGTTTTTTTAAAATTAATTTTAGTAGAGGATATAAAAAAGAAACTAAAATAGACTTTGAGGGTACACTTTAGTTGTTTTTGAAACTTGAGGGTATATTTTTGCTAAAACTCAAAGTTGAGGGTATAAAAAAAGCAAATTTTCCTTTTAATTATGGATAAAGTGTCTAAAGTTATTGAGAATCGTGGGACGAATTTCAAAGCTTTGAATAATTCCGCTACATAAATACTTTAAAAAGGGTAATTTTGAGTTTTTAGAAATTAAATTAAGTAATTAACCATATGATATAAAAGAAAGCAAAGTACACTTGAGGGTACATTTTTGTAAAAATTAAAAATATAGAGAATAAAAAATCAAAATTCTGGTTGAATTAACAATCTCTACATCAGATTTGTAACATCCTATCCAAATCCAAACTTGTAATCTGTATAAAAAGGGAAAATAGTGATATAAGTACCTAAAGTCTTTGAAAAGTTGACATTAAGTTTCCATTAATTTTTTTTGTGGCGAAAGTTGCCAAACTCTTATATTGAGTCATGGGTTTAAAAACGTGATACGTGGCGCGGTTCTGGACGAAAATATGACAGAATACGCAAAATAAGAGTTTGACAACTTTCGCAAAAAAATAATGAGAACCTAATATCAATTTTTCAAAAACTTTAGGTACTTATATCGCCATTTTCTTTCTTGTATAAAAATTCACTTCAGTCTAATTTAAAGTGCAATTTATATATATCGTTATTTTTTGAAAATCCCAATATTTTACCTTAAATGAAATGAATTTAATACTAAACTGAAGTCGAGAGACAACCTATTAGACTGGATCAATCCAATATTTGTGATTTTTTTGTTTAAGAAGAATTCTTAATATTATATAGTCTAATCATGTAAGAGGCAAAGTTCTCAAGGGTGGATAATTACCATTAGAGCTACACATTTAAATCGCCACACGCGATTCGACGCGTCGCGACGCGTGTTCTGGGGATCGCGATGCGTCGCGATTTTGCGGCAAAAGTCGCGATTCGTCGCGATTCTGGGCACGCGTCGCGACGCGTGGGAGGCTGATCCGAGATTCTCATCCAACGGCTAGGATGATGCCACGTCATCGATCCGTGTGATGCGTTTGTTTGTGGCAATAATAACACGTTTTTCACCCAAAATTTATTACCCAACCACAATTTTTACCTACTTTATTCGAATTCAACCCTAAAATTTCAAATTTTTATTTTTTTTTACCCACTATTATTCACCCACCACAATAATTATTCACCCACCCCACCCTCTCCTCAAACCCTATAAATACCACCTCTTCCTCCCTCATTTCCTCACCAACAATCTTCCATCTCTCTCTCAAATTCTCTCAAGTTCTCAAATTCTCTCAAGTTCTAAAGCTCTAAAGTTCTAAAGTTCTAAAGTTCTAAATTTCTCAAGTTCAAAAGTTCTCTCATTATGTCTCGAAGAAGCGGCGGTAGTTCCGGGGGTCGAAGGGCGGCGAGGAATTTGCAACCCCAATTTCTACTAGGGGGAAGATCGCAGCCTTGTCCCGACGACTACATTCCCGTTATGCTACCCGGAGAAATATTTCCCTCCCCTCCCAATCCAGATTATCCCGACGATACAGTACGGTCTCTAAGACCTAGTCTAGTCCGGGCGTTGGCCCACCACCAAGCCAATCCCGAACGTGTGTCCCGAGAGTTGGTCGACGCGGTGGCTCAATCTAGGGGGGAAATAACGATCATTTTTTCAATCTCATGTTACGGGAAGGTGCCGAATACTGAGCTCAAGGTCCCGAAGGTGCCGATCCCGACGAACCTCAAGGTCCCGAAGATGTCGATCCCGACGAAACTCAACGTCCCGACGATGCCGATCCCGACGACTTTCAAACGCCGCCCTCGATCCGTGGTTCAAATGTCGGGGTGTACAACCGCGGTTCTCCTCAACCTTCCAATCAAGATAGCGGTGAAGCCTCCGTTGCCTGTCCCCGACGAGGTCGACGTCCTTCAAGCGGGTAATAACATTTACTCATTTCTCTATGTATAGCTATACATCATTTTTCTATTTTATTAATTAATAATATGTAATAATTAATAAGTTAGTTCTTAGTAATAAATAATATTTAATAACCAATAAATAAATATTAATAATTAATAATCAATAACGAATTTCTTGAAAGTCTTAGTATGCTCTGTGGTTGCGGTTCCGACCGATCTTCCACATCAGAAACGACTTTCTTGAGATTTTTTGTTAGTTAATAATCATTTAATCATTTTAGCTTAATTTTTTCAATTAGTTAATAATCATTTAATCTTTTTAGTTTAATTTTTTCAATTAGTTAATAATCATTTAATCATACTAGTTTAATAATCAATTTGTAAGTGTTGTTTTAACGAATTTCTTGAAAGTCTTAGTATGCTCTGTGGTTGCGGTTCCGATTGATCTTCCACATCAGAAACGAATTTCTTGATATTTTTTGTTATTTAATTTTTGAATTTAATTAGTTAGTAATCAATTAATCATATTAGTTTAATTAAACTTTGAATAGTTACTTAAATAAGTTAAAGAAATTAAAATAGTATTTTTTTATGTGTGGTGATAATTATAAAGTTTTTACGGATTATGGTGTCTTAGAAAGATTAGTTTTTAAATAAGGTTTGCTTTGCAATCTCCTCCAAGCTAGCCTGGGAACCTCGGGGAGTTCTGTCTAGAAAAGCTTGGGCCTAAAGCGAGATCATAGCATCCTTTCCAGTCGATCTGGCCGTGGAACCTCGGGGAGTTCCGTCCAAAAGAGCTTGATAATTATTTCCACACATACAAAATACCATTTTTTATTTTGTTAACTTTTTTAATAAATTATATGAAATTTAATTAATTAATATGATTAATATTAATATTTAATCCATGTAAAATTAATACCAGTTTTTATTTTGTTAATCTTTTTTCTCCCTTATATTTTTAATAGGGAAAATCCTACGGCCTTGTTGTGGGGACGACCAAACAGAGCGAAGGTCTGGGAATATTTTCACGAAGAACGACGTGTGGAGGACGGTATTCGAGTCAAGATCGCCACGTGCAAGAAGTGCCATACACAATTAGATGCGCCGGGGGACAAAGGAACCGGCTACTTGATGCGACATAAAAAAGCGTGCTACGGAGTCGATGACGAGGTAAACACAGCACAGGTAAGTGCTCTTACCACCAAAAATTTACGGAAATGGACACTCGAGTGGTTACTGTCTACGGGCGCACCGATGAGTTTGATGGAAAATCCTGCGCATACACAATACATGCAAAGGATTAATCCGTCTTACGAACAGTTTTCCCGTACGACGTATACCAGGGACATGGAAAAGGCTTACAAAATGCAAAAAAATTATTTGGTCGAGTTTTTTAAAATGTCAAACATAAACGTTGCTTTCACCACCGACTTGTGGAGCGGTCCGAGTATAAACGATTATTTGAGTCTAACCGCCCATTACGTCGACGATGATTGGGTTCCATGTAAAAAACTTTTAAATATGTCACCATTCGAGTGTCGCCATGCCGGCACAAACATTTCCGATAAATTAATTGAATTATTCAATGATTGGGGTTTGCAAAATCGTATTATTTCTATTACGTTAGACAATGCCGCAAACAATAACGCCGCTATTACTATCTTAGAAAATAGTTTGCCCGATTCTCCTTTTCGTAATATTTTACATCAAAAGTGTGGGTGTCACATTATTAATTTAATTGCTAGAACGGGCGAACGAAATATTTCAGGGCACGTTGAAAAAATACGCGGCGTTATCGATTGGATCCGGCATTCTCAAACCACCGCTAGGTGGAGACGATTTTGTAAAGAGCACAATCATAAAGCTAATAAGTTTGGTTTAGACAACAATACACGATGGAACTCTACATATCTAATGCTTTCAGTTGTGTGTAGACAGAGGGTACCGTTAAGCGTTTTCCTCCTCACCCAACTAGAGGCCTCGGAGCGGATCACGGAGGCAGAATGGGAAACGGCCCAGAAATTCACCCAATTCCTCAAACCCTTTTACGCTGTTACTTTAAATTTTTCGAACCAAAGACAACCTTCCTTGAATCATGGTCTTTCGGGTCTATATGAAATTACAAACACTTTTTCTGAATTCGCAAATGACCCTGTTATTTCGCCCATGATTGAGGGAATGGTTGCAAAATTCAAAAGTTATTGGGATCCACCCCCTTTTTCGTATTGTTTCGGTGCTATCTTAGATCCCCGTATTATGTTTACATTCGGGCCGTTGATGTTAGCAATCGGGATAAACCTAGGGGTGGATTACACTGATTATATTAAGGTTGTTAATGAAACTTTTTATGAACTGTACAGTGAATACGACCGGCGGTTCCCACAGTTCAACACGGAGGCGGAGCGAAGGGCAGTGATGGAAAGCCCAACCAAGACCGGCCTAGCATTTGTCCGGAGACTGAAGCAAAGACTGGATCGCGGAGAATCATTGGGCTCCGGTACGCCACCGGCACGAGCGGAAGACACGGACGGCGCACCGCAAGAATTGAAGCGGTACTACGGCCTGCGGATCGACGAGGACTCCGTCGAGTTCGATGTGATTGGATGGTGGAAGAATCAATGGGAAAGATTCCCGATATTGGCGAGAATGGCGAGGGATATACTGTCCATCCCCATTTCCAGCGTTGCTTCGGAGAGCGCGTTCAGTTCGGCTCAGCATATAATCGACGACCGGAGGGCGTCAACAACTCATACACACCTCGAGCAAGCAGTGGTGTTGAACGATTGGATGTTCCGCAACCCCACCATCGCCCAACGGAACGAACCAACCGAGCTGGAGAGGATGACTGAAAAGTTTAACGACTGGTTCCCCGAGTGACGCAATGTAAACGCCAATATGATGTGCTCTTTCCTCTCTTGGTTTTATGTCCCTAAGGAGGGTTTTTCAAGAGAGGTTTTAGTGAGGCATCTTGTAATATTTACACTGAATATTTACAACTTCTTCCACCTTATTGTAATATTCACAATGAATAATACAACTTTTTTTTATTATCTTGTTTTATCATATTTATTTATTTGTTTTAGATTTTTAATAATTATTAATATGTTACAAATTATACTTATTAACATATCTTACAACTTAAAAATTAACATATAAATCAAAATTAATAATATGTTACAAAATAATAAATTATAACATACTAAAATATTAATTTTGAAATAAATAAAGTTTAACTAATAATTTTAAATAATTTAATACTTAAATTCGGATAAAAACTAATAAAATTAAACATTGGAAACAATAAAATAACTTTTGCCGCAGCCCTTTTTTTGGTCGAGAATCACCCTCCTCGCTAAATCGCGACCACGTCGCGACGCATCGCGACCAGCCAACTCGCGATTTTGGCGACTTTCGTCGCGACCCATCGCGAAAATCGCATGTGCAGCTCTAATTACCATTGACCACCACAAGTGCATAAAATTTAGATCTTAACGTGGTACCATAATTTCAATCATGTTAAAACTTAAAACATCAACAATTACTCTAAATTTAGTTTATATAAATAAAATAATAATAAAAAGGGTTCTTTAGGGTAATAGTCAATCTTGAAAGTGTGTTTAGCAAAATAGCCAAACTTTGGTTAATTTTGTAAACTAGCCAATTAACCATTTAAATGAAATTCCAATTACATTCTTACCCTTAATAATTCAAAACGTATTAAAAAATAAATTAAAATTCAGATGTATTTTGTGGGTAATTTAATCGGTAAAAAATAATTACATTAATTGAAAATATGGTATTAATTGAAATTGGTATTAATTTGGTAACAACCCATTTCCACCACCTCACGTGTTAAACCCTTTTTTTTAGCTGAAATTCAATTTTTAAATTAAATACATTGACCTCTTTTCTTTTTTTTTTTCTTCTCTTTTTGTCATAGCCACACTCTCATCGAGCTTCCTCCATCATCTTCGAGCTTCCATCATTGGCGACACAAACACCTGCCATTAACGGCGAAATCATCACCGGCGAGGCATCACCGGCTATTTACGGGTATGTTACTTAAATATTCAGCACTTGCGTTATGTTTTGGTTGGTTAAATACACGGTTTATGTTTGGTTTTTTTTTCCTGTTAATTTGGTATTTTTGGGTTTATTTGAAAATCGATTGCATGTGTTTTTTATGAATTTTTTCATGAGTTTATATTCATGTATTTAAGAATCAATTGCACGTGTTTATTTTCATGAATTTTAGAATCGATAGCATGTTCATCGTTGTTGTTGTTCTTAAATCTTATTCTTATATTTGAAAAATCAAATTTTTTTGTATGTGTATGTTGACTGTACAGCGATATTTAATCATTGATTGCATCTTCATCATGTATTTTCCTTGCTTAAATCCATTTTTAATGTGTTTGTTTCTTTTTTTTTTCTTGAATTGAGTTCTTTGATTGTGTTAATTTCTGTTTTTCCTTGCTGAAATCCCCCTTTAATTTCTGTTGATTGTCGTTGGTTGTCGTGTTTTGAATAATAGGTTACAATCAGTCTCACTTTAATTTCAGATTATTTTTGTTAATATGCTTTGAAAAACATCACATGAAACAAGATGAAGCGTACACGATCAAGTACTCGAGCTCATCGCGTAAATTTCTCGTGCCGTGCGGTTATGGAGACCGTCGGGTCGTGCCTCACCAACAAGTACTCCGAGGGGTTGCGCGCTCGGAAACACCGAGGCCACGGCGATCGACGGCGAAGCTTCGGCGGTCTTACGGGATAGAGAGAGATTATTTTTTGTATTTAAAATATTTGATTATTGTATTTAAATTTTAATATGAATAATATTATTTATTGTTAATTTACGTTGATTAGTGGTTAATTAACGTTGATTCGTTGTTGATTTACGTTAATTCGTTGTTGATTTACGTTAATTCGCGTCTTTAATTTGTTCATATTAAAAAACGAAAATACTATCCTAATTAATAGCAAAAGAGGTTACAAACAAAGATTTGGTCTCACCCATTTCGAGCTTCTTCATTAAACGTGGATTAATGCTACGTGATTTCTATATTTTTTTCTTTTTTTAATTAAATATAAAAATAATCAGTTAGCTTGATTTGTGCAGATAAGTTTAATTACCATTTTAATTAATTACGAAAATAATAATCTAAAATGACTAATTAAAGGGTATTCCAGGAATAAAAATTGTTATTAATATGCCACCTCATGTTAATTGGCTAGTTTACAAAATTAACCAAAATTTGACTATTTTACTAAACCTATATTTCACTTATGTTTCACTATGGCTATTTGGAGTAATTTCCCTAATAAAAAGCTTCATTGAAGATTCCAGTAGTCATTCTTTGGTCACAACAAGGTCCACTTCAACAATTATTTTATTGATATGAGAAGATCTAAGACCAAACCTGAATATATTAAGGGTTAAAACTTAAAACATTCATTTTTTAGTAATTAATAGTTGTACCCCCTACTTTTGCATGTTATTGCCATTTGCTATATGAACTTTAGTTTTTGGCAGCTACCCCCTTAGAATTTTCAATTATGGCACCTTATCCCTTATTTGTTAAAAATGAATGAAACTTATAATCAGTGCTTAACATATTTGAGAGTATTTCCATAAATTAATTTACACAACGAGATCAATATACGAGATTCATTATACGACTATAACAAGTCTAATGTTGCGAAGAAAATTTAATATATGAGTAGAGAAGATAATAACATTAATAAAAATACCTTAAACCATTATATACTGGACACACGTAAATATTTTCTATAATTTTTTTCTTTTAAGTTTAGAAGATATTTCTACCAAAAACTAAAATTCAAGGCATTAGTTGATAGTTTCATACTGTTGGGAGAAAGCGCAACGCAACGGAATCTCAATATCTCCCAATAGCCGCTGAAATATGAAGGCGATAATAATCAAAACACAACCACGAACACGAGACAATTTTAGCGTGGAAAAACCCCCAAAGCGGAGTAAAAAACCACGGGACCCGTAGGCCGCTTAAAATCCACTATAATCAAGAGTGGGGTACAAACGAAGTCTTCCCTAGATAAAACTAGAGGCATACATCATCATCATCAAGATCGAACACCAATCTCGGATTACAACAACAAGCAAGAGAAGAATTTGTGAAAAACGTTCTCACAAAACAGCCTCTGGTTTCCACTCTTCAGACCGACCTAGAAAGTTCAAAACCACATCTCCACCGTTCAGAACGTACCTCTATGTCTTAGGAACGTTCTGTCCAAAAATCACGACGATCCAACGGTGAACGAATGCGCAATGATGATTTTCCTGAGGGTCGACGAAACTGTGCGGGAACCGCGAATTTGCTCTCTTTCTCTTTCTCTTGTTTTCTCTCTCTTCTTCACTCTTACTTTTCTTCATCTCATCTAAGTCATTTATGACCTAGGCTTCATGGGCCGGGTACATGGATCAATGGGTCAAAAATAACCCACATTGTTGGGCCTCCAAATAGGAGGGATACCCAACAAACTCCCCCGACCGACTAGTTGGAGGGCAATGTCAACCCGGCAACCGAGCGACAAAACTCAAACTTCCCTCTCGGCAAAACCTTCGTCAACATATCGGAGCCATTGTCATCGGTGTGAATCTTCTCGAGCTCCATCAACTTAGAATCCAATGCGTCACGGATCCAATGATAACGAACATCAATGTGCTTCGACCTTGAGTGAAACGAGGAATTCTTCGCTAAATGAATGGCGCTTTGATTATCACAAAACAAGATATACTTTTCTTGTTTGACCCCAAGCTCCATTGTAAATTTCCTCAACCACAACAAATCTTTCGTCGCTTCAACGGCGGCAATGAACTCGGCCTCGGTAGTAGAGAGTGCAACACACTTTTGCAACTTCGATTGCCAAGCCACGGCTCCCCCGGCAAAAGTCACCATATGCCCCGAAGTAGATTTTCGATCATCCAAGCTTCCGGCTAGATCCGAATCCGTATAACCAACTAACGTAGGCTTCTCGCATCCTAAAGCTAATCTCAAATTCGAAGTCCCCCGGAGATATCTCATAACCCACTTCACGGCCTCCCAATGACGTCTACCCGGATTTGAGAGATAACGACTCACCATTCCCACGGCATGGGCTATATCCGGCCTCGTACAAACCATGGCGTACATCAAACTACCAACCGCCGACGAGTATGGAACGTTCTTCATACTTGACTTTTCATCATTTGTAGATGGACATTGTTGGTGGCTAAGCTTGAAATGAGAAGCAAGCGGAACGCTCACCACTTTTGCTTCATCCATCTTGAAACGCCGAAGAACTTTCTCGATGTATGATTCTTGAGACAAGTACAACTTCTTCGCCTCTCGATGACGAAAAATCTCAATTCCAAGGATCTTTTTCGCTTGTCCCAAATCCTTCATTGCAAAAGACTCACTCAAAGTCTTCTTCAACTCTTCAATCCGAGCAATGTTCTTTCCAACGATAAGCATATCATCAACATAGAGCAAAAGGATAATGAAATCACCATCGGAGAAATTGCGCACAAACACACAATGATCGGCATTTGTCATCTTGTAGCCATGTTTAACCATCACCGAGTTAAACTTTTTATACCATTGTCGCGGTGCTTGTTTCAAGCCGTAAAGACTCTTTACCAATTTGCAAACATAGTCTTCTTTACCATTTTCTCGAAAACCCTCCGGTTGCTCCATGTAAATCTCTTCATGTAGATCACCGTGAAGAAAAGCCGTCTTCACGTCCATTTGCTCAACTTCCAAATCAAGGCTAGCGGCTAGCCCAAGCACTACCCGAATGGATTGCATCTTCACCACGGGAGCAAAAATCTCGCTAAAGTCAATGCCTTTTCTTTGACTAAAGCCCTTTACCACCAAGCGAGCCTTGAATCGTTTTTGCGAAGTCCTTTCGTCTTGCTTCACACGATAAATCCATCGATTCTTTAACACCTTTTTACCCTTTGGCAACTTCACCAATTCAAAAGTGTTATTCTCACGAAGCGATTGCATCTCATCTTCCATGGCATCCATCCACTCTTTTTTGTTTTCGTCATCCAAAGCTTCTTCAAAGCTTTCGGGTTCTCCGTCATCGGTGAGAAATACGTATTCGTTCGAGGGGTATCGAACGGAAGGATGTCTAACACGAGTGGACCGCCTCAACTCATTAGAAGGTTGTTCACTTTCATCTTCATGGCCAACCTCATTTTCAACATCAACAAAATCATTAGGATTTAAAGGATTAACATGTAAATCCGTACCTTGATTTTCAATTTGCACATCTTCGACAACGGTCGGGGTAGGAACAATATTAGTTGGTTCCGCATCAACTAATTCTTCATCTTCAAAGGTTGGAACTTCTTTCTCAACTTTGTCGATATCTTCAATGGTGTAATCCTCCATGAATATAACATCACGACTACGAACAAGCTTTCTTGCAACCGGATCAAAGAATCGATATCCAAACTCATTGAGCCCATAACCAACGAATATACATTTCTTGGTCTTGTCATCCAACTTCGATCTCTCATCCTTCGGAACATGCACATATGCCATGCACCCAAACACTCGAAGATGGTCGTACGTGACATCTTTACCACTCCAAACACGGCTCGGAACTTCAAACTTCAAAGGCACACAAGGTGTGAGATTTAGCACATGTACAACCGTACTCAATGCTTCGCCCCAAAAATACTTCGGCAACTTTGATTGAGAAAGCAAGCATCTCATTCTTTCAACCAAAGTTCTATTGATTCTTTCGGCCAACCCATTCAATTGCGGTGTCTTCGGAGGAGACTTTTGGTGACGTATACCTTGCTCTCGGCAATATTCATCGAAAGGACCGATGTATTCTCCCCCGTTATCCGTTCGGATACACTTGAGCTTCTTCCCCGTTTCTCGTTCAACCGACGCTTGAAACGACTTGAAGGTATCTAACACTTGATCCTTTGTCTTCAAGGTGTAAGCCCAAACTTTCCGAGAGTGATCGTCGATAAAAGTCACAAAGTAATAAGAACCGCCAAGGGACCGTGTCTTCATCGGCCCACAAACATCGGAATGTACCAAGTCTAACACTTGTGACTTTCTCTTTGGTTCAAAAGACCGAAACGATACGCGCCTTTGCTTTCCCGCCAAACAATGCGAGCATCTCTTCAACTTTGCGTTGGAAACTCCAAATAGTGCATTCTTCTTCACTAAGATTCCCAAACCTTTCTCACTCATATGACCCAAACGTTTGTGCCATAGTTCGGAAGAACTTTCATCCTCGCAAGTGTTGACGTAGCATTTAGAACTCCCAAATTGCGCGACATACAAATTTGAGCGTCTTTTTCCTCTTGCAATCACCATTGAGCCTTTCTTTAACTTCCATTCATTTTCCAAGAAAGAGTTGCCATAACCTTCATCGTCCAATTTTGAAACCGACAAGAGATTGAACCGAAGGTCCGGAACGTGCTTCACATCTTTGAGAACTAGAGAAGTGCCATTACTAGTTTCAACACATATATCTCCAATTCCAATCACCTTTGAATATCCTTTGTTTCCCATGCCGACAATACCAAAATCACCGGCCTTATAAGTGGAGTAAAGATCCCGTCGTGAAGTCCCATGCGAAGAAGCACCACTATCAACCACCCAACTTGTCTCATCGCGAGATAAATTGACACTTTCTTCATAATCATCACAAACGACAAAGAAATCATCAACAATAGCAACATTTTCACTATTGTTACCTTCTTTCTTGACATCGTTGTTGTTGTGGTTGATCTTCTTTCCCTTGCCTTCGTTTCTCAACTTCCGGCAATACTTTTTAATGTGGCCTTTCAAGCCACAATGATGACACTCAACATTAGCCCATCTATTTGAACCTCCACGCGACGCTCCTCGTGATGCTCCACGGTTATTTGAACCACGGGCTTGATTTCTCCCCCTCGACTCGGTAACCAATACCTCGGAATGTGAAGAGGAGCCTTGAGACTTTCTTCGCATATCTTCATTCAAAATGCTACTCTTTGCCAAATCCATCGACATGATACCATCCGGAGCGGAGTTAGACAACGACATCCTAAACGTCTCCCACGAGTTCGGCAAAGTACCAAGAAGCCATAACCCTTGAATCTCATCATCCAATCTAAGATTCATCGTCGCCATTTGGTTCATAATTCCTTGGAAGTTATTCAAGTGATCGGTTATTGGCGTACCGTCATGATACTTCAAGGCTATCATTTGCTTGAGCAAGAACATCTTGTTATTCCCGGTCTTCCGTGCATAAAGCTCCTCAAGCTTCCTCCAAAGGATGTTAGCACGAGTTTCACCAACTACATGGTTCCGAACATTGTCATCCACCCATTGTCGAATGTACCCACAAACTTGTCGATGCAACAAATTCCATTCATCATCACTTTTTCCCTCGGGTTTCTCGGTAGAAAAAACCGGCAAATGGAAATGCTTGACAAAGAGCAAGTCCTCCATTTTTCCTTTCCAAACATTGTAATTGGAACCATTCAAACTCTCCATTCGCGACGTGTTCGCCTCCATAGTCGCACAAAATCAAACCACGGCTCTGATACCACTTTGTTGGGAGAAAGCGCAACGCAACGGAATCTCAATATCTCCCAATAGCCGCTGTAATATAAAGGCAATAATAATCGAAACACAACCACGAACAAGAGACAATTTTAGCGTGGAAAAACCCCCAAAGCGGAGTAAAAAACCACGGGACCTGTAGGCCGCTTAAAATCCACTATAATCAAGAGTGAGGTACAAACGAAGTCTTCCCTAGATAAAACTAGAGGCATACATCATCATCATCAAAATCGAACACCAATCTCGGATTTCAACAACAAGCAAGAGAAGAATTTGTGAAAAACGTTCTCACAAAACAGCCTCTGGTTTCCACTCTTCAGACCGACCTAGAAAGTTCAAAACCACATCTCCACCGTTCAGAACGTACCTCTATGTCTTAGGAACGTTCTGTCCAAAAATCACGACGATCCAACGGTGAACGAATGCGCAATGATGATTTTCCTGAGGGTCGACGAAACTGTGCGGGAACCGCGAATTTGCTCTCTTTCTCTTTCTCTTGTTTTCTCTCTCTTCTTCACTCTTACTTTTCTTCATCTCATCTAAGTCATTTATGACCTAGGCTTCATGGGCCGGGTACATGGATCAATGGGTCAAAAATAACCCACATTGTTGGGCCTCCAAATAGGAGGGATACCCAACACATACCGCATCAAGTGTGGCTAAAATATTATTATACCCAAAAAAATATATAAATCTTAAGCCAAACAAAAAGGCCCCAAAAACAAATTTATTAAACTCTGCAACTAACCTAGACATATAATTCTTTAACAAAAACAACTAATAAAAAAATATACACTGTAAAGAAACTTCTCTTCACATTACAAGAACAATAATAAGAACAATAGCAATAACAAATGAGAAAATTGAAATACAAGAAGATACATATTAGTAAATTACCTCTCCATGGAATCTATAACTGGGTTTTCCCGGCTCGGAGTTACGCAGCTTAAAAATAATCTCACAAAAATCGCAGAAGTTATTTACCAACCACGCCACTATCGTTTCGAGTCTCTTTTCGTTCTTCGTGGGGCCCCGGCTGAGGAGTTGTCCACTAACGGGCCGGACCATGTTTGGATGGGCCCTTTTGAAGAATACGAGAAGTTGGTGGAGCTGAAGGGCACATCTGGAGGATCGAAAGCGGGGTCGATGTGGTGTGAAGAGCCTAGCGGATAGCCGAGAGTTCCGTCTTGGTGCGGCGGAGGGAACTTCTCGCTCTTGCTCTTTGCATTGGCGTGTGTTATCATGCGTCGCCTCTGTAGCAAAGAGAAAATATCGGCATTAAGAAAGATATAGCCATACAGTAAGTACAGCTAAATCAAACATGTATATATATGGCTAAAAGGAGCAGTAGCTTATTGTAATGTTACCGGGATATTGACCGCGCACGGGTCAATAAACAGTGAAACATTTTTTCCTTATTTGTGCATACACTAAACCTAGAGAAAAACTAAGCTATTTTAACAGAAGTAATTCATTGAATAAACTTGGCATCAATACCTCATTGTTTAGGGCTCTTTGAATAAGCCAAAGGGACCGGGGCCCAACTCGAAAATTTATTAAATAACGTGACATAATTTATCATAGATAAAGCCAAAGTCCGCAACACTTACATCCAAGTTGACTTGAAGCTCGGCATTGGCTTCTGGTGCAGGCATTGCCCTTACTGCCCGGTCACGGGCACGTGATTTCTTGACCCCATCTACGTTAGCTTTGCTTGCAGCTCTAACTCTACAGGGAAGCCATGAAATAATTAGCCTAGTCTTATTATTTTCGATAAAGCTATATAGTAATGAGAAAATAAGAACATAAAAAATGGCAAACTTTTGAACACTTCATCGAGATGGATCATGGTTCAAGAAATCAATTTTGGATGGGAAATCATTTTCCATCCCTTAATGTTTTAAAACATTTACCAAAACCAATTTTTATAGACCGGAGAACAGAAATAATGAGTTTCGTCGATCACCTTCTAGCTTCTTCGTCTCGTAGCTTAGCATCCATCTCTTTGCTGGGAGGATATTTCGGGAGGCTGGACGGGTCACACGCATAGGGCTTGGTAGTAAAAAACTGCAGAACATAAAGCGCTCAGCAGTAAGAGAAAAGCGCAGGTACAATAGACAAAAAGGCATAACAGAGAATAAAATCCAAGTCTCACCTCACTCCTCAATGCATCGGTGGCAGTTTCGCGTTCGGCTGGGTCAATTGCTAGAAGAGTCTCAATCAGTGGCAGTGACGACGGGGGGAAATCCTTGAATGTCTCTGCAATGCACCGTTTATACGACTGCTGTGGCTTGAAGATCGTTGCGTGTGGCAATTTTGACTTTTTCCAATACTCGTCGGAAGGAGAGCCGCATAACTTAAAAATCTTGTGCAATTGCTCCACCTGATCGAAATAATTGCAATCTCAGTCAATTAGCATTTAGTCTCTTAATTTTAAGAATTTACTGTTAATATCTTAATATGTCACTTAATTGTATTTTCACAATTATCTTTCATTAGGGGTAAGCCTGTAAATATCTATTATATATATAGTCCGTATATAGAATTTTTTATCAAAAAAAAAAAAGAAAAGGCTGGACTGTCCGGGTCCTTTTTTTTTCCGGACCCGGACTGATCCGGGCCCGTATTATTTTTTATTTAATTTTTTGGGTTTAAAAGGGTTTTAAAAAAAATCCTGGACCTGGACCAGTCCGGGCCCCTTTTTTTGGACCCGGATCAGTCCGGGTCTAGATTTTTTAAAAAATGGTGGTCCGGGTTAGTGGAAGGTCTAGATATTTATAGCATTATTTAGGGGTATTATACGTATTTTAGGTCTAAGCGTGTCTAAGCATAAGCCTATATAAGCGCTCACCATTAGAGATAGCGGTCATGTTTGGTTAGTGGAAAATTCCTATTGAACATCATTGGAAGAGTTTTCCCGGTCTAACTCTCAAATTACAGACCAAGGTAAGGGATTTCGTTTATCATTACAGTGTTCTTGTTTCTCTCGGATTTCTATCCCGGGTCCTAACAGCATCAACTATATCAATCGAAAATTAACATAATCTTCCTAATCGTTCCATCTCATATTTTGTTAGAAAATCTATTGAACTTACCTCTGTTCGACCCGGCATGATTGGCTTTCCTGCTAACAACTCGGCCAATATACAGCCGGCACTCCATAAATCCACACCTACACTATAATCAGTGGCACCCAGAAGAAGCTCGGGTGGTCTGTACCAAAGAGTAACAACTCTGCTAGTCATAGGTTGCTTATTATTCGGGTCAAAAAACGAAGCCAGCCCGAAATCAGCAATCTTCAAGACTCCGCCATTATCAATTAGCAGATTCGAGCCCTTGATATCACGATGCAAAACGTGACGATTGTGACAATGCTCAAGCCCCGATAACAGCTGATGCATATAGCATTTAACCTGTGGCATCAATATCCATACCAAAGACCCGGAAAAATTAAAGCCATAATCACCCATCTAACGAGATGAAATAAAATCCGAAACTTCCTCGGTACCTGAGACTCCGTGAACTTGATTTCCGGACTCGAAGCGAGTCCCGCCAAATCATGCTCCATGTACGGAAACACGAGGTAGAGACTGCAAGACATCCTCGACGTCACCAAACCTTCCAACTTGACGACATTGGGATGATCCAAACGGCGCAAAATGAGAATCTCCCTCGCCATAAACTTCACGCTCTCGGGCTCCAAATTGTCAAACCGAACTTTCTTAAGCGCAACGACTTTTCCCGTCAACGTATCCCTAGCCTTGTACACATTGCTGTAAGTACCTTGCCCAATCTGATCAACACAATAATGTAAAGTGTAAACCATCACTCCATAGATAGAGAAAGCTTCAAACAAATAAAATAATCACAACAAACAAAAACAATTCCAAATCTTGCATAGTCAATCAGAATATAGTTTTCTAATTATTCCCAATTCGTCAATTTTGGAAACTAGCCAGATTAAATAAAAAAGCTCAAAATTTTCCAAATTAACCCTTTTCCCCCAATATTTTCCAAACCGCCCAACAGAACCCAGAAGCTCAAAAACCATAGCGAAATAGTCCCCACAACACATAATCAATCAGAAAATAGTTTTCTAAATTGAGCCGATTGGTCAATTATGGAAAATATAAAGAACAAAAAAGAAAATAATTCCAAAATTACTTTTTGAAACTACCAAACAAACAGTAACGCAGTGAGCTTCAGAACGAAGATTTTCTTCCAAGTTCGCTTTACCTTGCTGAGCTTCTCGAACGAGTCGGCACGGCGCGGCGTCCAGCCATTGATGGCCTCCCCGGCGACGGCGGAGAGCCACGACGGCCAGCCCGCGGCGACCTGCTCGCCGTGGACGTGCTTCGAGAAGCTGCCCAGCCGCGGATTCGGCCGCGACGACCGCTTACGCGGCTTCGCCGCTGCCGGCTCCTCCTCGCCGTTCCGCGTCACGGCCGCAACCTCCGTTGTCGTCGCCGCCTCGCTCTCCTCCCCTCCGCCGCGGTCCCTCTCCACCCGCTTGCCGTTTTTCCCGAAGACGCAGCCCATTTTCTCGCCGGGCAAACCCTACTCATCGACCCACGGCATCGTTCCTGGATCGCATTGCTTCGGACAGGAATCCTCGCCGCATTTGCGACTCTGTGAGAATCGGCGAACTGGGAAAGTTGAGGATTGAATTGGGAGACGAAACCCTACTTGGTTTGCTAGTTCTTCTTCTTGTGCTTCTTCCTCGTTTGCTTTTTTGACGAGGAATTGAGAGGAGACTGAAATGGGAGAAAAGGGCTTAAAGGCTTTAGCTTTTGTGACATAAAAGTGAAGAAGAGCAATGATTTTGAGAGTGTATTAGCCCACAAATTGTGGCCATTAGTAATAATATTTTTACACTGTCTTCCAACGATATTTATGGCATAACTACCCATCTTGTATCAAATGTGTCGTTAGTATTCTCAATCTCTTTCCTTTTTAGTGGATATAGGGGCATAAGGCAGTGTCCAAGTCCTACTCTGGCTATCTCGCGTTTAAAATTTAATCTTTCATGTAATTTTAACAGGAAATAGACCGAATTCAACATTGACATTTGTTTTGTTTTTTTATGGCTTTTAGGTATTATTGTTATTGAAAATGAAATTGAAAATATGATGATGCATTTAGTACAAGATTGACTACTTATATCATAAATAGTACTCAATTTTTTTTTTATTCTTTGTGACGATGTTATCGAAAGTAGGGATGAGCATTTTAGACCCAACCCGATGGCCCAACCCAATCCACTAAAGACCCGACCCCAATATAACCCGCTCAAAATTTGGTCGGATCGGGCCGGACCCGACTATTGTTCAGGTCGGGGTCGGGTCCAAGCCTTGGATCGGGTCGGGGTCTTCGACCCGACCAATATAATTAATATTTATTTCATATTAATTTTTATTCAAGTAGTGCAATCTTTAGTCTCTTAAAATTTCTAATTCAAATTTATGTACATTTAAATATCGTTCAATCTCTCATTTTCATGTTTTACATTGTTTAGTGTATGTTTGTTTGATTAAATTTGTTTGGGGTATTTTTACTTGAATTTTGAGTTACATTGATGCATTTTTTTCATGTTATTTTTTGTTATATAAGATTAAAATTTAATTAATCGGGCTATGGCGACCCAAACCAACCCAAGCCCGATTTTTTACCGGGTCGGTTTGGTTCGGATAGGTTTTTTTTTTTTTTTTAACCCGAAGTGATCGGGTCGGGTCCATAAAAAACATCGGGGCGGCCCAGCCCAACCCATGCTCACCCCTAATCGAAAGAATGGAGAAATCCGAATTATTCGTTTATATTAAGTATCTTTAAGTACTGATAAAATATATTTAAGAAAATATTAAAAATATACTTTGTGGATAAAAGAGTGTGAAATATGTCGACAATTTTTGTCATAAATATCTCTATTATCAATTATGTTAGGAAAAATAAAGACAATCATAGTATAACATTAATAAGTATGTGGGGAATAAAAGAGTACACTAGAAATATAAAATAAAGATCTTATGATGTTCTTTATATGGGTTTATGAATTATGGTTCTTTTTTTTGGGGGGGACAAAAGAATGATAGGAAAAGAATTTGGTTTATCTTCTTTTAGTTTTTTAATTTCTTTTAAACTATTAGATTTTTAGTTTATAAACATTTTAGTCAATACCCAAAATTAGAGATTTCCCGGCCGCAAAATCTCAACGGTGGCAGCAACTATTAGCCGTGTCATGCGCGGCCGCAAGATAAAACTCATTGCCTAATGCAAGTTCCAAAAAAATAAAAATAAAAACCTGCATTTTGTGTTTGAAATATTATGCTAAATTCTTTGATGTTCAAAGCAATTTGTTACATTTAAAAAAATTCGACTTGTGGATAACTAGATTAAAACAAATTTTTTTTTTTAATATGTTTTTGGGCCCTTATTTCACGGCTAATTGGTGCATGCCTATTAATTGATGTTTGGACAATTTGAAAAAAAAAAAAGAAGAAAAAAGGTCACAATCTTCATTTATTTCCATAGAATACTATCAAGAACTTAGCTATTTTATATGTTCATAGTTCATACACAATTAAAATTAAAATCATTCATACATGTTTCTTTCTGCCCCAATATTTTTTAATTAAGTTTGAATTTAAAATCCATTAAAACACTTTAAAGACTCATCCATTCCACTTACACACACTACTTATCGTCTTCAAGCAAGAATATTAAATATCTTTTTTTAATAACATGGATAATTAATCAGAAGATATAATATACAAAAAAAAAAAAACAAGAAAAAGTGAGTGTTACACATATAAATATATCTCTTAAATTGGAGAGTTTAATAGATAAATATTATGAAATCACTTCACATGTTACACGACTCAAAGGAATGATTATTTATCATGCTTTAATTGACTGAAAAATAAATTAATAATGCATGGATTGATTTACTGTTCGAGCACGATAATACAAGTAGTGTTTTAGTCTACTTATTAAATTAAGTACATAAATACGAGTATAATATCTTATCTGAGTGTAAATAGTTTTAAAGTTCCTATTTATTTCATTCACAGTATGCCTCACTCTAAAACTTTGACAAATAATTAATTAATGCATGATTCATGCTATGGCAATTGTAGAATATAATAGAGCTCTTTTAGTTTGAACAATAAGTTACTTTTGCCGTTATTAGTTTTTTCCTTTGTTGATGATGTAAATACCAATCTTTGATCAATGAGAAGATAACTTTCCCAAAATCAATCTTCATGGTATCAGAGCTCTTGCTCTAGGAAAGTTCAAATCTCTTCGCCGGAATCCGTCGCCGCCGCTTCTCTCGCCGGACGTCCTTCTCCGGCGAGCGCATTTCTCCGCTGCATCTTTCTTCTCCGGCGAAGCTCACCCTCAGATCTGCGTTTTTGTTTTTCTCCGGCTTTCCTCCGGTCCTCTTCTCAATCTTCATCGCTGTACATCTCCTATTCAGGAGCGCGACTTCTCTTGGCTGCATCGTTCATCTCTCAGGCGAACATCATCGCGAATCTACATTTTTCAGGTCACTTTTTCAGTTGAACACCATCTTTTCGACAAATTGACCGAGAAAAATCTCAGTTTGTTCAAGCTTCTCAAAGACAAGCTCCTCTCCGAGCTACCCTCCAGATCTGATCGCAAGTCTCCCAGATCCGTTTCGCCTCCTTGTTCCCTGTATTCCGACCAGCAAGCCTTTCCCACGAAGCTCGCTTCTGGCCCATCTCCGGCGTCCCTCAGTCGCTTATTCCGGCGACGTTCATCTGCTGCACCTCCGGCGAACGTCTCTCAGCGGCAAGCCCTTCCAAGCCGACCTGCACTTCGAGCCAAACAAGTTTTTCAGATTCTCTCCTCTGTGAGTGGGTCCCACGCAGTCAGAAAAACAAGAAAAAGGGGGCTTATTTTTGCTTTATTTCCGAGGTTCCCAGCATCCCTTTCACATGTCCCAAAGGCAACAACCAGAAAGTCTATAATTTTTGTTTGTGCCCATGTGAAAAATTGTGCCTCTAATAACCATATTTTTTTTTTCTGATTGTTTCTCCGACAAGCTCTTCTTTAAAAGTATGTCTTCTCGGGCCAAATCCGCTACTCCCGCACTCTTTGATCCGACACAACGTCGAGGACGACCTTGGTGTGATCATTGCAATATTCATGGTCATTGGAGACCTCAATGTTGGAAATTGCACGGAAAGCCGAGTACGAGTGATTATGCTACTCTTGAAGAATTCAGTCATCGTGTAAATAAGATCATCGCCCGATCAAGCTTTGAGCAGCTACAAAATCCAAGTGTCGGTAATCCTACCGATACTTATGCTCATACCAGCTTGACATCTGATCGTCTCTTCCAAATCCGAGAATCAAAATCCTGGATCATTGATTCAGGTGCAACACATCACATGACAGGAGATCGAAGTTATTTTCTCACATTCGAGCGAAACACAAGTCACTCCTCTGTTAAGACTGCTGATGGGACACTTATACCGGTTGAAGGAATCGGATCGATTCGAATATCAGAGGACATTGTTCTTCAATCTGTTCTCTTTGTTCCGAATATCAAGTGCAACCTTATTTCGGTTAGTAAACTTACTCGTGACTCTAATTGCATGACTCGTTTCTTTGCCGAATTTTGTGATTTTCAGGTATTGGGTTCGGAGAGGGAAATTGGTAGAGGCGAGATGCGTGGTGGACTCTACGTGTTTCATGACACAAATTTTCATGGTAACCAAATTCAAATCTCAAGTCAAAGCCTTGTGTCTAGTTCAAACACAAACTCCACCTCTTTGCCTATCGATAAACAAGTCATGTTGTGGCATTATCGTCTTGGTCATCCAAATTTTCAATATCTTGCAAAATTGCTTCCACACTTGTTCACTAGCATAAAGTCGTCCTCTTATCAATGTGAAGTTTGTCAATTTGCAAAACATATTCGATCTTCCTTCCGTGACATCGACTATAAGTCATCAAAACCATTCTCCGTGATTCATAGTGACATTTGGGGGCCCTCACGGGTACGTCATATAAGTGGTGCTCGATGGTTCATCACATTCATTGACGACCACTCTCGCATGACGTGGACATTTCTCATGAAAGATAAAACCGAAACTGCTCCCATTTTTCAAAAATTTTACTCCATGATTGAGTCTCAATTCCATACCCGTATTCAAGTCCTTCACACAGACAACGCACGAGATTATTTCAATCAAACTCTCACGCCATACTTGTCTGAAAAAGGAATTGTTCACATAAGTTCATGTGTGGACACCCCACAACAAAATGGTATAGCCGAGCGAAAAAATAGACACATTCTAGAAGTCTCTCGCTCCATAATGTTTGCTCAATCCGTTCCAAAACACTTTTGGGGAGACGTTGTTCTCACGGCAACGTACCTCATTAATCGTATGCCGAGTCGTGTCCTAAATTTCCAACCTCCTCGTCAAGTTCTCACTCAAATTCACCCACATCTCTTGACATTCTCTTCCGACTTACCAAAAAAGGTCTTCGGGTGTTCCGCCTTTGTCCATGTCCACAAACAAAATCGATCAAAACTTGATCCTCGTGCCATCAAGTGCATCTTCTTGGGTTATTCTCTACATCAAAAAGGGTACAAATGTTATTGCCCTAATACCCGCACTATTTATAATTCAATGGATGTCACTTTCTTCGAAGGTGAGTCTTTCTTCCCCAAATCCGACATTCAGGGGGAGAACTCTTGGGAATCTCAAATTTGGGAAGTGAATCAAGACACTCAACCCGAAATCTCTTCACCTTCAATTCGACCACTCGACCTTCCGAGTACAGCTTCAGAAATTCCTTCGACTCCCATTCCACTTCCGGTTGTCGAAAATATCAAAGATTCACTTCCTAGCTCATCTCGATCTCTTGAACAAGTAGATGACACCACACATCGTCAAATCGGCCAAGATCCAGATCCAACACCTTCTATCTCGACTAAACCATCAGGTACAGAAATACTTGAACCCGTGGTACATGATTCAGATCTCCCCATTGCTCTCCGGAAAGGCATTCGTACGAAACCTGTTCATAGGAACACTGAATATCCTATTGAATGTTACGTAGCCTACAACAAGTTGCAGCCGTTATATAGAGCTTTCATCACTAGCCTTGATAGCACCAAGGTCCCTAGCTCTATTCATGAAGCTCTTCAGATTCCCGCATAGAAACATGCAGTAGAAGAAGAAATTCGAGCACTGGATAGCAACAAAACGTGGAGCCTCACTGAATTACCACGCGGAAAACGCCCCGTCGGGTGTAAATGGGTCTTCACTGTCAAGTACAAGTCTGATGGAAGTATCGAGAGATTCAAAGCTAGACTTGTCGCGAAGGGCTTCACTCAATCTCAAGGAATCGACTTTCAAGAGACTTTTGCTCCGGTGGCTAAACTAAATACGGTTCGAGTACTCATTTCTCTTGCCGTGAATTTAGATTGGCCATTATTCCAACTTGATATCAAAAATGCATTCCTAAATGGCGACCTTGAAGAAGAAGTTTATATGGATATGCCTCCGGGATTTGAACGAGACTCCAATCGTCACTTAGTCTGCAAGTTGAAAAAGGCGTTGTACGGCTTAAAGCAATCTCCTCGTGCTTGGTTTGAGAAATTCACCAAAGCCGTTAAATCCAATGGGTACATCCAATGCCAAGCCGATCACACTCTCTTCGTCAAACGGAACAACAATGGGAAGATTGCAATTCTCATTGTGTATGTTGACGACATTATCTTGACCGGTGATGACTCGGAGGAACTCATCAGGCTAAAGCAAGTACTCGCAACACAGTTTGAGATTAAAGATCTTAGAACATTGAGATACTTCTTGGGTATGGAAGTAACAAGATCTGGCAAAGGCATTGTCATTTCCCAAAGGAAGTACGTTCTTGACTTACTCCACAAAACCGGTCTTCTTGGCTGCAAGTCGGTTGACACTCCGATGGATCCGAGCAAGAAGTTCTCTCACGGCACTGAAAGTGCTCCTGTCGACAAAGGGAGATATCAGAGACTTGTCGGCAAACTCATCTACTTGTCTCACACTCGTCCAGACATTGCCTACTCTGTCAGTGTTGTAAGCCAACACATGAACAACCCGAACGAGGATCATTTGGAAGCCGTAAACTGAATCTTAAGGTACTTGAAGTCTACTCCCGGTCATGGCTTAATATACCGAAAGTCTGAATCTCGTGAGATCAAGATCTTCACAGATGCTAGTTGGGCTGGAGAAGCTACCGACCGAAGATCAACCTCGGGGTATTGCTCATATGTTTGGGGAAACCTTGTTACTTGGAGAAGCAAGAAACAATCGGTTGTCTCTCGGAGTAGTGCCGAATCCGAGTATCGTGCTCTCGCATTAGGAATGTGCGAGGGAATGTGGATCCAGAGGCTCTTGAGAGAGCTAAGGATGGATCATTCTGGAGCTATTCAAATGTTCAGTGACAGCCAATCTGCCATTAGGATCGCAAAGAATCCTGTTCACCATGACAGAACTAAACACATTGAGATCGATAGACATTTCATCTCAGAGAAGGTGAATGGTGGCATAGTCAACCTAAGCTACATTCCTTCCAAACTTCAGCTCGCCGACGTTCTCACCAAAGCTCTCCCAAGATCTTCCTTTGATGAACTAAGTTCCAAACTTGGTTTGTACAACATATACAACCAAGTTTGAGGGGGAGTGTATAATATAATAGAGCTCTTTTAGTTTGAACAATAAGTTACTTTTGCCGTTATTAGTTTTTTCCTTTGTTGATGATGTAAATACCAATCTTTGATCAATGAGAAGATAACTTTCCCAAAATCAATCTTCAGCAATTAATAGGTAACATAAATACTTTGATTAATAATATATTTAATACTTGAATTTTCCTAGTGAGGATGAGTTATCACGGGGATGCATTTAGTAAGTATTATGTATGACATATAATACTTTGTTTTAGATGTTTTTTTAAGTAGTGTCTAGTTTTTGAAGCTTAGATTATTTTTAAATATTTAATTCATGTATTTTTTTAGCTCGGCATAAAAATTGTCATATACTTTTTAATGAACGAGGTGCATATAGAATTACGTGGAAAGCCGCATTCGATGAAAGTCGTACGTACGGCTTGGAGGGAGATTTTTTATATCTTCCGAGATTCACCCTACGATATATTTTTTCTTTTTCCTATTAAGTAAATATTGATAGCAATACCATATATTAAAAAATCAGACTAGCCTGATTTATGCACAAACCCGACATGACCCCCTTCTTGAGAAACGTATTTTTTCCTATAATTGAGATTTGACTATACCGGATTTTGAAAAGAAAGAAAATCAAACCTAACAATGTGAAAAATGTGGTGTTCGGTTTAATTTCACCCGAATTTATATTGTATAAGAAAAATAAAATCGTAAGCTCTCTCAACCAGTGTCGATCAAATACACAAAACCACAATTTATCTCTAAGTTCTGAATTTTCAATGTTTACTACTTGCTTACCGTCAATGATGTAAGTACCGCTAAAAAACCACACAATAAACATTTCATGATACTTACGCCATAAAATAATTATGAAAAAATGACTTTAAGTTTTTTCATGAATTATCGCTTTTTTCAACCGTTGAGGGTAAAAACCGCTTTGTAACAATCACGGCGTTGCACGTGGCAACGCCGATTTTAAAGAGTATATTCCGGGGAGCAAATTGGGTCGTACACTTTCGTTAATATCATACATGAAATAATAAGCAATTAAGATAAACGAGACACGAAAAGAGAAGCACAAATGATCACGAAAGTCATCTTATCCCTTCCATTCCTTTGCCTTTCTTGTACAAAGATGTTAAGAAAACAAGTACAAACTTGAATTCTTTAGTACAACAATGGCCCAAAGATGAAGGAGAGAATGTTCTATTGGATTGGTGATAGTACTCTTTTGGTGAGTGAATAATGCTTTTTCAAGTTCGCTATCCTTGGTTCTTATGAGTGACATACTATGTTATTTATAGACAATGACTTGGGCCTCTTAATGGGCTCTGATTACACGAAATCATCAAATCCTAACCTAGTGGTCCCTAAATCTGTTAGTACGACATGGGTCATGCGGAATCGTGTCTGTCTTGAGGGGGAAAACTCGTTCAAGTGAGTCTTCGATGTGGCTTTGATGGGTTTCGGGTTAGTGATCCCTTCATGTGTCGCTCCATGAACTGGGCCGTCTATTTTTGCGTTGTACCGGGCAAGATATTGATTTCTTGTTGTTTTTCCTTTGTTGAGTCTGGCTCGATATGTTCTGGCTCGGCTGAAGACTTGCTTGACCGAACCCTTCTACAAACGGGCAAAGTACCTCATTCTAATTGGTCCTCCTTTACTCGTGTCACTCTTGGGTCAAGAAGACCCATATGTGGGCCTCTTTGGGTCTGAAGCCGAAATCGACACCAACATCAGCTAGAAAATTGAATTGAAAAGTGACCAAGTTTTTCATGGATAATCCATGGAAAAATATAAAACGAAATGGAAAACTTGAGAAAACTTATCGGTAACCCTCTAAACGTGGATAATCGATGGATTATCGGAAAAACTTAAAAATTATTTATAACATTAATAATGTTTAATATTATTGATATATCAATAAGAATTTTACTGTACGTCACTATTATTTTGTAAAATAAACATTAAAATATAATATATACTTGCACAATGCATATATTGATTCTTATGATATATTACTCATTTATTCGTAAATCGTTATCGATAAACTAACTCATTATAAAAAGGAAACTTCATAAAATAACTCTCAATACACCACATATTCTTTTAATAACCCTCAAATTTTCAAAACAACCTTTTCAAATTTCATGTACCAAGATACCCCTACAAAATAGATATACCGTGTCCTGAAAAATAGACATATCACGCATTAAAAAAACTTAGAGATTAATAATAAAATTTGTAGTGTATTGAGAATTATTTAATGAAGTTTCCTTACAAAATACCCGTCAATAACTTCAAATATATCCCTAAATCCGGATTATCGACATTAGTACTTTCTCAGCAAAACCCGGACTTATGACTAGAAGTCAACGATCAAGATTACCAATTTAAAAAACCATGCATGCCACGTGTCAGACAGCGATTGGCCGGTCGGAATACCCTCCACAACGCCTCTCTATCTGCTCCGACCAACAAACTCTGTCTTTTTTCTCTCTGCTCGAGGAAGCGGAAATCCCAATGCAGACCTGCTACGCCCCCTCCACCGCCACTCGCCTCCAGGGGCTCTTCTGTCATTTCCCAATCCCCCACCACCACTCCTCTCCTTCCAAGAAAGCTTTCTCCAGAACCCCCACCTCTCTCGCTCTCAAGGCCTCCTTCTCCGCCATGGCTGCTCACTCCCAATCTCTCCAAGGTCAGTCTCACTTTCATCCACTCAATCACTGTATCACTCAACTGGCTGATTGTTTGTCTGGATCGGTTTTCCCAGGCTCGACGAGCGAGGCCTCGAAGCTCGCGGTCGGAGCCAAGGACTTGCTCGTGGTTGGCCCTGGGGTCTTGGGCCGCTTGGTGGCTCTGCAATGGCGAGAGGTAGGCGTTCGTTCACCCACGCGTGTCTCGATCCGATTCGGTGGTGGCTAAACTGGTTAATCGGTGATGTGATTAGGAGAATCCTGGCTGTGAGATTCACGGGCAAACTGTGACCACCGATCACCACGAGGAGCTGAGTGAGATGGGAATCAAGCCACGTTTGAAGGGAAGTTCGGATTCGAAGAGTAGATATCCTTACGTCATTTTCTGTGCTCCTCCGTCGAGGTCACCCGATTACGCCGCCGAGGTCAGGTACTTGAGATTTTCTTGCTTGATTATGGGACTTGATACTCGTGATTAGCTTCAGTTGATCAGTAAGTTCTGTGCATGTTGACTAGTGATTATGTGATCGGTGTTGGTTTACTGGTTCGGCCCGATACCTCGAACAACGGCCCGGCCCTAGGTTGAGGACGAGTGTGACTAGGCCTGAAATAATAGCTTAGTGAAAGCCAGGTGAGTGCCTTGCAATCGCAACGACCTTAAAGAGGATCGTGCGATCGCTAGTAGGAAGATGGAGGAAGAATCGGATCTGAGAAGACCCGTGATTCTCGAGAAAACCAGCGGTTAGAAACAGAACGCGCAACTCTATAAATACCAGCCTTCAAGTTAAGAGAAGGCTAATATTGAACCTTTTACATTACTTATCTCTTATTCTAGACATAAGTTGTAGTTCCGTAGACGCAGAACCGACGTCCAGATGATAAAATGAACTCAAATAGTTCTGAAGTTGTTTCGTGACTTGCGGGTTGAATGGATTCTCCTGTCAACAACTGGTGCATTGCAATTTCACTGGTTTGTTCTGTCGTAGAATGATGTTCTTATGAGATTTTGTTGTTGGTCGTACGAAAGGGAAGCCGCTTTGAGTTGGAATGGCGAAGGGTCATTCTTGTTCACGTCGAGCTCTGCGCCGTATGATTGCTTTGACAATGGAGAGTGTGACGAGGTAATTGTTCCATCAAAGGTTTACGCTTCAATGGTTGCTCTCGTTCTTATCATGAACAACTCGAAAACAATAGACTGAAGTTTGAATCTTTTTCGTTCCTTAATGTTTAAGATAAAATGTTCCTGTGTTCAGGACTCTCCGGTCGTACCAATTGGAAGAAGCCCTCGAACTGACGTCCTTCTAAAAGCAGAAAGCGTAGTTCTTGAGTTCGGTGGCTGTGTTGTTAGATTGGCAGGGCTTTACATATCCTTTGTGAAATATAATTTTTATTTTGTGTATATGTTATATATAACAAGAGAATGATCTTAATTACATTGTTCAATGTTCATGTATAAGACCAACCTTAACCGTACACACAAAGCCGATAGAGGTGCGCATACGTATTGGTTGCAGAAGGGAACCATGGAGTCTCGCCCAGATCACATTTTGAACCTGATTCATTACGAGGTTGGTACTTCAAATTTTATGTTATGTTGTGGAAATAATTGATTATAGTTCTTGTATATCTGGACGCAGGACGCTGCATCCATTTCCGTTACAATCTTGAAGAAGAAGTTACGTGGCCAGATTTTTTTGGGCTGCGATAATCATCCTCTCTCCAGGTCTTGTACTGATTTATTATTTCTTCGTTACAATTCTTTTCTTGAATTTTGCACGCAAAGTTATCGATCCTGGCAACTAAAGAACATTCTCTCACTGGTTTTTTTTTTTTTTTTTTTTTTTTCAGGCAAGAATTAATGGATTTGGTCAACAAGAGCGGGAAATTCGATAAAAAGTTCGAGGCCTTTACAGGTATGCAAAGAGTTCTTCAAGTTTTTGCTCCTCAGAAATTGATCCTTTACACGTTGGCGTCCATTACAGGAAGCAATGATCCTTTGGGAAAGAAACTAAACAACTCGAAAACCCGTCAGCAGCTGGGATGGGAGCCGAAATACCCGAGCTTTGCTCAGTTCCTTGAGATCCTTTAAAGGAACCATTTGAGAGAATAATTGTTTTGCTAATTTGAACACTTTTACCTCAAACTCTCTGTTCATAGACTGCATTTAATGTTTGTACATTAATAAATAAATAAATTCTTGCTCAGTTTGCTTGTATAATATTTTATTTTTCTTTCCATTTTTTAGTCAGTTAAGTAAAATTTTGCATTATGAAAGAATATAATAATTATATAAGCTTTTATTTATTTATTTATTTATTTATTTTGATGGGTGCTAGAATCATCAAAGGCTTGTTCAAAATAAGTTAAATGATCAATCTTTTGTATTTGGTCCTTATTACATTTATTATATCGACATTTTACTATATTATTTGATTTCAAGTCATAAAATCTTAGTTGTGTTGGCCGTTTAATGCTTCAAGCCAAAAGGGAGAAGTTTGATTGAAAGACTTATTACCAATTTTTAAAATACTTATAGAAAGTCTTTTGATCAATCCTCATAAGTCATACGTGCACTGCACACACATAGGAAAAATATAACTACATTTATATATATGAAAAAAAAAAAAAAATAGAAAATCAATAGATGTTGAAATGAAAAGTGTGACATAGCTAGTTGATGAAAGGCCGTTTCACCAATCGCTTTCTTATTATCACAAGTGATCTATTATAAATTATAGCAAGAGACATTGCACTTGTCTACTTAAAGACTTAAGAAGTCGTTTTTATACACTAAAATAATAATGGGGTGATTATGGTAAAAGTACCTAAAGTAATTCAAAACAGCACGCTATGTTCCCAAACTTTCATTTATAACGATTAAATATTCAAAGTCGTAAAATTTATATTTTCGACTAACTCAAATTCACCATTGTTTTTATGTTTTGAGATTTCTCACGTTAAGTATTTCAATTTGAGACATACATGTGCAAAATGACTTTATATTAACAGAGACGTGAAAAAATCAATCAAAAACAAAAATTCACGACCTTCAGTATTTAATGAACACAATTCAAAACTTAAGAATATGCCGTGCTATTTTGAATAACTTTGGGGGACTGTCTAAGAGCAAAAAGAACAAAAAGAGCAATTTTTTTTTTAAAGAAGAAGAGCGAGTTGAAGAATAATAAGGCATAAAAGTCAACTAAGACTAGGTTGAGGCAGAGCCTGGCAAAAATACTAGTAAAGAATAACTTATTTTCATTGATTCCCAAGTCCTAACTAACACCGTTTCTTCATATATTGCCAAAAGCTCAACACATTGTTTTTCCTTGATCACAAACTCTAAGTCTCTTCCTCTCTATATATTGCCCAGAAGCGTTTGAGTTCAGGATATGGGCAAGATTTGTTGCTCAAGCGAAGATGACGGGATAAATCTCGCCGGAGTGCTCATCGTGATCGTCTTGGCTCTCGCAATCATGGCCATTTGCATGCCACCACCTCCCCGCCGTATGGTCGCCGTCTATCGTTGTTGTTGAAGCTCTTGTTCATGTTTTCGTGTGTATATTCATAAGGTGCATTTTGTACGCAAGAATATAAAAACGGATAGCATGTTTCTATTATATACGGGGCATAAAACTGTCTATTTCCCGTTAAATAGTGGACGGCGAATTTCAGTCAATTTGTTTGAATTTTTATTGCTTTAGAAAGAAGAAGAAAAAAAACCCAATAACCGGGTTAGTGATAATAAAACCGGACAAATCCGTGTCTATAGGATGGGAATGTAGTTTGTATTTGCCAAACACGGCCTTCTTCTTGTAGTTCTCGTAGATTGATCGCGTTTGTGTTGTATTATTTATAGTGCCCACATAATTTTATTTAGAAGAAAGCTCTCTTTTTAATTTTTAGATTCATTTTTAGTCTTTATGATGATGAAAACTCAAATCTGTTTCCAATGGATCTTCTAAGGAAGGTCTAGATTACAAGAAGTCAATGTTTTTTTTTTTTTTTTTTTTGGGTGAATTTCAGGAATAGAATTTAAAGTTGACACTGCAGGGCATGAACATACCAGCAAATGGGTTGAACAAACTTTGACCAATTCAGAACTTAATTACTAGTAATAATAGCTTTCAATTTCAGAGGGTAAAAAGATTAGAAAAATTAGCATGTCGTTTTTCTAAAGAGGAAAAGTATGTTTCCATTAAACGACAAAAAAATTGTAGAGTGAACGACATGATAAATGACAGCAAAAAAATCAACCAATAATGAAATTCATTTGTTACTTCCGATTTTACCAGGCAACGAATCCAAATTCACTGTTTAACAGCGGAGTCCGGATACCGAATTAAAGAGGTTAAAATCGAATATACTGAATCAAAATCGATTACCCAGATTAGATTAAAACAAGACTTTTGGTTTTGATATGAAAACCGCAGATGCAGGCCTGTTTAAACCTCTTTATATATCACTAATCTAATACTCTATATATGTTTATATCTTTTTTTTTTTTATATATATAGATAATAGTATTTTGAAAATATTTTGTCATCCGCTCCTCTATCCAATGACCACTTTTTTTTTTTTTTTTTGTGTGCAAAACCCGTTTAATTATGTTGTTATGGATGGTACGGACATTTCGATGTAATTATTGATGGTAAGAACTTAGAATAAAGAAGTAGTCATCACTTCTTGCTTAAATGTTGTAGGGACTTATAAAGACTTTATCAATGTTATTTAAAAACCGATTTTTTTTTTAGAGTAGTTTCGAACATCAAAACGACAGTGTACTATTGTCGTCACGAAATGTATCCGAGACGTCAGAGGACACGTGTCTCAGCAGAGAGTCTTTCATACGGTAACTCAGTCTCTTCTTGCTCGACGCAATCGCACGCAAGTCTGACGATAGAGAGAGAGAGAGAAATGGCGGAGAGCGAGAGCTTGCAGGAATCTGTCTCCGACGATGTCGCCGTGAAAATCGCTTCTTCTCTTCAGGTCTCACCGGGTTCCTCAACTCTCTCTCCTCGCGTATTGAATTGAATTGAATTGAGTTGAGTTTTTGTGTTTGCAAGGTTTGCGATCTGTGCTCGCTGGGGAGGTGTTCCAGGTTCTGGCGAGAGTTGTGCAAGTCGGATTGCCTCTGGGAGTCTCTCGCCAAGCATAGATGGCCTTCGCTCGAACCCTCGTCTTCTTCTTCTAATCCTCTTTTCCAGGTACTTTTCTTTTCATTTTCCCCTTTTCTTCACATTTTCCACTTCACCGACAAATTAATTAGGTATTTTGTTGCACTGAATAAATATAAAAGGTCGTGAAGTTTCCGTTTTTGATTGGTTTTGTCTATGTGTCTTAAGACATTTAGACGTGTATGCTTTCAGATTGAAGTATTTTGGCTTGTTATTCTCAATCACAAGCATATACCGTTAACCTCGTTAAATTAATAATCTCGATTAAATAATACTTTTAGATGGTCCGACGTCAACAAATTATAGCTCGATAAATTCATAACTTTGATGATATAATAAAATTCTATGGTTCCGATAGTATTAATTTATAGAAATTTTGGGATCTTTTTATCCACTTTTTAATTCTATATAAATTTGATGTGTATAAGCTTTTAATTCTGAGTTGTTTCTTTGCTTCTAAATTTGATGTAAGAATGGTTTTTGTAGGGATGGAGGGCATTTTACGTAGAGAGGCACGTTGAGCTGGAACGTAGAGCCATGGAGATAGTGAATTTCGTGGAGCGCGTGTTGTCGGCTTCGGGTTCGATTGAGGTCGGAGATTACTTGAAAACAATCGAGATTTTGCAAGAAATGCAGCTCGGGTTTAAGGATGTCGAGATGTTGCTTTTCAAGCAAAAGCTTAATCCTCTGCTCAATTTGGTCGGGGTTCACTATTCTCTCAGCTGGCTGACAGTACCGGTAATATGTCTATTATCATTGTCGATAGTACTCAAATCAAATAACGGAAGTACCGAAGCAAAAATAAAAATGAAACCCGAGAATTATAGCGGTTTGCGCTTAGTACTACGTTGCCCGCTTGTTGCGCGCAAATCTTATTTACTATAATTTAATCTGGAGCCTTACGAGTTCAATCGCTTAATCTCACATTCACTGTAATGAGAAAACGGTTCCCAAGCATATATGCGTACGGACTACTATCCAAACACGCCGATCAACTTGATTACTCCGTGCAGGGTCTTCAGTAGTGGGTCTATTAAGTTAGGCTTCACAAATCAACAATTTCTTACATATTGTATGATTTTATCAATTGCGATCCAGAAATGCGAATGCCTTAATTTAGTAGTGAAGGGTTTTTCCGTTATCCTGATAATGTCCAGAGTGAGGTTATCCAAGAAGCCCTTCGGGGCCACGGTATCTTGGAGAGGCAAGTTGTGATCAAGTGGTGGAAGCTGGGAAGATGGTTCTACGGTTTCCGCATGAGGGACGAATCACGCTCTCGCCTCATCTCTCTGGCTGCTCTTGCAATGTCGGAGGAAGAAGAGGTTCTCAAGGTGCTGTTTCGCGGCGCCGTTCATGAGGTGCTGCGTGTTAAGATCTCCAATGTCGATCCTTCGGTGGCTGCCTGGTACAGCCAGAGGTCTCAGATTCAGGGTTGAAGGAAGGAAAAAGAAGCGTATGGGTGAGAGGCTCTCTAGATGTTTGTACTTTGTACAGCTTGTTGTATATAAGTCTTATGTTATAATTATGTGTAATCACGTATTTGATGAATAAATTATGGGATACTGAACGTGGTTTTAAATCAGTGAAACATAATCGAATTTATACTAGTATATCCTATATATATATATATATATATATATATATAGGTTACATTTTGATGTTTGTTATGTTGTTGAAGTCTAAAAATTTGTTAAAAATAATTGCAGTTTTGGTAACAATTAATATTCGAATATTGATAGTCCTGATTTGAGTAAATTGTATAAATTATCAATCTTGATAAGATGAGAAAGTAATATATTTGACAAAACTCATAAATATTTCATCTAAAAACTTAAATTTAATCAAAGGCCATCTACGAAATTTTTAATGCATCAAAACCTTATGCTATCAGCATTATATGTAAATATGCATTTTACCAATTATACATTTATTTTTTAATAAACAATGAGCATAAGGTATCAGTAAAAATGTAATGAATTGTATTTAATTATTAACAAACAATAAATCATATTTATTACAAGTCTCACACGATTGGACTTCCACTATTGGTTTCTTCTTCAGCCTGCGTATTTTGGACTTATTAAAAATATGGCCCCCCAAGACAAAAGTCAAGACCTATTAAACAAGTCAATGCCCACCGGCCCAAGTCCGAGCTCATTGGACAAGACTTTGAAGACAAAGTCCCAAAATACGGAGTTCGGAAGCTGAAGACAACCTTAAAGGACCCCCGAGGCGACCCGGAAAGGAACCTGACTACACGGCGTGCTAGTGGACGACCTTACAATGGCTCTCGGCGAGGTGACGACGATCTTATAAGGTTCCAGGCGACCCCAGATGGTAACCACCAAAGTCATCGACAACCCTCTCGACGAGGCGAGCCCTCCAAGCGACCCTTTCAACGAGGCAATCCCTCCACGCGACCTTATGAGGCGAGCTACTCTGGCAAGGAAGACCTCCCATTGACTTAGTCAACGACGACCCAAGTCAACGCTTACGTCTTCAGCATAACGAGCCCCCATCGACGACGTGCAACCCCTCGCCTACAAGACTTGACAAGGCATAAATTCAAGACAAATACAAGCAACACGACAATTCAAGCATACCGGGACATCAAGGACGCCTTAGGACCCGAAAGACACGCTTGCGGAACCCCCGAAGGACTCCGAGGCGACATACAAGCTACGCTCGCCTGACGACCACCCCGTGGAAAGGCAGCCCGACAAGCACCCAAGGCAAGGGTATTTGGGTGAGGATATTAAGGAAATTTCCCTTTTAATCCCCCTAAAATGTGAAAAAGTGGTTACACTTTTCCCCTAAAAATAGAAGCCGTCATTTCACCATTTCACACATTCACTCACCCCAGCTCTCTCTCTCTCTCTCGCCCGCGCGGGCGCGCGCTTCCCCCCTTCTCACCAGCTCAAGAAATCGTCTTCCCGTTACGTACGGGAAGCGATGGACTTGTTCATCAACGGTCCTCGTCAGGCGACCATTCTTAAGTCCGCATTCGACAAGGACATAGTTCTGGTCAGTTGTCGTTCCGACGCTCGCCAAGGGTTTGAGTTTTACCTCGATCCAGCCTAATCCCGGCCTGCCCTCTCCGTCCCTTGTCGCCTCACTGGTAATACCCTCGCCAATCTCGACAGTCACCCCTGCGTCACCACTTTAGGCACCCTCGACGGTAATACCCTCGCCATACGCGACAGTCGTCCCCGCACCGCCATTATCGGTTCAACGACTAGGCCTGTAATTAAAAACCAAAAATGCAAGTTTTTAACCGAAACCGGACTGAATCCGATTTTAAAAAACCAAAATTTTATTAAAACCGGGTTAAACCGAATTCGGTTTGAAAAACCCGCAACCGGATTAAATTGGTTCCGGGTTTAGAGTTATAAAACCCGGAACTATAAATATTTAAGTTTATATTTATAATGCTGATATGAAGTGGTTATGTGCAAAACAACATTTGAATATACTGCCTTAAACGATATCTAATATTTTTGTTGTTTCTTGTGATACACTGCTTTCTTTGTTGGTTTGTTTTTATTGTGATACACATATGTGATTTAAGTGTGGTGTGTTGTATTTAAGATTAGGTTATATTTTGTATTAATGTCAGGTAATATGTAATGTGTGTGTGTGTGTTGGGGGGCGGGGGGGGGGATGTGTGTGTGTTTAAAATCCCGGTAAAAACCTCGGAGGAATTGAAAATCTGAACCCAAATCAAAACCGGTTTTCAAATAATTTTAGGGTAAAATTCGAACCCGTATTTCCGGGTTTTGCCTTTCAAAAATCAGATTCGGGTTTGAAAAGTCAAAACCCGGAAGTTCGGGTATTAAAAAACGGGTTTTTTACCCGGTTTCAGCCCCACCAACGACGATACAAATTTACAAGCCACCTCGTCATTCCTCCATTTACCACTAACAATGGACTACGTGATGACCTAATCATTTTTTACTACAAGGGGGTACGTAGGTAGCTCTGCTGTAAGTGACAGGATGCGGCATTAATATTTTCTTTTATGCAGGTCCTCCCTCGCCGCCGAGGAATTAGGAAAAACATTTCGATGATCGCCAAAGAAAGCGTGGAGGCTCATCCAAGACGAATGATCCACCTCCAGCTAGGACGACGTCTAGTCAACCCTCGTTGACTCCACCTCGACTACGGGTTTAAAATCCCGGTAAAAACCCGTATCCTCCGAATTGAAAATCTGAACCCAAATCAAAACCGGATTTCAAATAATTTTAGGGTAAAATTCGAACCCGTATTTCCGGGTTTTGCCTTTCAAAAATCAGATTCAGGTTTGAAAAGTAAAAACCCGGAAGTTCGGGTTTCGGGTATTAAAAAACGGGTTTTTTACCCGGTTTCAGCCCCACCAACGACGATACAAATTTACAAGCCACCTCGTCATTCCTCCATTTACCACTAACAATGAACTACGTGATGACCTAATCATTTTTTACTACGAGGGGGTACGTAGGTAGCTCTGCTGTAAGTGACAGGATGCGGCATTAATATTTTCTTTTATGTAGGTCCTCCCTCGCCGCCGAGGAATTAGGAAAAACACTTCGATGATCGCCAAAGAAAGCGTGGAGGCTCATCCAAGACGAATGATCCACCTCCAGCTAGAACGACGTCTAGTCAACCCTCGTTGACTCCACCTCGACTACGGCTCGAACCGTGGGCCAAGTTCTACGTTGATCCATTTTCGAGCATTAACACTTGATATGTTTTTCTATTTATGTTTAACTGAATTTTCAAATTTGTACATCAAGAATTGTTTTCATTTTTTTGGAAAATTTGAACATGAATAATTATATATTGAGCAATATGCAGGTATGAAAACAGATACAATTGATACATGAGAAGAGGACACGACAAAAATTTATCAATATTGCCGGCGAAATCTCTAATGAGATTCAAGTGTGTTTCTCTGGTCGGATCTCCAAACGCTCCTTCATCCAAGCCTATATAATAGGTCATCGCCCTAATGGTACCATCGGGTCGAATCTTGCAATGGTCAAAACAAACCTCTTAAGACATTTATATTAAGAGTTGATAAGTGTTTAATAACCAATTACCTATGTGGGACTTTTCGGATATAGAGCATAGTTAAGTGTTTGCGCTTGGTACTATACGTCCGCTTGTTGAGTGCAAATCGAGTTCAATCGCTTAATCTCACATTCATTCTAATGAGAAAAACTGTTCCCAAGCATATATGCGTACGAACTACAAACTACTATCCAAAACACGCCGATCAACTTGATTACTCCGTGCAGGGTCTTCAATAGCTGGTCTATTTAGGCTTCACAAATCAACAATTTCTTACATATTGTATGATTTTATCAATTGCGATCCAGAAATACAAATGCCTTAATTTAGTAGTTACGGGTTTTTCCGTTATCCTGATAATGTCCAGAGTGAGGTTATCCAAGAAGCCCTTCGGGGCCACGGTATCTTGGAGAGGCAAGTTGTGATCAAGTGGTGGAAGCTGGGAAGATGGTTCTACGGTTTCCGCATGAGGGACGAATCACGCTCTCGCCTCATCTCTCTGGCTGCTCTTGCAATGTCGGAGGAAGAAGAGGTTCTCAAGGTGCTCTTTCGCGGCGCCGTTTCATGAGGTGCTGTTCAGATCTCGAACGTCGATCCTTCGGTGGCTGGCTGGTACAGCCAGAGGTCTCAGATTCAGGGTTGAAGGAAGTAAAAAGAAGCATATGTTTGTAGTTTGTACATATTGTTGTATATAAGTCTATGTTATAATTATGTATAATCAAGTATTTGATGAATA
This sequence comes from Parietaria judaica, assembly GCA_954871525.1. NCBI lineage: Eukaryota > Viridiplantae > Streptophyta > Magnoliopsida > Rosales > Urticaceae > Parietaria > Parietaria judaica. The sequence goes on from OX940866.1 coordinate 3,450,546, forward strand.
AATTATGGGATTCTAAACGGTGTTGTAATCAGTGAAACATAATCGAATTTATTCTAGTATATCCTATATATCTAATAATAGGCTATAATTTGATGTTTGCTATGTTGTTGAAGTCTAAAAATTTGTTAAAAATAATTGCAGTTTTGGTATAAATTAATACTCGAAAATTGATAGGTTTATGTAAGATAATATTTTTTCGGTCCCAATTTGAGTAAATTGAAAAAATTATCAATCTCGATAAGATGAGAAAGTAATATATTTGACAAAACTCTATAAATACTTGAATTTAATCAAAGGCCATCTCCTACTTATGCTATCAGAATTTTATGTAAATATGCATTTTCCCAATTGTACATTTATTTTTTAAGAAACAATGAGCATAAGACATTACTAAAAATGCAATGAATTGTATTTAATTATTAACAAAAAATAAATAATATTTATTACAAGTACCACACAGTTGGACTTTCACTCTTGGTTTCTTCTTCAGCCTGGTGTGTTTTTTATTTTTATTTACTTTTAACTGAATTTTCAAATTTGTACATCAAGAATTGTTTTCATTTTTTGGAAAATTTGAACATGATTGATTACATATTGAACAATACGCAGCCATGAAAGCAGATACAATTGATACACGAGAAGAAGATACATATGAAATTTTATCAACGCTGTTAGTTACATCCATAATGAGATTCAAGTGCGTCTAGAAGTCTTGGTCGGATCTCGGTATCTTGGTCGGATTTGCATCTGCGACGACTCCATCATCCAAGCCTAGACTTGGAACAGTCGGACTTTGACTCTTGCAGTGCTCTTGATAATTAATAAGCAATGTGTTTTGACAATGGTCTTTTTTTAGCGTTTGGTTATAAAATTTCAAGCGTTTTGAGACTTTTTTTGACAGACTTTAACAACACGCTTTTAATAAATTTAGGAGAGAAACAAAATAGTGAACATTATGAATTTTAATTGTAAAGAAACTTGAGTTTATGCTACCACAAAAATGAAATTTTAAGTACTTATGCCGCTGCTAACCAAAAAAATAAAGAGAACAAAAAGTGCCAATATTCAAATTTGAAGGTTGTTTGGTGCAAATACACAAAAAGTAGTAATGTAAAAGCGTAATCTAAATACTACAGAGACCATATCCACACATTGCTTCAAATTTTATAACCTGATAAACCTCAAAGCTCTCAACAATGGAAGCTCGAAATCACTCTCTAACATTACTTCTGTAATCTCTCTCTCTCTCTCTCATCAAAATGTCCCTTCAATGCTCTTCTCACTTGTTCTACCTCCACTCAGCCAAGAAGAGCCAGAGATTCTTCACTAATTTCTCTTCATCACAGTTCCTCCAGAAAACCCAGACGAGCTCGCAACTGAAGCTCAGGAGAGAGAAACCCAGTCACATTCTCTCAGCTTCTTCTTCTTCGTCTTCTTCAACGACAGACACTGGTTCGTTCAGGAGCAAGGACCCAAAGGACATTAACGTCCTGATCGTGGGCTCGACTGGCTACATCGGAAAGTTCGTGGTCAAGGAGTTGACCAAGAGGGGGTTCAACGCCATTGCCGTGGCGAGGGAGACGAGCGGAATCAAGGGCAAGAACAGCAGGGACGAGACTCTGAGAGAACTGGAAGGAGCCAAAGTGTGCTTCTCGGACGTGACCAACTTGGCCACTCTGCAGAAGTCTGTCGAGGATTTGGGCGTGCCCGTCGACGTCGTCGTTTCGTGCTTGGCGAGCCGGTCGGGAGGAGTCAAGGATTCGTGGAAGATCGACTACGAAGCCACCAAGAACAGCCTCGTCGCCGGTAAGAATCGTGTCTTTTTTTTTTTTTTTTCTTTCTTTCTTTCTGGTCTCGGTTTTACTCTCGAAACGACATTTACCCGTTTTTTAAAATCGAAAGCCGGTGACTGAAGATGGTTTTAGACCCTGTTGGACCTGCTACCAAATGATATGAGCATTTACTTTTGATCGAAAAATGGTTCTTTTAATCGTTTCAATTTGGAAGCTATAAATTCAATATTTAATCTAAAATTCAAATTCCGGCCTTTTTTGTCGTTCATCGTTGGTTGGCGGTTCGCACCCTGGTTGGTTTATCTTTAGAATCGAATACGGTTACCGCATATTATACGAGCATTCGGTTTTTTATCGGAAAAATCGATTTATAAACCGTTAAGTTCAGTTGCAGTAAATTCAGAATTTGGTTTAAATTTTAGTTTATTGGTTTAAAATTTGATTTTCGGTCTCGTTTCTTGTACCCTAGGTAAGAATCTCGGAGCTTCGCACTTCGTCCTGCTGTCCGCCATTTGCGTGCAGAAGCCGCTCCTTGAGTTCCAGCGCGCGAAGCTGAAGTTTGAAGATGAGCTGATCAAAACAGCGTCGGAAAACGACGGGTTCAGCTACAGCATTGTACGGCCGACCGCGTTCTTCAAGAGCTTGGGCGGTCAGGTTGAGCTGGTCAAAGACGGCAAACCCTACGTCATGTTCGGCGATGGGAAGTTGTGTGCTTGTAAGCCGATCAGCGAGCAAGATCTGGCCTCGTTCATTGCCGACTGCGTGCTTTCGCAGGACAAGATCAATAAAATTTTACCTATTGGCGGGCCGGGGAAGGCATTGACGCCATTGGAGCAGGGCGAAATGCTGTTCGGTCTTGCAGGGAAGGAGCCCAAGTTCTTGAAAGTTCCTATCGGGATAATGGACTTTGCAATCTCGGTTCTCGATTTCCTAGCCAGGATCTTCCCGGGGCTGGAGGACGCGGCGGAGTTCGGGAAGATCGGGAGATACTACGCGGCGGAAAGCATGCTGATTTTGGATCCGGCGACGGGACAGTACAGCGCGGAGAAGACGCCGAGCTACGGGAAGGACACATTGGAGGAGTTTTTCGAGCGAGTTTTGCGGGAAGGCATGGCAGGGCAGGAATTGGGAGAGCAATCGGTGATTTGAGGAGATCGGTAGAATTCAACCGGTTTTGTAAAGCTGTATTTTTTTGAGGTATGTATGTATGTACTATGTGTATTAGCGTTCTTTAAATCTGGTTATTTGCTGTTACATGTCTCGTTTTCCGACGCTAAAATCATTGTTCGATCAAATCATAGAGAAACTAGCTAGGGCTCAAAATTTTGGCCCTAGTTCCCGGTCCCGACCCGATTAACCAGGCCGCCCTGTCCCGATTTGGGCTCTTAGTTATGATATAAAAAACATTCCTGGATAAATTATGGTTTTTGATCTTTGGTTGGGTTTTGAAATTTTGATAATTGATCTTTGAATTGTGTTAGTATTTGAATTAACTACTTTAAAAAAAAAAATAGTTAGTTAAAGAGCTTGAATTTTTTAAAAATACATCAATTCTTGGCCCGGTTCTTGATTTGAAAAAAAAAAAGGGTTTCTTCCTAACTGGGACTGGGACCAGGTTAGGTTTTCGGAGGCTGGTTTAGCCTAGACCGGGCCAAAAAAACAAAAAAAAACCCTAAAATCCCGGTTCCGGTCCTAGTTTCACTCCTAAACTGAGTACAAATAGAGAACAAGGACTGAATAATAGATTGCGTAATTCAATTGCCAAAATTAGATCCTAAAGCATAATATTATAAGCACACTTCCGAGGGCCAGGCCCGCTAGTTGTTCGGCCCAGCAGAAATTTCGAATCCGAAGATTATTTTATTATTTAATGCAATAATATATTTATTAAAATTGCAATAATATATTTATTAAAATTGCATCAACGAATATTTTGAACTAAAACTCAGTTGAACAAATCTGATAACAACAATTAATCAAGCTGAATTACAGAACAGATCAGTCACAGACTTCACAAGGACCAAACAATGCTTTAAACAAAAACAGAGCAAACATTTACAAATAAATTGTGACATAAATAAAACTAGACTCTGACGTCTGACATGACTCAAACCAAACAATTAATATGCCTACACGATCACTCGAAGCTCTATTTCGGAATTCTCTTGTGGAGAGAGTTGACGTTGATCAGCACGAGAAGGACCAGAAGAACCGACCCGAACAAGGACACTGCAATGGCGCCTCCGATGTGCTTGCAAAACTTGTCGAAAACCGAGCAGATCTTTGGCCACATGACATGCGAGTTTCCCTTCAATCCCACGTACCCAACCCCACCGGCTGTGCCAGTGGCGGAGGCCATGATTCCGAGCATGAGCTGCATCACGTCATCACGCAAACATATTAGCTAAATTGCAAGTTTACCGTTTCTTGTCGCTAAAAAAACGAGAAGCTTTAATTCGCTGAAAGCTTCTTTCGCTATTGTTTTTACGTTTCTTTTCGTTTATTTGCTGGTTTTGATGCACGGGACATCTTTATTGTGGTAAATCTCAAGTGTCCGCTATTGTTACCAGCATGTTCTTCCGCCTTAAGCTATGAGATCTATTAATAAATGGGAAACTTGCAAAAATAGCCTAAAAAAACACTATAATTGAAGTTTTGAACCATATTAAAAAAATAAGTGTTTCTAAACTTTGTCCAATTTTAGACAAATTTACCCCTAATTAATTAATTACCACCTCATTTCACCCAAATAATGTGAAGCTCAATTGATTCAATGGTGATACGTCTCATGTCTTGTGTGTTTATACCATTGACTATTTCGATTTTTTCTTTGTTGTTTAATGTGGAAGATAAGGAGGCTGAGAAAATACGTGTGAACACTTTATTTTTTGGTCTCTAGCTGTATAATTAATTAATTAAATAATTAAGCAATAGCGTGGATTCTCATTTGGTGTGTCTTGTTTGGTGGGAATTACTTTTATTTAGCTTTAATAATAATAATAATAATAATAATAATAATAATTAATTTAAGCATGATTGCTCAACTTTGTTGGAGCATATGGGGCATGAAATAGTTGGCTTCACTTTCTGGTTTTTTTCGTTGGAATATTTGACTAAATTCATGCATAAAGGGCTTTTTAGTCATTCAAGAAAAATTGAACGTAAATTGAAAAGATAAAGCATACGCCGCGAGATATAAACGCATAATAATTTTTCATGAATTATTATAGGTTGTAAAAACTAAAAAATAGTACGATGATGGATGTTTTATATGTGCAAGTGTGTTTAAAATATAATATATCCTAGAAAAATACTAGTTATTCTTGTATGATATACTCCTTATCTAAAAATTAGGTTATATATATATATATAATGCACGCATATACAAGGCACCTATATATATATATATATAATTTTCTAACTAGGCATTAAAATCTTAGAGATATTCGAGGGAATAACAAAACGTTCATTTTCAAGAAAGCAATACCTAAATTGGCAATAATATCCAAGTTGGAAAATCATCTTATGTGTATGAATTTTCATGCCATGCACGACGAACATTTCATATTCATTACTATTAATTCACCTATTTTTATTAGTGTTATTGAAAATTATTGAGATCACCATGTGATCATGGGTGGTCCATGTAGTAATTAATAGATAATTTATTACATTTTAATAAAGCCTGTTTGTCCAAAATAGAATCCTCTTATGATTTTTCTCTATTAAATTTTAGAGTGACATTCTGTCTCCTGCTTTGTTTGTGTTTTATTTTAATCTATTTTTTTACTAAATATTTTGCATAGTCTTAGACCCGCCCCATTCATTTATCATGCTATTAACGACCGAATTTAATAGCAGTATTGATTGTTTTTTACCTGTTAAACTCATTTAGCATATCGTTGTACTATAAAATGGGAAAATTAAGTTACTGTATACTACTTTATTAACTATGTTAATTTGGTCTCATTGTATTATATTGTTCTAGTTGTATTCACCCGTTGTTCAATCGTAATCAGCACTATTATTATACTTAAATTCACATAATGTCCTCTCGGACTCATTTATATCATTTTGTTTGGAAATAAAAGTAATTACTCATTCCATTAAAAAAAAAGTAATTACTCATTGAAAAAAAGAAGAAGAAGTAATTACTCGTTAATCGTTATACTATTATTAGATGAGAAAAAATAGCTAACTGTCGTTTTCCCTTATCTTGCTTACCTTTATCAAAAGTTTAAATGATTGTTTTTTTTTTTTTTTAAATATTCCATTAAGATGGCCAGCTTTCACAAATGAAACCTACCATTCATATCCAAATAAAACTTAGAAGTCCTTTGAAACTGCAATCTTTTTATTTTATTATATTTTGTTTGTAACTTTCAACACTCAATAGAGCTTTTAAGAATTTTAAGAGAATAGAATAAAGAAATTATTGCGGTAAAAGTACTCAAAATTTTCAAAATTGCATAACATATTTTCAAGTTTTCAATTGTGCTAAAATATATCCTATGTCGTCAAATTTTTGTTTTCGATCGATTTAGTCGCACGTGTCTTGTTTAACGCTCATTTTTTTTACACGTGCTTTCCTCAATTTAATAGTAAATTTTTAATGTTTTTAAATTTTCTAAGTTAAATACTTTAATATGAATCATATACATGTAAATAACATAATAACAAATTAACAATAGAGAACACACGAGTGAATCAATCAAAAATACAAATTTATGATTATTTTAGGTATTTATTCAGTATAATTGAAAACTTGACAATGTATCACATTATTTTAAAAAACTTTAAAACTTTTACCTCAATTATCCCTATAATAAATAGAAGTTAGTTTCATAAACGTTCACGGGTCGTCGAGAAAGAGACGAATTGTTATCCTTTACAATTGCAAAGTCACCATTTGTTGAACAAAAAGGAATAAACATTATATTACTATCAAATTGTCATATTCAATAATATATGGCTAGATTTCCGTGAACTTCTTTAGCAAATAATTTCAATTTTCAATTACTTTTATTTCAGCATGTAGACTATAGACCATTAATTAGCTCTTAGGTCAAGTATGTGATAAGATCAATCTATGAACATTTACGCTCTGTAGGTTTAATTAATTAAGGTTTGTGATTACGTGCCTTGACAAACAAAACTTTGAGATGTTGTTTAGGACGTACAAAATTTCTTATCAAATATAAAATAAATTATTAAAAAAGTTCGGAGCTCTCTAACTTGGGAGCCTAAAGATGCCGGTCCTATTCGTTTATATATACGTATCGCCCGCCCTCGCGCGTATGTGTCTGTGTCTAAAAGGCAACGAGAGAACTAGAAATTTACATAAGATTTCTGGCTCAGAACGAAAGTATTCATCAAATCATGATACTATATATATTATATACATATTAAATATATATATATATATATATGCAAATTAGAATTGACCCGTGACTTTGCTTCTAACATTACGAAGATTATAAAAGTACGAACTTAAATGCAAAACCTAGTTTGTTCTGTTTCTGTTTGATATGGTTAGACTTAGTAGCTGGGATCTGTTTATTTTGAGGTGAATATTTTGCCAAGAAAATCAATTTAAATATTGGAAATTTAATTTTGTGTTTGTTCCGCTTTCTATTCAGCTATTAATATTAGAAAGATGTCGATAATTTATGGAATAATTTTCAAATGAGCAGAATTTTCATTTTTTAAAGCTTATTTCTCTGTTTTTTTTTTAAACGTTTTTTGTCTAGTAAGAATGAGTGTTTGTGTATTTATTTTATTTGAATAGATTTTTTAATCATTCTGAAAATATTTAGCTGCTATTGGTTTTAGGCTTGGACAAATTTAATTTTTTATTGCCATATACAAGAATACTAGAATTATATATTTTTGCTATTTAAGCTAGAGAATATGGCGGCATAAGTATCCAAAGTGTTTGAAAACTTGACATTAAGTTTTCATTCTTTTTTTTTTGGTGGAGAAAGTTGTCAAACTTTTACTTTGTGTATTCCGTCATGTTTCCGCCCTGAACCGCATTACATGACACGTTTTTTAAACCCATTAAATATACCATTGTTATTAAAAAAATTAAACTGATTTATCAATGATAAACAATGATATATTTAATGGGTTTAAAAACATGACATGTGGCGCGTTTCAGGACGAAAATATGACAGATTACACAAAATAAGAGTTTGACAACTTTCGCTAAAAAAAAAAGAATGAGAACTTAATGTTAACTTTTCAAATACTTTAAGTACTTATGTCGTCATTTTCCCTTTTAGCTATGTTAAGACTTAAAAGTACGGTTCTTTCAATATTTTTTTAGATTATCCAAATAATTTTATAAATATTTCTTTTAGTTTATAAAACTCAAAATAACGAAACAAATATTCAATAATCATCTTGTTTAACTTAATGATATAATTTTTTATTTTAATTTTTTATATGATTTTCTCTTAACATTTGACCATATTAAGATTTTAAAAATCGATAATTGATTATACTGATTTGATTGTACGAGTATACATATTGAGTATACGGTACGCCAATAAGATTTTTATGAAAAATAATCAATATAAAAAGAAAAAATAATATAGATAAATAAAAAAAATCCAACCAAGTTAAAATCGGGTTACTCACGAGTTTTCGCAAGCAATCCATTCTTACATAAAAGTCTGGTGACCTTCTAAAATCTGCTACCCACGGGTTTAAAACCCAATAGTTGATATTTCCCAATCTTAGGGTGTGTTTGTTTACATTAAGATTAAGACATCTGAATATTAAGATGTTACATCTGAATCTAAATGACTAAAAATTAAGTCTGTCTGCTTTTTAAGATCTGAATGCATATTTATTTTATAATTATATTTTAATTTATCAAATGAAATTTATTTAATAATTATTTAATTTATTTATTTTAATAAATTCATAAATATATATTCTTGAAATTAAAAACTTCCAAAATATGATATAACACATGTATTAACTAGTTAATATATTTTGATAACTTTTAAATATATATTTTTAATAATTTTTATATTTAATATATCTTTTAAAAAGTGTCAAAACTCAAAACTATTAATTTCCTCTAATCATTTAATTTATATGAACGAAATCTTTGGTATTTTTTTTATTAGTCTATCGGAGAATTAAGAAAAAAAGTTATAATTTTTGAATTTTTAAATAATAGAGACAAAAATAAAATTGAGGATACTAGTTAGATAATTTTTTTTTTCAATTTTAATTTTATTTAAAAATTAATTCGTATAAATTATTTTATGAATTGTTTAATTAATGAAAATTTTATTTTCTATTAATAAATTCGTAATAATATTTAAAAAAAAACGTCAAAAATATATGTTCCCACCTATTATTGGATTCCTCTCGTCGCAAGTTTTCCAATAGTATATGATTTGGATTTTTCCGATACTCGGATGTAAAGTTATGGAGTTTTGAAATTTTGAAGAGGAGAGAGAAAAATATATTTGGAGAGAGAAAGAGAGGATGAATATGACCGTGGAGTGCAAAATTTTAGCTCTTAATTAGTCAGACTTGAGTAAGATCGTTGAGATGAATATAAGTGCAAACAAACACAGTTACTTTTTTTAAGGAGTGATGTGATAGTTATGATATAAAATGATTATATAAACTCTACCGTAGCAAGCAATCCACCAATGTAGCCACTAAGAAGGACTACACCATTTTTTATCTTCATTATTAAATAAATTATTGCAAAATTGAAGTCTTCGGAGGCATGAAAATCCTAAATTAAATAACTTGTTATATGTCTAACTCTGAAGTCCGAGCTTGTATCATCATTACAAGCTTATAGTATACTTATTTGATAAATATTATATTATATTATATATGGTCATATTGTACATGGGTCCTTTCTTGTGGGTGTTAACTATGCTAGCTAGCTTGTGATAAGAAAATATTTGTTTCTAATTAGTATATATCCTCTCTTTTTTTTCCCTGGTCATTATAAATTATATGAAGTTTAATCCATGAGGTCATTGACATATGTGATTGAGTACTTATGTAGGTTATACCTTCTATTCTAGTAAAAAAATAAAAAATAAGTTAAGACCAATATATAATATATATATATATATATGCTCAGAAGAGGTCGCTCCCACTTGATCTTAATTCGTAATTTTAATTTTAATTTATTCATATTACTATAACTTTATATATAAATAATAAATATAGGCTTTGTAAATTAAATGTCATTGCAATGTAGTGGAATTTTGTTACTCTTAAAGTTTCCCCCCCAAGTTATAGCCCTGAATTCGATTCTCAATCCGCATCGAAATCCGTAATAGAAGCAATTGTACTCTTAATACTTCTACTCTTAATCATGTCTGATATTTGACTGTTCGTTTTTCTAAAGTTGAAAAATCTTGACCGTCGGATGAAAACGAATGTTCAAGAAAAGTATCCATTATTATTTTTTCAAAATAATTAAATGAAATTAATTTACAATGGCTGAAAGTGAATATGTATGCATAATACTGAAAATAACAAAAACAAATTTATCGTTTAACCATATTTCATCCTCTAAGTATCTTATAAATACTAAATCATTCTCCCTCCATCTACTAATCTTTCAAAACATATGTACGAGTTGTGCAACAAATTTATTAATTTATCTAATATTAATTTAATATTTTAATCTTGATTAATGAAAAAAATTACTGATAAATAAAAGTGCAAGATCATCAAATAAATTATTTAAGTATCTTGATCAATTCTCAACTAAAAGTATATATAAATCAAAATCCAGTTACTGATAAAATAAACTCCTTTTCCAACAAAGTACCAATTTTTAATGTTTATTTCCGTCCCAGCTTTAATTTACACCTCTATTGTTAAACCCCATAACTTACATAATCTAATTTATAAATGTATCATATAACTTTTTAAAATATTTTTTTTTTAATATATAATTTTATTTCAGTCACTTTAATATGGATAATTTATATTTAATGCAATTTTATTACAGTTTGTATGTTATATCTATAAGTCTAATTACATTTTACATGTTACAGTTTATGTACACATTTCCATACCACAACCGGAGACTTGAGTAGTTTGGTGGTTAAGTGCATTGTGGTATCGCGTAGGTTTGAAACCCACCCACGTACTTTATGGCTGCATGCATGCCACGTAGTAAGTCGAGAGAGGACGAATTAGCGCCACGTGGCAGCACAAGAAGGAGAGAGTAGGCCCTCAAAAAATTAAAATTAACGAAAAATATGTGGCAAGCCACGTTGTGGTCAAAAGTGTCACGTCGACTATTGACTAATAGTGTCTGATGTAGATCCGCTCTATACGAAAAATGATAAAAACGCTATTTGTAAGCAAAGATCGATTTTTTCATTTCATTATCAACTCTTCCCTCTACAATTTTATGTTTACAAATATATAAGAAAATTCAAATAATAACTAATTGCTAAAATGATTAATTAGAAACACAATTAAAGCATTCAAATTGTCAAAAAAAAAAAAAGAAAAAAAAAAGAAGCAAATCAATCGTAAAGATTGGAATCCAATCATGCTGAAATTTGAGAACGATGATCATATTGTGGAGATTAGAATCTTGGTAATTCTGTCTAGCATCATTCTCCTTGACGTGGAGAAAATTCGTCCTCAGAATTTTGGCCGTCATCCCGTGACGTGATTCCGATCGTCGTCCCATAACAAGATTCTGTCGACATTGCCGCCGTACCGCGCTCATATCGGCGCCATAGTCATCGCCGTAAGATGACTTGAATAGATCTGTAATGACCCGACTTTTTCGAAGCCATCACTTACTGACTACTTTAAAACTCTTTGAAAATACTTGGCCATTATTTTATATAACTTAATTGTAAACAAGTAAATAAGATAGTAAAAATATTTATGTGGGATTCCTTTTTTAAAACAAAAAATATATATGAAATAAAACATGCGGAAAACATCTTCACAGTGATAACTCATTCACCCGATCCCTCGCACATCCTCCACCGTCACCGTTCAGTCCACCAAGAAATCGTATCATAGGTTTCTTACCTACAGTATGAACAAAAAAATTTTTGTGTGAGCTAAAAGCTCAGTAGGATACAACTATTTTTTTCACAAATATAAATTAAAGAAAATATAACATGCAAATCTTCAATTATGCTTCAATTTACATTTTAGGATATATTACTAATCTTTTCCTAGGTGATCCATTTTGTGTATGTACCAACTTGCGCGGGCTGTTGGATCGACGGGTGTACATGTCCCGAAGTCCGAGGCCAATACATCTGGCAGTTCATGATTCCGCACGATTAATTCCATCATTAATACGCTCATTTCGGGAAGGAATCATAACTTTTGGCAGTTTAGATAAACTGCAAGATAAATCCCGTCCTCAATATGCTCATCTAGGGGAAAAATTCTAACATTATCCCGTCCTCATTCCTTTCAACTAGGGGATATCATATAACATTGAGAACCTCTTCCTTTTAAGAGGTGTGGTACGCACTTCATTGATTCCTATGTTTCTCTTGTTCTTATAATTATAAGCTTATGAACTTAAAATATTCCATATCTTATTCCTTTAGCTAAAGAAAAAAAACATCTCTCGACAATCATTCTTCATCGTCACATAGTCAACATCAATCTTTCATATTCATCTATATATCTGTTATGCGCATTTTTTGATACATATCAAAATTGGACTCTATTGGCAAAAGTCAAAACCCATTAGCAAACGTCAAAGCCCATTGGTGAAAGTCAAAGCCTACTCGCGAAGTCAAAGACAAAAGACCCAAGACCCAACACATTTAGTGAGGCTCGGAACCCTGAAGACCAAGAAGACAAAGCCCTTGATCGAAAAAGCACCTCCTGACAAGGTTGCCAGGTGAGGTACCTCGTCCTGACGGGCCTCCTGGCTAGGTCCCACCGACGAACCTCCTGGCAAGGTACCTCGCCCTGACGAGCCACCTCGCTCTGACGAGCCACATCGCCCTTACGAGCTACCTCGTCATGGCATGACGAAGGGATAACTAACAATAGTTCCACACGACGAGGAGATCCGAGCTTACGACGATCCTCGGGAAGTCCTCTACATTCCCCAGGACTCAATATACTGTTGGGAGTGAAAACCACCGTAAGGGTTTGAATCCCTATTCCATTACGCCGAAAAATGCCTCCAAGCCGTTCCGGTAACATTTAAAAAATTATTTTAAAGCGAAAAACTTGTTGTCGGACTAACGGCACGGATACCGGGTAATAACCATTTTAACAAGGTCCGATAAATATTACATATTTAATATTCATAACTCATTAATAATATCATAGTCGAAATAAGAAATAAATAGAAAGCGGTAAATGTTTGCATTTATTAACCCAATGCATAAGGCCGTACCTCGGTTGACGTTTCTGGCTGCGGACTCTGAAGTTCGGCAGGGCTCCGCCGGTGCTGAGGGAAACACCCGTGATCTTCCGAGATATTCTCCTGGATTTCTCGTACCGAATCGTGGGCTTCGCCGGCAGGTTTTCGTCGCTAAACTTTAACTGAGGTTCTTTTGAAGCTTCCGGAGAACAACGTCTCACTAAGCCGAACCAGAAGAGAGATCAGAAGCAGAAAACTCGCAGACCCTAGAGAGAAAGGGAGAGCTCGAGTTTTTGCTCTGGGGAAGGTGTGAAAAATGTGTAGAATGAGCCTCCTATTTATAGGCTCATAATGTAACCGAATTGGAGATATTCCCTCCCTAATTTTCGAATTTATATAATTAAATATAATTAATTATTCTAATCCAATGGTCCAGATTTAATCTCATCTAAATCCAATGGATATAATTAATTAGGGATTTAATTAAATAATAAATACATGATAAGATCAAAATATTTAATCTTATCTTCATATTTATAAAATTCGAATTCTTTAATGATTATCTAGATCCAATGGTTAAAAATAAATCTTAAACCAATCCAATGGATCAAATCAATTAGGGATAAAATCAAATACTCTAGGGTTTTAACAAAACCCTAATTCGAATTCTTATCCAAATATATTTTTCGAATTATACATATCTATATATATATAATAAATTCGAATTTTATGATTATCTAGATCCAATGGTTGAGATAAATCTTAAGCCAATCCAATGGATCAAATCAATTACGGATAAAATCAAATATCTTAAGGTTTTATCAAAACCCTAATTCAAATTCTTATCCTCATAATATTCGAATTATATATGATATATATATTATCAATTAATTTCTAATCCGACGGTAAAGATTAAATCTTAAAACCGATCCAACGGATATAATTAATTAATCAAATTCGAAATACCTAAGCTTGGTCACCAAGCTACCAATTTTGAATTAGTATTAGGGTTGAAATCAATTATCATAATCCAACGGTTGATATTAAATCATAACCGAACCAATGGATTAAATTGATTTTAAGGATTTGCTAAAATACCAAAAATATTTGGTACTTATGCCGCAAATATGGAAAGACCAAATCATATTATTCGAATTAGCTAGGGTTTCCTATCATGAAACCATAATTCTAATTTACACATTTAAATATATATATATATTTTTATTTATTAATATAAATCTTTTAATTATTAATTAATTATTAATTAGATATTAATAATTAAATCAAAATAATTAAATTATATTAATAATTCCTGATCTCAATATCACACATTAAAATGTCATGGTGCCACACCATCATTTAAATTCGTGACATGTGATTTAATTTCATAGTTTATCAAACCGAGCACAAACTTTGAAAATCCATAAATCACAAACCGTAAGTCGAAATGACTTGGTTCAAAAAGCAAAGTTGCTTAGAATTTATTTTCCAACAACATGGTGCTGATAGAAAATATAAATTCTAACTTTATTTTATCAGTTAATTTCGTGTACCAAAATATGGTACTTTTGCCACGCTGACGATAAAACTATCTGAGGTCTACCAAAGACTTTCAGTTTTATAAGTCTAGCCAAATGATTAAACATTATCCAGAATGTATTTTAATCACGTACGTATCATCCGTTACGAAGCTATCCTGGGGACCATGGACCCGTATCACTTAAGCTCCAACGAACTGCTAGTTGTTCGTCAAACCTCGAAGTGATTCCACTATAGACCTGAGGCTGCACTCTTTAGTGATACGGTATATATTATTCCCTTTATAACAGCAGGGTGTCCATTGATACAATCAAATTCGGGTTATTATTCTTTCACTTGATGACTCACACATGAGCAGGCGGTTTTAACCGTATTGCCTCTCATTGCATTTTCCTCCTTGACTCAGTCAGTAATATTATGAGTAACCCACTTATGGTTTCGATTCATAAGTTGCGCACGGGTACCTCTCACTTCTCACCACCGACAACCAAGGGAATCATCATGACTCTGAAGAGAGCTGTGTGATGCCCATGTCTATGATCAAGCTACCCTTACTACTGACTATCATGTTCCCAAAATAATAGTGTTGGGAACAACGGTAATATCTTGTGTTCTTTAACGGATAAATCAAAGAACAATCAAGCCAGTAGTTCGGACTCAAGACCACTCAGGACTTAGAAATAATATCCATCTGATCATCTATTTGTGACTCAACTACAAGTTATCAATGACGGTCTTATAAGATAACTTCTTGAGTTTAAGTCAGGTCCAGTCCAGTATGAAGACACTTCACACTTAATACACTTCTAGTGAGTGTGACACACACATAATCCAGAATAGAATTGTCACTTAGTCACATTAATGACCTTATACGATTAATGGGCTCCCACCCAGTTAATCAGGTCACGGACATTTTAAGTTCATTTATTATGATTATTAATTCTTCCTCACATTGACTCTGTTGTGATAATAATAACATAATTGCATCCTTTATGAACTATGGAAACAAACATTCTATTTTACTCTACCAGAAACTATAATAAGATTAACATAATAAGTATCATCTTTAATCAATGACATGTCAAAATCTTTTACAAATGGATAAAATATCTTGTTTAAGGACACATATGTCCAACATATACAAGCTCGCGGACACCCAGAAGACACTACAGGCGAGCTACGGAGCACCGACGAGCCCCTTCGCCACGATAAGGAGCCACGGCAAGCTCCCTTGACAAGGCCAAATTCGGAGGTCCCTTGGGGCAATTAGTGGGAATTGATTTACCCTAATTCAGGGAGAAGTGGTTGCCTAATTTACCTATAAATAGGACCCTTCTCCTCCTCATTTTAAGAAATTCTCTCACAGCTTCCTCCGGAGCTTCTCTCTCTACAATTATGCATTCTCCTCTGGAGATACCTTGGGAAGTCCTCTAGATTCCCATGGAGCTCGCCAGGAAAGGTCCGAATAGAGCTCAGAAGTTGACGAGAGTCTAGCCTCGCCAGGAAAGCTGTTCGATGTGGTTATATGCTTCGCCTGATATCATCAGGCGTCGGCCAAGGCTACCCTTGCCGGTCAAGGCCCTCGTTATACGAGCTCGCGAACACTTGCGCCGGCTACTACGACACCCTCGTCGGTTATACCCTCGCCACTGGTAAAGGTCACACCCGCACCGCCAACATCGGCACTTCCGACGAGTCAAACAACATCGTCAGTCAACCATTTATTATTAACCCTGAATTACGTGAGACTTGATTATCTAACACTGAGATACGTAGGCAGCCTCGCCCAACCATAAGCGACGGGGCTCAGGCCCTATCTACCCATTTTTGTAGGTCTTCCCTCGCCATAAGAGCTCACCAAGGAAGGGAAATCACGACGAATCATCAAGAACACATCGGAGCTTTGCCAAGACAGGGAGTTCACCTAGACGAAAAGATCGCCAAGAACAACATGAAGGCTCGCTGAAGACGAAGGACTCGCCTCCAGCTTTGACGATCATCAGTCAACCATTATCCACGTGTTCATTGGGTCCAGATCGGGGCCCGAACCTTGGATTGACTTTAAGTTAAAGCCAATTTTACGCATTAACAATATCATTAAATCATCGTAACATGTATAAAACAATCATTTGAAACAACGTAATGAATGCAAAATACATAATATCTAAGTTGCATATCAGCAAACAATACAATCAAACATATCAAGAAAAACTTTTATTTTCAAACTACTTTGTACTCTGGAGTGAGGTTGGACTCACCTGAATCAGTACGACCGTCTTTCTTGCGACTCCGACGAAGACTCCCCTACGAATGATGCTCCTATATAATAATTGTCTAACTATGGATTAGAACTATATCACTAGCCAAACAATCCCTAAAACTTGACTTAAAGGCTAAATGGGGATTTCGATTTTCAAAAGGAATTTTGAGGTATTGTCTCGATATATTAAAATCGGAACAGAACTGGAAAAAGTTTCTTTACAAATTGCCAATATTTTTCGAAAACGAACAAATTTCGGGTTTCAATAAATTTAGAAAACGAACAAATTTCTTTTCAAAATTTCGTAAGACATGAAAAAATGCTCAAAATTGACTTCTGCACAAAATCTATTACTAGATAAAAACCCTAATTCGGACTCTATTAATTTTTAAAAATGAAAATCGAAATTTGTTATACAGAATTTTTTGGCTTCTCCCAAAAGGATAAAAATTGAAAATATGATTTTGAGCGAAATAGTGCTCAAAAAATTCTGAAAATAAATCTGTAGCTTCTATGAACCTAATAGAACCAGTGGTTTAAATTTCAGCCAAAACTGATTTTCAGTTTGGGAGATAAAAGTTCGAGAAAATTGTGCACCATAAGATTACGAAAATAAAAAGAGTTTAAGAGGATAGAACAACTTCATACCTCTTTGATGATGGAAGGAGAGAGGTTTTTCGGCTGATAAGATTAACAACTCAATGGGTCTTTCTCAATTTCTCTATGGAGAAATTTCTAATTTTGGGAGAGATGGAGACTACATAAGGAAAATGAGAGAATATGCAAAAGTCCTAGCCTAATTAGGTTTAAATATAACCATAATTAATTAACATTTTTGCAGTTAATTAAATTGCATAAAAAATATTATTTTTTTATTAAATATCAAAGATATTTCCTATTATCTTATTTAAAAATCTTAAATTAATTAAGAATAAAAATAGAATAAATACTTATCTATTCTATTTGAGGACTCTTAAAAATACGGGATTTCACAAGATCGACATGTGTTGGTTAGCTCATTGGGAAACAACATAAAAACCACATCGAATGTCTTCGTCTCATCGCAAATCAGAGCAAAAATAACCACGATCAATCGACGCTT
Source organism: Parietaria judaica (assembly GCA_954871525.1). Classification (NCBI taxonomy): domain Eukaryota; kingdom Viridiplantae; phylum Streptophyta; class Magnoliopsida; order Rosales; family Urticaceae; genus Parietaria; species Parietaria judaica. The sequence continues at coordinate 3,468,605 of OX940866.1, forward strand.
GCATGACTTGTGCGGTGTGGCCACACCGGCATCCTTGCCCAACACCAAAGCTACATCGACCATCTCTGTTGGGTTTGAACACAGCTAAAAAATAGCAAAAGACACCCTCGTATCACTTTTTTTGTTGTCCTCATCATCTTCAACTTCATCTTACTTGACCTCATCTTATACGGCCTCGTCGTAGACAACTTCGGCGTACTCCGTTTCGTTATACACGGAATCGTCATAAACGACGTCGTCATACTCAAAGTACACGGGTTCACGTAGACGGTTTTGGCGTACTTTGCCTCCTCGTCGACGAGCTCATCGTACTTCGGTGTATCCATCTTAAACGCCGACTCCCACCGGTTTTCCAAGGTTGTTTCACGTGGATACTGCACGAGTCCATAGTCGCCTAAATTCCTACCAAACGGAGTGTCACGGTCGCCTTCGGTGTCGGATCCACCTCTGTGGTGTTGTCAAGCCACCATATTCCGTAGCAGTGCAGCAACCTTGCGGGTGAACAATTCCACTTGAGCGCCTAATCCTGCGTTGTCGTCACGTCTATGCACGTTTTTCTACGGAAGCATCTAGAATGCCTGTTTCTTAGTCGCTATCTGTGCAGAAACGGTTGGCTCTGATACCAACTGATGTAGATCCGCTCTATAGGAAAAACGATAAAAACGCTATTTGTAAGCAAAGTTCAACTTTTTCATTTCATTATCAACTTTCTCCTTTGCACGTTTATGTTTACAAATATATAAGAAAAATCATATAATAACTAATTGCCTAAAATGACTAACTAGAAAGTAGAAACACAATTAAAGCATTGAAATTGTCAAAATAAAAATAAATAAAAAATAAAGAAGCAAATCAATCGTAAGATTGGAATCCAATCATGCTGAAATTGGAGAGCAACCATCATAATGTAGAGATTAGAATCTAGGTCATTATGTTCTTCATCAATGTCAAAATTAATAGGTTTAGGTTTTTTTTTTTTTAAACAAACTTAAGAAATATTAGGTACTATTGTCAATATTAAACCGCATTAGTCATATAATTATTTAAAGAGAAATTATAATAGATAACCACATTCTAACGTTTACATTGCAGTTTAACAAACTTGTTGTTATAATTAGCAAAATAGCCAATTATAATGATGTGGCATTGAAAACTAATTATTCCATTCCAAAACTGCCCCTCAACGTTTTTAAACAAATATTAAATAATAATGATTTTCCTATTAGGTGAACGTAGGATTTTTTATTGTTTGTTATTAAATTCCATAATTTTAGGTAATTTTATCTCTCTCTCTCTCATCAAACCACATCTCTCTCTTTCTCTCGGTGAGAGCTTGAGATCCATGGATGCCCACGCGACCACTTCGTCGAGCTCATCGTTCGAGATTCAGCCGCCGGAATCAACGGCGACAGCGAGGTATCGGCGGAGGCCAGCGACTCGGGCTTCACCGAGGCATGGAAGAAGGTGATCCCCAATGTCATCGAGCCTCTGAATACCCCTCTCTCCTTCATGAAGCCCCATCCTCCGACTCCGTCGACGACCGCTGCCAAGCTCACCGTCAACTTCGTCCTCCCCTACGCCTCCGAGCTCTCCGCCAAGGAGGTCATTTCAATTTCCCCTTCTCTTTGCTTTGATTCCGTTTGTTTATTCGTCGAACCACATGGTTATTTTACGATTCAGTTTGGATCAGTGGATTGATCCGGGATTCGATACTGTGGAAATGACTTCATTTATTTCAATGTCGCTTCCTCTTTTTCTAGTTTGATATGGGTGGGATTTTTCTAGGGGCTGGTTTGATTTTCGGTACCGGCATTGGATCTAGTTACTTGAGTTAGGGTCGTTTGCTTGATCGGTGATCGGGGAAATTCGATGCTCTTTGGAAATGAATCTGGTCCTTTCTGTTTGATTAGAAGATTTCGATTTCATCTTAGTGTCGATGTGTTTGGCATATTAATTCTGGTTTATATGTTGAATTTCATGTGTTGGATATGGTGGTGGCATTTCATCTTGGTGTCAATCGGCTCTTGTTCAGCCTGCGGGGTTTGCAGGATGAGGAGGGCAATGTCGCCGTGCTCGAGATGCTGACGGTTCTGCCGTCGCCGAAGACGATTCAGACGTGCGGATGAAGACGATTCCGACAATGAGGATGACAGATTCAGAGATTGAGAATTGGGTCGGAGCGTGGCGACGATGGGTCGGAAGGCGTGGGCGGCAGCGTTGGCTCGATGGCGATTTTTTTCTTTGGTTTTGTCGTGTAATTTTTGTTTATTCGTGTTTATTCGAATTGTAAAGGTATGTTAATTCGAATGGTAAATGTAAGTTTATTGGTTTATTTGTGTAAATGTATGTTAATTCGATTTCTAAATGTATGTTAATTGGTTTATTTGTGTAAATGTATGTTAATTCGAATTGTTAATTTGGTTAATGGTTTTTAATTCAAATTATTTTAAATTATTAATATGGTTAGTTGGAATTAATTTTTGTTAATAAATTTGAATTTTTATTATAAAAGTTGAAAAACGTTTTTTATATTTATATTTAAATTTGAATTTTGAGTTTTTTTTTTTAAATTTGAAAATCAAATATTTGTTTCTTAATTTATAAAAATTTAAAATAAATTCGTTTTAATTATTAATTATTAAAATAAATTTGTTAATTTTGAATTTTAATATTAATTATTATTAATAATAAGGGTAAATAAGTCATTTTATATCAGTTAATGTGGTTTATTGGCTATGACACAATATTAACTAAACAGTGGTTATTTTGACAATTTTAAAAGTTTAAGAAGGATAGTTAGCTTACGCTCCCTTATTTAAATAGTTACAAATTAGCGACTTTTGCGGCAAATATATATATATATATATATATATATATATATATACACGTACCATGTAGTATATTAAATAAAAGTAGATTTGGGTCAAAATTTTCCATATCATTGCATCATCAATACGGAAGCTTGGTTGTTTCAATCTAGGGGATAACTATGAAACTATATATATATATCGTGTTTGAACATATTTGCATGCATGAGATGAGAGTAACTAGCTAGTTGTGTACATATGTGTCTTCTTCTTGACCGAGTTTGATTTATTGAATTTGTTGACGCTTATATTGGATTTTGGACCTTCTTTATGTTGTTCCCATTTGAATTTCGATTCATTCCTTGACATTTACGGAAATATCTTATCTCCTAGTTTCATGTACACTTTATTATTTTATCTTCTTATTCTTCTCTCATCCGCATACACAGTTACTACGGGATATTGTATCGGTGACCGGTAAATTATAAGTATTTATAAACCGATGTCGATTTTATAGATTAGATCTTACGAATATATTATGTGGATTCCAATCGATCAAAATTTACATGTAAACCTATAAATGATTAGTCTTTTAAAAAATATATTGGTATTGTATAAAAGAAGAATATGCTAAATCTAATTATCTTTATACATAAATATTTGCATAAGTAAATAACTATAAATATTGATTTAAAGGCCAAGAAAAACGCTGTTTAAAAATCATTATAGTAAATTTGACACATAAAGATAAAATCATCGCGACAAAGCAATGAGTCTTACTTATTTTGTCTTTTTCACTCAAAATTCATATATTATTAGTATTTTGACTTATTCTCGATTTTTATCAAATTTGTGAAAGAATAGTTTTTTCAGTAATCATCTTAGGAATTTTTTGTAATTTCGATTACCCATCAGCATTACGAGCTCTATTTCATGTTTTGTACTCCTTCCCCGCATACTAAATTTTTTGAAATTGGACTTGTGGTCTTGTAACAGCCCGGAGTGGCTCGATTCCTATGTACAATGGGATTTTAACCCGTGCTAATGAGAATTCTCTCAAATTTTTTATATTTTTTTTGAAATTCGAGTCTGTTCCGTGAGATTTTAAACCTCCATCGATCTTTCACTTAAAAAATTTGGAAATAGTATGAATAGAAATGTGAAAATGGCATCAAATGAAGAAAGAAAAAATATTAGAGATGTGAATGTGAATCCATGTAGCCTCTGGTTTCTGGGTTTTTCTATGAAATCAAATCTTGCAGAGCTGTCAGATATTGCTTGCATATTATGGTCTCCTATGCTTTCATCGGATCATGTTTAATAAATTAACATTATCTCAAGTTGTGTACAGTATTATCAAACAATGTGATCACACTTTAGCTGTTCATTTTCTTACATACGTTTACGCGTATATTTATAAAATAACATATAATTTAAATTACGGGTAAATGGGATCCATGAAGTTATATGGCGAAAATCCCACGAAGTATGGATTAATGCAACTACCATATCTCTTCATTATACATTTATTTATTTATATTATCAGTTCTCTTAGTTAGAGAGAGAGGAAAAAAAAAAAAAAAAAACCTTGCGTACCAAGTACCAACAACACAGAGAGTCAACCATGACTATAGCTGGCACAATAATATGATAATAATGACGATGATGATGATAATAAAAGAGCCCAACAACTGTTTTATTATGATATTTTTTTAAATAGAAATTATTATGATATATATAGGGAAACTTCATAAAACATCCCTCAAAACACCATAAATTATTTTATTACACCTCAAAACATCATAATTGGAAATACATCCTTTTTAAATTTTATGTACCAAAATACCCTTTCAAAATATACATATTGTGTCCTGAAAAATGGACAAGTCGCGTCCGGAATTGGACATATTGCCTCCTGAAAAATGGACAAGTCGCGTCTGGAAAAATGGACACAACTAAGGGTATTTTGGTACATAAAATTTAAAAAGGATGTATTTCCAATTATGATGTTTTGAGGTGTAATAAAATAATTTATGGTGTTTTGAGGGATGTTTTATGAAGTTTCCCTATATATATTAGATATATTATGAAATGTTTTGTTACTTCAAGTAAATGGGAATTCATATAAATATTATACACATTAATAATTGACAACTTATTATATGGCGTATACTATTTAATGCCCGCAATAATATGGTGATATATAGTGCAAATTCCAGTGACTTCTTATTAATATGTGGGACTAATTAACTTGATTGATACAATTATAGTTGATTTATTAAAACGAAATATATATATATATACGTACTTGTATCCGTTGGCAATCAACGATGTATAATATAGTGCTCGTTAGAGAATTTGGCTGGTGCAATTCATATATTTATGTAGTTTGAACTAGACAGATTATAAGTATATATTTTGTCATATTTTTACTGTGACACGAAGCCAAAAATCATGTTCAGACGAAGTACAAAGCAGGAAGAAAAAAAAAAAGTTGGAAAAAGTCTGGGATGCCGAAACGAACACTGTCACCGCAGAAGGCGAAGTCTGGGAGACATATTTGGAGGTTTGTAGTTTGGTTATTTATATTGAAATAAATAATTCTTTTTGTCACCGTATATAACAACACGGTACCAGTCGGATGATTTTAGAAGCAATGAAAATGGGCCTCCAGAAAGGTATAGAGAAGTGTTTAATTACAAACACTCGTTTCTTCGGAACGTAATAGAAAGATGCTTCGGTGTCCTTAAAGCCCGCTTTAGAATTCTTAAGAGCATGTCATCTTTTCCCTTAGAACGACAAAGCGATATAGTCATAGGCATGTTTTGTAGTTCATAGTTTTATTAAAATGTATGCCACGGAAGATAGTTTATTTGAGCAGTGGAATCGAGATGTACCAATTGAATAAATTGATCCAGAAGCAGAAGTTCTCAATCACGGAGAAGGAGAGGATGAAGTTGGATATTTCCCGAATAACTCCAACTGAGCTGCATGGGCTACGTACAGGGACAATATAGCATTTACAATGTGGGGTTTTCAGGATGAGTGACTATGACAATATAGTGTGATGCATGATGTTATTAATTATGTCAATTTTATTTACTTTTATTTTTTAAATTAGTTGAAACTTTAAACGAACATGATTTCATTTTTCTTTTTGTAAAACAGTTAAACAGAAAAAGCAACCGAACGCCTTTTCAAAATATTTTTATAAAATCATTTCAAAAAATAAAAAATACAAATACAAAATGAAAATACGAAACGTAAACGAACGCTACCTTAAAATGGTTAAAAATAATGAATTAAAAGGCTCCAGCTCAGCTCATTTATTTCGACATTAATTGAAAAGCTTTATTAGTTAATCATTTAATGGGTCGCAAAATCTTCCCAACTGTGCTCGGTTCTTAAATAATTGAGCTTCATTTTCAAAAGCCTTCGGAATCCAAAGTACTTTTCTTTATGTTCTATATTATGTATTATGACAAATTATGAATATAGATTTCCTAGCACACAAAATATTACTAAGTGCTTTTTGTTTTTGTTTGAAGTAGTTATTAACGTTTCTTAGTCTGTCGCATATCGTTAATTTTGTCGTACAGAATTTAAGGTATTTTATTATTTTCCTTTGGATTTTGTGTTTGTATAGGTTAGTACTTAGTAGGTGATCTCTTGAGCTTATTGCAACTTTGCCCGCAGAAAGAGTCCGAAAAACTAGCATCCGTTTTTTTATTTAGGGTTAATGATGGCAAAAATATCAAAAATTTGGTCAAAGAACTTCTCGTGTACTTAAGTGGTGGCAAAAATACCCAAAATTACTGTAAAATCCCTAATATAATAATAATAATATATATATAAAAAAAAGAGTCAGTAAAAAAAAAAAGAGGATCGATAGTTTTTCCACCCTCTTTTCTTCCCGAGCGTGCTCTCTCTCTCTCACCAAGATTCAACTCGGTCACCGGAGCTCCGATCGACAAGATCTTGGTACCGTTGGAAAGCTCTCGAGAAGGCGAACATACTGCTAGGCGGAAGTCGGCCGGAGGTGGTGGCGTTTGACCGGAGTGTTCGCTGGAAGGTACGGGTTTAAAACTCTAGATCTTTTTAATTTCGGTTTGATTTTGAGAAATCTAACACCGGAATCATGTTCACGAAGCCTATTAGGGTCTGTTGGTGGTGCCACCTCGCCGTCGCTGCCGTCGATCATCGTCGTTGGCCGCCATTGTCATTTTCCGATCTCAAAATTTATTGAGGGGTTTTGAAGCCCTCGTCGAGGAGATCGAAAGCCTTCGATCGGAATTGCCATCGGACTCTCGGTAAGCCCGAATTTCCTTGCCCCAGTTTCTGATTTTAGATGATCAAATTAGGTGTGTTTTGGGCCTTGATTGATGAAATTGACTTCGCCATTGCGATTAGAACAATCGAATTAAGTTAGGGGAAATGTTAAATCGTCGAATTGATGCCCGTTTTGCTACCTCGTTTTGCGTGCCAGACGGGAATTCAGCCCGGGGTTAAATTTTAGCGTATCGGGTTTTCAATTGACAATTTGAATTCCGATCTTAGTAACATTTGACTTATGGATGGTATCGGTGTTATAGTTGGCGCATATAGTTGTAGAGGGGGTTTTTCACTACCCTTTTCCAGTCACAAGAATAATCGAAAGAACACAATAATGATATGAACACGAATATTCCTGATTTATTATATTCGTAAAAAGGACTCGGTTTCTCCCGTTGATTAGCTGGACACTCGGAGTATGATGAACAAATACACAACGGCGCTCTCTAATCTCAATATATTCGGATTACAATAGATCGATACTCAAAAATACAAAGAAATCTCTCTTTTCTGGAGTTTCTCTCTCTAGAAACTCATCTCTTCCGTGCAGAGTCTCTCCTTCCCCTCCTCCCTTCAATGAGGTTTCTCATAGTCTTTATAGGCTGAGGACTTTGCCAGCTTTCCATCAATATCACTAGGGTCTCCTTTCTTCTCCTTTTTTCCCCTGTACTCTGTCACATCCAATCACTAGCCTCTCTAGGAGTGATTTGAGGGAAGAGCAGACTGCCAGAGTGGGTAGGTGGGCTTCAATAAATGCGCATCCCATCAATAGTCATTCGGTCCTGCAAGAATCATCATGACGAAATTCCTCGTTGAGTGTGATGGGACACTTCATCGCAGTTCGCCTTCGTGAGGCTGTGTCTCCTCGCGGTCGAGCCTCCTCGGGGATAAGCCTCCTCGGGGATAATCCTTCTCGGGTGATGAACTTCTTCGCCTCCCTTCATGTCGTTTATGGACAAAACGACACGAGTTGTGTTGAGGATGGATTTGACCAAATCCGACCTTAACAATAGTCGTCCTGTGGTCGCCTTGAAGACCGTGCTGCTCGAACCGCCCGTTTTGAATAGTTTAACGGATCCCGAAGTCTCTGATCATCGATCTCAGGGCCAAGACGAACTCACATCTTCGACTAGTTAGTCGATCGATCAAAGTTTCCACGATTTGAGGTAGGGGCTATTACATTTTCTTGCTATTTTAAAAATGAATGTAGAAACCAACAATTTAATGAAGATTGAATCGGATAGGTTAAAAATTAGAATTAATAAAATGTTGTTTTAATTAAAAGATAAAAGTTAATATGGTGAATTTCGTCGCTTGATAGCGAGGTTGGATACCAGGTATGGTTGCATCGGATTGATGCTCGTTATTATATTTATGTTTATGGTTACGTCGGTATGACGTGTGATGATTTGGTACCCGCTTCAGGCGGATGAGCTGCTGACGAGCAGCTGGCTACTGCGCAGTAGGCCGGATATGGTTATGGATATGGATATGATTGGTGACCCAAAAGTCAACATTTTGACCCATGGCGAACTGGCCGTCATTGGGGGTGATTGGGATCCCGAGTCGAGGGCGAGTTACGGTTAGGGACTTCTAGTCCACCTGTGCTCGTACCTTGAGGACTCGATGGGATATAGTGGAGTAAAGGCGCGAGCTGACTCGGCATGGACCACCGAAATGATTTGACTTTTGTGGGGAATGTTTATTTATTTATTTCATTGTTGAAAATGGTTAAAATGATGATAAAATGATTTTATGATGACGTTTAATTTATTTAATTGAAATTTGATTAATGAAGGTTCGGTAAAGAGAATTGGTAATAGATTCCCTACTGAGCATGTGGTGCTCACCCCTTCCATATACATCTTTTTCCTTCCAGTTACAGGTGGTGCTCAGTGTCAGACCCCAGACGAGGATTAGTTGATTTGGGAAGGTCCACATGTTGATTTTGGCTAACCGTACCTAGTGATCGTCGAGGTGAATTTCGTGTTTTGTGTCGATCTTTTATCTAGGACATGTAATGGGATTAAATGAAGGATGTTTGTGATGGTGGTACTTTGTAATTGTCGTTTTATGGTGTTGTATAAAATCTGGTCGTCGATGTTTGTATTGTCGTTTTAAGTCCCATGGGCAGGAACTATGTGTTTATCGATGTGGATGTTGAATATTAAACGGTGTCATTTGTATGATGATGTGTCATTGACCGGTCAAAGTTTGAAAAGTCGTTGTTTTTGTTTTATTCTACTAACCCCCATCTAGGGGCATTACAATTACATTTGGGGAGTTGACTACTTCATTCTCGTAACGCAGTTAACTTACCCGTTAACTCTGGCCACGTGGACAAATTTATTTTGTTAAGTGTAATCATTAGGGGTTCAATTAGTTGTATTAAATAGTATTAATTAGGGATTTAATTCGTTCTTTTATCGTAAACGAGGCTGATGTGGGCTCCTCCACGTGGCAAATATTGTTATGTCAACAACCCACGTTTGTCCACATGGCCAGAGTTAACGGGTAAGTTAACGGCGTTACGAGATTGGAGTGGTCAACTCCCCAAATGCGACTTTGGGTATTGTTGCCACCAGTTTTAAACTTTGGGTACACGAGGAGTTCTTTGACCAAACTTTGGGTATTTTTGTCGTCATTAACCCTTTATATATAAAAATTAGGGATAATAACGGCTAAAGTAGCAAATCTTTCACAGCTTGTGCCAATAAAGGTCCAAACTGAAATAATAGTGGCAATAGTAGCCAAACGCGTTAAACGTGTGTCAAATACAAATTCAATCCACTCAGGTCTAACGTCTGTTGGTATCTTGCCATGTCCATTAGTATCTGGGCATCGCCATGTGTGCAAAACGCCAAGAATTTTGGTTTGACACGTAGTCAAGACGTGGCAAGATACTAACAGACGTTAGAGATGAGTGGATGGAATTTGTATTGGACACACGTTTCTTACTTTGGCTACTATTGCCGCTATTAATTCAGTTTGGACCTTTATTGGCACAAGTGGTGAAAAATTGGCTACTTTAGTCGCTATTAAAAAGATAGCTTAAAAACATTATTAACTATAATAAACTCAATTATTTATTTGTATTATATTCATACTCCATGACAACATTTTTTAATATTCCTTCTCTTCAATATAATATATGGTATAATCTCGATAAATTAATGTGAAAATCAAAGAATATTATTGTACTATCAAAATTATTTAAATAATTTAATGTTAATTTAATAACATTTTAAAAAATAAATCCTATAAAATATAATTTAAAATCATTAATTTATTGAATATTAATAATAAAAAAAATTATTATATTGAAATTGTGTATATATATATATAATAGATTTATATTGCAAAAGCTATATGGGTCTTTATCACTGCACAATAATAAGTGTATTGTGTGTGCATGTTTATAAATTATAAATGTTATAATTGGACTCATATATTTGCGTCTATTCTTGAATCAAAACGTGTGGCTTTCTGTGCGTACACATCTTCATACATGATAATCATCATTTCATTTGTTTCACAAATTTACAAACGATATTTGAGATGTAGTAATTGCTCGAACCAACTAAAGATATACACTAATTTATATATATATATATATATATATATATATATATATATATATATAATTGAGCAATACCTTGATGTGTCACTGATCTCCCATTAAATTACTCACTAGTCCTCTAGTTAAAGTTGGACCCATCTTGGATTTCAAACTTGGACCCACTATAATATATATATATATATAGATATATATATATATATACACACACATATGCGTAACTATGTATAATTGAGCAATACCTTGTTTGCCAAAGAAAACAAAAATGAAGATTTATATTTTATATGACCAAATTCATTTCTAATACGACTTCTTATACTAGCTTAACTCTAATATATTAATTCATGTGTAAATATGAAAAACATTAAGGAATTAATACATATTTAAAATGTTATTTTACCAATTATATATATACAAGCACAACATTAAATTCTAATTTTCATTATTACAGTCAATATTTACACAGCAATAATATATTATTGTAGCAATCGATTAATCATGAGAATTTAACTGTACATGTTATTAATTTTTGAACAGTTAGTAAGATTCATAATCAATAAACTGAAATTGACGCAGCATATAAAGTATTATATATAAATATATATATCGTAGATAAGTTGCATTGATAACAAATGATCCTTCGATAAGATCTCAGTATATTTATTTATCCATCAATATATGTGATTTTTAATTTTATTAACGCATAAATGTACGTAAGTGATATTAATGAATAAATATTGTTGTTTCGTTTGTACAATACCTTTCGATATAATTCCTAGTACCTACCATTGGTATCTCAACACTGACTTTGAAGTTTGAACCATAACGACCAATTAAAATAAATTAATTGGTAACATGGCATACCCTATTTTCATAAATAGAAGATAATATATATAAATAAATAAATCGAACACGCATTAAATTAGTCCTCAAGAAAATAAATGCCTAAAGAAACCAGTCAAGCGAATATAATAATTTCATTTTTGTTTTGTCGTTTTTTACATATAGATTCTATTACGATACCTCACCGTGTATATAATGATCAACCAAAGAAAGAGGTTATACGGTAAATGACTTAAATATTATTATGATTATTGAAAATAAGTGGCTCATATAGTTCTTTAACTCTCCAATTTAGTTATTGATGTGAATCATCTGATTGTCCTCTAAATATTTTTATATAACTTATTTTACATACTCTATATAATATTTACGTTGATATTATTATTTTTTTATTATTATTATTATTACTATTAGTTTTCGTCTAAGATAAAAAAAAAAAACGACTAATAGCCCACAAAGGCGACCTAGGCCCGGTTTGGAAAAGTAAACGGACGTGACCCTAAACAGTCAACAGGAAAGTCGACTTAGGCCCGACTTTAAAAATGTACCCCATGTCACAAAAATGCGCTCGGAAGTGAGTTACATCACTTAACTAAGCATACATCGTGCATCGTGCAAATTTGCTTACCCGATAAGCTAAAAAGCCTAAGGCTTCTCCGAGAAGTCATAAACCATTTCTATAAATAAGGGAGCTCTTTCCCTTCATTCGGCAAGCAACCCTATGCTCAAAAATCTTCGTTTTCTCATTTTTTTAAATTCCCGACTCAAATTCTTGATTAAGGTTGAGCGTGAGGGGGGTTTACGGAGGACCCCCCTAATACCCCGCTAAAGTTTACGTTTTATTGTTATCTCAGAGCCGAAAACGGAGGCGAAGATTCCAAAAAATATTTTCGACACACCAAAAGCGAAGAATTAATTTTCATGCCCAATTTTACAATCAAGCAGACATTGAGCCCCCGGTCTAAAATCAAGACTTGGAGCATTTAATACTTATCACTCTATATAAGTTATTAAGTTTGATCACGTTTTTTTTTTTTTTTTACATTAAATTTGTATCAAATACGCTCTCTATCATTCCCTCACTCAGTCGAAATTGAAACAACAAATTTTCTTTTACTTATCGATTGACATTATTATTATTATTCTTTTTTTTTCTTGTAAGATAAACTATATACAAAACAAAAAAGCAGAGTCTGGATTGTGGTCATAACTTCATCCAACTGCTCTCGCTGACCGTGCTATTATGGAATCACCCACCAAACTCCGAGCCTTTATTAGCCTTGTCCATCAATCTTTGCCTTCGCCTTAAGCTACTTCTCTTAATCACTCTCATCTAATTTCCCTCTATTTATAACCTTCACTCGTCAGTACTTAGAGACGTCCCTACTCTCTCTCTCTAGAAAGTCTCCGTGTGGTTTATTAGGTCAAGCTGAGCTATGCACATGGAGGGCCAAGACAAGGGCATGAACGGGTACGAAGCGGCCGGGAAGGAAGTGAGCGTCGCGAACAAGAGGGGCGTCCGAGGCTGCGAGTCGCTGCTGAGGCTGCTGGCGTTGGTGCTGACGCTGTCCGCGGCCGTCATCCTGGGCATGGACAGGCAGACCAAGGTGGTGCCGATCCAGGTCGTGGACACGCTTCCGCCGCTGAACATCCCCGTCTCCGCTAAGTGGCACTACTTGTCGGCTTTCGTGTGAGTCTCTTCATCACTCTTGTCATATATAATATACGTATTGTTTGATGATATATATACACACACATATATATATATATATATATATATATATATATACATGTCTACATGGGTCCGTTTGACTGCATGCTAGCTTGATTAGGTCAACCTACGTATATGATTTTCGTCCACATTGATAGATCTATCTTTATATTGAAGCATTTATAAACATGTATATATACACATGTTCATGTATTTGAGAAAGAGTGATCTAGAGTGTATAAAAAATACAGTAAGTGATACTAGTGAAACGATGATCAGATCCAAGACCGGTCCTATTCACAAAATTTTTGAGGGATGAACTAAGGGCCCTACAATGAAACATAAATTTATATACTATTTAAAAAAAAAAAAAAAAACTTCAAATTACATCATATCTTAAGGAAAGGAAATTTACAAAAAAAAAAAAAAAATTGTTGTTGTCAAGGCCCTAAAAATTATTTGGCCGGGATCAGAAGCTATATTTTAGAGAGATTTGGAGATACTATAATCTCGTCATATGAGTAATATGAAAGGGAGATTTTTATATATATTGACTATTATTTGACAACGTTTTCATATTTTGACTACGAGTCTACGATTACAATTTACAACTTTGACTGTAATACTGAGTTATGTTTCTATATATATTGTCTGTAATCAACTTCATATTTATTTAAGCGAGACAAGACAATGGTTTGTAATAAAACCTATTTTACTTCCTGCATGCACCATATTAATTCACCATAAAAACGTTCATTACAACCCTTTGTGAGATCATGCAACAAGATAATACATGAACTTTACATTTAAATATTTTAAATAAATAAAATTTGTGACTAGTTTATTCTACTTTATTTAATATATTGGACCGATGGCAGCTGTGTCTTTAAAGACCAGTACGAAGAAAACAAAATATAGACGCAAAATGAAAATAAAAATAAAATGTATATAATATATATATATATATATATATATATGTAAACAGCTCTTTCATTATCGTTTTCGCTATTGAATTCAACATTATAAATTGTTGAGGATGGGTCGTTGTTACCTATTTATTTAGCTCATCCGTCCCAGAGAAAGAGAGAGAGAGAGAGAGAGAGAGAGAGAGAGAGAACAATATGCACGATAAACAAATAAATGCCGTGACTTATGGCGTTTCATCAGATCACCTGAACAAGGCATGTTAAGCATTAAGTACCAAAGTTTTGTAAAATTGCATTAATAGAATCTACCTACTTTATTTTTACGTATCTCCCAACAGAACACACTAGTTATACCTGCCTGCACTGCAGTAACAAACTGATAAAAATAATTAGTAATATTAATTTAGTATTTTAACTAATATTAATACCAAGATAATTATTAAATAAACCTATACATGGTGGGGCCCATATTTTATAAATGTTGGAGAGTGGATAAACTTTACATCATCATAGCTACATTCAACATATAATTAAGGATAAAGTTTTGAAAATTATATACATTTACTTAAAAAAAAATAGTTGGGTTGACTGAATATATATTATTAACTATTATCATTAAGATAATCAATTAATCTATAGAATAGTCCCAACTTTTAAATTTCCAGGGGCGGGTAAATTTTGGTTGCCAAATTAAGCATATATATAAAATTAGGGGTAAAATTTTGACATATGTATACATTTAGGGTCAAAAAATGAAAACTAAGATAAACTAATTTAGATCAAAATTGAAGAAGTTTTGAAGTTTTTAAGGGAGGGATGTAGCAACTGCCCTTGTGTGCACCAACGTGTCTCCGCCCTGTCTTGTTTTGTTTGACGGATTTCATTTATTTTTCACATAACTCCGACATAATTCGCACGAGCCCTAAAATATCTCGAAGTAAGAAATTTGAATTTTTTTTAAGATCTATGACATTATTTTTAAAATTTTGAGAAATATTTAATTTTTAGTTTTTTACAAAATTTTATTAGTCTGTGATTTACTCGCTGGTACTGATTTTTAAAAATCTTGCGAAAAACTCTAGCGATATACTTATTGCGTCTTCGGCACAATTGTAAATTGGACCGGCGGTTAATTTGTAGCCTGAAGACTTTTAATAATGATGTATAATATAAAGTAATAACATAAACTTAACAGGGAATTGTTTGGTAATTCAATACGTGAAATCCCATGTTTAAAATATTAAGATTGTGAAGATATCTCTATATATGCCTTAAGTATTTGAACACACAGGGTTCTATTTTGACAGTGGTCATGTATTTCATACACCGCGATCGACGTTTTGTCAGGTACTTCGTGGTGACCAACGCCGTGGCATCGGCCTACGCGGCTATATCGCTAGTCCTGTTGGCGACGGTGCGCAGGGGCAGCAACGCCGCTTTTGCGTTGTTCGCCGTCGATGTGGCCATGGTGGGGCTGCTTTTCTCGAGCAACGGCGCGGCGGTGGCCATCGGCCTGATGGGGTTCGAGGGAAACTCGCACGTGCAGTGGAAGAAAGTGTGCAACGTCTTCGACAGGTTCTGCAATCAGGGCGCCGCCGCGCTCGTTGTCTCGCTCGTTGGTTCCACCGCCTTCCTCTTGCTCGTCGTGGTCGCCGCCAAGCGCCTCCACCGCAAAAACTGACCATCGACGACGTCCTTCATCATCATCGGAAGTTAAACGACATATAAATATGTGCTTACTTTCCACGTTGAATTTGTGTTGACCCTTTTGTTGTGCAAATGGTTGTTTAGATATTTTGCGAGTATAATATATGAATTTATTAATTAGTGGATCCTAAAGCTCTATATATTTCTTTTTCTGAAGATTGAAAAAAGAAAAAGTCTGGCTTGAAGAGAAAAGATGAATTAATGAAGGAGATTTCAATATATATGTATATATATATATATACACTAGCGATCAGATTCTATTTTTGTACACGAATTTTTCTGTTTCTTATATAATGTACCATCTATCTAAGGTAAGCCGATGCCTAAAAATTCCGATTGAAAGTAAAGTTCTTTTTAAAGTAGTTTTTAATTATGCATACATATATAATTAATATATATATATATATATATAAACAAGCCTTAAATTAGTACAAAAAACTTTGCAGTATATGGCAAATCGTGAAATGTTTTTTAGTAGTCTTTTAATATTTAACTTTTCTAAAAAAATTACTTGTTTTATTGTATTTATTACTTGTGTAATTTTTTATATTAATTCAAGAAAATGTCTCATATCGACCTCGAAAAAAGTTAAGCTGGCTTTGCATCCAAAAAGGTGACACATTCACATATATAAATTAATAAATATAATGTGTGCATAAAACCTTTAAGTTTGGGAAATAACATTAGCTAATATATTTTTAGAAGATGAAACTATTAATGAAAAATCAAAATTATAAATTGTATACTCATCACCATAATATAAACATGTACATATAATATAACCTCCATAAATTAATAATATAGCAGGTATACCTGAGAATTTTTTTTATATAATTAGAATCAATTTATCGTATATTAATTTAATAATATTTTTTTGATTTAAAGTAAAAATATATTTTAATCAGTTTATGAATTTATCTATTACTAATTTAACAAAACTCTACTATATATATAATTAGCTAATTTTGCATCACACTGCGGCCGGCGTAGGACTCTCTTACACGTGTCTTATCATTTCATTTAATGGTAATTAATCTATATCAACTTATCATTCTGTATAAGAGATGCTTGTAAATAATGCATATATACAGTAGTATATATATAGAGTAGAACCTCTATAAATTAATAATGTTGGGATCGACAAAAAATATTATTTTATCGGATTATTAATTAACATATAAATTAATAATTTATTAAATTATACATTAATGAAGAAAAAACTATTAATCAACTATAATTATAAAAAGATATTTACTAATAAAAAATCATTTCAATTTATTATATCGAGAATATTAATTATGATTTAAAAAGATTTTATTAGAGTACAAATGTCAGAAATATTAAAGAGCCCTATGATATTAGAGTACCAATGTCAGAAATATTAAAGAGACTCTCAACAATTTTTTGCTTCAACACGAGAATACGACTTTTCTCATCCCGACCTTCTTAATGCTCTTCGTAAGCTTAGAGATGAAGTTCAAGAAGACATCAATTTCAAGAATAAAAAAATTACTATAGAATCAAATTTTAAGAAGATTATGATTAGTGATGTAATGTTATCTTTTTATTTAATGTGATTTCATAGTTATTTATGTTATATTTTATTTATAGTGATTTTATAATTATTTATGTAATTATTTATATTAAATTATTAATTTATATATCACTTGGGACCTATGTACTTTCTAAAAATATTATTATACTATAAATATAGTGAATTATTAATTTAGCTAGTTAGGCCCGAGTCAGGACCGGACCAAATATTATTTATCGAATATTAATTTATAGAGGTTCTAATATATATATATATATATATATTTGTGTATATTTAGTTGGTTAGTCTTTAGTTTCTTTCAAAGCTTATGGAATTAATTGTGGTACCTACATGGCAATTTATGATTGGATAACTCAAGTATCTTAGAATAATAGGCCAAACCTCTCTTTCCAAATAGGGTAAACTGCGGCTAATGTACCCAATGTTTGATTTTTTGCGGATTATATACCTAATGTTTATTTTTGGCGGCTAATGTACCCAATGTTTGATCCGTTAGATATTTTTGGGTTTTCCGTCAGTTGACCGTTAGAGAGTTATATGTACACTTTTCGTATTTTTGACATAACTCACTCATTTTTTGTCCAAATTTTATGCATGACCTATGGTTGGAAAGATAAGAGATAGATCTACAACTTTAATGTTTTAAGTTTTGTAAAATAAGTTTTAAAAAAATACGAAATTTCAAGTACAACGTAAAACTGGACATTAGTTTAATGCAAAATATTTGTTTCGAGCAAATTTTAATATACTTAATGACTTTTTATGATGAAACGTAAAAGAAAAAAGTTGTAGATAAATGTTTTATCTTTACAACGGGTGTTTATTTATAAATTTTTGACAAAAAAGGAGTGAGTTATGCCAAAAATATAAAAGATGTGATGTGAAATAATATTTCATATTTTTGGCATAACTCACTCGTTTTTTATCCAAAATTTAAAAATAAACACCCGTTGGAAAGATAAAACATTTATCTACAACTTTTTGCTTTTATGTTTCATCATAAAAAGTCATTAAGTATATTAAAATTTGCTCGAAACAAATATTTTGCATTAAACTAATGTCCAGTTTTACGTTGTACTTGAAATTTCGTATTTTTTAAAACTTATTTTACAAAACTTAAAACATTAAAGTTGTAGATCTATCTCTTATCTTTCCAACCATAGGTCATGCATAAAATTTGGACAAAAAATGAGTGAGTTATGTCAAAAATACGAAAAGTGTACATATAACTCTCTAACGGTCAATTGACGGAAAACCCAAAAATATCTAACGGATCAAACATTGGGTACATTAGCCGCCAAAAATAAACATTGGGTACATAATCCGCAGAAAATCAAACATTAAGTACATTAGCCGCAGTTTACCCTTCCAAATAATACCTCAGCACTATTATTATTGATATTACTAATTATTATGAGTGTGATGTTGAAAAATGATTCACGTGTATATTTTTTGGGATGAAAGTATGACAGTGAGCGGGTACTTAATTAGTCCCGGACTCGGATTTTCCTGTTCTCGCAAATCCGTTATTAGTAACCCTATCGGGAAGAAAAAAAAAACAGTGATCGATCGGCACCGGTAATTTGAGCTCCCCGACCCGTGTACACATAGTGGTTGATAAAAATATTAAAAAGAATAACATGATGATCCATCTAGAATTAATCATCATAATAAATGCTTACTTAAAAGTCCCTCTGTAACCCGTGAGCAAACAAGTCAAACCCCTCCTTAATAGCTCTCTCTCTCTCTTTCTCTGCTTTTCTGTATGGAGGAGAGTAGTGAGAGCAACGGCGATCGCCGGCAAAGCGTAGTAGTGAGGAGCGAGGCGGTGAGGGTGAGGGTGGGTAAGGAGAGGGCGGCGATGTCGGGGCGCTGTGAGACGGTGCTGAGGGCGTCGGCGGTGGCTCTGACGCTCACGGCAGCAGTGATTCTGGGAGTGAACAGACAGACGAAGCTTGTGGCGTTCGAGATTGTGGACTCGCTTCCTCCTATCAAGATTCCTGTTTCTGCCAAGTGGCACTACTTGTCTGCCTTTTCGTAAGTATATTCTCTTCTTTGATTTATAATTCCCACATCATCCAACTTCTATATATATGTGTGTGTATATATATTCTTTTTATGTATATTTAAGGATTTTGATGAAGTTTAATGAATACTAAACAAATGTTCTTGAATAACTATGGCTGTTTTCGTTTCTTCAGCTTCAATATTAAAAAATTCTAGAGCGGATATTTGAAATGTTGTCAAAGTGTTGCACCTATTTTTTTTTTTTATGTATTTGAATTATATATGTAAGATCAAAACTGATAGGTTAGATATATAAAGTATACCATAGTTTCAGATTTGTGAATATATTATATGTAAATATATTATATATTATATATATGCGCGCGCTAACTATGTATGTTAAAAAAAATTGGGCGAATAGTACTATAATTTTAGATGGGAAAATTTATTATCTACCGATACATTTGGGTTAAATTCGAAACTTAGTGATGAATGTTCTAAAATTCGAAATCTAGTGATGTTTATTGTTTCCTTCCCATTTTGCCCCTGAGACCACTTTTTCCTCTCTCGTTCTCCGACCTCGGCCAACCTACCGAGGTCTGGTATTTTCTCCGAGCTCGGTGATTTATACCCGAATTCGGCCAGCCTACCGAGGTCGGTGATTTATTCCCGATTGTTTAATGTCCGAACTAAGGGACGACTTTTCATTTATCACCGACTTCGATCGTACGTCTACCAAATATCTATGTCCGACCTCGACGATTATAGCCGAAGTCGGTGATATCAAATACTCTGTATACGTTATGTCCGAATTCGATGATATTTTTATCTCTGAATTTGAAGATCTAAACATCCCAAAATATCCGACCTCGGATATATTCATTACCGAAATAAAAAGTATTGTTCATTCAAAACCACCAAAATTGGTGGTGCAATTACATATAAAAACCGGGAGAAATGTGCATGAAACATGAAAACATTGCTACGTAACTAAGAGAAAGAAAGAAAGAAAAAATATTGAAACACGGAAGCCATGCTCTGGACGTAATCATGGGCGCACGATGAACGCACCCCCCGTGTATCCACTCCCATACTTGTTGCCACCACGGCACAATCGCCGGCTCTTCTGCTACCCTCAGAAACACCGTCCGCGATCTCCGTCGAGGCGAAGCACCTCGTCTTGCAAGTCGAAGGAAACAGATGATTCATTTTTAGGTAGGCTTTCGAGCACGCCTTCGATTAGAAAGGAGCCATGAAGAACCCCGTCCGCCATGTCCGATACCCATTCCTCTGACCGTAATCCATGCTCTCGATGCGCTCTCCCCACTGTCACTGGCAATCTCAAAGCCCATACATTCCACGAGGCGATCCTGCTTTTGTCGAACACTTGAACGCATACAAACGGATGGTCCCACTTGCCGAGGCATAAGCGAACGACCTTGTAGTCGTTGCTCGCACCGTCGAATCAGAAACCTAACACTGTATGGATACCCTCGAACTCGGGTGAATAAGCTGGTGGAATTAGTAGATGTCTTACTTTCCGAGTCGCCGAATTCCAAACCGCGAGTCGCGTCACGTCGTTCCACCCGAGTCTCAGGCAGACCAAGCCGTTGGAGGAGCCCACCATTAGCAGCATGTGTTTTGAGAGGTTGAGATACGCCACGTTAATTCTGCGCACCCGGTCGCCGTTGGTCAGCATCAGTATAAACTGTTCCAACCGCCGTTCACCGACGGCAATCATGAGTGGCCCGTTTTAGGCTTGCTGGCGGATTCTGTGAGCGTTGATAAACGACTCATCGGCAGATAGGCGATGACAGTATGTTTTGGACACGCTCTTCAATCCAATCAGGGATTTCACCGACATTACCGTTAGGATTTTGGAGAAGACGTGGCCTCGGGAAGGTGATCTGAAGTGTTCATCATTGTAATTTGTTCAGAGAAAAGAGAGGCTGAGTATTGAGAGGTTGATCGGAGAGAGATGGTGAAATTAATAGAGATCATGCCCTCTCTTTAATAGCCTATCCGACATTTGGAGTGTTGAAGGCAATTAACTAGGGATCACATCAACTAAGGCGACGCTTGAGACTTCCCATTCATATCATCATGCGCATTTATTGATAACCGTGCACAAAAAGGCCAAAGTCAGAGATATGAATGACCGAACTCGTAATTATGGGTTTTAATTTCCGAGGACTGCATTTATACCTCTAAGTCGGTGAATAATATTTTTCAAGTCGACGATATGAACAACCGATTTCAGAGAAATTAAATTCGGAGATAATAAATCCCCGACTTCGGTTATTTTCCCCTAATAATCAGTTATCCAAAGAATCGAATTCAGAGGTAGTAATGTCCTAATTCGGATATGCACATATATCATCATGAGAGGTTTTGATAACCGTGCATGAAAAAAAATGAGATAATCGTGCATGGAAAGACATGATACTCTCGAGGTCGGTGATTTTTACCCACTCATAAGAAAGAGCTATGTCTGACTTTATTTGTTTATGGTCTCAGTTTGTAATTTAAACGCCAATCAATCGAGATTTTACAGTGCGACATAGAGGTCCCCGGGGAGAAATCACTGACCCACGTCGCCGGATCTGGAATAAAGAAAAACAGTGAGACGATAGTTGGGCAAAAAGATGCAGTTGGTTCCAAACAAAATTGCCACGACACAGATGTCAGAGATAGAGATCTCCAAATTGGAATTTATCAACTTTCGATGTCAATTATGTTATATCTGATGTCGGGGATACCATCACCGATTTTGGAGTTGTTACACTCGAATTCGGAGATAGCTATATCACCGAGTTCGGGGATAGCATCAACTCCGACGTCGGGGATAAGTATCTCTGAACTCGGCCTATTAAAATCCCGACCTCAGATATTGTAAGGGTCCCACACAGATCGAGGGCTTTCACCAAAAATAAAACACCGATTTCGGGGAGCTATCACCTAATGCGAGGTTACAAACCCCGACTTCGAGAGTAGCATCACCGAATTCGATGTTGATCATTCGGACTACGGTGGTCCTAGCTGCCGTGGCAAACCTTACAATGCGGTGGTTCCACGCCTAGATCTATGGATTTCATCCACTAAAAGCATGTAATGGACCAAAAAAAAAAGTTAGGGTTTCGAATGATTACAGCGGTGACGGAGAAGGGCATTTTCGTGGCTTTTTGCGACGGCGACGAGTTGAGCAACACGGGCGTCTGGACCTCCGAACTTCCATGGTCCCACCGTTGAAGAGATTCTCGGATCCAAACAAGGAAATATTTGGGGAGGAGAAGTGGTCCTTCGGACGAAGAGAGAATGTTGGCAAATAAAGAATGAACGAAATGGAAACTGTGGTCCCAAAAGTAGGGTTTTTTTCTCTTTATACTCGATCACAAGGGCAAAATGGGAAGGAAACAGTGAACATCACTAGATTTCGAATTTTGGTTCATTCATAAGTAAGTTTCGAATACACGCAAATGTATCGGTAGATAATGAATTTTCCCTTTTAGATTTAGGGATTTTTTAAAGAAACTTGGAGAAATGTTTAATATATAAATACGGGATAATTGCAAAAAAAAAGTATTCAAAGTTATTCAAAATAGTATAGCATTTTATCGAGCTTTTCAATTGCGCTAAATAAATTCACCAAAGTCGTGAATTTATATTTTTTTTATTGGTTTTGTCTCATGTATAGTTTCGTTAACGCTAAATATTTTACATATGTATGAAATATATACGCCTTAGTTTTACTTTCATTTCCCACATTTTAAGATACTCCATGTTAAATACTTAGATTAGATACATACATGTGCAAAAGGCTATACATTATGTAGAAGCATGGGACCAAACTATTCAAAAATACAAATTTAACGACTTCTGATTTTTATTCAGTGTAATTGAAAGCCTTGTATTTTAAAAAACTTTGGATACTTTTATACCTATATATAGTATATATGATAACTATAACATAAGCTCTTGAATAGATTTGGCTTTGCTTTATTTATTTGTTTAGCTCTACTAAAAAGTTCTAGCAAGTGTATTTACCTAAATAATTTTTTTTATTTTTTTTGTTCTGTTTTGATAGAATTGTATTGATTAAGAATTGGGTATCATTAAATTAATTGGACAAATGACCCATTCTCTTTAAAGTCATTACAAGGATGGTTGACACTTTCTCTCGGAAAAAAAAAAGGATGGTTGACACTTGACAATGCCATAATTGTCATTTATTGTATTTTTCAGGTCTTCTCTTCTAACCATAAAATTGATAAATTAATTATTTCAATATGTCCCCCACATACAATTAATCTCAATGCATGAAGAAGTCATTATAATTTATTTATAGTCTTTAAAGCATTGACTGACAGTTTGAAACATTCTGAATTTTAACTATTTGGCTTGCTCATTTATTTTTCAAAAATCATTAAAAGAATTTAATAACTTTATATGTAAAATATAATTATGCTCCCAACTCATATAATAGAACCTCTTGGAAACGCAAAAAATGGTAAGTTGGGTACTAAGTAATTTGCTGATACAAATATTATAAAATTGACCGATTATGTGTATATATATATATATATATATATATCATATATATATGTATGTGTGTGATATTAATATATTTGTTTAGGAGGGTAATACTATTTATGTCAACATATTAATCTGATTTTTCAGAGTTCTAGGTTAAATGTATTTAGCCTAAAGTAATTTTCTCAGTAAATGTTTGAATAAGAACAACGATGCTAATTAAAAGACTCCGATTGAGTTGTACTTGTAAGGAAAATATTTGTTTAAAGATCAGTCGGTTTTATAAAATCAACTGGATTTTCATTTTTTTATGTTTATAAATTATTTTAACAATCTCTCTAGGAATTTTGATAGCATTAATTACTCTAAAGCCCTCATATAATCAACGGTTTGGTCATAACTTTAAGACACATTAATAAATGTATATTTAAAATGATTTTAACCTTGAGTAGAGTAGTACAACTATAGTCTAATGTATTGCATGGTTTAAATTTTGACTAATTTTGTGGATTACTAAACTCTAACAAAACTACTTAAATAAGAAGCTAAAATGTAGTTATTATTTTAGTTAATTAGTAATTTTTCACCACCCTAATATTCAATACAGATATTTCGTGATAGCGAACGCGGTCGCGTGCGTCTACGCGGCGCTCTCCCTCGCCGTCGCCTTTGCAAGACGAGGCAGGAAGAGCACCGACGCCGTCAGGCTCGTCATGGTGAGCCTTGACGCGGCTATGGTGGGCCTCATCTTCTCCTCCGCTGGGGCCGCCGGGGCCATCGGCATGATGGGGTTCAAGGGAAACTCGCACGTGCGTTGGAACAAAGTGTGCCACGTGTTCGGCAGGTTCTGCAACCAAGCAGCCACGGCGATCGGAGTGTCTCTTCTCGGAGGCATAGCCTTCCTCGCGCTTGTTATCCTCGCCGTCAAACGCGTCCACATTAAATAATAGTAAATGTTCATCCAAATTTGTATGCTTTGCTTTGGAATTTGTTGTTATTATGTCCATTGAATTTTAAATCATTGGCTTTTGTAATGTGTCCATGCTTTGAAGTTTGAAACATATTTATTTCACATAATTAAGTGGTGAGAAAAAGGTAAAGTTTGGATGGATATCACAATTGTTTTTACACTTATCACATCTTTTTTAAGAACACTTTTCACCTTCTTTAACCTTGTATTTTTGTCGTGTGTGTTGAACAATTGTAGCTATATTTCAATTTATTCAGTGTAACTATAAAGCTAAAATTAAAATAAACGTTAATTGTATATTTTAGCTTTTTTAAAAAAAAAAAAAAAAAAAAAAAGATAGTATATTGTTACAAATTTTGAAAACAAAGCGTATATAAGAAAGCAAAATTACCTTCTTTTTTTATTGTGAGTGTGTGGCTAAATTAGCTTCTATATTTCATAGAACTTGCAATTATTTCCTCAGCATCAAATGTAAATGGGGGGAAATGAATATTGGAAATAAGGAGGAAAATTAGAAAGAAAAGTCATAAAATCCAAAATATCTATGGTTAACATTATTATCATATTAATCCATATGATTATATAGTTTTTTAACACACTAGATAAAAAGAGATGATTCTTGTGAGAGGACTGAACTTTAAGGTAAATATATAGAAACTTCTTTCCAATATAATTATTAGCAGAGAATCATATATTGGTTTGTATACAATATATATATATATATTTTTAAAGAAGTATATAATATATTTCACGAGGGCCAAATTAAGACAAAGAAAAACAAAAAAAAATAAAAATTGCCAAAATAAAAAAGGTAGACAAGTCCATGTGCTTTTTCCTGCGAGGAAAGTGATTTCTGTTACTTAAGGAACAAGACTTTCAAACTGTACAAAACTTTAACATCCATTACTTTTCCCTTTGATGAAAAAAAACAGCATTCCATGTACATAAATGAACCAAAATTCTTATCTGCCATACTATCTCTTTTTTTTTCTTTTTTCTTTTAACTTTTCTAAGAAAACATTTGTGAGTCAAGGAAGAGGCAGGATATAGTAATTAATATAATTTAATAAGGATTTTTTAGAGTGTTTGTTTTGTACTTCAATCATATCTTATTTATAAAAATATTGTGTACTTTCTACTGTTATACAAATATCAATAGTTTTTGTACTTTGTAGCTGCATCCCCCAATCAATAATTGTATCATATACAGAATGAGAAACTAATTTAATAGAATTAGTTAAGGGAGAAATTTTGGATGTGCCGTTAAGTCTTGGACACTTCATTTCTTAGGGAGATGAAAATTTATTAACGGCACATCCAAAAAATTATTAAACCAATTAAAAAAAATAGACAAAATTTTAAAGAGAAGCTAACAGTAAACATTGAAAACTTTAACCATGACAAAATTAAAGATTGGGTTTATTTCATGATGAAAATCAAAACATTACTAACTTATGTTGTTATTAACTCAAAAAAAAAATTAACGATAAACTATAATCATATTAGTAACTAATAATAATAATAGTATAAGAATCAAGTGTATCATTGCAGTTGATTGGGCACGTGTCATTTTCTCGAGATATGAAATTTTGTTAACGAACCATCCAAAATTTTGTTAATTTTATTGAAAAAGTAAACAAAATTTGAAAGAAAAACAAAATTATATTGTTTATACCATCAAAATATTTACAAACTTATAATGATATTGTTTACTATAATGATAATAGTAACTAACAGTGATAGTACAAGAATCAAAAGGGTATCATTGCAGTTGGTTTTGGACACATTATTTTCGAGAGAGATTAAATTTTATATGAAATTTTGTTAACGAACCATCCAAAATTTTGTTAATTTTATTGAAAAAGTAAACAAAATTTGAAAGAAAAACAAAATTATATTGTTTATACCATCAAAATATTTACAAACTTATAATGATATTGTTTACTATAATGATAATAGTAACTAACAGTGATAGTACAAGAATCAAAAGGGTATCATTGCAGTTGGTTTTGGACACATTATTTTCGAGAGAGATTAAATTTTATATGAAATTTTGTTAACGAACCATCCAAAATTTTGTTAATTTTATTGAAAAAGTAAACAAAATTTGAAAGAAAAACAAAATTATATTGTTTATACCATCAAAATATTTACAAACTTATAATGATATTGTTTACTATAATGATAATAGTAACTAACAGTGATAGTACAAGAATCAAAAGGGTATCATTGCAGTTGGTTTTGGACACATTATTTTCGAGAGAGATGAAATTTTATATGAAATTTTGTTAACGAACCATCCAAAATTTTGTTAATTTTATTGAAAAAGTAAACAAAATTTGAAAGAAAAACAAAATTATATTGTTTATACCATCAAAATATTTACAAACTTATAATGATATTGTTTACTATAATGATAATAGTAACTAACAGTGATAGTACAAGAATCAAAAGGGTATCATTGCAGTTGGTTTTGGACACATTATTTTCGAGAGAGATTAAATTTTATATGAAATTTTGTTAACGAACCATCCAAAATTTTGTTAATTTTATTGAAAAAGTAAACAAAATTTGAAAGAAAAACAAAATTATATTGTTTATACCATCAAAATATTTACAAACTTATAATGATATTGTTTACTATAATGATAATAGTAACTAACAGTGATAGTACAAGAATCAAAAGGGTATCATTGCAGTTGGTTTTGGACACATTATTTTCGAGAGAGATTAAATTTTATATGAAATTTTGTTAACGAACCATCCAAAATTTTGTTAATTTTATTGAAAAAGTAAACAAAATTTGAAAGAAAAACAAAATTATATTGTTTATACCATCAAAATAGTTACAAACTTATAATGATATTGTTTACTATAATGATAATAGTAACTAACAGTGATAGTACAAGAATCAAAAGGGTATCATTGCAGTTGGTTTTGGACACATTATTTTCGAGAGAGATGAAATTTTATATGAAATTTTGTTAACGAACCATCCAAAATTTTGTTAATTTTATTGAAAAAGTAAACAAAATTTGAAAGAAAAACAAAATTATATTGTTTATACCATCAAAATATTTACAAACTTATAATGATATTGTTTACTATAATGATAATAGTAACTAACAGTGATAGTACAAGAATCAAAAGGGTATCATTGCAGTTGGTTTTGGACACATTATTTTCGAGAGAGATGAAATTTTATTAACGAAAACATCCAAAATTCTGTTAAATTTATTGAAAAAGTGTAAAAATCTTTTAAAGAAAAACAAAATTGTGCTTATACTACCATAAAAATCAAAATATATACCCTATTAACCCTAGCAAAAATAATGATAAACTATAATAGTAATAGTAACTAACAATAATCATACAAGAATCAAAAGTGCATCATTGCAGTTGAGCTTCTCGGCACGTGTCATTTTCGGGAGATGAAATTTTGTTAACGAACACATCCGAAATTCTATTAATTTATTGATAAAGTGGACCGAATTTTAGAGAAAACCAAATCATGTTTATACTAGGGGTGAACAAAAGAAACCGTAAACCGATCAAACCGTTACCGCTTAAACCGCAACCGCTATTAAAGCGGTTCAAACCGAATATACCGAGAAAAAAACCGGATACCGAATTAGGTTAAAACGGGATTTTCGGTTTTAATGTGAAAACCGCAACCGCTTACCCGGTTTTACCGCTTTAAGTAAATCTAATATTATATTTATTATATTCTATTTACCATACTTATCAACACATCAAAAAGATTTTTCTTATCTAATCTTTTGGTGCAATATTAGTATTTAGTATTCCGTTTATGTGTAATCCCTAATTTATAATATTAACATTTAGTAATATGTTTATGTGTAATATTAGTAGTCAGTTTATGGAGATGTGGATATTAATTTAAAAGCGGTAAATGTGGGTAAAAAACCGATAATACCGCAATCGAACACCGAATATCGATTATACGGTAAATGCGGTTTTCATCTTTAAAATTAGGGTATTCGGTTATCATTTCTAAAATACCGAAATGCAGTATTCGGTCTATTATTTATTAAAAACCGCACCGAATACCCGCTTGTTTACCACTAGTTTATATACCACCATAAAAATAAAAATACCTAATTTACCCCTACTAACCCTTTAAAATATAATGATAATAGTAACTAATAACTAAGAGTAATAGTATTTTTTTGAAAGCAATTTGATTTCATTCAATCAAAGGAGTTGGGGAGGAGAATCCCTCAACACTGTTGCTACAAGCCACTCCGGGCAATAAGAACACACAAGGTCCAAAACAAGAGAAGAGAGACGTCTCTTGGCCAAAGCATTAGCCACCTCGTTACATTCCCGTGGAACCCAAATCCACTCTCCGGTTCCGCCTAGCTCTCGGCCGAGCTCCTGCACCTCCGCAATAATCGGACCTTGCAAGCCCAACGAGTCTCGTGCCTTGGTGAGGTGGGAAGCCCGCAAGCAATCCGTCTCGGCATGCTCGATCTTCCACCCCCGTTCGCGTGCGAAGAGAAGCCCCCGTCGCATCGCAATGCACTCTCCGGTGAGTGCCGAGTCTACACGGTCGACCAAAGAAGCCATGACTCCCATAACCCGACCGTGGTGGTCCCGGACAACTGCTCCCACCGCTGCCCGTTCCGTCTCCCTGTCCCAAGCCGCGTCTACGTTAAGCTTGAGGCTCCCCGCAGCCGGCCCGGACCAAGCCCTCGGTACGTCCTCCCTCGGCGAGCGGTGGTTCTCCGTCGCGAACGCACACCGCTTGAAACTTGTGAACCATCCGTCGACTTCTTCCACCCAAGTCTCTGGGGCCCGTACGCGGTGCTCGAAGAGACGAAGGTTCCGGTCGGACCACGCCGCCCAAATTAGCCCGCAAAAGAGCTCGAAGTGCGGTTTGGAAAGACTCTCGAGCGCCCGGTAGCACAACTCCCGAAACGGAATCTCCCCCGTCTTTTCCACCCACCTGTGGATCGTCGATGATGCCCAAATGGCCTTGGCCCTCTCGCACCCCCAAATAGCATGTAAGGCGTCCTCCGGGAGCGCCCCGCAAAAGTTGCAAAAGGGTAGAACGTCTACCCCCCGGATCCGAAGTGCCCCATTGGTCGGAAGAGCTTCCGACCACGCGCGCCACACCATGTGCTTCACTTTCGCGGGGATCGCCGTGCCCCATAAGGCTTTCCACCAGTTCGGCTCCCCCTTTCTCGAGCCCGAAGGTCCGCACCGTGCTTCCGACCTAGCTAGTCGGTAACCGGACCGCACCGAGTAGATCCCGTTGTCTTCGTGGTGCCAGACAAGTCGATCTAGACCCTTCCCTACCGGGATCCTCAAGACGGCCTCCGCATCGTAGGGGGTTAAGAGGGCCTCGACCCGAGAGAAGTCCCAATGGCCGTGGGAGATTAGATCGGCTACCCGCCACGGATACCCGTCGTCCGGAGCCTCTGAGGTGGCGAAGAAAGCCCCAGGCCGAGGGATCCAGGGTTGGCCGTGGACCCTTACGTTGCCGTCCCCGATTTGCCATCTCGTGCCGCGTCTAAGCAAGTCTCGTCCCCAACACAGACTTTTGCACAGGAATGAGGGACGTCCCTTGCATTTGAAGTCGAGGATCGAGGTGTCGGGGTAGTACTTAGCTTTTAGAATCCGCGCAAGGAGACAACCAGGATTTTGGATGATCCGCCACGAAAGCCGTGCTACGAGGGCCCGGTTGAAATCACCCTAATAGTAGAAGAATCAAAAGTGTATGATTGCAGTTGGTTTGCGACGTACACATTACATTCCCACTCGTCTCTTCTCTGCACCAAGATCTCTGTTTCAGAGAATACTCATATTCTCTAACAGTTTTCCTTTTCTTTTCCTTTTTTATTTTTATTTTTTTATTCCTCAAACCAGTCACAATTTAACAAACCCACTTTCTCTATTTCATGCAAGAATCGCAATGGAAGCTCGCGCAGCAAAAAGAAAGGTCAAGGAAGAAGAAGACGAAGACGACGACGACGACGAAGCCGAAGAAGAAGAGAAAGAAGATGAAGATTTAAGCAAGCTCGTGCTGGGAATAATGGAGGGCTACAGCGACTCTGTAATCCCGCCATTGTCGCTGTTCAGGCCCGCCACCATCCACGTCGATTCGAGCTCGAAGAAGCGAGCCAAGTTCGAGAACGTCAAGGAGCGACACAGGAGGCTCAAGATGAATGAGAACTTCTCTCTGCTCGAATCCATGGTTCCTGGTCTTCTTCCAAAGGTTTGAATAATATATATATATATATATATATATATATATTATCTGGGATTTTTTAATTTAATTCATTGCTCTTTCAATCTTCGCAAATACTTTCATTAAAGCCTTACCTCCATGGTTAGTCATTTTTTTTTTTTATTCTGAATTGAAATGGCCAATATCATAATCATGCCATTATTGTATTTTATACCCTCTACTTTTAATTTTTTGCAAAAATACACCCCTCATTTTTTTATAAACAGCCAAAATATACCCGGAAAGTGTTTTTCAACGATACTAATCTTCTAGAGGGCAATTAGAGGTTTTAAAAATTAATATGATTTGACTAAAAAAAAACTTAAAATACACTTTTGAGGGTATATTTTATACAATTTTAAATATAGATGGTATGTTCTTGCAATAATTGAAAGTAGAGGGTGTATAAAAGCAATATGTATAATTAATGGGCCCTGATTACAATCTCGTCAAATTCATTCACCCATGATGGTGTACTGAGTTACTTTGTGTGGCTGTTTCGGGATTAGAGTACAAAGGAGAAGGTGATTCAGAGAACCATCGAGTACATCAAGTACCTCGAGGAGAGAAAGACCATCTTGGAGAAGCTCAGGGACTCCTCCGAGCAAAAAAAGATTCTGTCAATGCCTTCCACGACGACCCAGAATTCTTCGTCGTCGTCGCTGAGCGTCACGGTGTGCGGAAGAGTGGGCTTCTTCGGGATTCGGAGCCGGCAACGGGAGGGTCTGGTGGCGCAGATTCTGACGGTGTTTGAGAGGCACGAAGCCGAGGT
The DNA here is from genome assembly GCA_954871525.1 of Parietaria judaica. NCBI lineage: Eukaryota > Viridiplantae > Streptophyta > Magnoliopsida > Rosales > Urticaceae > Parietaria > Parietaria judaica. The sequence goes on from OX940866.1 coordinate 3,500,595, forward strand.
TTTGGCCGCAAATGTTGCGGTGAACGAAGGGCAATTGGGGCTCACTGTCACGGCGGTTCTCAGCGGTGACGCCATTGACATGATTAGGAGCGAAATTTTGATGCTCTAGTTAGGAATAAAATAGTGTAATTGGCAGTAATGCCCTTCTATTTTACATGTTTGTGTAATTCTGTCTCTTCAATTTTAGTTTTTGACAAAAATGTCATTTATGTTTTCAAGAAGTAGCACATTGTCTATATACCTAAAAATGCATAAAAATAACTTTGCTCAACGGGCTCCTCTTGAGGTGATCATTTGACAGGTATGGACTCAACTTTCACGAACGGAACGAGACCTATTTAGCACCATATGCTCTATAGTGTGGAAATCTCGTAACCATCAGCGACACGGAGGCAAAGGAACAAAGGCTGATTTAATTCCGGACAAGGCAGCGATGTGGCTCGAAGAGTTTCAGGCAGCTAAGAAAGTATGAAAGCATGCATTGATCCATAATACTCGAGATGTGAGAAAGTGGCACCCGCCGAGTGAGGGTAAATTCAAACTGAACGTAAACGCCTCGCTCCCGAACAATAGAGCTATTACTGGTTTTGGAGGGGTGCTTCGGGGAAGCAAAGGATCTGTGGCGGCTGCTTTCTCCAGCAAGGTAAACCAGATGTACGAGCCACTTCTTGCCGGATTACTATCTATTCGCGAGGGCCTCCGCTTCACCAAGACTCATGGATTGACTCTTGAAATGGTTGAAAGTGAGTGTCGTATGGCTGTCCAGGCCATTGAAAGTCGCTCTCCACCACGTAAAGCGACTACGATTGTTCGGGACATCCACAGGTTGCTGGCTGATTATTAGAAAGCATAAATGCAGAAAATGGAAAATGAAGACGAAGAAAATATCAGAGCACTTCTCATTAGGGTTTGCTGAACAGTACAGTGGCTTTTTATATAGCCAAAGTATCCGTGGCACATTCGTAATTAAATACTAAAGCAATGAATACAAATGTAAATGAACTAAAAAGAAGAATAATAACAGAGTTTCTCTTCTAGCTATTTTAATAGGGAAACATCCCTCAAAACACCATAAATTATTTTATTACATCTCAAAACATCATAATTGAAAATACATCCTTTTCAAATTTGGTGGTACAAAAATACCCCTAACTTACCCCAACTACATCTTAACTATAGTTACCCAAACATTTCATTTCCCTCTCTCCCACTCTCTATCATCTACCTTCTTTCCTTCTCTCTATCATCCTTTTCTTCTGAAGATTATAACACAAGAGATTCTCACTTCTTTTTTGTTCTCAAGATGATCACATTTTTTTAGGGTTAAGATTATGAGGTAAATAATGATTTAGTAACTAAATAAATTTATTTTTTCGCTCTAACAAGTTGTAAGGTTCATTTCTATGGTTTTTAGGTAGGATTTCGAGAGAGAGAAAACGCAGAAAGTCAAAAAAAATTTAACCTCGGATGAACAGTAAAAATGGTTGCGGAGATGGAGTCCAAAATATTGGACATTTTTATGTCTTTAATATTGGACAATTTGTGACTTGAATTTTTGGTCAAATGTATCGTGAATATTGGACACAAACTGTCCTGAAATTTGGACACCAAATATCTCGAATATTGGACTATATTTTACTGGAATTTTGGACAATTAATAAAATTACTTTTTCTAGTTTTTTCAGATCTTTATTTCACTGTCCATTGTATCACCTCACTCATCATCATCACACTGTCATCAATGGGTATGATTGTTTTAAATATTATCAACGTTTGTATGTATTAGTTATTAGTGTTTTATAACATTTTTTATTTGTTTGTGGCTTCGTAGACCCATCAAAAACGGCAGGCGAAGGGTCTTGGACATAACCGAATTACATGCAAGTCTAGAGGATGAATATATAAAATAAGCCTCTCGCTTTTGCTTGTTATTAATTGTTAAGTATAATTTTTTAACCAATTTTATTAACGTAGGTCGAGTCTTCTATGGAAAAGCAATTTTTTGAGGAGGTCTAGTATGGAATGGAAATCCAATATTTTGTTGTTATCATAATACGATGTTATATTATTTGCAAAAAAAATTATGATGGGCGGTGTCTTGTAATTTGAACGCAAAATAGATCCCAGTATATTGTCCTGAAATATTGTCAATTACCGTCTTTTATTTTGGACATTATTTTTCTTGAATTAGGACAAATTTATTTTGGACATTATTGTTGTTGAATTTGGACATATCGCGTCCGTAATACAGGACATTTGTTGTCCGGAAAAATGGTTATAACATCCTGAAATAAGGACATCACCCAAGAAAATTCGTGAAATAATCCCTTAAATAATGCATACAATATTTTGGATATTTGCGGGTCCTGAAATATGGATATTTATTGTCCTGAAAATTCGACATATTTCGTCCTGAAATGAAGACATATTTCGTCCTGAAATGAAGACATATAAATTTCTGAAATATGGTTATAACATATTTCGAAACTGATGGAACCAGTTTCCTTCACCGGCTGATCTTAGAATCGGGGCTCTCTTCGGATACTTCTCCAACCAACCCTACAAAAACAAAAGACCAATCAACATAAGAGCACGGTGACGGGGAGATGAGTAAATTAAGACCGTACAACTGAGCGAATTACGCACTTGCATCTTGTGATGGAAAAGCGAGCCGATGAAATACGGAAGAGATATGCCCACTGTAGCGGCGGACATGATTAGAAGAAAGCCGAAGCCGTAACCGAATGTCATTCCGGCGACCCACATTGACGGCGAAGATGGTATAAAAAAGGTCGGGAATATCGCCACAGAAGCAAAAACCAGAACCGCAAGCACCGGGGGACTAAACGTCTCCGTTTCCCAATGTATAAGCGGTATTATCTCCTACAAAAAGAAGCTCAATTATTATCACCCAAAACCATACCAACTTCGCTTGATTCGTTGGTTTCAAATCCACCAGAATATGCATATTTTCCATTATAACCAATCAAAATCCTTATGCTTCCCACATGCTCTTGATCAGTAAGCCAAAAAATTCAGAAAAATACAGACCAAGGATCATATATGAAACAAAATCCCTAACTAGCTAAAAATCCCCATTTCAAAAAATTATCAGGAAAGTGATGATCTTGCAAGCATAACCAAGGAAGAAGCCAAAATAGGAACCACAAATTTTGCAGGGAAAAAAAGAAAATCCATACCTTATCCATGAAAAAGGGCCCAATCCATCTGAAGAACACCCAAGCCAACAAGCCAGCACACGCGAGCACCAGATGCAGCCGAATCCAGTACCACCACGACCTTCCGGCGATCCCCGGCGCCTATTTCGGCTCGCATTCCTCCGGTCCGCCGCGCAATTTCACGTAATCTCCGACGCCATTCTCGATGTCTCCGCCGCTCCTGAGCCCCAGCTCCTGCACCACCTCGCCTCGGCCGTCTTTCTCGTCATAGGTCATCAGAAACTCCCCTCTCTGAAATCCACCCCCGCGAGACGGCGACTCCTCTGTCCTCCCCGGCGATCGCGGTTCCGAAACCCTAACCGCACGGAACCTTACGCACAAGAAGAAGAAGAAGAAGAAGAAGAAGAAGAAGATATCGTCCGTGAAGGGTTCGGCGAGGGTTCGGTGAGGGTGGGTTCGGTGAGGATTTGATCGATGAGGGTGGGATGGGATGATTTGATCGATGAGGGTTTTGTTTGGGTTGATGGTGTCGAAAAAGGGGGAAATTAATTTGGGTAACCATAGTTAAAGCTTGAGTTATAGTTATGTTAAAGGGTATTTTTGTACCACACAATTTGAAAATGATGTTTTTATAATTATGATGTTTTGAGGTGTAATAAAATAATTTATGGTGTTTTGAGGGATGTTTTATGAAGTTTTCCTTTTAATACTGATTGTGGGGGCGCTCTTTGTTGCTTTGGCCACCGTGAGAATAATAAAGTGGCTCGTATCCTCGCCCACGAGTCCTTTAGTTTACACAACGATGCTTCTTGGCTTTCAGAGTGCCCGCCTTGTATTGAACTTGTTATAGGGACCGATTTGGTCGATTCGGTTTAATTGAAATGGCTCACTCTTTTATCAAAAAATAAAATTGGCCCCTTAATTTTTGTCCTCTTAAAAATATTAAAACTTTTGTCCTTGTGTGTTGTCCAACGTCGTTTATATTTTTAGAAAATGTAGCATATTATCCATGTACGAAGAAAAAAACTATTTTTTGTTTACTTGTGCGTTACAATATTATGTGTTGGTAAATTGGCCGCATAATTTTAATTTTTCTAGGCGCTATTGCCGTCTTATAAATGTCGAAACTTTTGTCTTTGTGGGCAACATATGACATTTTTAGCAGTTTCACAATTTTTTACTAGCAATTTCTTGAATAACTTGATCTCCTAATTAAGTATATTGATCATCTGTGAAAATTAATTGAAAGGGTTGTGCATATAGAGAATAAGTGGACATACATGCAAAATTGAGGACCATTTGAATACTTCAAAGAGACCACATTTTTTTAATTGTTTTTAAAGAATTTTTGTTTACTGTATAGTGTAATCGCAATCCTTATGAGTTTGTGAAAAGAAACGATTTGACTGATTAGCGGTTGACATTATTCCGAGCCCAGTTTCTTTCTTTGTACTTCTCGGGTGCCAACGTGGTTGAGATTTCGAAACCTCCGGTCTTTAACTAAAAAAAAAAAGTATTAGCGGTTGATATTATAAAGCAGGCAAAGAATATTACCAAACTGTGTGGAAAATGGGCAAATAACAGTTTTGGCAAGAGAGTCACCAAATCATTGTATTGCACATGCAAATTGGTCATTTTTGGAATAAAGAAGAAATGCTAAATAGTAGAAACTGCTGTAATGTCTTAAATTAGACACTCAGACAAAAATAAGATGTGTAAATCAGATCAAATATGGAAAAAATAAATCCTTTTTCACAAAAATAAACTGCCAACATTACAGTTTTATTATTTCAAGTCTACAAAAAAACTCCATGAGATAGAATTCTCGGCCACGAACTGGATAAGGTTGAAAGTTGAAACACAGCTCAAATATTCCTGTCGGAGTTCCGGTGGTGAATGAATGGCTTCAGCTATTTCCGTGATCGGGTCCAAGTTATCGGCGAATGATAAACTTCTTTTTGGTATGTATCAGTTTCTGATCATCGGGTATAAAATACAGAGCTCTTGTTCAGACAGAAACGAAGAAACAGCTTATCGAAAGACAAATTCTCAGCTCAAACAAAAATGTCAACCAGTTCATTTACCCAATGATGAAATCTCAAAATCAAAATTAGGGCCTATAAACAACTTATTTAAGCCTTCAAATCCTCAATTTGCGACAGCATGGTCCTTCTCGGGTTTGGGTCTCAGTTTCTCAATTCTTGATAGTGACTCGTCATCTCCTGGCAAGATGGAGTAGGTTGGGAAGTGAATTACATGATTCTAAAATTTAAATATTAATAGAAAATAAGTCTAGGCGTGAAACCGGGATAGTGTACTAGGATTTTGGCCTTCTCTTGGCGCGGTAGGCCTTCCAAAACCGGGTCAAGTACCAATTACGGAAGAGCCAATTTTTTTAATAAACCGGGCCTAAACATATGCGAGGACAAGCCAGCCTGGTTACTATTTTATTATTATTTATTTACGAGTAAGAAATACCTTCAAATCAAATAATAAATAGTATAAAACTTTAAATAATAATAATAGTAATACATTATTTACGCGTTACATATAATCCTACAGCTAAAACTAGAATAAATTAAATTAAAAAACAAAAAGCTAAAACCGGGCCAAGAACCGGAGCGCCCCGTTTCTTGAAAACATCACCCCTCTAACGGGTCCGAAACCGACAGGGCCAAAACTTTCACCCCTAGAAAATGTGGTATCTAAAGTATCTAAGGAAAAACAACAATTAAAAGAGGGATTGGAGGTACCCATTTTAGTAGCGAATTCGGTCCATGTGTCGAAAGTGGTTTTACGTAGCTTGACTCCAGCTAGGACAAACTTTTTTGAATACTTGGATAGCAATTCCCAATTTCCGGCTTTCTGGCAAATGCTGTGATAGTAAATTCCACAGACAGGAATGAATTAAAAGATAGATATTGTCCAGTAAAAAGCAATACAAGAAAAATGTAAAATATATCAGCAAAGTCATTTATATAACGGCCATCCGATTTCTAAAAAGAACTTAAAGATCTGAGGCATTCCTTATCAACGCATACCTGAAAACGATATCTGCAGTTCCCGGTTGCAACGGCAAGTCATTCTTTTTCAAAAGGTCCATTACCTCGACCATAAGTTTAGTATCATTGTGTTCCTTAGCATGTAGCTAATAGATGTTGTACAAATGAGAACAAGCATTTAATCAGAATTAGGGTTCATAGTCATAGAAAAGTTCTATAGAACATTTACAATTCGGTAAGAAATTACGGTCATTACCAGTGTTTGGTGAGCAGATGCAATAGTAGGAGATATTCCATACACATTATGCTTCCACAAAGTCTTCTTAGCTGCAAAAGAATATAATCTAAAACAACACTAAACGAAGACAACGATCTATAAACCGAACAACTTCGATGCATAATTCAGCAGAATTACTTTTGGTCATTGCTTACCGGAGTCTAGATCCCCAACGCGAATGCACACCTTTGTTACTTCTCGGCAAAGGTTCAGATTGAAGTTGGAACCGATCCGAAGGTTCGACAGTCTCTGAGATCACGATTAAACCATGTCGTTGTCTAAATGAGAGAGCTCAGTACATTGGTTATAATACTCGAAAAATGTGGAATTGGAAACTAACAAATCGTCGAAGATTCTCTAGAACATTGAACAACAGCTTGATATCATCATGGTTTTGACAATTCGCGATCAACGACCACGTCCAAGCGTTCGGGGACATCGTTCGCTTGACAACAACAGACTCGATAATCTTGTCATGAATCTCCTTTACAGACTCTGCATTCAGAATAGAAGGTTCACCCAAAAAAACTCGATACACGAAATCAACATGAATCGAGAAACCGAAACAGACTAACCCTCTGAATTGCTCTCTTCGACATTAGTTGCTTCTGAAGAAAAATTTGCTCTTGGCAATGTCCTCGCGTACGCCGATAATTGAACTGTTTCGGATCGATTTCCTGTTATATATACGATTAACAGACACTCTATATGCTGAATTGAATTTTTTCTTCGAGTAATGACACTAAAAGAAGCAAACTTTGGATTCAAAGCTCAAAACTTAAATTGAATTCAGGCAAATTTCTGAACAAATTTTCCATTTCCATTGGCTTTCCTTCTTTGAAATTCGGCATTTCTCAGCAACCAAACAGGCCTGATTCGCCGAGAAAGAGTAAGTCTCGATCAGAGAGTTCGAGCGTACCAGCCAATGGAAATGGCGATTGGGGAAATCCCGTGGTCTTGTGGCGGCATTGAAGAGAAGCGTCGGCGACTCGGAGGGCTCCGAGTCGGTCCGAGTTGACGAGAAGCGGAGATCTCAAAAGGCTCGCCGAGAGTCTGCGAGCGTTCATGGCGAGGGCTCTCATGGCTGGAGAGGGACCGAGTCGTCGGCGATTCGAGCTCCGAGTTGACTCAGCGAGTGGGTTAGAGAGTGAGCGATTCGACCGATCAGGGTTTAGTTGGAAATAGAATAAGGGTTTTGCTGCTTCGATGGTCCGTGCATGCCAGGCTCTTGTCGTTTTTATGAAAACCTTGTCGTTTTTGTAATTATCGTCGTTTTGTACTTAAATATTGCGGTTTCCCAATAGTGTCGCTTTGTGTGTTGCTGTCCTTATAAGGATGCAAAAGAGACCCATAAACTGCAACCGAAAAAAAAAAAAAAAAAAAACCGGGTTTGGAAACCCCGAGTCGTGATGCAGAGAATCAACTCGTTTGAATCCGTTTTTTTTTTTTTTTTTTCCTTCTTTCCTTTAAGGGTAATAATACTCTTTAAGACATTTGGCTCTAATTTATTAAACTTTTATTTTAGATAGAAAAACCGGAACCCGGTTGTTTTAAAACCGGTTTCCAAAATTACTAAACTCGAATCTCCATATATTACAGGTTTGTAATTAGGTGTCGTTTCCTGATAGAATAAAACCTATTGTTGAATTATAAAAAAAAAGTTAATTGCGGCAATAATGCACAACCTTTGGTCAACAGCGGTTTTAGGTCCCCAACCTTTCAAAGTGTGGGAAAAAATACACAACGTTTGTTGAATGTAAAATCCATTAGTCCTTCCGTTAGGGATGTTAAATTCTGCTGATGTGGCATTGTTAAACTGCCAAATTGACTGTCAACTTGTAATATTAATTACATAACCTAATTAATAAGAATAAATTAAATCATATTTTAATTATGATTCAAAAAATAAATTAAAACTTTAAATTAACAAGCAATACTTATTTAACGCGTAGTTCCTATTTTTAAGCTCGTGCTTCAATATTATTCACATCTTTACTATGTCGTTTTTTAAATTACAGTTGTTTTTAATACTCGGTCGTTTTTCCAAAATTTTAGTCGTTTCTAATAAACTGTCGTTATGTAATCTTTGCAAATTTTAGTTGTGTTTAATCATCCGTCGTTTTTCAAAATTTTAGTCATGTTCGACGAAGAGTCTGTTAGATTTTTAGGGGGAGTAAAAATTATTTATTTAATTTAAAGTATTAATTTATTTTTTGAATCATAATTAAAATCTGATTTAATTTATTCTTATTAATTAAGTTATGTAATTAATATTACAAGTTGGCAGTCCATTTGGCAATTTAACGATGCCACATCAGCAGAATTTAACATCCCTAACGGAAGGACCAACGGATTTTACATTCAACAAACGTTGTGTATTTTTGCCCACACTTTGAAAGGTTAGGGACCTGAAACCCCTGTTGACCAAAGGTTGTGCATTATTGCCGCAATTAAACCTAAAAAAAAATAGTAATAAGGAAGTTTTTTTTTATCTAAAAATCGTGTCCTTTTCTGTATTTAAAATTTTGTTTAGTTATTATTTGTTTTTGGAAAAAATAGCGGCATGAGTATTCAAAATCTTTGAAAAGTTGACATTAAGTTTTTTTTTTTTTGGGTGACGAAAGTTGCCAAACTCTGATTGTGTGTCCTCTGTCGTGTTTCCGTCCCGAACCGCATCATGTGTCACGTCTTAAAACCCATAAAATATATTATTTTTAATTTAAAAATTAAACTGATTTGTCAATGATAAACAATGGTATATTTAATGGGTTTAAAAACGTGTCACGTAGCGCGATTCCGGACAAAAATATGATGTAATACACAAAATAAGAGTTTGACAACTTTCGCCACCCAAAAAAAGAGTAGGAACTCACTGTCAGTTTTTCAAAAACTTTAGATACTTATGCCGTTTTTGTTGTTATCGTTTCGGAAGCGCCGTCCGTAAATTAAATGTGGTTTACTATTAGAAAGTCAACCGTTAATTCCTAATTTAATTTTTTGGTAAAGAGTTCGGTAAATAAAATGTGATTGTGACCCCTCGTACGAACACATAACCGCTATAACAAAGTGTGCTATTTACGAGAAGGCCCTTCTTGTTCTTACAACTGAAAACGGTTTATTTCCTTGTGTATATTTCAATTTCAAATCACTTATCGTAAACAAACGATCAATGGGAAACAAGAAGGAAAATACTCAACCTGCAAAAGTAAGAATCTCTCGAGATTTCGCATTTCAATATCTATTCAGAGATATGAGAATAATGTCGACTAACATGTATGTAAATTGTAATGTAATATGGTTTAGGCAATAGTTGCAGAGTTTTCAGTGTCGATGCATTGCAACGCGTGTGAAAGAACCGTAGTCAAAGCTATTTCCAAAATCAAAGGTACGTAAATTGTCAACATTTCGGCTTCAAAGCGAGTTTTGGCCCGGTCGGGACCCAATTTATGGTCCCACTCCCAAACCTTTATCCGATTTTGGTGTAATCTCGTCCCGGTTTTCGATTTGAAAACAGAATAATTTATTTAATACTTAGTCACGCCTTCACACACTATAGTACTTTGAAAATAATCTATTATAATTTGTGAATATATTTGTGTAAATCAGGGGTTGAGAAGTTTGTGACGGATATGAAAAATCACAAAGTAGTTGTGACAGGCAAGTTCGATCCGCAGAAAGTTTTGAAGAAATTGAAGAAAAAGACGGGTAAAAAAGTGGAGATCTTGGTCAAGGAAAATGAAGTGAAAAACGACACCAAATTAGACATGAAAGAAGATTGGAGATTCAAAGAAGCTCAGACCGAGTTTATATTTACCGGTTTTTGCGATGAGTTACTCCTAATGACTATGTTTAGCGACGAGAATCCAAACGCGTGTAACATCATGTGATTATATTTCTTAATCGGTCGTTCATAGTTAGATCAAGAAAATTTATGTGCTTTGGATCGACTTCCAGTTTAATACATCAGGACTTTGTGATATACTCGTAAATTAGACTCGTAGACTTTAACGATACTCTGAACCGGTTCTGAGGTGTTGTGTTCCTGGTGCGACTTGCGTCATGTTCTATGGCTTCTCAAAGGATGGGAAACAAAGGGTAAATATCATCTTCTCCATGTATGTTAAGCTTGATTTGTTTAGATTCTCAGCTAAAGATTCGATGGGATAGATATGTAGTGGAGAATCTTGACATCTTGAATAAATTTGGTTTTTTTTCTTTTTCTTTTTTGACCGTTTTTAATGTTTTTTTTTTTGTCAACATAAAGATTCAATATATTTTTTTTGTTGTGTAATTTTGAATCTCCTTTACTAAATGAACATTAAGAATGTGCGATGTATTGTAATGGTGGCAAAAGTCTTATCACTTATCATTATGAAACAGTCGACTAGTCTTACGTGGCAAAATTACCTTCCATTCGTTCGGTGGATCCCGTTACACGTCATTGGTCGCAATTTATCCACTTTTTACCCAACTTTACTCACTTTCTATCCCAATTTAACCCGTATTTCAACAACAAAAAAAAAAATCCACTCAAAATTTACATCAAAATTTACATTCTACACTTCCAATTTGATGTAAGAAAAGTTGTTTATATTTAATTAATCTACTATATTATTTAATATAGTATTAATATTTCCGTGATTTAATTTTTCGTTATTTAAATTTCCGACATTTAGATTCCCTTTTATGAATGTGTATATATATTGGACACTGTTCTTTCTAATGACCTCAAGTTTATACAAAAAGATAATTAAAAAATGATTACAATTAGAGATAATTATTTTACAAAAAAACTCAACGTTGTGTAGACATCAAGACATGATATTTAGAGCCTCTCTAGTCTGTCCCAACACGTTGAACACTGTCGCCGCAATGTGCGACGGTGTGAGGCCTGCCATTGCCAATTGATCGGCCGGTGAGCCGTGATCGATGTAGCTGTCCGGCAGCACCAGCGGTCTCCACTGCAACCCATTTTTCCGACGACACGATCAGAAAAATCCGACGACCGAGAATACTTATGCATTCACGTTTTAAGAGAATAACATGCTCTCTCATCTTCCTTGCTAATAAATTTAACGGTCTTTAGAATTGTAATGATGTTTACCTTGAGCTTGGAGTCGAGGAGGCCGTCGAGGGCGAGGAAGTGGGCGACGTGTGAGCCGAAGCCACCGATGGAGCCCTCCTCCACAGTGATGATAATCTCGTGGTTCTTCGCCAGCTGTCGTATGAGACTCTGGTCCAGCGGCTTGCAGAAGCGCGCGTCCGCTACCGTTATTCTCAGCCCGTGAGGCTCCACCAGCGCCGCTGCTTGCAGGCAGCTCTGCACCACCGAGCCGTACCCCAACAGCGCCACTCGCTCGCCTTCCAGCAACACTCGCCCTTTCCCGATCTGTTCATACAAGTTTTGTTATACACATATTTGTTGATTTTGTGGTCCATTTAACCTAGACGAGAGACGGAATCAGGGAATGGCTTACCTCGAGGGGGACGCCTTTGTTGCCCGGAGGGAGAGGAACTCCGATGCCATTCCCTCGCGGGTATCGGAAGCAGCTCGGCCGGTCATCAATGGCAGCGGCGGTGGCGACCATGTGGAAAAGCTCTGCCTCGTCGGAGGGAGCCATCACCACCATGTTGGGGAGGCACGCCATGAACGTGACGTCGAACGCGCCGCAGTGTGTGGGCCCGTCGGCGCCGACAAGCCCAGCTCGGTCCATCGCAAATCTCACCGGCAACTTCTGCAGATCCACGTCGTGCACCACCTGCAGAGGACATTAATTTCCGATTCGTCAGCTAAGGTTTTGCATATGGATCGAAAGAGTAATTGGACGATGAAACAAGCCGTGCCTGGTCGTAGGCTCGTTGCATGAAGGAGGAGTAAATCGCGCAGAAAGGCTTGAGGCCCTCGCAGGCAAGCCCTGCGGCGAAGGTGACGGCATGCTGCTCAGCGATGCCAACATCGAAGCACCTTGTTGGAAAGCGCCGGAGGAAGAGATTCATGCCCGTCCCGCCGCCCATCGCCGCATGGATCGCGATCACGTCTTTGTCGGCCTCAGCCTCGGCAATCAGCGCCTCTGCAAAGTACGTCGTGTAAGACTGCGTGCTCGAGCTGGACTTGAACTGCTTCCCCGTCGCTGGATCGAATTTGGCCACACCTAACAGATTCACACGCACATGATGTAGTACGATAAATTTCAGGTTGATGGAGACATGGAAAAACTTAAAAAAAACACTCATGCGTGCTCGCTTACCGTGGTACTTATCGGCGGCTTTTTCAGCATAAGGATAGCCTCGTCCTTTCTCAGTGATGCAATGAATCAGAACAGGCCCTGTGGTCTTTGTGCTCTTCACCTCTTTGAGAATGGCGATGATGTCATCGATGTTGTGGCCATCGACGGGACCGATATAGTACAAGCCAAGCTCCTCGAACAGCGTCGATCCAGACCCGCTTATCATTCCACGCGCGTACTCGTCCACTTTTGCAGCCAGTTCATGAACGCTCCCACCGATTTGCTTCGTAACACCCTGTAAACAATCGTATTTGGATCAGTTTTCGAAATTGAATTTTACCCTTTATTTTTTATCCTGATCATCCATTTTACTGTGGCAAATGTTTTACCAATTATAAACCTTACTTATACTTAAAAACCGGTAACCAGTATTTACCGGTCCACAGAACCAAGACCGATACAAATAGATCAACGGTCCCAGTTTGTGTTAAATTGTTATTTATAAGTGAAATTAAAAATAATTTAGTTTTTACTTTTAGGCTTTTAGCCCATGATACTTTTTCGTTGACTATGTTATCTGTTATTTTGACTTGGACTACGTTCTTTTTCTTTGGATTATGTTACTTTTTAGTAGTCTGAGTTATTTAATAATGTCTTTTTTTATTTATTTATACAATTAATACTTTTTATAAATTATGGAAAATACCGTTTAAAACATGTGAATACCGATATTTACTGTCCTGGTAACCGGGAATCCAAAACACAAGTTTTACAAACGTTGCCCGGAGGAAAATTGTGAAAATCAGATTTGGGAAAGTTATGTTTCTATTGAATGAATTGGGTATAAACCACCCTAATTACAAGAAAGTAAATTGTGGTAAAAGTACCACAAAGATTAAACTAGAACAACTATACATTATTTTACACTCCCCCTCAAGATGGGTAGTATATGTTATACAACCCAAGCTTGGAACTTAGATCATCAAAAGAGCACCGAGGTAGAGCCTTGGTGAGGATATCCGCAATCTGAAGTTTGGACTGAATGTAAGCCAAGTCGACGATGCCTCCATTGACCTTCTCCGAAATAAAGTGTCTATCTATTTCAATGTGCTTTGTTCGGTCGTGGTGAACTGGATTCTTGGCGATTCTGATTGCGGCCTGACTATCACTGAACATCTTGATAGCCTTTGGTTGATCCATCCTTAGCTCCTTCAAGAGCCTCTGGATCCACATTCCCTCGCACATTCCTAATGCAAGGGCACGGTACTCGGACTCTGCGCTACTACGGGAGACAACTGATTGCTTCTTGCTTCTCCACGTAACGAGGTTTCCCCAAACATATGAACAGTAACCTGAGGTTGATCGTCGATCAGTGGCTTCTCCAGCCCAACTAGCATCGGTGAAGATCTTTACCTCACGGTTTTCTGATTTCTTGAACAATAAGCCATGACCGGGGGTAGACTTTAGATACCTCAAAATTCGGTTCACAGCTTCCATATGATCCTCGTTTGGGTTGTTCATGTGTTGACTCACAACACTGACAGAGTAGGCGATGTCCGGACGTGTATGGGAGAGATAGATGAGTTTACCGACAAGTCTTTGATATCTCCCTTTGTCGACTGGAGTGCTTTCGACGGAATGGGAGAATTTCTTGTTCGGGTCCATCGGAGTGTCGACCGGCTTGCATCCAAGAAGACCGGTTTCTTGAAGTAAGTCAAGTACATACTTCCTCTGGGAGATAGCAATTCCTTGGTCTGATCTTGCTACTTCCATGCCCAGGAAGTATCTCATAATGCCGAGGTCTTTAATCTCGAATTGAGTTGAGAGTACTTGCTTTAGTTTGATGATTTCCTCCGAGTCATCACCGGTCAGGATGATATCGTCAACATACACAATGAGGATAGCCTTCTTCCCATTGTTGTTCCGTTTGACGAAGAGAGTATGATCGGCTTGACACTGGAGGTATCCATTAGAGGTGACTGCCTTGGTGAATTTCTCGAACCAGGCACGAGGAGACTGTTTCAGGCCGTACAACGCCTTCTTCAGTTTGCACACTAAGTTCTTCTTGGAGTTTTGTCCCATTCCTGGAGGAATGTTCATATACACTTCCTCTTCAAGATCGCCGTTTAGAAAAGCATTCTTGACATCAAGTTGATAGAGTGGCCAATCAAGGTTTACGGCAAGTGAGATAAGAACTCTCACCGTATTCAGCTTGGCCACAAGAGCAAATGTTTCTTGAAAGTCAATGCCTTGAGTTTGAGTGAACCCCTTTGCAACGAGTCTTGCCTTGAATCTTTCAACACTCCCATCTGATCTATACTTGATTGTGAACACCCATTTACACCCAACGGGGCGTTTTCAACGTGGCAACTCGATAAGATTCCATGTTCCATTGCTTTCTAGAGCCCGAATTTCCTCTTCTACCGCATGTTTCCACGCAGGAATTTGAAGAGCTTCATCAATAGAGCTAGGAACCTGACTCTTGTCAAGATTAGAAACAAACGCTCTGTATAATGGATGTAGCTGGTTGTACGAAACATAGCGTTCAATGGGATATTCGGTGTTTCCATGAACAGGTTTCTTACGAATGCCTTTCCGGAGAGCAATGGGGAGTTCTGAATCATCGACCACGGGTTGAAGAGTTTCCGTACCTGATGGATTAGTCGAGGTAGTAGGTGTCGGATCCGATTCTTGGTCAAGTTGAAGATGCGTGGATTCTTCTACTTGTTCAACAGAACGGGGTGATGTAGGAGGTGACTCTAGGACAATATCGGCGATTGGAGGTGGATTTGGGTTAGGATGAATGGAGATATCGATCGGAAGTTGAGATGAGGATGATGGGATGGATTGAGAACCTTGATTGATTTCCCAAATTTGAGATTCCCACGAATTCTCCCCCTGAATGTCGGATTTGGGGAAAAAAGATTCACCTTCAAAGAAAGTAACATCCATTGAGTTATAAGTAGTGCGAGTAGAGGGGCAATAACATCGATACCCTTTTTGATGCAACGAATAACCCAAGAAGATGCACTTGACAGCTCTAGGATCGAGCTTTGATCGATTTTGTTTGTGGACATGGACAAAGGCGGAACACCCGAAGACCTTTTTTGGTAGGTCGGAGGAGAAGGATAGGAGATGTGGATGACTTGACGAGGAGAAAGGAATTTCAAGACACTACTCGGCATACGGTTGATGAGGTATGTCGCTGTGAGGATCGCATCACCCCAAAAATGTTTTGGGACAGATTTTGCAAACATGATGGATCGAGCGACTTCGAGGATGTGCCTGTTTTTGCGCTCAGCAATACCGTTTTGCTGTGGAGTATCCACACATGAGCTTATGTGGACAATCCCTTTTTCGGTCAAGTATGGAGAGAGAGTTTGATTGAAGTAATCTCGTGCATTGTCCGTATGGAGAACTTGCACACGGGTATCGAATTGTCGCTCAACCATAGTGTAGAAATGTTTGAAGATTGGAGCAGCTTCGGATTTGTCTTTCATGAGAAATGACCACGTCATTCTAGTGTGATCATCGATAAACGTAATGAACCACCTAGCACCACTAGTATGGCTTACCCTTGAAGGACCCCATACGTCGCTATGAATCAAAGAGAAAGGTTTGGATGATTTATAGTCAATAGGATGAAATGGACTGCGTGTATGTTTGGCAAATTGGCATACTTGACATAGATACGATGAGGATTTTTTCTGAATAAACCAGTTTGGATACAATTTTTCAAGATAATTGAAACTAGGATGACCAAGACGATAGTGCCACAACATAACTTGATCTTCTATAGGAACATTGTTCGAAAGAGTTATAGAGTTGGATGACACTAAACTTTGATCAGTAGTTTGAGATTGGTGGCATTGAAAATTTGTGTCGTCAAACAGGTAGAGGCCTTCACGCATCGTTCCCTTGCCAATCACCTTCCCGGAACCTACCACCTGAAAATCACAAAAATCGGCAAAAAATCATGAAATGCAGTTGGAATCACGAGTGATCTTACTGACTGAAATCAGGTTGCAAGCAATTTGTGGAACAAACAACACGGAGTGAAGTGTGATATCCCCAGATAGATGGATAGAACCGATTCCAACAACCGGAATGAGAGTCCCATCAGCAGTTCGAACTGTTGAACCCCGCGGGCAAGGTCCAAGGGTGAGAAAATAACTCTTGTTACCCGTCATATGGTCTGATGCACCTGAATCAACAATCCAAGTGTTGCTCGGGCGAGTTAGGGCGAGGCTGACAGAGGTCACACCTATGTGAGCATGGATGCTATTTGGAGAATCGGTGTTGAATTGCTTGCTGATCCTCATCTGTAGGGACTTCATTTTTTCCATGAGTCGGTTCATGTCCTCTCTAAGATTAATATCATCAGGACTAATAGTGGACTTGGGTCGATCCGTCCAATTTGTTGGTTTGCCGTGCAATTTCCAACATTGGGGTCTCCAATGACCATGAGCATCGCAGTGATCACACCAAGGACGTCCTCGACGTTGTGTCGAGGAGAAGAGTGCGGGAGTAGCGGATTTGGCCCGAGAAGACATAATTTATCGGATACTTATCGGGAGGAATCAACCCAGAAAAAATAAATTTCTGGTTGTGGGCACACCCTTTTTGACGCAGGGACACCCAAGAGAAATTGTAAAACTTCTGTGTGTTGGAACACTAAATCTGGTGTTGGAACACACAGAAATGGAACACAAAATCTGGTGTTGTAACACTAAACTGACGTTGGAACATACAGAAAAGAGACAAAAAGGAGACCTGTCTCCTTTGCTATTTGCACGTGGGGCCCACCTCACTAGGAAATTCCAAAATACCCTCCCTTTGAATATTCGCACGCAGAGAGGAGCTCGGGAGGAACCTCGCACGCAGACCTGTTCTTCGTCGGAGCTCGGCGGAAGAGCAGAGCGGTCGCCGGGAAAACACGCGCGGAGGAGAGTTCGCCTGAGCTTCGCCGACCAGAACTGAGTTTTGCCGAGAAGAAGCTTCGAGGAGCTTGGCTGGTCGTGCTCAGAGGAGGTTAGTCGGAGAAGCTTGAGATGGCGAGCTCGAGGGAGAGATGCAGGTCGCGCCGGAGATGCTGTCGCGCGGAGGTGACGATTGGAGCAGCAGGGTCGCGCGGAGATGAGCAGGCGCTGGAGATGCTCGGATCTGGACTGGGCTCGAGCTGAGGAGAGGAGCTTCGCAGATCTGGGCTTCGGGTACCGCGCGACGGTGAAGGAGCAGCGAGCAAGGTCGCCGGAGACAATGGTCGAACTCATTGCAGCCCGGAACTGGAGTTCGCCTGAGGAAGGAAACGTCGCCGGAGAAGAGATAGCTCGCTGGTCGGAAGAATCGTGAGCTAGCAGAGCACGATGGTGAAGGGGCAGCGTGGCTGGAGGCGTTGCCGGAAAGAGCAACGAACAAAGACGGAGTAGATCTGAGTTGCAGATTCACGAGGATATTCGCCGGAGGAATGCCGGAGAAAAAACCAAATGCTCTGATGGAGGTTTTCCGATCTGAGAAGTCGTCGGAGGTGGCTGGAGGCAGGATGCGCGGCAAGCTGAGATTCGCACTTGAGAATCGCCTGAATCTGATTTTGCAGGTCGGAGAGGCGCCGATGGAGGTCAAGCTCGGAGGTTCGCTTGAGATGCGAACCGGAGATGCGAGCGGAGGAACACCGGTCGCCGGAGAATATTGCAGCGGAGAGAGATGAGTCGCAGAGCGGGAAAAGCTCGCGAGATTCCGGAGGAATGCCGGAGAAAGGCCGGGAACACCGGGGAAGCTTATGAATACCGGATGAACACCGGGTAAGCTTGAGAATACCGGAGGAACACCGGGAGCACTTATCACTGGAGAGATGGCCGGAGATGAACGTCCGACGGAAATAGGCGGTGACGGCGGCTAGGGTTTTTGAACTTTCCTAGAGCACTTGCTCTGATACCATGTGAAAATCAGATTTGGGAAAGTTATGTTTCTATTGAATGAATTGGGTATAAACCACCCTAATTACAAGAAAGTAAATTGTGGTAAAAGTATCACAAAGATTAAACTAGAACAACTATACATTATTCTACAAAAATACTTCAAAATACCGGTTTCGGTTTCACCCCTACATTAATTTACCTTGGCAACTTCTCGTAGTTCTCTGAGAGGGCGGTTTGATTGAAGCCTGCTTAAAGCACTGCTCAGAGCTCCAACCGGAGGGATTGGACCGTCAAGATTTGCGGTCGGCAGAGAAACCTGTTTGTTGTCGTTAAGGATGATAATCATGTCGGAGTCGAGGTAGCCAGCGTTGTTCATGGCTTCGTAAGCTTGGCCAGCTGTCATGGCTCCGTCACCTATCACTGCCACGACATGGTTCTTTCTTCCCTTTAGGTCTCTCCCGACAGCCATTCCTGTTAGACCAAACGAAAAAGAATCCAAAAGGTTGAAACCAAGATGATCATATGATGCATTTTTATTATGTAATCATCAGTTCTACAAAAAAATTAAGCTCGATATTTTTCGGGTTTTTTCCTCTTATCATCCTCATGCAAGATCGAGTACACATAGCACAGAATATAAAATAGAAAAGAATTACCTAAGCCGGCGGAGATGGTGGTAGAGCTATGACCGGTCCCGAAGCAGTCGTGTTCGCTCTCAGACCGCTTCGTAAATCCCGCCAACCCGTCGGTCTGCCTCATCGTATGCATTTTATCTCTTCTTCCCGTCAAAATCTTGTGAGGGTAGGACTGCAAAGATTAATCAAAATCAATACAAAGTCACATAAGAAGAACTGATATTTCGAGATTGAAAAATACCTGATGACCAACATCCCAGAGAATCCTGTCCTGGGGAGTGTTGAAGACATAGTGAAGGGCAACGGTGAGCTCAACGACGCCGAGGCTCGAGCCTAAGTGACCGCCGGTTTTCGAGACGTTGAAGATGACGTCTGATCTCACTTCATCTGCTAGTTGTTTCAGCTCCTGAAATAATATTAAAAAAAAAAAAAAAACACACTTAAACCAGAAAATATTCATCTTTGAGAAGGTGAAAACCATCAAACTATTCGAATTTATTAAAATTATATCATCTGATTACATTCAAATAAGATTTCCTGGGTTGATAAGTTTTAATCAATTAATTTGAATTAACATCAAGATTGTGATTATATAGCTTAGATGAACATTAAAAATGGATGATTTGATCATATATGTATTATTATGTAACATAACATAAAGTTCTTGCTTCAAATTATATTAGAATAATAAAGATTTGGTATTTATACCTTGACAGAGAGATTTTTCATGTGAATAGGGTAATTAATGGTGTCCAGGAGAGGAGTTGGAGGTCTCTGTGAGTAATATTCACCACTCTCTGACACTGATGATGATGCATATATAACACTTGCCCTTTTCCTGCCCTGCATATATACATACATACATACATATAAATTTTCATTTCAACATCCTTATGTATAAGCAAATGAAAGAGAGAGTTTTCATTGAACAAAAAAAAAAAAAAAACTTTTGAAAAACATTGAAAATGACTTGTATTTGAAAAGAACACTTTGTTGTGTAATGTAGCACAGCGATTCTCCAATGAAAAATCATGATTAAATACTAATCGAACCTGAGCGAGCTTGGTCGGAGCTTGTTGGCCGAGCAGATCTGCGAGGGAAGAGGAAGAGCCGAGTTTCTGGAGATCCGAAGACGGAGTCGCTGCTCGGCTGATGTAAGCAGGAAACGACAATGCACAAAGCGCCATTGAAGACCACCAAACCAAGAATGACACCACCTTCCTCTGAGTTCGCCACTTAGCTAGTGCTCCTCGTAGTGCTGATATAGTAGTGAGACTTCGAATATAATATATATATATATATATATATATATATATATATATATATATAGAGAGAGAGAGAGAGAGAGAGGAGTTTGTGGCTCTGAGATAAAGAGTGTCCTGGACTAGAGACAGTGAAACCAATTTTTTTAATTTTTTATTTAGTGATATTTGTGGCATAAGTACCTAATTTTGCACCTTAAGTCTCAATCTCTTTTGTCTGACGGAAGAGTACCCAGAAGTGAAAAAACGTTGGCGATGCCCGATTCCGGCTATGTCACGTAATCATATGGGAAACTTGAATCACACGCAAGTCTCTAGTTTAGTAAAAGTGTTCAAATTAATATTTTGTTTCATCGCAGACGTACACGTATCATTCGTGTTACAGACCGCAACGTAATAACAAAAACGAAATCAAGCCTTGATACTGCCTTAAAAAAGAAATTATATATTACTCTTGTATATGAATAATAAAAATATGTGATTTGGGAAAGAAAAGGTAAAATTGGACTGTTTTTATTATAATTTTAGTTAATAGTTATTATAGATGTGGCAAAGTAAACAAGCTTATACCAATCTCTGTAGCATAATTCATAAGTTTTAATTGTAAGGAATAAATACTTAAAGTTAGTAAATTATATTTTCAATCGATATTTTTCCTATGTGTTTCCACTAACATTGAGTGTACGTTCTTATTTGAAAATATTTAACATAAAAAAAATACGGTGAAAAAAAAAAGAGTGCTTATTTGAATAGTGCACGTGTTAAAACTCAATAATTAAGAGAGAGATCTAGAATAGAATCAATTAAAAAGAAAACTTCACAATCTTGAGTATTTATTCCGCACAATCAAAAGCTTAAGATTCTGCTGCGTAAAATATGATCAAACTTAGGTATTTATACTGCAATTATCATTTACCCTTATTATCTTGTAACTGGTCTGATATATATATAATAATATAAATTTGGAATCGAATATTAAAATAATATATAATCATAAAAAGGATCACTTATCAAAGCCAAAGAAGGTAGACGCTGATTGGGCCACGTCGTTCGAAATCTCAAAATGGATAGATTGAGAGATAGAGGGGCATACACGTCAATTATTTTTCTTTATTAAAAATCATAAAATTGAATTTTCTTAAATGACAAAATTGGCCTCTTTACACTTTTCTATAGAAATCTCAAGAACTAGAACGACTGTTTTTTTTCCTTCAAAAAAAAAGAACGACTGTTTTTGTATGTTGTGGGAAAAAAATATTATTTTGTCATTTTTTTTTTCCAAATTTTTAATTTTGTCTTGGTGTTTATGCGGTGATTTTACTCTAGAAAATGAGTATTTAAATTATTATTATTTCCCATACTATATTTGCAGCATAACTTATATGCAAAACTGCATAAGTAATCCCATATTTATGTGTTTCCGAATATGGAAAATGATTCTAGATTTTTATTTTATTTTATTTTTACAACAGTTAAATCAATTTACCTCTTAATAATATAATGGTATTGTTGAGGTATGATTTCGTCTACGACAATTTACATTGGTACGACGAAATATATCTCTGTCGTTTATCATTTTGGGTTACAATTGCAAAAATGTCTAACATCAGGATAAGCCCAACTAGCCAAGTCAAGGAAGGTCAACAAGCCAAAAGGGAGGCACGGACGAGAATATGCGATGAAGACCTCCACCAGCAAGGAAGTATGCTTTGGCATGACCTTGTCGAAGTAGCCTCATCGGCAGAGTCCATCGCCAAATGAAAGGGATAGCAGGCCAAGTCAGCGACGAGACACAATCTCGCGACGAGGCCAGAAAGCAGACGACGAAAATGAAGACGAGCATGGAGTAATCAATGCGGCGCAACCGACGCTCTAGGAGATTGACGACGACGATTACGCCCACAATTACAGCTTTGCCATTATGGCCATTACGAGGGAATCAAATACATTTTTGTAACAACCCATTTATGAGGGTTGATTCGAATTATTAAGTCTTTATAAATAGAGAGCTAAAACCCCATGTACAAAGGATCGCATTTTGCACCATCAAAATATACAAAGGCTTTCACATTGAAGCTCATTACGCTAAAAAAAATCACCCGACTCGTCTCTAAAAACACATCTCATTCAACGTGATCTAGTTTTAACGGAAAGACCCGAACTCTAAGGTAAACTAAAAACGGGATTACACCAATCAGAGGCGGAGCTATAGGGGGGCGAGCAGGGTCGACCGCCCCTACTTGATCCGGGTTTATTATTTTTATGTATTAGTAGTTTTTTTTTTTAATTTTAATTTTAATATATAATATTCATATATAAATATTGATACACTCAAAAAGTAATGCTGCACTCTGGTGGTGCAGTGGATGCTAACACAGCTGAAGATCAATTGAAGACAAGTCGGCCCAAGTTCGACTCCTACAATAATCAATAGTTTTTTCAGCTAGCTATCACTCCACATTATTATTTCTTTCTTTTTTATTTATATAAATTATATTATTTATGTCATTAATTTATTATAAATTATGTAATCTTTTTACAACTCTCTCCAACCTCAATAAATATTTTATTTTAAAATAATTAATTAAATTAAAAATAACCCTCTGCAGGGCCGGCCCAAACTCAACGGGGCCTTAGGCGGAACTATTTTTTTGGGCCCGTATAAGACGAATTGTCAACAAATTATTATAATTATATGTTAAGTTTTAGATCTAATCCAGATATAAAATTTAAGGTTTTTTTTATTATAAATATTATATAAATGACAAGTAGGAAAATAAAGATTAGTGCTAATTACATCATTTTTTTTACAGTAAATGATAGTATGAAAACTTTAAATAAAAAAGTAAAATGTGTTTCTTTTTAGTTAAGGTAGATGTTATATCAGGTATGCAATTATTTGTTATAATTTGATTTTGAATAATTCACTTTTTTTTTTTTGGATGCAGTGGTGGTGGTGGTGACGATATATCAAGGACACATATATAGTCTTTATATCATAGTTCATGTAATATATTAATATCTTAGTAATAGTAAATAGTAATATATTTTGGGAAGAGAAAAAATAATTCAAGGAACTAATGGTGGGCCCCTTTCTCATAATAGCTATCCTAATATAAATCAATAATAAAAAAAAAACCAAATCGTAAACAAGGAAGAAAAAGTGGGCCCCGTTTTTTATTATATCCATAATTTTTATTAGGGATAATAGCGGCATAAGTCCTCAACCTTTACTCAACTGGGGCGGCATAGCCCCAACCCCATTTAATAGCGGTATAAGTACCAAAAGTTGATTTCCGTCCATATTTGACTAACGGAAGTAGTCAACGTTTGCGTGGTCAGCTTCTCGTCAACGTGGACGCCACATAATCCGACAAGTCAGCCGCCATGTCATCACCTCGCGTCAGCAATTTAATGCAAAATTAATGGCATTGGGGGATTCGAACCATGCCCTCGCATGTGGGATTTCTAGCCTCACAACCAGACCACGGCCTTTTACTAGTCATTTAGTGTAAAAGTATGTATATATATAAAAAGAATGTATTAATTTATATAGAAGAAATACGAGTTTCATCACCATAAATATTAACTTTATGATAGCATATCCGTTTAAGTGATTCTTGGAATTCATGGTAATTATGCCTTCCACTTTTCATGACTTTTACTTTAATCACAATAACAAAAAAATTATGAAAACATCGGTTTTAAAGTTAATGAGATTCAATGTAATTATTTATTATGCATTAACCAAATTAATTTAGAGATGATTACCCTGTAAATGTGGTTGGATTTTTGGTTTTTATATATATATATATATAAAATACAAATCCTCAAAGAATTGCAATGCTAAATGAATTGTGTTTCATCCTCTTATAAATATAGATATATAGATTTCTCTTTATATATAAAAAAATGTTGCCTTTTATATATGATTTCCTTTTAAAAAAATTAGATTGAAAAAATAAATGAGTGATTTGCAAAAAAAAAAAAAAAAAGAGTATTTATAAAGACGTGAGTATTTTTCTTTCTTATTTACATTACTTCTTATTAGTTAGTTTAAAAATGAGATCCAAAACTCAACCATTACGTACCCTCTTTACTTTTTGTAAACAATATTGGATTGATAATGCATGCATGTAATTTCCAATCTTTGGCTAATTCTAATTCTAATATAGACAGGCATGACATTTTATTAGTTATTAATTAACTTATTATAATTATTAATTAACTTATTAGTTATTAGTTATTAATTAACTTATTAATTAATATTTCTTCTATATTAATTAATACATTCTTTTTATATATATACATACTTTTACACTAAACAACCAGTAAAAGGCCGTGGTCTGGTGGTGAGACTAGAAATCCTCACATGCAAGGGCATGGTTTGAATCCCCCTAGCGCCATTAATTTTGCATTAAATTGCTGACGCGAGGTGATGACATGGCGGCTGACTTGTCGGATTACGTGGCGTCCACGTTGACGAGAAGCTGACCACGCAAACGTTGACTACTTCCGTTAGTCAAATATGGACGGAAATCAACTTTTGGTACTTATACCGCTATTAAATGGGGTTGGGGCTATGCCGCCCCAGTTGAGTAAAGGTTGAGGACTTATGCCGCTATTATCACTTTTTATTATATCAATGCAATTAATATTTTAAGTTTTCATCTTCTTCTTTGAAAAGCTTTATCAATACAGAAACACAACTCCTCGCCTCTGTTGATGTACAAATTCGTCATTATTTAATGTGACATAAAGTGCTAAGGTTGTGAATTAATTAAATTTACAAACCATGATAAAAGGCTTTAAAGAAATAAACTGGTATTCGTAAAAGCCCATTTGAGAAGCCCAAAGAGATTCTCAATCAGACCAAGAACCTACGGACATAGGCTACTCGGCCCAATGAGTTCTAAAGCCCAAATCCACTCGGTAGCAGCCCAGAAAGACGAGGGTAGAGTCGTCATATTTTCTACCCGGCATCCCATTTCAAACTCAGACGGAAGACCAGGAGCACAGAGTCAAGTCTCCAACGGGCATAATTCAAACACGACGACGAGAACGAAGTCATGGGACACGTGTAGCCAGATCGTCCATTCAACCCGGTCAGCACGGAGTGAAGACCCCTCGATTCCCGGAAGTTCAACGGGAAGAATTGAAGTCTATAAATGCCAAGATCAAGCTCAGATCAACACACACGCACACTTACAACCTCGAGAGAATACACTGAAGAGTTTCTACCCGGCATTCTTGTCATTTTGAGATCTTATTGTGTCCTTTCTTTCTTTCTCCATTTCTTCCTACTCTCAGACGTGATCTGGCTGCCTGTAGCTATCCGTCTATGTTCATTGTCGCAATAAACTAACAGAGGAAGTAGTCAACTACCGCTTTGGGACGAACCTCTATAAAAAATCCATCGTCTCATTTATATCGCTGATATATTTATACATATATCGTGAGTGAATCGCGAGCTTGCAACGTGAGAGATCGAATTCCACCAAATTGCTTCATCCAAAAATATCATACACTCACAAGTCACACTTGACTGATTGAGGTGGGAAACCACGTCAACAGTTTGGCGCCGTCTGTGGGAAATTGATCTCGCTAACTCCTAAAAGCTCAAAGCACTCCGCGAACATGAGCAACAATGAAGTCGCAACCGTGAACGGGTCTGAGGTGAACAACCCAGATCCAAACACGGAATCAAGCAACCTACAATCTCAGCTAGAGGCTAGCGCTGCAGAGAATCGAGAGCTACGCCAACGACTCGAATCTCTGGAAGCCAACCAAGCCCGAAATGAGCGTCGTCGGAACACCAACCGGACTGATCCGGGACAAAACTCTGGGTATCAAGGCAGGACCGGGCTCGACGCTGTCCACTTCGACTTTGCCGACGTGGACAATCCGCAAGCGCCAAGGCGAAACCAGCCCCGACTACCCAGCGGCCCTAGGCCCGCAACACCTCCCCCGCCTCCTGAAACAGGAACACCCCTTTTTACCCCCTTGACGGGTCTCTACCCGTCTAACGCGGGGAACGTCACTTCGAGCAGTCACCAACGCCCGGGACCCCAAAACAAACAATCTGGGTACGAGCAAAGCCGTAACATCAGCCAGGCCCTCAACGACCACCCGGTCACGTATCCGAGGCATCCCAGCCCGGTGTACGGGCAGGAACCCCTCCAGGCTGTGCGTCCCGAACAAGCTCCCCAACGCACAGAACTTGAGGAGCTCAAACGCTCGATGGCCGAAATGAATGAGAAGCTCATTCACGTGCGCTCTCGCGTGCACAGCGCCACTACCGCTGCCCCCGAGATAGAACGCCTAGTGGAGGAGGCAGAAAGGACACCCTTTAAGTCCGTCATAACTAACGTCATACTCAGGGAAGGCGGACGAGTATATGTGCCTAAGTACGACGGGACAACCGATCCCAAAGTGCACTTGAGGTCCTTCAGGATTGCGATGGGGCGAGCCCATCTGGAAGTGCACGAATTGGATGCCGGGCGCTGCCAATACTTCTCTGAGAATTTGGTCGGCCCGGCGATGGAATGGTTCTCGAAACTTGAACCGCGTTCCATAGACAACTTCGGACAGCTAACGACCCTTTTTCTCAAACATTTTTCCATGTTTATGGAAACTGAGATCACGGCGGCGAACCTCTATGCTTTGCAGCAAGAGAGAGGAGAGCCCCTCAGAGCTTTCATGACCAGGTTCAAAAAGACCATGGTCAAAATAAACGGGATCAGTGACGAAACCGCCATAGCCGCTCTCACGGCCGGATTATGGTACGACTCGAAGTTCAAAACGGACATCGTCGTGAATCGTTACGACTCCATCGAAGATGTAATCCACAGATCATCCAACTGGATCAGGCATGACGAAGAACTCGAAGCCATGCGAAGGAGACATGGGTCTCTACCCGTTCACCAGCGGAATACCGGGCCACCCGGGCAGCAGCCGCCGCCTAGGGCCGGGAATCACAGCATCCCATTCAGGGGACAGAGGAATCCCCCTCCAGTCCAGAAGCACCCATTCCAAACCCAGAATCCGAGGGCCAACAACGGGTCCAACCCGCGAAGCCCGTACGTTTTCAACGTAAATTCGGAAACTGCGGAGTTCGAAGAACAGATCGAGGCAGAAGAAACCCCTGGAGAAGTCCTGGTCAGCTCGAGAGACTTCCCACCATACAGCCACGAAGGTTTCCCAAAGCATGACCCAAAAGCGTGGTGTAACTTCCACAAGGTATTCGGACATCATACGAAGAATTGTATGGTACTCCGTGCTCGCCTAGCGGAAAAGTACGTCAATGGAGAATTGGGGGAAATAAACTTCGGCAATGAGCTGAAAGGTGGGCAACCGATCGAGCAAAGCCCTCCCCAAAATCAACACCAAACCGGCCAGAAAAGAGAAGAGCAACACAGAACGCCGCGCGAAAGCATACAGCCTAGCAAAAGAGGACGAGTACACATGCTCGAGGAATCAGACGAGCAAACGTACGAAGAAACGGAGAATTCCGGAGAGCAGCTCAGCGACATCCCCGAGCCCATCGGTAGAATCTACACTATCGTGGGAGGTTCCCAACTACATGGTAACTCGGTAAATTCCATCAAGGCCCATCAGAGGAGGCTCAAGGCCGGACCGGTAATCGTACCGAGGCAAGAGCCAGACTTCGAGATCTCATTCAAAGATAGTGAAGCGGCCACACTGATTGGTCCGCACGACGATGCGTTGGTCGTCACACTCCTAGTTTCCTCGTATACGATGGACAGGATCGTAATCGATAACGGGAGCTCAGTCGACGTGATCTTCCTGGAGCCATTGCTAAAACTGGGAGTAGAAGAAACAGAGATCAACAGAGAAGCCATCCCGCTAATCGGCTTCGATGGAGGAACCATCAATGCCATTGGCACGGTGCGACTGTCCATCGCAGCAGCAAGGGTCGGGAAGACCAAAAATTTCCTAGTGTTGGACTGCCCGTCAGTTTACAACATGATATTAGGAAGACCTTGGCTGCACATGATGAAGGCCGTACCGTCAACCTACCATCAACTAATACGCTTCCCGAATAGGGCGGGAAAAATCGTTGAAATCAAGGGAAATCAAAAGCAATCCAGAATTTGCTACATGAGCGCGTTCCGGAACATCCAGGCCGCCAAAGCCGGAAAGGAGCGATCTACCGCGTAGCAATTAATGGCGTTAGACGAAAAAGAGGACGACGGACAGGAAAGGACCACCGATACGGACGGACCTAACCTGGAAATGACAGTCCAGGTCCAGATCGACCCCGACAACCCGGACCACCGGGTAGGAATCCGGAAAGGACTAGACAATAACGTCAGAAAAGATCTCCTCAAATTCCTGACCAAAAATCGGGATTGTTTTGCTTGGTCTCACAAGGACATGCCCGGCATAGACCCAAGCATCACAACCCATCGCCTAAATGTAGATCCGAGCTACAAGCCGGTGAAACAAAAAAGGCGAAAGCTAGGCCCGGACAGGGCCCAAGCCGTAAACGAAGAAGTCACAAAACTGCTGCAAACCGGATCCATCAGGGAAGTCAAATACCCGGACTGGTTAGCAAATACAGTGGTCGTGAAGAAGAAAAACGGGAAGGCTAGAGTTTGCATCGACTTTACCGACCTGAACAAAGCTTGTCCGAAAGACAATTTCCCAATGCCCCATATCGACCGTCTAGTTGAAGCAACATGTGGGCACGAACTACTGTCATTCATGGACGCATTCTCAGGATACAATCAGATCCTAATGCACCCCGAGGACCAAGAAAAAACGGCATTCATAACCGATAGAGGAATATACTGTTACAAAGTTATGCCCTTCGGATTGAAAAACGCCGGAGCCACATATCAAAGATTAGTCAACCAAATGTTCGCCGAACAACTCGGTAAAACTATGGAAGTCTACATCGATGATATGCTGGTAAAGTCCTCCCAAGCAACGGATCACGTGACCCACCTAGAAGACTGCTTCAACATACTACGAAAGTATCAAATGAAGCTCAACCCGACGAAATGCACCTTCGGGGTAACTTCAGGAAAATTCCTAGGTTATCTGGTCACACAGCGAGGTATAGAAGCCAATCCCGACCAGATAAATGCCCTCCAGAACATGCCCTCCCCAAGGACTGTTCGAGAGACGCAAAGGCTGACTGGGAGAATCGCCGCTCTTAACCGGTTCATATCAAGAGCCACGGACAAATGTTTGCCCTTCTACAAACTTTTAAAAGGTAATAAAAAGTTCGAATGGACCGAAGAGTGCGAAAAGGCCTTCCAAAAGCTGAAAAGGTACCTCTCCACCCCACCAATACTTACCAGACCAATCTTGGGAGAGCCATTGTTTTTATATCTGGCTGTCTCACCATCGGCGGTGAGTGGAGTAATCGTGAGAGAGGACCGCGGAGAGCAAAAGCCGATCTTCTACATCAGCAAATCTTTGGAAGACGCTGAAACCAGATACCCGGCAATAGAAAAACTCGCGCTAGCAATGATAACCGCAGCGAGGAAGCTTCGGCCTTACTTTCAGTCCCATACCATCATGGTAATGACGACCCAACCTTTGAGAATCATCCTCCACAGCCCGAATCAATCGGGAAGGCTCACGAAATGGGCCGTCGAATTGAGCGAATTCGACATAGAATACAAGATCCGGACCTGTGCGAAATCACAAGTATTGGCTGACTTTCTCATCGAATTACCAGCCGACGGTTCAAAAGAGGGCCACGAGGATGGAGAATGGAAACTCGAAGTCGACGGCGCGTCAAACCAAGGCGGATCCGGGATCGGAATTCGTTTGATATCCCCTACGGGAGAAGTGTTGGAACAATCATTTCGACTGAAATTCCACGCGACAAACAACGAGACCGAATACGAGGCCCTCATCGCCGGCCTCAAACTAGCAAAAGCCGTGGGAGCCCGGAAAGTAAGGGCCCACTCCGACTCAAAACTAGTTACCAGTCAGATCAGTGGCGAGTATGCTACCCGAGATGACAGGATGGAAAAATACCTCTCGGTAGTAAAAGGCTTAATTCAACAATTCGAACACGTCGAAATAGTCCAAATACCGAGGAGTGAAAACGCGTCAGCAGACGCACTGGCCGGATTAGCTTCGACTTCGGACCCCGAGGTCAAAAGAATAATCCTGGTCGAAACGATAGACGAACCCAGCTTAACCCGCGAAGTTTGCAATATCCGAATAGAAGAGGATGATTGGAGGACCCCAATCATTAACTACATCCTAACCGGAGCCAAACCTCGAGACAAGCAAAAAGCTAGGAAACTAAGGATCCAGAGCGCTAGATTTTGCATGATCGGGGAAAAACTGTACAAACGTAGCTACACCGGACCCTACCTAAGGTGCCTAGGGAAGACCGAGGCTCAAATAGTACTTCACGAAATCCATTCGGGAGAATGCGGCAACCATTCGGGAGGAAGATCTTTAGCAAACAAAGCAAAAATGCAAGGTTTGTTTTGGGCCACTATGTTGGCGGACAGTGAAAACTACGCCAAAAGGTGCGACAAATGCCAAAGACACTCCCCGTCCATACATAGACCAGCAGAAGAACTCTCGTCAATTTCAGTCCCATACCCGTTCATGAAATGGTCCATGGACATAGTAGGACCGTTCCCCCTGGCCCCGGCCGGGAAGAGGTTCCTACTCGTCGTGACCGACTACTTCTCAAAATGGGTGGAGGCAGAATCATACGCAAACATTAAAGATGTCGATGTAGAAAATTTCCTATGGAAAAACATCATCAGTAGATTCGGCCTCCCAAAAGAGATAATAGCTGACAATGGACCACAATTCATTTCAACGAGATTCCAGAACTTCTGCATAAACTGGAAAATATCCTTGAACACGTCCACTCCGAGATATCCTCAAGGCAATGGTCAAGCCGAAGTAGCTAACCGGGTAATAGTGGACGGAATCAAGAGACGCCTAGACACCAAAAAAGGACGATGGGCAGACGAGCTCATAGGAGTCCTCTGGTCCTACAGAACTACCCCGCGTAGGGCCACCGGGGAAACCCCTTTCTCAATGGTACACGGCACTGAGGCCGTAATACCAGCAGAGATAGAGACACCCAGCCTTCGAAGGGAATTCGCCCCTTTGAACACAAAACTCAACGACGAAATGAGGGAAGACCAGCTCGACTACATCGACGAAAGACGAGAACAAGCTTTGATAAGAATTGCTAACTATCAAAACTCGATAGCTAGGTACTATAATTCAAAGGTCAAACGTCAAAAATTCATGGTGGGAGAGTTGGTCCTCAGAAAAGTTTTCCAGAACACCGCCGAGCTGAATGCGGGCAAGCTCGGGGCTAACTGGGAAGGACCTTACATCGTCACCGAAGTAGTAAAACCTGGAGTATACCGGCTAGCCACCCCGGATGGAACAAGAGTCCTCTGCAGCTGGAATACCATGCACTTAAGGAAATACTACGCCTAACCCGACCTACCCGGTCTCCCCTGAACTACGTAATGGCTTGATCCCCAAATTTGGGGTACGTAGGCAGCCCATCCTAAACGATGGGTGCAGTCTCAATCCAAACCCAAAACCAAATAGGCCCGAGAACCATGAATCGCAAGACTCAATAGAACCGGCCTAAAAGGAAAAATGTCCCAAAACCCCCATCAAGGCGACAGGCCTACCCGGGTAACAGACCCATCACCTAAGGTAACAAACCTACCCGGGTAACAGACCTATCACAGAAGGTAACAAACCTATCCGGGTAACAAACCCCCACATAAGGTAACAAACCTACCCGGGTAACAAACCCATTGCATGAGGCAACAAGCCTACCCGGGTAACTAACCCGTCATATAGGGCAACAAGCCTATCCGGGTAACAAACCTAAACGGGCATCCAACCCGTCCCTTAAGGCAACAAGCCTAACCCTCTTGAAAAAATATGTAACAACATACGTCTGGCTTTTACAAATGTGTTTTTCAGAAAGCACGACCTGCGGAATATTGTGATGGACGGACAGAACAGACTAGACGAGAAGTGTCAAAGGAGCACAACAACAAAAGGTACCCGTGCATTTTTTATACTTAGCAGATTTCAAACCTTCAATCTTTTGTTATTTATCCTAGCATACGATAGGACATTCGGAACCTCAGATAGAAAAGCATATATAGAAAAGTACGATTAGAAAATTAACTTAGAAACACAGGCAAATAAAGTATAGCAAGGAAATGACGAGCATGATATAGAATAGAAAATAGCAAAAGCCCTAACCGCGGGCATATCCAAAACCTTACAAAAAAGGGTTCAAGTCGCCGTAGACTTGCCCATAGAAATTGTTTTGGCCTGTGGCCTTATTAATCGAAAAAAAAAAAAAAAAAATGGGGGACACTCTATGTGTCGACCCCGGGTACCCCCACGACCTCTCGGTCCTCCTCCTCCTCCTTCTCTTCTCCTTCTCCTTCGCCGGCTTGGGCTCCATGCTCGGCAGTCTCCTCGGCGACGGCGGGCCCGTCCAGGATCGGCTCTTCAAGGGCGACGGTCTCCTCGGCAGCAACGGGCTCGTTCAGGGTCGGCTCCTCGAGGATCACCTCCTCGGTGTCAGCAATGGCGGGCAAGATGGGCTCATCAACGACGGTCACTCCGTCCACGGGATCTTCAACGACGGGCTCGATGGCGGGATCTTCGGAGGCAGACTCCTTGGCGGACGATTGCTCGGACCGAAGGCTCAAATCTACAAGAGGAACACCGGTCAGCTCGGCATCTGGAGACAGAGCCGGAGACCCTATCAGCGGTGCCGGAACCGCGTCCAAGAGAGCTTGGTAGCGAGCAGCGTTGCCTTCTAGGACCTCCTTCTCAGCCTCGAAATCTTGGACGTTGCCGTCAATGATGTCTTGGATCAGCTCGAGGCAACCTTCGGCTTGATCCAAGCAACTGTTGTCGGCAGCCGTACCTTTGTACCACGCAATTAGCGCGTCCCTTTCCTCCACCTTTCGGCGATATCGGGCACGGACAGCTTTCTTCTCAGCCTCGCGATCGGCAGATCGTTGCCGGGCTTCAGCCAGCTCGGCAGCAAGGCGCTGCACGTCCTCCTTCAAGGCCAAGACCTCCTCCTCCTTCCTCTTTGCCAACTCCTCTGCCCGTCCTTTGGCCGCGTCAGAGGCCAGCATCTGCCTGGCGGCCGCTTCGCTCACGCCTTGTTCCTCCTCAATCGTCCGGGTAGCGTTTGACAGCTTCTCCCGGAGATCGACGACCGTATTCCCGAGCCCCTTGATCCGAGCATCGCAAGCGGCAACCTTCTTGCCCATAACGACGATCTGCTCCGCCTTCACCCGGATGCCCTCCACGGCATCAGCCAACTCCCTCTCCTTCAGCGCAAGCTGCTCGGAGGCTTGCGCGCCCTCTTTAGCCTCATATAATTGGTCCTCATAATCGAGGACCATGTCATTAATGGAGGCGACGAGCTGCACGTCCAAAAATTAAAGTTAGAAAAAATTAGGAAATAAAGCAAACACCCAAACCTAAAGCCGGCAATGCTTACCAGGGTTGTAGCCGCGGCCATATCCTTGTACGGCCTCTTCTCCGCAATACTCCTGGGGACCCTGCCGACCCCACCATTCGTAATCTGCCGGAGAAGACCGGCCGCCACCTTAGGTGCCTTGTGGAGACCCTTGTCCCCCATCCAAGTGCACCCCGCCTTCCGGGAGACCATCTTCTCCCTAGCCTGCCCTCCAACCACCGGGGGATCCAACCCCGTCTCCCTCGCCTCACCTCGGGAGGCCTCTTTCGGGCGCTCACTCTCCCGAGCAACCCCCTTACCCTTCTCCAAGGCCCTCGCGCCTCCTTTCGGGACTGAGTCCCTCCTCACCACCTCCTTCGGGGCCGGATCCCCCTTCGCCTTCTTCTGGACCCCAGAGTCCTCCCCTCCTTCGTGCGGCCTCTTCACGGCCGCCTCTGAGCCCGTCCTCGGAGCAGCTCCATCCTGAGAAGGACGGATCACGCCCTTGGAAGGACGAGCAGGAGCAGAAGGAGAGACAACCTCCCTCTCCGAAGTCTTAGCCAAAGGCGTGACCTCCGGGGTGCTCTCCTCGTCGTCGGAAAGTTCGACGACATCCTTCTTCTTGGTCGCCCCAGAGGCGACCTCAGCAAGAGACTCCCGAGCAGGAGTCTCATCATTCCTCCTACTCGTCTCTTGACGAGCAGCCTTGGCCGGCGCAGACGCGCCAGGCCCCCTCTCCTCAACCCGTCTGCTCGTCTCCTGACGAGCAGCTCCAGCAGAGGCCGAACCTCCGGTCTGACCCTCCTGTCTCCGCCTCTGACGAAGACTCTGACCCTTCGGGCGAAGAGCGTCCATATCCTCTACACGTCAAAAATCCGCACTTAGAAAAAAATAAAGTAGACAAATACAAAACAAAGCCAAAGAGACAGATTTAGGATTTATACCCGGAAGTTCTTCCTCGTCAGGCTCAACCCAAAGCCCGGCAGCTTCGAACCTCTCCTTCGTAAAGTTCGACCACAGCTCCGGACCGTTAGGAAACAACTTCCTCTTCAAAGCCTTCCACTCCTCTGTAATCGGACGAGACTTAGGCTTCTCAGGGTCCTCGACTGCATAAGATGAAGACAAAAAATTAGCAAACATACAAAAACAGCCGAATAGGAAAAATTAGAAAACCCAACCCAGAACCTTACCTATCTCGTGGACCCATTCATTCCTATAGCCCAGCCAAGAACCGAGCGTTTCCTGACCGGCCATGAAGAAGAAATACTTGTGGGTCCAAGCACTCTCCTTCTTGGGAAGACCGGTTATGATCTCCCCTTCCTTGACGGATAGGAAAAACCTACCCTTGGCCTGACCGTTGGCCTTGATGACCAAGCCCGTCAACAAGTCCCAGATTGTAAGTGAATACAAACATTCGTGGGATCGGACAAGCAAGGCCATCAAGATCCGGATAGAATTCGGGCTAAGTTGCCCGATAGAAACCCCTAGGTAACTAAGGTACCTTAGGATGAGCTCGGGAATAGGAAATCTAAGCCCCCCGGACTCAAAAAACCTCTGGTATACACAGATCCAACCGTCCGAGTTCTGCTCGTCGGCATGTTCATCCGGACCCGACAATCTAAGCTCTATCGATTGGGGAATCTTATACTCTACCCGGATCCTAACCAGATCCTTAGGTTTCAGAACTGACTTAGGAGAATCTGTAGTCAGAAACTCCGTTTGCCATTTCGAGACCGTCTTCTTAGGACCCATCTTATAAAGATAGTTTAGGAAAAACCGAAAGAAATCTAGACGAGCACAAAAACCCAGAAACTGGAAAGCACGAAGATTTAAGAAAATAGAAAGAACGATATCTAGAAACCTAGAACAATCCCCAAACAGACTCACAGAGAAGAACGGAGAAGAAACTAGAACCTGATTCCCCACGAGAATGATGAAGAAGACGACGAAGGTAAAGACCTCAGAGCACCTCCAATGGCGATTCGCAGAGTTTATCTCACTAGAACTTGAAGTATTTCTCTCTCTAAAAATTCAAAAATAGTATTCGAATACCACACAGAGTATAAATAGAGGAAAGAGAAAGAGGTTACCTTCGAAAGACGTGCGACGGGCTGAAGCTGAAGAGACGTGCCCATTTAATGCGAATCACTCGAGTGTTTATACTCGAAAATTGTCGCTGATCCTACGGTTAGGGTTTCCTCGAAAAACGCAACAAACCTCATCCTACGGTTGAGATCAGCAAGCTATCCGGCGACACGTCAGCACGACAGCTGTGTCAGGAGAATGTGAAGAGTTTATTCCCTTCGAACTCCGAAAAATGGGACACGTGTTGTAACTGTTCCCGCCCAAAATTCGAAGCGACGGTTACAACTTCAAGACCCTATCCGTCCATCTGATCTCGAAATTATCCAAAATCCTGCCCGGATTATGCAGATTTGCGGCAAAAGTCACAAATTTAATTAATCCTATCCGGCACGAATTTTACATGATTTCATCGAGTAAATACTATAAAATTTACTTCGTATTTTTTATAGTAGGGGGCTAACTGTTGATGTACAAATTCGTCATTATTTAATGTGACATAAAGTGCTAAGGTTGTGAATTAATTAAATTTACAAACCATGATAAAAGGCTTTAAAGAAATAAACTGGTATTCGTAAAAGCCCATTTGAGAAGCCCAAAGAGATTCTCAATCAGACCAAGAACCTACGGACATAGGCTACTCGGCCCAATGAGTTCTAAAGCCCAAATCCACTCGGTAGCAGCCCAGAAAGACGAGGGTAGAGTCGTCATATTTTCTACCCGGCATCCCATTTCAAACTCAGACGGAAGACCAGGAGCACAGAGTCAAGTCTCCAACGGGCATAATTCAAACACGACGACGAGAACGAAGTCATGGGACACGTGTAGCCAGATCGTCCATTCAACCCGGTCAGCACGGAGTGAAGACCCCTCGATTCCCGGAAGTTCAACGGGAAGAATTGAAGTCTATAAATGCCAAGATCAAGCTAAGATCAACACACACGCACACTTACAACCTCGAGAGAATACACTGAAGAGTTTCTACCCGGCATTCTTGTCATTTTGAGATCTTATTGTGTCCTTTCTTTCTTTCTCCATTTCTTCCTACTCTCAGACGTGATCTGGCTGCCTGTAGCTATCCGTCTATGTTCATTGTCGCAATAAACTAACAGAGGAAGTAGTCAACTACCGCTTTGGGACGAACCTCTATAAAAAATCCCTCGTCTCATTTATATCGCTTATATATTTATACATATATCGTGAGTGAATCGCGAGCTTGCAACGTGAGAGATCGAATTCCACCAAATTGCTTCATCCAAAAATATCATACACTCACAAGTCACACTTGACTGATTGAGGTGGGAAACCACGTCAACAGCCTCCTCCAACGAAGTCCGTCTTTCATGGCAACTTCCGGTGATCAACGAACGAAGATGGGGCCCTCTGGAGTCGGGGGCCCAAGGCGGCTGCCTCGCACGTCTTGCCTGAGGGCCGGGCCTGACCCTCTGAATAAATTTATTTCAAAAGAATTACTATATTGAATATATTATTTTTATTACTTCTCTCAAACAAAATAATAAGCCAATATATGTTATATGTACTACAACTCGGCTAACACGTTGACTCCGTTAATATAGATGTATATAGATATATTAATATAACTATATCTTACAAAATTAAATAACGTGAATCATCAATCAAAAATTAAGAAAATATGCAAAACTCTGTAAATGTGAAGAAATCCGTAGAGGACAATTGTAACAATAACAAGATTGTATTGGACCATTATTAGAACAAGAAGCTCGTAAAAGACAATTATTATACAATATATGTTACTAGTTTCAAATTTACGCCTTATTTTAAAAATTGTGCTGTTTATTATTTTTTTCCTCCCTCGTAAAGTTTTCTGGCACCGCCTTTGACACCAATCGTAACTCCGTGACTGCGGAAGTGATTTTTTCACCTCAACAGGTTTATCCGAAAATTAAAATTCTATCTTTTTTCAATTACAAATATCTTTATTATTAATTTTTTTATGCCCTTTAGGCTTGTGATAATTTGTTGGTTTATGAGAGTTTCTTTGGACAATAATATCATTCAAGAAAACGATATTGGGTGTGAAAGGAGTGATAGGGAAGATGAAATGTCATAAAGCTATATTAGACACGTGAAATTCGTGTGGCAGTTAACCAACCACGAAGCAATCAAAGTGATTCAATTGCATTTGAACACATCTTTGTCGAAGGATATTCATTGATGAAATGTTTTTTCACCACTTTGAATTTGATAAGAAATCTTTTGCATAGGGGTGAACTTTTTAGCACTCCCGGAACCGGTTTAAAAAAATCAATACAATTTGAGATGTAAAAAGAGGAAAATATATTTTATTGGCAATGCTAGTTTTGAAATTCAGACCGGTCTTTTCGATATCAAGACCAATAACAAATTAAAAAAAAAAATACCGAATCGAATCAAAATATAAATTATTTCGTGAGTCTGATTTCACCCTTAATTTTACGATAAGAAAAAATAAATAAAGTAGTGTCCGATATATGAAGCTCGGCAATTTCACCCACTATTTTAAAGAAGAGATGATGACAACAAAAGTACTTAATTATGGCCAAATATAAAAGTGTGTATCTAAATTTCATTTGTAGCGCTGAAGAGTACAAATTCAAAGCAAGTGTAGCTATTTTTCTTGAACTTGATTACTTTAGTCTCTACAAATATAACTTCAGTACTTGTTCCTACCAGCTATTTTAATATCTTTTTCGCTGTTATCCTTTTTTTTTTAAAATAGTATGATTCTATAAAATAAAATAAAATTACTAGTTCAGCAATGCAATCCTTTCAAGTAGTTTCAAATAACATATCATTTCATTTCCAACTACCATACACCAAATATATACAAATTAATGTAAATTGAAATACGGTAAATCAACATAATCTCATCAATAAAATGTAAAGAAGATTGGATGTGAAATGAACATTCGGTGATGGAAATATGGGCCTGAAAATATTGAAAATTAGCCTCTCAAAACCTGAAAACTAAACCCCAAAAAAAAAAATAGAGGGCTAGGAAATCTCCAATTGTCACTCTCAGTTTCTGCATGTGATTCACATTTTGTTTGATTTATTTCTGCTCAAATCAAAGACAAAAACTTACAATATAATACTCAATTAATTGATGCCCCGTACCGTGACTGACCATAAACTTTTGACAACAACGTATATCTGTA
The DNA here is from genome assembly GCA_954871525.1 of Parietaria judaica. Taxonomy (NCBI): domain Eukaryota; kingdom Viridiplantae; phylum Streptophyta; class Magnoliopsida; order Rosales; family Urticaceae; genus Parietaria; species Parietaria judaica. The sequence continues at coordinate 3,539,836 of OX940866.1, forward strand.
TTTTACTGTTACATTTGCACGCTTAATTCAGTTTTTAAATTTTTTATTTTTTTATTTTGTCGACGATCAAAACGATTAAAAGGTGAGGGGAGAAATTCACGAGATTTTTCAATGTGACTTTTCACGAATGTTACTGATAAGAATTACTACAAAATAGTGATAAGACATTTTTCGTGAGGTGTAAGAGAACGACGTTATCCCGGTTCGACGAACTTACCAACAAACTAAGATGAGTTTTGGAGCATATAAGACAACATGCTAAAACCGATTACGAAAACGCCTAGACGGAAAGGAAATTATATGAATAGACGACATTAGGGGTGAACAAGCGGGTATTCGGTGCGGTTTTTGACAAATAATAGATCGAATACCGCATTTCGGTATTTTAGAAATGATAACCGAATACCCTATTTTTAAAGATGAAAACCGCATTTACCGTATAATCGGTATTCGGTGTTCGGTTGCGGTATTATCGGTTTTTTACCCACATTTACCGCTTTTAAATTAATATCCACATCTCCATAAATTGACTACTAATATTATACATAAACATACTACTAAATGTTAATATTATAAATTATTACACATAAACGAATTACTAAATATTAATATTACACAATATTACACCGAGAGATTAGATAAGAAAAATCTTTTTGATGTGTTGATAGATATGGTAAATAATATATAATATTAGATTTAGTTAAAGCGGTAAAACCGGGTAAGCGGTTGCGGTTTTAACATTAAAACTGAAAACCCCGTTTTAACCTAATTCGATATTCGGTTTTTTTCTCGGTATATTCGGTTTTAACCACTTAAATAGCGGTTGCGGTTTAATCGGTATCGGTTTGATCGGTTCTCGGTTAAAAATTCGGTTTACGGTTTCTTTTGTTCACCCCTAGACGACATTAAGATCAAAAAATACATGAAATCCAAAAGGGTTAATGATGTTAAAAATACTCAAAGTTTGGTCAAAGAACCCCTCGTGTACCCAAAGTTTAAAAATGGTGGCAAAAATACCCAGTCACATTTGGGGAGTTGACCACTCCATTCTCGTAACGCCGTTAACTTACCCATTAACTCTGGCCATGTGGACAAATCTGTTTTATTAAGTGTAATCATTAGGCATTCAATTAGTTGTATTAAATAGTATTAATTAGGAGGTTTAACTCATTGTTTTGTCATAAACGAGGCTGATGTGGGCTCGTCCACGTGGCAAAAATTGTTCTGTCAGCAACCCACATTTGTCCGTGTGGCCATTGACGGGCACGTTAATGGCGTTACGAGAATGAACAGGTCAACTCCCCAAATATGACTTTAGGTAATTTTACCACCATTTTTAAACTTTGGGTACACGAGGGGTTCTTTGACTGAATTTTGGGTATTTTTGCCGTCATTAACCCAATCCAAAATGACATAAGTATTAACCTTATGTGAATACTAAGCTTAGAAAATGCGCTGATATTAAACATGTTTTGAGGTACTACAATGTCGTTTTTAACACTAACGCGAATGTTGATAGAAACGACATTAAATATTAATGACAAAAGGGAAAATGATCGTTTGCACATCAGAGATTCAGTCACATAACAAGTTTATTTGCCATCAATAATATTTATGATGGTTAACAGTTTCACATTTAAGCATGTTGTTGATCAAGAAGAGGCTTGCTCGTTGAGATGGTCTTTGGCGAGAACCGCGATGGCAGCGAGCGCGTCGACGGAGACAAGAGAGGCATTGGCAGCCGAGTCGTCGTTGAGCTCGTATTCAATGGTGGTCCTGATGACGCACGAGGCATGGCCTTTGTCAAGGATCTCGAACCTGACGTGGTACAGGGTGAATCCCAGGTCCAGGTAGCCGCCTTCCACCACCTCTGCTTCCTTCACCCGCTTCTCGTTATCAATCTTCGTAAACTTCTCTTTGTAGCCGCTGAACCCAGGGGTCCCTGTAGGAATTGAGTTAGCTAGAGCTATGCAAAATACCCGGAACCAATTTTCTTTTACCCGAACCTAGAAATTACCAAAACCGGTTAGTGCCCGGATTGCGGTTCTGTGTACGCGGAACAGGTTTGAAATCCGGTTCTGGGTCCAAATTTTTAAGAACCGGTTTATAAAAATATTATATATCACAAATGTGAAGATAAATAAGTAGATTAATTGAAGCCTTAAGCTTAAGAATAATTATTATGAAAATGCCCTCTTTATTTTATTATTTTCTTTATTACCTTTTGTAAAAAAAAAAAAAAAAAACCTTTTTCTATGTTTTCATTAGACAGAATAACCGCAATCTATACGTTCCGAACTTGTTTACATATTCTGTTTAGTTTTCTAAAATGGTAAATACAAGTGTACCAGGATCTGGATTGTAAGACCGAGTTTAAAGTTTCAAATACTCGGAAAACGGAGTACCCGGAATGCCTTCTTTATTTTTATTATTTTCTTTCTTACTTTTTTTTTTCTATACCTTTTTCTTTTCTTTCTATGTTTTCATTAAACAGAATAACCGCAATCTCTACATTCCGAACTTGTTTACGGATTTTTTTTAGTTTTCTAAAATGGTAAATCCAAGTGTACCAGGATCTGGATTGTAGAACCAAGTTTAAAGTTTCAAATACTCGGAAAACTGAGTACCCGAAATCCGGGTACTCAGCTTTCCAGTTCCAGTTTCTGGGGCAAAAATCCCAATACTCGAAAATCGAAATCCGGTTCTAATTTCAGGTAATAAAAAAATTGTGTAATGAACCGGTTCCAGCCAGTTGACCCTGAAGTTTTACTGTAACTTATTGGTAAAATAAAGAGAGGTGAAAGTGCAGAAGTAAGTAAGAAAGAGTACCCGGAGCGAAAACGAGGTGGAGAACGGAGCCGAGGCCGCCGTCGCCGTGGACGAGCTCGATCTTGGAGACCGCAGGCAGCTTTTCCTCGACCATGTTGGCGAGTTTGAGCGTGCCGTAAAGCTCCCACGCTGCGCTGCTGGGCACGCCCAGTTCCAGCTCATGCGTGGCCTCTCCCTTCACCATCTTTCTTCTCTTGTCTTGTCTTGTCTTGTCTTGTGTCGATCGATATAAGAAGAGCAAAACAATGTTGTTGTAAGCGACAAAGTGGTATATTTTGTAACACACCTGAAAAGATTCCTTTACTCTCTCAGTGGTTAGGTGATATTGCCGAGGCTTCTATCTTTTAAGAAAACGGCTCTGTGATTTAACTTCATTTCAGGACATCTTTGTTCATTGATTTTAATATTTGTATTGATGTGATTCTCAATACGATAGCGCTGCTACATGTTTCTCAGAACCGGTTTGAAAACCGATACAATTTTTGAGATGTAAAAATGGGAAACGGTATTTACCGGCAGTACTAGTTTTGACAATTGAGACCGGCCTTTTCAATATCGACAGCTGGCACCATATTTTGAAAAATAAGGATCGAAATACTATATATTTCTTGCCCTTAATTTTACGTTAAGACATATATAAAGCGGTCTCAGATATAGAACTTCGCACTATCACTCACTTTTCTTTGAAAGAGATGATGACAATAAAAATACTTAAATTATGACCAACGTGTACCCGCCGAAGTACCCAAGTTCAATAGTTTGTGTAGGTCTTTCAATTATTGCCACGTCGAAGTACCCGAGTTCAATAAATTGTGTAGGTCCTTCAATTTGTTGCCAATCCACTTAACAGAATGCCATGTGTAACCTAGTTAAGTGGGTTGACGAAGTTACATTTTTATTGAATTGAGTATTTCGATTGCTACAAATGAAACTTAAATATATGCCGGTACCGCTTTCATGAGAGAGTCATCATTTAGAGCAAGTGAAGATGGATAGTTTGACTGAAGTTTGTAGACATGGTGTAAATTGTAAACAAGATTAGATGTGAAATAGACATGTGGTGATGGGCCTGAAAATGTTGAATATTAGCCACTCAAAACCTGAAAGTGAAAACTAAACCCAAAATAAGAGGCTTGGAAAGCTCATGTGATTCACATGTTCTTTGATTGATTTCTGATCAAATCATAGACAAAAACTTAATTGATGTCCCCAAATTTTGAGATGACATTGATGTCTCTGTTTTTAATGGAAAAGATAATAATCATTCATAGTCAATTCTAATGTAAATTCGACATTTTAACTTTTAAGCACTCATTTCATATAAAAAAAAAAGGGGAAAATATAAGTAAACCTAAGGTTCAACTTACCGAATTTGCCGATAAATCGCTTGCCGTTTTCGACGGATTTTTCGATAACTTACCGATTAACCGACGGAAAACTTATAATACTGTAGTTTACCGATTACCGACACTTTTCGATGATTATCGACGGATTATCGACACTTTTCGATACTTATCGACGGAAAACTTATAAAATATTTTAAAGCTTATATTTGCCCAATTTTAAAATAGTGTGTTAAAAATACCAAAAATAAAAGCATGTCATGATAATCATTCATTCTATTCTATTATCTAATAGCATGTCATGATATAAAAAATAATATCATACACAAACATTTATAAATAAAATCATACACATATAATTCCATCACATAAACTTAGAAGACTTTTGCCGCAATTATGAGAAAATCCGAATTAAGCTCAAATCTGAAAATAAGTTACACCAAAATCTCATATTATTATTTTATAAAATATTTAATCAATGAAAACACCAAAAAAAAAAAGAATAGATTACCTCACAAATCACAAAAGATAAACTTAGAAGACTTTTGCCGCAGTTATGAGAAAATCCGAATTAAGCTCAAATTTGAAAATAAGTTACACCAAAATCTCATATTATTATTTTTAAAAATATTTAATCAATGAAAACACCAAAAAAAAAATATGAATAGATTACCTCACAAATCACAAAAAATAAACTTAGAAGACTTTTGCCGCAATTATGAGAAAATCCGAATTGAGCTCAAATATGCAAAAAAAAAAAATATACCAAAATCACAGATTAATATTTCAATAAATAATTAATGAAATAGAAACATAAAAAAATTTGAATAAATTACTTCAAAAATTAAAAAATATGATCTTTTAGACTTTTTACACAATAAAGTCTTGTAATCTGAAAATTCAAGAGCTCAAAAGCTCAAACATTCATATTTCTTAGTAACTATAATATTTTGAACCCTATAATCAACAAATCATAACAAAATATGCACATTTCTAGTAAATTCCTAAATTCAAAACTTTATATACTTTTGCCTAACAAGTATAATAATCCGAATTTAACCTAAATCTAACAAAATAATTATAAAATAAGTCATAAAAACATGTTTTCATAAAAAAATATTCATAAGAATGCAAAAAAACAAACAAAAGATGATAAAGTTCCAATCGTTACTCATTTCTAAACATAAATCTCATACGAAACTAAGTCTTTATATTTGAACTCATGAAAATGCCCTAAAAATCATATAAATGAGTATATATCAAAGAAGAAATGATTGATTCATATAGATTTAACATTATAAGTCATTGATTTACCAAAAACTACAAAAAATTCCATGAAATTCAGTTTAAAAATGAATAAATCAAAACTTTAGAAACTTATGCCAAGAATCGATTAATCAGTGAAAATATGAGAATCTGTCGAAAAATTGGTAACTTACTAGTCCGAAAATCAAGTTTTCGTATAAGATTTGGTCGTCGGCTGTCGAAAAGACCGAAAAGTCTCAGTTTTCCACTGGTAAGCTCAAAAATCGTATAAGATTTGGTCGTCAGCTGTCGAAAAGACCGAAAGTCTCTAAAAAATATTTTTTTTAATTGACCGAAAAGTTCCAAATTTTTACACTGAAAATAGCAAAATCGACTGGTAAAAAGGTTATCGATTTTTGCGATTATCGCGATTTTCGCCAAAAAGTTCATAAAACGATAACTGGTATGATAGAATATTTACCGATAACTACCGGGAAAATCGAAAATCGCCGAAAATCGACGAAAAGTCGAACCTTGGGTAAACCTACCTACCTTGAAGTATCTAAAAGTTCACGACATATTTCAAAATTAGTTTTTTAGAGGCAAAAACCAAATTATTAAAAATTATTTATGCTGTTAGTACCAAACCGCTTTCCATAAATATAGAAGTTTGTCGGTTCGGCCAGGCCCAGACAAATACCCGACTAAGGATTATGGCCAACTGGACTACTCCGACGAGCCTTGGTCGAACGAGGATCCCAAGCCCTCTTTTCTTCACATGTCTAAACCGTGATGGCACGTATGTCTAAACCGTCTAACTTGCAGAATTCTAGGTCTCGACGAAAGACACACAACGTCGGAGACATAAATCCGACATAGGAAGCGATGCTCCTCTCAAAAAAGGTTTCAACAATGTAATGAAACCCTTCTTCTCTCACAACTCAACAGCAAATCCAATCAAACATTCCAGTTTTTACCAATGCAAACCCCATCCTTAACTTTCATATTCATGAACAAATACATCTCAAAAACTTATCAAAACTCCTATTCGATATTCCGGTGTTTGAGACAGGAATGTCTATTGAAGAGACGAGTCAAAAGTCGGATTATTAATTAATAAAAAAAGTGTAAAAACAAACCCGATTACTAATGAACATACAAAGAAAGCGAAAAAAGAGAATGTCTAGATCGACAAACCTACAACAAACATTGTCACTTCATTTTGGCCTCAGTGAAGAGAACGTGACGGTTTACCCTAGGGTCATATTTCCTGAACTCGAGCTTCTCCACCATCTTCGACGGCTTCTTCTTAACGTAGAAGAATCCCGTCCCGGCTGCCGAGACCAATCTGATGAATATCGTCGCCTTCTTCTTCTTGTCTCCCATTTTACCTACACACAATAAAAACCCCGAAACTAAAATTTTCGTCCAAAATGATTTTGAAATGATAAGGCTTAATATACACAAAAACAAAAGGCAATGAAACAATGAACGGACTGTGTTTTCTGCTTTGAACCAATACATAATGAGTCATATATATATATATATATATATATATATATATATGTACCTGAAAATACAGAGACACGAAGAACGTAAAGAATAGGAGACGATAGAGTTCAACTACTGGGTGTGATTCTATGCGGTGGGACTTACGGGATTGATTGAAAACTCTCCAATGCAATGAGTATTCCTAATTTTATGGTTAAAATGAGAGGATACACATAAAAAAGAATTAAAAAAAAAAAGGCGAAACAGGAACCGCAGAACAATGATGAAACATTTTTCAGGTGTAAGAAAACGACTTTAATCCGGTTCGACGAACTTACCAACAAACTAAGATAAGTTTCGTTGCCATATATGACAAGGCAGAGAAAATTATTTAAGGACGGCGAATAATGATAAAATTTAAAAACCAACATTAACAAGAGAAGCTACAAGATCCTCATAATACAAATACAAACGTTAAAATAATAACTAAAATGCATAAACACATTGAAGCCGATAACAAAAACAGCTTATTAACTTATGCTGCAAGAAAAAGAAGAAAAATAAAAACTGAAAGTAAGATTCAAAGGCAGCTAACGGAAAAACGGAAATGAGATTATACGAATAAACGAATCAGAAAATACATGACATAACTAATTAACCTTATGTAAATACTAAACTTCGAAAATGCCCTGATTAAATATTAACTAGGGATATACAATGCCGTTTTCAATACTCTAACACGAACGTTGATAGAAACGACATTAAATATTAACTAGCACAAACAAGTCCTGAACTTGATGGGAGGTGCGAACTAGGTAGCCAAATTGAGAATTTTGCATAAACAGGTCCCTGAAGGTCTTCTATTTTTTTTTTTTTCAAATGGGTTCTTCATTCAGGCATATTATCAAACAGAGGTCGTGCAAAAGCAACAGTCATAGCTAAACCGACACTCGTTCATATGCATCATACGGAACCCAGAACCGGACAGAGATGTCACACTTTCACACGCTAATGAAACGATCATGTTAGAGTAATTCTTCGATCCCGATCACAGACCAAGCGAAAACAAGAAGAGAACGCTTTCCCATGGCGATTTCGGGAGAAAGAATATACATCAAGGAAAACAGAGTACGAACCTTTTGGCTGTGAAGGATTGGCGAGCTTCAAGCGAAGAAAGTGACCGAAGAGAGCGACAAGCGAGACGAGCGGCGAGAGAAGAAGGAGAAGAAACTTGATATTTACCGAAAATGGCCTTATAAGTACCAAAAGTCTTTGAAAATTTGACATTAAATTTTCATTTTTTTTTGTGGCGAAAGTTTTCCAAACTCTTATTTTGTACATTCTGTCGTATTGTCGTCTAGAATCGCACTAAGTACCATATTTTTAAACACATTAAATCAGTTTAATTTTTTAATAAAAAAGTATATTTGATAGGCTTAAAAACGTGACACATGATACGATTTGAGGCAGAAAACATGACGGAAGACACAAAATAAGAGTTTGACGACTTTTATCACCCTAAAAAAATAAGAACTTAATGCCATTACTTATGCCGCCATTTTCTCTTATATTTACGAAATTTTAGAAAGGAAACGACGGGAATAAGAAAACGACTCAAATTAAGAGGAAACGACATGACTAGAGAAACGACTCAAACAAAAAGAAACGAAATGAATATTAAAACGACAAAAAAAAGAGAAACGACGGAAATTTCCCCTCAATTGAAACAGTCCTCTTTTCCTCAATGCCCTAAACAACAGCTTCTTCACTTGACAGAGCTCTGAATCCACAGAGGAAGAAGAAGAAGAAGAAGAAGCCAAGCAAGGGTTCGATCATTCTCTCTATCGCTGCTCAATTCCATTTTTCCATGGCGATTTTCGGTTTTCTTTCTCTTTTCCGTCGCCAACGATGGAGGATTTGATCTTGATCGGTGCGATTTGGCAGGTGATCGGGGGGTTGTGGCAATGTCGAACGCCGTGGATGCCGCCGGAGAGCCGATTCCCACTTCGGCGGTGCTGATGGCCTCGTCGAAGCACATCGGGATGCGGTGCCGGGCGGAGAATGTGGAGTTCATCAAGTGCAAGAAGAGGGATCAGAACCCTGAGAAGTGCCTCGACAAAGGCCAGCAAGTCACTCGCTGCGTTCTCGGCCTGTAAGTCTTTCGTTTCGAGTTCGGGAACGCTCTTAAGCTCGTTTGATTATGGGAATTCTGGGGAATTTTGCGATTGAGCTAGCTTCCGTTTGTCGATGGAAAGGGGGAAATTCGTGTGTTATAGAAGATTTGACTTTTTCATGATCAGTGAGGTTGATTAAGACTCCATTAACTCGTGAAAGGCGAGATTAAGAACTGTTTTTTTTTCTTCTGGAAAATCATAATGTTGATTCAGGATGATGGATCGAGTGTCTTTTGTAATGTTATGTTGAAGATTTGAGGCTGATTTTCGTCCAAGCTCGAAGCTCGATTCGGTTCTTTCGTCAGACTCTCTAGCAGCTAAATATTGTATGTTAAACCATATGTAGATGGAAGAAGATTAAAGCATGAAAGTGCGAATAATAATCCATTTTATTTTCAATTCAACTCTTAGACGATCCGTTGCTAAAGCCTAACTTTAGCCTGATAATAATCTGCAATAGTTCCAAGATTGCGAATGCAATTGAAATCGATTGAGGAAGCTCGGCTTTGAAATATTGGAAAGAATGTAGTTTTTCAGGTCCGAAATGATTTATCGGGATAAATGTTTTCGGTTATCATGAGCTGAACTGAACTGAACGGCTTCGTTCTTGTGTGCGCAGCTTGAGAGATCTTCACCAAAAGTGCACTAAGGAGATGGACGATTACGTGGGATGCATGTACTACAACACCAACGAGTTCGATTTATGCCGCGATACGCAAGCGGCTTTTGAGAAAGCTTGCCCTTTGAAATGAGGCGACATTTTAATTGTTAAAACAATAATTTGAGCAGTTTTGCAGTGAGCAAGTACTGTTGTTCTTAAACACTTCGGAAATCAATCTTGTTTTGTATGTTTCTCACCCTTGCTTCTGGGATGTTGCTCTTTTTCATGCATAAAATTGCAGATATTTTTCAATTGTTGCTTCATTTGTCGATCATTTGAAATTTAATTTGTGGCATCAGAATTACAAATACTAGGACTAATTAGCCATATTAAAGCATATGTAATTGCGACATACCGGAAAATTTGAGAAATCGAAATTTTCAAGTATGCAAGTTGGTCATGTTTATTCGCGTGATTTATAAAGTCTTTAAATGATATGAACAAAAGTTAATAATTTAAAAAAACGTATAATGCACGTTACTAATTGAATTAATTTTTAGAGCTGAATTCTGGCACAAAGTTTTTTGTTTTTTTTTTCTTTAAATAAGGTCTTTTCGTAGAAAAATCAGGAACCATGACCGGGCTGAGGATTCCAAAAATTGAACTTGGCCTAATTTTTTTATTTATTTAATTTTTTGTAATTTCAACTTCTAAAATTCTATTTTAGGCTTAAATGATTAAATCATGTATCATTTGAAGATTATGATTGAAATATTCTTTTACTCTTTAAAAACTGTTGTTACAAACAGTTAGATCAGTCTGATTTTGAGCATACTGCAGTTCTCGCCATCGTGTAAAAACAACAGATATTTCTTAAACCGAGATATGGTCGGATTTCGGTCGGTATGCAGGAACGGAGACCGGTTTTGATCTGACCCCCAATAAATTGTACAAAACTATAGCTAATCAATGTTGCAATTCCTTGGTGCATGTCACTCTCTTCTTCAAATGCATAGTAATTTGAACATGATCTATAACAACGAATCAAGACAAATACAGTATAAGTGTCAATTCTTTCAACGATCAAAAGAAGCATAACACACTATAAAACAGCCCAAAATATACGTTGCCAGTCTTACAAGAAGGGCCTATAGACAAAGGAAAGCACTTCATACCCAACCAAATCAACATCCATTCACCATGTAACACATTCCCAGCAAAATCACAAGCCAGCCCGGCTCGGCGGTATCAGCGAGTACTGCTCAGAATAAACACAAAAAATAAATTCAAAATATACCCAATTGCAACTTTCGGTACCAGAGGTATTCCACATTTTTTAGCTTTAGGGTACTTAAGAACCGGCCTCATTTGATAGTGGCTGGTGAAACCAGTTACTCCTCCCTGTCCCGGCATTGGTTTTTTGAGAAGCGGTAACCAGTACCAGGTCCAGTACAATTCATCGTATATTCTGCTAGACTAATAATGCAGCAAATTTCAGTAATGCGTTTTTTTTTTTTTTCGTCATTCTGTTCCTAAATTTATGAATTGAGAAATGAATTATTAGGATTAATGAGTTGATCTACCTGTAGGCCGGTGAACGAGATCCTGAGGGGGTATAGACTTTGCGTTGTGGACTCCTTGATCTGCTTCGTTCGTACCCTTTTCCATAGGCCGGGATTTTGCCGTTCTCCCGTGGTTTCGGGAACCTAATATAGTCCCTATCTTCATAATGTGGGGACCCATTCCTATCATCTCTATTATCTTGCAAAGGAGACCGAGAGACCGAACGAGAGCGTTCTGGAACATCCCTGTGCCTGCGGACCCTAAGCAATGGCAAGGGAATGATGAAAATAAACAGATTAATTAGTAATAAGTAATAGCTACAGAAAGATCAAAGAAAAAAAAAATAGGATTGTAACTCAGCACCTACAAATATGACCTGAGAAACCGGAAAACTTTTTAACAGAAAATCTACTTCTATCCTCATCTGAATATCAGGATGCGACCTTTACCTGAACCTTTTCAAGGTTTCGGAACACAAATATGATATTTTGTCGAAACATTGAGAGTTAGGCTCTAAATCGAGGCACGGGTTCATCAGCGTCTGACCACTTCATAGCTTCTTTGCAACTTTCATTAATTATCTTTTTCCTTGGACAATGTCATCAAATCTCTACCGGAAAAAATACTTTGAATTGCTTCCCATCTTTGAAGATCATTTCTTTCTTTGTCCAACTATTGGCTCTATATTCTTTATTAACTGGATCGTTCAAAACAACATATCAAAATTCAAACGGTTCCGACGAAGAATTATTTGCATGATAAAAAAAGTACCCAATACTACTAAAGAAACTGAAATGAATTCAGCTAATAATTCTAAGCAAATTAAACCCACAAATCATGTCATACCTAGCTGGTGAAGGTGACCGAGAGTAAGCTGCGAACAAAGAAAAACTCATGTACGTTCAGAAAATAAAATGAAAAAAAAAAGTAACAGGTAAGGAGCAAAAATAGTTGAAAGCGAACATACGAAGATTCAATAAATAAAATATAAAACTGACATCGATATCGTCGTCTTGGGGACCTTGGTGGTGTCCTCCTGTAGCTTCCTCCACGTCTACCAGTACCACTATCGATTACACAAAAAATGGGAGTCAACAAAAAATGAAAAAAAAAATGAACGGTACAAGCTGATTCAATTATGGAAGACCAGTATACGAAGAACTCGGATGCCTTGATCGGGAAGTGAAGCGCATTTGTCCTGGGGTTTTCCTATTTTCCTCCGCAAACTCAATTCTTATCTCTCGCCCACCAAAATCCGAATGGTTCAGGTGCTCCTTTGCTTCAGCAGCATCGACAGCATAACGGTACTTCACGAACCCAAATCCTCGAGGCTCACTACAAAATAGAATAACGCAACCTAGTTTGAATTCATAATAGGAAACGGGTGAAATAATCAGGACTTAAAATGAAAGAAGAGCATTACCGAGTGTAGTAATTCTTAGGTAGATACACATCCTTCACGGGACCAAAACGCTCAAACAAAATCCTGAGCTCATCCGGCCTGTATAAAACCAGCCCCACAAAAAGGTCGAGATAAATAATTACCGCATTTAGCATTCACTATAACCACCACAAAGCACTGCGAAAGTTCTCAAAACCGAAAAATTAGAGAAAACATACACACTACTCTTGCATACACTTCCAAATGACATAACCTTAAAATAGATAGATATAGAGTTTTGTGGAGGTTGTATTGTCCAGACTCCAGATATTATATATATATATATATAATTATATATGTATTGGCATGTATAATAAGCTCAAGTTCGAAAAACAAAACGAGAAACAGGGATCGTCCTAACTCCTAACCATAACATAATATACTATCTATATAATCGTGATGTATACAGTATATATAGTCATACGCACAAACGCAATATATATGCACCAAATCTATATATAGTCATACTAAGAGGTTAAACCCTAAGCGGGTACAAAACCACAATATACAAGCACCAAATCTATCGGATATTCAAACAGAGCGAATCGCTTAAGCGAGAGTAGTACCTGGTGTCCAGAGGCAGGTTGCGGACGAGCAAGCCGGCGGGACCCTCGCCCGGAGAACGGCGGTCCCTCCTGTCGCCGCCATCGTCGTGGTGCTTCCGGCTGCGGGGAGGCGGCGTCCGGCTCCGGCGGCGAGGGCTGTAGCTCCGGCTCCGGCTTCGGTGCATCTCCATGAGAGGGAGGAAAACCCTAACCCTAGCAGAGAGAGAGAGTCCAACTGAGACTGAGAGTGTTTGCAAAAGATAGATTTTTTGGAAGGAGAATTTTGGAGGGAGGAATTAAATCTCTGCTTTATGTGCCTCCAAAAACCTCTTCTAACAGTGACGCCATAAATAACCATAAATAAATAAATAGTGTTGTCCCCTCGGGGAACTTCGTCGCTGCGTAGATCAAAACTCGGGTACTTGCAAAACAAAGATTAACGAAAAAACTTTGGGAAGGCTGAGTCGCGGACTAGGTCGCTCTCTTTAAGGTATTTCGCGGCTCTGCCTCGGTGCTCGCAGTTCGTGTATGCCCTGTCACCCCCAGGATAAAACAGCCCCGTAAAACACTGTCTCGACCGAAAGCGTGCACTCGGTATCGATCGGAATCACTCAAACCCTCTCTTGAATATTGCTCGGTATCTCTCTCAAGAAAGCTTTTTTTAGAAAACAACGAACTCTGTAACCCAATCGCGAGAGGTATATCGACTTGCAGTTTGTAAATCTTTTTTGCTGTAACTATAAATCGTGAAAAAAGTTTGAATACAATCATTCAATCTCACAAAACTTTTTCAATCTCATAAAACAGTACATGGGTTGATCAGCTTGATTATTCTGAATCGAGTGGTTTCATTTAAAAAAAAAATTATATTTCATAACTCAAATATTTTTTTTTGGTGTTTTTTTTTTTAATAAATAGACTTTGTAAGTTTGTACTCTGTTTTTTAGAGGATGAAAATTGCATTTGCCCGGTATCGGTGACCGTCATATCGATTTTTAACCTCATAATTTATAGTTTCAACATTCAAGATACATGATCCTTCCTAGGCCCAGCAGCATTTATCCCAGATCTGTATTGGGCTTGGCCTATCGGAAATTATTATATTAGATCTGTTCCAAAAGCTTTACATTTATTCATAAAAATAATTTATTTAATCTTTAAAAATAATTGTCACCATATGTTTGCACTAGTGGTGAATAAGCAGGTATTCGATGCAATTTTTGATAAATAATAGACCGAATACCGCATTTCGGTATTTTAGAAATGATAACCGAATACCTTATTTTTAAAGATGAAAACCGCATTTACCGTATAATCGGTATTCGGTGTTCGGTTGCAGTATTCGGTGTTCGGTTGCGGTATTATCGGTTTTTTGCCTACTGGTAACACCACTACTCACCTCTCCATGAGGTTACGGGTTCGAACCCCATGAGAAACAAAATGTTTGCGCCATTTACATACGTAAACTTGGCCAATTGTGCCACCTGTTCTTAAACTGGATATATCTAGTAATGCGATAGTGCATTGTAACCTTAGCCGATAGCGCCTTCCCATTAAAAAAAAAAAAACTCTGATTGCAACTTTCATGTTTTAGAATTTATCAAATTACTATTGCCTCTTGACAAAAATAAATACAAATCATGCCACTAAATTGATTGGAAATTCAAACTGAATCCTTCAAATTCAATACTCAACCCAGAATTAGATTAAATTAGAGGTACTAAATAAAAAGAAATACAACAATTGGGGCCAAAAACCTTTCTAGACATTACATTGTCTTCTTTCTAAGACACCTAATTAATTAATTAATAAATTCTCTTAATTGGTATAAAAGGAGTGTCACCTTGTGGTGCATTTAATAATCATGCACACTGTAAAATAAAATACAGATTGAAACTCAAAAGAATACAAGTTGCCTATAATTCATCTCTAAATGAATCATATCCATCAAAAACTCAGAAGCTAACTGCATACAATAGCTACTCTGTGGTTTCAATCGGAGACTTCGAATCTGACGACTTAGCTAAAGAAGTTGAGGCCATTTCTGACCTTGCTAAAAACGTGGATTTTAATGCATAATGTACCGATAAAATACTTCAGGATTGAGATCGATCCCTCATTTTGGCTTTGGCAAAAAATACACCTGCCACGAGCCCTGCAAAATTGAATTTTGTTGGCTCACTCTCTTGTAAAAGAATGATTTGGACATATATAATTATATATATATATATATATAAAATAAATATTCAATATAATTCTGTATTTGAGACGTACTGTTGAAATGTTTGTAAAACGGGCATAACTTACCAAATAAAATGCTCACTGAATTCTCTAAACTCGTCGGGACTTTGAAAAGTAGGATTCCGGCAAGTGACAGAGGAATCTTATTCAGCGACCCAACGAGACTGCATACATTTCATGAGTGATTATAATCTCCTTTAACAAACTTGCAACTAAATTCACTCCATAAAGAAAATTTTTCTAATTGAACAACCGAAACTCAGACTATCATGAATTCACGTTCCAAGTTAACAAAAAGATTATGAATTCACTAAGCATGTTTACCACGGGGCACGGGGTGAACAACAAACGTAGATAAATTCACGTTTCAAGTTCCTTTCTACCAGAGAATAAAAATACTATGGATTTACTATGCGTGTTAACACGACGAACAACAAAATGTAGGCTTTTATAGAACGTTGCAGAAATTGTCATAAGTTCATGTTCCAAGTTCTACCAGAAAACGAAAAGATATGTAATTACTATATGTGTTAACAGGATCAACAACAAATTGTAGGCTTGCATCGAACGTTATAGGAGAATAATCATAAATTCATGTTTCAGGTTCTTTTTTACCCGAAAATAAAAGATTATGAAAAGAAAATAGACTTATATCCATGAGTCACCTGTATGTAGTGGCGCTAGTTTGATGAAGAAACCACATAGAGGTGAAACTGATTGCCATACCCAGAAATCCACTAAGTGTCATCACCAACCAGAAACTCGGCAGCCTCAACAGCGGTCTGATTTTGAGTCGCCCAACATAAACACTTAGTTAGCTAATCTCGAAACAAAAATTACTTAAAGAAAGATTAGCGGTAAAAAAGGTAATGCAGAAGAATAGCTTACGTTGTCAGTAGATAATCCATCTCGTTGAAAACGAATATAAGAAGAATCCCCAAAGGCAAAGAAAGGGTGTTATTGAGCAAAACCATCGAAAATTCGTTCAAGTTTCCCGACTTGGTGTACTGCTTCGCTGTGTCCATGACTCTTCGCAGAGTCAGCTGCAAAAAACAATACAAAACTGCTTCCTAAAAATGGTTTTTTCGAAAAATAAAATAAAATCCTGATTTATGATATAAACTTTTCCTTCAAAGTTTCTCTTCGTTATTTCCTTAATCCCAGCACAAAGATCTCTTTTCTCTCAAATTTAATTTAATTTCAAAAGAATCATAAGCCGACTAATAGGGAAAAATTACATCAGAGTTCTGTAAAAAAATGTTCATGCACTTACAGAATATGACGCCGTTAAGAAACAGTTCACAAGTTGCCATGCATATCCGACAGCATGAAATGTTATATCGGTTATTCCACCGGTAATAGCCGAAATTATCTGGGCAAGAAAAAAATTTAACCAAAGAGTAAATTTTAGTAAACAGATAACAATGCTAAATCCGAAATCGAGCATACCATTAAGAAAAGTGCGGTCCACACTCTATTGTCGTGATGCTTGTTAAATAAATACATTTCGCCGACAGCAGTAATAACATTAGTTACATTCTTCAGGACTGTTACCATAGCCACATTAATGTACTTCAAGCTGCATCAAGAACATTTGCTTAAAATCGAAACTGAACAAGTTATCTATAGAGAAGAAAAATAAACTTGTTCCCATTCAAATTCCTAAATCTAAGCAAGTTACATGGATCGGAATGATGTTATATTCTCACACCCGTGCTTTGGTTGCGTCCAATGTTGTGAAAAACGTTATCAAGGGGTACGCCTTGGGCGCCTCAATGAGGTGGAGGCTAATATAGCAATGAGGCGGACGCCTTGAATGGATAGACCAAGGCGTACGACTTGGTCAGCGCCTTAGGCTTGAAATTTGCGCCTTGAGGGTACGTCTCATTGCGGGGTCAGAAATTTGGTATTTACTTTAATATCTTTTTTTATTTACTTACCTATTTTTCAGGTTACATATATATAATTATTATTATGATATCTATTTTTATTTATTTAGTTACTTATTTTATGCTAACCGTATCATATGTAAGTCAAAACCAAACCAAACCCTACTCTCTCTCTCTCTCTCTCTCTCTATATATATATATATATATATATATATGTAAATTTGTAGTCATCCTATGCCTATATCTATTTTTTAATTTTTATATAATTATATTTTATTTATCAAGGCTTACGTCTCATACGCCTCAAGGCTATACGCCTTGAGGCACGGCGAGAAAACGCCTCGAGGCTCAAAAACGCAATTCTAAACATTTTTGCATCATAAACTGGAACATAGGCTTTGGCTTAAATTTCCGGCCATTTCGTATTTTCCGAAATTCTATACGTAAAAACTACACCAATCGCAGCAGCAACACTATCGAGCTACAAGCCCGAACTCCGTATCAAAACAGGCACTATTTTTTTTTCAGAAATTATCATAAACCAACACTATATGCCACTATTAACTAGTGAGGCGTTGATAAATAATTAAACAGAAACAAATTTATAAGCACTTCATATTTCAAAAGAAAGAACTGGAAAGCCTCATAAAAAAAACGCCCGCCACTTAGCCTATGATCAATATCATGAAGATATTTTACGAATTAAGCTAAAAGTAACCATAAAATGTGTATTTTCGTACCTACATACCTAAACATGCTGGTCACGAGCATCCCGACAAATATAACGTTCACGGGTAGCCAGACCTTAATCAATCTCCATGTTAGCTTTTCCGTCGATACCAAGCCCAGAAGACTCAAAATCGACACGATGATAACTGAAATAAGATTCTGCATCCACAGACGCACAGTGACAAACAAAGCTAAACATTCAATCATTTTTTTCAAAAATTAATCACTTAATAGACGGAAAATTACCTGATACAACATTAGAGAAATCCCGGCATTGAAATTATAGCTGGAAAGCACGAACTTGTTGACCAATATCATGCTGCACGAAGAGATACAATAGGCGAATCCCGACACAAATGCCTGATTATGCATCTTAACTCCTTTGTTAATCCGTATCGATTTTTCTCTATCCAACAACTTGCCACCTTCCACATCATTTTCCGCATTTTCGAAAGGCTTCATTTTGAACTAAGAATCTGTATCCACACAAACACAATTAAACCAGCAACAAACACGGAAAATACATTCAAACCCGCATTGAACAACTTGGTATCAGAGCACGGGTTTAGGGCTTACCGGAGTTCAGACCGTAACTCGGTGGCTTCTGCTCAGAGTTAGGGTTTGGAAGCTCGACGGGAGTCCGAGGACTCAGTCGCGTTCAAGATCTGGTTCGGAAGAGGGAGAAGAAGCTCAGGCCGTTTAGGGCTTGGAGTCCGAGTGAAGAAGCTCGGATGATCGATCGAAGCTGGCACGTGGAAAAGAAGCTGCAAGGAGATCTCGATCTGGGATTTCGATTGAGAATCTGTAGCTCGTGCGCGCAGAGTTTGGAGAAGCTCGAAGCTTGAAGCTTGAAGCTTCGCTGAGGAAGAAGAACTGTGAGGAGGAAACCCAGCAAGCTCTAACCTCGTGCGAATCGACAGTTATTCCACGCGCGCAAGCCGGTGTTCGTCGCTGGTCTTTGTCGCGCGGTGGAGAGGCTCCGACGAATCTGGAAGCTGCGCGCGGAGGAAGAATCTTGGTGGTGAGCTGAGCGTGGAGAAGAATGGAGTGGTGAATTTTGAAGACGGAGAAGAGAATCGAAGAAGACTCGAGGGAGAGAAAGCTCAAGGAAGAAAGGCCGGAGGGAGATTGCTAAACATTGTTTTCGCGTTGTTAGTACCAAAATAACTTCCACCAAATATTAATACTTATTACGGTACAACTACTCAAGTTATTATTTACAAAATAAATACTTATTTTCTTTTATCATTTGTTAATAACACAAATATATAAAATATGTATAGATTTAGTAGATAAAATTACAAAAATATCATATAACCTAATGATAATATAAAGACATGTAAACGAATTCGATCACAGTGGATTCTTCTCCTCCGCCCATGACTTCCTTTGGAAAATCGAACCATTTTTTAATAGGGTTAATGACGGCGAAAATACCCAAAGTTTGGTCAAAGAACCTCTCGTGTACCCAAAGTTTAAAAGTGGTGGTAAAAATATCCAAAGTCGCATTTGGGGAGTTGACCACTCCATTCTCGTAACGCCGTTAACTTACCCGTTAACTTTGGCCACGCGGGCAAACGTTGGCTGTTGACATAACAATTTTTGCCAAATGGATGAGCCCAAATAAGTCTTGTTTACGACAAAACAACATATTAAACCCCTAACTAATACTATTTAATACAACTAATTGAACCCCTAATAATTACACTTAGCAAAAAAAATTGTCTATGTGGCCAGGGTTAGCGAGTAAGTTAACGGCATTATGAGAATTAAGTGGTCAAATCCTCAAATGTGACTTTGGGTATTTTTGCCACCACTTTTAAACTTTGAGTACACAAGGGGTTCTTTGACTAAACTTTAAGTATTTTTGCCGTCATTAACCCTTTTCGAATACTCGGCTACAACGAATTTCAACTTTCAGCTCTTTGATTTATGAGCAAACCTCTTCACAGTGCCTACTACTAACGACTTGTCCGATTCGATTATATATTCCTATACCATCAAAACTTCCAAATCCAAACTTAAACACTAATTGATCTAAGCCATATGAGATTCTCAATACATTCCTATACTTGATTCTCATAAAATCCTAGTAGTGTTCAACCTAAACTAATCCTTCCGGTTAATTAATCTAGCCTAATCACTCTACTCAAGAGATTGTCATACCCTAGAATGGAGATTAACATTCATCACACAAAGATAAAAAGTATGAAATTAGCATAACCATAACGAATTACAACTAATATGACAGTGAAATCAAAGATCTATCAATAATCCTAGTTATAAACTTAGTTCATATTTGCACAAAATGACATGTAATCAAATGATATAATTAGCAAAATGAACATGTTCACAAGGATAGAAAATGGACTAATGGTTTTATGAAGAGTTGATGAAGAAATGGTGCTCAAGGTCGTCATTTCTAGCTCTTCTCCGATCAGTTTTCGTGCTACAGAGACTGTTGTGACGATCGCTACAGTAGTTTGGCAAAATGCCTTCCTTGAATGCTCGCCGAAATCAACTCCGATCTTCGTCCTTCTTCTTCTAGCTCATGGAGTTGGTGGTTGTTCCCTTCTAGGTTGTTCTCTCCCAATAGGATGTTGCCCTAATGACTTGTCATGCCCAAAAATGGAAAGTGGTCCAAACACCTAATTGTGACATGTGGCAAAGTGATTCAAAAGGTGTGGTCCATGATTAATCAGTTCAATCAAAGTTTAATCACCATTTTCATCCTATTTTGCCCCTAAATATCCACATTAGACATACCAAATTGCTAAGGAGATTAATTTCCTAAACCATCTAATATCTAAAAGAAAGATAAAATAAACACAATAAAACTTAATGAACACTCTTAAACTCACAATAATTTAAGCGTAAAGGTGTCGAAATATTTAACTTTTGCTCTGTTATCACGTACACGCTAAAATGCGAAGTCGTCTACCAAGCGTATGTTAGTCGTCTCTTCTAAATAACAACACTTAGATTCACAAAACTCTCATTCAGCGACTCAAGGACTTCTTATAAATATCTCATTAATTATTTGTTAATAGTTTATATAATTGTCTAAATAATACTAATTATTAGGGTTAATTGCGGCAATAATGCACAACCTTTGGTCAACAGGGGTTTTAGGTCCCCAACCTTTCAAAGTGTGGGCAAAAATACACAACGTTTGTTGAATGTAAAATCCGTTGGTCCTTCCGTTAGGGATGTTAAATTCTGCTGATGTGGCATTGTTAAACTGCCAAATGGACTGTCAACCTGTAATATTAATTACATAACTTAATTAATAAGAATAAATTAAATCAGATTTTAATTATGATTCAAAAAACAAATTAATACTTTAAATTAAATAAATAATTTTTACTCCTCCCTAAAAATCTAACAGACTCTTCGTCGAACATAACAATTTTTTTGAAAAACGACGGATTATTAAACACGACTAAAATTTGCAAAGATTACATAACGACAGTTTATTAGAAATGACTAAAATTTTGGGAAAACGACCGATTATTAAAAACAATTGTAATTTAAAAAACGACATAGTAAAGATGTGAATTATATTGAAGCACGAGTTTAAAAATAGGAACTACGCGTTAAATAAGTATTGCTCGTTAATTTAAAGTTTTAATTTAATTTTTGAATCATAATTAAAATATGATTTAATTTATTCTTATTAATTAGGTTATGTAATTAATGTTACAAGTTGGCAGTCCATTTGGCAGTTTAACGATGCCACATCAGCAGAATTTAACATCCCTAACGGAAGGACCAATGGATTTTACATTCAATAAACGTTGTGTATTTTTTCCCACACTTTGAAAGGTTGGGGACCTAAAACCCCTGTTGACCAAAGGTTGTGCATTATTGCCGCAATTAACCCTAATTATTATACTTATCTTGAAATAATAAAATATTTAGAGGCATTTTCCAAGCCAATTAATATATTTTTTTAAATCAAGAAATAGCATAAGAATCTCTCTTCTTTGTCTTAATTATTTTTGCCATAATAGTACCATTACTTTGACTGAGTTCTCAATGCGAGGAGAAATATGCTTCTTTGAAAATTAGTCCATTTTGGACTTGTTCATACTTTGTTATTTGTAGGTACAATCTTGACTTGATAACTTTGACATAGTAGTTGAGTTGAAGCTTGCAAGTGATGGATGCCTTCATTCTCTACAGTCGTGGAAGAAATGTAATTTCGTTCCGTTTAAATGAAATTCTCTTTGACAAGAATATATATATATATATATATATATGACAAAATGTATATTTTAAATTTAAATCAAAATCTTAAAGTTACTTACTCGCAATTATCACTTCTTACATGCTAATAAGATTATTATTCAAAAATATGGCTTTGAGCAGTAACTTAGATGTTGATTTTGTTAGAGTTTATAACCCAAATTTTATGTTATTATTTTTTTAAAAACTTGTTTTTTCGTATTATTATGGTGCGTCATTCTTTTATTTGGTGTTTCAAAAACTCTGTCATTGAAGCAAATAAACATTTTAGGTCTAATGATACAAAGATAAAATACTTCAATATATTTCTTATTACTCTAATCATACAAATTTTATTTTATTTCGCTTTTTTCATCGAGCTTCTTTCACGGGCCTCGGAATTGTCCCATTTGTTTATTTATGAGTGCATCAAATAACTTAATGTAACATTTTCGATCACAGTGAATTTTATAGTTTGCATCCGCACATGGTTATTTTCATGTAAAATTCATGTATATCTCATCAATTTCGTTATTATTACTCATTACGAACACTAACGAAGTCTAGACTCTAAAATATATGTAAATGACATATACTTATATATATATATATTTAGGGAGTATATATGTAGTTGTTGGTGAAGTGCTTTCTAGGCTAAAAATGACCATACTAGTAGCCACACACCATTCACCATTAAAATAGAGAAATGTGCTTCTATAACTAACCCACTACACTTGGAATATAGCTAAACAAATGCATTTTTGCATATTAATACCCAAGTGGAAATGGGCACGTGATATCGTGTAAATATTAATGAGATAATTTTTTGCTAAAATATCGTCAACACATGTTCAACGCAAAATGAACAATAAAAAGGAAAAAAAAAAACCGATATTAAATTTTTGGAATTTTCTTATTTGCTCTTTTGTCTGTCTGTGTATCTATTTTTATGCGTATTTTTTGACTTATTAAAAATGTGGGCCTCCAAAAAAAAATGTGGGCCCGAATGACCCAAGTCCAAGCCCGTTAGATGAAACACGGAGGGAAAGGTCCAATAGATGGAGCTCGAAGACCAAAGACCATCGCTCACGGGAAATGCCATATAATCCCGACAAAGGAAGCTAATGAGAGGATCAACAACATGAAGACATTCACAAGACTCTCAAGGAACACACATGATTCAGCGGATTGGAAATCGGACACCCGGAAGACCATTTTCGGAGGACACCATCACGGGGCCCCGGTTAGGCCCCGTGGGCGCCTAAAACCAGCGCCAAGGGCGCATAGAAAGTCTCACATCGCCGAGGAATGAAGGATTTGAGGTGACTCAGGACTATAAATAAAGGACCTCTCTTCTATTCAAGAAACATCATCAAATTTCGCCCAGAGCTAGAGAAAACTCACCCCAGAGATCGCCAGAAGTCGATCCGGAGAGCACTTCACCCTCTCGGAGATTTTCGCCCAAGGTTTCACCAAAAGTCACACCGGAGATCGCCAGAAGTCGACCAGTAGAGTGCCATCGCCGTCTCAGAGATTTTTTACCAAGGCCTCGCCAGAATCCGTCCCGGAGCTCGCCCTCGCCCTCGTGGACACCTCACCTTTCCTAACAGCTTCGGATAGTCGTCGTCCTAACACTCTCAAAGGTTCTGACTCTATCCCTCGACCCGGCCTAGTCTCGGTCGGCACCGTCCGGATCTCGTCACCTTGCCCTCGCCGACAGGTTCGAACAGTAGTCGTTCCGACGCTCGCCAATGGTCTGAGTGTTACCTCGACCTAGTATGGCCTTGGTCGGCACCCTTCGTCCCTCATCGCCTCGCCGGTAATACCCTCGTCATTTGCGATGGTCGCCCCCGCGCAACTTCTAGTGCCTCCATCGGCGATACAAATCACCATGTCATTCCTCCATTTACCACTAACGATGAACTACGTGATGACCTGATCCGCCTGAACTACTAGACGATAGGTAGACAACTCTGCTATAGTGACGGGGTGCGGCATCAATATTTTTATTTTTGAAGGTCCTCCATCGCCGCGTAGACGCCGCCGAGGAAGGAAAAACAACTCGAGGTTCGCCAGAAACAACGCGGAGGCTCATGCAAGACGAAAGATTCACCTCCATCTAGGACGATCTCAAGTCAACCCACGTTGACTCCACGCCAATTACCCACGTGACCACAGGGTCCGGCCCTAGGCTCGAACCGTGAGCCAAATTCTACGTTAATCCATTTTCGTGCATTAATAAGTCATGTTGCGACCATTTTCTCCTACAGAGATTGTACTGTTATTCTTGATAAAATATATACTCTGATCCTCTTAATGGTTGACTTTTGATTTATTTAGTACTTTAGCAAGAAGTCAACGCAAGACTAGAAGCGGCACATGCAACATCATAAAAAAAATTTATAAGGAGATCTAACGTATAAGTCTTCAATTTTGTATTCAGTATATATCCTAATATATTCTCAATCTAGTCTATTTTAGCAACAATGGTACTCAAGATTACAAAATATTATTGATATCAATATATATCGAACATCTTTAAATAAAATATTGATTAATTAATATTTTTAGTGTTTAATCTTAAATGTACATGTACCTCTTGGGTAATAGATCATGACGGGACATAATGTGAAACATATCTTAGTGTACTATTACCGCTAAAAAAAAGAGATAGAAATTTATACTGATTCAATTACTTCAAAATTGAATACTTATGTGAAAATATCTTAAAATATTTCTAAGACACTCCAACTAAAATATGGATACATGAAAAATTCAGAGGGAGAAACATCTCACAAAAATGATGACGCTAACAAATTCCATTATTAAAATGAAAAAGACAATAAAAATGACAAGATAAAATACTTCAATATATTTCTTATTACTCGTATCATACAAATTTTTGTTCTATTTTGCTTTGTTCCCAGAGCTTCCTTCACGGGCCTCAGATTTGTTCCATTTGTTTATATGTATCAAATTACTTATGTAACATTTTCGATCATAATGAATTTTCGTGTTTGTATTTTCATGTAAAATTCATGTATATCTCATCAATTTCATTATTATCTGCATTTTTTATTTATAAAAAATATTATTACTCATTATGAACAGATATATATATATATTTATTTATTTAGGGAATATATATGTAGTTGTTGGTGAAGTGCTTTCTAGGCTAAAAATGACCATACTAGCTAGTCACACACCATATACCATTAAAAGAGAGAAATGTGCTTCTATAACTAACCCACTACACTTGGAATATATCAAAACAAATGCATTTTTTCATATTAATACCCTAGTGGAAATGGGAGCGTGATATCGTGTAAATATTTAATGTGATAATTTTGCTAAGAAACCGTCTAACACATGTTCAATTTTGCTTTGGAATCTGAAGAAGTTGAGACCGTTTCTGACTGTGCTAAAAACGTGGATTTTAATGCATAATGTAACGATAAAATACTTCAGGATTGAGATGGATCCCTCATTTTGGCTTTGGCGAAAAATACGCCTGCCACGAGCTCTGCAAAATTGCAAGGTTTGGGCTCACTCTCTTGTGGAAGAATGACTTGGATATATATATATATATTATTGGTAAAGCGGGCATAACTTACATGTGCAGTAAGGGTTCCATGTAGGTTCGTAAGAATGTTTCCCGTTTTTCTTATAATTCGAGTCTACATCACTTACCGAATAAAATGCTCACTGAATTCTTTAAACTCGTCGGGACTTTGCAAAGCAGGATTCCGGTGTTAAGGATATTACTGTAATTACCATATTTTATTATATAAATGGTTAAAACAGATTAAGAATGTTTGTTAGGTTCTGTTTTACCATTTATCATTTTTGGTTTCCATTGTGTATATATAAACACATATTTGTAAAGCTTTAGAGGTATTAATGACAAATGATTCTTGCATTCTCTAAACACAAATTCTCTCTTTTCTGTTTGTGATCTTCGAGCGACTGAGCTTGTTTTACATCCGGCAAGTGACGAGGAATCTTAATCGGCGACCCAACGAGATTGCATTCATTTTATGAGTGATTATAATTTCCTTTAACAAACTTGCAACTAAATTCACTTCATAAAGAAATGTTTACCATTGGGCGAACAACAAACGCAGATAAATTCACGTTTCAAGTAATTCCTTTCTACCAGAGAATAGAAAAGACGAACAACAAAATGTAGGCTTTTGTAGAAAGTTAGATAGAGGATCAAAAAATGATAAGATATGTAATTACTATGCGCGTTAACTGGACCAAAAAAAAAAAAATGTAGGCTCGCATGAAAATAATTATAAATTCATGTTTAAGGCTCTTTTTAACCCGAAAATAAAAGATTGTGAAAATAACATGTAGACTTATATCCATGAGTTACCTATATGTAGTGGCGCTAGTTTGATGAAGTAACCACGTAGAGCTTAAACTCATTGCCAAACGCAGAAATCCACCAAGTGTCATCACTGATGGTTATTTTGTGCGGAATATGTTTATTTTGGTGGGTAGTTTCTTAAGTAGATTGTGTGTAGTAGATAGTGTATGTAGAAATTGAGTGGAGAGTGTTTAGAGAGAATTTTGTTTATTGATTCTTGCAAATTTACAACACCGCATCACCTCTTTATATAAAGGGAGTACAACATTCTAGAGTTTTCTTGTAAATCCTAAATTACAAGTCTCTAGATAATTCTTATACTTTCTAGTCTAGATAGCTTCTAGATTTTTCTATACTCATATGCTTTATAATAGCATTCTAGATTACTCTATTTCTAAATTTTTCCAAACACTTTATCTCTTCATATTCTACATGTATTTAAGACATACTAGAATATTTTGTAGTGTAGAAATGTGCATCAATTTTAACACTCCTCCTTGATGCGCATTGGACTACTCATGTTTCGCCATGTCTCAAATTTTTCTTTTGGTAGCGCTTTTGTGAAGATATCAACTAATTGTTCTTCACTGGTGCAATGTTTGAGCTCTATCTCCTTCTAGTTCAGAACTTCCCGAATAAAGTGATACTTGATTTTGATGTGCTTAGTTCTTCCGTGAAAAACTAGGGTTTTAGCCATCGCAATAGCAGATTAGCTATCACAATAGATCTTTGTAGCTTCTTCTTGAGGCTCCCCCATGTTTTCAAAAAATTCGTTTCAGCCATGTTGCCTGACTTGTAGCCATAGCAGCGGCTACGTACTCTGCTTCTGCTGAGGATTGAGCAACTGTTTCTTGCTTCTTTGACACCCAAGAAAAAATTTCCGATCCTAGTGTGAATGCATAGCCTGATGTACTCTTCATGTCGTCTACTGATCCTTCTGTTTTGACGTATAAGGTTGGCTCACTTTTACTCCTCATGAATCCACGCTCAGTGAAGTAGTTGTCGATTCGGCTATACCAGGCTCTTGGCGCTTGCTTTAACCCGTATAAGGCCTTCTTGAGCTTCAATACTTTGTCTTCTTGTCCTTGCACCAACCCTTCAAGTTGTTCCACGTAAATTTCTTTTTCTAGGTAGCCATTTAGGAAAGCGGACTTTACATCAAGCTGATAAATTTGCCATCTTTTCTGAGCCGAAAGTGCAATTAACGCCCTTATGGTGTCATGGCGTGCTACCGGAGCAAATGTTTCACTGTAGTTTACTCCAAATTGTTGTGCATATCCTTTGGCAACTAGTCTCGCCTTGTGTTTTTGAATTGTACCATCAGGGTTTACCTTCGTCTTGTAGACCCACTTTACTCCGATGATTTCTTTTTCTTGGGGAGAATCGACCAGCTCCCATGTGTTGTTTTTCTCGATCATCTTAATTTCATCTTCCATAGCTTCTCTCCATTCTTCTTGCTTTGAAGGTGCTTCGTAGCTTTCTGCCTCCGAGATTGCTAAGTTACATGACTCGTATACTTCGGCAAGAGATTTTATTCTTCTCGGTAGTGAGTCTGTTGTAGCATCTGGATCGTTTCTTGTAGCTTGAGTTGGTAGAGTAGATTGGTTTTCATCTTCTTGCTGAGGCGTTGATGGCATATAAATATTTGATTCATGTGTCTGGTTATTCTTCTCATTGTAAGCGGCATCTTCATCGAACTCCACGTCTCGGCTGATAAGAAGCTTCTTTGTCTTTAAGCTATAGACTCGATATCCTTTTGACTGAGTACTATAGCCTAAAAATATTCCTTTTTCTGATATCCTTTTGACTGAGTACTATAGCCTAAAAATATCCATCACAGTCCTGTTCTTTCTTTCTGATACTCCATTTTGTTCAAGTGCATATTCGACAGTGAGTTGTCGTTCCACGCCTTCTTCTTCGCAAAACTTATTGAATTCTGTTGAAGTGTATTCTTTGCCTCGGTCACTTCGGAGGGTCTTAATGTATAATCCACTTTGTTTTTCGACATAATTTTTTAATCTCTTGAAAATATCAAAGACTTGTGATCTTTCACGCATGAAATAAGCCCACGTCATTCTAGTACAATCATCAATGAAGAGGATGAGGTAACTATTTTGCTCGAGTGACGGGGTGCGCATTGGACCACAAATGTCTGTGTGTACTAGCTCCAGTGTCTCCTTAGCTCTCCATGCTTTATTGAATGGAAAATATTTTCGGAGTTGTTTCCCGAGTAGGCATCCTTCACATACTCCATCGATCTCTTTTATAGCTGGAAAATCTGTCATCATATTTTTCTGGTGAAGTATCTTTAGCCCGTGAAAGTTAAAGAGCCCAAGCCGCTTATGCTATAACCACGACTCATCCACTTGCGTCCTCATCGCCACATCACTTATATGCCTCCATTGGAATGGAAAACACCTATGCTCATTCATTTTTATCTTTGCAATTTCTTGGGATTTATCTCGCTTATCATAAATTGTGCAAGTGTCTCCCCCGAAAAGCAAAGAGTATCATTTCTCCATCATTTGACCTACACTGAGTAGGCTTTGATCGACATTTGGGACTAGAAGTACATCGGTTAAATACTTCTTTCCCTTTTTTGTTTCAACGGAGATGGTTCCTTCACCATTTGCCTCCATAAAATCTCCATTTCCAATTTTGACTCTTGAGTCGGTTTTCCCAAGAGTGCAACATAGTTTTTCATTTTTTGTCATGTGTTACTAAAACCACTATCCACATACCATGTGTCATCTTTGTCTTCAGTTCTACCTTGAAAGGCATAGAAGAGATTTTCATCTTTTTTTTCTTCATAGAAGTTAGCTTGATGATTTTTCTTAAAACGATGGATATTTTTAGTGTGCCCAAATTTTTTGCACTTTTGAAATTGTGGTTTTCCTTTAAACCAACAATCTTTTTCCAAATGGCCTTTTCTTTTGCAAATACCACATGGAGTATATCTATCGTTATTTTTTTCCTTGTTTTCCTTCGTAACTTCTTTTTTCTCTTGGCTTATGAGACCGCGTAGTTATCTTAGATTGAAAAGCGTTTTCCATAGATCCGTTCTCATTCCGCCTACTCAATCTATTTTCATGTGCTTCAAGAGAGCCCATTAATTCTGTTGGTGAAAGAGTCTCAATATCCTTTGTTTCTTCGATGGCTGAGACTATTGCGTCGTATTTTTCTGTACAAGAAATTAGTATCTTTTCAACTATTTTCTTGTCAGAAATGTTTTCACCATAGACTCTCATTTGAGTTACTATCTCCTTTATCCTTGAGTAATAATTTTTAGCGGTCTCATTGTCCTTCATCTTAATATTCTCAAAATATTTTTTAAGTGTCTGTAGTCTGACCGTCCGTACCTTTTTTGTTCCTTGAAACTTCTCTTACAACATATCCCAAGCTTGTTTTTGCTGTAGATGCCCCCATGATTCGTGGAAATATTTCGTCCGACATAGCTTGTTGAAGAGCAAATAACGTTTGAGAATCTCTTTGTTGATTATCCTCAAACGCCTTCTTTTGATTAGGTGTAAGGGTAGACATGTCTTCAAGGATGTTAAATCCTTCTTCAATTATCTTCCACAAGTTTTGAGAACGAAAGTAGGTCTTCATTTTGACGGACCAAAAATCATAGTTTTCTCCATGAAAGATTGGAAGAGGAATGGAGGAACGGTTTGAATCGGCCATGAATTTTTTTTTCTTACGCCCGTTTGTGATTGAACGTCGCTCTGATACCACTGAAGGTTATTTTGTGCGGAATATGTTTATTTTGGTGGGTGGTTTCTTAAGTAGATTGTTTGTAGTAGATAGTGTGTGTAGAAATGGAGTGGAGAGTGTTTAGAGAGAATTTTGTTTATTGATTCTTACAAATTTACAACACCACATCACCTCTTTATATAGAGGGAGTACAACATTCTAGAGTTTTCTTGTAAATCCTAAATTACAAGTCTCTAGATAATTCTTATACTTTCTAGTCTAGATAGCTTCTAGATTTTTCTATACTCATATGCTTTATAATAGCATTCTAGATTACTCTATTTCTAAATTTTTCCAAACACTTTATCTCTTCATATTCTACATGTATTTAGTGTTGGGAATAATCCCCGTTAATTATCACGATTTGAGCTATCGGACCGTCCGGGTAACATATAAAAAATTATTTTAAGCGGAAAATATATTATCCGACCAACGATCTGAATATCGGATAATAATCATATTACAAGACCCGATAAATATTATGTAATTTAATATTCATAAAATATTATTAATAATCTAGTCTTTATAGGAAATAAATAGAAAACATAAATGGTCGCATTTATTAACCCAATGCATAAGGCCGTACCTCTATTGTCGACTTCTGACTGCGCGTTCTGAATCGGGCAGGGCTCCGCCGGTACTGAGGGAAACTCCCATGATCTTCCGGGATATTCTCCTGGATTCCTCGCACCGAAGCCTGAGCTTCGCCGGCAGGACTCCGTCGCAAAATTTAAACTGATGGTTCTTTTTAAGCTTCCGGAAAACTGAGTCTCTTAAGCCGAACCAGAAAGAGAGATCAGAGAAAAAACTCGCAGACCCTGAGGGAGAGGGAGAGTTCGAATTTTTCTCTGGGGAAAGGTGTGAAAAATGTGTAGAATGAGCCTCCTATTTATAGGCTCAGACTGTAACCAAATTAGAAAAATTTCCTCCCCTAAAATTCGAATTTCATAATTAAATATAATTAATTATTTCAATCCAATGGTCTAGATTTAATCTTATCTAAATCCAAGAGATATAATTAATTAGGAATTTAATTAAATAAGAAAGACTTGGATAAAATCAAAAATCAATCTTATCCTCTTATCTTATCAAGATTCGAATTTATATATATATAAATTTTGAATTCTAATTATCTAGATCCAACGGTTGAGATAAATCTTTAAACCGATCTAATGGATCAAATTATTTTAGGATAAAATCAAATATTAAAATATTTAAGAAAATTCAAATTCGAATTTTGTCCAAATACATAAATCGAAATTAATATATTATATATATAATTAATTAATTTCCAATCTGACGGTAAAGATTAAATCTTAGACCGATCTAACAAATACAATTAATTATAAAAATTTGAAAATAAAAACTTGGTCACCAAGTTACAAATTTCGAATATATCAATTATCTTAATCCAACGGTTGATATTAAATCATAACCGATCCAATAGATTAAATTGATTTTAGGGGTTTTCTCAAATACCAAAACATTTGGTACATTTTCCACAATTATGAAAAGACCAAAACCTATCCATTTGAATGTATATGGTTCCATATTCTAAGCATAATTCGATTTTTACCATGTAATATATATTATTTACATATTAATATAAATATATTAATTATTGATTAATTATTAATAATATATTAATAATTAAATCATATTAATATCATCTGATCTCAATATCACACATTCAAATGTCATGGTGTCACACCATCATTTAAATTCGTGACATGTGATTTAATTTTCTAGTTTAACGAAATGATCACAAAATTAGAAATTTTCTAAATCACAAACTGTACGTCGAAACGACTCGGTTCCAAAAGCAAAGTTTCTTAGAATTTAATTTCCAACAACTTTCATGCTGACAGAAAATCCAAATTATACTTTCTTTTGTCTGTTAATTTCGGTTACCAAGATATGGTACTTTTGCCACGCTACTGATAAAACTATCTGATGTCTGTCACAGACTTCAGTTTTATAAGTCTTGCCAAATGATCTAAAACATCTCAAAATATTTTTTATCACGTACGTATCATCCGTTACGGAGCTATCCTGGGGATCATAGATCCGTATCACTTAAGCTCCAACGAGCTGCTAGGGTGTTCGTCAAACCTCGGTGTTATTCCACTATAAACCTGAGGCTGCACTCGTTAGTGATACAGTATATATTATTCCCTTAATTACAGCAGGGTGTCCATTGATACAATCAAATTCGGGTTATTAATCTTTCACTTGATGATCCACACATGAGCAGGCGGTTTCTACCGTTATGCCCCTCATTGCATTTTTCATCCTTGACTCAGTCAGTAATATCATGAGTAACCCACTTATGGTTTCGATTCATAAGTTGCGCACGGGTACTTCTCACTTCTCACCACTGACAATCAAGGGAATCATCATGACTCTGAAGAGAGCTGTGTGATGCCCATGTCTATGACCAAGCTACCCTTACTGATGACTATCATGTTCCCAAAATAATAGTGTTGGGAACAACGGTAATATATTGTGTTCTTTAACGGTTAAATCAAAGAATAATCAAGCCAGCTACTCGGACTCAAGATCACTCAGGACTTAGATCGAATATCCATTTGATCATCTACTAGTGACTCAACTCCAAGTTATCAGTGGCGGTCTTATATGATAACTTCCGAAGTTTAAGTCAGGTCCAGTTCAGTATGATGACTCTTCATACTTAATGCACTTCTAGTAATTGTGATACACACAAAATCAAGAATAGGATTGTCACTTAGTCACATTAATGACCTTATACGATTAATGGGCTCCCACCCAGTTAATCAGGTCACATATATTTTAAGTTCATTTATTATGATTACTAATTCTTCCTCACATTGACTCTGTTGTGATAATAATAACATAATTGCATCCTTTATGAACTAGGGATCAAACATTCTATTTTACTCTACTTGAAACTATAATAAGATTATCATAATAAGCACCATCTTTATTCAACGACTTGTCATAATCTTTTACAAATTGATAAAAATATCTTGTTTAAGGACACACATGTCCAACATTTAGGACATACTAGAATATTCTATAGTGTAGAAATGTGCATCAATTTTAACAATCACCAACCAGAAACTCGGCAGCCTCAACAACGGTCTGATTTTGAGTCGCCCAATATAAACATTTAGTTAACTAATATCGAAACAAAACTAACTTGAAGAAAGATTAGCGGTAAAAAGGGTAATCCGAAAGAATAGCTTACACTATCACTAAATAATCCACCTCGTTGAAAACAAGTATAAGGAGGGAGAATCCTCAAAGGCAAAAAAAAAAGGTGTTATTAAGCAAAACCATCGAAAATTCGTTCAAGTTTCCGACTTCGTGTACTGCTTTGTTGTATCCATGACTCTTCGCGGAGTAAGATAATCAAGCTCACAAGATTGGATAAAGCAATAACCTTCAGGTATTAGTCGATCAACGAAGACTCACCACGAAAATCAATTTCTTCTCTGCCTTTTGAATTCTCTGAATCGCACAAAATCAACGAATCAAGGAACGGGAAGATCGACAAGACTTGTTCAGAGAAGAATCATCAAGGATATGTATATTCAAAAGCTAAAGATTACGAGCAGAGAAAAAATAAATAAAAATGGTGAAAATGAACGAAATAAAGAGTGAAGATGATGAAAAAGCGCAATAAAGGAAATTGATGGTCACAATTTTTTTAGTACAATTTGTTTAAGTTTTTTCACAGTTTTCGCGTACACGCTAAAATGCGCGGCCGTTCACCACGCGTATGTTAGTCGTCTCTTCTAAATAACAACACTCTGATTCAACGACTCAACAAGTTCTTATTAGATCTCGTGAATTATGTGTTAATAGATTATATAATTACAAATCTGTAAACATACAAACGTAATTAAGCCAACAATAGACATGGAAAATACAAAAAGTACAAGCACATTCACTATTGAACCATCCATTTTCGATAGCAACTCTAAGTACAAGCAGAATCCAATATGTAAAAACTAAAAAAAAAAGTCAATAGTCAACAAGTTTGCTTTCTGTTGCAGTCAAATTTGGTTGAGGTAAAAAATGAGTTCAACGGCAATTTGGGACATGATTGGAAACCAGGCCAGTCTTTTCACTACATAGACAAAACACATAATAACGATCTCTTCGAAATTATTTCTGCCCATTTTCATAACGTTTCATTTTGAAACTCAAATCTGTATCCACACAAACTGTTAAAGTTTGGCCCTGAAATCTTTTTTCAAGGTCGGCCCGTCTCTTAACTTCACAATGGGCAAATTTCTATTGGATATTCTGTGGCTCTACGGTGGTAATGGGGAGATCGGGCCAATATAGGACCTCTCAGATAAAGACTTTATTGACTTTTTATGGTTTATTATAACTTAGACGTCGCATAATTTTGCACTCTCTCCACCGTTGTAACTCTATTTTTTTTATCATAATAGATTCTTCTCGTCCCATGACTACCTTCTGAAAATCAAACCATTTTTTAATACTCCCAATAGTCCAAGCAAAATCCATCACACATAGCTAGCGGGAACCGGTATTTTTGCAGCCTAGTCAACAAGATTACTCCATAGTCATAGATTATTACTTTCATTAAATTCAAATTCATTTAAGCAAACAAGAGATTCCATCGCGATTCGCGAGACAAATCATAAGAAAAAAAAAAGATTATTTATCACTAACAAATGGCAAAATACTCTATCATATAGAAAATCGAATCGCGAACTAGATAAACTAACTTAGAAAGTAAGATAATCAAGCTCGCAAGATTGGAAAAAGCAATCACCTTCAGGTAATCAGTCACTTCTCTGCCTTTTGAATTCTTCGAATCGCGCAAATTAACGAATTAAGGAACAAGAAGAAAGACAAAACTTTTTTGGAGAAAAATCTTCAACGATACGTATTTTCAAAAACTAAGGATTACGAGGAGAGAATATATATATATATATATGAATGGTGAAAGTGAAAGAAATAAAGAATGAAGAGGATAAAAAAGAGCAATAAAGGAAATTGAGTGTCGCAGTTTTATTGTACAATGTCTTTAAGGTTTTTCAGGGTTTTCGCATACACGCTAAAATGTGCCATCGTCCACCAAGCATACGTTGGTTGTGTATTCAAAATAACAACACTCTGATTCAGCGACTCAACAAGTTCTTATCAGATCTCGTTAAATATTTTTATATAGTTCATACAAGTACAAATCTGTATACATAAAGACATAATTAAACCAACAATAAACATGGAATGTACTAAAAGTACAAGAACATTCACTATTGAATAATTTTCAATAGCAACTCTAAGTACAAGTAAAATCCAATATGTAAAAACTAAACTAAACTTTGAATAGTCAACAAATTTGCATTCTATTGCGGTCGAATTTGGTTGAGCTAACAAATGAGTGCAACACCAATTTGGGAAATGACTGGAAACAAGACCGGTCTATTGCTACATATAAAAAACACATAATAACGATCACTTCGAAATCATTTCTACATATTTTTGGAATGTTTCATTTTGAAACTCAAATCTATATCCACACAAACTGCTAGAGTTTGGCCCTGAAAATCATTTTCAAGGTCGGCCCGTCTCGTAACTTCACAATACACCAATTTCTATTGGATATTCCGTAGGCCCTCCGGTGGTAATTGGGAGATCGGGCCAATATATGTACCTCTCAGATAAAGATTTTATAACGTAGCCATCGCTTAATTTCACACTCTCTCCAGCGCTGTAACGCCATTTTTCGATCACATTCTTCTCCTCCCCCCACGGCTTCCTTAAGAAAATCAAACAATTTTGTGCTATAATCATTTAACTTATAATTGAAAACTTAATTATTGGCATATGCAATAAAAAATCTTTCGGATGTCATGTTCATGAACATGTCATCTTTCAAATCTTCAATCGTCGGATGCTCCTATTGTTCATAATCTTCTTCTTCTTTGTCTGGATCATCTGTGTATGAAACATGATTTCAATACACTTATTAGCAACTAATATACCAATTAAGACAAATGAATCGTACAATAGTATTGGTAATAACGGTTATATTTGAGTTGGATGAGTCAATAACTTTTATTTTTGAGTCTTTGTCCGGGGAGTCCTAAATCCTTAGAGCAACAATCTTGTTTTTCCTTAGATCCTCATATTCTTCCCTCTTTCTTTTGTTTTCTGCTTTTTCGCTTTCTTCACCAATTTAAAGTATATCGAGAAGGTCGTCATAGATGTAGTTTCCTTTTACGAGGATGTTGACATTTTTGTTCAGATCGGGTGTCAAAGTATTGCGAACTTCCTCATG
The DNA here is from genome assembly GCA_954871525.1 of Parietaria judaica. Taxonomy (NCBI): domain Eukaryota; kingdom Viridiplantae; phylum Streptophyta; class Magnoliopsida; order Rosales; family Urticaceae; genus Parietaria; species Parietaria judaica. Next base: position 3,576,583 of record OX940866.1, read on the forward strand.
TCATTACTTATGTAGAACCCAAATTTCGTCAACCTGTCAGCTATGCCAATCATTGCATTGTAGTGTTCTCTGGAAATGTTATTAACGAACATTTTTTTCATTAAACAGCTTCCTTAATAAGGAGTATCTCTTTATGGGGTTCTGATTCCCCATACTTCCTCTCCAGATACTGGATCGCACGCATGCGCTCTATCTCATGTCGAATAGTCGGAATCATTGACATGGGCATAAGGTAATGGACATGGTTAGCTTTCAGCGTGTAATGGTGATAGCTTATCCACTCTTCCACGCTTCTAGTATCCTTGTCAGGTCAGCATAAGTATGTCCGTGACCACGAACCATAACTTGTCAGCCTTCAACATTTGAAAAAGGTTCTCAGACCACTAAGCATAGTTAGAGTATTGGTAAGGTTTGTTCTCAAACTTCAATGTTGAATTGACGTACAACTTCGGAAGCCATCTGATTAATTCATATCTAAAATATAACAATATTTGGTCAGACAGACAATAATAAAGCACAATATTAATTCATTTGTTAACATAATAATAATAATAAGGGAGCTTAAGCTAACTAGCTTTCTTAAACGTTTAAAATTGTCAAAATAGTCACTGTTTGGTTAATATTGTGCCATAGCCAATAAACCAGATTAACTGATATAAAATGACTTATCTACCCTTATTATTAATAATAATTAATATTAAAATTTGAATTAACAAATTTATTTAAAATTTATCTTAATAATTAATAAAATAATAAATTAGGAAACAAATATTTGAATTCCAAATTAAAAAAAAAAAATCAAATTTTAGATTTAAATATAAAAAACGTTTTTCAGTTTTTAAAGTAAAAAGTCAAATTTCTTAACAAATAATAATTCGAATTAACCATATTAATAATTTAAAATAAATTGAATTAAAAAACATTAACCAAATTAACAATTCGAATTAACATACATTTACATGAATAAACCAATAAACCTACATTTACGATTCAAATTAACATACATTTATGATTCGAATAAACACGAATAAACAGAACCGGAAGATTGATAGCACAATCAACTTGTCAATCCAAAAACCACAAACATCAACTTAAAATCAGATCACTCAATAAATTATGTGAAGCACTACACTACCGAGTGAGAGCACATTCCAATTTCTTTAAGAATCACGATGACTTTGACCAATAAAAAGATCGAAGTCGCCATGTCGATTCGGAGAAATAGAAGGAAGAATTCGCAGAAGCTTTTTACCCGAAGCGGTCGGTCTTCTATGCCCGCGCATGCTTGCTACTCCCTCCAATCCTGGAAATATTGACGAAATCGTCCTCGTTGAAAACGGCGTCGTTGAAATCCATGAGCGCCGGACCTTGCCACTGAGCTAACGCTTCGGAGATCAGAGAATCGGAACGGTGCCGCCGGCGATCAAGGCAAAGGCGGACCGTGGTGGCTCCGGCGTCGTCAGCATTCTGATTGAGCTCCTTCATCACCGTCGTCCCCTCCGGATAGTTCACCAGAACCTCATGGATCCGCCGAGTCAGGTCGACCTTCTGCCCGAAGTCCTCCAGAAAAATCGGCTACTCCTCCGCCGCAGACGGCCGTGGCGACGACTGCGACGCCATGGCCAAAGTTCTCGTTGCCTCTAGTTTCGAGAGAGGATGAATCAAGCTATGAATTCGGTTGGATTCAGAAGCAAAGAAACGAAATCCAAGAGTGTGAGAATTGGGAAGCTAAAATGGATTCTATTTTGGCGTTTGCCTCAAGTTTCGTAGCGAAGCGATGATTCATAAAACTCTTCTTCTTCGCCAATTAATAACCAAATAATTTATTTATTTATTTATTTCAAAGAAAGTTTAATTAAGAACGAGATATGGGCATGGAATATTCAAATTGTCAAAATAATAGCTAAAATCATGGAACTTACCAACAATAAACCACATTCATATGTGGAGATATTATAAGAAATACAAAATTAATTAATATTTACAATATTAATTGGTATTTAACGCCAATAATCATTAAATAATAGGGTGAGGGGCAATATGGGTATAGAGAAATATGTATTTAACGCCACATCATCTAAATTGGCTATTTTAAAAATTAGAATCGTACGTTTGTTAAAATGCAATCTAAACGTAGTAACGTGGCTATTAGGTATAATTTCTCTAATAATAATAATAATAATAATAAAATGATTATTATAAAGATGTAATAAATAATATTAGGAGTTTAATAAAATTTTGTAAATAAACTATTTAGAAAAGTAACCTTCATCAATGCTAATAATCTAAGAGCTCAGGCTTAAACAACGGTTGTACCTATATCCGATATAATTCCTAATGACTAGAATTATGAACTTGTTATTAATTTCTAATCGGTTTTTCTCACTTAGTCTCCGGTAGCTAATCCTATTTGGGTTTCCGATTAAGTATAACCCTTGCATTGAGGCGGAGGATCTGGATACGGTGTCCTTCGCGTTTGTGTCGTACTAAGAAAAAGCATCCCGCCGGGAATTGGCAGTGTCTACTTAGACCGGGCACACACATAACGAAGACCCAATGCAAGGAACACTATAAATCTAATAGTTATTGAAGGGTTTTTAACTGGTGATTTGTTTCATTAGCCTGTTACAAAAATAAATTAACTGATTTAATTTATTTAGTAGCAGATTTTGAATATAATCAAAATCCGATATTAATTAAAATTCAACTTTAAATGTTCGAAATAAGATCTTAAAGGATTACTCTTAATCGACTGTTTTTATATATATTTTTTTAATATTATAGTTATTTCAAAATAAATAACTATTTATCACATTAAACATTTAATGTTTTATTTATTCTAATTTACACCCATAAAATTAGATTTAGCTTCTTATGCTATAAAATAGAAAATGCAACGATTTAATTCTTTACAAGATCCCATTAATTAATTCCTAAATATTTTAGAAATTAATATGTAATCTTAAAATGGTTTTAATAATGGGATTGTGAATACAATAAAAGAAGGGTAAATGAGGGAAATGCCCATTTGTGACTCAAGGTTTAAAAAAAAATGCTCATTTCTATATTTAGTAAGTAAAACCACCAACTAATTGAAATATGAACTAATTTACCCTTTGAATTAATTAATTAATATTTGGAATTTAAATTACATTTAAAACTAATTAATAATTTGAATTAATTAATAAAATAAAAATAAAAATAAAATTCCTTAAATGTAGCTATATATAATAACTGATTAATCTTAATCATTCCTTAATTATTTTCGAATATTTTCTCCTTATTAATCAGTATTCTAACGATTTAAATTTTAAAATCAAAATTTCAAAATTCCTAAAATCGTAGGAAATAATGAGCACAAATTAATATAAAATCTACAAATAGAAATTGTATTTAAATATACAAATTCCAAGTTGTAAATTTAATTACGAATCTTGTATATGTATATACGAATACTTTATACGGGAACTGTTTGTGCAAATCGTAAATATCAACCATAACTGTGTATATATATACCAATAACAAACTGTCAATATTTACAAAATATATTTAAACTGTAAATATATATACGAAATTTAAACTGTAAATATAATTACAAGGCTGTAAATATATATACCAATACCAAAACTGTAAATATATATCGATATATATACCAATACCAAACGTATATTTAAACTGTAAATATATATACGAAATTTTATTAACCTGTAAAAATTGTATATATTTTTACAAAATTGTATTACTTGTTAAAAAAAATGTTAAAATATCTACGAAATTTTACAAAAAATTGTATTTTTACAAAATTGTATTACTTGTTAAACTATAAACTTGGTAAAATTATTTACAAAAAATATTACCAATCCAATAAACATTACCAATCCAAAATCGTGTAAACCCATTAACAAAAATAAAAAATCTTACCGTTTTTTATTCGGCGACCGAGAGACGGCGAACAAAAGGAGAATGACGGAGGGCGACCGCGACGGAGAGAGATGGAGGAAGGATGCGCGACGGAGGGCTACCGCGACGAAGAGCGACTGAGGAACGAGGCGCGACGGAGGGCGATGGAGGAACGAGGCGCGACGGAGGCCTCGGTCGCCTCCTCGGCCGCCGCACCCACGGTCGCCGAAGCCACACCCGAAGTCGAGAGAGAGAGAGAGAGAGAGAGAGAGAGAGATTAATTTTTGAGTCAAAGTAACAAAATTAAATGATAACCTAAATAATAGGGGAAGTTTTCAACCAAAATTTTAGGATAATTTATTTTAAAAAATTAAAATATATAATAAATAATTAAATACGAAAATAAATAAATATAATTAAAATCAGGGTTAATATGATCCAAAATATTTTTAAAATGGGTATAAATGAATTTTTTGAAAGTATGAGCAATTTCCTTAAACCTTAGGTGGTTTTTGGGCATTTCGTGGGTTTTTCTATAAAAGAATCTAACCGTAAATGACACCTTAAGGATAAAAATTGTAAATTGGATTCACAAAGTTAAGAATTAGATTTTCTAACTCTTAAAACAATTAAAACTATTTATTAAAATAAATTGTTTTAAATCTTAAACTTTCAATAAATAAATAAAGAGAAATTATAGTAGATAACCATCCTTTAACGTTTAAATTTACATTTATCAAACGTGTGGTTTTAATTATTACTATAGCCAATCAGGATGATTTGGCATTGGAAACTAATTTATCCGTACCAAAATTGCCCCTCAACCTATTAAAATTCGTTTTTTATTTTTAAAATATATATATTTTTTTTATTAATTATGCATGATTTTATGAATAATTTTGTACCAAAATTGAAATAGTATACCCAAAATATTATCTCCTCTCTCATATATCGATCCAATCATCTCCCTCTCTCCTCCATTTTCGCAATTCTCCCTCTCTCCTGTTTTCTCTCTCATCAAGAACTTCAAACACTCATAACTCCTCTCTGAAACTCCGATTGACGCAAATTTGGTACCGTTGGAAATGTCTTGACGAGACGAAGCTATTGATAGGTGGATTGTGACCAGAAGTTGCAGGTTTTTATCAGAATAATCACGGTAAGTTCCGGTTGCACGATTTAAGATTTGTTCCGAAAGAGTTCGATTTTGGAAAACTAACACTAGATTCATGTTCGGGAGGCCTTTTAGTGCTTGGTGGAGGTGTTCCACGCCATCGCCGCCGTCATCCACCGCCGCCGGTCGCCGGAGTTCGTCCCCGATCGTGATATTGGATTGGGGGTTTTGAAGCCCTTGCCAAGGAGATTAAAACCCCTCAATTAATTTTGTAATCCGATTTCCGATAAGCTTCAATTTCGCAGGATTTCCTCCTTTGGTTCCGCCAAACTCGACGCTCGTTTTCAATATCGAGTCTATTTCTTGGAGTGTGATTAAGGACGTCATCGGCTATGGTGGCGTGTTGAAGAAGATCGTACACAACGGTGACGGTTGGGCTACTCCAAGGGACGAAGTTTTTTTTTTGTTTTGTTTATTCGTGTTAATTTTGTGTTAATTTGTATGTTAAATCGTGTACATGTATGTTAATTCGACTTGTAAATGTATGTTTATTGGTTTATTCGTATTTATTCGTGTAAATGTATGCTAATTCAAATTGCTAATTTGGTTAATGTTTTTTAATTCAAATTGTTTTAAATTATTAATATGGTTAATTCGAACTAATGTTTCTTAAGAAATATAAATTTTTATTTCAAAAAGTGAAAAAAAGTTTTCTAAATTTAAATTTGAAATTTATTTTTAAATTTGGAATTCAAATATTTGTTTCCTAATTTATTATTTTATTAATTTTAAAAAATTAAAATAAGTTCGTATTAATTATTGATTATTAAATTAAATTTTAAATAAATTTGTTAATTCAAATTTTAATATTATTTATTATTAATAATAAGGGTAGATAAGTCATTTTATATCAATTAATGTGGTTTATTGGCTATGACACAAAATTAACTAAACTGTTGCTATTTTGATAATTTTAAACGTTTAAGAATACTAGTTAGCTTAAGTTCCCATAAATAAATAGCTATTTAAATTTAAAAACTAAATTTAAAATTAATTTCGAGTTTGAGACGCGAGCACGGACAAACCTGTGCTTGCATGGGCTGCCCATTAACTTCGGCCAAGGGCTTGGAACTGTTCCCATCCAGTGGGCCTCATCTGATGAGGCCAATCGGCCTGGGCTGGGTCTAACCCAGCCCACCATACGTGGGCCTGGAACCATTCCAGCCCACTCAGCCTAACCCCAATCCGATTGGGGCTGGCTAGGGTTTTTGAAACCCTAGCCGTAGCCGAGTGCAGCAAATGGGTGGCGCACCCCGTGGCGCCACCGTGGAGCGGTGGCGGCGATGAAATCACTGCCGCATGTCACGGTGGTGCCGCATATTCGGAAACGGATCCGGATATCCATATTTGGATTAAAACTGGATTCGGATTAAAACCAGATTCGGATACCTGGTTTAACTTTCTAAAAATCCGGATATCCGGTATCCGGTTTTTAGACCCGTTTTTTATTATATTTTTTTTTTAAGTTTATATTACTATTAGGAGTTTGGATTATATCATTTTTCTCTCTCAATCCTTTTCACCACTCACCTCAATCCTCACCTCAATCCTCACCGAATTGTGATGATTGTGATGTTTTTTTTTAAAAAAAAATTACGAGACAAGGGGATGTACTATCTTTTATTTTTCATTATTTGTTTGCATGAAAAACGTTTAAGATAGGTATTAGATTTATAGTTTATACAGTTTTAAAATATAAATAAATAAATAAATACATAAAAAATCGATTCCTGGTAAATCGGAATCTGGTTTCTAAAACCGAATTCAATTTCTAAATCCGGGTTTGAAAACATAAGTATCAGGATTCCGGATATCCAGGTTTCTGGATTTGGATAAGTAATTTCGAATATTCAGATACCGAATTCGGATAGTTGAAAGAAAAAAAAAAACTGGATATCCGATCTGAAAATCCGATCTGGTTTCACCCCTAATACACGAGTCGATCAGCTTGATTACTCCGAATCGAGTTTTTATCACTTTTTTGAGAAGTATGACTTCAGAACTCAATATATTCTTTTTTTGGTGTTTTTTGAATAATAGACTGAATACTCTGTTTCAGAGGATGAAAATTGCATACGTTCGGGTTTGGTGGCAGTCATCAGGGCCGGCATCGGGCAAGGTGAGCAAGGCGGCGGCCTAGGGCCCCCGACTCCGAGAGGACCCCAGATCAGCGACCGCCGGAAGTTCAAAAAAAAAAAAACCGGCATTGAAGAACGTTTTGGTTGCTCTGCAACTTTCTTCCGACGACAAAGAAGACCAACAATGAAGAAAGACTTTGAAAGATAATAATAAAGTACAAATGATGGGCCCAGATTATTATTATTTTTCATTCTTATTTGGGTTAATGACGGTGAAAATACCCAAAGTTTGGTCAAAGAACCCCTCGTGTACCTAAAGTTTAAAAGTAGTGGCAAAAATACCCAAAGTCGTATTTGGGGAGTTGACCACTCCATTCTCGTAACGCCGTTAACTTACCGTTAGCTATGGCCACATGGACAAATCTGTTTTGTTAAGTGTAATCATTAGGGGTTCAATTAGTTGTATTTATTGTATAAATAGGAGTTTAATTTGTTGTTTTGTCGTAAACGAGGCTGATGTGGGCTCGTCCACGTGGCAAAAAAAATTATGTCAGCAACCCACGTTTGTCCACGTGACTAGAGTTAACGGGTAAGTTAACGGTGTTACGAGAATGGAATGGTCAACTCCTCAAATGCGACTTTGGGTATTTTTGCCACCACTTTAAAACTTTGAGTACACAAGAGGTTATTTGACTATACTTTGAGTATTTTCGCCATCATTAACCCTTCTTGTTTACTTCATGACATAATTGTGTACATTCAGTGATTCGTTATTTCGTTTTAACTTTCAAGATCAAGTGGGACCCACTTTCATATTTATTTCTATATTTTATTTATTTTATTTCAGACACATTAATAATTAAAGATTAGAAAATATTTGGGTTAATCACGGTAAAAATACTTAAAGTTTGGTCAAAGAACTCCTCGTGTACCCAAAGTCTAAAAGTGATGGTAAAAATACCCAAAGTCAGAATTGGGGCGTTGACCACTCCATTCTCGTAACGCAGTTAACTTACCCGTTAACTCTGGCCACGTGGACATACGTGAGTAGGTGACATAGCAAGTTTTTGCCATGTGGAAGAGTCCACATCAGCCTCGTTTACAACAAAACAACGAATTAAACCCCTAATTGGGCTCGTCCACGTGGCAAAAAGTTATTATGTCAGCAACTCACGTTTGTCCACGTGACCAGAGTTAACGGGTAAGTTAACTGCTTTACGAAAATTGAATGGTCAACGCCACAAATGCGACTTTAAGTACTTTTGTCACCACTTTTAAACTTTGAGTACACGAGAGGTTCTTTGACCAAACTTTGAGTATTTTCACCGTCATTAACCCAAAATAAATTGTACATTTTGCCATACATATTCACCACAATCAATTAAAGTGAAGATACTGTATTTATCACTAAATTTTATCATCTATTTTTTTTATCCGCTTATTAGTAAAATACCCACTCTGACTCAAATCTTTTAAAAAAATAGTCAGAGTTTCATTAATCAATTTCGTACTCATTTTTAAAATGTTTTTCCTGAACTACCCTTTCTTCCTAATTTACACTCTCTCTCCTCGCTCGTTTAGGTTTTCCTGGAGAAAGCTTCGAATCACCATCAATGGCGGCGAGTTCTTTGACTCCGACGACGTTGCTCTTGATGTCTACGCATCGCCACGCCGGAAGAGCTCTCTTCGCCCGCGCTCCATGAGACGCAGGTCAACCAGACCTATTCTTCTTCTTCTTCTTCTTCTTCTTCTTCTCTCTCATGGAAATGGAATCCACCAGCTCAGACCAAATTTCCATGAAAACACTCGATCATCCTTCTCTCCCTCGCTCTCTTCTCCTTCTCGAAAATGAAAACCGTAATCGAATCTCTCACTTCCTCGATTCCCTTTAGATCGCCGAATCATCCCCCCATGGCTGTCAGAGGCGTTCTTGGTGTTTGAAAAAAATTCAAAAATGTCATTATTGTAATATATTTGTTGGACATGTTAATGTTAATGCTCATGGTATATGGATTTTGAAGTAGAAAATATCTCATTTTTTGCCATCTAGGAGAGTGCCAAATCAAGTTTATGAAATATGGTTCTAAGGGCAAAGAGAAAATGAATAGTTATAAAATAAGTTTGGCTTTATACTGAGTTTGTGGTAAGGAGTAGAGATATGATGATTGGAAAGCAGTATTGGACTACACTCAAGGCGTTTTCATATTCTAAGGATGGATTGAAGGCTCCAACGGTGGCGGATTGCTTATTCGTTTCCGCTCTCTCGTCGGTTTGGTCCTCTTTCCGCAACTATCCCCAAGATGTTGTAAAAAGTTTAATCGACTCGGTTATATCAATGAAGCTACCAAATTCTTTATCATATTTAATTGAGTGAAGTTCATAGTTTTTTGAATTTTTACATTCTAGGTGATCCAAGAGAATGAGGAGAAACTAAAAAAAAAAGTATTGAAATTTAATTGAGTGAAAGCTTATAGTTTGTTGAATCTTTACATTCTAGGTAATCCATGAGAATGAGGAGAAACAGAAAAACTGTGAAAGTTGTTAAACAAGTCACCGCTAGGAACGGTGTCGACGACTTAGAAGTTGAAGGCGACGTGCCGGGATCGAACCTCTTCTTGACAATGCAGAATTGGATAGAACTTGACAATGCTATATAATTTAAGTTATTTGTACATAGTTACATTTAAGCAAATGTAATTTGATTTACATTTATTTTATTTATACAACTATTATAACATGTATGTAATTAGTTTTACATTTATGTTACTCAAATTATGTAAGTGTAACAGTAATTACATCTTCAAGTTGTATATATAATTGTAAAGAATTAGTTACACATGTATGTATATGTACGTATATGTTACTTAATTTATTAGTACATAATTATAGTTACATATGTATAACTTGAGTTACTTGTACGTAATTACGAACAAGTAACTAAATTACACATACGTATCCGTAATTACGTAAATGTAAAACAAATACAAGAGTGTAAGTATAATTACATAAATGTAATTCTAATCACAAAAAATGTAACTACAACTACATAAGTGTAACTATAGTTACATAATTGTAATTACAATTAAATTAGAATAGCTTTAGTTATATAAGTAGATATATGTGTAAATGTAATTATATCAATATGGGTAACTAGAGTTTCATAATTGTAACTACAATTACATAAGTGTAATTATAATTACTTAAATATAAATGTAGTTACATAAATATAACTATAATTACATATTTGTAAGCAGACATAAGTATAAAATACATCTCCAACTCACAAGTATAACTATAATTACGTAAGTGTACCTACAGCTATGTAACTGTACTTACAATTACGTAATTGTAACTACAATAACATAAGTGTAACTGCAATTACATAAATATAAAAATAGAACTACATAAGTGTAACTGCAATTACATAAATATAACTATGACTACATAAGTGTGACGGCAGTTACGTAAATATAACAATTATATAACTGTAGATAGAATAACATAATTACTTTGGACAAGATATCACCATTATTGGGTAGAGATATACACACTTTCCTTTCACTTTTGACCTTAAAAAGTGAAATTGCTAGATAATGAAGTAACATGAATATGATAGAGTTGCAATAATGAATAACAATTATGTTAATGTATTGTAGTTACATAATTGTAACTACAGTTACAAAAGTGTAATTGTAGTTACATAAGTGTAACTCCAGTTACATAAGTGTAACTCTAATGACATAAGTTTAACTCCACTTACGTTGTATAACTCTTATTACATATTTAATTATAAGTGTAATTACATATGTGAAATTACGCTAATGTAACTACAATTTCATAATTGTAGTTATGTAATTAGTAATTGTATGTCACTATTTTTCGAAAATATTGAATTTAAATTCATTTATGTAACTCTAATTACGTGAAATTAGTGCTATATACTTTTAGATGGAGACTCAATTAATATAATTATATGTAACATAAGTGTAATTATATATAACTAGAACTATGAAATTGTAACTCCAGTTACATAAGTGTAACTCTAGTTACAAAAGTGTTGTAAGTGCCAGGTGGATAAGTGTTGGCGTGTCTTGAACACGTGGCAAAAAAATGTCCATGTCAGCACGAAAATTTGGCCACGTCAGCGATGTTAACGGTCAGGTTAACATTGTTAGGAAAATGGACTGGTTAACTCTCCAAAATGTACTTTGGGTATTTTTGCCACCACTTTTGACTTTGGGTACACGAGGGGATCTTTGACCAAACTTTAGGTATTTTCACCGTCATTAACAAAAAAAAATAGAAAACATTCATACACACGCAATCTTATATCTACAATACAAACGAGTTTAGTAACATTGTCCGAAATCATACCGATTTTACGACATCAATCGATCACAACCAACAGTGCCGAAATCAATATGCAAACCACGTAATCACACTCACACATTCATGTTCCAATCTGAGACCTAAGAATCATACTGAGTCAACAACAACTACTCCATAATCACAGACATTTTGCTACGAACAATCTCCGAACCAGAGAATTACAGATTCACGTTCCACTAAGAGGAGCGAGTCGTGATCGAACATGGAGATAGAAACTGGAATCAAAATCGATCGCATGCAATTTGGAGAACTGATCGAACGAAGGCTTGGTCTAAGAAGAAGAATGGAAGTAGGAGTAAAACTCTATCTATCGAAGACGTACTCTGAGTTAAAATGGTATAATTGTCTATAAAAGACCAATTGAGGATTTATTTAATTTTAGCAAACTTTTGAGTATATTTCAAAAAACTTTCATCCTACATCCTAATTGAGTATTTTGCTAATAAGCCCTTATATATATATAAATATATATAAACGTTTTTGTTTGAACAGTAATTCATAAAAATAACCGTGCCCCCGCTAAACATCATGTTATTTGATTGATGATACGAAAATGAAACTATTAAGAGTGTTTAATCTTAATTATTATTTACTATTGTTTAATATAAAAATTTTCTTTTCTATTTGTGATTAATATTTTTATTTTTTTTACCGAAAAGACTATAGCTCAAAAATTAAAAATTAAAGTATAGTCTTAGAGAAATATGAAACTTATTAATTGTAATAAATATTTGTAATAGATCTATTAATAATTATAAGCAAAAAAAAAACACTTAATAATCTTTTCGGGGCGCTAAATGTTATTTTGCCTGGGCCCACCCGTAAAGTCAGGGCCGGCCCTCACAAGTCATATCAATTTTTAACCTCATAATCTATAGTTTCAAGCTACATGATCCTTTCTAGGCCCAATAGCGTTTATCCCAAATGTTTATTGGGCCTATCTGACATTCTTAACATTTATCCATAAAAATAATTTATTTAATCTCTAACAATATAGTCTCCATTTGTTTGCAAATATATTTTTTTTTTTGAAGGAAATTTGTTTGCAAATACTTAACGTGACTGGGAAGAGTGTATAGGAACACGAAATTGAAAATTTACGCTTACTGATTTTTTTCATAGCCGTATTCTGAGTCTTAAAATAAAATTCGATACCGCTGTTTCTTTTTTTAAATACAATAAAACATCGTTAAATTAATAACTGATAAATTTATAGCTTTGATTAAATAATATTTTCTGTGATCCCAACTCTATCTAACATCATTAAATTATTATTGGGTAAATTGATAATTTTGATAAAATAATAAAATTCTCTAGCCATAGCAATATTAATTTATAAAAAAATTACTACAGTAACTAGGGCAAGTTTTATCTAAAATACTATTATTTACAAACGGTTTTACTGTTTTGATGTCTATTAAGTTAAAAATAGATGCTCAGATGTAAAATTTATATTCTTTTAAGTCTACAATATATGTGCATTGGCGAAGACTGGAGTGTGATATTTTTCTTAGCATTCAATAAATTCAAAATTTTAAATTTTGTAGCGAAAAAATTAACCTTTTAAGTTCAATATCTTGGCTTTTTTTTATTTTAAATAGTGAAAAAAATTAAAAGTATGCCTCTTATAAATTTGATTAGAACATGTGCCTACTATGGAGTAATAATAATAAGAAATGGATTGGAGAGCTATGATTGGCCTTACTGAATACGTGCGTGCTTCATGCTTGTTTGTTTCTCTTATTTTCTTATCTCCTTTTGAGCATTTCAATGTTTACAAATATAGCAAGTATTAATATATAATAAAATTGAGAGTGGGACTATTTTATTAATTATAAATTTAAGAAATGAATGTATTATTCTATTGAAAAATATTGATCAAATAATATGATATTTATAGGTATGGATAAAGTTACTTTTGACTTCAATGACAAGCATAGAAATAATTAAATACAAGTCAGTTGTGACAAAATTAAAAGATTTGATGGTGTTTGTTCAACAACTACATATAGCTCATAATATTATATATTATATATATAGCCTATAATTAGTTTATTTGTTTTCTTCATCAGAATGTTGAAGAAAACTGTGTTGGAAAGCTGATATTCCACTTCAATTGATTCCATTGCTTTAAAGTTACTTCAAATGTGTATGATACTATGATATATATGACCAGTTTTTTTCTTGATAATTTTTATTTATTTATTAACAGTTTGTATTCCATAAATAGTGTATATTTTATCATATAAGATAATGTTTATGTGTGTGTATATGTTAATATTATGAGTAACTCGTGAGGAATGTGCTGTGTGTCTTGTGTCATACTTTTAGTGGGAATATCAAATATGAAGTAACAATTAAGCTGCTTAAAAGATGACCAAAACCGAAAGTACAGTTTAATTTCTTTTGTATAGAACATGCATAAACTGATAAAAGTATTATACTTTTTCTTTCTTTAATAGTGTCAATAGCACTTACCCAATATATATATATATATAGGCGAACTTCAATAAATATGCCCGATTGAGTAAGTTGGAACGGAAAAGTACCCGTTTTTAATAAGTTACAAATCTATACCCCACTCTCATTTTTAACCCCACCCCATGGTTAAACTAACCAGCCCAAAAATTTCCCCCTTTCTCTATCCTTCGTTCCCCCCATTTCTTGCATCTGAAAATCGCAGAGCCTCCTCAACTACTCGACCAAACTCAAACTCCTCAGCCTTTCCCTCCCACGCTCGAAATCGCAGAGCCTCCCACGCTCGAAATCGCAGAGCCTTTCCCTCCCACGGCTTCCTTTGCTCTCGCGTCCTCGGCCTCGCGCTTCCTCCGTTCGTTCGCCTCTGTACGACGAAACTCGCAGAGCCTTTCCCTCCCACGGCTTCCTCTGCTCTCGCGTCCTCGGCCTCGCGCTTCCTCCGTTCGTTCGCCTCTGTACGACGAAACCCAGGGCACGTCTCACGCAGCTTCCGACGAAGTTCCCGGCGAACCCTAGCCACCGAAGGTTTCCGGCGAACCAGCCCTTCACGCTCGCATTTCGCAGTTTCGGGCGAACCAGCCCTTCACGCTCGCATTTCGCCAACAAACAGGTTAGGGTTCGCCTCTGGTTTCCATTTTGTATAATCTTTTGAGATTAGGGTTGGTTCGCCTCTGGTTTGCCGGTAGTTGAGATTAGGGCTGGTTTTGATTGAGATTTTTAGGTTGTTTATGATTGAGTTTAGGGCCTGTTTCGATTTGAATCTCAGGTTGCTCGGAATACAGCTATGGCTTACCATGTTTAAATACCATTTTTTACAGGAATGTATTTTAAAGGAGCTTAGCGATACTGTTCGAGCATTGGTTCCCGCTCCGGTCGAAGCCACCACGGCCAAAGGTTTGGAGACGAAGAAAAGACCTTTGAGCGATTGCATCAATTTGGGGAGCCCGACTGTAGACAGCCCCCGCGTCACTCGGCAGAGGAAGACCCCGGAAACTGTTGTCCCTGACGAAGGCTTTTCTATTGCCAAAAACCTTGCCCCGTTGTTCGCAGCGATTGAAGGCCAAGAACCATCCATTCCCCGTTCAGTGGCTGTTTCGCAAGGAACTACGCAAATACCGGGATTTGACCTAGGCATTGTTGGGAATGTTCATTAAATGTCCAATTTTTTGCAGCGGCGATTGCGGGATCTTTGCGCTCAAATATGTCGAACATCTCATGCGTGGTGACGTCATGGACCGTATAATCTCCTGGGACATGCTAAAAATTCGGCAAGAACTAGCGGCTGCAGTCTTCGAAAGCGCGGGAAAGGATTAGCGTAGGGTTGTATATTTTAGCGCGGGCTTTTTTGGAAACTATTTAGTTTTGGTTCGAGACTTTTTTTGTGGGGAACATTTAGTACTTAATGCATCAAAAACTGCTAGTATTTTGAAACAGTTCGGTTGAAATATTAAACAGTTAGTATTTTATTTAAACAGGGACGTATTCTTTTTAACCCATAAAACTGTTAACCCTCAAGTGCAAAACAGGGAAAAATAACTGTTAACCCTGAAGACCAAAACTGTGCAAAGCGAATTTCAAACTGTACATTTTTTTTTACCCTTAAAGATTAATTTTATTTCGTGCAAAACAGGGACAAAAACAGTTAACCCTCGAGACCAAAACTGTGCAAAGCGAATTTCAAACTGTGTAACAAAATTTTATCACGCAAAATTGTACACGAAAAATTGTTCACCCTCTAGGAGGAAACTGTGCAAAGGGAATTTCAAACTGTACATTTTTTTTTTACCCTTAAAGATTAATTTTATTTCGTGCAAAACAAGGACAAAAAACTGTTAACCCTCAAGACCAAAACTGTGCAAAGCGAATTTCAAACTGTGTAACAAAATTTTATCACGCAAAATTGTACACGAAAAATTGTTCACCCTCTAGGAGGAAACTGTGCAAAGCGATTTTTAAACTGTACATTTTTTTTTTACCCTTAAAGATTAATTTTATTTCGTGCAAAACAGGGACAAAAAACTGTTAACCCTCAAGACCAAAACTGTGCAAAGCGAATTTCAAACTGTGTAACAAAATTTTATCACGCAAAATTGTACACGAAAAACTGTTCACCCTCTAGGAGGAAACTGTGCAAAGCGATTTTCAAACTGTACATTTTTTTTTACCCTAATAGATTAATTTTACCCTTAACAAAACAGGGACAAAAAACTGTTAACCCTCAAGACCAAAACTGTGCAAAGCGAATTTCAAACTGTGTAACAAAATTTTATCACGCAAAATTGTACACGAAAAATTGTTCACCCTCTAGGAGGAAACTGTGCAAAGCGATTTTCAAACTGTACATTTTTTTTTACCCTAATAGATTAATTTTATTTCGTGCAAAACAGGGACAAAAAACTGTTAACCCTCAAGACCAAAACTGTGCAAAGCGAATTTCAAACTGTGTAACAAAATTTTATCACGCAAAATTGTACACGAAAAATTGTTCACCCTCTAGGAGGAAACTGTGCAAAGCGATTTTCAAACTGTACATTTTTTTTTTACCCTTAAAGATTAATTTTATTTCGTGCAAAACAGGGACAAAAAACTGTTAACCCTCAAGACCAAAACTGTGCAAAGCGAATTTCAAACTGTGTAACAAAATTTTATCACGCAAAATTGTACACGAAAAATTGTTCACCCTCTAGGAGGAAACTGTGTAAACCGATTTTCAAACTGTACATTTTTTTTTCACCCTTAAAGATTAAATTTATTTCGTAATAAACAGGGACAAAAAACTGTTAACCTGCAAGACCAAAACTGTGTAAAGCGAATTTCAAACTGTGTAACTAAATTTTATTACGCAAAATTGTATACGAAAAATTGTTCACCCTCTAGGAGAAAACTGTGTAAACCGATTTTCAAACTGTACATTTTTTTTTCACCCTTAAAGATTAAATTTATTTCGTAATAAAGAGAGACAAAAAACTGTTAACCCTCAAGACCAAAACTGTGTAAAGCGAATTTCAAACTGTGTAACTAACTTTTATTACACGAAATTGTTCAAAAAACGTTCCTCATTTTCACGGTTTGATGTAGCTTGAACATGTAATTTTTTGTCGTCAAATAAGCAGGTTCACTTTTGCCATTTTCGCAAACTAGAGCAAGTATTTTAGCTTTAATCAAGATACAGAGTATAACATAAACAAAATTATCAAGTAATCAACAGTTTCGCTATTTGTGATCAAGGACTCACCGAAATGTAAGTGGAAAAGCTCGACTGAGATATTCATAACTCTACGATTATAAACTTCTTTATCATATTGGAAAACATATATATCATACTCACTACAATTAGCAAACTTTCCTTTAGAAAGAGTTCATAAGAGAACAGGTTGTCCACAAAATCAACCACCAAATCAGCAAAATCAACCAAATTACCAAAACAGAAACTAAATCAACCCCTAAGTCAACTAAATATCGAACCAGATTGATGTCCTATCCAGATTGATCGTCCAATTATTGATGAGATCTAAGCCCGGAATGGATGAGATCTTCCAAGTATTTTTGCAGCCTGTAGCTCTTGCCGAAATTTGAGCATATCCGAGGAGACTATACGGTCCATGATGTCACCACGCATGAGATGTTCGACATAATTTAGCGCAAAGATCCCGCAATCGCCACTGCAAAAAATTGGACAGTTATTGAACATGGGCAGAAATTTTTATTAAACGTAAATAGTTACAAAGTCTCTGCTAGCTCCAAAAACTCACAAAATATCCCAAAACTCTCCACAAAGTAAACACTGTAAAAACCGTTTTCCAACTAAACATTGTAAAGTCTCTCAAACCGTTTTCCTAATTTAGTTTACAAGAGATGTAAATTGAGTTTTCTTATTTAAATAAATTGATTCCGAGTGGATCAAAACTAAAGTCTAAGACGGTTATTAGAGTTGAACTAAAGTCGGGACCTAGAATAAGATAAACCCGTGCATTAGCACTCAAAATAATGCACTAAATTTATTAAACATTCACCAAAAGCAAACAGCCCAACTCATAAAACCCTAATTTTTCTGCCAAACCCGAAAAAATGAAAAGGAAACGAATCTCAGGGACGTTAAGCAACATTTAATTATTAAACACACTGTTTCATAGTTGCATATCATCAAACATATTGTGTGCATTTTAAAACCAAAATCCGAACCTAAATCCCAAAACCTGAATTCAGAGACACCATTACACAATATTTACTACATCTATCTAGGATACATGAATATTAACTACATTCGTTGCTACTCCACATGATACTATGATACATGAAATCAGAGTGGGATTGCAAAATCAGGTCAATTTTTTTCAAAACACCCATATCGAATTCCCAATCAAGAACAGATTCCCAACACTATAAGAAAGAACTGACCCTAAGCAAGAACTGACGAAATATACAAAGAGCTTCGTGGGAAAGCAGCGAAAGATTCTGATGGAACCAATCAAACAAAAAATTCAGTCAAAAAATTGAAGCTCTAAATCAACAAATGAACAAAATCGAAGCCCTAAATCATCAAACCTAAAACGAACAAAATCGAAGCCCTAAAACAAACAAAATCAAGCCACAAACCTAGGTTTCGTCGTGCACAGGCAATGGAGAGGGTTGCCTGAGTTTCGAGCCCAGTGGGTTGCGGGGTTTTGTGGGCGAGGGCGATCTGGGCAGCGTCGCCTGGGTTTCGTCGGCGATGGCGACGTCGCCTGAGTTTCTTGAGGGGCGAGGGTTGGTTGCCTGAGTTTCGTCGGTGAGGGAGCATCGCCTGGGTTTAGTCGGCGAGGGCGACGTCGCCTGGAGGTTTGAGCGATGTGGGTTTCGTCGAGCTGGGCTTCGAGCCCTATTTTGAATTTTTTTTTCTTTTTTCATTTGCTGAAATGAGGGGGAACGAAGGAGAGAGGAAGGGGGAGGGTTTGGACTGGTTAGTTTAACCATGGATTTGGGTTAAAAATGAGACTGGGGAATAGATTTGTAACTTATTAAAAACGGGTACTTTTCCGTTCAAACTTACTATACCGGGCATATTTATTGAAGTTCCCCTATATATATATATATATATATATATATATATCTTATGACTTATATTACAATATAATGGTTGGAACTTAGAAATACCAACATCAAAACACAGCGATAGTAAAGAAAACGATCGATACCATATGCAAAGTAATGTTGAAGTACGATTTTCTCCACATCAATTTGCATTGATATGACGAAATTTATCTTTGTCGTTTATAAAATTGGATTGAAATTGAAGAAGCTCAATATCAATAAGGGCCCATTGGCCTAGTCAAGATGGAACAGTTAGCAAAAAGTCAACAATCGAAGGAAGAGTACGCAGTAAAGACAGACGGCGAAGATACTCGTCGACAAGGGTGTGTCCATCACCATAGCCTCGTCGATGAAGACTCATCGATGGAACCTCGTCGATAAAGTTTGTGTTGGGTTTTTCCTAGGTTTCCGCACTTCCCGAATGCGGAAAATGAATATCGTGGAATCCTAGAAAATAATACAATCGAGATGACAAAGCTAAATCAAAATACATACCGGTTTGAGAATATATTCTCTACAGAACACTTCCTACTTTATCTCCGAGCGGATCTTCACGTTGTTTCCCGCGATGATGATGCGTCGACAATCGGTACACCTTTATGGCCGGAAAATACCCTCTCCGAATACCAGTTCTTCGAGGATGATTAGACCGAATACCAGTTCTTCGAGGATGATTAGAACACGAATAAGACTCTCGGAATGCTATAGAACTTGAATTCTCTATATGTGAATAGTGCTGTGAATAGTGTTTCGTGAATAGTGATAGATATGGCTTAATTCGAATTCTAGGGTTAGAGTTTGCTTATATAGGCACACACGCATTAAAGTGTATCTCTCTAATTAAGGTTAGTTTCCTATATTACATGATCTCATCATATAATAGGAAATAGGATAATGTAATTAATAGATTTTATTATCATATAAGTCAAACCTCATTAATTACACGATTCTCTAATCAATACATGAATCAACTCATTTAACTCACGTGGGCCCGGTTCGGCCCAATCCCAAAACTTTGGGCACTTATGTTGCAAGGTTTCTAACAGTTTGTCGCCAAAAAAGATCAAAGGCACAAAAGAGCAAAGGCAAAGAGCTTAACAACGACGACTATTTATACGACGAGACTAGCGTCAAGCGACGAGGATGAAGATAACAAGGAACAATCAGCACAGCACGAGATCGAGCACGAGCAATCACCCCAAGTTACATAATAAAGGTAATGTAATTAAGGCAATTATGAGGGAATCAAACGCATTAATCATCGACCATTTATGAGGTTAGAGTTCGATTATTAAGCTCTATAAATAGTGAGCTAAATGATGTAAACAAGGATCGAAATTTGAAACCAAAATCTAGTACAATGACACTGAAATTCTCGAACATCTTACTCTTTTCAAACACATTTTCATTTACGTGATTAAGTTTTAACGGAAAGACTCAAGCTGTGAGGTAATTTAAAAGTTGAATTACATCAATCGTGAATCTGTGGCTGCAGAATTGATTTTTCACCTCAGCAAGTAATATAATTAAAAGAAAATCATAAACACATTTATGAACTACTCTGGTCGAAGAAATACAACAGAAGAGAAAGAAAAAAGAAGTAACAAGTATAGTTCGAAAAAACCTAAAATTATAAGAAAATAAAATAAAATCATGAATCCAAACTATATAATTGATTTCATTGAGCCAAAAGGCCTAGAATATTTCATCCCAGGCAAATTCAAATCAATAATTCTAATATCTATACAAATCTTTTTTTTTGGGCTCTTAAAGGGAAATAGCCAATTTGAAACATAGGTTTTGCAAAATAGCCAAACTTTGGTTAATTTTGTAAACTAGCCAATTAACTATTTAAGTGAATTTGTAATTACATTGTTACCCTTAATAATTGAAAACGTATTAAAAAATAAATAAAAAATCAAAACGTATTTTATGTATAATTGATTTGGTCAACATTAATTACATCAATTTACACACGTTTACAGCTAATAATTATCACTTTAATTGCCTTATATATTACACGTTTTAAAATATTAACCATTGCTATTATTATGGAAACTATCAAATCCACATTTTTAGGTTTTCAATTTCGAATTTAATTGCTGAAATTAATATAAAAACCCACTTTTAATTTCGGTTAATATTTTTATTGTGTTAATCAACGTAAATTAACAACGAATTAACGTAAATCAACAACGAATCAACGTAAATTAATAACGAATCAACGTAAATTAACAATAAAAAATATTATTCATATTAAAATGTAAATACAATAATCAAATATTTTAAATACAAAAAATAATCTCTCTCTTTCTCTCTCCCGTAAGACCGCCGAAGCTTCGCCGTCGATCGCCGTGGCCTCCGTGTTTCCTCGTCGGAGCTTCATCTCTATCTCCTTCAAATATATTTTGAAGAAGTTCACGAAGGATAAACTGAAATAAACACAAATTAACAAACACAAATGTACAGTAAATAAAACAAAATTTATTTTGAAAAAAATAAACATAATCAGTAAACTAAAATACACACAGATTAAAGACATTAATATGGATCTACAACAAATTAAATCAGATTATTTTTGAAAATTAAAAAATTAAACATTACTAAACCGAATCAACATGAATTAATGAACATCAACACGAATTAATTCACCGACTCCGTTGGTGGCGGTCGGAGCTTGACAGTGCGTGCAGAGGTGGTGGGTGGTGATTCAAACCCAGATTCGACGCTTCAGAGAGAAGGCGATGTCTATTAGACTCCTACCTCGGTGATTGAGCGCGAAAACAGACTCCACGAAATTGTCGACGGACTCCGCGACTTCTCCGCCGGCGACATCATCTCCATCGACGACAGATCGGCAGAGCGATCCCGCGCGGCGCAGATCGAAGGTGTGTTGTGGACGGAGACTCTCCTCCGCAAGTCGGAGATGACCGGGACGGCGTGCTTCGCCGCCGCGCCGTCCGCCATGGCCGACAAAGCTCGGAGGAGAGAGAGAAGCTATGGTTATGGTTCAAAGAGAGGAGAAGAAAAAATGCTCGTGTGAGAGAGAGAGAAGAGGAGAGAGATTATTCAAAATTTGTAATTAAATTCCAAATTTTGTGCACAATTAATCATACCTTGATTTGTGCTGATAAGTTTAATTACCATTTTAATTAATTACGAAAATATTAATCTAAAATGATTAATTAAAGGGTATTTCAGGAATAAAAATTGTTATTAATATGCCACCTCATGTTAATTGGCTAGTTTACAAAATTAACCAAACTTTGGCTATTTTGTTAAACCCATGTTTCAATCTGGCTATTTAGAGCAATTTCTCTTTTTTTTTTTTGAAATCTACTTACTTACCAAGCAAAGCATACTCATCATTTTTGTTGGAATGAATTGGTATTACGAGTCAATGTTACATGTACTTGTATTACAATATATATTTTCACTGTAAGAACAACTCTCACTATAGATAGCATGCACTATGGGTCAAGATTACTTACATATACATTGTTGAGGTCGATTTCGATTTAGGGCCCAAAAGACCAAACTCACGGACCTTGACCAAGGTCACATGAGCCCCAAAGAGATTAGTATGAGGAAGCACCACACATGCGCGAGAAGATGCCTATACGGCTTAGTATCCAATTGGGTTAGTCCGAGTTGAACCAGACCAGATCGATCTAGTATCCAGATTCCTGCCCGATAGAACACAAACTGCATAGGTCCAACTCGACGGATCAAGGGGCTAAAGCAATAATGAAGTAACAAAGGAGGTTTGCCAAAAACTCGAAAGAAGGTCATCAGAAACTCTCCCGCATGAAGATGCTCCCCTGGAGCCGACACAAATCCTTAGGCCAGGTCGTACCAACGGATTGAGACCACCAAATTAGGGTTTTTTTTTTAATTGTAATTAGAGCTCATTAAGAGGCCCAAGTACAGTCCTATAAATAGTATGAGGTGCCATTCAAAAAGACCAAGGATAGTCAATTATAAAAAAAGGCATTCACTACCAGAAAAGTATCATCATCAATTCAAGAGAACATTCTCTTTTTCCTTAACCATTGTTGTACTAAAGAATCCAAGTTTGTACTCGTTTTCTTGACATTCTTGTACAAGGAAGGCAATGGAATCCATTTGATAGGAGGAAATTCGTACATCATTTTTACTCCATATATCTCTCTTATTTCTCTAAACTGATAATCATTTTGCATATGGTATAAACGGAAGCGTACGACCCATTTTGCTCACCGAAAAACACTATCTAAACTTGGTGTTGCCACGCTTTACGCCGTGGCTGTTGTGAAGCAGTTTGAACCCCCAACATATATGCAATTTTTGTGTCTCAATTGATTGAACTCAATACCTCTCGAAGAGTCTTATAATGGATTTACCACTAGACCAAACAAGTTTGGTTAACAACTTATCATCTTGAATTATAATTTTTTAACCCGAAGAAAACAAACGGTCATTAACATACTTTTATTATACTTTTCTATATAAAACTTTTTTTTTTATTATTTGAAAACCGTCCAAATTTAGAATTTTTGGAGAAAATTATAGCATTTTCAAAATAAGATTAAGATATATTTAACATTTGATTAATTTGATTATTAAATAATTAATATATTTTATTATTTGACGTAAACTTTATAAGCAAGCTTACTGATTATCTGTATATTACTAAGGTTTTATCAAGTACAATCGTATAGTACGATCAAGTATACCCTTGCAAAAAAAAAAAAGTATACCCTTACTTCTTTAATATACTCGTCGCAAAAATTAAACAATAATCTCGAAATGCCATATTAAATTGTATATAATATATATTATGATTTTTTTATTTTTATTTATTTTTATACTTCAGAGTTCAGACTTCAGAGTTCAGATATCAAGATTTGTGCATCTCTCGCTAATAAAATTTTACTTTTTCTTTGGACACCTCGAAGGGTCGCCCAATCAAAATCGAATAAATAAAAAGAAAATAATCTTTTTATTGGAATTCTTTTTTGAAAAAACAGAGTGAATTATCTTTCCAATTTGGTGGGCCAATGTTTTGGCTTGCCTACAACAGTGGGGTCAGCAACACGTGGACACTGGTCCCACCCAATTTATAATTTTGACGAGTCTTCTTTTCTAAACTAATTGTGACGTTTAATTCAGATTGAAAAAATTATATTATATTTTTAAAATAAACTAAATTAATTTTTTCAGATGTTTGATGAAACTGTTTTTACAAAAGAATATAAAAGCGATTTTAAATTTTTGTACATAAGATGTAAAAAGGTAGGATTCTTAACTTTTTATTTAGGGTTAATGACGGCAAAAATATCTAAAGTTTGGTCAATGAACCCCTCGTGTACCCAAAGTCGAAAAGTGGTGGCAAAAGTACCTAAAGTACGTTTTGGGGCGTTGACCCATTTTTTTCGTCCATCCACTAACGGTGCCGTTCACGTGGCACGCCACGTGGCCGTTGACCGCCACGTCATCCAAAGTTTGGGTATTTATGCCGTAATAAAACCAAAGTTTGGGTATTTATGCCGCGATAAACCATTTTTTATATTTTTTCGCTTGTTGACATCATCTAAATAAAGGTTAAAATATTATAGCTTTGGTTAGGATTCGAAGTCATCACCTTCCCCATCATAAAATGACTAAATAACTATTAAACCACATTCACTTCACGTTATATCTTGACAAAAATAAGAATATAAATAGAAACTTATGGATAAGTGATCGTAGTAATAGAAACATATGTATTTTTTGCACCAGGTTCGGGTTGACTTATTTGGAACAGGGGTGAGTTGACTTTTTCGGACCGGGATCGAGTTGGCTTTTTTTAGAACGGGGCCGAGTTGAATTTTTTGGACAGTGGTCAAGTTGAATTTTTCGTACCAGATTCATGTTGACTTTGTCGGTACGGGTTGGGGTTGACTTTTTCAGAACCGGGTCGAATTAACTTTTTGAAACGGGTCGGGTTAACTTTTTCAACCTGAATCCGCTACAAAAATATTCAACCCGACTAAAGTCCAAAAAAGTCAATCCCTGGGTCTGAAAAAGTCAACATGGCCCCGTTCGAAAAAAGTCAACTCAATCCTGGTCCGAAAAGGTCAACCCAACCCCTTTCCTAATAAGTCAACCCGAACCCGGTGCGAAAAAACATTTGTTTCTATTACTATGTCACTTATTAATAAGTTTCTATTTATATTATTATTTTTGTCAAAATATAACGTGAGGTGAGTGTGTTTTAGTGTTTATATTGCTCTTATATGTGGGGGAGGTGATGAGTTCGAGTCCTACCAAAGCCATACTATTTTAACCTTTATTTAGATGATGTAAGCAATCAATTTTTTTAAATAGTTTATCGCGGCATAAATACCCAAACTTTGGTTTTATCACGGCATAAATACCCAAAGTTTGGATGACGTGGCGGTCAACGACCACGTGGCGTGCCACGTGGAAAGAGGCTAACGGCCACGTGGACGGCACCGTTAGTGGATGGACGGAAAAAACGGGTCAACGCCCCAAAACGTACTTTGGGTACTTTTGCTACCACTTTTCGACTTTGGGTACACGAGGGGTTCTTTGACCAAACTTTGGGTATTTTTGCCGTCATTAACCCTTTTATTTATTATAAAAACAAGGGTAATCTGCGGCTAATATACCCAATGTTTGATCGGCTGCGGATTATGTACTCAATGTTTATTTTCGACGGCTAATGTACCTAAATTTAATTCTGTTAGATTTTTTCATGATTTCCGTCATTTAACCGTCAACGAGTGATTCCTTCTCCATATGTACAATTTTTTTATATTTATTTTTGGCATAACTCACTCATTTTTTGTCCAAATTTTATGCACGACCTATGGTTGGAAAGATAATAGATAGATCTACAACTTTGGTGTTTTAAGTTTTGCAAAAAAAGTTAAAAGAAAATACGAAATTTCAATTACAACGTAAAACTAGACATTAGTGTAATGCAAAATATTTGTTTTGAGCAAATTTTACTATGCTTAATGACTTTTTCTGAAGAAACGTAAAACTAAAAAGTTGAAGATAAATCTTTTTTCTTTCCGAGGTAGTTTATTTTTAAACTTTGGACATAAAATGAGTGAGTTTTGTTAAAAATACGAAAACTTTTGCACATCACATCTTTTATATTTTTGACATAACTCACTTATTTTTTGTCCAAAATTTATAAATAAACTATCATTGGAAAGATAAAAGATTATCTACAACTTTTTAGTTTTACGTTTCATCAGATAAAGTCATTAAGTATATTAAAATTTGCTCGAAACAAATATTTTGCATTACACTAATTTCTAGTTTTATGTTGTAATTGAAATTTCGTATATTTTTAAACTTTATTTTACAAAACTTACAACACCAAAATTTTTTATTTATCTCTTATCTTTCTAACCATAGGTTGTGCATAAATTTTGGGGAAAAAATGTGTGAGTTATGCCAAAAATACGAAAACTGTACATATAGAGGAGGAATCACTCGCTGTCGGTCAAGTGACGGAAAACACGAAAAAATCTAACGGAATCAAGTTTGGGTTAATTAGCCGTCGAAAATAAATATTGGGTACATTTGCCACAGTTTACCTTAAAAACAAAATAAAGTTTTTAGTCTATTTTAGCTTTTTTACCCTACATATTTATATTTTACCAAACGTTAAATCAGTTTTTATTATCAGCAACAATTGTTTATAATTTTTTTTTACCAAATACATGTCCCTTTTTTTCTTCTTCAAAAATTGAGATTGAAAATATTTTTTTTTTCAAAAACAAAGGTATACCAAACAGTGCCAATATGTAGTATCTAGTATCTACATCAAACTTCTTCATCAATGTTTGCGGAAACGAATTTAATTTAATTTAGTTTTTAACAATAATATATGTTGTAAATGTTTTTTTAATATAATACAAATGTAACTTATTAAAAAAAATTATAATTTTTTTTAATAATACAAAAAAATTATTGTAATTAATTAATTAATTAAATAATTTTTCTTCATTAAATTTCTATCGTAAAATTCAATATGGCGACTTATGAAGAATTGATTACAAACATTAGATTCTCGCATGGTAACCGAAATGTGTAAGTCAAAAACTAAGGCAATGTAGGTCAGTCACGTCGCCACATGGTAAAAGAGAACGAAAATTTAGTCAAAATGTGAATAAATTATACGTTGTCTTGTGGAACTTTACGAGAGAGTAAATATAAAATTTTATTATCTATGTCAATTTTTTTATATCGTCATTTTTTTTTTTGCAAAAAAGAAAAAAGGAATTTTAAGTATTTTTTTTTTATAAAATGTGTGTATTTATACAATAAAGATCCTTTCTTAATATCATTGGGAAATCGTGTGCTTAAGTAAATGTGCCATACTATTGGATCCGACACACACTGCGTGAACTGTCGAAGTCTCAATTAACGTAACAAATCCATTGAAGGTGAAGAAACTTAATTGGACGAGGGGATAAAGGGTTAATGACGGCAAAAATACCCAAAGTTTGGCCACGTGGACAAACGTGGGTTGCTGACATAATAATTTTTGCCACGTGAACGAGCCCACATCAGCCTCGTTTACGACAAAACAAGGAATTAAACCCCTAATTAATACTATTCAACACAACTAATTGAACCCCTAATGATTACACTTAACAAAACAGATTTGTCCACGTGGCCATAATTAAAAGGTAACTTAACGGTGCTACGAGAATGGAGTGGTCAACTCCCCAAATGTGACTTTGGGTATTTTTGCCACCACTTTTAAACTTTGGGTACACGAGGGGTTCTTTGACCAAACTTTTGGTATTTTTGCCTTCATTAACCCTAACTCTTCCGCGAAACATGGTGAAATAAGACATACGACTTAGCTTACTCGGTTTCAATCAAACCCTCCTTAAGAAGCAAATTTGTCAACTAACGCAAACTAAATACTTGCTTTTAGTTGGGTCGTCGTACGATTCAAAAAAAAAAGTTGGGTCGTCTTACGGCAGAATTTTGGCGAGCGTGGGACGGCCTACTACGCGCACCGGACGACCCGTTGCGCGTGCACAACGGCCAACTCCGTGCCCACGGTAGCCTAAAGCGCGCCCACGGTAGCCCATTGTGCGCCCACGACAGCCAAGTGCGCGCCTAGGCCAGCCCATGGCGTGCCCACGGTTGCCCAGTGCTGCTATAGAGGCACATAATACGACAAATATGTTGGGTTTTTCGATGATTTTTTCTTAATCCCGAAGCAGAAATAATGAGATATCATCTAAACTAAGATATAGAATAATCACGAAAATTAAGAGATTCATTTTCGACACGTTACCAGACTTTAGGTACTTTTGTCGACTGTACCAAAATCGGTGAGATGCTCCTCGTTTTGCGTGTCACCGAATGCTATGGGTTGCGCGGATCCGAGCACGTCAAATGTCGTACCTCTATATTGTCCACCCTTGCTGTGGGAACGTCTGACAGACCGGAAATCGCGGATTGAGACAGCTAGGTCCTTCACGGCGATTGGACGACAAACCAACGGAGCACGGGGAGAAGAAAATCACAGGTTATGTTCAAGCTAGGGGCCTACGAATTTTCTCTCGTGTTCGGCTTTAATTGTAGCTAAAAGTTGGTATTTATAACCCACATCATTAAATGACCTAATGGGCTTATGAGTCTAGTTTATGAGCTTAAGTCATTAGGTCATTATTAATTAATTCTGGTAATTAATTAATGACCTCATAATTATTCTACGGGCCCGGGTGAACCCGCAACCATGTAATGTAGTTGGGTCTAAACCCGAAAAACCTAATAGACTCAAATCCCGCAAAATATAGTTGTGAAATTTTATTCACGTGGGATTTTTTTTACAAACGATTGAGATACGAATTGGATCAAGCATATCAATCAAAATTTAATATTAATCTTTTTTTGTTAGCATAAAAATTAAAAACACACAATGACAATTTAACTCGGTACCATTACTAAATAATAATAACAGTTTTTGTTAGCATGTTGTCATTGTATTGCCATAGGCTCATAGCGATGTCTAAAGTTCCACATATCTATGTCACTATTTCTCGTTTTTGATTTGCCAAATAAATACAAGCCCCCTTTAAAGATTAAATTGACTGTATTTTTTATTACTTAAATAAAATTTATCATTTATAGGAACTAATGCATTTATTTTTTTGCCTCGTCACACTTACACCTATAGAATAGAACAATAACTTACATCCTTGTTTTAAAAGCAGCATAAAATTGTAAGAAAATCGTTCATTGAAAAAGAACAATATATCAAGCACACTCGTGTCAAGTGGCCTGGGCCACCGTGATGTCCCGGCCCCACAACTAAAGGACCGCAAACTTCGTGAAGCGGAGTTAGGCTACTTTCAACGAAATTGCATAACACCAAAATACAATCCACTTTGCACTCAATGGGACTGCAAATGTGATTATATTTTGGTGCATAATGCAGTTTGTGAATAATATCACATCACATCATATTTGATGGAGTACTGTACATAATTATATTTGTACTTTATTATATTCTATTATTTATATATTTTTATTATGTAATTTTAATAGTGAGAATTCATTAACTAGTAACATATTTTGGTTAAAATCATAAACTACACACATTTTAACATGGGAGGTTGTTTAACACCGATTTTGGGGTTGCTATAACATCGATTTCGGGGTTAGCATGCAATGCCGAATTCGAATGCTAACCCCGTATTAGATCTATACAACGTTCGTATTTTTGTCATAACATGCTCATTTTTTGTCAAAATTTTACAAATGACCTAATCGATCCAAAGCTAAAGAGATAGACCTACAAATTTGTAGGGTTTTTTTTTTGTCATAAAAGGCCCTTAAGTACATAAAAATTAGCTCGTAGCAAATATTTTTCATTACAAAAATGTTCAGTTTTACGTTTTGGGTTAAATTTTGTATTTGGTTTTAACGTATTTTATAAAACGTATAACAAGAACATTATAGATTTATCTTTTATATTTCCATCCATAGGTCATTTGTAAAATTCGTATAATAGATAGGTGAGTTATGCCAAAAATACAAAAGTTGTATAAATTATCTCAGAATCCGACGTTGCAAGTCAGTGTTTAACCCCGAAATCGGTGTTACTATTACCAACCCCGACTTTCATACTAGCAACCTTCCATGTCAAAATTTGACTTTGGAGTTGCTAACAACTATTTCTAGGGTGCTAACACCGATTTCGGGGTTGTTAACACCGACTTCGGAGTTAGCAACGCCGAATTCAGATATTAACCTCGTTGTAGATATGCTGAACATTCGTATTTTTGCCATAACTTGGTATTTTTTGTCAAAATTTTACAAATGACCTATCATTTGGAAAGTTAATAGATAGATCTACAACTTTATAATTTTAATTTTTATCATAAAATGTCTTTAAGTATATGACAATTAGATCGTAAAAAATATTTTTCATTACAAAAATGTCCAGGATTACATTTTGGGTTAAATGTCGTGTTTGTTTTTATCTTCTTTTAAAAAACGTATAACTACAAAGTTTTAGATCTATCTTTTTCATTTCCAACCATTGGTCATTTGTGAAATTAAGATAAAAAATGAGTAAGTTATGCCAAAAATACGAAAGTTATGTATATTATTTCCGAATGTAATATGTTTTTTAAATTATATTTTAATGTAATATGTTTTTTAAGCAATGTAATATTTATTTGAATTTAAAATTATTTATTCAACTTAGTTTTTTTTAAAGTTTAAATAAATTATTAATTAAATAATTTATTAGTTACTTAATGATTAACTAATTAATCGAATAATAAAGATTTATCCAAATTATTAAATAATAAAAATAATATTTAATTTAATAATATAATGATAGACAAGACGGGACATGCTTTTGAAGAGCTATTGACGTCACCTTTACTTGATAAATGTTAGCGCACAATTTTTTTTTTAGAGAAAATCTGGAACTATATTAATAATCAAAGAGGGGCAAAGTCCCTCGTAACAATGTTTACAAGCCACTCCGGGCACTCAAGACACCAAAAGTCTGGAGTCGATGAAGAAAGGCGAGATCTCGCAATACAATTAGCTACTTTGTTAGCGCACAATGTTACATAGCTGATTGAGCTAAAATCGGGCATGTAAAAACATACGGTATATTCACTCTATAGATAAGGTTGGGCGTAGCCCCACTTACAAAATATGGTTGGGCCACACTCAACAGAGGCGAACTTACATAGGGCCAAGCGGGATCTGCTGTCCCCACTCAATTCGAGATTCTGAACTTATTACTTTTAATATTTTAATATATTTACACGATCAATAATATTAAAAAAATTACTCATTATATTATTCGGCGAGCTTGGGCCGACCCAGTTGTCTTGACACAACTAAAACATCTTATTTATAAGATAAATATATAAAAAAATTAATAGTGTATTATTTTAATTGATTTCGACAATTATAATCTAAGTCTATATACTATGTTATATAAAAAGTGACAAGTATACAAAAACCCGAAACTCGAACTAAACTCCGAAACTTAAACGCAGATTCCTCCCAAATCAAAATCCGAGTCTCAATTTTGGGAACAAATTTTCGATTTTTGAACCCGCTTTCACCCGTGTAATCTCACACTTCTTTGATAGTAAGTAAGGTTAAGCTTTTTGAGATTCAAAAAACACATATTAGAGGTTTTATAATCTTTTTCATAATATTATCACCCAATATAATTATAATGTATGTCACTCTCATTTTCCGTCTAATTCTTGCAGGTAGAAACAGATAATTAATTTATTCCAAAATTGACCATAATATTGTGCGATGCTGTGATAAATGAGAAAGCTAAGACAAACAAATTATTATTGAATATTTATTCGCAAATAATTTAATTCCAAGTCAAAATCATAATCACAATTTTTCTTACGGTTGAAAATCAATAAATAAATAAAAAAAAAGTTAAAAGAAAGAAGAAGAACAGAGAATCGTTATTTCGAAGTGTACGCGAGACAGAGAGAGACTTTGTGTCAAAGCGATTGGTTTGGTGAAATCTGCCATTGTCAAACCCAAACCCTAAGAGAGAGAAACTGCACCAATGGAGGTCTCCTCCTCGTCGTCGCAGCCTCAGCACCGCAGCAACTCCGACATGGAACCCACACCTATGCCGCCGATTGACCCCGCCCCCACCGTCTGGGACTGGGGCGAGCTCCTCGACTTCACCGTCGACGCCGATCTCGCCATCGACTGGACCGCTCCGGTATCGGCGCCGCCGCTGGAGGTTGAGACTCCGACGGAATCTCCGACCGACGCTTCGGTGGCGGAAGGTTCGGATCCGGGGAAGGTGAGGAAGCGGGACCCGAGGATGTCGTGCTCGAACTTCCTGGCGGGGATCGTGCCGTGCGCGTGCCCGGAGATGGACGCGAAGATTCTGGAGATCGAGGCGGAGGAGGCCGCGCACGAGAAGAAGCGGCCGCGGAACGGGGGAGGGGCGGCGAGGGCGGCGGCGGGGTCGGCGAGGTGCCAGGTGCCGTCGTGCGGGGCGGACATCAAGGAGCTGAAGGGGTACCACCGCAGGCACCGCGTGTGCCTCCGCTGCGCCAACGCCGCCACCGTCCTCATCGCCGGCGAGGAGAAGCGCTACTGCCAGCAGTGTGGCAAGTGAGTCCTCTGCTTCGGTCTGCTTTCACTTTGATTTAAGACTGAATTTAGCAACTTCTGCGGATTTACTTGTTGCTTCTTTTGAGATTGAAGGCTTTGGTTTCGATTTATGTCGCAAAATTATGGGAGGAGTGACGGAATCGAAAGGGGGATTTCGTTGCCAATGAGCACTGATGATTGCTTCTATTTTCTAAGCAATTCGGCATTTTTGTTTAGGGTACTTACGCTTAATTAGTTTTTAGCAACTTATATGAATTTACTCAGTTGCTGCTTTTGAGATCTTAGTTTTTGTTTCGGACCTTCGGTTTATGTTGCATATGATTGGTAATTTTGTGTTTGGATTTTGGGAGATGTTCCGGGATCAAACCGGGGTTTTTCTGCATTGCAACTGAGGTATGGTTTTGAGCCGATATTTGAGAAAGAGTATTTTTGTGAGCAGAGGCAGACGCGGTGGTAAGTCAGCTGTCTGCTTCACTTTAGTACTATTGGTTCTTGCCCGTCATTTTTTGTTAGCGACGTTTTTGAAACTACTCGTTGCTGCTTTTGAGATCAATGGTTTTTGTTTTTGTTTCGGTTTATGTTTAATATGATTGATTGTTTTGAGCAATCAGAAATGGGTTTTTGTTACTGATTATGATTTTTTTGCTAAGCCATTTGGCCTAGTCTGCTTCACTCTAAGCAATTTTGTATTTTGTTTTGGCCAGTTTTTGAAGAATATTATTATTTGCTAATTAGAACTCGAGCGCTCTCTAGTTTCAGAATATAAGGATGTAGTTAGTACGCTCTGTGCATTGACTGCACAAAGATAGGCTTTCTATTTGTTTCATAATCAGTTCTGGGTTCCAATGAATGCCTATCCTTTCATAGGTTCCATGAATTGCCAGACTTTGATGAAGGCAAACGGAGTTGTAGAAGAAAATTGGAGCGCCATAACAACAGGCGGCGCAGAAAACCTGTTGGCTCAAAAGGAGCCTCTGAAAAGGAATCTCCCGGGGACGTCCAAAGTGAGGATGCTAGTGGTGATGGTGAAACTGGAAAAGGTGTTCAACTTTTAACATATTGTGTCATCTTGTTTAACTTTCAGAAATCAGTATTGTTGTTTTGGGTAATTTCAGAATTTTAGGATTTATACAACTATAAATAGAGATTAAACTCTAATCCCTTACGGTTTGTGATGTAGATTCGTCGCCGATGGACAGCCAGGTGGTTCAGAAAGAAACATGCGTGGAGTCTGAAGATGCGCAAGTTTCCCCTCAAAATAGAGCTCCTGATGTAAATAGTGACGGCACGGTATCTTTAGCTGACTCCGGTGAATTAGGAGGGAAATATAATGGCAAGCATGGTGTATCTATTTCGTATAGCAACAAGAGTTCGTACTCGTCTTTGGTAGGTGTTCTATATATGCTTCTTGTTCCCGTTTTTCTTCCCCTTAGCCTAGTTAAAAACAACTAGTTAAAAAAAAAAAAAAAAACAAAAAAAAAAACATATGTTACACTTACATATATATAATACTGGCCATTGCCTTATTGATGGATGGAAGAAAGGTTTTTGATCTTTAGCCTTGTAAGCCCTACATAGTAGATCATTCAAACTCAATTTTGATTTGTCTGTTTTTTTTTCTTTCTCCTCTGCTCTGTTTATTTCCCCTTTCTCCTCATTTCGCGCAACTAAGCTATATAAATCAACGCAAGGTTATTTTCGTCACAAGATGGAAAAAGTTAAGGCTTTTAATGGAAAATGGATTTTTTATTACTTATAAAAATTTAGAAGTACAGTGCTCACTGCTCAAAATAGTAGTTAAAGGGGCATAGCGGCTAAAAGCTCTCTTTCCATGAAAGCATATCTTTTTTGAGTTGCAGTTAACTAATTAAACGTATTGTTACAGTGTCCCACAGGCCGTATCTCATTCAAGCTCTATGATTGGAATCCAGCGGAGTTTCCTAGACGACTAAGACACCAAGTATTATTAAAGGATTATTATTACAGTTTAGTATTTACAGAAACTTTCTTTTGCTGCATGTGGTAATAAGAATTTGATTCAAATGTGCTCCTCATTTGCTTCAGATATTCCAATGGCTGTCTAACATGCCCGTTGAGTTGGAAGGGTATATCCGTCCTGGATGTATTATCTTGACTGTTTTCGTGGCGATGCCAAGCTTTATGTGGGTAAAGGTAAAAGTTCTGATTATTTTCTGGAGAAATGTTCTCAAGACTTATGTTATTATGATTGGTAGCTTATTTATTCTCTTACTATTTCGTCGCTGGAACAGTTGACAGAAGACCCTATATCATATGTTCGTGACTTTGTCATCGCACCCGGTGGGATGCTTTCAGGAAGAGGAAATATACTTGTTTATTTAAACAACATGGTTTTCCATGTTTTAAAAGGTAAATGATTTTTTCATTAATTCTTAAGGTTATTGGTGGCATATATACCTAAGTTGTGTAATATTTTTGTAGCACTTCTTTGGAAGTCATACACCTGGATTCTGTCCAATTTCAATACAAGTTTCAAAAAATGCTACAAATATTAATATTTGGGTATATATATGCCGTAAAAAAAATTAGTTTTTGTGTATATGTTTGCTGTGAATATTACCAATTCTTAATTAAAGTTGGTGAAAAATACTCTATAACCTAATTTCCATATATATCTTAAAATGTCATAGGTGGGACTTCTGTAATAAAAGGAAATGTGAATGTGGATGCTCCAAGGCTTCACTATGTTCATCCAGTATGTTTCGAGGCAGGCAAGCCGATGGAAATTGTTGCCTGTGGTAGCAACTTGTCGCACCCCAAATGTCGGTATGGTTGACTTCTATATCTTTATTCAAAGGGAAAGTACATATGTTTTTCTTTGTTATTTATTTAAAATTTTCGGACGTTTTTTGTATCACGATCATATAATTAATTAATCATAGTACTACATTACATTGAATAAGATTTTGGTAACGTATTTATCCTACTGTAAGATTTTCAAAATTCGGGTTCTTATTGTCTGAAGAGGTGCTTTACCCGTAATTAATTGCTCATAAGGGACTGGGTTAGCTGATACAGGCGCCCACTAGCTTGTAAGGAGATTATGTTTTTTTTGGCTTTGACCCAAAAGGCACCATTGGAGAGCTTGCGCCTTGCTCATGTAATAAAGGCAGTGTTCTGTTATTGTTTCGCGAAATACTGCTGGCTAGCGTGTTTGTGTTTGTGTATATTTCGTTTTCATTACCAGTTCTTTTCACCTACTTGTACGATAAACTGAATTTCTAATTGTAAACAAGTTTGAGTGGATACAGTTGGTATCACTAACTGCCCAAGCCTTTTTACACTGGATTGATAAATTGCTTTCTGATGAATAACAAGTTGCTGAAGAAATAATGCTGTTCTGGCAGATTTCTAATATCCTTCTCCGGAAAATATCTGGCACACGATCATAGTCACGAATCTTCACATCTTCAGACTGGACGGAGCACCGGAAGTAACATGGACCATCAGTCATACAAAATACACGTTCCTCAAACCGATGCAAACCATTTTGGACCTGTATTTATTGAGGTAGTTGATTTTGAAACATATATTTTTTCGTTTCCATTTGACTGTTCTCAATAAATATGTCAGGTTTTTCACCACATTCCATTCTTAATGTCCCGCGACTTGTGGTCATGTGCACAACAAAATAAAGGATGCTATAACGTGTTTTCATGTGTGTCGTTACCAAAATTGAAGTCTTAACCTTGCAGAAAGTATTAAATTATAGTAGTTATTTTGTGATATAATTTTGTCTTCTTCTACTTGTGTTTTAGGTGGAGAACGAGGCAGGCTTATCCAATTTCGTACCAGTACTCATTGGAGATAAAGAAACGTGCTTAGAAATGCAAGTTATCCAAGAGAGATTCGACCAATCTTTATTTACGGACGAGCCATGCGTTTCATCTTCATGTGAAGTTTCTTCACTGCGACAAATTGCTTTCTCCGAAATTCTCGTAGAAATTGCGTGGCTACTTAAGAAGCCGGTCGCAGAAAATGTTCATCAGAAATTGAAAACCTTTCAGATCCAAAGGCTTCAGTCCGTGTTGAACTTTTTGATATCAGTTGACTCGACCACCATTCTAGAGAAGATTCTAGAGAATTTGGTGACCGTTGTTGAGAAGATAAAGTCAAAGGGTGACAGAAATTGCATCAGTGACGCTGACTTAAGCCTCTTAGAAAAATATATTGACTATGCTCATCGTCGTCGTCAGAAACTACATAATTCCGGGTGTGGAAATCTCCATTGCAGACCTTTGACGTCTAACGGAGACATAGTTTCTAAAAGCGGCTTACAAAACGAGGGGTGTTCTGTTGTTTTTTTCCCCCTTCAGGTGCCTGTTTCATCCTCGCTTTATGAGAAAAAAATTTCTGGAATTGATTAAGTTCGGCAGTGAATTGCTATAAAATAATTAAAACATTAATGATTAGTTACGGTTTGCAGGATGAGTGTGGAGTTCCGGCCTCCAGCAAGAGGAGCGAAACCATTCCAATTTTGAATAGCGAAAGATTTTCCGACGCTAACCCTAACGAGGATTGGCTTAACGGAGTGTCTTGCCGCGTCATTGCCTCATCAGCGGGGCCAGTGAGAACCCGATTCGCGCCGGTCTTAAGGTTCCGGCCCGCGCTGTGCCTGATCGCCGTGGCGGCGGTCTGCTTAGGGATCGGCTCAGTGATTTTCCACCCGCACAAGGTCACTGAGCTTGCGATTTCGATACGCAGGTGTTTGCTCAACAAAATGTAGATGAGAAGCTCCTGATGGTAAATTTAATGTACAGTATGAATGTACACTACTACGACTGACACAAACAAGCTTAACTCAGGATTCTTTTTGTCTTGTAATCACGGCCGTTAGATTTTGCAACTTCAAGGGTTGACTTTAGAAAGTCAAAGGCATCTTCTTGGCCATAAAATAGAAAGCTTTATGTTTTTTGTTTTGATTTGACCTACCTCACTCATTATTGTTCTTTAATTTCATCTCGTGATTAATAAAAGATTTTAGTTTGTATCTTACCCTTTATTTTGTTGAGTTATTGTTGATAATTCTCTTTATTGTCTTAAATTGTGAACTTTGACATTTAATTGGTGCTTGTCACACATTTATTTAAAAACTTTGGGCGAAACTTGCACCCTTTTTTTTTGGTCTTTTTCGTCGGCTCTTGACTTTTCGACCGGTTTCAAATTGGCTTTCCGTTTTAAAACGTCCATTTAAAAATAAATAAATTTGAGCTAGGTATAATGAGACCGATGTAGGAACTTTTTAAAAATTATGTATTTTGTTTATTAGATAATTAAAAGAGGAAAAAAAAAAACTTTGGATTTTTACATCGATATTAAAGTATTAAAAAAAATCATAAGATATTCGAATCCAATAATTAGTCAAAACTTCAAGAGGAATCATAACAAACTAATATATATAAATAATAAAATCGGGAACTGAACCAGCAATGAGATTTCTTTTTCCGCGGTTTGATCTCGAAACCCGTTTCTTTGCTTTAAAATGTGATAAATCAGATTTTCAGGGTTGAAATTTTTGCCCTTATAAAAAAGTTTACCTGAACCAAGCTTGTTTGGCCTAGTGGTAACTCCACTACTCTTCTATTCAAGATGTCACGGGTTCAAACCCCATGAGACTTAAATGAATGCCCCCTTTACATTTGTAAACTTGGCCAATAGTGCCACCTGTTCTTACACTGAATATATCTAATAATGCGATAATGCATTGTAATCTTGGCCGTTAGTGCCACCCCATAGTTTACCTGTTATCTATTTTTCCTTCAATTAGTATATACTAGTAAACCGGCACCGCGCTTCGCGCAGTGGTGTAGTATTATTTTTCAATTAAGATAGAAAAGTTTTGCAAATTGATTAATTTTATTGTATGTTTTAATTGGATGGCACATCAACACTGACCTAAACTCAATAAACTCTCAATTTTATTGTAATATAATTGATGATTTTATTAAATAATGATCATCTATTTGTAAAAGTTTGAATTAAATGGTCATAATTATTATCCTCAAATTAGTTG
The DNA here is from genome assembly GCA_954871525.1 of Parietaria judaica. Taxonomy (NCBI): domain Eukaryota; kingdom Viridiplantae; phylum Streptophyta; class Magnoliopsida; order Rosales; family Urticaceae; genus Parietaria; species Parietaria judaica. The sequence goes on from OX940866.1 coordinate 3,615,380, forward strand.
TATTTGAAGGATTAGAAGGGTCCAACTAAATTGTACATGTAAAGAATATTAACTAATAGAAATTATAAATTATCTATTTTTTCTTAGTGGATTATTTTGTTTTTGTTTTTGTAATACTTATATTGAAAGCAAAATGTATTAGTAATACTGGACAGTTTTATTTTTTAGAATGTGTTGTACTTGACAGACTTATAACTGCATCATACTCAACTATTGTTGAACCGTATAACTATTTTAAAAATGAGCTTTTATATTTAAAATATTTACAATAATTTTACCACATATTGAGTAATATAAGTAATTTGGAATTGTCCAAAGTTCAAACTACCATTGAGCATCTAACGAATGGCGCGTAGTTAGTTTTCATAAAATAAATTTCAAAATAACATGAATTGCCAATTCTCTCTCTTTTTATAATTGCTGTGTCATTCTCCAAAAACATTCTTCTACATAAATAGAGGGGAAAAAAAAAGCTTCTTGAGGTTCCCTTCATAACAGATAAGGACAAATAAGTAAGATTTATTAACTGCTTTATAAATGGAGTAATAATAATAATAATACATTAACAGATCAGTAGAGGAAAAAAAATAGAATATCACTTTAATATAAGATTTAGGAACGATTTTTATGCTTATTCTCCTAAAAAAATATGACCATCTCCACTAATAATTTTAAAAAAAATGTCTATGGAGTCGTTTTGAAATCTTTGAACAGATTAGCAAGTTAAAATACCAGAATTGGGAAGTTGTACCAAAATACCATGTGTTCTAAGTCTTAAAGCCATGGAACCAATTTTAAGGATATAATGAAGGGATTGTTCAATTTTAAGGAAAATGTTTCAATTATTTGGTTTAAAATTTAAGGTTTGGATGGTCAAAATACCTTTAAAAAAACACTGTAAATAAATGAGAGAAAAAAAAAACAGCGTTTTTCCAACATAAATATAAAATACATAGTGAATGAAATTGCATTTTAGGCTCCTATTGAACATAACAATATGCCATTTGCAAAAATAACAATATCAAATGATCAAGAATCACTCGACAAATCACTCTATCTATATTAAATTTGAAACGACATCAAATCAAAAGCTCATCTCGGCATAACATGGTGAAAAATATAATACATGGTTTAAATCATCTCCCTCCATTTAGCCATAATATATTATCAACCATGGAATCGGAGAGAATACGAAAACTTACTCCTATACATGAAAAGAGTAGATAATATTATGAAACCATACCTCGGTTCCATAGCATCAATTTCCAACAAATTAAATCCGGAAGAAGGAAGCACAAGCAGGCCGAGGACATCGGGTAGATCCACTAATTTCATTTATTGCTCGAGTATTTGATCTGGAATAAAAAGACAAATAATGCACAAATTAAGAGTTTATACATACTACAAAGAAGACAATGTGATCCCAAACAGACAATGCAAACATATAATGAAAAAAGAACACATACCTCGGGAATCCCCATGTGTGTATGTGCGGTCTATATATAGATGTACAAACTCATCTATAAACTTATGTGAACTTTTTCTAGAGAATTTTAATAGTCTATAAATAAAATTAGATAAATGATGAATGGTAACATTATTTTAGAGATCTCAAAGGGTCTTGGTGGACATTAAATGAACTAATCATTAACTACTAATATAAGAGAAATCTAATGAACAAAGCAAAGCATTTGCACGGTTTTACGTGTAAAAGAAAAATGCATGAATGTATCTGTATGCAATTACATCAATGAAATTTACTATTTATTGTTTGATGTAAAGCAATTGTCTACTGGATGAATGTTTGATTTTTAGTTTCTAAAAAAATCTGAAAATTTAGCATTCTCAATTCTCTCTAATTATATATTGCCATTTCTCTCTAATTATATTAAACTGTACCAAATACTATTTTTCGTGGACATAATCAAAACCGAAATCTCAAATGCATCTTAAATTATTGGTATGAGTTTTTTTATAAGAGAATTGTTGAGAAAATTTTGTCATCATTTAAATTTAATTCAAAATTCTAGAAAAATAGCATTTGAAGATGCCATTATAAAAAAATTGTTGAGAAAACTTGTCTTCATATTTTTATATATATAGATTATTATTGACAATTCACCCTAAACATAAATCAATTCCTAAATATATAATTCACCATTTTTTTAATCCCATTATCTATAACAACTCATGATGCAACCCCCTTAGTATAACTACTGTTTCATCTTCTCTTCTCCAATTTTATATTACTTTCGGCAAAAACAACCAGAAAAAAAAAATATAATCTCAAAAAATATGAGAGCATATATGTGCATGAGGCATTAGAAAATTGATTGTTAATCACCATTTATTATTAGTGCTCATCATAAATTCTCAAATGCAACTTAAATTATTGGTATGAGTATTTAAATTTATTTCAAAATTCTAGAAAAATAGCATTTCAAGATGCCATTATAAAAAATTTGTTTTATATATATATATAGATTTACTTCTTATTTTTTCTTATTAATTTCCATTGGGTATTTTACATTATGTGTAGGTAACAGTAATTGCTGATATTTATAGGTTTTATTAGATAGGCATAACAAAAAGTGTAACACTCTTATTATTTTTTATTTGGTTTTCATATGAGAATTTCGTTCAACATGTTTGTTGAGACTTGAGACTATCTGACCACTTCTTTACCGATTTTAATTGCTTAGCTTATTGATTTATTTAATTTGTGCCATTAAGTTTATGGAATGTAATTTCCTAGCAAGAATGTAACAATTGTAATTTTCAAAATTATTATATAAATATCAATTTTAAAATAATTTAACTCCCGTTACATAAGTGTAATGTAACAATAGTTACACTTATATAACTCCAGTTACACTTATGTAACTCTAGTTACACAAGTGTAATTGTAGTTACATTTATGTACCTCCAGTTACACAAGTGTAACTGTAGTTACATTTATGTAACGAGCGTTACATTAGTTAAGTGTAACTGTAGTTACATTTATGTAACGAGCGTTACATAAGTGTAACTATAGACAAAAAAAAAAGAAAAAAAGAAAAAAAAAAGATAAAGAACTATCTGACCACGAACAAGTTTGAACAAGATGAGCCTTTTTTTTGTTTTTTTCAAATCCCATTCGATTGTTGGTAATTTTTCAAGAAAATCGACATCAAATTTGGTGGAGTCAAAGTAAAGAATTCAAGTCTCAATAATTATTTAGTTTTTTTTTTCTTCTATACATGTTTCACATTTTTTTGTAGTTTGACAAAGTTTAGTATCATTTTCGTTATTTCAATTAGTTTCTGAATCATTTTTTTGTTTTGCTTATAATGTTTTTTTGTCGTCTTTGGATAATTTAATGTTGTGGAATATATTTTTTTTCCTTCTTTTATTTGTTTTTCGTTCATTAACAGGCAATAAAAAAAGAAGTGAATTAGACAATTACAACTATATGCAAAGACGACAATTTAAACTATACCGGGGCGATTACATGAAAGCAATCAATTATTATACAAGTCAATCTTTACAAGTTAAAAAATAAGTATACTATTTACTAATGCACGAAAATTTAAGTTTTTTTAACCTAAAGATGTTATTGATGAAAAAAATTTGTTCAAAAATCCCGCATTGATTAGTAAATATAAATTTTAATAATTGACTTGTATATATACATATGTATATATATATTATATATATATATATAAATCAAGGTGCGAAATATCGCGAAAATCGAACGAAATTCGCACCGATTTTCGTTTTTCGGTGATTTGCGGAACGACAACCCTTTCGTTTCGCTGTCGTTTTACCAAATTTCGCGAAAAAAGAAAATCTCTTGTCGTTTTTTTCCTTCAAAACGACGAAATGGTGTTCGAATTTCGCATTTTTGGTAGATTTCGGCAAAAATACCAATTAAACTTTCGGCAAAAATAATTATACTCACACAAGACCCCGCCTCGCCACGTCCGGCCGGCGGCGGCGCGCGCGTGTGGTGGCGTAACATTTGTGTGAATCCTAATCCTATGACCCTAAGGGCCCAAGCCCTTGTCCCTAATATTTGGTATATAAACATCACCAAACTCTTGTCATCTATCAATGTGGGACTTTTTGTTTTCAACTAATATCACACATTCACACTTAACATACACATACACTTCACCTAATAATTTAACTTAATATTACACACTTCAAATAATATTATACACTTAACATACATATTAACTTCACCTAACATACATATACACTTAATATACATATTCATTTAATATTATACACTTCAACTAATATTAAATTTGTTAACATACCTATACAATTAACATGCATATTCACTTAATATTACACACTTAATTAACATACATATTCACTTCACATAATAATTTGACTTAATATTATACACTTAAACTAATAAAGTGACTTAATATTATACATTTCACCTACATATTTAAGTTACAAATGTGTTTTGTTGTATACAATTATGTCTTGTATTTATTAAATATGTAGTTTTGAACCTATATAAATATCGTGCTTAAATACTCAAATATTTTTTACAAAATATCCATGCGAAAAGTGCGGTAAATGCGGTATGTCCATGCGAAAAGTGCGGTAAATGCGGTATGCGGCATGCCCTTTTTTTCCCATTTGCCCATCGACATACCCATCGGCAAGCGACATATCCGTAAAACGGAAAATGCGAAACGAAAACGGCATGCGGTATTTTAAACCTTGATATAAATATATATATACGAGAATTCTTACTTTATAGTAAACGTCTGTTACCGACGTTTCGGACAAGAGATTTGGATTAACGTACGCACGGAGGATTACTCAACCGAGCTCAAGCGGACACAAGGACGAATAAGTCTTTTTGCTAGTCAATTGTGGCATTTTAGTCTTTTATGCTTTGTGAAAATAATACAACCTTTAAATATCCTCATTTGTGTGTGAGGGAGGTTATGCAGAGAGTCTAGAATTCCCATAGAAGGGGATTTAGGGTTAAACTGTATTTGGTGTTCGTATTGGTGTTCTTCCCCATTGAGAAAATTGATTTCGATCTTCACTGTGTGTCACCATTGTTGAGTAGCTTGCTTGTGTTTGTGTAGAGCTGGTTGGATCATTGATTTGTGCGTGCAGATTGAGATCGAGAAGGAGAATCGAACACGGCGAGAGGAAAGTGGAATTTCACGAGGTCTACGCCACCAATCACGAGGGCGATTCATCGGGACCGTAACAACGTCTTGGATTTTTGGAGGGACACGCACCACTTGTGCTCTTGTCACATCGCATATGGGTACACCCAACCTTTAACTTTACTAGTGGATAGCACCGCGCTCCGCACGGTGGCGAGAAAATATTTCGTTTAAATTTAAATAAAAAAATTGGATAAACTAATTTTATAAATTACATATTGTAATCGAAACAATTATATACAAACCAAACTCATTAATTGTTGATTTATTCTTGAAATTTTACCGTTCAAAATAAAACGAATGCATAACCAAAATATTATTCTAACAATTCCATTAAGCAAGTAAACTATTGAATGAATTGTATACAAGGAAATCCCATAGTTACAAAAAATCCATTTCTGCCCATTAATTACATTTTTTGGACCTAATTAACCATTTCCATTACGTTATTGTAACTTTAGTTACGTAATTTTGACTTCTATAATGAATTTGTATTTAGAATTTTTTAGTTACGTTACAGTACTAACTTGGATTACATTTTCGTAACTATAATAACATTATTTTAATTAAAATTACGTAATTACTAAAATTATATTTACTTAATTATAATTTCTTTTATGTAACTACTATTATATTTTCTTCATAAAAGTTGCACTTTAATTATAATTTAACTGAATTCTAATACGTAATTTTCCTAATTATATTTACACATTTTTCATTATAATTACAACACATTCAACTTCAACCTCAATCTAAGTAATTAATTAAAATTATTTTTTTGTATTTATATATATAGTTATGAATAATAATAGATTTATGGTTATTTGGTGTTTTCTTTACTATGCAATTAATAAGATCACGATAAAAATTGGAGGAGGGATTTTTTTTAGAGATCTTTGTTATTGATTTGATATTTCAACTATAAAAATATTTTTTTTACGTATTAATTCGTTATTTTAAATAATTTATTCCATTAATTGTATTCAATAGGAAGACTAATCAATAAACTATTTTACAATTAGTAATTAAAAAGTAAAAAGGTAAATAATGAAGGAAGGGTATATTTGTTCACAATTCAATTAATAGGTAATTTTAAATTTAATTACTATAAATAGGTTCATGCATTTTTTTGAAAATATTTGATCAAAATGAGCATTTGGCTCATTAACCCTTTATAAATTAATACTAAAAGTTCAAAGTAGAATCTAAATTTATTTTTAGAAGCCAAAATTTCAAAGGTCATAAAATTTTATTTTTCGTCGATGTCAAAAAACGTTGGTGTTGAAAGATCCCATTTAGTCGACGTGAATATTTTAAAATCTTAAATGAAACTACATGTTACTTGGTCTCTTCTCTCTCTTTCTATGCACATATGTTGTCCAACAATAAATTTTAAAATATATTCCGCATAATTACTTAAATTAAAAATCTACAGAAGATCTACTCTTAAACTAAACTACCTCGGACATGTAATAAAATAAGAAAATCAAATGGAGTAAGAAGTAAAAACAAAATACGTGATTCAAATTTTATGAATGAAATAAATCCTAAATCCACAATAATATTTTATATAGAGAAAAGAAGAGAACCAATAACTTTTTTACCACAACAGTAATCTAAATTTAATTTTTGTAGCTAATAATGCGTCAAATTAGTAAAATCTTCATATATTTAAATATTTATTTTCCCCTTCTAAAATTATTAAATATTCAAAAATAAAAATAACTTTGGCAAAAGATCTACCCTTTCTTAGAACATATATAGAAAGAACATATATATAGCCGAAAATCTTCTTTGTTAAGACATTTCATAAATAATACCCTGTGACTTTCACAATTTCTTTGCGCAATCCAAATTTCCAATTATACAGTCCATCCATGATAAAGCTCTCAGAATAATACAGAGCAAAAGATTATATTCAAAATCGTAGTACTTATTAATGATTATACATACTATAGCATTGAGATTTTACCCATACGTATGTATATAAATAATCAGTGTATATAAAATAATATATAATCAGTAAATAAAAATATGTCATCGCATTAAAATAGAAATAAAAATAACATAATGGTTCACTATTGACTTTACATACCCTTTCAATTTGACATATTAAACTTGAAAAATGTTCAACCTAATAATATGGTCATGGACAAAAGAATATACCTATTATACTGATTATCAACACACATTGTACAAAGAAGAACTAAACTATTAATGCATAAATATTTTAACATAGAGGCTTTTGACGGGGATGTGGTTTAAATAAGTCTTTCATATCTTGCTCTATAGAGTTTAATGCATTGAAAAAAAAAAAACCAACAGTGAAACAATAAAAATTGTCTTCGATTAAGCTTTGTTTCAATAGACCGACCTGGTAAGGTATAATATCATGTTGTCTAAAAAAAACTCCCATCGAAAAGAATTACTGATCATAGCTACTGTACTTGTTTTTAGAGAAAAAAAACTTTGTATGAATATGAGAGGAAAAAAAGTTGATATGAAAATGAGAGAAAAAAAATTATACGTTAAAAGATATCGAACCAAAAAAATTTATTTATGATAGAGATCAATGAGAAATAAATGATTCATTATCAAAATGAGAAAAAAAAATGGTACACAGAATATCAAACCCTCACCAAGTATTGATCGGAATGCCGTCATCGGAAAAAATCGGTCGGAAAAATGGATCACTATTCATAGCCTAGCCACTGCAAAAATAAATTAGAACATAAGTCATTGTTTAAGCAATAATGTTCCGGAAATATTAAACCAACAACCAATAATTAATTAAGACACAAATAAAATAAATATAAATAAATCTAATAATTACAAAAAGTCCTCCGTCAGTAGTGAAAGGAAAGTTTATAGAGAGGATTTGATAGGATGAGAACTTGTGGTTGATATTTTATTTATATATGATCATAGAGGCTAGAGCAAGAGTTGTAAAATGAATAATTACCAATAGTATTGTAAATGTAATCAATAATAATAAATTACAACAAATAATGAAAAACGTTTCGCGAAGTTGAATCAACAAAAATCAATTTCTCTATAAATCTAAGGCATTACTCTTACGTTGAATAAATGAAAAACGTTTTTAAATAATAAATGTTTGGAAAATGAATATAAAAAACTCTCTGATATATATTTGATTTTATTCATTAAATTCACATGCTATAATTTATGTTCATTAAATATTGGGTATATAACTACAACTCTTTTCATATTCTTGGTGATCAATAAATAATCACTTTTAATTTTAAAAAATAATTCAAAATTTTAAGAAAAAAGAAAATCCCAATATCATCTTCACATTGAATTGAATGAATCGTATTTTTTTAATTAAAAAAATAAAAAATCTAAAAAAAATAGAGATCTCATATTGCCCGATTTAGATGGTGCCATGTTACACTTGAAAGATTTTCGTTTTATATATATGTATATATTTAAGATTAGATTTTAATCTAAAAAATTATTATAAGATTGTGTAAAAAATAATAAATATATAATATGATTTAAACTTTTTTTTTATATAAAATTTAAAACAGTGTAAATCAATACCAATTATAGTGTATTCTAAATAGTTTTCTAAATATTTATTGTTATGCATTTATAAAAAACGTTTACATCTTCTGACTTCTATGATCAACAATTCTAACTCTAATATTTGTTTTATTTTTTATGTAAATGAATGTAAATACCATTAATTGATAATGGCTATACGCCTCTAGCTAATGAATGCTAGAAAAGATGAAAATGAATGTAGTTAAATAGATTAAATAAAAAAAATAAAAAATATCAAATAATTGAAAAAAAGGATTCTTGAATCTCTTGTATCTCATATTGCCACCCCACCCTCCAAAAACTCTTCTTTTATATATAGATATAGATTAAAACTCAAAAAAGGAATCCAGACTCTGATAACTCGGCATTAACACTTGTGCACGGCCCGTACATAGACTAGAGTGAATGTGAATGAATGAACGAATAAAACTCGACCAACGATGGATGTCCGAGCCACAACCAACACAAAGCTGCTTATCTAGTTGCAACAACAGGCTAGACACAACTTAAAGGAGCCAAGCTAGCCATACAATCATTTGGAGATTCCGAGAGACACCATTGCTATAGGCGTTATCGTCCTAACTCATTTCATTTTAGAACTTAAATATATACTTTTTTAATTTCATCTTTTATTTCAAATAATCAATGTTAGTATAAAGGAATGTTGAATTCTCTTTCGTACAGTGTCTAAATGGCCACACATTTATAATTGGCCTAGGGTTTGTTCAAATGAAGGGCTCGTCTTGATACAAATGTAAGATAAATAGTAACATCCTAGATTTTAAACTTTAAAAATAAGGTAATAAAAGAGATTTTAGAGTAATATTGTCTTTTAAAGGTCTTTCTATAGAAACCATAATATTATATTGAAAAAACAATAATTACTTTATTACAAAACGTGACTATTAAAAAAAATCTATAAACTTGTATCTCGAAATTACGTATTTAGAAATTATAAGTCACTTTCAAGCCATTTTTACAGGTATTAATAATGGGTGACTCACTCACAGCTAGCAATCATTATCATATAAACACACTAAATTAAACACACATTAATAAGATTTCGTGGTTGTCTATGTAAAAATAGGCTGAAATATTAAGGTGTTGCATCACAAAAGGGTATTAAAGATATTATTTGGTTTATATACCATAAAAGCACTAATATTAATATATTATTTCTAACTAAAAAAAGGTCACACAACCTCACGTTAGATTTGGGTCTCAATAGGTGCACATTTAATGTATATTATGTCACAAGAATATGTTGGAAACCTCTTCAAAGTTGAACACGGCGGGACTTGAATCACGCATGTGATGCGCTTTCCTAATAGTATTTCGAGCACTCTTAAACGTCTTAAAGTCTGCGCGCAAGAATACCCAGGATAAGACAAGCCCTTATGAACAAAGTGACAAAGACGATGAACACTTTGTTCAGAAAGCAAGAACACGATCTGGGAAAGAGAGTTTTTGTGGGTAGGATTTGTATATCAATATATATCTGTATATTTACTGTGAGTCAACTCTCAGTATTTATAGAGTTCAATAACGGTTACAGTTGGAAGGTAGCGACCCTTCGGTTTGTCAGTTATTGACTCAAACTTCAACGGCAAGTAACTGCCCTCAACGACTAGAAACTATCAACCGTCGCTTATCGACTACGATGAAATTCGTCGCACTCGACGATCGACGATACATCTTCGAGGATGTATCGTCGCACTCGACGATCGACGATACATCTTCGAGGATTTATCGTCGCACTCGACGATCGACGATACATCTTCGAGGAAGTTCGTCCGTCGATCGACGATACATCTTCGAGGATGTATCGTCGCACTCGACGATCGACGATAGAGGAAGTTCGTCGCGCTTCATTCTCCTCGATGAAGCTCTTCGATAAGATTATTGATTCCACACTCTCCTCATAATCTTTATTAGGACATTATTGGAAACACATATTCTAACAATCCCCCACTGTTCTAATAAGGATAAATTTCCCAGATTATAAAATAAAGGATATTAATACAGTTAGGTATCTTTCAATTTGAACCTGACCTTAGTAAAACAATCACAAAATTTTATCGAAATCTCAGGTAGCTAGGCTTTGAACTTGTTATTCCTTCTGATAAAATCGATGAAGGTCTACACACATCCTTTAAAAGTTCTTCACTTTAACCTCTCGCTTAGCACCGTTAATGGCCACGTGCTCTTCCTGTCTAGTGAATTTTTTTCATGAGATAAACTCCAACTCTCACTTTAAGACGGCTTCATCTTTAAATTCACGTAGGTGAAGTTCTTACAGTATCTCTGTCGCTTTACAGATACATGTACACATTACTGAACTTCATTAAGAGTTATAAAAACTCAACCCTCAGAATGCGACAGCCAACATTTGATAAAATGTTGCACTCATCCAATTCAATGACTTGTTGTTACCCATTGAATCTAAGGTTAAAGATTTTCTAACATTAGATTGGGTTGCTATCATTGATTAGAACTCTTATTCAAGGAGTTTTTAATCCCATACCTCTCGAGGTGGATCTTACTAAATCTCTGGCCAGTGGTTTAGTAAATGGATCGGCTAAGTTATAGCTCGTCCTCACAAATGATAGAGAAATGATCCCATCTTTGATCAATTTTCTCACATAATCATGTCTCAGACTTATGTGTCTAGACTTCCCATTATACACTTCGTTGTATGCTCGTGCTAAAGTGGCTTGGCTATCACAATATATCGACACTTTCGATATATTTTCTCGAGCCAACGGAGCTTCTAAGAGAAGATCCCTCAACCATTCAGCCTCTTGACCTGCGGAGGCAAGAGCCACAAACTCAGACTCCATGGTCGAATGGGTAATACACGTTTGTTTCTTGCTCTTCCAAGAAATTGTCCCTCCGGCAAGTGTGAAAACCCAACCTGTCGTCGACTTATTGTCGCCGACACTCGATATCCAACTTGAGTCGGTATATCCTTCAAGAATAGCTGTAAAACGACCGTATTGGAGGCCAAGGTTCTTAGTTTTCAACAAAAAACCAAATATCCTACCGCCTTCCAATGCTCATTGCTTGGATTGCTAGTAAATCTGCTCATTTTACTAACCGCAAAAGCTATTTCGGGTCTTGTACATTGCATCAAGTACATAAGACATCCGACGGCGCTCGCGTATTCCAATTGAGCTACGGCTCTTCCACTATTTTTCTCAAGTTTGACACTTGGATCAAACGGGGTGTTCACCTCTTTGAACTTTAAATATTTGAACTTGTCTAACACTTTCTCGACATAGTGTAATTGACTAAGTTCATAACCCCCACTGGTTCGCTTAACCTTGATCCCAAGAATCGTGTCAACTTGTCCAAGATCTTTCATCTTGAACGTGGAAGATAGAAACCTCTTTGTTTCTGAAATTCCATTCATCTCGTTGCTAATGATCAACATATCATCAACGTAGAGACAAAGAAATATCACGGTTTTGCCACGCACTTTCGTGTACAAACATTTGTCACAAACATTGTGAACAAATCCATTTGCAAGAATGACCGAGTCAAACTTTTGATGCCACTGCTTAGGAGCTTGTTTCAAACCATATAATGATTTGACAAGCCTGCACACCTTTTGTTCATTTCCAGGAAGCACATAACCCTCAGGTTGCTCCATGTAAATCTCCTCGTCGAGATCTCCATTCAAGAATGTTGTCTTGACATCCATTTGATGAACAAAAAGATTGTGCAAAGAGGCTAACGCAAAAAGTATTCTTACTGTCGTAGTCCTTGCTACCGGTGCATAGGTATCGAAGTAATCAATATCTTCCTTTTGTCGAGATCCCTTCGCTACTAATCTAGCCTTGTAAGTGTTCAAAGTACCATCGCTGTGATACTTCTTCTTGAACACCCACTTACATCCAATGGGTCTCGACCCTTTGGGAAAATCTACGAGCTCCCAAGTGTGGTTTGGGATAATAGAGTCCATCTCATCTTGAATAGCATCTTTCCAGAAAGCTGAGTCTCGAGAAGCCACTGCTTCTTTATAAGTCCTCGGATCATCTTCCACGAGAAGAATGATCGGGATCTTTCGAACGAAGTTCTCTCTATCTCTTTCGACAAGATAAAAAGAGATAAGTTGAGAGTCGATTTCATTCGGTCCTTGATCCTTCGCTTTCCGAATTCTTTTGCTTATTCGTCGCTCATGAACGTGAGGAATTGTATTGCGAAGTTCGTCGCAATTTCTTTCTTCACGTTCGTCGCAGACATGCGATGAGCGCTTATCGCGATGTTCGTCGACGATTCTCGGAAAAAGTGCGTCGGGATGTTCATCTAGATTGTCCTCGTCGACCCTCGATGAACTTTCATTGCGACGATCTTCATCGACTCTCGACGAATCTTCCTCGCGACGATCAAAGTCGACCCTCGAGGAACCTTCCTCGCGACGTTCCTCGTCAAACCTCGATGAACCGTCCTCGCGACAATCTTCATCGAACTTCGAGGAACCTTCCTCGCGTTGTTCCTCGCGAGTGGGTATCTCAGAACCTTTATCCGACGTGATAAGGTTCTCGAAGAATTCCACCTCTCGTGACTCCACTATGACATTGGACTCTAAATCGAGGAGTCTAAATGCCTTGTTGTTTGTCGCATAACCAACAAAAACACTCTTGATTCCGCGAGGACCCAACTTGGTCCTTTTCGGATCCATATGTTTTTAGTAGGCGACGCACTCCCACACTTTAAAATAACCAATATTCGGTGTACGTCCTTTCCAAAGTTCGTACGGTGAAATACCGGTGTTCTTCAAAGGAATTCTATTCCAAATGTGACATGCACACAGTAGTGCTTCACCCCACAAATTAAAATGTAGCTTTGAATGCATTAACATAGAATTTATCATCTCTTGATAAGTTCTATTTTTGCGTTCGGCTAAACCGTTTTGTTATGGTGTTCGAGGTGCTGAACACTCGTGGATAATGTCATTTTCTTCGCAAAACACATTAAAAGTATTGGGAAAATACTCTCCGCCCCTATCACTTCTAAGGACTTTGATATTAATTCCCAATTGATTTTCCACTTCAGCTTTGTAAATCTTAAAAGCATTGAAAGCTTCGTCTTTATGCTTTAAAAAATAAACGTATGTAAACCTCGAGCAATCATCGATGAAGGTAATAAAGTATCTATTACCTCCTCGAGTTTTCATTCCGTTAAATTCACATAAATCGGAATGCACAAGATCTAGCAACTTTGTATTTCTTTCTACACTATGAAAAGGTTTCTTAATCATTTTTTATTTAACACAAATCTCACATTTTTCAAAATCTTCAATTTTGCACGATATTAAACCAGATTTAATTAACCTTTTCATGGTACTTTTGCCGATATGTGCTAATCTATTATGCCATAAAGATACCGAACAAGAGAACTACGCAGAAGAAGATACTTTATTAATTATGCTGTCAACAGTACAGAGTTTGACCATCCCATCGGCCGAATAACCCTTCCCGACAAACATCCCATTACGGGTCAAGATTAACTTGCCCGACTCATACACGGACTTAATGCCTGGCTTACACAGAAGGTCCCCGCTGACTAGGTTCCTAGACATGTCGGGCACGTGGAGCACGTTGACCAACGTCACTTTCTTTCCAGAAGTGAAGTTCAGTTCAACAGTTCCAGTACCGACGATCTTCGAGCGCCCTTCATTTCCCATCTGAACTTCTTGTCCACCATTGACTACAGAGTAGGTCTTGAAGGCAGTCTTGTCGTAGGAGAAATGAACGGTGGCACAAGTATCATACCACCATCCTTGAACCTTGCCGCGAACAACATTCATCTCGCTCACAGTAGTGACAATGTTGTCGTCGGCCTTGACAGCGTTCGCTTCGGGATTCTGGGCCTTTCGCACCCTGCAGTCCCTCGCGAAATGTCCAGGTTTGCCGCACACGTAGCAGCCTCCAGACTTTGGTCCCTTCGAAGCACCCGAGGATTTGAATTTCTGGTCCTTCTTTGGACCGAAGAAATTCTTCCTCGCATCGTGCTTTTTGCCCTTCGCGCTCACCGCGTTAGCCTTGGAACTCCCAAAGTTGTCGGATTTCTCCATCTCCTTCGATTCCTCCTCGATTCGAAGGTGTTTCTGGATCTTTTCCAGAGAGAAATCCTCGGAGTTGTGAAGCAACTTCTTTCGATAACTCTTCCAAGACGACGACAATTTCGCAATGATTGTGCCGACTTGGAAGGACTCCGGAATATCAATCTTCACAGCCTTCAACTTGTTCACAAGGACTTGCAACTCATGCACTTGGGCGAGGATGGGCTTCGCATCCGTCATCCTGAAATCGAAATATTCAGAAATGAGAAATTTCTTCGTACCTTCCTCCTCGGCATGAAATTTGAACTCCAGCGCCTTCCATATGTCAACGGTGGATGCGTTGTCGATGTAGAGATCATAGAGGCGGTCGGAGAGAGTGTTCAGAATGTGTCCACAACAAAGAAGTTCGTCCTCTTTGCGCTTCTTGCGTTCAACCTTGACATCATCAGAATCAGCGTCAGTGGGTTCCGGAATTGGCTCCAACTCCGGGTCAAGGACGTAGAAGATCTTCAGAGCAGTGAGCAAGAATTTCATCTTGTCCTGCCAGCGAGTGAAATTCGTCCCGTCGAAGCGATCCAACTTCACGAGGTCCTGGTTCATGACCTTGATGCTTGAAACAGAGGCGTCGGTGGCCATGGTGGTAGATACTATTAGACTGTTGGAAACCTCTTCAAAGTTGAACACGTCGGGACTTGAATCACGCATGTGATGCGCTTTCCTAATAGTATTTCGAGCACTCTTAAACGTCTTAAAGTCTGCGCGCAAGAATACTCAGGATAAGACAAGCCTTTATGAACAAAGTGACAAAGACGATGAACACTTTGTTCAGAAAGCAAGAACACGATATGGGAAAGAGAGTTTTTGTGAGTAGGATTTGTATATCAATATATATATCTGTATATTTACTGTGAGTCAATTCTCAGTATTTATAGAGTTCAATAACGGTTACAGTTGGAAGGTAGCGACCCTTCGGTTTGTCAGTTATTGACTCAAACTTCAACGGCAAGTAACTGCCCTCAACGACTAGAAACTATCAACCGTCGCTTATCGACTACGATGAAATTCGTCGCACTCGACGATCGATGATACATCTTCGCGGATGTATCGTCGCACTCGACGATCGACGATACATCTTCGAGGAAGTTCGTCCGTCGATCGACGATACATCTTCGAGGATTTATCGTCGCATTCGACGATCGACAATACATCTTCGAGGATGTATCGTCGCACTCGACGATCGACGATAGAGGAAGTTCGTCGCATTTCATTCTCCTCGATGAAGCTCTTCGATAAGATTATTGATTCCACACTCTCCTCATAATCTTTATTAGAACATTATTGGAAACACATATTCCAACAGAATATATACTTTCACCTCTTACCATTATCAAGAATTCACATTCAGAAAAAAAGACCATATTAGTGTTAAGAATTAAGCCCTAATTTCCAAATCAGAAAATTATAGAAGTAATAACGAATTGAAACTTGGCACCAAAATTATAGTGGCCCGCTCCAAATGTAGGACGTACGTCCACCTGCCACTTATAAATCTAGATCAACTATCAATCTCTCAATCGGAGTTTCTGGTTGCACCCTCAATCTCGCAAGCCTTATAAGCAAAAAAGAAACGTAGGGCAAATAACCTGTGTGAAAAGTCTAAAATAACCCCGCTACATAATGCGTAATATAAAAAATTTGCCTAGGGAGGTCGATCATCATGACTGCTCTTCGTTGGGTCTCTGTTTCGTGTAGATTAGACTTCACACTTAACAATTAGGGACATTAAATCCTTATTAAATCCTTTGATATGATTAGAATTGAGATACTAAAGTTTAGTGCATAACTCGAGTTCTTATACTTACCCATTAGTATTGTGTTACAACTTACATGTTATATATAGGTCATATACGAAGTAGATTTTCAGAGCTTATTGACAAAATTAAATATTCATTAAAAAAATGGTAAATATATACGAAAGTAGTCTAATTTTAGATTCAACATATGGATTGTCCAACATTTTAAAATGCATAAATGTTTCCATGTAAAATTTTAACATGGAAACATTTTACTAGTTTCCATCACACTAGTATCGTAAGGATACTAGTGTGGTACATAAGATAAATTTATTATTTGTAAGTTTCAATAAATATCTCTTGTTATCGAGTTATTCTTTTGATTTAAAAAATATTATTTCATTAAATATGATACATAATCACGAGACTAGTAACTCGTGACTCCTTAGTCCTTAAAAAAAAATTAGTGAGTAAACACGACATGAACTCGATGATTTAGGTGGGGCGATCTTAGATCTATATTAAATAGAAAACTTCATAAAATAATCCTCAATACACCACAAATTCTATTAATAACCCCTAAGTTTTCATAATTCTCAAAACAATCTTTTCAAATTTCATGTACCAAAATACCCTTAACTTGTCCATATCTTTCAGGATGCAATATGTCCACTTTGCACGAACGTTTTGGTACATGAAATTTGAAAAAGTTATTTTGAGAATTATAAAAATTTGAAAGTTAATAATAGAATTTGTGGTGCATTGAGGATTATTTTATGAAGTTTCCTAATTAAATTAGTGAGTAAAGACGACACGAACTCGATGATTTAAGACCAAATCGAACTGAACTTCATTATCTTATTTTGGCGTGATGGACTGGTCCACCCGAACTCCAAACAATGCGCCAAAATAGCGTGAAGTGAAATTAGTTCACTGTACCACGCTATTTTTAACGTTTTACTATTCATTACGCGAAAAGTTATTTTTATTTATTACATAGTCCTTGTAAAAATTAATATTTACTCAATTGTCATTATTTTTTTAAATTATATCAGTTATCTCAATTATTAATAGTGAAACACGCAATTATTAATATTATTTGGTTTAAATTTTAAATTCATTATAATAAATAATTTAAAATACAACATTGACATTTGGAGATTGAAAAAAACTAAAATTATATTAATATTAACACTGAAACGAAATAACATTACAACGACATTGAAATGCGAAAGAAAAGACATTAAAATTAAAAACAAACACAATACAACGAAATAAAATTGTATTTTCGACCATTTGTGGGAGGGATATTCTAATTCTGATGTATAATTGTACTTTTTTATTTTACTTTATGTTATTTATTTTGTGTTGTAATTTTTTTAATAAATTATATTAAGTATAGTTTATATTATTTTATATTTTGAATTATTTTATGAAGTAATATTTGATTATTAAAAAATGAATAAGTGATATAATTGAAAAATATTAAATAAATATAAGGGTATGAAAATAAATAAGAGAAAGTTGAATATAAAATTAATATTTCAGTTTAGTGTAAAAAAAATAGAGTTCGGTTGGAGTTGATGTAGTATTTGATGTGATATGTCTGTAAAATAGAGTAGGAAATGATGTAGTCGGGTCGAGTTGGTTTAATTGGCGCGATCTTAGATCTATATCAAATTAACTCTTACACATTGCAGATAAAACAAAAGTGTTTCACAATATAAGTGCCAAATGATTGACTTACTAAATTTAGCTCTTTACTGACTCTGTATCCGAGTCTCATGAGTTAGTAGCTGTCAGTCCACGTCAAATCCACGTCCGCTAAGAATTAACTCCTATTTATATATTGTGGATTATTGGAAATAAATTAAAATCACATGCAGTGAATGTGATTCTGTTGGCTTTACTCAGCAATCAAAAAATTCAATTTATGCCAAAAAAAAAAGAGTAATTGGCATAAATAATTGTCTCTCAAAACTTGGTATATTCGCGCAGTTTATCCTATGAATCTTAATAGTTAACATTTTGCAAAATGCTCTCTTAACTTTTGAAAAATGACGTACGATGCTTCGTTTAGTAAATGATAATGACGAAAAATGTTAACCTGTAATTCAATAAATTGACTCACTCTATAATAGTTTTATCAATCGTTATCGAACCGGGTTAATATATTAAATTATAAACTATATTGTGACGTGATTAAGAAGCTTAATTCTCAAAGAAAAGTTAGAACAGAAGTCTTGCAAATTTGAAAACACAATAATTGGCAAACGTACCATAAATAAGTCATGTCTTGCACACTTTTTTTTTTTATAACATTTTTGCTATTTTTGAAGTATAAGGAGCAATGTTACAACGCTAATTTCGAAAAGCTTAAGGGACATATTTGCCAAACTTTAATATGTAGGGGAGAAAGTGCACCAATGAGAAAAGTTCAAGGGGCATTAAGTTAGAACAATAGATGGACTGATACTGGTAACGGATCCCGAGTCAGTGACAGCTTTATTCCCACATGCAAAGCAAAACCATGTTTTCGACAGAGTTCAATCTTCAGTCAATACATTAAAAGATTAAACCTTTTCATTATTGATGTTAATTAATTGCTATAAAACAAAATATATTGTATATTTAGTGCAATAATTTGCTCATTCCCATGCATATTTAAACCCCTTGCAGAGAGAGAGAGAGAGAGAGAGATGGCAATTGAGAAATGCATAGAAGTTGAGAACGAAGAGATTAGAGGCTTGGAAGAGCCGTTTCTTGCGACGCAAGTTATCGGAGAGCGCAAGGAGAGTGATGGTTCTGCTTCGAACAGAAATGGTGTGAATGAAAGTGGATCAATATGGATGGTCTTGTTCAGCACTTTTGTTGTCGTTTGTGGCTCTTTTCAGTTCGGATCATGTGTAAGTCAACAAATATTTTTAGTATCCATGTATTTATGGGAAATAAATACGGAATATATTAATTATTAGAGTTTAGGACTTAGCGCGGAGACGTAAATTTATTAAATTTTTTTGGGGCTCTGTAGTGGAAATGGAAGGATCGGGCCATCATTATCTTTTCGAAATCTATCTCTCGTCCAATGTTACTCTTTTTCCATAATAATGAATTCTTCTACTTTGCCCGTATTTTTCCCGCTCAAATTGAGTTTCCACATAAATTTTTGTGTCAGTTCCTCTTTACTTATATCGCTGTTCTGCGCACGAGTTATAACAGTATTCCAAGGGCGTGTTCTTTTGTTTTCTTTTTCGCCTTCTGATTAGAACCGTAAGGAAAAGAGAAGCAAGTAACAAAAAAAAAAAAAGGAAAAGATACAGGGTTTGTTAAGCTCAATTGCTCAAAGTATTACAAAGTATTATTTTGACAAAACAGATTTAACTTGTAAATATCCTTGAGGTGGTTCGAGTCTCGCAACATACGAAAAAATTGAAAAACACTCACCCTATAAAAAAATATATATATATTTTGGCAGGTGGGGTTTTCAGCTCCTACTCAATCTGCAATCAGGGAAGATCTTAATCTCTCACTAAATCAGGTTTGTCATTAATCTCTACACTCTCTTTTAGCTTAGTACAAGCTTTTGAGAGCTAGAATTATGTTCATTTGAAGTAACTATCTCTAAATTTTTTGTCATGCTCCAGTACTCGACTTTTGGATCGATCGTTACTATCGGTGCAATGCTTGGCGCCGTTACGAGCGGCCAAATTGCGGATTTCATGGGAAGAAAAGGGGTATTGTGTAAATATGAATTAACATTTACTTAAGAGTAATTGGCATTGTTCCCCCCTTGGTTGCATTTTCCCCTTTTCACGTTTTGATTTATTGCAGAAAGCTCATTTTTTTAATTAAATATATAAAAATTCTATTATTTACTATGATGGTAAAATTGTCAGGGGGAAATTGTACATTTCTGTTCTGTTAGTTGGATTTGAAATAATTATTGAAGATTTTGTCACCATAGCAACTAATAAAGTTTATAATATTTTAATATAAAACAAGTTTGTTTTTTTTTTTTTTTTTTTTTTTTTTTTTTTTTTTTTTTGCAACAAATCAAACGTAAAGGAGAAAAACACAACAAAACAAACGTAAGGTGGCGAAGTGCAACCAATGTGAAACTTAAGGGGTATTTTTTAGCATCTTGATTATTGATATGCTTTAATTTTTGCTCTATAGCCTGAAAATTAATGAGGTTTTTTATTTATTTATTATTTTATGTGACAAGGCAATGAGAATATCAGCTGGCTTTTGCATCACAGGATGGCTTGCAATCTTCTTTGCAGAGGTTTCTTCAAGCTTAGAACTCTTCATATTTTCAAGTAATTTATTTTAGTTTTTTTTTAATAATTTTATTGCGTGAATACCGTGATTTAGGGAGCTTCGTTTCTCGACACGGGACGTTTTTTCACTGGCTATGGCATTGGTGTTTTCTCTTATGTGGTCAGCTCTTTGAACACAACATTTTCTTACACTAGTTGATAAAAAAATTTCATACATGTTAACAAACACTAGCTCTTTCAAACAGGTCCCGATTTTCATAGCCGAGATCGCGCCAAAGAATCTCCGCGGAGGTTTAACGGCACTAAATCAGGTACAACAAATAAAGAGCCTTTATATATACATAAATATACATTTATTGAGTGTTCTTATGTTTTGTTCAGCTTATGATTGTTCTTGGAGCATCACTCTCGTTCATTATAGGAACAGTCATTACTTGGAGAGCTTTGGCTTTAACTGGTAACTTCTTATTTCAAATAAGAGTAATTATTGTTAATCCCTATAAATTTTGTTTTGTTATATTTCGGTACTTGAAGTTTTATTTTGATACGTTTTGTCCGCTGAAATTTCATTTTTGTGCAATTCGCCGTTGTATTTTTTTTATTTATTTTGGTGCACATTGCCCATGAACTTCCACTTTAGGGACAATAAAACTCAAAATATTGAGGGAGATATGTGTCAAATACTTTTCAAATAATGTCAAACAATGTGAAGAAGACTAAAATTTGATTTTATTTGTGAAGGTCTTGTTCCGTGCATTGTTCTACTTATTGGTATATATTTCGTTCCCGAGTCCCCGAGATGGCTGGTAAGAAAAAAGTACTTCAATAAATTCAGCTTCCAAACAAAGTGATTATTCAGGTTTTCATATTTTGAATTTGCAGGCAAAGGTTGGGCACGAGAAGGAGTTTTACGTAGCGCTAAGGAGACTCCGTGGCAAAGACGCCGATATCACTAATGAAGCTGCCGAAATACAAGTACTTTCTTTAGCTTAAGAACACTATAGTACTATACTATGTTTTAGTGTATCATTTTTTTTCATGGAAATTGTGTTTCTTGGCAGGTTTATATCGAGAATCTTAAGAGTCTTCCAAAAGCTGGAATGATTGACTTGTTTCAAACCAAATATATTCGTTCAGTGATTGTAAGTGAAGTTCTTTTCAATTCTAACTAGTCTTTTTCGCATTTTGGCCCCAAAGCCCTGTTTTGGCCCACCAAACTTTTTTTTAATATAACGAACTGGAAACTTGGCCCGGCCCTGTCTCAGTTTATAAACCACGAATAGGGACCGGGATGGGCCGAGGCAAAAAAATAAAAAATCGGGTTTTAACCTTTTGTTAACTAATTAATAAAACTACTTTCAAAATAGGGCCAGCCTTGTTTCGGGTCGGTCTAGTACCAGATCCCAGTTTTAAAAACAAAATCGGGCTTTTTCGAAACGGGGACTGTATCTTGGTATTGTAGAGCCCTGCAAATCAAAATCAGGTCAATACCGGTCATGATTATTTTTCTTAAGGACAAGTTTAGTTAGTGTCTAATTAGAAATTAACGAGAATTTTGGCTTCTTAGATTGGCGTTGACTTAATGGTGTTTCAACAATTTGTGGGCATTAACGGGATAGGATTCTACGCTAGTGAAACCTTCGCGGAAGCCGGTAACAAAAATACCTGTAATATTTGAAAATTTCATGACAGACCTTACTCACTTCCTATCACACCAAAATGCAGGTTTTTCTTCGGGTAAAGTCGGAACCATAGCTTTCGCTTGTGTTCAGGTAAATTCAATTTTCCCTATAAAAAGTTCCCCATAAAATAAAATAAAATTACGTAATTTACTCAGTACTATTTGACAGGTCCCGATAACTGTCGTCGGAACAATTTTGATGGACAAATCAGGAAGAAGACCACTCATAATGGTGAACACTCAGAACAAAATATTTCGAATCTCATTAAAATAACGAGTTAGATATGAGCTTCCCTTGTTGCACAAGTAACCTCACATTTTTTTTTCCGTTTGAAGGTTTCCGCAGGTGGTATTTTTGTTGGCAGTCTCCTCACCGGAGCTTCGTTCTTCTTCAAGGTTAAACATGAAATTTTGCTACAAAACTTCTTAAAATTTTAATTAAAATCATATATGAAGTCTCTAAATTATAATTCCATCTTCTTCTTGGCTAGGCTCATGGTTTATTCCCTTTATGGGCACCAATAATAGCCGTTGCTGGAGTCTTGGTAAACAAGCTAGCTTCAAATTTTCAATTTAATTTCAATTTTTAGAAGTTAAAAAATAAATTACTCTTTTGTTTACTAACTTAATTACCTTTAATACCTTTTCGGAACAGATCTACATCGCGTTTTTCTCGATCGGAATGGGGCCCGTGCCGTGGGTGATAATGTCCGAGGTAAGCTCAAAAAGTCCAATTAATTCAAATGTTTGAAATAAAAATTGTAAATATGTCTCTCTTTTTTTTTTTAATGATTATATTAATAATTGTTCAGATCTTCCCAATCAATGTGAAAGGAGTTGCTGGGAGCTTAGTGGTGCTTGTGAATTGGCTTGGTGCTTGGGCTGTGTCCTACACTTACAATTTCCTCATGACATGGAGTTCTTATGGTAAACTAAAATAATTAAGTTTAAAAATAATAATGAGAAAATTTTCTTTAACAAATTATATACCCTCTATTTTTTAAAATAACTAAAATATACTATCTAGCCGTAGCTTCGTTTCCTTTTTATGCCCCGATTTGCGCCTTTTTCAAAATAACTAAAGTGTACCATTTAAAGATGATATTTTTTGGGTGGTTGCTAGTACAGCTGTGCATAACACAGTCGTGGCGCGTCGCGACTTTAGTCGTGGAAATCGCCAAAGCTCGCATCGCGACGCGTCGTGGCGGCCTTCAGTCGCGACGTTGGCGATGAGGTCGCGACGGCAGGCCGAGAGAGAGAGAGAGAGAGAGGGGCTGTGAGAGTGAGAGATAGAGAGAGAGAGAGAGAGAGAGGGAGCAGCAGAGGGGTGAATCGCGACTTCTGGGCTCCATCGCGACCGATCGCGATTTTTCCGGCCTTTCTCGCGATGCGTCGCGATTCTCCGGAATGCGTCGCGACGGCGTCGAGTCGCCACCCACGACGATCTTGTGCAGCTCTAGTTGCTAGGATAGCCTAGTGGTAATTCCACACTACCTCCAAAGTGGAGATTGTAGGTTCAATCCCCACATGCAGCACAGTTGCCTTAAAAAAAATGATATTTTTTGGCTAGAGAGTATTGTTTGCGGAAAAAATAATGAAAGTTGTGGGTACAGACTACATGTAAATAATTTTTCCTAATAATAAGAGCAATGGGCACAAATCAAGCTTTAAACCGGTCGCGCGCTTCTTGAAAAAATTCAAACAAACTCATTATCCCTTTCTCTTCGAATTTCACATTAATGTCTAATTTTATCTTATTCTTTTATTTCCTTGTTTTAATCTCAGGAACTTATTTTATCTATGCCGGCTTCTCAATCTCAGCGGTTCTTTTTGTGGCGGTTTTAGTCCCCGAAACAAAAGGCAAGACGCTAGAGGAAATTCAGGCGTGCATCAACTCAGACAAGAAGACACTCCAGTAGTTTTAGACCACTGAGAAGAAAAAATTACGAAATATTTTTCTATAGTTGAAGATCTTTTGACTTGTAATATTATTAATTGAGTTTTTTTGGGAGAAATTATCTATAAGATAGACAGTATTCATGCTTAAGTGATCATAGCATTTGAAGCATCTTTTTCATTAACGTTGTTTTTTTTTTATTATTTTATGTTTTCTATTTTTTTTTTCATCAGTGAGTATTTTTTTCATTAATCTTCTTAAGATGAGTTCAACGTTTGATTTGGTTACAGCTTACAAGCATGAGTAACATAGTTTGAATTATCTTGATTTTATGTCACGGTATTTAATAATTTTGAAACTCAAAAAAAGAAGAACAAAGAAAGATCATCAGTAACTTGTCGGTATCAGTCGTTTTAACCTTGAGTACGAGGATAGATTCGAACCTTAATTATTAACTTTTTTTTTTGTGTTATTGAAGAGAAGTTTGATGCAAGGTTCGAATTTCCTCGATTATCTTCTATAATCATCGATTATCCGTCTTGCCGGTAGTCATCAGCAAATATTCCATGCCAATCGATTATCTGTAAAAAACAGTGTAAAAACAATAAAAAATTGGGTACTTTTCGAAAAGTTTTGCATTTTTCAACAATTTTATGCAAAAGTACCTTCAATGCAAAAAAACTAGTTTAGTATGACATGATTTTTTTTGGGTATGAGATGATTTATTTGAGTATTTACATATGTGAGAGTGAGACTATATTTTATTTACATATGTAAACTTAGTAAATATATATTTAAAACTATTTTAGTGGTTTTTTTTATCGATTAGTGTCGATAATCCTCGATAAGTGTCGGTAACGATAAGCTACAGTTTTATTAGTTTTCCATCGATAATCGTCGAAAATCTATTGATAATCCTCGAAAACGACAACCGATTTATGGCAAAAACAGCATTTTGAACCTTGTTTGATGTTTGATTTGGTTACAACTTCTTCTCAAGAGAACAAAATGGAGTGATCTCGACACCAAAAATGCATGGCAACTGAGAAATATTCTCAAAACAATGAAAATTCCATTCACGGAAATTTGAAATGCAAGCGGCAAAAAGTGGCATTCCATGCATTCGAGTTTTTTATTTTTTATTTTTGCAATTTCTTGAACATTTTCATTATCATGTAAGTTGATTTTATAAATTATGGCTAGTGAACTTACTTTGGCGTAATTGTTCATCAATAATGTATAAAATATAAATCATGTATCTACATAAGCTGGTTTTCTTTTTGTCATCTATTTTATTTTATGTTTACTTAGTTAAATGAAAATTAATAAAGTAAAGTCTAAGAGTAGAATAAATTACTTGGATATGAGAGTGGATCGTTATTTTAATGATCGAAAATCCCAAATTTGGTCAACCCTGTGAAGATGGAATCATCATTGCAAGCATAATAATAGTTTCCTCATTGAGCAAAACCTTTCCAAAAGTGAAACTTGCAAAAATGGCTAAAAAAAATACCATAATTCAACTTTTAAACTCATATTAAAAAAATACATAATTCTAAACTTTGTCCAATTTAAGATATTTTTACTCCTGATTAACATTGGGGAGGTTATTAACATTCTTGGGACAATTTCTAATGATCTTTGGGGACAGTAATTTGAATTTAGGGGACTACTTTTGGTAATTTAGGGATAGTTTTCTGGGCAGTTTTGTGGGAGGTTGTATGAGTAACATTCTTGGGACAGTTTCTTCAGATTTTGGGGGCAGTAATTTGGATTTTGGGGACAGTTTTTGATAATTTAGGGACAGTTTAGGAATTAATTAATCATGGGTAAAAATGTCTTAAATTGGACAAAGTTTAGAATTATGTATTTTTTAATAGGGAAAATTACGGCAAAAATACCCAACCTTTGGTCAATCTGCCTCCCGTGTACCCAACTTTTAAAATTGGCGGCAAAAATACCCAAAGTGCGTTGACCGTGACTTTGGCATGAAAACGTTAATTTTTCCGTTAACATCCGCTATGTGGCCGTTAGCGGCAAAAATACCCAACCTTTTTTTTTTTTTGAAAAAAATAATTTTTAATTTTTTTAATTTATATTTTTTTTCTTTGCTTGATTAGTGATAATTACTTGAATTCCAAATACATGGAATAACACAAAAGTTAGTCAAAACATCAATTGATTTCTTAATGTGCTTGTATAAGCTACATTTGCTAATAAAAATCTTATTATTATGAGAAATTAATAAGATTTTTATCAGCAAATGTAATTTATACAAGATTTTTATCAGCAAATGTAGTTTATACAAGCACATTAAGAAATCAATTGATGTTTTGACTAAATTTTGTGTTATCTCATGTATTTGGAATTCAAGTAATAATCACTAATCAAATAAAGAAAAAAAATAAACAAAAAAAAAAATTCAAAAAAAAAGGTTGGGTATTTTTTGCCGCTAACGGCCACACGGCAGATGTTAATGAAAAAATTAACGTTATCATGCCAAAGTCACGGTCAACGCACGTTGGGTATTTTTGCCGCCAATTTTAAAGGTTGGGTACACGGGAGGCAGGTTGACCAAAGGTTGGGTATTTTTGCCGTAATTTTCCCTTTTTAATATTAGTTTAAAAGTTGAATTATGGTGTTTTTTTGAGCCATTTTTGCAAGTTTCCCTCCCAAAATGCAATGAAAGTTGCATAAATTCCATGATTAGATTGGCTATTTTTTAGGAGAAAAAAAGAAACACAAGAATGCGAAGTTTTTATACAACAATGAATTAAGTATATACAATATCAAACAATAAATGCATATGTGTCACACTACTCACTAGGTAGCAAGTGCTCATGTACTTATTTATGCTTGCTTTGGCTTGAGCTTTATGTTCAAAGTGGTTCTTTTTAATTAATTTTACATTGAAAATGGATACTATATGGACCTACTAATTTGATACATTGATACCCATGCACCAAACCACCCAATGGAATAATAATTAAAAGAAAAATGCAACAATCAATGAAAATTTATATTAAAAATTAATTTTGGAAGCTAGATTCCGCATGCTAAATTAAAGAAAACATGATCTTAATTATTGATTATTGGTCCAAAAAGGCTTATTAAGCTTAGGCTATGGATTATGGAGCCATAGGTACAAGTACAACCTATATTAGTGGAATAAGTTTTTTTTAACATGAATTCATAGACTAAACAAGTGGTTTGCAAAGTCATATCTTTAGTTTGCCAAGTTTTGATGATATTTTAGCAAGGGGACCAAAAACCCTTTTCTCAAATTAATTAATTAATTAAATTCTCACTTTGTAATATATAGTGGTAATATGGGGACATGCTTGATGCTTCTAATCAATTCCTCCTCCATCACCCAAAAAAAAAAAAAAAAAACCCACAATTATGATTCAAGTTCTATAATCTAATTGATTATATAATTTTGTAAAATATTTAGTATCTTCACTTTAAGGACATATGCATATGTGTACATATGAATCAGTCGCACAAATCATACCTAAGCTACATTAAATATCACTAAATATTAGATGTTACAACGCATCTACACTTTTTATTAGAGTACTAAAGTTTTTGCGTCTGAAATTGTGCTTCTCTTCTTCTTTTTCTATTCTTGAACTAGGTGTATTAATTGTTTAGCTATGTTGTCGTATTTGTTGTAAACAAATATATCATAATCTAATTAATTAAAACGAGTAACTATAAAATATATTTATGTGATTGTCACAATTTGACCATTGTAAATTCATGATTCATTTTTTAGGCAAATTCAACGTCGTTATATGTGTGTGCATATATATACGAGTCACACTCAAAACAAATTATAATTAATCTGCATTAAAAATTCACTAAATACTAGATGGTACAGTACAATGCATCTGCATGGAGAAGTTTTCACGTGAATTTTTTTGTTATTTTTTATTCTTGAATTAGGTGTATATAAGGGATATTATGAATCCTAATGACAAGAAAAAGTAATAATTTACACTTAATTATTTAAATAGGCTGTCGTATTTGTTGCTTGCCTGATCAAACAGATCTCGTGATCTAACTAATTAACACTATTTATTACAAATATTTCGATTGCCACAATTTTGTATTATAACTAAGTGATTGTTACAAACCACAATAATATTGACCAATGTTATAAGGCAAATTAAACATGGTTCGAATGTCGTGCTTCACGAGATCTGTTTCACCTACCACAAAAAGATAAGCAAATAATGATTCACAAACTAACCAATTTGATTAGCATATCTTTACAAGTGTGAGAAAATGTTATATTATATTTATTTTTTGAAATGAATTAATTTTCAAACCCATTGTTATTAATCCGTGATTAGTACGTAAACTTCTTGCTAGTCAAGACAAGTAATACTAAATATAGGTCACATGTGCAAATACTCAAAAACTATGAAGAAATTGAGAAAATTACAAAAGTGCGCTTTGACCCCTACAATAAACAATTTGCATTATTGTTTTGTTAAAGTAAAGCACCTTTTTAGTGCACAAGGCTTTACAAATTAATCAAGGGTTATTTGAAAATCCTTTTATTCAATGCTTAATTTATAATTATCCTCTCAAAAGACACATATTTTTTTTTTTATTAATACTTATCCAAATTCTAGAGATTATTGAGAGAGAATTAATAAAATAAAATAAAAGGCATATATATTTCTCAATATATTCTCCACCATGTGTGGGCTCAATTGAGCTCATTCAATGGTGGTGAAATTATGATACTTAGCACAGTGGGGGCTTAAAATAGAGGCTAATTAATTAGAAAGCTACACTATTTAAATTTTAATGTAGCTAGTGGGAACTTTCTATGGATGACATTAAGTGAATATTTATAGACTCAATTATATACTCATTATGTTCATTTAACATTTTATTCAAATTTGGCAACGGGGATATATACATTGACTACTATAAATAGAAAATGGATTTCTAAAAAGGTGGGCTATCGTGTTAGAATATATATATTTGTGTGTGTGTGAAACTAAAACAACATAGACCAAAAAATTAATTTATGAAAAGGTTACATTGTAGAAATGTTACATAATTAGTTATATAAAAATTTAATATCCTGAAAAAGTTCGAATTGGTAACTATTTTATGCTATTCAAGTTTTACTATC
This sequence comes from Parietaria judaica, assembly GCA_954871525.1. NCBI lineage: Eukaryota > Viridiplantae > Streptophyta > Magnoliopsida > Rosales > Urticaceae > Parietaria > Parietaria judaica. Next base: position 3,645,003 of record OX940866.1, read on the forward strand.
GCTTAAAGTCATTGAATATATATATTTGAATTATTATACGAAAATGGATACTGTACAACAAATTAAAAATTTGAAAGAAACATATATATGGCAAAAAATTAAATTCAAGTCGAATATGCAATGATTCATTAAATTAAGGGGGTTGACATAAATAGATAAATAAGTTAAAGAGAGGATTAACTTATTAAAGTGTAAATAATTGAGGAGGGTCAAACGACAATGCTCCTAATTTTAATAATTTTGTTTTTACATAAAAATAAATTAAATAAATTAAAAACTAGAAGAAAGAAAAAAATTACAAATTTAAAGAGAGGATTAACTGAACAAGAGTGTAAAAAAATTGACGAGGGTCAAACTAGACCTGCATCTGGCGACGTCGCGACGGGTCGCGACCAAATCGCCAAAAGTCGCGACTGTTCCCGTCGCGACGCGTGCAGTCGCGATGGCTCGCGATTTTGTCGCGACTCGTTTCGCGATGTTTGCGGCATATGTACCTGTTTTATTGAAATGCTTATTTTTAGTACTTTTTACCCGAATTTAATTATCAAACTTTATTAATTTTTTCAAAATTTTCTTTAAGTATGTTAATTATTTAAAATTATTATCTATAATTTATTTTTTTCAAAATTAATATTTAAGTATGTTATAATTTATTATTTTGTAACATATTAATAATCTTGAAGTTTATTATTAATTTTTAATTTGTAACATATGTTAATAAATATTAGTTTGTAACATATTAATAATTTTAACAAATTTAATTAACATATAAATAAATATGATAAGACGAGATATTTTAAAAAAAAAAGTTGTATTATTCATTGTGAATATTACAATAAGGTGGAAGAAAGCTGTAAATATTCAGTGTAAATATTACAAGATGCCTCACTAAAACCTCTCTTGTAAAACCCTCCTTAGGGACATAAAACCAAGAGAGGAAAGAGCACATCATATTGGCGGTTACATTGCGTCACTCGGGGAATAAGGCGTTAAACCTTTCAGTCATTAGCTCCAGTTCGGTTTGGTCGGACCGTTCGGCAATCACGGGGTTGTGGAAAAAAAATCATTCAACACCACTATTTGCTCGACATCGCGACCAACCACGCACGTCGCGACGCGGATTGGCATCTCCCACGTCACGACAAACCACGCACGTCGCGACGCGTCGCGATTTTGACCCTCGAATCGCGAAAAATCGCGAAGAACCCAAACGCGTCGCGAGCGTCGCGACTGGTGCATTCCTGTCGTGAGCTGCAGCTCTAGGTCAAACAACAATGCTCCTAAACAAGGTTCAAACTTACCGAATTTGCCGATAAATCGCTTGCCGTTTTCGACGGATTTATCAATAACTTGCCGATTAATCGACGAAAAACTTATAATACTGTAGCTTATCGTTACCGACACTTTTCGATGATTATCGACATTTTTTGGTACTTTTCGACGGAAAACTTATAAAATATTTTTAAGCTTATATTTATCCAATTTTAGAATAGTGTGTTAAAAAATTTCAGAAATAATAGCATGCCATTATATTTATTGGCTCTATTCTAATCTCTAATAGCATGTCACGATATCAAAAATAATATCATACACAAACATATGTAAATAAAATCATACACAAACACATATAGTTCCATCATATAAACTTAGAAGACTTTTGCCGCAATTATGAGAAAATCTGAATTAAACTCAAATCTGAAAATAAATTACACCAAAATCTCCTATTATTATTTCAAAATATATTTAATCAATGAAAACACCAAAAAAAAAAAATTACCTCACAAATCACAAAAGATAAACTTAAAAGACTTTTGCCGCAATTATGAGAAAATCCGAATTAAGCTCAAATATTCAAATATATATATATATATATATATACCAAAATCACAGATTAATATTTCAATAAATAATCAATGAAATAGAAACATAAAAAAATAAAAAAATTACTTCAAAAAATTAAAAAAAAAAAATGAATTTCTAGACTTTTTACACAATAAAGTCTTGTATTCTAAAAATTCAAGAGCTCATAAGCTCAAACATTCATATTTCTTAGTAACTATAATATTTTGAACCCTATACAATCAACAAATCATAACAACATATGTACATTTCTAGTAAATACCTAAATTCAAAACTTTATATACTTTTGCCTAATAAGCACAATAATCCGAATTTAACCTAAATGTAACAAAATAATTATAAAATAAGTCATCAAAACATGTTTTCATCATAAAATATTCATAAGAATACAAAAACAAACAAAAGACGATAAAGTTCCAATCTTTACTCATTTCTAAACATAAATCTCATATGAAACTAACTCCTTATATTTGAACTCATGAAAATGCCCTAAAAATCGTTTAAATGAGTATATATCAAAGAAGAAATTATTGATTCATATAGATTTAACATTATAAGTCATTAATTTACCAAAAACTACAAAAAAAAAAAAAATCCAAGAAATTCGGTTTAAAAATGAATAAATCAAAACTTGAAAAACTTATGCCAATAATCGATTAATCAGTGAAAATATGAGAATCCGTCAAAAAAAATGACAACTTACCAGTCCGAAAATCAAGTTTTCGTATAAGATTTGGTCGTCGGCTGTTGAAAAGACCAAAAAGTCTCGGTTTTCCACTGGTAAGCTAGAAAATCATATAACCATACCAAAAAAATAATTTTTTTATTGACCGAAAAGTACCATATTTTTACACTGCAAATAGCGAAAATCGACTGGTAAAAAGGCTATCGATTTTCGCGATTTTCACCGAAAAGTTCATAAAACGATAACTGGTATGACCGAATATTTACCGATGACTACCGGTAAGACCGAAAATCGTCGAAAATCGACGAAAAGTCAAACCCCGCTCCTAAACACACATATCCGAAAAGATTTCCTACACGCTGTGTATCTCCTCCTCTATTATTATGCTTTTGACCAATAAACAAAAAATATATTTTTATTTTGTTAATGTGAACCAAAAAAAAAAAGTATTAATATGAGCTCATAGAAATATTAATAAATAATTATTTATTTAATTATTTTCTAATATAGTATTAATTTTTAAGTAATTAAGAGATGACGTAACTGGCATTAATTTCCCAACTTTATAAGCTGTGAAAGTGGGTCCGAGATGCACGATGACACGTGTCTTTGCCGACATGACCAACAGTTTTAACTGATAATACGTGTCTTTTCCTAAAATGAAAAAGAGTTTATTTTTTAACATCTATTAGTTTATAAAATTTAAACGGTAGAATACATGGTTTAAACCGGGGTTTGAAATTCGCGATAAATAAGCTATTATCGCTCGGAATGAGGTTCTCGGTAAATTTTCACTCTTAATCGTTGTCGTTTTATACTTATCACGATTTTTTAGTTTAAAAACTTAGGGACTTATCGCCCAAACTTATCAAGTGAAAATACTCGAAAACTTAGGGTCTTTTCGTTCAAAAACGAAAATTTGACAAAAAAATTTATGTTTTAATCACGGTAAAAATACCAATTAAACTTTCGGTCCACAGCACATTTCGCCACGTTCGGCCGGTCGGACGGCAGCGCGCGTGTGGTGGTGAAACATTTGTGTGAGTCATTTCTCATCCACAAAATTGTGTGACCCAAAAGGCCCACGCCCTTATCCCTATTATATGGTATATAAACCATTCCAAACTCTTGTAAACTAGCAATGTGAGACTCTTTGATGAGAGGTAAGCCACGTGCAAAACAAAATTTCATTAACTTGTTAAACAGGTTTCAACATTTATGTTATGTTTTGTATAAGACTTTTATTATGTTTATGTTTTGAGACATTAATATTTATGTTATATTTTGAGTGTAAATATGTATGAAAATATTTTATAGGTTTTTCATTGATAAATTCATCGATAAATGATTAATCCATCGATAAGTACCGATAAGTTCGATAACGGCAAACGATAACTTTTATACGTATTCCATCGATAAATCTATCGGCAAACGATTTATCGGTCAAAACGGCATTTTTAACCTTAATTTAAACTTTAAGCTTTAAATAGTTAGTGTTTAATGTAAAAAAATTAAGATTTTTTTTTTGTTAGTAAATCATTGATATGTAATGATAGTTTCTTGGTCTAATTGAGTATTTTATTAAAATATTGTGGTATGGTTTTGGGTGCCAATTTAAATTGAGGTTCGAGACCACATTGCAAGATGTCGGGCCTCCATCTATAATCGATAAATTTCAATAGCGATAACTTGAGTTTTCATATCTTTGTCATATCTTTTTCATTGATAAATTTGTTACGAAACAATAAACTTCAATAATGAGAACCGATTTATACGCAAAAACGATTATCTGAACCTGAATTTAGAGTACATGTTAATCAATACATAATTATACAGAATATTCATTTATCATAAGTATTCAAAGTAATGACGTAATATAAATGCTAAATAAGACTTGTATTATTTTTTTTTTAATAAAAAATAGAGGCCCATTATCCTAGAATGCCAGCCTAAATTTCAGAGAGACTAATACTCATGGAACACAATATACGAAATTGAGCTCATGATAATATAAATAAAAATTTAAAAGTTTACAATCAAAAGAAGAAGAAAAAAAGAGTAGAGAACTAACAAAACCGAAAGTTCTCTCTCATACAAATGTCATCGTTAACAAAGAAAGCGATGAAATTAGGTGGGAAATCCACCAATGCACGAACATTGAGCCCGAAACTAGCTAAGACATTTGCCGCTCTATTTCTCTCTCTATATATATGACTTATCCTGAACTAAATAGTCTCAAGGAAATGAAGACATTTAGACCACCGAGCTCGCAACCTCCAAGGAACTTCACGTGATTTTTTTCTGGAATAGTTGAACAACGTAGCTACAGTCACTTTCTAGCCACACCTTCTCCCAATGAAACTCCTTAGCCTTTTCAATAGCAAACATAGCAGCTATAAGTTCAGCTTTAAAGACAAAAGCAAAGGGGATACAAAAAGCGAACGAGCCATGGGGAAACCCTCAATGGGTTTTGAAAATGCCTCCGGCCCCAGCCACACCTAGAATACCAAGTTAAGAGCCATCATTATTGCATTTTAACCAAAACGCCAAGGGAGGAAGCCAAACTACTGAAATGATATTTGGACCTTTGTTTGGATGAACATCCACCCCTAAAAAGTCCAAAATCCTTAAGTCCTCTAAGTGCTTGTCAACCCTAGCATAAAAAAAATTAGCCTCCTTCGTAAGTCGCCAACCTTGTCTCAAGAAATTATTAATGTTAGGAATCTCATCTTGAAATAAGCAAGCATTTCTAGTCTGCCAAATCAATCAAATTGAAAAAATAATAGCGGTATTCCAAAGTGCAAAAACATGAGGACTAAGATTAACAAATGATGCATTAGAAATAAGTAAAGCAAGTGAACCAAATCTGTAAGTTGACTTTCGAAAAATATCATAAATAAAAATCCATACCAAACCTGCAAAGTCGCAATTAACAAAGATATGTTCCAAGTCCTCCACGTGATTGTTACATAACCGACATCTTGAAGCTAACGTGAATCCTTTTTTCTGCAAAGTAAGCTCTGTTGGAAGATATCCAAAAAAATCTCTCCAACAAGTAATCGATCTCGAAGGCGGAAGAAATTTTTAATTTTTCCATAAAAAATTTGTATTGAGGAAACAAGATATGATTAGAGCAAAAGATATTGTAAATAGATTGAAAAATGACCATCGTTACAAGGATGCCAAATACACACATCATCAACTTCCTCAATTAATTTGTAATTTTTTTTTATGTCCTCGGTGACTGACTGACAAATTAGAAGGCAAATTCCAATCATTATTATTCCGAAAGTCCAAGATTTTAGCACTGAGATTGACTCTATTCCGCAAATCACTTGTGTTGTGACCCCGCCCAAAAAAAAATACAAGTCTTATTTAACATTTATACAATTCTTAAATAAGACTTGTATGATTAATAAATATTAGACCGGGTCACAACACAAGTGATTTCCGGCTATTTTTAAAAAAATTGAATTGTATGTGATATTCGATGTGTACTATGATCTTTAAATCATACTTAGACGGGTGGAGGAGGGTTACCCGAGCCAGACACTCGTGGCGTCCTGTTTGGTGTAGTCATGTGCCCAAGGTTTAAAATGTCGCTTGCCGATGTCGTTTCGCATTTTCTGTTTTACGGATATATCGCTTGCCAATGGGTATGCCGATGGGCAAATCGTAAAAAAAGGGCATGCCACATATACCACACTTTTTCCATGGGCATACCGCATGTCGATGGGGTTTTTGACGGATATTTTGTAAAAAATATTTGATTATTTAAGCAAGATATTTATATAGGTTCAAAACTACATATTTAATAAATATAAGACATAATTGTATACAACAAAACACATTTGTAACTTAAATATGTAGGTGAAATGTATGTCAAGTGTGTAATATTAAGTGAATATGCATGTTAATTGTATATGTATGTTAACAAATTTAATATTAGTTTAAGTGTATAATATTAAATTAATATGTATATTAAGTGTATATGTATGTTAGGTGAAGTTAATATGTATGTTAAGTGTATAATATTAGCTGAAGTGTTTAATATTAAGTCAAATTATTAGGTGAAGTGTATGTGTATGTTAAGTGTGAATGTGTGATATTATCACTTTTCGCAATTTTGCCGAAAGTTTAATTGGTATGTTTGCCGAAATCCACTAAAAATATGATTTCTAGCGAAATTCCTACCATTTTTCGCAATTTTTACACACAAAAACGAAAAACAAAATTCCACCCCCGTGCCCCTGCGAATTTCGCGAAAAATGGTAAAAAAAAAACTAGCATAAAGAATGCCATTAATGGTTTTACATCAAAAAATAAACACCACTAAAAAAAATAAAAAATAAAAAATCACTTTTATTTACCAAAAAAAAAAAACAGTAAAATTTTGAGAAATATTTAACTAGGCAAGAAGAATTAACTTTTTTGTATATTGGATATTGTGGGATTCCTTTGAAGATTTTGCTGTCCTTTACACGTTGACTGTCAAAGACCTTTCCTTTTTGTCGGTTTTATTGTCTTCAATCTAAAATGAAAAAAAAAAAAAACACTTTAGATTGAAAAGAATATGCAATTGGCTTTTTTATTTTTATTTTTTTATGCATGAATCATCGAAATTACATGCTGATTTGGCATGCATTGTGGTCTGCCAAATTTGGATCAAAATATCCGATGGGGGTCCCTTTGTTTTATCAAGAATTTTTTTTTTTACTGAGTGAATACTTCCACAACATAACTTTTTTTTTTTGGCATAACATAACTTTTTTTTATTCAAGAGGCAATAATAAATAGGTATCCCATTAAAAAAATAAAAATAAAGGTAACAGTACAACAGTATATTATATAATGTATATTTTAACTAAGTGACAGAGCCAGTCTTTCGAATTAAAACGGGCACTAAGAGTTTCTTTTAACAATACAAATAACCTAAAAGTAATGTAATTTAGGAAGCTAGGTTATGGTAAGATAGAGCAAATAGTGTTGACAAACTACAATTTGCAAAACTACGCCGTCGCTGAGAAATAAGGTCGGCCCTGAGGCCCTAGACAAAGACTGACTTTGGGGCCCCTATCGTAATCGTAAAATTAAATATTAATACAAAAAGTATAAAAAAAATATTTGTTGAATAAATTACTCATTTATATATGACGCGTTTAGCGTAAGTACAAATCAAATCTGTATAGTCGAGTTTTTGGACCGTATCTTTTTCGATAGACAATATAGCTAAACCGCTCAACTTATCTTGGGACATTGACATATTGAAATCGATCTCCTCCAATTGCCTTCGACACAATTTAGACGCTAATTGTTTAACATTCTGTATAAATTCAGTATTTATTGTACAATAATATCAATAAAAAGGGAGGAACTTATAAATCAATGAATAAAAAGATACTCAAAAGGAACTTACATTCACATTCGGCAGAGGAGAGTCACTTGAGAAGAGGAAGAGAAAAAAGTGAAAATTAACTTTGACTTACTCAAAAGATAAAGAAGGATTTAAAAATAATAAAGATTATAAATTAATACTATTTTTTTAATATAAATTGTGTGTATTTATATATACACACAGTAAAACGTAAGCACAACACATTCAATGTTCTTTTTTTTCTTTTTCTTTTTCTTTTTTCTATCGTGGGTCCTCAGTTTACAAATCTATTATTGTCTTGGGTCTACCATGTACACCTTCAGGGCCGGTATTGCCGAGAAAGAGAACCAAGAGGGCTAGATGTGTTTTTTATCTATTGAGACGGGGAACCTGAGAGCAGCAATAAATACTCGGGAGGAATCAGAAATGATATGGTGCATATTAGAAGCAAAAAGAAAAGAGAAATAATAAAATAAAATAAAAATAGAAAGTCTATATTAGAGAATATTTAAGAAATAAAAGTAAATTTAGTGGCTGCTTAGAAGCTGAGATTGTAGACCGGATAACTTGAGACTTCTGAGTTTAAGACATTTATATGTTATTCAGAGTACGGATCATTTGATTAGAATTTAATTTTTTTAACAAATAATGTAAAAATTAAATTAAAATATATATATATATATATTTCGTTTAGATGGAGGGATGGCACGTGTCATTCCTGGGTCACCCCTCCCTCCGCCCCTTATTATGACAATTCACTTATAATATTCTTTGAAAAACTATAATTTAGCTAATAGTTCCGTGGAACGATTAATCTAGCATGGGGCACGCTATTTTTGAGTTAACTGCAGTAAGACTGCTTGACTTCCATCATATATATACACTTTAATTTTGACGGCAAATACACCTAATGTATTTTTGTAGCTCTATCTATTTACACTTTAATTCTTATATATGTTCGAGCGTTGTCGGAGGTTAGCAAAGAAAAATAGACGGAGCAACAAAAACGTAACGTCATGTATATTTGTCATCAACGTTCAAACATAGGTATTAAAAATATATATTGTCAAAGTCAAGGTTTTTCTTTACATGGTGTTTAAAAATGTTCTGCTATATTTAATTTTTTTTACCGTTCAATCTCTTAGCTAGGTATATGAAAATAAAATTTCACTTGAAGTCATGTATTTTTGCCTTTATTATCCCTAAAGTTTATTATATATATATGTATACATTTGCACGTATATCTATATATCTATCTATAGCTATCTAGCTACTGGTTATAAATAGTCAAGGAATGATCATATTGAAGAGAAAGTCAAATGTAGGCAATAAATATGTGGTCTCGCTCTCCTTCATTGTGCCTAATTTCAAATACCATTTTCACATTGTAATAAATCATATCGAATTATCGATCATCAAGGCACGTAATACTAAATACATGAAATTATAAATTTACATGCATTTACCTTCTTTTTTTTTAGTTTCTATTCCAGTTCAACATGTTTTTTTTTTTTTAATCAAACACATGTTTATATTGGAATGCCTATCGAATATTAAGCCTATATGTATTAGTTTGAAAGTACTGCAACTTTAAAACAAGCTTGGTTAGCCTAGCGGTATATCCACTATAAGACTCTTTAAGAGATCTTGGTTTCAATCCCTTGAGACGCGTATATATGTAATTTTGGCCAGTAGTACCGTGAAAACATATCTTGTAATACGAGTATATGTGATCTTAGGTACCACCCTATTAAATATATATATATATTTTGCAACTTTATCACTCCAAAGATTCATATCTTATTTATATTTACATTTATACCTATTAAAAAAGAGAAAAAAATATTGCAACTTTATCACTCCAAAGATTCATACCTTATTTTTATTTATATTTATATCTATATATATATTATAGTCTTTAAGTAAGAGTGACTTACTCGGTTTTCAAGGAATATAATGGATAAATTGCAATATTAGTGGAACCTTTTATTAGAGAGAGCATCTACTAATTTTTGGAGATTCCCTTCATTGGTACCTAGTATTAATCTTCTACCAAGTACAAGCAAAATATAACTGAAATACTTATAACTAACTATGAAATTTTTTAAAGCTCAAAAAGTAACTTTTGTTTTATAAAATATATATATATATATATATAGTCCTTGATAATTCATGAATCATGACAGAAGTTGATGACAAATTCTTTTTGTTTTTTAAGCCACAAAAGGCATTAAGTTTCAAGAATAAATTATGGGTCAAATTTAAGTCTAGATTTGTGATTGGCTATAATTATTTTCTACTTTCCAAAAATTATAAGGGAAGTCCATAATGTATAATGTCCATGTCTTAGGCTCCTAGACCATTATTGGACACCTTAAAGGGTATATAATAAAATTGAATATATATTATATATATATATATAAGGAGACCCAACAATACAATAAAATGGCTAAACAATTAAGAAAAGCTAACAAATTGCATATTATTGTTCCATTTCCAAAAAGATTTCATTTGTTTTTTATTCACAAAAATAAAAATTTAAAAAAGCAAAAAATTCAGCTTTGACTTGCACATTCATGGCTCTTCTCTCTTTCCACATTATGTGTCTCACTTCTTAATTACTTGTATCTCTCTACATAACCCAAGAAAGATTCATACACAATCTCTCTCTCTCTCTCTCTCTCGACTTGCATATAGCCTACGAATGGCTTGATTGAGAGCTCTTTCTCAAAAAGCAGAAATCTCAGAGCATAATATATATACACACATAGATATATATAGTTTGACACAGCAATGTTGCAACACAAAAAGCTTTGTTTTGTGCTTGTTGGGTTGCTAATTTTGGGAGTATCAGCGGATTCGCATAGCGCTAAAGCAAAGCCTCGCCGGATTCTTCTGGACACCGATGTCGACACTGACGATTTCTTCGCGCTATTGTACCTCTTGAAGCTCAACAGATCAGAGTTTGAATTGGAGGTGATTCATAAATATATTCTTATGTTTTTGTTATTGTTTTATATATATTTGTTATATAAAGTTGTAAATTGTCAATTATTACATGACCATGTAGTGATGGGCATAAAGACTAATTAAAGAGTATTATAAAATTATTAAAATGGTGCGTTTAAAGCTTCATACGAGTGATTTATGGCGAATTCTTTGCATAAAAGATATGGTTAAAAAAAATCAAATTAAATAAATAAACATTAAAGATTTTGCTTGCTTTGGTGCTATTTTGTTCCTTCACATTCAAAGTTCAAACAATAACAAGCTGTACATCTTCACCTATATCTAAGGATCTTGAAATGGGACGGCCAAACAAACGGGTGGGCAAGCTCGTCCCCGGTTTTTCTTGGGCCTGGAACGGCTGATAAACAACCGATAAGCCAATTATATAAATTAATTAGTTGGGTCATGGTCGACATTTAAATCACAGATTTTTCGAAACTGATGAACTCTTGGTGTACATAAGATTTACGGGTTAATTAATAACCGAAGGGTATTAAGTAAAATATATATTAATTAATAAAAAAATTAATTTAAAAAATTGGATTTTTATTAAAAAGTTAAAATTTTATTTTTCGATTTTTTTTTTATAGAAAATAACATAAAATCCTGTGCCGATCGCTGGAAAAAAAAAACCGACGCCCAGTTTCGCAGCGGTCTCTTGTTTTTTAGTTAAAAAAAAAAGTAATCTTTGTCCAATAGACATTAAACTTTTAGCTTGAAAAAAACTTCAGGCTGTGACTATAAACACAAACTCTTGGACTAATGCCGGGCACGCCGTGAACCAACTATACGACCTTCTCTACATGATGGGGCGGGACGACATTGCAGTCGGAGTCGGAGGCGAAGGAGGGATCAGAAAAGACGGTTCTATCCTCTCCAACGTCGGCGGATATCTCCCCATCATAGAACAGGCAAGAACTTGCTGCACCAAATCTCACACACACTTCAGTTGGTTAAGAGTAAATAACATTTTTTTTTTGTAATGTGTCTAAGGGCATGACGACCTCGGGAGGCTGCAGGTACAGGCAGGCCATTCCCGTCGGGCTCGGAGGCCGTTTGGACATCGACGCAAATTATGGAATCCGGAAAGCCTTTCTTCCGCAGGTACATTTTTTTTTCTTTCTGAACTTTGAACTTGTAATTAGAAGTCGCAGTTCATCTTTCCTGTTGTTTTATTGTTTGGCTAGATTTATATAGACAAAAAGCTGTCCTATTTATTAATCAATCGTGTCTTAAAAAGTTGTGTCGGTCACTCATTAAAACTCGTTTACGTATTAACATTTAACGCAAATAATATTTTGCTCTTTCAATTGAAGATAAATTAGTCAAAACTCATAATCATATTTATCTTTTTATTTTATTTTATGATCCATCATTTACACTCGTTAGGAGTTAGGACCCGTCTAATTGGGTCTAATCGTGCTCTCATTTTTCACTCAGTATTTTACCGTGTTATGTGTATCTGACCCATTTAGAATGAAAGACAAACACATTTAATATTGTCTGGATTAAATTCGCCTTCTCGTGTCGTATTTGACCGGCACAACACCCAAAAAAATAACAAAAAAGTCAAGTCATAGTCCAATGCGACAATATATATATATATATATATATATATAATCTTAATAAATAAATAAAAACTCGTAATAATTTAAGAAAATCTTATTATCAAATTACTGAGTCTGCCAGGGATGAATAGCTTACAAATTTGAATGATGATTTAGGGTCACAGGAGATACATTCCTCTGATGCAACAAACGACACAGCAAGTGTTGTACGACAAGATATCCCAAGGCCCCATTACAGTGATGATCACCGGAGCTCACACCAACTTGGCCATATTTCTGATGAACCACCCGCACCTGAAGCCGAACGTGGAGCACATCTACGTCATGGGCGGTGGTGTCCGGTCCAAGAACCCGACCGGGTGCTGCCCCGTAAACGACACGTCCTGTGAGCCGAGACAGTGTGGCGATCCCGGCAACTTGTTCACCGACTACACAAGCAATCCCTACGCCGAGTTCAACATCTTTAATGATCCTTTCGCCGCGTATCAAGTATGGCTTTACTACCACAAATTCAGAACATATTTATAAATTTTAATTTGCGATTTTTGTAATGCGGTAATAATTGTTTCATTGTGATTTTCGGGATATTTAGTACCGTAATCTTGAAGTAAATTCGGTACTACCGTATTTTAACATGTTTGCAACACATGTCGGAAGTATATATATATGTATAATGTCCAAAATATAACATATGAAGTATAAAATCAAAGCATCATACAAAAAAGTAAACATACTACATTGTCACACACTCAAGAAAAATCGATACTAAGTATCAATTTATGGTACCAAATTTTTCGGTAGATTCGGTTTTTGGCGCTACATTCCGGGTTCAGATAATTTTTAAGAACCCTTATATAAACTACTAAATGTTCCCCAATTCTCAATTAATGGAAGCTGAGCTTTTGATATTTTTGGCATTTGGATTGACGTTTTTATTTCGGTGAAGGTTTTTCATTCCGGTATTCCGGTCACCCTCGTCCCTTTGGACGCGACGAACACTATCCCGATTACCGAGGAATTCTTCGACATATTTGAGCAAACTCAGAAAACTTACGAAGCGCAGTACATTTTCCAGTCCTTAAAAATAGCGCGAGACACCTGGTTCGACGACCAGTTCTACACGGTACGTTGATTTCTTGCGTCCCAAGGAATCTTTTTTGCTCGAAAAAAAAAATCCGGGTTTATTAATTCGCTGATTGGCAGAGCTACTTCATGTGGGACTCATTATTGTCTGGCGTTGCGGTGTCCATCATGGGAAACCCAAGTTCAAAAGCCGGCGAGAACGAGTTTACAGAGATGGAGTACATGAACATTACTGTCGTCACCTCGAACGAGCCTTACGGTGTCTCTGACGGGTCCAACCCGTTCTTCAATGGCATGAAAGTCCCGAGATTCGGGCTCGATAAAGGCGGTGTCCACAGTGGCCATGTCCAGACTGGGCTTAGAGATCCGTTTTGCATTGGCAAGAATGGTAAAGGAAGATGTAAGGTAATCACTAGTTTCTAATTTTCTTAAATACCCCTAAATTAGTCAGTATTGTGCAGAATACCTTGAAATCTCAAATTTTGTTTGAATTATCTTTGCTATGCATTTATCGCTCCTTCGTTTAATTTTATTGAATCTATCAAATCAGTATCATATTCATTTTTTAAGTAGCAGTAGAAATTTTGTAGCGGTTACTGGTAGTTTGAACCGGTTTTTATAAGTACTGGTTATGGAGAACCTGTATATACCGGTCCCGATTTTACTATATTAATCGTATAAAAACTGGTAAAAAGACCAAGCTTAGCTTACTTATACCGATAAAACCAGAGCTGCCAGCACTGGTTCCCGAAATTAGGTTATTACAAACCGGTACCAGTACCGGTACATAAATTAATAAGTATTAGTTCCCGGTCCCGGTTTCACGTCAAGGTAGTTTCATCGGTTTGAATATAACAGTGCTGGTCAGAAGGGATTTTAACAACAAAACAAAAAAAGAAATGAAACCGGTATTTACACGAGATTAAATATCTTCAAATAAACTATTTTCTTTTTTATATGTCAAATGAAACTCAAGACTTTAGTGCTTTTAATCAATTGATACGTATCTAAATTTACGCTCAAACTCGGTAACGACAGGATGGATATACAGCAGAAGTATCGGGAAGTGAGGCCGTGAGAGTCCTCGTTGCCACGAAAGCCAAGCCGAATCCCGACACCAAGAGCCCACTTACCAGAGCCTTTTACAAGAGTTTCTTAGACGTAAGTCCAAATTATTCAACATAATATATTAAATCTTCCGATCATAATTGGTGTTTTTTCTTCTGAATTCAGGTGCTGAACATGCCTCAGAACACCGGGAAATTCAACTTCACGACGCAGTTTCCTTATTACAGACAAGTTTTGTACAAGCCGGACTTCCGAACCAGGAAGCTTGGCAAATCAGTCGTGTTCGACATGGACATGAGCGCCGGGGATTTTCTGGCTTTGTTTTATCTGTTGAAAGTTCCTGTTGAAGTCATCAATCTCAAGGTGGAGTATCAAAACTTTTAACTAGGGGTGAAGCCGGAACTAAAAAAAAAATTGTGAATTGTACCGGTTTTGTAAAACCCGATAATCGTACAGACCATTCTCAAGTTCCTTAAACCAGTACCTGTAACACAAGTTTTCCACCAAAATCTTGATTTTTAAATCAGTATTATTTCCTTCTTTAATTAACTTGTGCACCAAGAAATTGACAACTTTTCTCTTGACGAAACAGGCGATCATAGTGAGCCCAACCGGGTGGGCAAATGCGGCCACAATAGACATTGTTTATGATCTTCTTCACATGATGGGACGCGACGACATCCCCGTAGGCCTCGGAGAAATGTTCGCGATGAACCAGTCCGATCCGATCTTCTCAGCTGTAGGAGACTGCAAATACGCCAAGTCGATCGCGCACGGAAGCGGAGGATTTCTCGACTCCGACACGCTCTATGGCCTCGCCCGTGACTTGCCACGAAGTCCTCGAAGGTCAACGCGCAAACCCGAGTCCAAAATACGTGTTTAGATGCAATGGAATTGACTTTTTTTTTTTTTTGTTAGGTACACTGCTCAAAACTCGGTCAAATTCGGAGCTCCTCGGGACACAGATCATCCGGAACTAAGACAGCCACTAGCCCAAGAAGTCTGGGATTCGGTTCTGACGAGTTCGGATTCAGATTCGAAGATCACGGTTCTTACCAATGGGCCTTTGACGAATCTAGCCAAACTCATCACTTCAAATAAAACAGCAAGTTCTCTAATCCAGGTCCGTTTAGTGATAACTTGTTTGACAAGGAAACTTTGTGTTCGAACATCAGATTGAAGAGCTGTTATCTGCTCTTATTTTTGGCAGGAAGTGTATGTGGTTGGAGGGCACATAAGCAGGGGTGAAATGGACAAAGGGAACGTGTTCTCGGTCCCCTCGAACAAGTACGCTGAGTTCAACATGTTTCTCGATCCGTTAGCCGCAAAGACGGTGTTCGAATCGGGTCTTGACATCACTCTCGTCCCGTTGAGCACACAACGCAGTGTCAGCTCGTTTTCGAAGATCTTAGAGATGATGAGATCAACGAAGAAAACGGCCGAGTCTTGGTTCTCTCTCCGCTTGCTCTCGAGGATGCACCGTTTGAAACCTCGGAGTAGATACCATCACATGGTAAAAAAATCATTTTTTTTTTCGCAAGAAAAGCCGGTACTCTCAAACCTTATTAATTTACCTCACTTTGGTAAAGTATTACCATATTAACAAACGGACACGACAGATTTACAAATAACATAAACTATATCATCCTGTCAATCAAGACGCCAATACAAAAGAACAATCAAAAGAATTAGATAGTAATCACTCGTGTTTCGGGCACAAAATCATGATTATTTTTCTCGACTTTTTCAAAACAAAATTCGAGCACAAAATCATTGTTTTTTCGATTTTTTTTTTCTTTCTATCAAGCGGGTTCTGGACCTTAGACTTCAAAATACAAATTCAAATACTCAACTACTTGAGCTCGAACAAAATTGTAACTAATCGATTTGACGCTCGATAATTTGCAGGATATTTTCTTGGGAGAGATTGTCGGAGCAGTGTTGTTGGCTGGCGATCGGAGCCTTAACCTAGACGCGGGTTTGCAAGTGAGACACGTAAAGGTCATCGCCGAGGGAGACGAAGCGAGAGACGGTCAAACTTGGGTTGACCAAAAGCAAGGGAAAGCAGTGAGGGTTTTGCAGGGAATAAAGAACTCAATGGCATATTACAGTGCACTTTCGAAGCAGCTGAGTGATGAGTCGCAAACTGCAGTGATCGCTAGTTTTGATGAACAGAAAAAGTTGTGGCATAAGCCTCCTCGTTAACTATATATACTTGAATTGAATACACATGATTTTTCTTGTTATATAGAAGAAGCTTATGGAAGCAGTGAAAAATGGCACATATGATTGATATTTCATTTGTTATACAAAGAAAAATAAAATCGGTTTTGGACTTTCCGTTGTTCTTTCACTCTTTAAGTACGTCGTCTAATCGTAACTCGTAAACATAAATCGAGTAATTTTACGTGGAACTCGATTTGAGAAGAAACCGGCCGATTGATAAATGGTCTTTATTCTCGGAATTGCTCCATGGTCTTACTTTCATGTCAAGTGTAATCAAAGTGTTTGCACGGCCACAAAAGTAACCAGTATAATCAAGTGTTATTTAAGTGATAAAAAACGACATTGTTTCCAACAATATTTACTCATTATTTTGATCATGAATTATGGTTTCATTTTTTATAAAAATAATAAAATTAAAAAGATAAACAGCATGCGAAGCTAATATTTGATTTTTATAGTTTTTATTTTTGGAAGGAAAAAAAAAACATCTGAAGTTATTTTCCCTCATGGATAAAATGAGAAGTACTTATTTAGATACAATAAATGGTACTTCTGTAGTTGTTTTATACTATATTATATTTTGTGATGAATTTGATATTGATGGTTTAGATAATTGGATAGTTTTGTTTTAGTTAAAAATGGAGGTCCAAAGTCTCGCTAAGTGAACTCGAATCTCAACTAGATTCGCACCCAAGAATCACAATGTAAGAACCGGGGCTCGGAATATCCCAACTAGGTTCGCACCCATGAATCACAACGTAAGAACCGGGGCTCAGAATAATATAAATAAAAAGATCAAAGTTTACGTAACAAATCAAAAGAAAAGAGAACTATCTAAACTAGTTGAATAATTTTATTCTTCGTAAGTCTCAATTTATTTATTTATTATTATTAATTTTTCTTCAAGTACAAACCAAAATTACTTTAATAAATTTGGTTTAAAATCACAAAGTAGTGTCTTTCAAAATATATATATATATATATATATATATATATATGAAAACTTGAAAAAAAATGACCCCCAAAATGCAAGTTCTACCCGTTTTGTTCCCCGATTTAATGTTTCTGAAAAACTATTCCCGAACTTGTATTTTGCCATGTATTCTGACCCCCAAAAGGGTAATTTTATTCCCTTCATCAAAATGTTAATTTCTATGTTGGATAGTTTTTCACATAAAGTTCGAAAGTTTTTCCTATCAGGGTAGACAGTTACTTGGTAGGTAGATAGTTTTCTACAGTACGTTAGATTGTTTTTCTCCTCCGGTTAGACACTTTTTTCCTATTGGAAAAATGTGCAAGAAAATGTAGACAGTTTTTCAGATTAGGTTAGATAGTTTTTCACAAAAGGGTACTTTGGGAATAAAAAAAGCAAGAGATAATTTGGGGAATAATTTTTCAGATACATGAAATCGGGGAACAAAACGGGTAGAACTTGCACTGTGGGGGTTATTTTTTCAAGTTTTCCTTACATATATATC
This sequence comes from Parietaria judaica, assembly GCA_954871525.1. Taxonomy (NCBI): domain Eukaryota; kingdom Viridiplantae; phylum Streptophyta; class Magnoliopsida; order Rosales; family Urticaceae; genus Parietaria; species Parietaria judaica. Next base: position 3,663,354 of record OX940866.1, read on the forward strand.
AAAATAAATAAGGTGAAAATTATAATTGAAAAAGGAGACAAAAATCAATGGCCAAAGTGAATGTTATTATTCTACTACCACTTACTTCCACGTTTTGGCACTTCAAACGAAATTAAAAAAAAAATGGTACAGTGAAGAATCAAGCATTGACCTTTCAAAAGAATCATATCTTTGCAATTATCTTAGTATTATTCCTCATGATTTTTCTCCATTATATATTTCTCATCTCAATCTTTGCCAGCAATAAAGCCAGCTAAGAATCACCTTTAGCTTTAAGCATAATTAACAACACTAATTTTGATCAGCAACACTAACACACACAAGCAAGATTGCCCAATTAAAAACTTTTTTTTTTTAACCATGCCATTCATTCATACAATCAGATTCAAAAGTTTGAAGAGCAAGAACAAGTGTCTTGATTTCTAATAACATAGCTTCTCTACAAAATAAAAAACCACTTTTTTTTCTTCTCATTATTGTTTTGTTAGTGTCACTCCAGAACAGGGACTGATCCACCAGCTGCTACAATTTGCTGCTCAAGCTGCACCAGAAAATTAAATTTAATTAAAATAAAACAACCCAACTAAACTAATATGTTCCTGTAAGTAAGCATTAGTTGTGTTCAGACGGGCGGGCAAAGGCTGCCCATGTTTTTCCTGGCGCAGTAAACCCGCCCGCCACGGTTAAGTTTTAATAACAATATTAACCAATAAATGCATGAAGGGGACGGGTGCCAGGTCCCCTTAAAAGAGCAAAACACGGGCCACCCGTGCTTATGAAAAAAAATAAAAAATAACAATACAAATCTTAAGTTATTTATTTAATATTATTAATGCAAATGACTGAATTTCATCTTTTTTTACTTACCCTGAATAAAGATTCAAGCTTGCTCTTCACAATAGAGTACTCATGTTTCACTTGCTGCAAACACCTGCGAGACCTATAGAAATCGAAAAAAGAAGTAAAAAAAATCAGAACATTTAAACCTTTTTATTCCATTTTCTTCAACGATTTGCGGTCTAAAAAAAAAAAAAACTAACCCATCAGTGTTTTGTTCCTCGCAAAAGTTGCGGAAAGTAACGCAGGCCTCGCTAACTCTACGAGCACCAATACTGTTTCAACCACGAAAACTAACACATCATTAATGTCTTAATAAATTTGAGACAGAATCACTACATGAATACCAGGGTAAGAACAAAAAGAATTGTAGTGTTTTAAATGCTAATTTAAAAAATATATATATATATATATATGCAATTTAACCCCCTATTTTCACTAAAAATTCAAGCAAACCCCTCCTTAATCTAGCTCTGGTTCTGCCAAATGCATTGACTACATAGTGATCCCACCAAAACAAAAAACTTGGAGAATTAACCCGAAAAAAAAAAGTACAGATCTGTACTTGATTTAGTTACAAAAAAGGTCTAAAAATTATAATTCTTCAATTAAATACTAGTAAATTTACCTTGAGGAGCTTCCCTTCAACTGGTGCACATGAGCATCAACTCTTTTGAAGTCTACAATTTGCAGCTCCTCTCTGAAATATTTCACAAATTAAACCTCCATTAATAAGCTACAAGAAAAGAAAAAAAAAAGTTGAAAATATTAAATTAAATAAAAAAACAGGGTTTTCCATGGATGATTACAGAAGCACAGAAGAGAGGTCATTGAGAAGCTTCTCAGTGTCGTCGAAGAAGAGGGACACAACTTCAACCACGAACTCTGGGTTGCTTTCATCTTGAAGCTGAAGGAGCTGAAGAAATTGGCTGTCCAAAAATCCCTTTTTTAAAAAATAAAAATAAAATTGAATTAGATCAAACCCAATGGAATCATCAGAAAGTAGATCAAACCCATCTCAGATTTACACATGTATATTACATTTTTCAGGTAATTTATAAAATAAAAATGAAAATAGAAATCAGTAATTACCTCCTTAAACAAAGATGTTATGGTGTCAAACCAGAGTTTTTTCATCTGATTCACGTCCATTTCTGCTTCCTTTCTCTCTCTCTCTCTCTCTCTCTCTCTCTAGAAGAGTGAGGATTTGCTTTGAATAAGCTGAGCTCGTGGGGTTTAATGGCGGATCTTGAGTAATAATTGCTCAATCAGAGAGAGAGAGAGGCTTGCTTGCAAGAACCTTTGTAAAGGGATTTAATTCCTTCTCTGAATTTGTATGGACACTTGGAGTCTTTATATTCTCAGTCAACACCATCTTCTCTTTCTTTGTATTGTTTTTTTTTTTTAGCATTCAAGCCCCTCTCTCTCTAACTATTTCTTTTTTTTTTGTTTTGTTTTAAGGAATGGTGGGACTTCGTGTCGGGTTTTAAATATATTTTAGGGTCGTATTAGTGTATTTTTAAAAATAACTCAAACAAGAATTTGAAGCAATGTGAAGACACTAACCCGGATAATTAATGTCTCTAAAAGTATTCCCGATAACAGAATAAGATTTCAAAGTATGTTCCGACAAAAAAAAAAGACATAGAAATATAAGTAATGGTCATAACTTGTAAAATATATGCGCTAAGAGTTTCACATATATATATATATATATACATATTATATAATATTTCTTTGAGATGTCATGCTATATATTTAGATAATCAAATGTAACAAAAACAATATGATTAGGTTTTTGTTTAAAGTTTGACTGGCAACCTTAAATTAACTATGTAATTGTTTTATTCATGATTAGGTTTAGTCGGCAAATTAGCTTCTCCAAGCAAATTAATATACAATTGATAATTGGTATCATGATCGACTTTTGTGTAATGCTATGTTTAAAATTTCTCATAATAATAAGATTTTTATTAGCAAATGTGCTTATACAAGCACATTAAGAAATCACTTGATATTTTGACTAACTTTTGTGCTATTTCATGTATTTGGAATTCAAGTAATTATCACTAATCAAGTAAATAAAAAAATTAAAAATTAATTTTCTTTTCAAAAAAAAAGTTTGGGTATTTTTGCCGCTAATGGCCACATGGCGGATTTGAATGGAAAAGTTAACGTTTTCATTCCAAAGTCACGGTCAATGCACGTTGGGTATTTTTGCCGCCAGTTTTAAAAATTGGGTACACGGGAGGCACGTTGACTAAAGATTGGGTATTTTTACCGTAATTTTCCCTTATTATTATTATCTTGCATGATTGGAAATATTAATTTTCATAATATCCATAAAAAAGAATTAATATATACACATGGGTTTTGACGTGTTAGTGACTTCACTTTTGATTTTCATGACTTGGGCCAAATATGTCTTCGGTTAATAATTGTAAGAATGAAAATGAAAGATTCTACGAGGAAAATAGTAGAGCTGATGCTAATGTGTGAACATTACATAAGTTAGTAATTATTTATTTTCCCATTCAAACAAAAAGTTCCGAGTAATTGGCATTTGCTCCCTTAACTTTTTTAATATGTGCGAATTGTGATGTGTGTAGATAACTCTCTCATTAATAGGCACAAGAGTCCTACTATATTTTTTTTGGCGTCTGAACTATTTTTTCAACTTTATTAATAAGCATGAAAATCCCTTCCTTCAACTTCCAATTTGTATTTTGTTGCTCATCAGCTATTTTGCATGATATTATTAAACTTAAAATTTTCAACAATCTAATATGAAAAACGTTATAGGTAAGAATATAATAATTCTAATTTCGAATACCATGAGCCAAATAATGAATACATAATTTAAATTTTTTGTTACTTTTAAGCTCTTTTAAGTATATTTACAAAATAATAGTCCCTCTTCAAATATCATAACAACATAATATTAGAAATTCAAAACAAGTTAGAAGGTGTATAATATTTTATATTATATTAAACTTATTATTCTAAGCTTTTAGGGAAAATTAATTCAAACTATTTGAAACATATATTCTCAATAATATCGCACATACTTGGTAATGCCAAACAAAATAGAAGATCATGGGGAATGGATAATTATTCTATAAGGTGGAATATTCAATTTTGATACTTGGAGGGACCGTAACGCTAATATATAAAATTTTGGGCAGCCATCCTCTAAAAATAAAGTTAGATGGGCCTTTATGCTTATTAACAAAGTTAAAGGTTCAGATGAAAAGAAAGAAAAAAAAAGTTGTACTTTGATGTAAATTGAAGGGGTTGGAGTTGGAGCTCCAAAAAAGGATAAATTAGAAGGGCCTTAATGCTTATTAACAAAATCGAAAGGTTCAGATGACAAAAAATAAAAATAAAAATAATTGATGGACTTTGAGGATTATTGATAAAATACGAACCATTTTTATTTTTATTTTTTTTTAGAAGTTCCCACTTCCCATGGTGTCATCTAGTGATGATAGACTTAGAATTATTGCTATTTTAGACCATAGTCTTAGTCTATGAGTCTACAGTGAAATTTCACATCTCAATTATTTGCTTAAGAAAAATATAATTTGAGTTTTATCCACATCAAAATAAATTTGTCACTTTTGCTCAATGATAGTCTCTAAATAAAATCAAAGTGACCGAAATCCCTTTGCTTGTAATGTTGTTGAAAGATGTACTATGTTATGTTGTTCAACAAAATGTTTTGGGTCCTCTAAATCTCAAAATTTATGGCTTTAATATGTGAACACTTTTGGTTGGGACACATCCAAAAGGCGATGGTCCTTTAAACACGGCAGAAATGTCGTGTTTGGGGAACAAAATTTGTCACATTAAGGTGGTAATGTCCAATCCCTTAATTATTTATATATATATATATATACATACATACATAATATATTCTTCAACTATATATAAGATAGAAGGTTGCTGCTTCACAAAAAAAAAAATGCCCTTGCTTTTATTTTGAGGTCAAATTCTTTTGCGAGCAAACATGCTTTTTATAATTGTGAATGTTTGTCTTCTTTCTTCATTTTTTTTTTCTTTCGAAGAATCACCTTGACTCGATAGTGATATCTTTTTATAATTATTAGTGTTGTTCAAATCTCAACACAACTCTTAATTTTCATTTTGAAATCTAGTTAGCAGTATAAATAAATAGTAATCTTATGTAATTTAAAATACTTTATAAGTTTCATTTGGGGTTTCTTGATAGGTTGATTAGAGTTGTTGTTTAATTCAAATGTGTAAAAATTTGTTTAGTGTATGTTTCTTTGATTAAATTTGTTTGGAGTATTTTTAACTGAACTTTGAGTTACATTGATGCATATTTTTCATATTATTTTTTGTAATATGAAATTAAATTTTAATTATTCGGGACTGACGGCCCAAACCAATCCAGTCCGATTTTTATCGGGTCGGTTTGGTTTAGGCATTTAAATTGTTTCGGTCAAATCGGGTTTTTTTTTTTTTTTGGTATCCCAATGTGAACGGGTCAGGTCCATAAAAAGCATCGAGGCGGCTCAACCCAACCCATGCTCACCTTAGTCAGAATAATATATATATATATATATATATATATATAAAAGTAGATTATCTAGTTAAATACAAAATGTGGTCACTTTCTCAATGACTATTTAGCACCATTTTTTCTTATTTTCCATGATCGTATAACATAATTTAATCAAACATTTTATCATTCATAACTCGTAATTATAAGTTGAGGATCTCTTCTCTTGATTTACAAAAGCAGTGGGTCTAAAGACTAAAGTTTAAAGCAGAAGCCAACCAAAGCATGCCTAAGTTAGTGAAGCATGATGTGCAATATCTTCAAAGTTGGGCCATTTAATCCCTCCACATCTTATTGATATCTTCACTTTTTGAGATTTATTTTCATTATTTAACCAAATTATGTACTTTCAAAATTGAAGAGAGAATCTTGACATGGCACAGAAAATCCTTCACCAGCTGTATTTGATTTAGCTAATTAATTGTCTTCTATGATGAATGATAAATAAACAGGGACAAAAACAAATACAATATTGTAATGTAAGGTACAAATACTTTCAGTTATTAGTGGTATTGGCCCTTTTTCTTATGAGAAGTATATGAGTTTAGCCCTTTGTTTTAAAAATAGCATAAATGGTCCTTCATAATGGGGTTAATTTGACTCATTCGTTCTAAAATAGTAGAAATGGACCAAATGGTCATTCTTTTCTAATTTTAGAATCGATTTGGCCTTTTGATCGTAAAATAAAATCTAATGATTTCTCTAATTTAATATTATATATCAACACATTGTAATTTTTTATTTGGTGAATTAAAAATAAAAAAATTGACTCAAGAAAAGTTCGAAGTAGTAATTGAATGTTGAACTTTTATATATATATATATATATATATATATATATATAAATTAACCACATCAAAATCATAAGGGAGGGGAAATTTTCACTATTTCATAACGGAGGGTTCAAATTCTCACATTCATTGTATAAAATAAAAATATATAAAAAAAAAACGCTATTTTTGTAACAAAATTACCAAATTTGCACATCCGTTATAACGGATAAAAGAGAGGCAAATTGGGATAATAACTCAACGCGTTTTTTTTTTTTTGTGAATATTTATTTTCAAATTCTCATTCCCTTCAAACAATTGCATTGGACAAGTTTGGTTATTAGATTCTAAAACCATCACTAACCCAAAATGAATATATGCATTCATTTAATATTGACCACTTTTCAAATTCTTATTGCTATATTCAAAAGATGCTAGATCATATTCGAATGACTTCATTAGGAAAGGATGAGTTGAGGCCATATTTTGATTATATATATAATTATATTTATTTTATATAAAACAAAAATATCACCATCATTGTTGCTAAAATATTTTGGACAAATCTCTCTCTCTAACATCATGCACACAAATGGCTATTAAAGAACTATTAAGTTGAAGCTGCAGATAAAGCTAGATTGAGCTAACAATTAAAAGAATATATTCCTTTATTCAATTTGATTGGAATATCTTCATGCCTAACTGTTCTATTGGTCTACTCTAATAAATAATTGTATTTGTATCTATTAGAAGAATTGGAAGAGCAATGTTGTAGACTACTAACTAAAATTGTTTTTGTTTTTGTTGGTGTTGTGTTTTAGATGTCTTAATTACCAAATTAATTCTCAGGTAATGTATGAGGAATAAAAGTGCAACTTTCAGGAGATGCGATCATCTGCTACTTGGAATTTTGTGGGCGTGATGATTATGGTTCTAAAACCGGGGTTTGGCCCGTAAGACCGGTCTCCGTCCTGAAATTTTGAATTTTTCTTTTATGATAAAAAAAAACGGGGACGAAATTATCTTTAAATGATTTGATTATAACTATATTTTTCCAAGTTTATTTTAGCCACTATTATATGTTTTAGCAATTTAATATTTTCTGTAAAAATAATGGACCACTGCTTAGACCTCCTTTCCCATTCGATGTTGATGGGAATCTCCTCTATGTGGTCCTTTTAATGACTCATAAATTGGTTAAATTCCCCTTCAAATACTTCACCATATTCATGTTATTGACCCTTTATTTGGATATCTTTTTTTTTTTTTTTTTTGAGGAAAGAAAATGATATCTTGTACATTCAGCAATAGCAGATTGATTCGGTCATTAGTGGCAAAACAGTAAGATGTTTTATTCGACTTTCTTTTGTGCAAATTATTATTCCACAAAAATTAAACATTGCAATGGAAACACATCCTTGGCCATTTATCATTATCCAATCATGCCATTTGATTTCTGCTTGACATTATTAGATCACTTAAATAAGGTCTTTAATTTGTTATTTAGGCTATTTATTTATTAGTCTTGCTGTTAATTTAATTATGTTGTTTATTTAGGCCATTGTAATTATGTTTATACGGTAATACAGGTTATAAGACCCGAGATAAAAATCAAAATCGAAACACATAAATGCTAACGGAATTCAGTAGAGAGCTGAATTCGAGAATATATTATTGAATTGAGGAACCGAAAAACAGAAGAGCGTTCCTTCTGGAACACGGCCAAAACTCGCCAGGAAGATTTCTTGAGTCAAATGGACTAAACAAAATATGAAATGACATTTCATATTTTGTTCTTGACATGACATTTACTAATACTTATGATATTAAACAACATACTATATTAACACTAATAAAATAAATACAGGTCTAACAAAAGAACCACCGATAATTATTCACGGAAAAATCTTGATCTCTGAAAAGAGAGGAGTTTACGCTTTGTGAAGGTTGACGAAGCTATCGTTTTGAGATCGGATCTTGGGTCATAACACAATAAACATAAAGTAATAATAAGAAAATACAAGGTTTATTTAGTTTGTAAACTGTCAAGGTAATCTCGAACACAAAAACATACAGTAAGAGTCCACAAAAATGAACAAATATGAATGCTATAAATGAAAATATTGAAAGTGTAAATAGTGAGTAGAGAGGCCTAACAGAGATTGCAGCTCCTTCTGCAGTACCCGGGCAGCTCGGGAGACCCGATCATGTATTCTTTGTTCTTGTTGCACTCTCCGAGTGCTGCCCATCTCTCGCAGCTCTCGTTATGGTCCACGCACTCCCCACCGGTGTGCACGTCCTTGTCGAATGAGTCCACGTGGATCCATTTTGTCGCCGACCACTTCTCGCCTTTGATCACCGGGCATCCTGCGTGGAGGCTGTTTGTGTCGGGGACAGCTGTTGGGAGGAGACTGAAGAAGAGGAGGGCGTCGCCTTTTCTCGGTTTGACTGTTGATTGATTACATGGTGTGAGAGAAGGAGAACAAAGTATATAGTTTAGTTCATTAGAGTACAAACTTTTAAATGGATGGATCTTTTCGCACAATGAAATCATGGCAATTAATATCTTTATTGGATGTTTTTGTCAAAAATGAAACTAGAGGGTATATAATAGAAAATAGATGGTATATAATTGTGTGACGGATTGAAGAAGGGTATAAGAGCAATTTTCCTATATTAGAATATAGTCTTCAAAAAAAACCTACCACATAATAGTTTCATTTTTCCTCTTTTAAAACAAACAGTTAAGGATCTGTATCATATGCTTTTCTCATAACCAGCCATAAAACAATTTGGAGAACCAAACTTACGAAACTTAAAACCAACAGACTATACCAAACAAGCCCAACTTTAAGTTTCTATATTAGAATTTATTATAGCCCCTTCAGGACGTCTTATATGGCTTACCAGCAACCCCTTTCTTCGCACACTCAGAGAGGTCGTCTTTGTTTGTGGAAGCCTTATGCCGATGAGGTTCCTGAAACGATTTTGTAAGACTAATGAATGGCAATACAAGATTGAGAGACAATTTGAAAATGTTCACCACAAAATTTGATAACGTATAACTGAACCGTTAATGCAATTATGATTGCTTTGAAGCTACATATAGTAACACTATAAGGAATGTACCTCCGCTTGTGGAAATACTGTCTCGCCGCCCTCGGTGACATTGGTGAGATACATAAGTACAGTCGCTATGCGGTGTCCTCCACGGACTATGTTGACTTTGTCGGAAAAGTAATCGTAGTGAGGGTCATATTTCTGACCATGTTCATATCTCAGTACTTGCATATCTTCTCCATTTTCTGAAGGAAAAAAAAAATGCACACAGACATTTAATAAGGATAAGAAGTGATCAAGAGGTAGGTAACTAGGTATTGTATTAGTGTCGGATTTACTCCCGAGAGGGCTATATAAAGAAATGATTTTCCGGTTTGCTTAAACTAAGTGTGACACTGCCACTCGTGTATTTATACTTTTGCAACGAAAATCTTCACATGAACTAGCAATGATGTTCTTATTGAGCATAATTATCTTCCAAATCACATGTGGTATTACACACATTCAGGGGAAGTTAAAGTACAATCACGGAGCCAAAGAACCGTTGACGAGCAAATTCCCGACGATGTCATACCTTTTGGAAGAAAGGTCCAAGTTGCAATCTTGTCTTCTATACCAGCAACAATAGGATCCTGGAAGTAAAAATCACAGCTCAAAAACATGGCGCAAAATCGAACCTTAAAACAAAGACCGAACAAAGGAAATCCTCAGCCCAGAAATCAAGCATTTGCAGTTCAATCGCTCGAATTATCGAACTAAGTATCTCCAATGGCAAATATATAAGTAAATCTATCTTAAATCAAACACTACAATTCCCAGTTAGTTATGAAGCTTCAAATTTGATATATATATTCGAAACCTTGGCTTTGGCGATGAACATGCCGGAGCTGGTACGGACATCGCTGAGCTTGCTCTCCCCTGAATCGTTATCAGCGACCGCCGATCTCTTGAGCTCAGATTTGGCCTGTAATTCACAATCCAATACTCAGTGCCAAACAATTTTCGAAGATCGCAACCAATCATCAGTGGAATCATCGGTCAACCGAAGCTCTCACCAGCGAGATCATGTGGTCGCACTCTAGCTCCGTCAGAAATCCTTCGTACACGAACGCTCTGCGCAATCGCCGATCTTCCAATTCAATTCACAGCCAAAAACAAAAACAAGAAGCGAAGACGGAGGGTTAAAGGAGACCTTGGATTCCACGAAATCTGCTTAACCTTCGACGGATCGATGATCGCACTCGCCGAACCAGCGTAAGAGCTGGACGATCCATGGAGAGCGAGAGAGATCGAGAGAAGAGTGAGGATTAGCTGAAGCCAGAGCTTAGTCATCTCGCTATAGCTTCAAGTTCAAGAAAAATGGCGAGGGAGAAGATATTTCCTTTTCTTTTCTTTTTTTTTTCTTTCCCGGAAAATACGATTTTCTCGAGAAAGTGACAGTTTTTCTTCTGTTTAGTTAAATTGTCATGTCTCTCTTCTCTGATTGTTTGTAATTAATTTCATTAATAATTATTTCAGGAGAGTTCAAAACAGTATATATTTTTTTAGAGCAAATTGTTATTAAAAAAAAATTAATACTTTTTTCCTAAAAATTAATTCTAGATGTTTCTTTGTAGATTCTGTTTTTTTTTTTTTTTTTTAATATTGCAAAAAAAAATAAAAAATCCTTAGCTGTTAATTTGGATAGATTGATGTCGTTTTTCATATCGTTGACTTTTTTTCAATTTCCTGTCGTTTTGATCTATTTAGTAATAACATTACTTGTCGTTGACATGTAATTGTAGTTTAAGAAATAATGTCGTTTCTGAAATTGAGTTACAAACCATCGTTTAAATTTTGTTGTCGTTCCTCTATTTTTTTTTATTTTTATAAATATGGGTTTTCCTTTTTCTCTCTTTTTTTTTTTTCTTCCTTTTTCTTTTCCTGAGTTGAGATCGCATTATACATATCGTATCATACACCTAAATAATTTCCACACCAAGACAATAAAATGGTTATACATGGAAAGAATCACTCAAGTTTGGCAAAGTTACGAACATCTCAAAACAAACAAGTCTAGAAGAAGAATAATCACATCAATAAATTTAAATGAGGTATACAAATACAAGCATTTTTGGCTCAAAAGCCGTGAATCGAAGGGCCTAAAACCGTCTCAATGTGGCGATCACGATCGTTCAAGTACTTTGTCGAGTTGTACTCTTCGGCGTCGAAAAGCTCCTCCGAGTAAGTCCTGCGAAGCTTCGACTTTTGACGTTGCTTCGCACTCTCCAAGCTTCCCTCGTCGCCTCTCAGGATCTCAACGACCTAAAAACAAAGTGCAGCCCGAAAAATCAAACACGTTGTAAAGGAGGCATAAGAAAAAACCCGAGAAAAAAAAAAGTGAGTGTAGAACTCGAAACCGTGTATTTGGTTCCACGAAACTCAAGGATTGGGAGAAAATCTGGATAAGCGAACCGGATTTCAAGTAGAACCTATATCGGAGGTCTGAAAAACCTGAACCCCGAATAATAATTTACTCAAACCCGGATTTTAATTTAAAATAATTATATGCATTTTGGTACTAAGATAATAAAATTATTTCAAAAAAGTCAAGTCTTCAAATACAAAAACAAAAATTATGAAGAAATATGGTTCTAGTTTCACATCCGGTTTTCAATTTCCAAATTAAAAAAAAAATACCAACCCTGTTTTCTAAAAGAACCCGCTTCAATCTTTCAAGTTCGACTCTTTTTTCTATTTTTAGGAGCATGGAAACCCGTATTTTTCAACCCGGTTAGTATACTTAGAAGAGGACTAAGGACTAAAAACATGTTAGTCTCACTTGGCTCATCTCAGGTCTATTCACCGAGGATTGATGAATGCACATCGAGGCAGTCAAAACTACGCGGCTCATCTGATCATGATCGTAAGCTTCCGCGAGGCACGGATCCACGAGCTCCTTGAAATTGGTCTCCGAGAGCAACGGTTTGGCCTGAAAAATACAAAGAGAATTCATCTATGGCCGATCGAGGAAAAGCTCTATTTATTTATTTATTTTTGGCGGAGGGTGTGTACGGACCCACATAACGAGGCTCTTTTGCGAGCTGTCCAGGGCTTGACGGCCGGTGATGAGCTCGAGGAGAAGCACTCCGTAAGCATAGACGTCGGTTTTCTCGTCGACGATACCGTGCATGAAGAACTCGGGAGGAAGATATCTGCCACGGTTTCAATATCAATTAATCAAATATTAAGGATGCAGTTGAATAAAATTGCGTATGCCATTATATTCTTTCTTGAATTATTGTCTAAATATCAATTGATATGTGAAAAAATGTGAGTTGTGAGTAATCAAAAATATGAAATATAAAGTAAGAATAAATGTATCGCTTATTCCATTCTAAATAGTCTAACTATTTTCCTTATCTTCTCAAAGTCAACATATATTAGATTTAATCATGATATGGACTAGGGTTTAAGGTTTATGGTACGAAAGCGGGAAATTTCTTAGGAACGAACCCGAATGTGCCTTCGAATTTCGACACGATGTGGTGCGTCCATTGGTCCGGCAGCCACTTAGCGAGTCCGAAATCAGATATCTGAAGAACCCAAGTTCAATAATCATAACAAAATTTGATTGAAATAACGACAGGTTTGTTTGTAAACGACAGTGTTTTCAGTACCTGAGGCTCAAAATCCTCTGAGAGCAGTATATTTGAAGCCTTGATATCTTTGTGAATGATTCTCCTTTGACAGCCTTCATGGAGATACAAGAGCCCCACTGCTGTGCCTAGAACGATCTTGTATCTGATTTCCCAATCCAATATCTCTCGTGGCCCTACACATTCACGAGACACGACACGGTTATGAACCCTAGGAAATTATTTTGGGTCGGCTTCAAATTGACCACCATCGGTATAATTGCGACCGGAGGCTAGTAAATAAATGGAACAAGTCTGGGTTTCTACTTTCAAACCCGACTAATAAATGGGGCGATTAATTGTCTATATAAAATTAGTCCAAATAGAAGTAATAAGCACGAAACGAGATACGAATTGTACGGACCGTAGAGAATAGAGGAGAGGCTTCCATGGGGAGAGAGCTGGAGGACCAAGTGCATTCCTCCTTCGACGCCATAGCCGATGAGCCTGGCGAGATTCGGATGGTCAACATGGACTATGATCCCAAGCTCTGACAGAAAATCTGCCGTCATTTCTTCTTGCGTCCCGCGTGTTAGGCGCTTCACCGCCACGAATCGCCCATCCTCGAGCTGCCCCCTGTACACCTCGGCGTAGCCTCCCTCGCCGATCAAGTTCTCTTCGGAAAGGAAAGAAAACATATAATTAAACAACAATGAAAATCTAGGGGTGAAATTCTCTCCCGGTTATCGGTTTTAGCAACAACAAAAAACGTCCCGATTTATCTATTCTAATAGTCTTATGTTTCTCATTTTATAATTTTTAGGGGTTAAACTTTCTCCCTCATTCGGTTTTTTTCCTATTTTAATCTGATCAGGTTTTTGAATCTCGAAACACCGGGACTAGAAATCTGAAAATAATAGTTCATGATCCCGAGGTCATCTCTAAAACAACTTTAGAAAATAACATTAACTTTTTTCATGTTCTAACCCTTGCTGAAGTCGTCGGTCGCGATTAGAAGCTCAGCGAGCGAGAAATTCCTCCACGAAGACCTGAAACAACTAAGCTCGGCCGCTTCGAGCGAGTTCAATCCCGGAACCATTTCCTCTCTGACTCTCTTGCTCTTCCTCCTCGTGAGTTTCGGGAAGGTTTGGAAGCGCATGTGCGGGCCCTTCTTAAGGAGCTTGAAGAACCCGCGCCAGTGCGTCGCGGCTCGCTCCTCGGAGCCAGAAGTGCTCGTCTTTTCCGACTCCGAGGCCGTCGGATAATCCTCGGGTGTCAAATCTACTCTACACGACCCGTAAATCTCCTTCTCCTCTTGCGCAAAATCCTCATCCATCGTGTCCATCGATCTCAAATCTTTAAACATTTTGAAAAATGTCAATCAACAAAAATGAATGCACATTATACCAAGCTGGATTACAGGTAACTTGCGAAGCAAGAAACAAGCTGTTCGCGACTATACCATGGCTCGAGAAGGAGCTAGAGAAGCCGGATCGGTAACTCCTGCTTCCCCGCCGGGTCGAGTCTTCGTTATGCGGCAGAAGCGGCTTCTGCTTCGCGACGTTCCGAGAATTGCTGCTTCCCATCAAATAGAAAGAAAAATGATTATTATTTCAAGAGTTTTGTTACTTGTAGATATATATATATATACAACAAATATATAAATATATATATGATATCGCATTGTCCAAAATTAACAAAAACGTGTTGGAAGAGACAAGAAGAATATCTTAAGGTAATTCCAAAAGGGTGACAAAAGATCTCACAAAAAAAACAAAAACAAAAAGTTCAGAGAGAGAGAGAGATACATAGAGACACGAAATCCGCCAAACGCAGAAGCAAAGAGCTGAAAAGGATTCATCCATTAAAAAAGAAGCAGAATTGATGTCATGAAGAAGATGAAGTGTGATAATGTTGTTGGACATTTTCCATTAAAGCTCGAAAGGGTATTCAAGGAAATGACATACAACACAAACACAGAGAGGAGAGAGAGAGAGAGAGACCGAAAGAAAGCAAAGGCTGAGATGAATTGTCTCTTGTTTCTCAGCGAACTTCCATGCTAACAAATCGGCTCTCCTTCGTCACCATCGTAATATCATACTTACAAGAAATTGTCCATCTGTTTTTATTCTTTATTATAATCTTAATAGTATTATTTAATTTTTGGGTTAATGACGGCGAAAATACTCAAAGTTTGGTCAAAGAACCCCTCGTGTATTCAAAGTCTAAAAGTGATGGCTATCCAAAGTCACATTTGGGAAGTTGACCACTCCATTCTCGTAATGCAGTTAACTTACCCGTTAACTCTGCCCACGTGGACAAACGTGTGTTGCTGACATAGCAATTTTTTGCCAAGTGGACGAGCCTACATCAGCCTCGTTTACAACAAAACAATGAATTAAACCCCTAATTGGCCTCGTCCACGTGGCAAAAAAATTGCTATGTCAGTAAATCACGTTTGTCAACGTGGCCAGAGTTAACGGGTAAGTTAACTGCGTTACGAGAACGGAGTGGTCAACGCCCCAAATGCGACTTTGAGTATTTTTGCCACCACTTTTAAACTTTAAGTCCACGAGGGGTTCTTTGACCAAAATTTAGCTATTTTTACCGTCATTAACCCTTTAATTTTTTTATAAAAATAGAAAATAGCTAAAATATACCCTTAAAGGTGTACTTTACTTTCATTTTTATACCCTCCCACCACTTTATTTTTCGAAAATCCAAAATTGCCCCTTACTCAAGAGATTCTCTATCTGTGTTATTCATTATTATAAGGGTAATCTTATTATTATTTAATTTAATTTTTTGTAAAAATATACCCTCTATTTTATAGAGCAGCTAAATATACCCTCAAAATGTACTTTAGTTTCGTTTTGATTCCCCTCCACCATTTTAATATTCAAAACTCTAAAATTACCCTTACTCATCATTTAAAAATTTTATTTTTATATTTATGCTATCTATTTTCCATTTTTTTTAAATATTACTAACGACGAATTTTAAGAGAGTAACTAAAAATTACAAAATTAAGGGATATATTGTCAAATTACATTTAAAGGGTATATTTTGTCTGTTTTTAAAAGCAGAGGGTATATTTTTCTAAAAATGAAAACAAAAGGTGTTAAAAGCAAATTTCCCTTATTAATACAAGTTTGTGTGTTGTCTGTATAAATTTAGGAATGTTTTAAGGGACAACATAACTCGTATTATTAGCCTTTGAAGCGAGCACGTAGTTTGTAACCATCTTCTTTGGGCATTTGACACGTTTAATACGGCAAAACTCTCAAACTCAATTCGTGGAGAGTCACTCATCGTCGTGGAATTATTTTTGACTTGTTTATGGGAAATATCTTGAACTTGATGGATCAAACGTTGTCTAATTATAACAATAATTAAGTTTTAACAATATCTTTGCTGGATAACGTTACCAACTTCACAAGAAATTGAGTTTTCCCGCCAAAAATCATGGCGCGGGCTTTTCCCCCTCTCTCGGTTGGTCGGGTATTTGGTCGCGGAAGCCGATTGCCGGCCGCTGGCAATAAGTACTAAAAAAAATGTTTGATTAATTATGCTTCGTGAGCTTAATAACTGCGACAAAAATATGTACCTATTCAAAATAGTGCAACATATTCTCAAGTTTTCAACCACGGCATATATACTTAAAGCCGTGAAATATTTATCTCAGTTGATTTTTTCCCGTGTATCCTTGTTAATGTTAAGTTATTTACACGTCAAATAGAAGTATTTAACATGAGAAATCTCAAAACAGGAAGGGAACAAAATGTTAATTTAAGTTGTACACTACTGAAGTACGATTTCGTCTATGTCAATTTACTGATACAACGAAATTTATCTATGTCGTTTATGAAAATGGGTTTTGATAGAAGAAGCCCAATATTATAATAAAAGCCCGTTGACAAAGTCAAAGGGGTCAACCAAAAGAGAAGTCAACAGTCAAAGAAAGAGTGCGAAGAGGCCCATCGACCAACAAAGAAGTCAGGCGACGAAAATGATTACGGATGAGAATAATGAAGTTCATCGATAAGGATGCGCCTATCGATGAAGCTTCATCGATGGAACCTCGTCGACGATACCTCATATCTAGAAAGGCCAAACCAAGAAAGAACAAAGACAAAGAGCTTAGCGACGAAGACCAGTTATGCGACGAGACCAGTGACAGACGACGAAGACAAAGACAACGGGGAGCAATCAGCACAAAGCGAGAGGCGCCTCGGGATTAGTGATGGCAGTTACAAGCATGATTGCTACGTAATTAAAGCTATGTAATTAAGTCAATTATGAGGGAATCTAGTGCAGGACGTATATCTTCATGAAGCATGCAAATTAAAGCAAAGATCTCCTCTTTCCTTTTCAATGATTTTGGGATATATTATTTATTGCTAATTGATTTAAGGCTTTAATTTAATTATTCATAGCATAAAATAGTAATTATTTGGTCATCAATAGGCCTTGATGTCGTTGCATTGTTTTAGGAAGGTAGGTTTTGATATTTTCTTTATATTTGTAATTCGAATGAGAGGTGAGGGAGAGTTGATTTGAATGAAAATTGGAGCTTGAAAGCTTATCAGAAAATTCATTGATTTCATATTGTTCGGGCTACATCAGTCCCAATTGTAACATACGTGTCGAAGAAAACTAATTGTGGAGACGGTTTGATTGTCGAGGTACGGATGCCGATCCATTCAGGTCTCTGCAGAGCGGGTTCGGAAACAATGCACAAGCACGGAGGCGTGACTCAAAGGCATCATGCGAGACGGTGCAGATCAGAAGATGTATTTTTACGGCGGCGGCTTTGGCGCCGACACAAGCGCGGTGATGGCGGCGGAGTCTCGACACAAGCAACGGTCAAAATTCGAGGACGAATTTTCTCCAACATGGTAAAGGACGTATATCTTCATGAAGCATGCAAATTAAAGCAAAGATCTCCTCTTTTTGGGATATATTATTTATTGCTAATTGATTTAAGGCTTTATTTTAAATATTCATAGCATAAAATAGTAATTATTTGGTCATCAATAGGCCTTGATGTCGTTGCATTGTTTTAGGAAGGTAGGTTTTGATATTTTCTTTATATTTGTAATTCGAATGAAAATTGGAGCTTGGAAGCTTATCAGAAAATTCATTGATTTCATATTGTTCGGGCTACATCAGAATCAAAAGCAAATTGTAACCGACCATTTATGAGGTCGGATCTTGATTATGAGGCTCTATAAATTATGAGCTAAAAGATGTAAAAAAAAATGATCGAAAATCCTTGACAAGAAATAGAACACACTCACACCAAAATTCTCGAGCATCTTATTCTCTTCAAACCCATTTTTCATTTGCGTGATTAAGTTTTAACGGAAAGATCCAAACTCTTAGGCAACTTAAAAGAGGAATTACACCAATCGTGAACCCGTGACTGTTGCACTGATTTTTCACCTCAACATACACTTGTAAGAAACTCAATAGTATTAAAAACACGTGATATCAATTGGAAAGACAAATTTTATAAGGCTTGCTACTTGATCAACACAATTGAAAACTTAAGAATATATCGCGCAATTTTAAATACTTTCGCCACAAATATGTGGCACGCTAATAAGAGAATATAGATATTAGGGTGCAACCGGGTAGGGTACCCGGTTTTTTCGAGGTACCCGGTACCCGGAACCGGAATCCGGGTATCCGAAATCCGGGTACCCGAAATCTAGGTATTTGTATTTTGATACCCGGTACCCGGTTTTGGGAACCGAATCCGGGTACTCGGATTTTACCCGGTACCCGTTTTTATTAAATTATTAAATCTTATTTATATACTAAATTATAATATTAAAAAAAAAAAACAATCTGATTTATATATTATAGTGACCCTACCTTATTTTCTTGTCATTTCTCTCGTAAAACAATGATGAGTCCTAATATTATAATATTATAATTTTGTATATAAATCAGATTGTTTCTAGTGAAATGATGACAAGAAAACATATAAATTTAGTATATAGGTCGGCGAGATGCGAGGGAGGCGGGAGTGAAAATAAAGTCGAGCCCTAAAGACTAACCTTAAAAATTAAATTAACATAAAAATAAAAAAATAAAACTAAGGGTAATAAACCGGGTACCGGGTACCCGATTTTTTTAATTTTACTACCCGGTACCCGGAACCGGTTTTGAATCCGGATACGGGTACCCGGAACTGGAATTCGGATACGGTTTCGATTCCGGTTTTTAAATCCGGATACGGATTCGGTTCCGGATAATTACCCGGTTTCCGGGTATTATTTGCACCCCTAATAGATATAGTACAATGGATAATAAACATTTATTAGCTCTCATACAGAATAGTCGAGTGTCTAAAGAATATGATTCGAATAAATTACAACCTGGAATTAATTACATTAAGATATCAAAAAGACTACCACGCTTGTGTTTGGTGGTTGCTCTTAGTTTATATTGCGAGTAATGAGTCCCTCAAATATTGCAAACAGGTCCTTGTTTTCTGGGCCAAATATCTCATCAGCCTTTTGCAGAGTCTCCTGAAAACACCCCAAAAAAATTATTAGTAGGCACTTGATTATTCATCTCTTCATTTAATTAATCATTTTTAAGTCCAATTTATTTTTGTGTTTAGTTGTGTCTAGAAAATTACCTCTTTGGTCTGCTTGTGGGCATTCAGCTCCTTCACATTTGCCAGAAAAGCGCCAAACTGCTCGTACGAGAGCCGGCTCCTGAACAATGACGGAACAGAGGAATGAAAAAACATTTAATCGAGGGTGAACAATTAGAGAGTTTAACTGTTTGTTATAGTTTCTAATTCTCTGAAAATACGTTGCGTAAACTTCGGAGCAAAGCTCAATCAGCTCATCTTTTACCTGACTTGCCGGAAAAACTCCTTCCCATCAACCCGAGTTCGTCCTGAAATTGATTTCAACAAAACGATCAACGACTATCTATCTACTGTCCTTATGAACTTGTCGTGTTTATTCAAATTTTGCACCCGTTTTTCTTGGTTTACCGCTTGAACTTGTAACCCTCACCTCGTTAAATCGGTTTCTGCTTAATTTTTACAGAAAATTTTATCATTTCGAATGATAATTGATTTACTTTTGCAGTTAACCTCCCTTCGACAACAGCGCGACTAAGTAACAAATTGGGGATTTTGCCTTGGGACTAGTTCAAATTATTTACTCTAGTAATTTGTTCAAACTTACCAGTTTGAGATGCTCCATCGGAGCCCGCAGAGCCATACACCGACGATCTATCGTCTAACAAGCCTCTCGAGGTGGCGAACGACACGGAGTGTCGCCTCGGAGACACAGGTTTTGACGTTCTAGTAGGCGACACCGACGCAGAGAAGCTGGGCGGCGATCCAGGGGGTGTGAACCGCGGCGTATGACCCTGCGCCTGCGACGCCAAGATCAGGCCGGCCGACACCCGAGGCCTTGGGGCAGCTACATCACAACAACGATAAAGCAACAAAAACACATTTCAACAAAAACACATTTGAGGCAGGGATCAAAGCTAAGTTGTCTTAGGAATGGTTCAAACCATCGGTCTCCCGATCCTCGGAGAGAGAATTTCCGACATCGGAGTACTGGCTCCGCATCGAGAACGTCCTCGAAGGTGCTGATGCAGCGTCATCGTCTAAAGAACCAAAAATCCCAAATCACATTCTATTTTTTACAAATCGCAGATTATTTCACTAAAAAATATTACAGATTATCACCTCCTGACTGC
The DNA here is from genome assembly GCA_954871525.1 of Parietaria judaica. Taxonomy (NCBI): domain Eukaryota; kingdom Viridiplantae; phylum Streptophyta; class Magnoliopsida; order Rosales; family Urticaceae; genus Parietaria; species Parietaria judaica. Next base: position 3,683,962 of record OX940866.1, read on the forward strand.
GACGAAGACAAACTCGGTTGACTTTTAATCTTAGCCAAAGCCTGTGGAACTCCACCCTTTGACCAACAAAATATACAAAACCAGAAAAAACCAATTATTACACTTCAAAAAAAAAAAATTAACCTCCATGAAATTAATTTATCTAAAATAATTTTGAATTCTTACGGAGTTATCTTCATCTTCTTGGAGTGATTGCATAAGCGTCTTCCTAAACACCTCCAACTACAAAATTGTCCAAAAAAATAAATAAATTCAAGCACAAGCTTCTCTTTACAATGAAATTGACACCCCAAAAAACAAAAAGCGAAAAATAGATTCGCAATAATATAAATTAAAACATAAGAGTTTAAATACGGAATTAAAAGAGAATAGAACTAGCAAAACTTAACCATTTCTTAAAAAAAAATCATACAAAGTTGGATTCTGGAAATGTTTAGCTCATTAAAACTAGTACCTTGACATCCAAGGTTCATTCTATCGTACAAAAACTCACTTTTTCTAAAAAAAATGGATAAAATAAAATAAAATTGTCAGATACGAACCAGTTAATCCGTCGATAAGTAACGATAACGATAATGATAATAAAATCCACCGATAATTCAGTAAAATCCAACCATCGGTAAACCGACAAAAAAAAAAACACCATAACTTGATGAAACTACTATGATTTTTTCTAAGTAATTATCACAAATTCGAATAATCCCGAATTCAGAATCACCTTGGAGACATCTCTGTTGAGCTTCTTCACCGTGCTGCTCAGAGCCTCGTTCTCCTTCACCAAATTCTCCTACCACACGCCACAAAACAAAGTCAACGGAAAAGGGTCAACGCGAAACTAGCCGAGCTGAACTGGGTCGGGTCGGGTCAAGCCGTACATTGGCCTGCTCGGCGGCGGAGAGCTTGTCGGTGGCGTCGGAGAGGGACGCGTCGAGCGACTCGAGCTGCACCTGGAGATCCGCTATGACGCGGTCCTGGTCGGCGAGCTGCGCGCGCAGATCGGACGACTCGGACTCGAGGGAGGAGACACGTGTCGCGAGGGCGATGGAGGTGATCTTGCGCGCCACGTCGAGCTGCTCGAAGGGATCGGAGGGCAGAATCGCCAGCACCTCCTCGGGAAGATCGAAGCTCGAACCACTCGCCTGCATCACCTTATTTTTTTCTTTTTCTTTTTTTATTTAATTAAAATTTAATTTTTATTTGGTGTATAAAGTTGTGATACGGAATGGGTTGGTTTATTTTATAATTGTTGTTGGTATAAAATGAAGAAATAAAAAAATAAAAAAATAAAAAAAAAAAGAAGAAGAAGAAGGGATTGGGATTGGAATTGGATAGAAGAGATAATACTAGCATCGAGTGAGTGATGTATATGTGTCTTGGGAATATTATAATATGTGGTTCATACTTTATATCAACTTGAATGGATAGCCAATTTGTAGGGACTTTTTTGAGTTTGGTATGAGATACAAGTAATAAACCAAACATAATATATATATATATATATATTATTAAACAGTAGAGGGACATGATAGTGCATGATAAACAAATTTGTCGGAAATAAATGCAATTCATATGGAGTTTTGATGAAGCAATAAAGATAAACGAGTAGTTTGGATTCGGACTTACATACTTTTCATCATTCAAATTTGGATTCACTAGTTCGGATCCAAAATATCCGAGTTCTGAATTAGAAAAATAATATTTTGTATTCTTAAGATTTTAACCGAAATCGTCGGAAGTAAGTTTGTGAAGGAAAAAAAAATCAGATCGAAAGACTAGTTCTTTTGAAATTTTTAAGACTATAATTTATAGTTTCGGATTTAGCTAGATTCGGTTCAGACATAAATACAATCCGCATGCTATCAAATATTTAAACCACTAAATATTATTATTATTAGGGTTAATGACGACAAAAATACCCAAAGTTTGGTCAAAGAACCCCTCGTGTACCCAAAGTTTAAAAGTGGTGACAAAAATATCCAAAGTCGCATTTGGGGAGTTGACCACTCCATTCTCGTAACGCCGTTAACTTACCCGTTAACTCTGACCATGCGGGCAAACATGGGTTGTTGACATAACAATTTTTGCCACATGGATGAGCCCAAATAAGCCTTGTTTACGACAAAACAACAAATTAAACCCCTAACTAATACTATTTAATACAACTAATTGAACCCCTAATGATTACACTTAACAAAAAAGATTTGTCCACGTGGCCAGAATTAACAGGTAAGTTAACAGCGTTACGAGAATGAAGTGGTCAACTCTCCAAATGTGACTTTGGGTATTTTTGCCACCACTTTTAAACTTTGAGTACACGAGGGGTTCTTTGACCAAACTTTGGGTATTTTTGCCGTCATTAACCCTTATTATTATTATCATTGTCATTGGAGTTAAGTAATATGTGATAAATAAATTTGTCTAAAATGGATGTAATTCGTATTGTGAATCAAGGAAGCAATAACGTAATGAATTATTACTTTCTGTTCGAATTGATTAATTATATAAATGGTGAGTTAACTTTGTGTATAAATCAGAGATGTCAATGGAGTTGATATGTAGTTTGTGAAGATACGTTGATATGCAAGTAGTGGTTGAAAGAATTGGGGAATGAAGGAAGATTATTGGGTCCAGTGAGGTAACAATGGGCCCATATGGGAGACGAATTTGGGCCGTATGTTTTGAGTGAACAATCCAGAGACGAGTCTTACACGTAGCCACAAAAACTGCCATAATTTATAGAAGGGTAAACTGCGGCTAATATACCCAATGTTTGTTTCTCTGCGAATTATGTACCCAATATTTATTTTCGACGGCTAATGTACCCAAACTTTATTCCGTTAGATTTTTTAGTGTTTTCCGTCACTTGACCGTCAGCGAGTGATATGTACACTTTTCGTATTTTTGACATAACTCACTCTTTTTTTGTCCAAATTTTATACACAACCTACGGTTGGAAAGATAAGAGATAGATCTACAATTTTTATGTTTTAAGTTTTGTAAAAAAAAATTTGAAAAAATACGAAATTTCAATTACAACGTAAAACTGAACATTAGTTTAATACAAAATATTTGTTTCGAGCAAATTTTAATATACATAATGATTTTTCTGATAAAACATAAAACTAAAATGTTGTAGATAAATCTTTTATCTTTCCAACGGTAGTTTATTTATAAATTTTGGATAAAAAATGAGTAAGTTTTACAAAAAAATACGCATAACTCACTCTTTTTTTGTCCAAAATTTATAAATAAACTACCTTTGGAAAGATAAAAGATTTATCTACAACTTTGTAGTTTAACATTTCATCGTAAAAAGTCATTAAGTATATTAAAATTTGCTCGAAACAAAATTTTTGTATAAAACTAATGTCCAGTTTTACGTTGTAATTGAAATATTGGAATAATAAAGAACTTTTTTTTACAAAACTTAAAACACCAAAGTTGTAGATCTATCTCTTATATTTCCAACCGTAGGTCATGCATAAAATTTGGACAAAAATTGAGTGAGTTATGTCAAAAATACGAAAAGTGTACATATCACTCGCTGACGGTCAAGTGACGGAAAACACGAAAAAATCTAACGGAATAAAGTTTGGGTACATTAGCCGTCGAAAATAAACATTGGGTACATAATCCGCAGAAAAACAAACATTGAATACATTAGCCGCAGTTTACCCTTTATAGAAACATGCATAAGAAAATCTTATGAGAAAGAAGTTCATGTAGAGTCAGTAGACCATGCAATATTTTACCAAGGTCTTTCAAAATATGTAATTACGAGCTCATATAATGTAATAGATATTAAGTAGTCATCATCTTCTATCATTGCAAAACTAGCGTTCATGAGTAATCGCGAGCAACATGTCATATTTCACAAAATAACCGATTGAAGATACCGTGTAATGGGTAAAGTAGAAACGACACTGTACCCTTATAGTATAAAACATAAATGCTTTCTCGATTAATCTATCTTTATATTTTTTTTTATCACCACATATATATATAGGGTCGGTCCTGACTATAGGCGAGCAAGGCGGGCGCATCGGCCCCTAAATTTAAAAGCTCTAATTTTATTACATATACTATGTACTTAATTAAATAAGTAAAAAAAAAAATAGTCTAAGACCTCGACTGAAACCGATAAACTCATAAATATATATATATATATATATATAAAAAATTAATGTGTGTGTAACTTAAACATTCCCAAAATAAAGGGCCATGGCTATAGTGATCTCTCCAAAGAGAAGTTGCATCAAAATTAAACGAAGCAAGCTAAAGGACACGTGGTACATTATTAGAGGACACGTAGCATGAGATTCTTTTCTCAGGTGTGACTGCCATGCAATACAATTTATTTATTTATTTATTATTACATATTTTAGAGGAATTTCATCTTTATTTTTTGCGTGAGGAATGAACACTTGAATAAAGCTTCCATGATTCTCCACTCACAACTTTATACATACTTTGTTTTATTAATTTTTAGTATTGAAAATTGAAATTAAAGTTTAAGCTTTTAGATTATTTTTTTTTTTTAAATTATTTTATTCAGTCGACTTGACGAAAGGGTGAAAGGAGGAGACAAAAGAAGAGAAAATGATTAATTTCTTGCCACTTACATAATAAAGTAAGAAATGCTTTAGTTGACCCCACGTTTCTATTTCCATTTTCCCAAAAGTTCCCTATTTTCCTCTTAATTTAGTATTTATTCCCTGCTCCTTTGTTAGTGGATAATCATTTGGTATTATTACGGGCTACAAAATAAAGAAGTTACACTCTTAAAAAAATAATAATAAATAAAGAAGTTACACGTAATATTCATATACAAACTTTGAGATTCTATTATAATTTATAACCGATACTTGAATATTTTTTTTTTGGGAGAATAGTCATTTTTAATGCCGTGACATTTTCAATAGAAATTTCATCCCGAATTTATCTTTTTCAATTTTTTTAAATTAAAAATATTTTTATTTTAAATTTTTAAAAAGATTTGTTATTAATTGTGCAAATTAATAGGTGCATTTAATACCTTTTCAATAAAAAGATTTGTTATAAAATACAAATTTTAAAGAAGTGGGTCGTGAGTTAAATAATATGAAAGAAGTTAATTATATTAACTTAGAGTAAAAATATTAAAATAAATTAAAATTCGATGAAACAAATTGAAAAAAGTAAAAATTTACAGTAAGTTTTTAAAATTAAACTTGACGGGCTACGATACCCTTTAAATGTGTAAAACATATGCCCTCAATAGTCCTCGTTTATAAATCAAAACTAAACCCCATTTTCGAAAGGACCAAAATTGAAATCGGCTTCACGAAATCCGGAAAAATATACTCTAACCTAAATTATGCTTCCATGGACTTTATGCTTAATATAATAAGTTTATAACCAAGCTTGTTTGGCCTAGTGATATCCCCATTACATAACCTCTACATGAAGTCCCAGGTTCAAATCTTATGGGACGCAAACACGTGCCCTCTTTACATATTGTAAACTTAGCTAATAGTGTCACGTATTTTTACACTGAATATATTTAATAATATGATAATGCATTACATTGGTTAATATTGTCACCCTCATTAAAAATAAAGTTTACATGGACTTTATGGCTCCGATTTTAATATGAAAAGTTAGGTAGTCATACTAATTAAGCACTCTAAAGCCTAGAAGACCATGTTGGCTTTTCGGCCAATATTTCTCTTGTTACTAAATTTATAATTATAATTATTATATCTTAAATGTTGCTGAAGTCTCGAGTCTCACCACTTTTATAGGGATTTTCTAAGGTGATGAATGCTATTTTTAGGCAAAGTTCAAAATGCCGATGCTGACGCCAAACCCGTTTCTCTCCTTCAATTTTACGGGCATGCCGCATGTCGACAAAATACTGACGGGAAAACCGAAAAAAAAAAAAAAAAAAAGGCATGTCGCGTGCCACAAATGTCGCATAATTTTCACGGGCATGCCGCATCTTGACAGAAATATCTACGAAAAACTTGGAAAATACTTTTAAGTATTTCGATAATTTTTTATATAGGTTCAAAATTACTTATTTATCATCCTAAGACATAAATAAATAACTAAAAAGTCACACTAATAATAGATATCGTATTGATAGATTATAGTCGTATTTATATAAAATAAAAATGATCCTTGTAATTTATATATAATATAAATATATGGTTACAATAAAAATAAAACATCATATTGATATGGCCGGCTGTCACAACTCTCATCTGGTAATCATGTGGTAATCATGTCAATTTTTCATATATTTTTTTTATTCTATTAGCGATTTTTTTATTCTATTTCACTTGGTAATCTGTTCAATTTTTCATATATTTTTTTTTTTCTTGTTTTTGAACACACAACAAACAACGGATATAACTATTTGTCGTTTGCTTATTTATTTTGTTTAGTAATCTATGAAAACCCAGTAAAATCATGTAATGATAAATGGAAAGTACCATGATTTTATGACTTAACGTGTATATTTTTACCCACTGATCTCAAGCTAGATAAAAGTTTGGGTACTTCTACCTACATATTTGTTGTCAACGAGCTTTCTTAACTAGTTTGGGTATCTACCTACTCTGAGAAAATAGGTTGTCGATCAAAGATCCATTAAACTTGCTTGGCTTAGTGATAAGTCCACTACATACATTTTCAATAGGTTACGGGTTCAAATTCCATAGGACAAAAATGAGTGCCCCATTTACATATTTGTAAATTTAGCCAATAGTGGCACATGTTCTTACAATGAATATATGTAGTAATGCGAGAGTACACTCTAACCTTTGCTGATAATGTCACTCCCATTAAAAAAAAAAAGATCCATTATAATAAACAATAATATTAATCGATCTTACATTGTACTACAAGCTCTCTGCCATTTTTCCTATTGAAAAATACGCGACGAGTAATCTACTTGCAATATCTGGGGCACGAGCAATCAAGACCTCTATGAGTATTTTAACTACATATTTACCCCTTTTATATGTGAATATATATATATATATATAGAATATGTTGTCTAATAGAACACGAGCATACTTTGAATTCTCTTTGATAGAACTTCAAAAGTAAATGCAATCACCTACAAAATTATACTATTTTTTTGCTAATTGGTGTCCCATTAATTAAAATCAGTATACATATACATATATATATATATATATATAAAAGCATCAAATTGTAAGATTTCCACTTCATAAAGGTGTATTATTGGTGGGATCTTTGGCCAATTGTTGACGAACACCTAGCTTATAAAAGATTAAGAAGCAAGATTATGTATCAAGTTCAAGATCTCCTTAGCTATTTTGCATTATATATTACTTTATAATTCTTAAATTAAATAAGCATGAACTAATGTATTTGTCTCTTTTCTTAGTAGCATGAATCTTATGTGAGAGAATACTTTTGACATAATTAAAGAATATCCTATGACAAAAGTAAAACCATGATTTTTTTAACATTTAATTCCATTGAAAGCAAATTTATCTAAGAGCTTCTCCAAGTAACTTACTCATATAGGTTGAGCTGAAAAATAAACGGGTAAGAAATGCCCGAATCGGGATTCAGACCTAATGGGCTTTTTGGGTCCGACCCGACTATATTTAATAGGTAACGAGCCTATTCGGGCCCGCAAGATAATTATAAGATAATAGATCATATCTCTCGACTGGTTCTTTATTATCCAGATAATGTGAACGATGAGTTGGTTATTAATTTATACTATGGGCCAGTCCTTTTTTTTTTTTTTACTATAGCCCTAAAAAAACCAATGAATCACACACTAAGCATAACAATTATATCGAATCAAATCATTAATGTAATTTTTGTTCAACCTTATATAATTCATTTTTTGTTTTTGTTTTGAGTTACCATACAAAAATAAATAATTAATTAATAATGATCTAATGGGTTTGGCGCATTTAAAGGGCAAAAAGCCCATTAGGTCATTAATGAACTGCAGGTTATAAATACCTAATGTTAGCTCATAATTGACAATCCAACTCATTCTACACCTAGAGAAATTCGAGAGCAGCCCCTAGCAACCCTAGCTGCGATTTCTCCTTTCCCCGTGAGCCGATATCCAATCACCGAGGAAGACCTAGCAGTCTGACAAGGTGATTTTTGGTAAAACAGACGTTCGCGCAGCGACGTGATGGACGAGATAGAGGCTCGATACTTGTGGAGCTTTGATTCGGAATCCAAGACAACAATTTGCACACAATCCGAGAAGAAATTCGCACAGACCAATACTAGTTGAAAAAAGTACAAAAAGTCTTAAAACATATCGAAACCGATTTGTTTTGATTCTCGTAGTTAATCTAGATTATTTGTTTCGAAGATATCTCGAGATTTCTGCTCGAGATTGAGAAAAATCCACAAAAATCCAACAAAAGGTAAATATAAATATAAAATAGAAATTTCATATTTTATTTAGTGTCAAAAAATACAATTTAATTGAAGAAGAGTTTTCTATTTATCTAAATTTAAACAAGAAATAGATTGTAAAATAGAATATTGGGCTAGAATAGTCTAAAGGAAGAGTTATTCATATCTTTATCCTGTTAAAAAATATAAAAAATAAAGATCGATAACCAATAATCATTCAAGAATCTAATTTCACGGGTATAATAACAGGTTTGGATATAGCAACGAGTAATCTTAAGGTGTAGTTCGTTTTTTTATGAAAATTTTAGATTTTATAAAATCAACAACAATTATTCAATATGTAAATTAAAAGGAATTATAACAAACTTTATAACAAAATAGTAAATTTATGATGTTCCCAGGGGGCTCTTGAGTCTTGATAATTGCATAAAATAAAACTAAAAGGAACCTTTAACCAAGACAATTATCAAAAGCATGAATTATCAAACACCACTAAGTGGGGCTATTTTATAATCGATAGAAACCATAAGTGGAAAAGCAATTTGTTATATGCATATTAAGTTCTTTGAATGATACATCATCATCATGATCAAAAAACAAGGACATTTGGATTGCCTTATATTATTAGTTCACCTCTCCCACTCCTTTTTGGGTGACTACCAAATATTTAGCATATAAACATCATCGAACTCTTGTTATCTATTCACGTGGGACTCTATCTACAGAAATAAATTAGGTACAACTAAAATTTCACACCAACTTGGGTAACTAAATATGTCATTTTGACTTATCTGTAAATAATTATTATTATTATTTGTTAATAATAATTGTAAAGAAGAGAATATTAGATAATGTACAATCATTTGAAACTGCTAGAAATCTGAATGGTAGAGGCAGACATGGCTCGAATGAGTTATCGGGGTCCGGCAAAGTGGACATTCCGGCTTTTGATTGCACCATTCTATAATGCAACTCCTACGAATATTCAATTAAACCAACCAAGAATCTTATGAGCCGTGAGGGGCAAGTAAAACAACTAAAAATTGTTGACTGGGAAAAGAATAAGTACCAGCAGAACACATGACCACACGGTGTTGCAGTCGGATTCCGGCGGTTACTCAGACAGAGTGTGCATTTGCTGATAGACTGCATTTAATTTTCTATACTGTTTAAGAATCTTTGGTTTTATAAATCAGAATTTGAAGGGGAAAAAGAATGTACCTCAGAAGATGACGATTGATCGTAGACAGAAAAGCCCTTTTCGGCGTCTGCTGATACTAAACCACCTTCCTTGTTTAGAACGGGCAGTCCTCCTGCTGTTAAACCATCGCAAAGGGTATAAACGGAAACTGTTATGGATCCAGTCACGGGTCTAGAGCGGTTTTTTTTCTCTCTCTCTCTATGGTGTTTAAACTAAAATCTAGAGAGAAGCTAATGTTCAAACTTAGTGGGCTTGGATTGGGCATATCTTAAATATTTAAATTAAAAATAAATAATTCATACATATAAACATAGATAATATCACGGTCCAGAACTCATCACCAATGATGGTTTTGCAAAAACCTAGAAGTAAAGAATCTTAATATGCTGGTCGATTTGTGTTTGCAAAGTAGACGTATTTCAACTTAGCAACGTCGGAAATGTATGGCCTTGTAACGAATCATAGGATTGAAACTTCCTATGATTAATAAAGGAATTGAATTAGCTTCTCCTATACAAGAATTGTGCCAATCGAAACTGGAGATACATTTAGAAAAAAGGAAGAAAGAGATACAATTATAATCACTAACCTGTTGAAGCTTGATCAACACCCAACGATGCTTCATGAACTGAGCTCGTGATTGAGGACAAATTGCTGCGACGGACTCCTTCAGCCGCAATTATGCATAACTGAATCAGTAAGAACACTCCGATAATTTGGTATCTGCACGGAAGGAGATAATCTGAATGATAATCTCATATTTACAGAAAAATAAGGCCATAATCTCTCCATTATCGGGATTACCTAGGCCTTTGATGCAGTGGTTTTCCAATGAAGACATAACGAATGCCGGTTACACGTTTTGATATGTGGTAATAGATGCCTGAAATCAAAATGCATCATTCCGTCATGGAAATCCCCTTCCAGAAACTTTTTAAGGCAAGTTTCAAACATATGAGCCTACGAAATAAATTAGAATGTACAACCTTCAAAGTAAAAGAACGTGAGGTTTGCACGAACAATTAGTAACAAAATTTCACGAGCTGCTGGAAGAACCTGAATGCAATAGTAAGATCAATGAATCAAATAACTCGACAACCAAAAGATATCGGACCCAATTGGCTTGAAAACTCGAGTGAATTAAAAGCTTAGATAAGTACCACAGGCCATCTTTGAACACCATAAATCCACCATCCGTTGATTCTTTGCTTCAACCTTGTAAAAGCCGAAACATGCTGCTCAGAGCTCAAAGCCGATGGACCGTTGACTGGCTCAGCAGAACTAACTCGGTCGCTTCCAAAGAGCTCATCATCGGACTGTGAATCGGAAAGCATATTGCCTCGATAAGAAACTCGAGAGCTACAAAAAAAAAAAACGACACACTTCAGACCTGAATCTAGCCACGGAATTTCACCTAAAACATATGAAAAGAACAATGAAAAGAACCCGCCTCGCCGGGGTCGGAGGAAGCCCGTAAGGCCCACCAACCTAACAAAGCATACAAACTTTCAAATATGATCAGAAATTCAGAATCACCATTGTAATACAGATTTGATCGGTGCGAGTTAAGCCTGACTGACCTGTGTGAAGTCACAGTACTCTTCTCCCAAAGTTTGCTGACCCGAACCAGTCGTAAGAACATAATACATCATTTGCCCTAGAAGCTTCGTCTACAAAAGCTAACAAAAATGGCTCAGGGAGCTCCACAGTCTACAGGGGACCAAGTTAATCAGAAGGTTTGACTAACCTCGCTCTGGTAAGCTACGGCGACTCTGGTACCGAAGAGGCTGCGGAAAGCGTCGCGACAAGCGTCGTAGAGGAAGGAACCATACTGGTCGTCCTTCTCGGCGGCGCGCATGATCTCCGGCTGAGCTGCCAGAGGAAACCGCCGCGGAATTGCCGGCTCCGAGCTGCTGGGCCCCGCCGCATCGTTTCGTGCCGGAGACATCGCTCTCTCGCTTCCTTCACTTCCGAAGATTCAGATAACATCAATGCACAGTAGTTATCAATGGCGGTTTCTGCCGTTAAAAAATAAAAATAAATTTTTATTTTTTTTATTTTTGAGGCTCAAACCATCGTCATCGCTACTCAAATCAACCCAAGTCAGAATGAACAACACCAAATCTTTCTTTAGAGCACAATTGAAGAAACAAAAAGCACTAATTCAATCTAAGCCCCCATTACAGCAACTGTAAAGCCAAACAAACCCTAACATCGCGAATTAGCCACAGATCATCGCCTCACAGCGAAGTGAAGAACCCAAAAATCAAAACCCAACCCCAAAAATCGAACTTTTCCACAGAAAACACCCGAATCTGAACCAAACGAAAGCGAAATCACCGAAACATAGAATTAATGCCCAAAAAAACAACAAAATTGAGAAGAGATAAAGCTGGGAGAAAATTGCGAAGAGAAGCAGAAACAAGAGCTGATCTTGATCGAGAGCGACGATTTACCTGAGCTCGGAGAAGAGATTTTCAAACTTTCATAGTTACTTTAGGGTTCTAAAACCCGCGAAATATTTCGGGGGTAAAACTGTAAAATTAGGGCAGACAGTAAAGTATCGATCTATCTAATTGATGCTATATCGGAATAAAATTGGTTATAGCGTAAAATAGATCAATAATTAAACCGATTCATGGTTCGAACATGAGTAAGACCTACTCTTGTTTTGTGGTGGCTAAATGTGTAGAATTCTTTGATGAGCCTGGAATGATTCTCGGGTAGTCCGCCTTGCCTCCCCGTGCCTTTAGAGACCCGGGAAAGAGGGCATTGCTCCCTAGCTAAGCTAGAGGGGACCTTATCTCGGTCTTTCGAGCGGAGCGAGAAACGTGCCGACCCCGAGCGAGGCTCGAGGTATTCAGGGATCTCGGGATTTTGACGTTTCAGAGTAAATCGAGAATTGTGTTGATAGCTAGTCCTGGATCTCGAGGTATAAAAACCACACTTCTCCCTCATTTTTTTCACTCAACTCATTTTCTTCATCTCATACTCTTTCAACTCGCCCAAGCTCTCAAAAAATCCAATTTTAAGCTATAGTTTTCTTATCTTATAGTTATATTAATACTCTTATAACTTAGTTACTTATTTAGTTATTCTAGCAATATTATTATCATAATATCTATTATATTATATAGTTTAGTTTATTTATAGTATAGTTTAATTTAGTTATAAGTATAACTTATAATTTAGTTTATCTATATTATATAGTTTATTTTAGTTATAGTATAGGTTATTAATGTCTTGTTCCGATAACCGTTCTCGAGGCCGAAATGATCGCCGAGGAAAAGGACGGACCGGTTCCGAAACCGGGTCGGTTAATAGTATTCCACATTCAACTCCGTCGGCGCTGGTACAACAACAAATACAACATACATATTATGGCGGTGTTTACCAACAAAATGCTCCGGGTTCTTCTAGTCTACCGTCGCCACAAATTCAACCCAATCCGCTCGTTCCGATAATTTATGGTCAACAATTCGGTGGTTTTACTAACTTGCTTCAAAATGCTACAGGAAATATTCCGGAATGGTCGAGCGAGCAAGAGGCGTACGATGCCCAAAACCAACATCGCCAAAACCGAGAAGCTTCGGCATCGATGAACATGAACGACGGAAGAGACGACGATCCGAATTACGAAGGTCCCGAAGGCGGGGACGACTACGACGACGAGGACGACGACGAAGTAGAAGAACTTCTTCCGCTGCCGCCGCCGGTCCGAGCTCATGGTCGGCCTCGTGGTTCTAGTCGGCCTCCTATTCCGCCGCCGGCAAACCCGCCACCGCCAAAGCCGAGGAAGAACCTAACATCCCCGGTATGGCGAAATAACTTTTTTCCGCTTTATATTCTTAATCATACTACAGGAAAAGAGAAAAGATTCGGGAAATGTTGAACTTGCGGAGAAATAAAGGCGGCCGATCCAAAAATTCAAGGCACATCGTACCTCAGAGATCACGCCAAGCAATGCCGAAAGCGTAAGAAAGTGGAGGAGGTAAGTCGCTTATCCGATCTCATTTATAGGAAAGCTCTCGCTAGATTTATCATACGCGATGGTTTACGGTATCGTTTTCCGAGGGAGATGGTCTCAACGAATTTTTAGCCTTCATCGCCCCGATAAACTACCGGTATGTCTCGCGTCATGTAACTAGAGAGACAATTATTCAATATTATGATGAACAAAGAATTGAGCTAGACAAATTATTTCAACAAGCGTCGTACAAGTTTGCTTTAACATCGGACGCTAACGATGATTATATTTCCGTTGTAGCTCATTTTATTAACGATGATTGGAAATTAGAAAAGCGTATTTTAGGATTGAAAGCCAAATAATGGAAACCAGAAAAATGACACACACCGTAGAAAGGGAATAAAACTGATACATTTCTCAATGAGAAGGAGCAATACATATAGGGTTCAATTAGAGAATATAATCCCTGATTTAGTGCAACAGAATACTAAACACTAATTGCTAACAAATCTTCCTAATTTACAGTAAATATATACAGCAAATAAATACAATAAATAGAAAGATATTCTAGGTAGAAACGATACATGCCAACACTCCCCCTCAAGCTGGACTATACAAATTGAATAGTTTCAGCTTGAGTATCATCTTCTCAAAATCCGGCTTGAATAACTTCTTTGTCAGGACGTCTGCAGTTTGTTGACTAGATGGAACATACTCAAGACATATTGTCTTGTTTTCAATCTTCTCTTTGATAAAATGACGATCTATCTCCACGTGCTTCGTTCGGTCATGGTGTACAGGATTATGTGATATGGCGATAGCAGATTTGTTATCACAGTAGACTTTCATAGGATACTCCGTTTTCACTCCAAGCTCTTGTAAAATACGTTTCAGCCACATGATTTCACATATCCCATGTGCAAGTGCACGAAATTCAGCCTCGGCACTACTTCTAGCTACCACTGGCTGTTTTTTACTTCTCCATGTAACCAAATTCCCCCAGACAAAAGTACAATACCCGGTAGTAGACCTCCGATCAGTCGTGGAACCTGCCCAATCAGCATCTGTGAACACTTCGACCTTCCGTACTTGATTTTTACCAAAGAATAAGCCAAGTCCAGGAGTTCCTTTTAAATATCTAAGAATTTGGTACACAGCTTCCATGTGTTATTCATAAGGAGCATGCATAAATTGACTAACCACACTTACAGCGAAGGCGATGTCAGGTCTAGTATGAGATAAATAAATTAACTTTCCTACTAAACGTTGATATCTACCTTTGTCCACTGGAGTGCCATCATTAAGATCTCTAAACTTGTGACTTTGATTCATAGGAATATCAGACGGCTTACACCCAAGCATACCCGTTTCATTTAAGAGATCTAAGACATATTTTCTTTGACAAATAGAAATTCCCATTTTGTTTCTTGCAACTTCCATTCCAAGAAAATATCTTAAATTTCCCAAATCCTTAATTTCAAATTCCCTGGCAAAAGCTTTCTTTAATCTCTCCATCTCTTCACAATCATCTCCAGTGAGAACAATATCGTCAACATAGACAATCAGGATAGTGATCTTACCACTAACTCGTCTAAAAAACATGGTATGATCGCCTTGAGCTTGTATATAACCTTGCTCACAAACTGCTTTCGTCAATCTGCCAAACCACGCTCTTGGTGACTGTTTTAGACCGTACAAAGCTTTCTTCAATCTACACACATGCCCCAAACATTTATCTCCATCAAACCCCGGTGGTAGGTCCATGTAAACCTCTTCTTCCAAATCGCCGTTTAAAAAAGCATTCTTCACATCAAGTTGCTGCACCTTCCAATCAAGATTAGCTGCCAGAGATATAAGAACACGAACGGTATTGAGTTTAGCTACGGGAGCAAACGTTTCGTGATAATCAACACCAAATGTTTGAGAGTATCCTCGTGCCACCAATCGCGCTTTGTATCGCTCTACAGATCCGTCTGCTTTATATTTAACATTAAAAATCCAACGGCAACTTACTGTTGGTTTGTCTTGAGGTTTCTCTACCACTTGCCAAGTCTGATTGTTCTTTAAGGCTGCCATTTCATCATCCACTGCTTGCTTCCATTTTTTATCCTTCAATGCCTCATGAATCGTCTTTGGAATGTCGATGGTACGCATATTTTTAGCCAAAG
The DNA here is from genome assembly GCA_954871525.1 of Parietaria judaica. Lineage (NCBI taxonomy): Eukaryota > Viridiplantae > Streptophyta > Magnoliopsida > Rosales > Urticaceae > Parietaria > Parietaria judaica. Next base: position 3,699,707 of record OX940866.1, read on the forward strand.
TCTGAACAGATTTCGATAAATGGCTATATCCCAAAAAATCTGATACGGGATGTTGCGTGCAACTTCGTACTCCTCTCCTGAGAGCAATAGGCAGATCCAACTCGCTATTATTCAACTGAGAAGTAAGTTCATTACCTGAAATTGTGTCCGATTCATGAAAATCTGGTTGGAGCATAGGAGTTTCTACCACTGTACGAGGAATCCGCCTTGAATAAACACGCAGTGGTGGTGCAACAGCTTGCGAATCTCCCTCTATGTTCATGTTTGGCTCAGGTGTTATAGTGGGAGAGGATGTAACGTTAGGGACATTTGTTAGAGGTGTGATGGTGTCTTCAAGGCTCCAAAAATTTCCATCAAGAGTATCATGTTGGGAAGTGATGAGATTCTCCCGCTGAGGGAAACTTTTGGAGAAAAAAGGTTGAGTTTCGGCAAAAGTGACATCCATAGTGACAGAGGTTTTTCGAGAATCTGGGCAGTAACATTTGTACCCTTTTTGGGTCGAAGAATAGCCAAGAAAAATGCATTTTCGGGCCTTGGGATCAAGTTTGGAGCGGTCGCTGTCATATACATGAGTGTAGGCTATACATCCAAAAGTCTTTAGAGGTATGGAAAGAAGGGATCGAATACGTGGAAAGGATTCTAAGAGGACATCGATTGGTGTTTGAAATGATAGAGTTTTGGAAGGCAATCGGTTAATCAAGTAAAAAGCCTTGAGAACGGCATCCCCCCAAAAACGCTTTGGCACATTCATCTGAAACATAAGGGCACGGGCAGTTTCAAGGAGGTGACGATTTTTTCGTTCCGCGATTCCATTTTGTTTTGGAGTGATGACACAAGAACTTTGGTGAATAATGCCGTTTTGTGATAGAAATGTGCCGAGAGTTTGATTGAAATATTCAGTCCCACGGTCAGTGCGAAGAATTTTAATAGACGTGTCAAATTGAGTTTTGATCATTGAGTGAAAAGTTTGGAAAACTGTGGGAGTTTCGGATTTGTCTTTTAATAAATATACCCAACACACACGAGTATGATCGTCAGTGAAAGTAATAAACCAACGTTTGTCTGAAGATGTACTAACCCGCGAGGGTCCCCATAAATCACTATGAACAAGAGTAAAAGGAAACGATGATTTATAATTAACTGACGGATAATTTGACCGTGTATGTTTGGCCAGTTGACAAATCTCACAGAAAAATGTGTCCGTAGGACGAAACAAAGTAGGAAACAAATGTTTAAGGTATGGAAAACTTGGATGTCCCATGCGGCGGTGGAAAAGCATTATTTTTTGTTCACGAGAGGTAGACTCACAAGCTGCCGTGTGAGCTTGTTTATTCACTTCATCATCCTCGCACAAGTAGTAAAGACCCCCATGCTCTTTAGCACTGCCAATCGTCGTCCCCGATATCAGATCCTGAAACACACAATCATATTCAGTGAATATAGCCCGACATTTTAAGTCTCGAGTAATCTGTTTAATAGAGATAAGATTGCAGGAAAAATCTGGGACATGTAAAACAGAACGCAAGTGTAAAGCCGGGCCAAGAGAAATATCACCACAACCAGCAACAGGTGTAAAAGATCCATCAGCAATCTTAACATGAGATTGTTCGTTACTCAGAATATAAGACTGAAACATCTTCCGTAAACCCGCCATGTGATCTGTTGCTCCAGAATCTACAATCCATTGAGCTTTATTAAACTGACTTGACAAAGCTGTTGGGTGATTACCTTTCTGAGTGATCAATCCCGCAGAAGGAAGTTGGCTTGATTCGGTAGGCGTGAGAAGCCAGTACAGCCTTTCCAGTTGTGGCTTTGTAAGTGGTGGAAGAGATCCATCGGGGATTGAGTGACCGCTGGACACTTGTAAGCCAGAAGCACGAGGGGCGGGAGGAGAGGGTTGAGATAACCGAGGACGAAAATCATTGGAAGATCCAGATTTGGATGAAGGACGACCATATAAATCCCAACATCGGTCTTTGGTGTGGTTGGATCGCTTGCAGTGTTCACACCAGAGACGATTGTGTTGAAAATTCCGAGAATTGGGCTGGCCGCGAGCAGCAAGAGCGGAAGGTTCAGGTTGAGCAGTGTGGGAGTCACCGAGCATTACTCTCTTTCGGCTTTCTTCCTATCGGATCTCAGCAAAAACTACATCAATTCCCGGGATTGGTTTCATGCCGAGCATGCGCCCACGTACATCATCTAACTCCGGACGTAAGCCTGCAAGAAACTCATATATCCTCTCCTTTTCGACGTGTTTTTTAAACCGGTCAGCATCACGAGGACTCTCCCAATCCAATTGCACAAAGAGATCAATTTCCGACCATAAACGCCGCAGAGTGTTAAAGTAAAGAGTAACATCGAGATCACCTTGTTTTAGATCACGAACTTTATTCCGTAGCTCGAACAATTGAGCGGAATTGTCACGATCAAAGAAAGCCACCGTGAGCGCATCCCAAAGCTCTTTCGCGGTGGAATAAAACATAAAGGAATTTCTTACTTCGTCGTCCATAGAGTGAAAAAGCCAGGCCATCACCATAGAGTTCTGCGCATCCCAAAGCTCGAAAGAGTTTTCCTCGACAGCAGGTTGAACGGTCGTCCCGGTGAGATATCCTAGACGACCGCGGCCGCGAAGAACGAGTTGAACGGAGTGAGACCATTGGAGAAAAATTTTTCCGTTAAGACGAGGTGAAATAATTTGAAGAGAAGAGTTTTCAGATAGAGAAGAGTGAAAAAAAAAAAGATGCTGCGGTGGGAGCACTTTTAGCGGAAGAATCGGTAGCCTTAGAAAAGGCACCCGAGTCCTCACCACTGCGTGCTCCGGTCATGGCTGTTTCAGCCATTCCTAGTTTCAACAAAAAATGGCTCTGATACCATGAAAGCCAAATAATGGAAACCAGAAAAATGACACACACCGTAGAAAGGGAATAAAACTGATACATTTCTCAATGAGAAGGAGCAATACATATAGGGTTCAATTAGAGAATATAATCCCTGATTTAGTGCAACAGAATACTAAACACTAATTGCTAACAAATCTTCCTAATTTACAGTAAATATATACAGCAAATAAATACAATAAATAGAAAGATATTCTAGGTAGAAACGTGTCTACTATACATGCCAACAAGGATTTAAACCCATGCGTGTTAGGCATGCCGGGGTTAACATTGCTGAGGCTATATTAAATGTGTTGACATTTTGGAACCTTAGCAATAGGGTAGTTTCAATTACATTAGATAATGCTAGCCCCACAACATTACCGTTGATGTGTTAAAGGATAGTCTCGATAATTTTAGGGCCGATTATTTTCATCAAAGATGTGCATGCCATATTATCAATTTGATAGTTCAAGCGGGGTTAAATATTATTTCGCCAAGCATAGATAGAATTAGGAGTGCCATTATGTACATACGATCATCTACTATGCGCACGGAATCTTGGTTAGCATATTGCAGGGAATACCACAAAGCGGAGCGAGTGTTCTCTCCGGATATGCCTATCCGGTGGAACTCTACCTACTTGATGTTGGAGGCGGTCATACCGTACAAGGAGCTAGTTACGAACTGGATCAACGGACAAGATGTCAGACATGTGGACGACTACCTCGACGAATCCGATTGGATGATGGCTATCCAATTCCAGGCTTTTCTATCCCTTTTTTATACTATTACCGTTACTTTATCTCATGTTTACAAACCTACATCTCATTTAGCTTTAGCTTGCATTTTTTATATTATTGTTCATTTTGATAAAGCAAAACAAAACCCTTTATTTGCAAATGTTTTGACACCGATGATTGAAAAATTTAGGGTTTATTGTAAACATATTCCATTTTTGTTTTACGCGGCTATAATCATAGATCCTACATTAAAGCTCGGTAAATTGCTGGCGATTTTGGCGATGATGCAACAATTGACGGGAGATCCATACCTTGACAAAGACTATCCCGACGCGGAATTGAAGATGAGGCTTCTTTACAAGGAGTACGAGACGAAGTATTACGAGGACATGGAGCAAGAAGGAGACACAGAACACGTCCCGACACCGCCCCCGAGCAACGCACCCGGAGCGCCCTATGTTTCGACGCATCGGGTGTTTTACAACCTAACTCATACCAGCGGGCACGGAGGATCATCAACGGTGTCAAGTCCGGCCTCAACGTCACAACATAGCGGGAGTTCCGGAGGTCGTCGTCCCCGAAGAGCAAACCGCCGAAGAATCAACGAGTACGACGTCTTTTGTAACCTTCCACCGGCACCGTGTCCCGACGAAGGCCTCGACATACTTGAATGGTGGCGTGTAAATCGTCTTGAGTACCCGGTTTTATCATTGGCGGCTCGCGACATCCTCACCGTTCCGGTCTCCACGGTGTCATCGGAAGCGGCTTTCTCGTTGGCGGGACGCCTATTGGAGGCTCGACGCAAGTCAACGAAGGCATTTTTGGTCGAAATCCTTATGCTTTCCAAGGATTGGATTTTGGCCGAAAAGCGAACGCAAGATAATCAAATGGTAGACACCGAGTTGTTAGACTATTTCAACGAGCTTAATGTGGCGAACCCGGAGTAATCGGTTTGTAATTGTATGACATTTGTATTTGCTTTATAATTTAAATAAAAACCTTAGGGCGCTCTTTCCTCGCCCGAGCCGCACTCTTTTGGGGGACTCGGAGAGGTTTTAACGAGGCCCGTTATTTATTTAATTATTTGTCTTCATGTTTATCATCATTAAAATTTGAAATTTGAATTTCAAACCCGTTAAAACCGTTAAAATATAATTTGATATTTTAAATTTAAACTCCTAAAACCCGAAAAAAAAATTTAAAGTATTCGGTTTAAAATAATTCAGGGACCAAAACACAATTTTCGAAAAAAATTAAAAAAAAAAAACAATGCGGAGTTGGATTTATCCGTTTGGCGGACCCGGATAAATCCGACTCCGAAAAAAAAAAGAAAAAAAAAAGAGAGACACGGATATCCGTGCTCTCCTACATTCGCGGGATTATTGATAGCAAGCTAGGCTCAAGGGGTTCGGGTTCCCGGGCTCCTCCCAATACATATATTTTCAAAAATTTGCTAAATTGAGCTAGTTCTACGATCTTTTTGATGTAATTTCGTTTTTGTACCATTTTATATAATTTTGAAACTGTGAGTTTGACATAATTTGTTTTGTAATTTGAGACTTGGTTTGTGTTATGTTTTGTGACATTAATATTTTATGTTATGTTTTGAGTGTAAATATGTATGAAAATATTTTATTAGTTTTCTATCAATAAACCCATCGATAAGTTCGATGATGGCAAACGATAACCTTTATAGGCTCTCCATCGATAAAACCATCGACAAACGATTAGTCCGTCGATAACGGCAAACGATTTATCGACCAAAACGATATTCAAATCCTTGATTCATATGTTACTCTCTTATAAAGATAAAGAAAATAAAGATTGATAACCAATAACCATTCAAAGATCTAATTTTATGGGTATAATAACGGGTACGAATATAGCAGCGAGTAATATCAAGGTGTATAGTGTTTTCTGAAAATTTGAGATTTTATGGAATCAACAACAATTGTTTTTTTAAAATTAAAAGGAACGAGCGAGGGTAATGCATATTTAATTTTTTATTAAAAAAAAAAAATTGGTGTTTTTTAGACGTGTATTTATTTTGTTTATATATATATATAGATTATAACAAAAATTATAACAAAATAGTAAATTTATGATGTTCCCGAGGGTATTGAGTCTTGATAATTGCGTAAAATAAAACTAAAGAACAAAGGAAGGAAAGGAACCTTTAACCAAGACAATTATCAAAAGCATGAGTAATAAAAAGTAAAACCACTAAGTGGGGCTATTTTATAATCGATATGAAGAACAAGTGGAAAAGCGATTTTTTTTTTTTCCATGGAAAAGCACTTTGTTACACTTATATGCAAATTAAGTTCTTTGAATGATACATGATACATCATCATCATCAAAGAACACGAACACGTGGATTTGCCATGTATTAGTGGTTTATTTAGTAGTTTGGGTCGGCGAAAGTAGTTAAAACTCCAAGTAGGATCATATTTGTTGACCTAAATTATTTAGGATACATTATAAGCAACGTCATTGTATATAATATAATATAATATATATATATATTTTAACAAACGGATGATTTTGGGGGATTTGGGAACTTGGTCTCCATATTTGTCATGGTATTGATGATAGTATTTTAGTATCCAATGCCATAATTAGTTGGATCAATAAACTCACAGGCTTGAGCTGTCCATTGTGTTTGAATTAAAAAAAAAAATAGAAAAGATCGATTTATGGTTTTGGATTTGGTCCACTAAAAGGAGACTCTAGAGGGCACTCTCAATGTTATCAATAATGCAAATTATTTTGTATTTTTAGTTTTGAGGAACAATTTTAAATTTATTTGTGGTATTTATAATGTTAATTTTGGTGTAATAGTCCTAGTTTGGTTCAGTGGTATTAATCGGCCATTCATATATCGATATAGATTAGAATCCACAATTTTTATTTTACAGATAAACCGACGAGTAACAGATTTATTGATGGGTAAGTCGTAAAAAAAGCATATCGACAACTTCACTTACCGATTAATTTTTACGAGTATGCCGTATACCGATAATTTTTATTTTTTTTTAGAAAATAATTTTTAGCATTTCGATAATAATTACATATTCATAATAAGCCATCATAATTTTTCTACAATATAAACACAACTAAAAATAAGTTATAACGCAAACATACAGCACCTACTCAACAAACATACTAAATCACAGAGTCATATAAGTTATAATAACAAACATAACATAGAACAAAAAGTAAATAGCATGATAATACTATAATATAAAATTGTAGTCAAAACTCACAAAAAAGTTCGAGGCAGATGACGGTTGGAATATGTGGGGTTGCTCGGTCTGGTAAGCACAATAATCAAACCACGACATGTGTGGAGCATAGATGCTCAAGTAAATATGTCAGTGCAATTCGTAGTTGTTATGGTCTATTTGTATGAACGCATTTAGTGCATGAAACATTGGATAATTTTGTGATACTATTATCAAGTATGCGACATATGAAACCCACAAAGAATTTTTCTTATAGAAACCATTTAAGATAATCTTCAATTTTAAAAGAAATTAGAAAGTTTCGGCAGTGAAAATTATTTCGAAGTTATATGTGTTGTTTTTTCGAGGAGTTTCGCACTTGAGATGAGACACTTAAACATGTGGCCTCGAGGCGAGTGATGTAGGCTCGAGTCTTGGGCTCCTCGTGGCGATACTTGCTTCAAAATTCAATTTTGTCAGTAATTTTGGCAATTTTTTTGCACTTTTATAGTGTGTATATATATATATATATATACATACATTTTATTTCTGAAAGGCTGCCATCTACTTACCGCACTTTCAGATAAAACAATCATTTTTTGTTACATTGAATGAAATGCAAAAAAAAAAAAGAGTAATTTATGGAGTGATATATTATTATAATTATTGAAATATTAAGTAAGTGAGTGTAGTGGAAAGAAACTAAATAAATATATAGGTATAATAATAAATAAAAGAAAATTGAATATAAAACGAATATTTTGATTTGGAGTTAAAAATAGAGTTCGCCCAAGATAAAATATTATTTGATGTAATATTTAAAATAAAATAGAGTTAGAGGAAAATAATCGAACATGGTCGCATACACTTCACCAAATGAAAACCCCATGGTAACTCTTCTATATACTTTTACAAGAGGTCACATGTTCAAACTGATAAACGAATGCTTTGCCCCTTTTACATATGTAATTTTGGTTAATAGTGCCCTATGTTCTTACACTGAATATATTTAATAATACAACAATGTACTTTAATCTTAATCGATAGTGTCACCCCGTTAATATCAAAAAAATAAGATTTATGATACTTCATACAAAACATTTTGTTGAAAATAAAAATATATGAAAACGTACAATTTACTAAACGGGCCTTTGTTTTTCCAACACCTATTCATTTTTTGTTTGAAGGGTGTTTACGTGGTTTTGGTCAGCATAGATCTAGACTGATTTTAATTAACAAATTTATGAAACAAATCTAAACTCAAAATATAGAAAATGATCTAGATTTACCTAAACTAACAAGTAGAATTTTTTTTCCCCAACGGATTGCTTATCAAGAAATTCGTTACATCTCTATATATAAAAAAAAAGTGACAAAAATAATTTTACTTTTTATTTTTGTACTTTCTATTTTTACTTTTTTTTTTCTCCCCTTCAATTATTTTAGTTATTTAATCTTCATGTCTACGCAAAAGCAAGCTTATTATTTACTGGCAAATTAAGATTAAATCTTCTTAACGACTTTACCCAAATCTTGATAAAATATAAAAGGGTTATTACCGGCATATGTTCCTGTTCTTTTGCAAACATCCGATTTATGTTCCCGTTCTTTTTTTTTTTCACGGCATATGTTCCTGTTCTTTTGCAAACATCCGATTTATGTTCCCGTTCTTTTTTTTTTCGCGGCATATATTCCATAAGTCTTAAAACGTACTCAAAGTCTACCTCCGTTAACACTTCCGTCTATGTCCGTTAGTTTGTCACGCCCTTAATACCGGCATATGTTCCCGTTCTTTTGCAAATATCCTACTTATGTTCCCGTTCTTTCTATTTATGATATTTTTTTTTATCATTTAAAAAAAAGTACTAATTTTTTCCATTTTTTATTTTCTTAATAATATTTTTTTAAAACGATAAAAGTACCATTTTTATATGATACTAATTATTTTTAAGTGGTAAAATTACTCATTTTTTTTAAAATCTTCATTCTCTCATCGATGTAGAATTTATCTTCATTTTTAATCCAGAAATCCTCTTTCGTCGTGGAAGTCTTTGATCTCCGCTTCTAACAAGCTCTCAAATCCTTAATCATCAACCCTAACCAAAGCACCAACCAATCGAATTGCCACAAAACCACGGTTCTCACCGACACCCGCGAGCTTCCGTCGTGGGAGGGTTCGGTGCCGAGGAGAATTGGCATTAGGCAGAAGCAGTAAAGACACAAATGAGGTTCTAGTGGACCGAGGTTGGGATCACCATGACCGATGACTATAGGAAAGCCATCAATGACCTGTCTCCGAAGTGTTGGAAAATATTGCAATGAAAATAAAATTGAGATAGCGTCAAGCGGGTCAAAACGTTGAGTCTTTGGGTAACGGAGTTCAAGGAGTCTTTGTTCCCATTGTTTTATGTTGTGAGTCTTTTGGTAACGGAGTTCAAGGAGTCTTAGTTCGCTAGCGAACTTTGAAATGTTACGAAGTTTGGGGTTGACCGATTATATCTTGGGAAGCTAATTGCCTAACGAAACTCAAGCACGTAGATGATGCGAATTAAGCTTTAAAAAGAGATTCCAACGCGTCTCGGGAATCACTAACGTTTTCTATTTACAGGATATCAAGAACAATTTTTGGACAAAAGAGATAAACCGATGCTCGTCAAATTCAATAACACATCGATATGTATTTTAAATTTACTCGCTACTATTTTTCTATAATTTATTTCTCATATATTATCATCTCTAGAAAATATACCTAGCGTTGCAAGGCTGTGAAACTCGGGCTCTGCTCGAACCAATCGGTGAAGTTGAAGTTTGTCGAGGTGTACATGACACGTGGCAAAAACAAACGGATATAGAGGGAAGTATTAACATAGGTTGAATTTGAGTATGTTTTAAGACTTATGGAATATATGCCGCTAAACAAAAAAAGAACAGGAACATAAGTAGGATATTTGCAAAAGAACGGGAACATATGGCGGTATTGAGGGCGTGACAAACTAATGGACATAGACGGAATTGTTAACGGAGGTTGACTTTGAGTACGTTTTAAGACTTATGGAATATATGCCGCGAAAAAAAAAGAACGGGAACATAAGTCGGATGTTTGCAAAAGAACAGGAACATATGCCGCGAAAAAAAAAGAACGGGAACATAAGTCGGATGTTTGCAAAAAAACAGGAACATATGCCGCAAAAAAAAAAGAACGGGAACATAAGTCAGATGTTAACAAAAGAACAGGAACATATGCCGGTAATAAGCCAATATAAAAATAGATACAATAAAACAAGTAATGCTTATTCACTTTTTTTTTTCTATCTGGAAAGTAATTATATCGGCTCATTTATTAATTTCACGGGTGTCACCTAAATCCTAGTGGACTCTGCCTAATGCCTATCGAACGACACGTGTCCCGATGGTCCCCTCAGTGACAGTACTTATTTTTATTCCCAATGAAGAGAGAGAAAAAGAGGAGCAAAGTAAGAAACCGACAACTAACGACCGGCTCCTCTAACGCCGTCAAATTTGTCCACCATTGACACGACTTCTCCACCACTCTAAAAGAAAATATAAAATTGGCCAATAAACCAACAAATTCAGAATAATTTTTATTATAAAATATTTTTTATTTTCGTGCAATAATAATTTTTAAATAACTTTATTATTATAATTATTATTATACATTTGGATTTTAGTTACCAAGGATGATCAGTTAAACTAATCATTTATCAAGTATTTCTCCAAAATAAAAGTAAAGAAAGATATTAGATAGAAAATATAATTTTCTAATATATTTTTGAAACAATACTAGTATTGTCTCTAATTAGATTATATATCTTATGTTTACGAATTTATTTCATACCAATATGTCAAATAATTTTTTTCATCAATCTTAAAATTATCCTTTGTTGTCAATATATTTTTGAATTTTATTTTTGTATCAGTTTATCATATCAAAATTTACTCTATATTTACCTTCTACATTTTATAACTTATTTAATAAAAAATAAATCGTTTAATAGAATAAGCTTCACAGTTCACACAAATATTTACCGTGGCTCGTGACGGAATTAAACAAGGAGCAACCGTCCAATAAATTACTGCCCCTCTAAAATCTTTTACTCCATTAAAAAAAATGTAAATTATTATTTACCGTCCGAACCCCGTTAACGGCGACCTGTCTTGTTCCGTTATCGTCATCTCTGACCGAAGCGGGTCCCGCTTTGACAAAAACGACAGGAAGAGGCCCGCTCTCAATTCAGACAGAGACTGGCCAGCTTTAACGAACCCGCACGCGCTACTCGCACCCACGCGCCATCCACGAAGGTCGCTACGAAAATACCTTCCTCTCTCTCTCCTCTGGTTATTATTCTCTCTTATCTCCTCTCCTTTCTCTCTCTATAAATTCGCCATTTTCGCACTCACCACCACAAACTCAATATCCTCCTCCTCCGTTTCCCTTCTCCTTCTCTCCTTGCGAAGAAGAAGAGGAAGAAGAAATATTATTTCTTACAAATTTGTATAATTATATATATATATAGATATATATCTATGGCGACGGAGGTGTTGAGACCGCAGGACTGCTTGATCGACCGGATCAGAGTCCCGCCGGCGGGGTATTCTCGCCGGAGGGCGGCAGGGTATTCCAGCGGAAACCCTAGCGCGAGCTGTAACTACTACTCTAGCTATGTCAATCACGCTAACCCTAGATCTAGCCGGAGAGGCGGCGGCGAGCAGAGGAAGGCGGCGGCGGTGTCGCGGCGGTCGGCGAGCACCGAGGACCTGAGGGCGGCGCCGGGAGAGAAGGTGACGATCCTGCGGCGGGGGGAGTCGCTGGACTCGAAGATCAAGAGCGAGGCGCTGAGGGCCGACGGGGAGGGCGGTCTGGCCGTGTGCGGGACCCAGCGGCTGGGGCCCGGGCCGGAGATGATCCCGGCGAGCATCTACGCCGGATCGGCGTTCGCGATGTCGCCGGCGCCGAGCTCGCTGCCTCTGCCGTCGTTCTCGAAGAAGAAGCAGCAGCAGCCTCCTGTCGTCGTCGTCTCCGTCTCCGTCGACGACTCGGCAACCAGAGATCTGAGGCGTTTGCTTCGCATCGGTTGATGAGAATCTCCGATTGATCTCTTCTCTCTCATAAATCTCTCTGTCTCTCTATAGATCTCTCTGGTTGGTCAGTCAAATTTCGATGAACAACCTTCTTCTTCCTTCCTCAATCTCAGATTCAACGACAAAAGCGAAAAAGCTTCTCTTTCTTCCCTAAATCTCTTCCTCCTAAATCGATCTGGGTCTCGGCCTCCGAAGAACAGAAGCGATAAAGCTTCTCCTTCTTCTCAAAATCTCTCTCCTCTGGTTCGTGGGTTCTTCATCTCCGTTGGATACTCCATGGATTTCAAGATCTGATCTTCGCCGTGGTATTTTTTCAAAGCGGCGAAACAGACAGGGAATCCGGGAATATAATCGGTGATTAATAATATAATTATGATATAATATATATATATTATAATAGTTTGTTATCGTATTGTAATGTGTTGTGAAGTTAAGTTAGGTGTATTTCTCTCTGTATGTATCTATCTATGTATGAATGTAAAGAATGCGATGAAGTTGAGGTTAAGATTAGGGTTCTTGATTGTATTGTAATTTCTATTTCATGTTGTGTTGAGCTCTCTGGGTAACTTTGTGTTTCTTAATAGGAACAATTGTGAATTTCAGTTTTCAGATCAAGAGAGGAATCGTGAGATTCATTTAAATCAATAGCCCGTTCTCGACTTGTTGAAAATTGCGTTACGGGTTGCGCTCGTAATTCGGTACTCTTAAAATAGCCTGTTCTCGTAATTTGGCACTCTTAAAGTACGAGATTCATTTGAATCAATAGCCCGTTCTTGACTTGTTGAAAATTGCGCTACGACTCGTAATGTTTTACTAAATATGGACGGGTTGCGTGCTCGTAATTTGGTACTCGTAAAATACATAAAATTGAGAAAAACTAAATAATTCGCTCACAAATTTTACAAAGGTAAGAATACCAAGAACCCGGAGTTGGTCAGTAAAATCTCACACGGAGTTGCGACTCCTACGGGTACTCTATACTTCGGAGCCACAAGAATCCTTAGTTGACACAATTTAAATCGGTATTTCAAAGTAAAATTTATCAGTCAATAAACTCGTAACCGACCTATACCATTGGATTATTAACGTATTAGTTGACATCGGCATTTTAGAAACAAATCACCGTTGAATTGTGTTCGTAGTTGTAATATGGAACGCGCGCGCGCACACATATATATATATATGTATGTACAACTCGAACCAAATTGCAACCTTGTATAGCTGTTATAACCTGTGTGTACATGAATCATGATTCATGAATGCTTGTCGTTGGTGTGTTGTGTGGTGGGTATAGAACAAGAATCCACAAAGATCATATTGAATTGAGGATTGATTTATGTGTAAATAAAGGGGTCATGTGATGTGAGACAGCCTTTACTATTCTATTACAAGAATCTTTGGTTTGGACAAGGTTCGACTTTTCCACGATTATCTTCGATAATCTTCGATTACCGTCTTGCCGGTAATTATCGGCAAGACGGCCATGCCAGTACTTTTCCATGATTTTTGCCGAAAATCGGCAATTTTTTTGAAAAATAACAAAAATATGGTACTTTTTAAGAAATTTTGCACTTTTCGATGATTTTATTCGAGTATTTACATATATGAGAGTGACACTATATTTTATTTACCTATGTTTGAGTATGAAATAATTTTATTTTTGGCATTTTTAATGTTTTATCAACAATATAAACTTAGTAAATATATTCTTAAAAATATTTTAGTGATTTTTCATCGATAATCCTCGATAAGTGTCGATAATCCGTCGATAATCATCGAAAAGTATCGGTAATCGGTAAGCTACAACATTATTAGTTTTCCGTCGATAATCCGGTAAGTTATCGATTAATCCGTCGATAACGGCAAGCGATTTATCGGCAAGTTCGGTAAGTTGAACCTTGGGTTTGGATATTCCATTTCAACCAATCTTTAGATCATCAAAGAAGTAGGTGGATGGCAATTCAATTGCTCCCTTGTTTTCTTCAACTTCGACGTCTTTCTTCAACCATACAAAAATTGGCTACTTATTTATTACAATATTTCTACAAAATCATATCGAAATAAAATAAAATAAAAAATAGTAATACTTTTTTTTTTTTTGCTTACCGACTATTATTTTGACTGGAAAAAACGGCCGTGAGCAATTCTTGAAGCTCTTTGGATAGTTTTATCACAACTCACAGAAGCTGGTTTTACCGGATTGTAACATTTTGTAGTAAAAATGAGGAAAAATAATGACTGAGAAAAATAAAGAAGCTTTAAACATTTCTTGGTCAATAATAAATAGGTTGAAAAATGATGAGACACTGTTGGGATTCATTTCATTAGCTTTGAGTTTGTGGTCTTTCTGTGAGTGTGGAATGGATAGTAAATTGACATTGCAACTTGCAATGAAGTATGTTTCAAAAATAAAAGAGGAAGACTTCTTCACTTGTTTTGGACTTTGAATAAAGTCCAATTTGGTGACTTCGTTTTGCTTTAATATAGATCCCTTAACTTATAATTAGTGTCACTCACAACTATCTTTTTTTCTCAATGATAATTCAATGCTAAAGTTTATTGGTAACTTTGACCGTGTCACAATAATAATGGTTGAGACTTTTGCCGTTAAAATTTGTGTATAGGGACGTGACTGCAAACATGTAAAATCAGGGACTGTCTGATGTAGTGATGTGGCTCGACTCCTGACATTTAATGTTGGGTTCGTTAATTTGACAAAGAATTGTATCAGTGGGAACGTTTGCAACCAACTTTTTATATAAAGACTTAGTTGCCATAAATATAAGGGTTAATGACGGCAAAAATACCTAAACTTTGGTCAAAGAACCCCTCGTGTACCCAAAGTTTAAAAGTGGTAGCAAAAATACCCAAAGTCACATTTGGGGAGTTGACCTCTCCATTCTCGTAGCACCGTCAACTTACCTGTTAATTCTGGCCACGTGGACAATTCTGTTTTGTTAAGTGTAATCATTAGGGGTTCAATTAGTTGTGTTAAATAGTATTAATTAGGGGTTTAATTCCTTGTTTTGTCGTAAACGAGGCTGATGTGGGCTCGTTCACGTGGCAAAAATTATTATGTCAGCAACCCACGTTTGTACACGTGGCCAGAGTTAACGGGTAAATTAACGGCGTTACGAGAATGGAGTGGTCAACTCCCCAAATGCGACTTTGGGTATTTTTGCCACCACTTTTAAACTTTGGGTACATGAGGGGTTCTTTGACCAAACTTTGGGTAATTTTGCCGTCATTAACCCTAAATATAAAATTATGAATTTTTTCCTTCTTATTTTTAGTTTTTCTTTATTTAAAATAATAATAAAAAAATAGTTGATTTTTTTTTTTTTTCGTGAATCATACGTGACCATAAGCTAAAAATAATATATAGCTCCTTTTCAGATAGTCCGAGTTCGAGCATTTGGTCCAAATTATCCAAAATAAGATCGAAGCAAATTCAAAAGCCGAATCCAGTTAACATGTAGATCCGATCCATTATAGACATGTGAAGTAGGGGTGAAACCGGGTCGGGTACCCGGTTTTTTTGAAGTACCCGGTACCCGGACCCGGTTTCCGGGTAGTTAAAATTTACTACCCGGTACCCGATACCCGAAATCCGGGTACCCGGATTCCGGGTACCCGAATTTCCGGGTAGTTGAAAATGGGTACCCGGTTTTAGTACCCGGTACCCGGTTTGGAAACCAAGTTCGGATTTTCAACCGGATCCGGGTTTTTACCCGGATCCGTTTTATTTATTTTTTTAAGAAAAACTAAATTATCTCAAAATAAACATTACACATGTCTCGTACATAAAAAAACATGCATCCATTGTCTAAAATTTAAAATGCATTAAAAAAACATATGATAAAGCACTTCGAGTTCTTCCGGCTTTCCATCATAATTTCACCGTCCGCGCATCAAAAATTAAAAAAATATTTTAATGAAACCCTAAAATGAGAAATGAAAATGAGAGATGAGTGTCGAGCCCTAACCCTAAATTATTTTTTTAAAAAAATAAAAATTAAATAAACCGGGTATTAAACCGGGTACCGGGTACCCGGTTTTTAAGATTTCACTACCCGGTACCCGAACCCGGTTTTAAACCGGGTACCGGGTACCCGGATCCGAATTCCGGATTCGGATTCGGGTTTTAAATTCGGATACGGATTCGGATTCGGGTTTTTACCCGGTTTTCGGGTTTTCTTTGCACCCCTAATGTGAAGAACATAAGCTAAAAAGTTAAAATAGTCCGATCCAATCAATTCTTGTTATCTAGGCCCAATATCTATATATATATATATATATATATATAATATATAGAAAGTTTAAAATCACGATACAGATACAAGATTTGCTGTTTTGTTGGCCTAAACACAAGATTTGATAGAAATAGAAAATCTCATATCAAAGCAATGAGTTTTGCTTAGTTTACCGTTTTCGCTCAAAATTCACATGTCATGGGTGTTCTTCGTCAATATCCTCACTTTTTTTTATACATAATTTGCGAAGGCATGGTGGGTTTTTCATCGCTTTTATAAAATTTTGATGGGTTTCTAGTTATCAACTCGGGTTACACAAAAGAGAAGAGTATTAAACTTATTGTACATTGATTACAAAAGAAGAATATTACAAAAACTTATTCATGAAATTCAAAATATTAAAATTATAAATTTATTTGAAGTTCTATGGTCCAGCTTCACAAGAATTAAATAATCTCGATTTCCACCGATGAGTTGCATAGAACTTTCACAGATCGTTACTACCATTTACAAGTATGTTTTGAACGGTGAAGATTGTTTCATGAGCCTTCTAGCTTATAAGTCAGTTTAGAAGAAGAAGAAGAAGAAGAACATTGTTATTTATTGTCGGAGTTTTTGTGTTTTTGTTCAAGAAACATACCGTAATAAGTTTGTTGTCTTCTAAAATTTGTGTTTAATGTTCGTGGTTGATGTATGCGCGTCTAGTTTGATCTGAGTACGACTTTATCTATGCTTCATTATTGATTATAACGGAGATCTAGAGGCGGCCTACAAGTCCCGTAGTTCTACTTTCCTCCTCTATTTTTGCAGGTTTTCCACGTACGCTATTTCAATTCAAATTGATTAGTGCTACTGCGCCGCCGCACCAAAGCGCGTTACAAGTCCATGAAAAATAAAAAACGCAAATCGACAAACTCACCAAACTTTATCTAAAACTGACCAATTAGTTCGTGCATCACATAACAATATTGAATAGAACAAATTAACCGTTATCTACCTCTTTCACGTTGAAAGATCGTACATAAGCACTAGTAATCGAACATTTATATAGTTGTAGTTATAAAATATATACATGACTGGTAGATAAACATGTATTGATTTTTACCAGTAGATATCAGTCCATTTTGATCTGAAAGCAAGTGATCAGCTAACTAGTTTTGCACGATAAGAAACTTTCGTATCACTTTAATTAATACACTCAATAAGGTGCATGAATATATATATATATAATGACTGAAAATCAATGGTTTATTTATATATAGCTTCGATAGGCATAGATGATGGATGTATTGAATATTGATTATCATATATATAGATGTTTCAACTTTCAAACAAATACATACTAATGTTCTCTTTTCTATTAATTGTTGTTATAAAAATAAACGCAATGCTGATCTAGATTCTTTAGCCGCCGTGATATTTTTTAGATAATTTTCGTTATTTTTTTTCTTCAATAATTTGTGGGACTTTGACCTCCTTAATTATATTTAATGTTGTTTCGGTAGGGAATAAGTCATGTGTAACGCGGTGTTTAGTTCTTTTTTTAATTAAATTTGACGGAGGCATTACTCCAACTAATCTAGATTTTTCAATGTTATTCTCAGTATTACAATTACGAGCTTATAATATTTCGCGTTTTGCACCTTGGTTCCTCCAAAGCCGGATGACCAAGTCAAAACATTGAGGCTTGCACGACAATTCCTTTAAAACCATCGTGCAAAGTGAAAACACGGAAGTTTGCGCGCTGGTTCGGTAAACAACCATCCATCTGTTGGGTGTCCCTCCTATTTGGAGGCCCAACAATGTGGGTTATTTTTTACCCATTGATCCATGTACCCGGCCCATGAAGCCTAGGTCATAAATGACTTAGATGAGATGAAGAAAAGAAAGAGTGAAGAAGAGAGTGAAAACAAGAGAAAGAGAAAGAGAAAGAGAGCAAATTCGCGGTTTCCGCCCAGTTTCGTCGACCCTCAGAAAAATCGTCATTGCGCACTCGTTCACCATTGATCGTCGTGATTTTTGGACAGAACGTTCCTAAGACATAGAGGTACGTTCTGAACGGTGGAGATGTGATATTGAGCTTTCTAGGTCGGTCTAAAGAGTGGAAACCAGAGGCTGATTTGTGAGAACGTTTTTCACAAATTCTTCTCTTGCTTGTTTGTTGTAATCCGAGATTGGTGTTCGATCTTGATGATGATGATGTATGCCTCTAGTTTTATCTAGAGAAGACTTCGTTTGTACCTCACTCTTGATTATAGTGGATTTTAAGCGGCCTACGGGTCCCGTGGTTTTTTACTCCGTTTTGGGGGTTTTTCCACGCTAAAATTGCCTCGTGTTCGTGGTTGTGTTTCGATTATTATCGCCTTCATATTTTAGCGGCTATTGGGAGATATTGAAATTCCGTTGCGTTGCGCTTTCTCCCAACACCATCATGCAAACAAAGTTCGGTTGTAAACCATGGCGCAACCTTTTTGTACTTGCGGCTTCAGCAGAATTATTCTTGTGTGGTTCCGAACTTGGTCTAGTCGTAATTCCACGTTCTCTTTTATTGTGATGTTATAAGAGATTGGGGATGCGATGTATGCCTCATATACAGGTGAGGTCTATCATCTTTCAGTTTAATGTAATCCCATGTCTTTTGTTCGTATGTATGAATAATGATTTAATTTTGGTCAATAATATCATTTCCGACCCAATAATGCATGCCACTTATAGATATACGCCACCATTTACGAAAATCTCGTCTCTCCCAGGAATAAATTCCGTATAATTGAGTCATAGACTGGACAAGCCATCCATATATCATAAAGAGAGTAAAAATTTGGGGGTAATTTTAATTAAACTACATAATATTAAGGGCATTAGGCATAGTGATAAAATGATATTCATTTTTATTTATTATTTATACGTATATATTCGGCCAAAGTCTAATCTCAATTTACACGTTCTAGATGACTATATATATATATGTGTGTGTGAAGGCTGAGATCAGAACCATCCACAACAGATTATAAATGAACAACTACTTATATCCTTTTTTAGTTAACTTTACTTCAATATCTTCCTCTCTTTTTTTTCTTCTTTCTAACGAATTACAAGTTTTGCATGTGATTTTTGCTTAGGCCAATCATACGATTGTTAATTAGTACATGAGTTATATATTAGAACAACTACGCGAACCAGTCGGCCTACTCGAAGAAGATCCTTATGCAATTCGAGATGACGGATTGCAACCCGAGCAAGTACACAATGGAGGCGAAGCTGCAGCTCGGGAAGGATGCTGAAGGGAGAGAAGTGGATCCCACGGAGTACAGACGCGTGATCGGGTGTCTGAGATATCTCACCCACACCCGACCAGACATTGCACACGCAGTCGGGATAGTCAGTCGATACATGGAGAAGCCCACAAGTGCACACCAACAAGCGGTGAAGCACATCTTGCGATACGTGAAGGGCACGACAGACTACGGGATCCAGTACAGCAGAGGAAGCGGAGCAGAAGTACTAGTCGGCTTTACAGACAGTGATCTGGCCGGTGATATCGATGACAGGAAGAGTACCGGAGGGATGGCGTTCTACCTCAACGAAAACCTGATCACCTGGAAGTCTCAGAAGTAGCAGACAGTAGCTTTATCCTCATATGAAGCAGAGTTCATGGCGGCAACCACAGTAGCGTGTCAGGCTATGTGGTTGAAGGGGCTACTAAGTGAAGTGACCGGATCCGAGCAGAGACCAGTTACTCTCTACGTGGACAACAAGTCTACAATTGCGTTGATGAAGAATCCAGTATTACATGGACGGAGCAAAGACATTGACACGAAATTCCACTACATTCGTGAATGTGTGGAGAAGCGAGAGATCATCGTGGAGTTCGTCAACACGAGGGAGCAACGGGCAGACATACTTACCAAGGCTCTGGCGAGAGTCAAGTTCACAAAAATGAGAGAGCTGCTCGGAGTGAAGAAAGTATAAGCAAGTCAAGCTTACGGGGGAGAATGTGACCTTAAGCTTGACTTACTCCGTCACACAGAGGGAGTCAGCCCGGGTACCGACCAGAACCAAGAACGAACAAGGGTTCAGCCCAGCTCGGGTGAACACAAGAAGGATATCCAGATAGAAGGCGAGCCCAGCCCGGGGCAGACAAGCAGGCCAGCCCGGGGACAGAGGAGATGTCCGGGCAGGAAAGGGAAAGTCAGCAACTACCCAGCAAGGAAAGCGCGTAGCTTGAGGAGCAAGCAAAGATCGAGTCAAAGATTTGACGAGATTATTTAGGGTAGTTTCCCGATTTAGTGCGATTTGGTTAGCTAGGGTTTCGCCTATGTGAGACTATATAAACCTAGCATTGTACAATTTGTAAAGTGCTGAGTCCATTACAGTTTTTTTTAGTTTATCTTCTTGTAATTCACCTTCGATTATCAATAGAGAAATTCTTCTCCCAAAAGTTCGTGTTCTTCAATTTCTGTTCGATCTTTCTTTGGTGGTGTTAGTGTTTCTTCGCAGATCCATGAATTTGGGAACCAACATATTATTCGCACTGCGCACCGAATGTACTTCGTTCACCCTTAATAATAATTTCTTTTTTTACTTTAATTTTGGTATATATATATATACATATATATATATAATCTTGGATTAAAAATGAAGCCCGTCCCATCTTAGCTAAAAAATTTCAAAGAACCAAAACTAAAAGCGAAAGCAAAAGCAAAACACTCACAATATAATACAACACATCACCATCGTTTTACGTACAAGCAAGCAAAACCCTTATCTTTCTCTCTCTATATATACATACACACCCAAAACACCAAAGATATATCCTCAAGCAATCATCTCTTAACTTACAAACCAAAGATCAAGAGAGAATTAGGGTTTCCAAAGACATGGGTGCCTCATCGAGCTCATCCCAAGCTTCCTCCAAAACCACCTCTTTGATATCCACTGGCACCGCCACCACCTCCGCTGCCGCCACGTCGTCCTCGTCGTCTTCTTCGTCGTCGAGCCTCGGCGCAAAAACCTTGTCCGGCGTCGGAAACTTAATCAAACTACTCCCGACCGGAACGGTGTTCCTCTTCCAGTTTGCCAACCCCGTCCTCACCAACAATGGCTCGTGCAAAACCCTAAACAAAACCCTAGAATCCGTCTTCGTCGTCTTCTGTGCCTTCTCGTGTTGCTTCGCCTGCTTTACCGACAGCTACACTTCCTCCGACGGAACCACACGATACGGTGTCGTCACCACCACTGGAATCTGGCCATCTTCGGATTCCGAAGACCTGTCGAAGTACAAACTCCGGTTTGGCGACTTCGTCCATGCATTTTTCGCCGTCATTGTCTTCGCCGTCCTTTCGCTACTCGATTCCAACACTGTCCGTTGCTTCTACCCGGAGTTTGAGTCGGGCCAGAAGATTCTTCTGCAGGTTCTCCCTCCGGTGATCGGAGTGATCGCCGGTGCGGTTTTCATGATCTTTCCGAATACCCGTCACGGAATTGGCTATCCTTCTTCTACTACTACTACAACTACTGTTACGAGTACTGCGTAAACTAGAATGTTGAGTATAATTAAACAAGTATCTAAAAGATACATGGTTTAAACTTTAAACCAAACTTCATTAAAAAAAAATGAAAATCATTCTCTACATATTTATGCACTTTGTACTGCCTCACGTGTTATGGTAATTTGTGTTGATTATTTTTTGTTTTGTTGCATCACAAGAAACTATTTTCTGTGTTTTTTTTTTTCCTATTTATTTATTGTTTGAAAGCTTGAGCCTTGTATATCTAGGTTACAAGCTCAAATATTCCATTATTACGCATAGTCCCCAAAATATCGTATTAATATGGATTAAAAAAAAATTAAAAAAAACCCGGACCCGGACATATCCGGGTCCGGAAAAACACGGACCGGACATGTCCGGGTCCGGATAAAAAAAAACCCGGATATTTAAAATAAAAAATAAAAAAAATAAACCCCTTTAATTCTGGGCCGTTGGATGATCAAGATCAAGGGCCATAAATTAAACTCTTTTAAGTTAAAACAATTTTAACTTAAAAAATTTAAAAAAATATATACCCGGATCCGGAACTGTCCGGGATTTTTTTTCCCTGACCTGGACAAGTCCGTATCCGAATTAAAAAAAAAAACTATACGGTTACTTTGACCGTGTGGTATTTATTACGCGTCACAGATTGATTCTTCATTAAGACAAAGTCATTAATTTTAGTATTATTGAGTTATTTGTGTCAGTGGTCCGTCTATTCGAGGTGTAATTTGTAGAAATGATCCCTCCGTAAAATAAAAATAATAATAAAATAACACTGATATGATTTTTTTAAGGAAATAAATTCATTAAGATTAGGGCCTTAAATCCCTCCGCACGTACAAATCGAGCCACTCCGGGCAATTACAAGACCAAAAGTCCGAAGTCCCCGCGGGGATACGAGATTTTGCTAACGAGTTTGCAACCTCGTTACATAGTCTAGGGATCCACCGAATCTTTCCCGCCGGCGCCACTTTCTTGAGCAAGCCTTCAATGCTCCGTAGAATCGGTCCTTGTAAACTATTAAATAGCTTCCCTTTGACAATTTGGATTGCCCGAAGACAATCCGATTCTACCACCGAGATTGTCCAACCCCGGTCATGGGCGAATTGGAGCCCATGAAGAATAGTCGTGCATTCCGCCGTCAAAGCCGAGTCCACCACGATTAGCCTTGCGGCCGTGACCCCTAGCACCATGCCTCGGGCGTTCCTCACGAATCCACCGACCGCCTCTTGTCCGTGTTCGTCCAACCACGCCGCATCCACATTAAGAGTAAGCCCCCCGTCCTCCGCTCCGGTCCAAGAGGATTGTCGAACCGGTTTGTCGATATTCGGCCGCAAAGTGGAGCTCGTTGCCTCTTTGAAGCTTGCGAGCCATCCCGCCGTATCTTCGACCCACATTTCCGGTCTTTTTGAGACGTTTTCAAAGAGTTTGAGGTTCCGGTCCTTCCAAACTGCCCACACAAGCCCACAAAAAAGCTCCAAATTTACCACGGATAGGTTGTCCATTGCTCGAAGACAAAGATCCTTCATGAGAATTACCCCCGTCTTGTCGACCCACCGGTGCAAATTCGAGCTCTTCCATATTGCTTGTGCTCGTTCACAACCCCAAATTGCATGAAGGCCATCCTCCGGTAGCGCCCCGCAAAACTTGCAAAACGGTAAACAATCCACCCCTCTACCACGAAGCACTCCAAAGGTCGGTAAAGCGTCGAACCACGTCCGCCACATTAGATGTTTCACCTTAGGGGGGATTCGGAGACCCCACATCGTCTTCCACCACCGTGGTTCTTGAGAGTCCGAGCACGATGGTCCATCGCGGCTAGTCGATCGTGCAAGCCGGTAGCCCGACCGAACCGTATATATCTTGTCCTCTTCAAAATGCCATACTAACCAATCGGTGGGGTCTTCACGTCCCAACGGGATTCTTAAAATTGTGTCGGCGTCGTATGGATTCATCAAATTCCGTACCAAGTCGTGATCCCATTTCCCATCATTGATGAAGTCGGCTACTCTCCAAGGGTACCCATCGTTAGGCTCTTCGGTAACCACGCCAAAAGCCCCGGATCTCGGTATCCAAGGTTGAGAAAAAGCCCTAAGGTTCCCGTTCCCGACTTGCCACCTAATCCCTTGTCGAACCAAGTCTCGTCCCGAACAAAGGCTTTTGCAAAGAAAGGAGGAACTAGCCTTACACTCAAATTCAAGCACCGAGGAAGCCGGAAAATACTTCGCTTTGAGCACTCTAGCCATCAAGCAATCGGGGTGTCGGATAATGCGCCACGTAAGCCGTCCCACGAGTGCTCGGTTGAAATCGCCAAGGTCTTTGAAACCTAGTCCCCCCTCCACTTTCGGTTTAGCGATGAGGTCCCATCGTTTCCAATGGATTTTTCGCTTATCTTCCGAACCGCCCTACCAAAACCGAGCAATAAGCCTATGAAGTTCGTCAATGGTGGTCGAGGGGATCCGGAAGAGGCTCATTGTGTAAGTCGGTATTGCTTGAATCACCGCCTTCACAAAAACCTCGCGTCCTCCCGCCGAAAACATGTTTTCTTTCCATTCCCGAAGGTGCTTGCTAACACGGCTTGTGAGGTTACTAAAAGTTGCCACTTTTTGACGCCCCACTTGCGTCGGTAACCCGAGATAAGATTCGAGCTTTTCAACGACGGTCATATTGAGAATACTAGCAAAATGGGCCACCCTCTCGTCCGAGATATTATTCGAACAACACATCATAGATTTCTCCATATTGACCATTTGCCCCGAACCTTTCTCGTAAGTCGCCAGGAGGGAGCTAATCGCATTGCAACAATCATCATTAGCTTCGCAAAAGGCGATACTATCATCCGCGAAGAGAAGGTGCGTCGCCGGAGGAGCCTCGGGTCGACAAACAAAGCCTCGAAGGAGGCCTAAACGTTCTTGCCCTCGAATAAGAGCGGATAAACCCTCCGCACATACGAGGAAAAGGTATGGCGACAAAGGGCACCCTTGCCGAAGCCCCCTCGCCGGGGTGAAAGTCCCTCCAACTCTCCCGTTGATGACCACGGAGAAAACCGGGGTGGAGATGCAATCACGAACCACGCCGGTCACTCTTGGACCGAAACCCATTCTTTTCAACATCGCGTCAATGAAACCTCATTCAACTCTATCGTAAGCTTTGCTCATGTCAAGCTTAAGGGCTATGCTTCCTTTCTTCCTCTTTGTCTTCCTTTTAAGCGAATGGAGGAGCTCAAAGGCGATGACGGCGTTGTCCATGATAAGTCTACCGGGGACGAAAGCACTTTGCGATTCGGAGATGACGGAAGAAAGAGCCCCTTTGATCCGATTAGCCACCACCTTTGTCACAATCTTGAGCGTCACGTTGCATAAGCTATAGGCCGGTAGTCTTTAACTTTCGTCGGGTTCTTGACATTGGGAATGAGGACAATATTCGTCGCATTCCAAGGGCGGGCACTAGCACGTCCATTTAAAATGTCCAAGCATTCCTTCCGAACCGTATCCCCTTGCACTTTCCAATACCTTTGGAAGAATAAGGTGTGGAAACCATCGGGGCTTGGAGCTTTGCGAGGCCCCATTGAGAAAAGAGCCTTGTCCACTTCCTCACCCGTGAAGGCTTCCTCCGTGATGTGTTGTTGTCAATCCGGGAGCGCGCGAATGTCTTCGCGTGTGATCATATCAAAATCATTTCTGGAAGCCCCATTTGAAGCGAAGATGCCTATAAAATACCTCTCGAAAACATTGCGGACCTCCCGTTCCCCGGTAATCCAAATGCCCTCCTCGTTTTGGATACCACAGATCAAGTTTTGAGACTTTCTCCGCTCGGCTCGCGAGTGAAAATAAGCCAAATTATTGTCACCCCCTTTTGAGCCAATCCGCCCTCGCCCGTTGCTTCCAATAATACTCATCAACTAGGAGGAGCGATTCGAGCTCGGATCCCACTTTCTTAGCTTCTTGACTTGTTGTCGCGGATACTTCATCTCGATTAATTCTTTCGAGTCTAGCCGACAAGTCCTTGATTCTACTTTATCTATGCCCAAGAGATTTGCAAGCCCCATCCCGCAACGCTCCTTTGCAAGCGGTAAGACCACCGACCACAATTCCACCCCCTCTTGACTCAAGACCGGCCTTCCACGTGTCCCGGACGATTAGAGCACAATTGTCATTCAAAATCCAACCAGGTTCGAACGCCCATCTCTTTCTAGACACCCCGCTATCGCGCACCACCGGTTTATTATCCGTCGTGTCGATGATGAGGACCCGATGGTCGGACCCCCAAAAGTCCAAAATCTCCACCCAACTCGCCGGGAACCGCCTCGTCCATGCTAAGTTTGCACATGCGCGATCAAGTCTACATTGGACGTTGTGGAGACCGCTTTGCATGTTATTCCACGTACACATTTTCCCGTGAAAGCCTAAGTCAATGAGCCCGCAAGCGTCAAGGGTCTCTCCAAACTTGATCATTCCGGCCGGTCGCCGGGATCGACTAACGTGTTCGAAATCGTAGAGAACCTCGTTAAAATCACTGGCGCAAACCCATGGACTCTCATCGCCATTATGAATTCTTCGAAGTAATTCCCAAGAGAGGGACCGGAGTGTTTCGTTTGGCTCACCGTAGAACCCGGTAAATCTCGAAACCCTTCCTACGTCGTCTTTAATAACAGTATCGCTATGTCCCTTCCCGAAGCTCCTAATAGTAACCTCAATATTGTCATTCCATAGAAGTTGAAGACCGCCACTTTGATTGGTAGCGTTTACCCCGAAGCCGTTGGTAAAGCCCAATTTCCCTTTCAAACCATCCGCCCGTCCTCCTCTCAATTTCGTTTCCGATAAGAAGAGAAGGTCCGGTTTCCGCTCACAGATAAGCCTCCGCAAGCGGCTCATCGCCCGAAGATTACATAATCCCCGGACGTTCCAGCACAACGTTTTCATGACGTCCGGTCGGCTCGTTGCTCGCGAGCCGCCGATATCGTGAATTGAGAGGTCGTCGTCATGTCATCCACCCGCCCGGTAATCCGAAGCTCTCTACTGTCACTTGGAAAATTCGGGTTAGTGTCCTGCATACACTCGAGGGATAGTGAGCCAACAGAAACAGAGCTAAAATACTATGTTTTAACATCGATATGGTTGAAGTACTTGAATCGCTTAATTTATGTAATTAGGAAGTATTCATGACGTGAAACTAAGTACTACTATTTGTCACTAATCTAGTTAGACAATGAGAAGTTAATATATTATGACATCGTTCCTCTTTCGTAAAACTATAATAATACAAGTCAATTATAATATATATGCTTGATTCTAATTCCCTTTTCTTCGCGAAAAATAATCCCAAATAAAAATATATCAGTGTCCTGTATTTCAAGGGAATGTCATGTCATGGTCCTTATATGTAATATCACGATGATGCTTTTTACAAAGATATATATACACACGTTTCCTTCGTATGATAGCGTTATCATACACGAATATGACGTTCATCGTTACGTGTCGTTCATGCAATAGAAATATAATATAAATGAATTATTTTCTTCATATTTAAAGTCAGTCGTTTTGTTTATATTATCATCAAGTTTGATCTACTAAATAAGTTCATAAACGCCAAGTTTTTTGAAGCATTGTAGTTCATCACATAAGAGCACATTCCTTAACCAAACTACATGTCGTATTTAACCATTTTTGCCTTGGATAAAAGTAAAACGCCTACTTTTTTCTAAGTAAACCCTTATATGGAATTTTTTTTCTTCCATTTATATTATTTATTTATTTATCAAGCAGCTTAGAATAGATGTAAATGCAAAGAGTACTTCTCATCGTCACCAGAGATATTAGCTAGGGATTAAGGTTATAATTAACAAATCGATAATAATATTCTATTATTGAAATCCTCATATCATGGTGCTATAATTAACTAGAAAAAAAAGATGAATATGTACACAAAAACTTATATCTAATTAAGCATTATTCCTACTCCAAAACCCTTTTGAAGAGCAACGGGCAAGCTTCTGAAGACATTTCTTGTGGCGCTTGATGAGATCATTCTGCTTAGCAATCGGCTTGAGCTCTTTGATGACGTCGACTGTGACCATGTGGTGGTCGGAAGTACCCTTCGACGACACCACAGAGTACGAACCTGGCACAAATTTGTAGGGCGACTCTGACGATGAGAGAACGTAGTCCACTCTTGTCCCGTATTTGCATGTTCCTTGCACGTCTGTACAAATATATCATGGCTAAGTAAAAAAAAAAAAAAAAAAACCTCGAAATAATAAGTAATTGATTGTAAATAATTAAAGTTTAAAAGATTTGTACTTTGGCCCTTGGCGATTATGACGACAGGCTCGCATTCGCCTGTGTAATCTTTGGAATCTATGTAACCTTTTCCCTTAAGAAATTTTGTGACTTCTGTCTTTGGTGTTGGTTTTCCCATCTCCTCGTAATACTGCAAAAATTGTTAGGATCAAACCATAATTCAAAATCGGAAAACAAAATGAACGAAGCGAAAAATGAAGATGTCACAAGATCGAACTATAGTGGTTTACTCCGAGTGCATGAGAAGCAAGTCACTTGCCTTTTGCAAGTCAGTCCAATATAATCAATTAGGAGTTTTCGACTACAATCTTTCATTCGTACATTCACACTCTTAGAGAAGTTACGGCCCAATGTTATGTTATATAGTACAGAGTAGAGAAAAAAAAACATATGTGAAATTTCCAAAGTAATCTTCACTAAATAAGCCTTGAATTATGAAATTAGTGCAACTTTATTAGACTTCACAACTCCACAAAAGCAAAAGTAAACTTGAAGAAAGTGAGACAGGATATATTAAAAGAGATAATAGCACAAAGTTAAAATTTTAAAAATTTCCATCTTTCACTTATTTAATATTTTTATTTTACTCGAGAAATAACCTAGCAAAAGTATGCCTCCGTAGGTACAGTAACGGACGAGTATCATGCTCGATACTCACATATGCATTCGGTACTTCCCGCAAGATAAAGGACTATGCCGTTCCAAAATACTAATCGGGGATACTTACGACGCTATATTACTCCAAAATCCAAATTAAGAATACATGTTGTTACCTTGACAATGTCAGTCCATCTCTGAGAGGAATAATCAGAAGCAGTGAGAGAATTGATTCCACCAGCGAGAATGTGTGGAGAATTATGAGTTGCTTGAGAGAATAAACTGGAGATTTGCTTCATTCTCCAAGCCTCATCAAGATGGTCAAGTTGTGTGCAATATATGCTTACTTCTCCTGCCCATGGCACCTCTATCACTGCCTTCAGTACATTCCTACATCCATCCCACAAATTAACCCCTTAAATATTTTTATATATAATTCACAATTCTTCACTCTTTTAATGATTAATATTTGTCAACAAATATGTGTGAGGAAAGGCACGTTAATCATTGTAGAATAGAATAATTGTTATGTTAAAATAAGACCATACATATAGTAAACATATCTACAAAATTCACTTATAGCTTTAGTACGATCAAACAAATTAACCACTAGTTAAATCAATTATTTATACTCAACATTTTAATAACACCTACTCTTTTATTAAACTACGTCTCCCGGCACCGGTTATGCGTTGTACCGGCCTTGAGTAAAGGCTAATTAAGAAACCTCTAAACCACGGACAGGGGCGGACGTACATAGAATACAATTTCAAGAAGAATATTTAGAAGAAAAGAATAAAAAAAAATATGTATTTTTAATCTTTAATTATGCTTATTTAGCCTAGTCAAAATTTAGAAGGAAAAATAATATATTTTTAAATATATACGAGTTTAAATGGCCGTTAAAAACTCGGAATTATGTGATTAGTACTGAAATTAATTCCGAAAAAGAACCTAAAATCGTCATTATCAGCAATCTTCTGAACTCTCCATCTCTTGATGGGCCACTTGGAGAGAACAGCATTTCCGTACTCCGGCGCCCAGCTCTCTGCGAACACGTACTTCATTCCCAACGCGCTCGCCAGCTCCGACAGCGGCCTCATCGCCTTCTCCTCCTCCGCCTTCACGTCCTGAAGCGCCAAAATGTCTGCATCGACCTCTCTCAGCACTTCCACCACGCTTCTCCCACCCCCGTCGCGCCAATCCCAGCACGGCGCTGTCCCCCCCGGAAAGAACAGCGGAGACCTAGCGGGCACTGCAAAGAGCTTGTTGTTGGCCAACGCAATCTCGTTCTCGGGCAAGTTGATCGACACCTTCCGGCCCGATCGATTGGAGTTCACGCTGCTCGGCGGCGGCTTTAGGATGCCCTTCGGGGACCGAACCGGGGTTGAGGATTTAGGGTCGGGGTCGGTTCTAGCAGTGGCGGGCGCGAGGGAGAACATTGCAACATTGAACGTTGCAACGCGGATCGGCTTGAGGGAATGCTCGGGTGAGTCGGATCGGGCGGCTGCCGTCCTCTTGGGGTGGACT
Source organism: Parietaria judaica (assembly GCA_954871525.1). Lineage (NCBI taxonomy): Eukaryota > Viridiplantae > Streptophyta > Magnoliopsida > Rosales > Urticaceae > Parietaria > Parietaria judaica. Next base: position 3,729,869 of record OX940866.1, read on the forward strand.
TCCGCGTACCATTTTCCGAGCCTTCTTATGGCGAGCTTGGGCCTCGGCCGGGCGCGGAGGAAGCGACGGATTTTCGAGCGGAGGAGCTTCAGTTTTCTTCTGAAGGAGCTTAACATTGCTTCAACTAAGATACTAACTGAACCGTGTTATACATATATACATACATACATATATATATATATATATAGATAGATAGATATAGTGGGTAACTGTTGAGCAGTGAAGTAGGTTTGAGAGTTGAAAAATGGAAGCAAAAAGCGTCGTTCAACTTTGTTTGTTGTTAGTGTTTTCTTTTCCCATATATGCACCAAAACCACACCTACTACTACTAGTGCTGAGCTGAAATTTATGTACTAACGAGATTCAAGGGTTAGTAAATTAATTAATTAATAAATTAAAAAGTAAAAGACTGTTGGGTGTTGAACATCATGATTGCGAAGGGGTCTTCTTCGAGATATACTTGTGTAGTTGTGTTCTGTTCTGCATACAAACTTTAGCTTTAGTTTCAATGGTAGCTCCAACAGATTCCACTGAATTTTCTAATCAAACCATTGTTGACTCTCAACTCTCCATATATTCTCTTGTAAGAGTTTGTCCCGACTCTAGTCCCAAAAATCCATGCAAAATGAGTACCCGATCGGACAATATTTTTTTTGCCGCCCAAAACCCGGTACCGGATTTATCCGGTTCCGTAAAAAACAAACCCGGATAAATCCGGTTCCGGGTTAATAAAAATATTTTTTTTTATTTAATTTCGTTTATTTAATGTTTAGTCCTAATATTATTTTAGTTGTTCAAATACAACATTTTGGTACTTATTAGACCTAAGTTCGGTTTTAGAAAAAATAAAAGTTTAAATTCTTAAGTTATTTGTATGTTTGAATATTTATAAACAAATATGAAGTAAATAAAAATAAAAGTATACAACAAAAAATGAAAATAAGATTGCGTTTTTATTCAACAAACAAACTCAAGATCGGATTCGGATACAAAGTTACGATTACAAACGTACAAGTACAACCAACTTCTAAGTTCTAACAATCAAAGGTCCAAAGGCGAAGAAAATTTCAAAGGCGTAGTACAACGAGAAAACGAACAACTAAAAAAGAATTACATTAGATTTGCCAAATTCGCAAAGTATTCCGCCATTTCTCTGTCTACCATATCGTTTTCTTGTTGTCGTGCGTCAGCCATAATCCAATCTCTCGAAAGCATAAGGATCTCGACCATTGTTGCCGCCGTTGACTTGCGACGAGGCTCTAACAACCTTCCGGCCAATGAGAACGCCGCCTCCGATGATACCGTTGAGACCGGGATTGTGAGAATGTCCCGCGCCAACATGGATAAAACCGGATACTCAGATTGATTCATGTGCCACCATTGAAGGATGTCGAGGCCTTCGTCGGGACACGGTGTTGGAGGAAGGTTGCAGAACCGGGCGTACTCGTCGACGGTGTTGCGACGACGACGTCGACGAGGAGCACGAGATCCCGAACATCCACTTGCTCCCGGTGAAGACGCAACGCCGCCTCCTTGCCCGAGGGACGTAAGGTTGTAGAATAATCGGTGATTGTACATGTATGGTGAACCGCGTCCGGCCTATATTGAGAAAAAAAAAAACATTAACATTCAAAATAGTTAATAAATTAAAATTTAGAGTAATTTAAGAAATAAAGTTAGAATAATTACCTGAGTTTGTTGTTGCGGATTCGTTTCATCCATCTGATCTTCCGCCTCGGTAAATCTTCGCTCGTACTCTTGGTAAAGATCCTTCATTGTTGTTCGGGTCATCCGCATCGTCGTCCACATCATCATCGTCGACGTCGTTGATTGGTTCCTCGACCTATTTTCCTAAAAAAAATAATGGAATATTAATATTAATTTAACATGGATTAAATATTAATATTAATCATATTAATTTAATTCAATTTCATATAGTTAATTAAAAAAGTTAACAAAATTAAAAATGGTATTTTTTATGTGTGAAAATAATTATCAAGCTATTTTAGACGGAACTCCCCGAGGTTCCAAGGCCAGATCGAATGGAAAGGATGCTATGATCTCACTTTAGGCCCAAGCTTTTCTAGACAGAACTCCCCGAGGTTCCCAGGCTAGCTTGGAGGAGATTGCAAAGCAAACCTTATTTAAAAACCAATCTTTCTAAGACACCAATCCAATAAGAACTTTATAATTATCACCACACATACAAATTACATTTTTTAATTTTTTTAACTTATTTAAGTAACTATTCAAAGTTTAATTAAGCTAATATGATTAATTGATTATTTAAATCTCAAGAAATTCGTTTCTGATGTGGAAGATCAGTGGGAACCGCAACCACAGAGCATACTAAGACTTTCAAGAGACGTGTGATTAATTAATTAACTAACTAATTAAACTAATATGATTATTAAACTAGTATGATTAAATGATTATTAACTAATTAAACAAATTAAACTAATATGATTAAATGATTATTAACCAACAAAAAATCTCAAGAAATTCGTTTCTGATGTGGAAGATCAGTCGGAACCGCAACCACAGAGCATACTAAGACTTTCAAGAGACGTGACAACAACACTTACAAATTAATATTTATCACAAAAATTAATATTTTATTTATTATCTAACAAATTAATATCACAAATTAAACTCGATTTTTACCTCGCTTTCGTGGGGTTGATTAGCGTGATGTTGGTATTGTGCTTGATATTGTTGCTCGTTGCTAAGGCTTTGCCATTCCGGAACATTTGTACCTTGATAATTGAGTAAGTTAGTAAAACCACCGCCGTGACCTTGAGAAAATAACAATTGTTGGTTCGGCCCGACGCCACCGGCAACATATTGAGGATGTGCCGGTAACGGTTGGCTAGAAGAACCGGGAAGTGGAACATTGTGTTGATTCATAACACCGACATTATAATTATGTTGACTAAAAGCCGTCCCGCTATTAATCGACCTCGGCGACGGAATAGTAGCCGGTCCTTTTCCTCGGACATCGGGACGTCCTCAAGAACGGCTGTTGCCACTCGACATATTAACGATAAATTAAACTAATAATAACAATAAATTAAGCTAGATTAAAACTATATAACACTAATAATAACAACTAAAATAAATACCTAATACTAATAATAATAACAACTAATAATAATAATAACAACTAAATAAACTAAACTAATAACAACTAAAATACCTAAACAATGTATTAAACTAAAAATAGAGAGTATTTAAATAACTATAAAGTAGCTAAACTATAGACTAAAATCGGAAATTTGAGAGCTTGAGAGAGTTTGGGAGAGTTTGAGATGAAGAGAAGATGTTGTGTGAAAAAAATGAGAGTGGGATGAGGTATTTATAGGGAAAAATGTGAAGGAATTCGAGAAAGAGGGGGTATTAAAGCTCCAACGGTCATTTTTGGGGACCCCGAGGCAATAAGACCGTTGCCTCCCAACGGCTCCAAAATCTGACGCGTGGCAGGTACTTTTGCCGCAGAAAGGGAAAAGTTGTCCCCTCCCCAATGGCTCTATGATCTTGCGGCTCGGGAGGGAAGAGTACTCCGTATCATATTATTATTAGCTACAGCCAAACGAGTATCCCGAATAAGGATCGGGACTCCCTGATTACAATCTGAATCATTCAACAATAGAGGTTCAAACACTTGGCGGAATAGAATCCAACCAAACAATATTTCCTCTAGACTTAATTGCGAGTTTAGCAAAGCAGTGCGCAATTTCATTACAACTTCTCGGGTTAAAGTAGAAAACCACAAATTCAATATGAGCAGCTATACGAAGGGTATTAGAGGTAATACTGCCCAAATCTGTGAGAGGATTAGATTTGTTGTTTATAGTTCTAACTTCTAACCACCCTTAAACAAGCAGACTGTATTCGGATCTTCGACCAACCCTGATCAAATGCATTCAGCTCCTCCACGAATAGCAGAAGCCTCCGCAAGACGAGGGGAAAACTCATGCCTGGAGAAATTATTTCACAACACTAGGACTCGATTCACGATTCTTGTGATTACGAGCAACTAGGCCAATTTCATATCCCTTTCCACAGCCATCATCGCAAGATCAACACAAATGTCTACCCACCCCACCTTAGGGGGCTTCCAAGCCAGTGCGGTTGTCTAGTCAGCCTTTTGAGGGTTCTCCGTTTTTTGGTCCTCTTTGCACTCTGAAAGGTAGTTGAGCGTGTTAGGTATCTGATTCTCGCGAATCACCCTTGATTAATATTCGATCACCTTATGAGACCGTAGGGTAACCTTTAAAATATTTTCACAGGAATTAGAGTCTCATACCAATAATTCCCGTTACCCTATCCGACTCATAAGATTCAAAATTAATCATCCTGGTCGTGATATTTAATTTTTAAAAATTATTTCACACATACACAAGATTAATTGAGCCATTGAGTATTAATAAATAATTATCCTAATCAATAAATACAATTGCGTACCTTTTTTGTTCCACGATTCTGTTGTGCAATTCTGATCTTCACTTGATCTTCGTTCTTCGTGTTCTTGAGCTCCTGCGAATTAGCTTGTGACAAAATCTTCTTGATTGAATCTTGAAGATAGCACCCACGAGTCTTCCGATGTATACTCCGGATTTGGACCGCCGGGATGTGTGGGCTCCCACTAAACAGAATCCTAAAGCTAGAATTTCTCTGGAATAATTATCCCAGAGAAAATCGCAAAACCCTAGAGAGAGAATTCGAAATTTTCTTGAAGTGTGATTTATGATTTCGGGTTTTAGGGTTCTCCTATTTATAAGAAATTGTCCTAACCACTTTGAGATAATATCTCAACTGCTTGGAGATATTCACTCTAAGATTTGATTTAAATATTAAATCAAATAAAGAATAGATCCAAATAAAATCTTTTTCAGAAAATAAAGAATCTCTTTCATATTTTCAAGATTTGTAATCATAAATTCGCATATAATGATATATATCGATTTTTTATATATTTATTTATCTCTATTAAATATCTCAGGTATAAATACCAATATTAATTTTTTTTATTTTTTCGATTTAAATAACAGTGTCAAATTCAGCCTTAAGCTAAAAAACTGTTATTATCATAAATCTCAAACCGTCTGTCAGAATGACATGATTCAAAAAGATATTTATACTAGAATTTAATTTCCTACAAACCTGGAGTTGTACAAGGAATAAATTCACTATCTTTTTCTAGTTTTTGTATTGACTAAAAGTTTGGTACTTTTGCCACTTTAGGTTGATCATGATTTTATGTGACCAAGTCACAAATCACATCTGATCAGTTCTATTCTATGTTCTAGGAGCATAATAAAAATGTGGCTGCGAACTTATGGAGCTACAAATGGGCCAAATGGACACACGTACTTAAGCTTCGGTGAAAGTGAACTCTTTAGTACGCGTTATTTATATCTTCCTGACTCAAGAGTCCATTGATACAATCAGATGATCTGAATCCAAGTTTTCGTATTATTATGATTCTCGTCTTAGTCGGGTTGATCTCCGTATACCCTTTAGACGACACCATCATCGTTCAATGATTATTGCAAAATTACTCACATAACGGTTTATGAGGTCGTTAGGTTCCGGATGAGTACTTGTTTGCTTCCCACAAATCACAACAAGGAAATCATAAAGTTATTATCCATATTTGTAGTATGCAGTTTGCTACGGTCAACCTTCCGATCCCAAAATAAAAGTATTAGGAATACTCGATTGTAAACTAAAACGATTAAATCAAAGACCGTTTAAGTTAAACCGAACAAACTCATACTAGCTCAGAACTTCAACTGATTCAATCTGATCATCGGTCGACTTCTTTACTAACAATCATTGACGGATTGATGCGTTCACAATAAGTCTTATCCGTCCAATATGAAGACACTTCATACTTGATTTTATCTCAACGGTGCGGACCAGCACCATAACCCGATAATAGATCACCACCAAATTGTGATTGAATTTATCAATAGTTTTCACGATCATTAATTCCCATTAACGATCTGAATTATGGACATTATTTTTAGTCATTATATTGTGTATGTTAAACCTCCTCACTTAGACCCAGTGTGATAACATAATACACAATTGTAAAACATAACAACTATGGATTCAAAACATTCATTATATTGATTAGAAAAACTTAAACAAAATTGTCATTGATAAGTTATAAACTTAATCTTTAAACTGAGGAAAACCCATAATCTTATACAAGCGGCATTAACATATGAATTATAGGGCATACTAATCATGTACGTCCAACAGAGCGCCCCCTCAACAATATTCTCTACTGTTCTCGATTGACTTCCAGTTACGACACTATTTCTATTGTTCCAAATTAGCCACATTAGAGTAGTAAAAAGTGCAGACTCACCTGGGCTGAGAGAGGTAAGGGCCGATGACACGAGGCAAAAAGGGTCAAATCTTGGTTCAAAGAGGTCTAGAATACCACCTAAACCTGCCAATTTACATACTTTTCAAACACATTTACACCCCAAAAAATAATGACCAATAGTCTCATGCTCAAGATGACATCGAGGACACCTTGTATCGATAAGCATCCAACAACTAGAGAGAACCGTGCAAGCAAGCACAAATTTTTTGCATACCCTCCACAAGTGGAGTTTGACCTTCGGAGGGGCTGTAACCTTCCAAATCTTACTCCACTAGGATGTTCCATTACCAAAAGAGGATGTCGATTCGAGATCGAACATTAAAGCGAAATTGATTCGGTATCTACTTTTTACTGAGTACTCACCATCCATAGAAAAATATCACATAATCTCGTCCTCTTGATTATTGTTTGCCCGAGGAATGCTAAGAATTGACGAGGCATCCTCTGATTAAAACAGTGCTCGAATAATCTCGTCATCCCAATCTCTCGAGTAGGTCTTTAGCTCACACACACGTATATTCTTTGGCAGCGTGGGTGGATCGATGAGATGAAGAGAGCTAGTCCACGGGATCCAATCATCGTTCACAATGTCCAAATTTTTGCCGTTACCCACCCGCCAACGAGAACTTGCTAAATTAATAGAGCGACCCCATAAGAGGCTTCTTCATACATGGGAGGCAGCTGAACTCATCTGCGCCGAGAAGGCGTTCCCGTTGGGATAGTAGCAGGTTACAAATACTTTACCCATGAGCGAATTTGGTGATCTGATAATACGCCACATATTCTTCGTGAGTAGAGCTTGATTAAAGCATCCCATTAGCCTAAAGCCTAGACCAGCCTCACACTTATTCCGATAAAGCTCAATCCTTGCTTCCGTCTCCCCACCAAAATTCCGCGCAAATTTTATGGATATCATCAATGAAACTAGCCAAAATGCGAAAACAATTCATCACGTACGTAGGAATAGATTGAAGGGCAACCTTTGCAAGAAACTGTCTTCATACTTGCGAAACTTTTGTAGCCTTCCAGCTTTTAACTTTGTTCCGCACCTTATCTCTAACATAGGCAAACAACTTTTTCTTCCGACGCCCAGCAAAGGCGGGGAGGCCAAGATATCGGTGATGACACTCGGTTACTGACACTCCTAGGCAATAGGCGATCCGTGATCTTCTGGTTTCTTCAACATCTTTTCCGAAACATACATCCGACTTAGAGATGTTTACCATCTAACCTAATGCCTTCTCGTATATTCTTAGATAGTCTCTGACAATTTCAGCTTCATCCTCCGTCGCAGAGAAGAAGATGAGATTGTCATCCGCAGATGGAAAATTCACAACCCATATCCGCCAAATCTAAGCCTGTTGAGGATGTCTCGTTCCTCCGCATCTCGAAGAAGCCGTGAGAGACCCTCTGAGTAGAAAAGGAACAGAAAACGGGACAACGGGTCCCCTTGACGAAGGCCTCTATGAACAATAACTCGGATGGTCATCTTGAGAGTTTTTTCTTTTACTTTGGTTGCTGACTTGTTTTTCTTATCTTATTACATATAGTATATGTGTATTTGTCTCATACTTTTATCTCTTAGGTCTATTTCACTTTTTATAAGTAGATAATAAAAGGAAATATATAAAAAGTATGCTTATTTGTATAATTGTATATGTAGATTGACAAAATAACGACCATGTGCAAGTTGACTTTAGTGGTATTGCCTCGGATTCTAGTGTAAGTTGAAGCCTCTGTTCAGCTTTTTGGTATATATATATATATATATATATATATATATATATTCTTGTTTCTTTTTGGTTATTTCGATTTTATTTTCTTAGTCAAAATAAGTAGGTCCAATGCATGGTCCTAGAACAATTTTCATTATTGCAATTGTATATGAAAATGCCCTCAAGCATCAATAATTATGGAATCATTTTGTGTAATTCAATCTACTTGAAACTCTCACAAGCAAACAAAAATTATTTTGTTTCACCAAACTACTGATTAAATACAATCATTTCAAGATGATATCATTTTATTAAGAGCTAATGACGGCATAAGTACCTAAAGTATTCAAAATAATACCCAATGGCTACATAATTGGGTATTTGATTTGTTCCGTCCCAATTATTTCTTTTACATTATACCCTAGACACGGGTACGCCTATGATCAATTTTAAAGATTATGAGAAAAAAATCAATCTAAATAATCTTATAAGGGCGATTGCAACGGAACAAATAAAAAATCAATTTATACAGCGCAATTGAAAAGCTTGAGAACATCCGCTCCATTTTAAACAATTTTAGGTACTTAAAACGATAATGCAAATACGATCATTTCACTAGCAAAAAATACAATAATATTAATTTCAAGAAATGTGTACCCTTTGGATTAACTTAACCGAATAACTCATCATCAAAAAAAAATTCCTACCTATAGCAGTTGAGAAATGTCGCAGAGCTCAGATCTTCACATCGTCAAACAACACATCGAGAAGATTACCAGACAACGTGTTGCTGTTTTCGGTTTCATCAAAGAAGCCATTAGAGTTACTCTCCTTTCTCGATCTCCGCTCTTCAATTATAGCATCGTCGGTTTCCGCACAGTAATTTCGCTTCCCTTGCCTTTGGGGCTTCTCAGTCACTATAAACTTCCCTCCCTCACGAGTTGACTCGGGAAAGCCTGCCCAAACTGAAAGAAAAAAAAAATGAATGAGGAAATGTATGGTCATAACGATTTATCATGTTCCAACAGAATTTCGAATGAGAGTTCACCAATGTAATAAATCTCCTTTTTCTTTATTACGAAGCAAAGAAACAATACAGAGTAAACACTCTCGATCTTTCCTTCGAGAGCAAGGTCTCCAAACAGGGCTAAGCAAGACAAGACAAAGCATAAAGCCTTTGACAGGGCCCTATAGGGAGAACCAAAACCCTAATGACAAAAGCTAGTAAATGATAAAAATACCCTTAAGGGCAGAGCTGGACCGAAATACCCCTAATAGCATAACCAACGGAAAAGACATAACAGGACTAAACGCTCAAGGCTAAACGACTGTCTTGCCCTTCATTCGGAGATTAGTAATTTCAGGTCTATCACCTTGGAACACACTGCACACGAGATGTTCCTTATTACTGTGTAGAAGCCAACTCATATGGAAAAATCTTAGAAGCGACGACCACCATTTACCATTATAAGGGGTCGAGAATTAAATAAGATGGAAGAAAATGTGTAATCATGTCATTCGTGACAATGTAAGATTGAAGGTGATTCTCACGAATGTTACCTCCGAATTGATGTAATACGATAGAAGCTGCGACGGTGACATTCAAAGAAGCAGTCCCGGAGCCATACTGCGGAATGTACACAAAGAAGTCGCAAATCTCACATTCTTTATCCGAAAGACCCATTCCCTGTGAATCAAAGTAACTAATCAATTCAATTTTCCACCAATCTGATAAACCCAGAGAATGTACAGAATGATCAAATCACTTTTCAGTTTGCAATAACCAAATATCTGCTATACAAAAACACTTGATCATCTGATGGGTGAATTTACTACGAATTAATATTTTAGGGGCGTCAATCCCGAGGGAGACAACTAGTTCGATTTAGCTTTTGCATTCTTACGTTTTCTTCAAGCGAGAGTGGTCGTGTTCTTGAAGGAACGACAATTTATTCAATTAAAATACCGGGATTTATCACTTCGTTTAATTCCCGTTGATTCGTGTTTGAGTTCTGCCTCGGTAGCTATCGCATACCTGACAATCACTCATAAACACATTTGAAGAAAGTTCCAATAGTGCATATGAACTGACATAGATTGAGTGCAAAATACTCCAACGAAATCTTCAATGTAGCATTAATGGTCTAAACAACAAACAAACAAACAAACAAGCTAAACTTCACAGACTGGAAAACCCAGAAACGATTGAAGGAGCTAAAATTTTCCCACGAGCCAAACAGCCAACCTCGTTGCCGAGAAGGAAAGCAGTGTTCTTCTTGAAAGGATGGTGATTCACGGCCATGGCTCCATCGGCGATCTCGACGCCGCAGATATCGCAGTCTCTCTCCTCCTGATGTCAACAGATAGCAAAACCCTAAGAAATCGAAGAGGAGGAGGAAGAGAGGCTACGGTTATGGAGACCTTGAGGAACTGGCGAGCTTCGCGGAGGGAGTGGAAATGGCGGAACTTGACGTGCGAGGCGGAGCCGTGGCTGCCGAAGGCGTTGAAGTCGCGGCGGCCGACGAGGACGAGCTCCGACACGCCGAACGCCGTGGCGCTGCGCGCGAGGGTTCCCACGTTGTGGCGCTTGGCGATGTTGTGCACCACCACGTAGCTCTCTGCCTTCGCCGCCATTGACGGAGGAGATCGGAGCTCAGAGCTTTCCTTTGGTATATAGAAGAGTCAGAGAGAGACCGAAGTCAACCATGGTGAGTGGGGTCAAAGTTCTCTCTCTCTTCGTGTCGTTTTGTCAATAAATCGTCGTTTATCGTGTCAGTCGTCGTCTTTTTAACTTTTACATGTCGCTTCTGTTTCGTCAAAACATTGTCGTTTGCAGGAGGACTGTTGCTTTGAAAGTTGTCGTTTTTATTGTTTGTTGTCGTTATTGAAGTTAGTAGCATCTTGTAAATTATGTCGTTTACATATTAATGGAGCAGAAAAGGATACTAAAACAAAAAGCCAAATAGGTTTCAATATTCAATATATGTAGATGTTTCTCTTTTATTCTTTATGTTTTTCATCAATACAAAAAAAAAAAAAAAAAAAAACCAATGTCCATGGCCTTCCTTCCCTTATTATTTTTTTATTATATACATTATTGGGTCAATGTACACATATATCTACATTTACAGTATATTTAATATAAAAAAATAATTTTATTTATTTTATTTTTTCACACAGCAACTTGAGCTGCAGCAAGCCTTGCAATAGGAACCCTGCCACACAAAATCGAAAAGGTAGTAAGCGATTTGATCCGATTATAAACGTTATTGTAATCCAATTGTAGTCGATTTATATTTCGCGCTAGTTCAAATATGCAAATTGATTAGGAAATGCAATTATATTCCGACCTGAAAGGAGAACAAGAAACGTAGTCAAGTCCGGCCTCCGCAAAGAATGCCACCGAGGAAGGCTCGCCTCCATGCTCGCCACAGATTCCAACCTAATGAATTAATCAAAATCATTTTTTTTTATATCGTGTCATAGCATATCATGATAATCTCAATTGCCCTTTAGTCTCTCTACCTTTAAGCTCGGCCGAGCGGCGCGGCCTTTCTCCGTCGCCATCTTGATCAGCTGCCCCACTCCTCTTTGATCAAGTACCTTAAAAAGTATTAACATTTTTATAAATTGAATTTAGTTATTTATATTTTTTTGGAGAAGACTAAGATAGTGATAAAAAATTAAACCTCAAAAGGGTCATGTTGGAGAATTCCTTTGGCGAGGTAAATGGGAAGGAATTTGCCAACATCATCTCTGCTGTACCCGAATGTCATTTGTGTGAGATCGTTCGTCCCAAACGAGAAGAATTCTGCTTCTTTTGCAATCTATACATTTTGTTCAAACCAAACAAATAAGTAAATTAAATCATTAAAATGTTGCACATTTAGCATATATATATATATATATATATATATATATATATGTGTGTGTGTGTGTGTGTGTGTAAATATGGAACTCCCGGAAACCGGGAGCTGCTTCTAATTGTTTAATCGGAACATGAATTTGATTCTAGATTAATATACCAGATTTTTCGTTTTATTCATTACCGGTTTCTGTTATTTTATTAAATTTTGTCACGGCATTTAATTTCCACCGACTGTTTTTACATTTGACGGTCCAAATTAATTTACTTTTTAACAAAAAATTAATCTGGACCGAATGATTTTGATCTGACGGACCATATTACATTACTTCTAGTAAAAAAAAAAAGTCCGGGACAAAAAAACCGGAGCTGGAAAAACTACAGCTATGTGTGTACCTCATCTGCAACAAGGGCAGCTCTAGGAATCTCAATCATGGTGCCAACTTTATAGTTCAATGAAGTTCCCATCTCACTGAACACTTTCACTGCCACATTCCTTATCAAACCTACTTGGTGACTAAGTTCCTGAGGCATCAACAAGCAAAATATTAACTGTTATATAAATTAATGTCAATTTATATTCATATAAGAAAAAAGAAAATAATGGATAAGCAATGAAGTGAAAATGAAAGTCTCGTCGTGCCTGTGGTGTTCCGACGAGAGGAACCATAATCTCGGGAAGAACCTCCACTCCTTGGTGGGTCATCGACACCGCGGCTTGGAAGATCGCGCGCACCTGCATTTCGGTGAGCTCGGCGTAGGATATCCCGAGCCTGTTTTGTTGCGCAAACCAAATTCAAAGATAGAGTCAAGCATAAGGGCCTGAATGAAAGAAAAATAGTAAAAGAAGTAGGGAATGAGATTGTTTAAAATGTTGTGATGAACCTGCATCCCCGGAAACCGAGCATCGGATTCACTTCAGATAGCTTCTCGATTCGGGCGAGGACCTCGTCCTCCAGCATGCCGGTCTCGTCGGATAATTCTCCAACTATCTGATCGAGATCACCTTCCGGGAGGAACTCGTGGAGTGGGGGGTCTAGAAGCCGGATTGTCACCGGTAGGCCTTGAGTTATTCAAAAAACATATGAGTAATTTGCACAAATGCCCTTGAATTTCGCTTATTGGTGTATTTTGCCCTTGGTTTTTTAAAATTTAAGAAAAACAGTTATTTATTCACTTAAGGGTAAAATGTGACAAAACAAAATCAAGCATTAAAATACAGTTGATGGGTGATTAATATTAAGCACTCTCGAGTATTTAACTGTGTCATGGTCATTGATCAAATCATGTTTGAGCTTGAACAATGTATACCGGATTAGTTCTTACCGTCCATTGCACGGAAAATCCCTTCGAAATCGGATCTTTGGTACGGAAGCAACAGGTTCAATGCGGCTATCCTTTGCTCGGTTGTGACCGCCATTATCATCTTCCTCACTGCCTTTATCCTCTCATCTGAAGCAAAGAACTAAACCCTCCAAAATTTAAAAAATTATAATTTAAAAAATATACTTGCAGTTGCATATTTTATGAGTGTGAAGATATGACACACTGTAACTTCCGGTTTTAATTAGTATGTGTCGGGAACATTTACGGTTAAATCAGTTTTATTTCTTGTAACGCAAGTTATGTCTGTAACTTGAGTTGCGAAATAATATAAATACCATTAATTCTGAGATAGCTTAACCGACAAGAAACTGTTAAATCGAAGGTTTCTTCCGGTTGTTCTTGATCTGACATAAGTAAAATTGGCTACAGTAAGGATGCAGGAGCAAGGATTCTTCCGAATATTGATAAAATCCGGTGTTTCTCGATTGCTTTTCTGTTCTTGCTTCTGATTAGTTTTACAGTTCCTGGTTTTTTTGCTTTGATGAAAAACATTCTTGTTGCAGAATTCTTATATATAATCACCATAATTATATACCATGTGCTCTGTCCGGCAAAGGCCGATCCCTTGAGCACCGTTGTTCCGAGCTGTCAGTGCGTCCTCCGGTGTGTCGGCATTGGCCATTACCTATATAATACGAAGATTTTAAATACCAAATGAGTAAAGAAACAAAAAGAAACGAGCACAGAATGCAGCACCTTGAGACGCCTTATTTGGTCGGCCCAAGACATGAAGGTCTCCAAGTCGGCACTCATGGCGGGCGGCGCGAGTGGCTGCTTCCCCAACACGACTTCTCCGGTGGAGCCGTTGAGCGATATCCAGTCCCCTTCGTAAATGGCAAGGTCCCCGATCACCACAACCTGTGATAAGGTTAGCCGTCATGTTTGTCAAATCCAGGTTTCTTGGTCGAAGTCTCGATTAAGAGATCAAGATTCTGTTTATCAATAAAGTGTAGCTTTTTCTCTTGGATTTCTATTCCGGTCCTATCACTCTTTCAGAGCATGCACCTTGTCTGCTTCGTTGACGCGAATGTCGGCGCACCCCGAGACGCAGCATTTGCCCCATCCACGGGCCACCACGGCCGCATGGGACGTCATGCCGCCTCTGGCCGTCAGGATCCCCGCGGCTGCGTGCATACCGCCCACGTCTTCGGGGCTAGTCTCTGTCCTCACCTATACAAAATGAAACATTAAAATCGTGTTTGGAACTTAATCCGTCAAATAAAAGTTTGAAAGCCGGACCTATATACTAAAGTTCTAAATGATTTTTTTTTCTTCCATTCCTTACCAAGATGACACTCTTTCCCTGGGCATGCCATTCCTCAGCATCCTCGGTGCTGAACACGACCTGTCCCACGGCCGCCCCCGGGGAAGCCGGCAAGCCCGTTGCCACCACTTGGTCTCCGTACGCTTTCGGGTCCTCAAACTGAACCCAACGTTGTACCCCATGAAAACGTGATCAAACACAGACATGAAATAGGCCCGGGACGGTCAGCTTCGGTACCTGAGGATGGAGAAGCTGATCGAGATGCTGCGGCTCCACCATCTTAATGGAGGTGCGCGTGTCAATGAGCCCTTCTCCGACCATGTCCACTGCGATCTTCACGGCTCCTTTCCCCGTTCGCTTCCCTGAGCGACACTGCAACATCCACAGCCTGTTTTCCTGGACCGTGAACTCTATGTCCTGTATGTGTAAAGAACGCAAACTTCCCTCATGAAAATACAAAACACATCGTAGAAATTCGTATAATTTTTTCTCGTTCTCTTTACCATCATATCTTTGTAATGTCTCTCGAGAATCTCGCAGTTCTCCACGAGCTCTTGGTAAGCGTCCGGCATGCAATTTTTCATGGTATCCAGATCTTCCGGCGTCCGGATTCCCGCCACCACATCCTCGCCCTATCAAAAGACCGCTCGCTTTCAACGTTCACGATACGTAATAAGTATCATGACCTTATAAATTTTGTTAAGTCTCTTATATCTTTTTTATGCGAGATCCTTAAAAAATATGAATTAGCTAAATATGGAAATCGGAATCTGATCGAAACCTGAGCGTTGATCAGAAACTCGCCATAGAGTTTCTTCTCGCCGGTGCTCGGGTTTCTGGTGAACAAGACACCGGTGCCTGAGGTGTTACCCATGTTTCCGAAAACCATGGCCTGAATGTTTACCGCGGTGCCCTTCAGCCCGGTTATCTGGTTGATGCTCCGGTACTTGTTGGCCCTTGGACTGTCCCACGAGTCGAAAACGGCCTTTACAGCTAATTGTAGTTGCTGTTTTGGATCTGCAGACAATAATGACCGAACAATCAAATTTAAAACCGAATGCAAGATTTAAAGCAAGCGGTTATACATATTACCAAATTTAAACGGATAAAACCGCATTTCCACCCGTTTGTCTTGCAGTTGCAGTATTCGGGTTTAATATGAGCATCGATTTCTTGATTATATAATGGTGGTTAATGACTATATACTTAATATTCTTCACTTGGTATTAGACTTTAGACATGTTCATATTCTTCACTTGGTATTAGACTTTAGACATGATTCATATTTTCTTTTTATTATAAAAAATCGCGCTACATTTACCACGTTCAAGCACTATTAAAATAATTTCCGCCTTCTATCGGTACCTGAAGGAAATTCTTCGCCTTTCATTTCAACGTAAACGCTCTTAAACAGTTCCACAAGCTCCTTGAGATCGCTTGCGGTTAAATCAGTGTCGAGTCTCGCTCTTTTCGCGCTCTTCAGAGACTCCAGCTTCTCTTCGAACAACGAGTGCGGAATTCCCAGTACCTAAAATTAGTCAGACGAACCCCGTCAGCTTTTCCTCTCCTTAACAACATAACTGGAGAAAACACGAAATGACAAGACTCACAACGCCTCCGAACATGTCTAGAAAGCGTCGGTAAGAGTCGTATGCGAAACGCTCGCCGCTCTTTGCCGCTAGACCAGCGACGACTTTGTCGTTGAGCCCGAGGTTAAGGACAGTGTCCATCATTCCGGGCATGGAAATCTAGACAAGCAACAGAAGGCAACATTGCTTAAACACGTATATGTGATATAATAATGTTAAACTAAATAAATGATCTATTATGATTAATATAAGTTATTTAAGTGTTTATTTTGTCATAAAATGCAAATATTTTAATTGTGATCCATTAAAGTGATTTAAGAGTATAAATTTTAATGAAAATTTGTAGATACCAATAGATAATTATACATTTATGTATTAATGTGTAGATATCAATACTTAATTATGAATTTATTTAAACTGGTGTAATTATAATTATAGTAATTTAAGATTATTTTTTCATACCATACTCTGTAAGTATCTTCTTTAATCAATTTTTTGTCTATTAAAAAAAGATGATTTTTTCATAAATATGTGTATATATCAATTGGTAATTAGACATTATATGAGGAGCTTATTTATATATTATCAATTATTTATAGACAAAGACAATTATAAACTATTGTATTCTAAATGGCATTCTTTGTGTTCTAAATACTCAAAGGAAGTGACATAACAAATTGAAATTTATAACTAACAAAAATATTATTTTAAATGCTTTTTCATATTCAGTTTTTTTTATGATTCAACTCCTTATTTAAGAATAATGTTATGCAGAGGGACGGTGAGCTTACCGCAGCGCCAGAGCGAACAGAGAGGAGTAGCGGCTTGGTAGCGTCACCGAGGACCGCACCCATTTCGGCTTCGACACAGTGCAAGCCTTGCAGTATCTCATCCCACAGGCCTTGCGGCAGCGACATGGCGTTGCGTTGGTAGTCTTGGCAGGCCTCCGTGGAGATGGTCAGCCCCGCCGGTACCGACAGCCCAATGCTCGCCATCTCCGCCAGGTTCGCTCCCTTCCCTCCCAGCTGCAATACCATGCCACCGGCGACCGATTAAACAACAAAATGACATGAAACCGATAGCGGAATTACGGGGCAGTTCTTACCAATGATTTCATGCTTTTGTTGCCCTCGCTCTTGCCTTTTCCGAACGTGAAGACTCTCTGTAACATAAGTTAAAGCCTCAAAAGATTCAACGACAAGAAATCAAAAAGAAAATTTTAAGTGAAAACCCGGTTTAGGAGGAAAACCGGGGCAGAGGAGAAGAAATCCACTGTCATCGAAAAAGTGTTACGAAGAGAGTGTACGAAAATAAATAACGGCTAGTTTAAATTAATCAATAAACGCCAAAATGCTTTAAATATCGAGGCAAAGAAAACAGATTCGAGTCACAAACTCTACCGTGCTCGGAACTAAAAGATAAGAGTTAGTTAAAGTTAGTTATTTAGTCTGTTTATATTCAATTTCTATAGCTGGTAAAGTCATTTACTCTGTTTTAAAAAGAAATTCATTATTAATTTTTTTTTTTGTCAACTTTCTTTGTTCATCTTCTTAATCTTTTATTTGCTCACAAGTTGCCAAATTAATGCTATACAAAACTAGTTCCCATTAATAGAACAGTGGGATCAATGTAACGGAAAATGACATGGCCTTCGCATTTTTTTAGTAGAAACGGCGCCTACCAAGGACACACATTTCTGCGATAAGTTCTCGGGATTTTGCCTCTCGGGCCTCAAAACGGTAAATTTTGGAAATTTCGTTAACTTTTCCCGTTTTCAACTTTCCTTTCATTTCTGTACCTTTATTGCATTGATTCCCCTTAATTGTTCGATTTTATAGCGTTTATTTGTTCCTGCTTTTCTATTTTATTTTTGTATTTAGTTTTATAAATACCTTACTTGAGTTGTTGATGAATAAAAAAATCGAGCATCTTATTAGAATATTTTTTTATTTTTTTTTCCTTCTTATCTATATTTAATATTTCGATCACAAACTCAAAATATCGAACGACACAGTGCTATATTAGCTAGGCCAATACAAAATACCCGGAACCAGAGTTTTTACCCGGAACCGGAAATTACCGGGATTACATTTACTTTTAGTCGGTCAAACTGAAAAAGTCCTACTTACCTTATTCGCGGTCGGCGCAGCAGGGGAGAGAGTGGCACGTAAACTCGGAAGCGGCTCGCCGTCTTTCCTCCCCGCCGATGATCTCACCACCGCGACGCGGCTGCATCGGTCCAAGTGGCGACACCAACTGATGCGGTTGTGACTGCCTTGACTCCTCTTCACTCCCTTCAACAGAAAAGCAACTCTGTTCGCCACCGTCCCCATCGGCGTGCCTTTCACAGTCGCCGGAGACGCCATGACATCCGCCAAACCAAAAAACTACAAAAATGAAAACCTACAATCTATCGTTAATTATATTTATATTGATTCTCCGATGATCACGCGATATATGTAATAAAACATACGAACTTTGGATCAATGGCCTATCTACAAATACAACTACAAGTCCATACGTATATAATATATACACACACACACACACACTATATGTGCATCATAAGTTGTAAATTAAAAAAAAAGAAAAAGGCTATACCTTTACTGGTAGATTATGAAGAAGATCAGTTGGAGATTGAAGAACTGGGTTTGGCTTGGGAAAGTGAAAAGACTAAAGAGGACATGCGCAAATAGAACACGAAAATGGCGGCTTGTGTTTTTTTTTTTTGTATTTTATTGGTTACAACATTTTTGGAGAAAGACGACGTTCACAATTACAGTGACATGAGTGGACATAGTAGTTCTAGTTATATCGCGACTTTAAATGCTGCCAAATGCCCGTATTGCCCTTTGTTCTTTGAATAGGAAATTGACACGTGGATACTTTGGGTGATTGTGTTGCTTATGTGGCTTATACTTTATACTATTCTTCAGGATTGCAGAAAGAGGACAAAGAAATGGCACACACTTTAAGGAGGCCAAGTAGGGATGCGTTGCATATTATTATATAGTAACAAATTGGATAAAAATTTCTAGTATTTACCCTTTTTTTACTTTAAAAAATAGGAAAATCTCAAAATATTTTTTGAAAGCTTCATGAGTTTTTAAGTAACTTTATAGTGTTTTGACAATATTTCTGATGCATGAGATTTATGATATGATCACTTCTTAATTAAGGTAACAAAATGCGAAATTCTTGTTCTAGCCATTGTATCTATATTGGTATTAAGTTCAATTCCTCGTCACTCCAAAAAAAAAAAAAAAAAAAATTATAATGAATAGTCACATTCATATGTTTACATTGTATTTTACCAAACTTAAGATTTTTATTTGCAAAATAGTCAAACATTAACGATTTTGTTAATGGTTAATATAGTTATAATGGTTAGCATGACTATTTTTATAATGGTTAATATGATTAATTGGTTATTTTATAAATATTAACCAAACATTGACTATTTTGTTAATTTTAAACTATCAAGTTTGTTATTTAGTTTAAGCTAAAAAAAATTAAAAAAAATAAACAAACGAACGAACTCGATAGTAATAATAAAAAGATGTTTAAAGTTTTATTGATAATTTACAATCTCAAATGATTTTTTTTTGGATAAATTAGTGATATAGGTTTAAAGGTAACGAAGAAGGCAAATTATTAGGAAAACAACAAAAACTAATTAGGAGTTTGTAAATTTAGAGAGCAAATCATAAAAATAAACTAATTAATGGATAAACAACAAAATTCAATTATTCTTCTGGTGGGACTTGGATTGATTAAAAGGGTACCCAAAAAATATATGGTGTATGGTCTGCACTCTGCTTTATTAAGCCATATAATTTGACTTTGACTCCAAGGAGAACTCTCCACGTGGCAAAGTTATAGACACAGAGCAACAAACTCAACCGTGCTCTCTCCTTTCTTATCTAATGGAAACAAACAAAATACATTAAGACATGTCCCAATACGACATGTCTCGCTCGTGCAAAACAAACCATTTATGATACGTCATGTCGTTTTTGGAAATTGAATTTAAATATGATGTAGTCCCAGTAGAAGGGCTTAGGGCATCCCCAAGAGACACTAAAACACCAAATTCGGTATCAGTGGAGATAAAATCTCACTCCAACAATGCACTATATGTTACGCTATTGTAGCATAATGCTACAGTACCGCACTAAATATAGTATGGTACTCTAGCGATACCATTTCTTATTTTAATAGTTTTTAAATTGTGGCATAAGTATTTAATAGTTATTTATTAATAAGATCAATTATTGTATAAGTATTTAATTACGTTTAAAATAGTAATTTTTAATTTAGTGTCATTTTTAAATTTAGTAATTTTTAAGATTTCATAAATATTGTCGATTATACGTTGCCAACACCATAAGGAACATTGAGTGTGTCATCTATACCGCCGAGTATACGTCACTAACACTATTGAGAATGACGAGTGCGTCGCCGACACCGCTGAGCGAGTCACTAGCACCAAAGAGAACGCCGAGTGCATCATCGGTACCGCCAACATGGGGTTCTTATGCCACAATTATCTCTGAAATAAATAATAAAAAGGATCTTTAATTTAATAATATAATAATAGAGAAAATTCTTTTTAGTGTGAAATTTAGTGTTGTGGTTGGAGATATTTGGTGCAAAAATTCCATCAAAATGGTGTAATTTTAACACCAAATATAGTGTTATGGTTGGAGATGCCCTTAGTAGGCAAAATGGTAAACTATTTGAAATACTTATTTGGGCTTTTATGGACAAATATACCATCTTCTTCCTCGATAGAACTCTCACCCCAAATTTTACTATCTATCGAATTACTCATCTTCGATCGAATTCAACATGCATATTCGATCTTAATTTTCCGCGATCGAATTCGATCTCGCTCCTCCGATCACCAGGTTTGATCACATCTTAATCTTCTGCTCTTACTTGTTCGAAATTCTTTCATTGAAGCTTGTTGAATCATTCTCTGTTGTCACAGTTTCGTCTCTCGTCTCTCTTCTTTGCTCTGTTCGTGTTTTTTACCTCTGATCTCTATCATTGTTTGATCGCGCGAAGTTGGTTTGGGTTTTCAAGTCATAATTTCATTAATGGGTAAAAGGCTTATATACAACCTAAGACTATGAATAGTAATTAACCTAATTACAATATTTGCAAAACTTTTCCTCAAGATGGGCAAAAGATATCAATCAAGCTCATCTTGTTACATAGTCTTTATTGGTCAATAGGGCTCAATCCCTTGGTGAGACAATCTGCTATTTGCTCTCGTGTACCAATGTGGCTCAGCTTCAAATCTCCGTTGTCGAGGTGATGTCTGACGAAGAACCGGTCAATCTCAGTGTGCTTGGTTCTGTCGTGCTGCACCGGGTTGTTGGCTATGCTAATCGACGCTTGATTGTCGCACATTAGCTTCATTCGGGCGCCTTGGTCCATCTTTAGCTCCTTCAATTGCATTTTCAACTACAGCAACTCCGTGACACTGGAGGCTTCCTCATTGCAGCAAACGTATCCATTTTTGGAAAATTGTGAATTAGATGTATATTTTCATTTTTTTTTATATAATTTTATTTTGTAACATTGTATATAATTAGGAAACTGTGAGTTTGACATAATTTTTTTTTTGTGTGGCTAATTTGATGTTTTTCCGTATTGTCCAATTAATCGGCAAAAGTACATATTTATCGAAAATTGGTTAAGTTGAGCTAGTTAATCAACTTTGTTGATGTAATTTCATTTTATAACATTGTATATAGTTTATAATGTGTGATGTTGACAAATTATTTTTGTAATTTGACGTTTTCCCGATTTGTGACCTTATATGTAATTTTATTTTTTAACATTGTATATAATTTTGAAAATGTTATTTTGACATAATTTGTTTTGTAATTTGAACTTTTTCAATTATTGTGGCAAAAGTATACATTCTTAGAAAATTGGTTAAAGTGAGCTCGTTCGTCAAATTTTTTTATCTAACTTCAATTGGGCAAATTTTATACAATTGATAATTGATGAGTTTAAAATATTTTTATTTTGGTAAATATGACTTTGACTTTTTTTTTTTATACAAAATTTATCAAAAAAACATTATTTAATAGTAAATAACTAAAGATAATATTTTGACTTACAACTTATAATTTGTAACTAATAATAATTGTTATTAATATATTATAATTGTTAATAAATGATAATTTAATATTATATGTTAATAACTTAATACGTTAATAAATTAATAATCGATATCATTGTTTTATTGTATGTTAATAAGTTAATAGTCAATATAGTTGTTTTATTATATGCTTATTGATAATTTGATAAGTCTTTTACGGGAAAATGAGTAAAGACGCCGCAAGGAAACATTGTTTTCCTTTAAGAGAGGGGAACAACTCGGGTTTCAAGCAACTATTGCGGGCATGAAATAAAGGGTGGCGGAATAAGTCGGATGAAGGCCCACTTGTCGGGGTACGATCCGAATAAGAATACAAGGATATGTGACATTTCGCCCGAAGCTCGCGAAGAAGTTTGAGGATCACTCGAGAGCTCGCAGAAAAGGAAAGAGATGAGGATCAATCTTGAACGGGATGTGGCGGAACATTTATTTTACCAAACGTTAAATCAACTTTTGTTACCAACAACAACTGCTTTATAAATAATTTACCAAACATCTATTAATTAATTTTTTTTTTCAAAAACTGAAACTGAAAATAATTTTTTTTTTTAAATAAAGTTATGCAGAACAATGCTATATGGCCGAAAAAAAAAAAGTGGATCGATAAATTTGTTATATTATAGTTTACTAATTGATATTTTGACTTCCACGTTTGATCGATCATCCATTAAAAGAGAATATATCATCAATTTAACTCACTAATTAACTCCTAAAAATCTTTAGTATTTTTTTTTTCGGTTATAGTGATAAGATATAAGATTTATAACATATAGGAATAAAATGTATAAATATTATTTTACGCGAGTCATATATATATATATATATATATATATATATATATATATATTAATCGTTCAATTACAAAATCTATTTAGTGTCGATCTAAAGTCATTAACTTTGTCTTGTGTCTGAACCCATATTATGAGCGTTACTTTATATTTAATTTTTTGGTCGGGATTTTATTTATTTTGATTTTTTTCTGAAACTGTTTTTGTAGAAAGTGGATTGGGAAAAGTGGTTTTCTCATTCATGAAATTGGTATTTACACCATTGTTACAACAATATACAATAACGGTAAAAGTACCGAATATCTAAACACTAACCAAGCTATACATTATTCTACACTCCCCCTCAAACTTGGTTGTAAATGTTAAACAAACCAAGTTTGGAACTTAATTCGTCAAAGGAAATTCTAGGAAGGGCTTTGGTGAGGATGTCGGCAATCTGAAGCTTCGAAGGAATGTAGCTTAAGTTGATGATTCCACCATTGACCTTCTCAGAGATAAAATGTCTATCTATCTCAATGTGTTTAGTCCTGTCATGATGAACAGGATTCTTTGCGATCCTAATGGCAGATTGACTGTCACTACGCATTTGAATAGCTTCAGAATGATCCATCCTTAGCTCTCTTAAGAGCCTCTTGATCCACATTCCCTCACATATTCCTAATGCGAGGGCACGGTACTCTGATTCGGCGCTACTCCGAGAGACAACCGATTGCTTCTTGCTTCTCCAAGTGACAAGCAATACCGGAGTTGATCTTCGGTCGGTGGCTTCTCCAGCCCAACTAGCATCTGTGAAGATCTTGATCTCACGACTCTCGGATTTCTAGAATAATAAGCCATGACCAGGAGTGGACTTTAGGTACCTCAAAATCCGGTTCACAGCCTCTAAGTGATCCTCGTTAGGGTTGTTCATATGTTGGCTTACAGCACTAACGGAGTAGGCAATATCCGGACGAGTGTGAGAGAGATAGATGAGTTTACCGACAAGTCTCTGGTATCTTCCTTTGTCAACTGGAGCGCTTTCGGTGCAGGGAAAGTACTTTTTGCTCGGGTCCATCGGAGTGTCAACTGGCTTGCAACCGAGAAGTCCAGTTTCTTCGATTAAGTCAAGCACATACTTCCTTTGAGAGATAACAATACCTTTGTCGGATCTTGCTACTTCCATGCCCAAGAAGTATCTTAGCGTTCCGAGATCTTTAATCTCGAATTGGGTTGCGAGAACTTGTTTTAGTCTGACGAGTTCCTCCAAGTCATCACCGGTCAGGATAATGTCGTCAGCGTACACAATGAGGATTGCAATTTTTCCATTTTTGTTCCGTTTGACAAATAGAGTATGATCGGCTTGACACTGGAGGTACCCGTTGGAAGTTACGGCTGTGGTGAATTTCTCAAACCAGGCACGCGGAGACTGTTTTAAGCCATACAACGCCTTTTTCAACTTGCAGACTAAGTGACAAGTAGAATTTTCTTCAAGCCCCGGAGGGATATTCATGTAGACTTCCTCTTCAAGGTCCCCATTAAGGAATGCATTTTTGACATCGAGTTGAAACAGTGGCCAATCTAGATTTACGGCAAGAGAAATGAGAACTCGTACCGTATTTAGTTTGGCTACTGGTGCAAAAGTTTCTTGAAAGTCGATTCCTTGAGATTGAGTAAAGCCCTTCGCGACAAGTCTAGCCTTGAATCTGTCTATACTCCCATCTGACTTGTACTTGACTATGAAGACCCATTTACACCCGACCGGACGTTTTCCACGTGGTAATTTAGTGAGATTCCATGTGCCACTGCTATCCAAAGCTCGAATTTCTTCTTCAACTGCACGTTTCCAAGCGGGAATTTGAAGTGCTTCATGAATAGAGCTAGGAACCTCGGTGCTGTCCAGGTTAGTGATGAATGCCCTATAAGATGGATGCAATTTGTTGTAGGCAACATATCGTTCGATTGGATATT